>CM068371.1:92609650-93884523 GCA_034769895.1 Magicicada septendecula | reverse complement strand
AAAGGAGCTGTATTGAAAGTTGGAAGACTCTTCTTATCCATCGAATACAAATGTTGAGTGCTGGGTCACTGTATTTAAATGGGTCAGACAAGCACAACTGACGACCCACATGTTGGATATCCAATTGAAGCGAATGTGCCAGCCAAAATAGAAAAAATCCATAAAATCGTTTTGGTAGACTATACAATGAAAGCTGAGACTGCTGGTATATCAACGAAACGTGTGCATAATATCTTAAACGAACATCTGTATTTAACAAAGCTGTGTAGATGGGTGGTGTGTTTGCTAACACTTGACCAAGAAATTGTCGAAAGGAGGTTTCAACCAATTGTTGTGATGGCTAAAATCTAAGAATTTAATTTTTGTTTAAAAGGAATAAATCCCAAATGTTTAGTACCAAGCCACGTGTTGTTCAATCAAATATATTGGAACTTACCGTCTGCGGCTTTCCAGAAACATTTCTGTTTCTGTTTCTGGAAAGCCGCAGACGGTAAGTTCCAATATATTTGATTAAGAATTTAAGTTCGAATTACTTCCTCAGCTACCATACTCACCATATTTAGCCCGGAGTGACTTCTACCTCTTTCCTAACCTCAAAAAGACTCGGTGGGAAAAGATTTACTGACAACAATCAAGCCAACGATTCTGTAAATGGTTACTTTGAGGACCTCAACAAATAGGCTTATCAGTGAGGCATAACTACTTTAGAACATCATTATAAAAATAGATAAATACAGATTATGTTGAGAAATAAATGCAAATTAATCCAGAAAAGTGTTGTTTACCTGGAAAAGTTCAGCCCTGGAACTTTTCACCCTACCCTCGTACAGACAGTTTAGTGGTCACAGTTGTCTTGCAACCACTCACTCTGTACGCATGAGCAAACAACTTTCTCTCAGCTTACATACCCACTCCTGCATCTATCTTCTCTACCTCTCTGTCACTGTCATTGATGCTAAGGACAGGCGTTTCTCTGTGTGTTTAGTTAACCTGTGCTCAGTACAGTATAATATAGATGAATACTATAGTACGGGACACATCATTGTAAGCTTCGAGGTGACGCAATAGTAACAGCTCTTCCCCGCCCCTCGCCCTACAGCGTTGTCGCGCGTTACACATGGTATGCGTAGGTAACGGTGGGGAGAGGAGGTCTGTTGCAAACACTTCACATTCCATTGACATGTCATTCCACTTGCTACATGATAAACATCTCCATCTTCTCAACATTACCCACGTACATATTACATTCAGTAGCTCTAGGATTACGCGTTTAAACTTTTTATTAATTATTTTTGTTATGTTGTATTATTGCCGTTATTTAATAATTATATAAGGCTTATTCACGATGAATGATAATAATTTACAAATTGTTGAGGCTCCTCAAACTCCTACAATGTCATCAAACAGAGGAAGATCTGGTAAAAAGGACTTAGGGAAGCAAGGAAAACACATCATTGCCAATGTTTACAACTTTTTACAGAGTCTCGCGGACGATCCAGAAAAGGTTGAAACGTTGACTTTTAAAAGGGTTCAAGAGTTGACTGCCGAAGCTTGTGGAGTAAGTCGATCGACAGTTCAAGGCGTAAAGCGAGACGCAGATAAGTGTGAAGGAAATGAACCTAAGTTTGGTACGCCGCGGAAGCATTTTAAAAAGAAGCCGACAATACCAAATTTGGACAACTTCGACAAAGATGTTGTGCGAAGATGTGTTTTTAGTTTTTATGAACGTGGAGAATACCCAACATCTGGAAAAATCCAACAGCAGTTGGCTGAACAAATAAATTTTAGGGGCTCCAAGAAATCAGTGCAGCGAATTTTGAAACAGATTGGATTTAAATATAAAAAGTGTAATGACGGCCGAAAATTTTTAATGGAAAGAGTAGATATTGCTTGTGCTCGTGCTACTTTTCTGAGAAAAATGCATCAAATTCGGAATGGCATTTTAAAAAGGCCCATATTTTATTTGGACGAGACATGGGTGAACCAAAATCACAGCAAATCAATGATTTGGCAGGACCCAGAGGAAAGGGGTGGTTTAAAAGTGCCAGTCGGAAAAGGTGGGAGATTAATTGTACTTCATGCGGGGTCAGCTGAAACAGGGTTCGTGAAGGAATGCAAATTAATTTTCCACGCACAAAAATCTTCATTAAATACAGATTACCACAACGAAATGAATTCGAAACTTTTTAAAGAGTGGTTCGTCAACTTCCTCTATTTACTGGAAGAAAGTTCTGTCATAGTAATGGATAACGCGAGTTATCATTCCGCACTTGCTGAGAAAGCTCCTAAATCAAACTGGAGAAAATTGGAAATTCAAGAATGGTTGAGAAATCATAAAATTGAATTTTCTATGCAAGATACGAGGGCTCAATTGCTAAACAAAAACGAAATAAAAAATGCGCTGAAAATATATGAAATTGATCAAATAGCCTACGAAATGGGTCATGAGGTTGTATGCCTTCCACCTTATCATGCACATTACAACCCAATTGAGTTGGTGTGGGCACAGGTGAAAGGATATGTGGCCGATCGAAATAATACTTTTAAAATGGTCGACCTTGAAAGACTGATGGACGAAGCGATAGCTAAAGTAACGGTTGAAGACTGGAGAAAATGCGTCCAACATTCCGAAGAGCTTCAAAAGGACGATTACCAGAAAGAATGCCCTAGAGATTTGGCTATAGAACGTATGGTGATTGCAGTGACAGAAGAAAGTTCAGAAGATAGCAAATCCAGTTCTGATTGAAAGAATTTAAAAATAATTATAATGCTTAAATTTTTGTGTATATTTTTTATTATAATGTGTATAATTTTTCTTTACTAAATTTTTAAAAATGAAGTTTTTCATTAAATAACATATAATGTAACGACTGTTTTAAAAACAACTAAAATGTAAAGAGAATTGTCATATTACTAAAGAATAAAGAAAATAATTACTTACAAAATTGAAAACAACACAAAAATTATATAAAGAAAGAAAAAAACAGTGGAAAGAAGAGGACTTGTGGTGTGTGTGTGTGTGTGTGTGTGTGTTATCTTTATTGTACGATAATGCGCTGACGTATTCTCTTTGATCGTAGTAGCTCACCGATGTAGAAGCGTGAGGTGTGTGTGTGTTATCTCTATTGTATGTGAATGCGCTGACGTTGTTTGTTTGGCTTCGTAGTGTAACGCGCCCGTGAGTGTGAGTGAAGCGACATGGCAATACCGCAGTTACTATTGCATCACCTCGAAGCTTACAATGCTGTGTCCCGTACTATAGTATATATAGTACCTATATTCTGTTTCCCTTGTTTGCTATTTGGTGGAGAGGATCCTTGGACTAAAACAGGTGTTTCAGATATTAAACATTTATCTGACCATATAAAAAACAACAGTCTTGAAACTTACACGTGAAAAATGTTTTGAAACTTGCTTCTTTTGGACTGTAAACACTGCAAAACAGTTTGATCCTGAATATGGATGCAGTATTTTCTTGCACAATGAGAAGGTTAGGGTCAGCAGATATGTGTTAATATTATAATAAACTGTGTGGGGCTTTTGAGCGGGCACTCAGGAGTCATGATGAATCCGATTCCCCTTCTAACCCTGGGATTTTTCGGAATTTAATCAATTTTAGTTCTGAGTTGGACATTGTTTTAAAAAATCATATGTACAATACAATGGTTTTTAAAGGCACATCTAAAACACTTCAAAACGAACTTTTGAGCACAATGTTGGAGGTGCGTTGTGAAAAAATAACCCACAAAGTAAAAGATTCTGATTATTTAGCTATCATATCAGATGAGACCAGTGATGTTGCTAATGTATTTCAGATGGTTATAGTATTTCGGTATTTGTAAAAGGTAACCCAGTTGAGAGATTCTGGGGGGGGGGGTTTCATTCCTGAAAAACATGATGCTGAAATTCTAATATCGTGTACTCTTGTAGAACATGGCTAACATAAAGCAAATGAAAATCCAAATAAACTTTCTGCACAACAATACAAAGGGGTGTCAGTTATGGATGCATCTTTGCGTGGGGGGGGGAGTACGAGCTATTGTTAAGAAGCACTATCCAGTGCAGAATATGTTAACTGCTATATGCGTCAGCTAAATTTATGTTGAATTCATGAATAGAAATATTCACAAATATTTTGCTAGTTTGCAAGGAATATGCACTTGTTTTCATGTAGGCCTCAGAGAATAAAGATAGTGGATGAAGTTAGTGAGAAAACCATTACCTCAGCCCGTGCCTACAAGGTGGAATTTTCAGTCTCATAGTGTAAACACAATTTTCCAATATACCAAACGAGTAATTCGTTGTGTGAGAGTCATTCTTCATATGTATAAAATTTAAAATACAAACATGATACATCAAGCCAGTGGTCTTATAAAACCTCTGACCAGGAATAATTTTATATTTTGACTTTCTTTCTTTTATGATGTAATGTCCTATGCTGAAATTTTATTTGGACAGTTACAAAGGAGAAAAATTGATGCTATTGTAGCCAAAAACTGTATTTCATCCTTTGAAGATAATATAAAGAAAATGAAGGATAAAGTAGATGAAATGAAGAACACTGATGATACAAGTTCAGTCCCTGAAAGAAGAAAGATTGAAAGCTCAATAGAGATTACATGAGAAGCTAAGGAAGTGTGCGATGTTATTATCTGTCATGCAAAAGACAGATTCAGATTCACTGGCCATCTGATTGCAGCATCTTTATTTTCACCGGAAACTTCTTTGGAGTACAGGTCAAAGTTTCTGGAGGACAATTTAAAAACTGTTTGTAAGACGTGTTCCTTACTCGACCTTAAACAAGTGAGTTTTGAGCTGTCCACTATTTATAACAGAGATGAATTTTCCTTATTCTCTGGTGTTGTTAGTTTCTACAATTTCATCGTGCAAAACAATACTAAATCCACATTCAGTGAATCTTCAAAACTGCTGAAAGTACTGATGACAATTCGCATTACAATAGCCAAATCTGAAAGGTGTTTTACCACTTTAAAACGTATTTTTTTAGGAATACAATGGGGCAAGAAGGGCTTCTTTTCTCACTTGCAATCCTTTCTATGCAGCAGGGTTTTTATTATGAGCATTCCAGACTTCAACCAGAAAGTAATGGATAGGTTTGGAGCAGCAAAGGATAGTAGGACAGATTTCCTTTTCAATTAGATCTAAGTTGAGTAGCCACTAATTTTTCTTTTAGCTTTAGTTTTTTATATTCTTTTCTTACTCACTTGCTACTACTACTTGAGTCAGCAGCAACATACCTACATCCAAAATAATTATTTTAAAATCATCTGAATGCACCTTATTACTAATGCACCTTATATTAATAGTCAATTTATCAAATTATTATTAATGTTTGAAGTAAGTATTAGTCTAATAACAATTACTAAAAAGTAATATTATTAAAGACCTACAAGAGTAATGATGAAATATATCAAAGTATAGAAAGTATAACAGAAACAATGAGAAAAAGAAGACTTATTATTTTTTGAACATTTATATAGAATGGACGGCAATAGGTTGACAAAGCAAATCTTCAAATATCTGTGGGGGAAGAAGTCAACATCAAGTTGGATTAAAGAAGTCCAAAAGGATTTAGAAAAAAATAATATACACGCAGAAGAAGCAAATGAAGGAGACATTTTTTGGGCAAAAGTGTTAAAAATGGAGGGAGTCCACGGTAGGAGAGAGAAAAACCCAGGTTAAAAGTGGACTGAAGACAGGAAGAGGAGACACAGTGAGAAGATGAAAGAGTATTGGAAAAAAAGGAAGGAACAAAGAGTAAAGAATTGAAATTGGCATGTGGTCTCTAGATGGCCGATACGAAAAAAAAACCTACAAGCCCTCTTCCCCAAACCATATGACTTTGTGCAATTACCACTTCCTAACACCCACCAGCTGCCACTGCTTCACACACATATACAAGAAGTTGTGCTAATCACAAAATATTCAATACTGTCATCTGGAGACGTGAAGTGACACTATATTTGATCTGGCATCAGCTACTTCTTGTCAAGTTTGTTGACAGTGTTCATTATTGTATGGGGATACAATTACTTATCAAATGCTCTGTTGCTTAAAAATTTACAACACTAAAAGTCAGAAAGGTGTACCAATTTGAATGTTTTATAAGAACAGTTGTTTGTATAATATATGAATAAGAAGTAACCACAGTTTACACCTACTGGCCTGATGGCATAGTTATGAAAATTTTTGTTAGCCTCATAACAAGGTTTTTGTCCACTGTTCTTCTCAAACCTATTGTTTGAAGTCTATCATCAGGTCTATAAGCCGTGCTGCATGATGGATGTGTTTTCTAACCGTCATAAAATTCCATTTTATTTCAAACACGGAAATGCATAAAATTAAAATAATTATTGTTATGAATTACACCTACTATTACTTCATTAAAGATAAAATAACCAGTAATCATATATTATTATATGATTTCATCATGGTTAATGGTTACCACCAGAACCATTGGCAATGCTCAGGCAAAAAATTAACACACCAAATTATTTTTTTACCTCATCTGGGCTGATCTGCAGATCAAGCAGACTGTCAGCGATGTACCTTGCAATCATAGGTTCACTGGCATGATTGACACAAGCCAAATACAGAAGAGAATGTCCTCCACTGTATTTAGCTGTTAACACAGTGGCCTCAGACTGCTTTTCCGCCAAGCAAATGTGTGCATAAACAGAATTTAGCCAATTCTTTTCTTTTGTATTTTTACTCAGCAAGCAAAATAATTCCCTGAAAGAGACAATTTTAAATCAGTTTTACACTTTAAAAAGCATTCCAGTAGTACTCAATAATTCATACGTATCTATGAACGATTATACTTACTGTTTAAGCTGCTCTGGTTTGCCTGCAAGTTTATCGTTCACTTTGACATACTCTATGATAAAGGCTGTAGTCATCATTAAATCTCGCAGTCTAAGTGAAGCTGGTACAAACATCCCGTCTTCATAGACTCCACAGCCAGCAGGTAATATGGGCCTTTCTACAGGCCTCTGAACACTGGGAGGGGTATTGATCCTTGGTGTCTGATCTACTGTAACCGGTTTTAATATGCTCTTCTTAGCAATGTCGCCACAGATGAAATTAATAACAGAACTACTGGGTTTGTTTGTTGTGTGACACATTTCTGTACCTACACCTGGTACCGCATTACGTCCACACATGACTTTAGAAGCAGTATTTCCTATTGGTATGTTGAGAGGCATCTGATGACTGGATTCTCCTTGACTGTGTATGTTTTGGTATGTCATACTATTTATCTGTACACGGTCTGCTGGTGGTACACTGGCGAGAACTTGGTTTGGTTGAGTAGTTGTCACCATGTTTGGTGCAGTGAAATTACTAAAATCATTTATATTGTAAGCAACATCCCATGATTGCTCAATATTTATACCAGGGAAGTTGGAATTTATATTTGATGGTGGTATGGTACTGATGGGAGACATTTTTGAAGGTAATAATTTGCTAGACGTTATGTGCTGAACTTGTGATGGTGCCAAATCAATATTATTAAATATTTCTTCTGTTGATTTGTTGTTGTTAATCATGACTATGCCTAATGGAGCTGCAGAATTGGTTTCAGAAACTCCTGCATAAAACTGAATGTTTGGCTGGGTTTGATTTCCTACAACATTAAGTTCAACACGTTCACCAAATCCCTTACTTTCATTGCTCTGTTGTGATTCATTGCTACTTCTGCTATTGTACACACAATCTGGAATCAAATCATTCAACTCTGTATATAATTCTAAAGATGCTACTGGTTCACTTGGAAGACCAGAGTCTGAAGATGATAAACTGCTTGATGTGGCTTCATTTAACAATGAATCGTTAATAAATTCATTTCCTCCATAGAATGGTGATTCTATTTGAGATGTACACGACATTGGTGACATCACATTACTGTCAGGTGACAATGTACCATACGTGGAGTCTCCAGAGCAATGTGGCGATGTGTTCCCAAGTGCTGGTTCACTGAACACTGGTATGTCAATGGGCACAGTGCTGTTAAAGGACAAAATTAATTAATTTCTTGTAATTATTAAATTACACACACACACAACACAAAATGCTCACAATTGCAAAATGTTTACAATTACACGTACCTGGGGTATGTTGAAGTGCCTTCACTGGGGTACAACAATTCCATAAACAACTCACAGGTACGAATATAGACGGGTGCGAATTCTTTGGTAACAATCTCCTCCTTAATCTCCTCCTCTGTGTCCTTTGCAGTTATATTAAGAGTGGATTTATTAATTTCCTCCACAGGGTGTGGCAACTGTAAAATTAAATTTATTCAAATAAGAAACTGAAAATTTACCTAATACTAGATTAGAACCTTACTTAAGTACAAAAACAACCGGTTATTGTGTTTCACACTTACATGACTGTCACAGCTGTTAGTGCGCAGCTGTTCGGCATACATTACTCCGCCACAGTACTGCTCGTAATTGACAACCACATGCTCTGACGGTGTGTACCTTTGCTGCAATTAAACAATATATTGGTACGTAAAAGTTACACACAACATACTTAAAGGTGGATCTAGCACATGAATAGAGGCACAAAAATAAGGATGATGGAAAAAACCTACAGGATTCACAATCCGACTGAGAAAAAATTGTTACCACCACCACCACTACTACTACTACTATTATTTTGAAATTAAGTTTTAATTTAAATTAATTAAAATACTGTTTTAAAATGCTCAAAAACTTCCCGTTTATCCTCTTGATACCCCATTGGCTATGGCAAAAGTGTCTGCCCTAGTATCCCAGCAACAAATTCAAGAGCTGACATAAATTCCCATCATTACAGTGTATTAAAACTTGTATGCTAATTCAATGGTTGGAAAAAGACTAATCAGCTCGTTGTTACTTCACTTTCATTATGACATGAATTTAAAACTACAAGAAGTGGTGAGAATATTTTTGAAAATGGGAAAACAGAATTGTAGCAAAATAGCATGTGATAGTAAAAATATTTTCCTTCTTCCTATACTTAAAGTGCGTGTTATTTCATGACCCGTGGCTGTAGATTAACATTAATTTTTTTATGCTTTCTGGGTGGAAAGCCAAGATACCACTTGTCACATGATATTTCAGCTACAACTGAATCCAAGAAAAACCTCTCCAGTGGATGTCATTTCTGACAATTCTAGAAACAATTCCATCATGTTACCGATGTCACCGGATAATCAATACACCTACTAGAGAGAATTACTGTAATCAGTCACAGATGAAAAATATGGCTAGTTAATGACACTAAAACATTACTGCCATGACTTGAACACAGGACATCCAGATTACTACCCAACTGCCAATTGGTGGATATATTAAGTATGATTTAATACACAAATGATTTAATATTTGTGTTTCTTTAAGACACAACTGCTGTATGATAAAAATTTGTGAATACCTACTGTCTGGCCGCGACCGGATGATTGAAGCAGCTCTCCCCCACCACACAGCCGCTTGTAAACGATGTCGGGTAAAATACGTGTACTAGCCGTTTGGTTTGCCTACGCTAATCTGTGTGCCGTGTTTGTGTGTTATCTGACTTCCTGTCGCCAGACTGTCTCCGTATAACATTCCAGTTAGATAATTTATCTTGCTTTTGTTTTATAGATTCATCTTTGGTTCTGTCGACCAATTTATTTCAGATACGGTACGTTTTCTTATACAAACTGATAATGAAAGTACTCTTTTAGCCTACACTAATTATCCTTCTACGAATGTACTCCAGAAATAAGCAAAATCTTTTGTAATGTACATACAGTATACCATAGTGTACGTTCTATTGCAAAACCACACATTTCACATGGAATGATTGATATGTCGTATTTGTTGGAATTATCCATTTCTTAAATGATTGCTACTCGTTACCTGTGTATCTTTTGATGGTTTGTCGCGTAGCCCTAAGAATAGGTACTGTATTCTTAGACCTTATTAAGTTTATTTTTACAGTGTTACTTTCATTTACATTTAGTTTGAATCTCCCGTCTGTCTGTTAGTGTGGAGTCTACTGTATTTAAAATTCATAAAATATCAGGCATCAAACGTTAAATCTTAACATGAAAAAGTACGATTAACTCGGGCTTTAGGAAGCGGTACTTCTAATTCAACAGTGTCTAAGAAATACTGTTTATCAGCATTTGAATTATAACATTAGATTTAAATTTACTCGAGCTTATGTGCACTACAGTGAACTGTAGTGAATTACAGATAACTTAATTATTTTAGTGTATAGCCTACTAAACATAAATGTTAATTTACATGATTAAATTTTGTAGTTTATGTATTTGGTTAGTTAATTTATTTATTGAAATTAAATTCTGTAATTCATACATCTTTTTTTTTATTTTTATTTTTTTTTGTCAATATGAAGCCTATCTCTTTATGGGAAAATTTTCTGTATTTCGCAGGGAAAACGAGTATCGGTTACAATAACAAGGTTTTATCGGCTACAATTCCATTCTGATGTAACCAAGTAATCATCTGCGTTTTAGTCGATCTTATGGGCGGCTTGTTGTGTTCCACACAGTGGTACGGCGCGTTGTCCATAATTGCAACACTTTGAGGAGGAAGACCAGGAATCACTTTCTCTTTCACCCATTTTGAAAAATTTTCGGAATTCATTTGGCCGTAGTAGTCTCCCTTAGTATTCCCAGCCTTAAAAATCAATTCCGCTCCAGGCAAAAAACCATCTTTGGAACCAATGTGGACAATAATAAATCTACTGGTTCCACTAATGTTTTCGGGACACCCGTTACACCTGGCCCTTGCCAGCATTTCCGGAACGTGATATTTGAGTCTGCCCAAGTTTCATCGAGGAAGAAAATCTGTTGCTGTTCTTCTTGATACCTCTTCATTTTTATCAGATAACTGCACCGCCAATCAATGATGTCATTGCGCTCTACTAGCACTTTTCTTTTACTGCAGGACCATTTCCACTTAAACCCCATATCGTGTAATAGTTGTCTAAGCTTTGTTTTGCCGTATGGGAAATTAATTCTCTCTTTCAGTGTAGCCAGCAGTTTCCTGACGGAAGGCACAATTTGTAATTTCCAAAGTTGTCAATCACAACAGGCACCCTTGTTCGTGGTTTCTGTGGTGACTTTAGATCCCCTCTTGGAGAATCTTTCCTTTCTTTCCTAATTCGTCCAATAGTTACTATCCCTTTTCTCGTATAAAGGGCTGGTCTCTTGTTAGGGCAAGTAATAGGTGCCAGCAGAGTTCCTGAACTAGCCTCCTGTACACATGTTTCTATTATGTTGCTGACAACGGTGCGCTCCCTACTGCGAATTACCTTCCGGTTTGTTTTCGGAGTTCTGAACCTAGTAGTAGGTGTTGACGTAAGTTTTTGTTGTTCCATGTTTTGAAAACACACAAAAATAACAGTTAACTGTTTAAAATTTGCTGACAACGAAGTAAATAATAAATTTAATAACGATAACAACGAAGTAAATAATAAATTTAATAACGATAACAACAAAGTAATAATAAATTTTAAACGATAACAACGAAGTAAATAATAAATGTAATAACGATAACAATGAAGTGTTCTCGAAGATCGCAAACAAATTTCTCTAGTGAAAGCCACGCGAGGAATGCGTGAACGCATTAAGAGGTCAAGAGATCTCCCGGCTAATTGCCGGGAGGGATGAGGGACTAGTTTGACGAGGTAATGTTCTCAGCTTAGAGATTACAACACCCCCACTTAGCCAACAGTAGTGCCCGACCTGCTTCTCCCACCTTACCCTTCAAATTACGGCCAGACAGTATAATGTTTTGCCACTTACTGCGTATGGATGCACACCAGCTGACTGTGTCTTCTTGGCAGAGGGTAGAGGGCCTCGTTCAATTAATTCTCCTTCATCCTTTTCGTCTTTCACTATCTGTTCTGGCTTCTCAACTCTGCTGGCTGAAAATGAATTCTCCATATTATACATACTGGGTACCATACATAACTGATCTAATATAATTGATCTAACTTCTGTTCTCCACACACAATGGGTTACATACATAACTGATCTGACTTCTTAATATCAATTTAGTATTATATTAAACTTTACATACTGCTTTATGCAAGTCATGATTCATTTCAATAAAATCACATTTTATTAATCATAATGAATGTCAGATGCTCTGAAATACACTTTCATATCGAAGTGGGTGAAATTTCTAGCACTGAGTTTGACAATGATACGGTAGCATAGCTATCAGGTGGGAGTGGTTATGGCCAGGATTTTTCCATGGAGGATTTAGTAACAATAAGCAATGACAGAGACGATGGTACTGGTAGAGAATTTGGTACTTAACAGGATGGCATATAGTGAACTAGTACTGTGCCTGCAGACTTTCTGTAGAAAGTCCCCCAGCAAGTAATCTCATTTGGCTATAACACTGTATTGTTATTATAAGAATGTTAATTTGAATTATCTAGTCACATTTAAGAGCAAAACCACCAACATACTATTCCAAAATTAACAGATATTCTCTCATTTCAATGTTATTATGTCAACAAAACTCTTTAAAAGAGAGGATATTATTTCTTGAATGTACACAAATATAAGAATATTATGAACATCTGTAAAGAATAGATTTAAATATAAGTTCACTATTTTCTATTGTGAATGACAAGTGGTTTTCAAAAACTGAAATCTTTAATAAACTTATATGTACATTTACCTATGGGTTATTCTCTCTTATAGGAATAAGAAATATCTGGTTTATTTAAATTCCATCACATTCAAATCCTGTACACAGTTGATGGTTATGAAATCTTTTGTCTAAGGGAAGAAAGTGGGGAAAACTTAATGTTAAGTGAATGAAAATTGTTCATTATCAATGCACATGGCTACAGTTCACTCATAAATTCTGTTTTGTAATACGTTCTGAAATAATAGTAAATTTTTTTCCCGTTTATGCGGATTTTGTAGTAAAACACTGCCTATTCCAAACTAAACATTGCTTTCAATTTAAGTTTCAAAACATTGTTTAATATATGTTGCAGGTGTGATTTATGATTCTGTGATGTTTTGTTCTGAGTTTTAGAATGAAATAGGCTTTATATTAATTTTTGTTGATATAGGCCCAGATATGGCACAACCTTTATCTAATTGTAAAACAAAAACTCTTTGTGACAAAGGTTTTATATTTTTCAATAAAATAAAATAAATCAACTATAAATACAAAATTACTTTGTCCATTACTTGGATGCTGCATGGTGTTAATTTTCAACTTTAGGAAGGAATCATTGAGGGAGTTACTTTTTTCCCTGAAGTCTTCATCCTTCTTTTGAACCACTTGAGTTTTTGACTTTCCATCAGGTACACTCAAGTTAGACATCAAGTCTTCCCGTCCTTTAGATTCATCAACTTGCCCAATGTTTCCCTTTAATTCCCTAAAAAATATTGATATATTATTATACATTTAAACAAATAAATTAATACAAATAACATTACTTTCGTCGATAATATAGTACACTAATATTGGTGTGTATTGTCTATGCTAAATAGTGCATATTTCATACACATAATTATTCTGAACAGTTGACATGTGAATTATGATTAAAAGCAGTACAAAATCTTTCTAGCATTTAGGTCATCAGAAACTAAAATATATCGGCCATTCACATTTACAAAACATAAACATATTCACATTCACATAAACATACGTGTTCATACATAACTATACATATTCTGTTTGCACATTTCAATTACATAACTAAATATAATTATTTCACTACCGACTCGGAACACAAAGTTTTTCATGGGTAAAAACGTAAAAGTTTTACCTTATAACCTGAACTGGTTTTTGCTTTTAAAAAGCTTCTTCAGAGGCTGCCGCTGGGAGCACTGTCCGTCTTGTTGTTGGCGACAGTATCAATTTTTGAAAGATCGATGTGTGTGTGGGGTGAGATATGTTCGAATAATGCATGTGATTTGAATTGTGTCTGTTCGTTTAGGATGTCAGTTTTATTTGTTTTCGTGTGTTTGTATATTTCCAATTGTTGTAGAATGTCTAGTTTTCGGCCTTTTGTGTGTACGTGTAGAATTTCCATGTTTCATCCACCTTTGCAAACCACCTCATTGAAGCAAACCACACATACAAAAACATCGACAATAACATGGACATTCTACACGTACACACAAAAGGCCGAAAACTAGACACTCTAGAACAATTGGAAATATACAAAACACGAAAACAAATAAAAACGACATCCTAAACGAACAGACACAATTCAAATCACATGCATTATTCGAACATATCACACCCCACACACACACACACACACATCGATCTTTCAAAAATTGATACCGTCACCAACAACAAGACGGACAGTGCTCCCAGAGACAGCCTCTGAAGTAGCTTTTTAAATGCGAGAACCGGTTCAGGTTATAAGGTAAAACTTTTACGTTTTTACATATAAAAAACTTTGTGTTCCAAGTCGGTAGGAAATAAATTATATTTAGTTAAGTAACGGACACGTCATGGACAATGTAATCCAAGAATTCAATTACATAGTTGCATTTGAATCCATACAATTAGACTAACAAAGAACTATACTTGAATTTGTTGTTCAAGGTAATCTTGTATGGGTATCCCAATGTAAAGACAGAAACATCTTACGAATGATACTATAGGGCTTTAGAGCACATTCAGCTGTCCTAAAAATGAATGTATGTGATCAGAACACAGTTTAAGAATACTACTAATAAGAATAACTTACATAGTACTATTATTTTTAAAAATTGATTTTTTATTTTACATTAATTAGTGTTATTATTCGTTAACATCAATGAATTTGTTAACATTTCTTGTTAACACAAACAAAAATCTGATAAACTCCATTTTACATACATATATATATATTACATTTAATATTTATAACTAAATTTACTTCAAGATGTTATTTTTCCTTATTTGGAACATGTTTCAAGAGTTCCTGTGCTCTCACCTTCAGCCTTCGCGATCTTTTGTCTGGTGAAGTATTTGTGTGTTGGCTGCTGGATGATATTAAGGTTGTTTGTTGGTCTTTGGTATTTTAAAGTTGTATTATTGTGTGTGATTGTAGTATATGTATTTGTATTTTGTGTATTTTCGATGTTGAGCTTTGAATATTGTGTCATGTTTTGTATTGATTTGTATTTGTTCTGGTATTAGTTTGTTTTGTGTTTTATGTTTGTATATTTGTAAATTTTCCCAAATGTTCATTATGGTGCCTTTGTGTGGTATATGTTTTATTAGTGATACATTGGTTATGTCTGGGAATTCATGTCCTGTGTTTATTGTATGTGTGGCTAAATTGGATTTATATATTTCTGGTTTTTTGTATGCGTTTAGGTGTTCAAAATAACGTTTTTTCAGCTGTTTTTTTGTTTGTCCTATGTAACATTTATTGCAATCTTGGCATTCAATTTTGTATATACCGTTAGTTGTTGTATTATCTTTGTTGTGTGAGCTATTTATATTTTGTAATTTATTTTTATTATTATTAGTTTTGTATGCTATTTTTATATCTGTGTTTTTAAATAGTTTTGTTAGTTTTGTCATTTTATTATTTATGTATGTGAATGTGGCCCATTTTTTGTTGTTGTTATTATTTATGTGTTGTTAATTTTGATTAATTCTTAATTGTTCAGTTTTTATTTTATATTTGATTTTATTTGCTATTTTGTTCACAGTATTTTTATTGTATCCATTTTCATAACCAATTTGGTATATTATATTTCTTTCTTTGTCAGTTTCTTGTTTGTTTAGGGGAATTTTGTACATTCTGTTAAATAGCGAATAGAATGCTGCCATTTTATGTTGTGGTGGGTGGTCAGAATGGTTAGGTATAATGATGTTAGTGGAAGTTGGTTTTCTATATATTGCATATTGTATGTGGTTGTTGTATCTTGTGATGGTTATGTCTAAATAGTTGATTTTGTTATGTTTTTCTTTTTCTTCTGTGAATTGTATTTTAGGATGTATGTTATTGATTTGTTTCAGTATGTTCTCTGCATTTGTGTTTTTGTTATTTGATACATATACCCCATCATCTACATATCTTATCCATATGCCATTTGGGTCATGTGATTTTATAATATTTTGTATTTTGGTGTCTATGTGTTGTAGGAATATTTCTGCTATTATGCTTGATAATGGTGATCCCATTGCTAAACCTTCTTGCTGTTGATGGTTATGTTATGATGGTTATTTGTTAGATGGTTATTTTTTAGTTTTTGTGCTATTATTTTTGCTATTTTGTATGTAGGAGCTTTTTTGAAGTTGATTAATGGACGTATTGGGTTGTTTAATTTGTGTATTTTTATTAGGCTATTCATTTTAGGTGGTTCTGGATTATTATTTATATATATGTCTGTGTTTTTATTGTTAAAATGTTTTTAGTTGTTTTTATTAAGTTTTATTGTTTGTTTAAGATAGTTTTCTGTTGGATATTTATTTAGTTGCATGCATTTATTATTGTTGATGAAGTCTTCGGTTTTTTTTATGTAGTCTGCTTTATCAATAATTACTGTTGCTTGACTTTTGTCTGCTTTAGTTATTATTAAATTATTGTACTTTACTTTATTTTTAATTTCTTTTATTGTTTTATTGTCTTTCTTTTGTTTATCTTTGTTTTTCATTTCGCTAGTGATTATTTTTTTAATTATATGTGTTGCTTCTGTTATTTTTTCTTCTTGTATATTGTCTTTTATTAGGTTAATGGCAAATTCTGTTTCTACTATTAAATTTTCTAGATTTTTGTTTGTATTTTGAGTTATGTTAGTTTTTGACATATTGTTTAAATATTCTGTTTCTTTTTTGTTAAATTCTGTATTGCTAAGGTTAATGGTTCAAGGGTAAAATGTGTGTTTAGTTTTGTTTATTTGTTCTTGATTTTTGTTTTGTTGTTTTAATGTGTTGAGTTTTTTGTTGATTGTAATAGTCTTTTGGTTTTTTTCAAATCTTATTTTATTTTCTATGTTATTGTATTTATTATTCCAAGTAATTGGATGTAATAAACTTGTTAGCTCTAAGTGTAGTTTGTATATGTCTAGTGTTATGCTATTTTTCTTACTGTATAATTGATTAATTTCGTTTTGTATCCATAATATTTGTGCTTGTATTATTGTTTTTTGTGCAGTCATATTTTTGTTGTTTGTGTTTATGTTGATGTATTTAGGTGTTAATTTATGTTTTTGGCATTGTCTATTGAAGTATATATTCATGTTAGTGTTCATTAGTTGTTTTTTTCGTGTTTGAAATTTGTTTAATAATTTGGTAATGTGGTTATACATGGAGTTGTGGTTATGTTGTTTGTGTACATGTTAATGTATATTTATGTGAGAGATAATTTGTTTTATATTTATTTTCCGTTATTTGGTAGTTGATTTCACTTAATATTGATGTTCACTTCACTATTTTTTCACAATACACTTTTGTTTTTGAATTTGTTTGATAACCTCACTTTTCGTTTTTTTCTTTCACTGTAGGCTTATTTACCTTGTATGGTTTTATTAATTCGATCACTTTCTGCTACAGTAATGAGAGCACAGGAACTCTCGAAACATGTTCCAAATAAGGAAAAATAACATCTTGAGGTAAATTTAGTTATAAATATTAAATGTATTATATACATCAAGAAACGGACTGTAGCAGAAAGTGATTGAAAAAAAAATATATATATATATATATATTTATTATATAACGTGACTCTTAGACACTTACTTTTGCACATATGCTGTTACTCACTTGTGCGCACTTACCCACGTCTCGAAGGTATACTTTTCTTCTGCAGTATTTACCTTGATGTTTCCCAGCTAGGTCGCAGGCTTTGGTAGTTGATTGAGTGTGGATAAGCACATGAATATCGTTACATAATTGTAATACAAGTAAAGAGTACAGAGGATTTAGTACTGGTTGTGAAATTAGTACGACTTTGTTAATAAAATCAGATTCATTTTGTTTATTATTTTAAAAAATTCAAATTATCATATTATTAATTGTTGTGTGGGTTAATTATTATTTGAACCCTTATATTCGTACGAATATAATATAATTATAATGTGGTTAAAATCTTATCTCTTATATTCTAAGACATATTATACACAAACATAAGACATACAGTATATGACCTGGAATATTTACACAGACATATAATACATAACACATATATTATTATAATACGTGATTAACACGTACGAAATTGAATATTCATCTTGTCTTAGCAAGTGTGGTTTTTATTATATACCACTTAATAAAAAAATTAATTAATTAAACATTTATTAAAAATACTATTAGAGACCATTCTATTACTTTAATTAATTATATTACTAATGTCTCAATTAATTAACAATCTTCAATTTAAGTAACTCTCGTACTTGAATTTAATTATCTAATAAAATATAAAAATATAATAAAATATGGTTCTATACTGACCATTTATATATGAGATTAATAAAGTTATATTCTTTGTTATCAATTATTATTCTTTGAACAATTATAGATTATTCATTATGAAAAATAAAAATATAATACTGTTTAAATAAACTTGTATATGGAATCTAGAGCCTTCTTTCGATAGGCCTCAGGGTCATTTATAATATTAAATAAATGTCTGACTTCACCTGCATGTTTCTGCAACCATTTAACTGTGTCGTTACCATCATCTGGACTCTCGAGTTTGGGATCCTCTTCGGTATCACCTTCTCTGTCTCTGCGTCGTTGAAATTATTCTCTCCGTCTACTGGATGCTAAGTTCAGACGTGGACCTCTGGTCGTGATAATGTACGGCTGGATGTAGCTGCATGTGGCTGTCCCTGCGTCCTCTAGTATTTTGCTCTGGTTCCTCTCCTCTCCTCGTCTTGTCCCTCGTGGATGTCTCGAAGTTCTACGTGGACTTCTTGAAGTTCATCGACGTTATGACACCTTGTAGATTACGATATTATAGTCTTTTTAAATAAATCGTGTTTCACTACTACTTTCACCGAATTACTGCTGGTTCCATCGCACTTCAAGTTATGTAATACAGTTTAAAACATTACTTAACGTTGTAAAATTCGCGGTTGCAAGATGCGTGGATTTCACGTAGTGTCTGTTAATGATCTGAGAAAGCGTGTGTCGTTCGCTGGGGTTTTATACTCCTGCCATCGTTCCATTCCTGTTGGAAACTGTTTGGACAAAATTGAACAGGTCCGCGCGTCGATTTAATTGCTAATTACAGCCTACGCGTCTTTCTATGAAGCGCACACTTTTTTATAAATATTCGTTTACAGATCGTTAGGTATATTATTAAACTTAACTTATGCAAATTATGAACATTAAGGTGTGTAAACTATGGAAGTTATGGCAAAATTTCACACGGTGGCTGAACGGTTCCCACGATCATCAACCACTTAATATCTAATTGTAGCGCCAGGCGCCAGTTTTATTTTTACATATGTCTCTGATTCGTGTGACTTCTGGTTTTTGTTCAGTACTTAAAAAACTGTGTAAAATTTTCAACACTCGTATTTTCAAATTTATATTTCTCTTTCAGTACTCTGCTAACTTCCTTTGATAAATTATAAATTTTGTTGAATTTGGGACAAAATACAACGTAGAGAATAATGTAAATTTGATAGAAAAATTAGAAAATATTAGAATTAATGAAAATACAAAATTGATATCACTGGATGTTAAGGTCATGTTTACCAATATCACAGTAAATAAAGTTTATTAAGTTAATAAACGATAATAATATGGGAGAATACAGGTATAAAAAGCAATTGATTAAAGTAGTTAAAGAATGTGTAAATCAGAACTATTTTAGGTTTAATAACAAGTTTTATATACAAAAAAAAAAGGATTACCTATGGAATCTTCATTATCCCCTAATCTTGCAGAAATATACATGAATGATTTTGAAAAGCAATTAATAAGTTCCACTAAGTATAAAGACAATATAAAATTATGGACTGGATACTTTGACGATATACAGTATTAGTAATTTGGGAAGGAACCATAGAAGAAGTGCATGAGTTTATAAATGAGGTAAATAATAAGGATAAAAACTTACAATTTAAAGAAGAGATAGGAGGTAAGAAAATAAATTACTTAGATTTAAACATAGAAATTAAAGATAATGAGAAACTACAGTTTAGGATATTTAGGAAAGAATTGAATTAATTAGGAATTCTGATATAATTATACCAAGAGAGTCTTACCACCCTTATAGATATAAAATGGCGGCAATCAATTCATTTTGTTATACAGCTCAGAAGTGTTTAAAAGAGACCGAATCAAAAGATAGGGAGTCAAAAACGATAAAGGGAATTGTAAGGAATAATAACTATAACACACAGTGGATAAAGTTATGAAAAGTGTTAACATACAAAAAGCTAAAATAGAACCAGAACAAAAGAATTATGCAGGGTCATTAACATACATAGGTTCACATACTAGAAAAATTATAAAATGTTTTAATAAATACGGAGTAGATATAGCTATTAAAAAATGTGAAACGGTATTTGATAAGATAAGGAATAAAAATATAGAAAAAATCCCAGTATTACAGAAAAGCGGAATTTATAAATTAAAATGTAAAGACTGCAACAAAGTGTACCTAGGTGAGACAGGACGAAAATTCATATGCAGGTTGTCTGACCACAAATGTAGAGAAGGTAATAGAACAACGAATTTGTTATATGCAAGACATTTCATAGAAGACAACCATAAGTTTGTTAATCCTTTGGAAGACTACGAAACTGTAAAAGTAATAAATAACACAGTTGAAAGGAAGCTTAGGGAGGAGTTAGAAATATTGAAAGAAAGAGAAAAAGGGTTAGACAATTTAATTCATTGTGATGGCAGCATTATGGGAACATCTGCTCTCTGGTACCAGCGGCTGACACAGCGAGCCAATCAGGGATAAGCAGCCGAGACGTGACCAACTACACGCACTCTTCTTCGCCACGCCATCGGACGCACTTCATCTCCTCTCCTCTCTCGGACGACATCGACGCGGAGTCAGCCGGAAGGAACGGCCGAAGAATAGAACCGGCGTTCTTGCGTCTTCGCCCTCCAGTTCCGCGCCAGTGATGGATTTCGCTGGGCCGGCAGCCGACTCTACAACCGATGCTGAAAGAAGAGGAGGACTGCAGTGCGCCACGAACATGGCCTCAGCTGCCGATCATCTCAGCGCGGCACTACCAACATCAGCCTTCTCGCCACACAGTCCTTTTTAGGACCACCAAAAACACCAGTGTGTATGATTGGCGCCATTTGTCATGCGGCAAGCCTTTTGTCCGGTGACATAATACTAAAATTAAATTTGATAATGAAGAAATATTTTATAACATAATTAAGAAGTAAATGATGGAGGACAAATAGATAAGATTAAGAATTAAATTGCATAGGACTAATTGGATGTTTTTAAAATAAGGGTGTGTGACTGGCCCACAAGTGTGAATGAGAAAGACGGTTAGGTTTAAAAGGAATGTACACACACACACACACTGAAACACAAGGAATTGGCTAGAAAAATATGTAACTGTCCAGATGGAGGTGACAGGGCTCAGAGGGTGGGGAAGGGACATTTGAATTATAGCTTGTTGTGTGTGAGCAGGGTGGGGTGGGGATTGGGGTGAAGGGTTTTCATGTCTGTTTGTTCATTTCCGATCTGACGATGAGCTGTGAAGCTTGAAAGCGCTAATCGGAATAATTTTTATATAGTGGTGTGCAACAGTGATAATTCTGCTTGCAATATCTAATTCTCTGACTGAATCAAACTCGAGGAAAAGGAAACAGAAATCGATATCAATGAGGTGTTAATAACCCAGGTGTTTAAAACACCGTTTTGGCCCCACTGAATCATGTTCTAATGGTTTTCAGAATTACCAGCCTTTACAACAACTATGCTGAATAGCACCTGTTCGGGCAGTTTCTTGAGCAAAGTTGTTGTGGTTATTATGTAGAGTGGTTATATTCTAGCTTCAGATGGTTTTAATGCTAGACAGAGATCATGACTTACTACTTCTTGATCACTGTACAATGATCTTGAGCATAGAAATATGCTGGTTATACAATTGTCCTACAGTCTGAGTCAACTGCTGATGAGTGGAACACTGAAAACTATGTGGCTTACGTTTGATAGTAAGATATTAGAGCCCATGATCAAGACAGAGATTTAAAAAGTTTTCAAATGACAAGAGTATTGAGGTTAAGACATATTATAGCTGAAGAAAGGAGAGATGTTCAATGTAGGTGATACTGTTGCCAGTTGCGACATCAATTTAAAGGCCTAGAAACCTGCTGTAATGGTTGACAGACACTTTCATACAGAGATTCCTTTTGGATTAAAGGGAAAATGGTACGGTGAATGGAACAATAGTTTTAATTTGAGTAAGTCTTTTAATACACCATATTTTAAGCAAAATAATTATTGAATAAATTTCAGAAAAATGCCCTACAATGTGGTGTACAGAAATTGATACGATGAATACTGTTATGGAATGATGGTACTCTTTGTGTATAATTTAAATTCTTGGATTTCGTTGCCCATGACGTGTCCGTTACTTAACTAAACATAATTATTTCACTACCAACTCTAAACACAAAGTTTTTTTTATAGGTGAAAACATAAAAGTTTTACCTTATAGCCTTAACCGGTTTTCGCTTTTAAGAAGCTTCTTCAGAGGCTGCCGTTGGGCGCACTGTCCGTCTTGTTGTTGGGGATGGTATCGATTTTTGACAGACCGATGTTGTGTGTGTGGGGTGTGATATCTTCGAATAATGCGTGTGATTTGAATTGTGTCTGTTTGTTTAGGATGGCATTTTTATGTGTTTTCGTGTATTTGTATATTTCCAACTGTTCTAGAGTGTCTAGTTTTCGACCTTTTGTGTGAACGTGTAGAATGTCCATGTTATTGTCGATGTTTTTGTATGTGTGGTTTGCTTCAATGAGGTGGTTTGCAAAGGTGGATTCTGTAGTGGAGTGTAGTGCCTTTGTGTGTTCAATGTATCTTTGTTTGAAGCTACGTCCTGTCTGGCCTATGTAGAATTTGTTGCAATCTGAGCAATTCAGTTTGTAAACACCAAGTAGATCAAATTTGTTTTGTGCTTTGTGTGTGTGTTTTGATAGTGTGTGTTCTGTTTTGTTAGTAGTTTTGTGCGATTCTGTATCCTACTTTTTTGAATTTGTGGGCTATTTTTTCAGTTTGGTTGTTGATGTGTGTTAGTGTTATGAATTTGTTGTTTTCTGACTTTGTCTGTTGTTTGTTTTGTGTTTTGTGAAGGAGTTTATTGACTATTATTCTGTTGGATTCTGCTAGATACTTTATCATGTTTAGTTTGTCTCTGTAGTCTTTTTCATCTAGTGGGATGTTGTTAAGTCTATGTATCATAGTTCTGAAGGCAGCTAGTTTGTGTTGTATTGGGTAATTGGAGGAGTTGTGTATTAGTGTGTCAGTTATAGTCGGTTTTCTGTATATATTGAATTTGTGCCTGTGTTCAAATTTTGTGATGGAGAGGTCTAAGAAGTTTATGCTATTTTTGTGTTCGTATTCGGCAGTAAATGTTATGTATTTTGTGTATTTTGTTTATGTACGTTGTAGCATGACAGAAAATCCACCTTATTATAATTCAAAAAATAAGCAAGTATAAAATAAAAATAAACTGGCATAAAGAATAATTACTATAATAATTAATCAAGAACAACAGTAAACTGAAATCAGAGATCCAAAGAAATAAAGTTCATTAAAAACAAACATACAGTCTACATAGGAAGATAATGATAGTCCAACTTATAGAGTAGATATACCCAGGTAGAATAAGAGCAGGTAAGGAAAAACCATGGATAAACAAACTCCCAGAATAAAAAGATAACTAGTGAAAAAACAATCCTACATTATAAAAATAAAAAAATACCAAAAATATAAAATAAGAAAAGTACAATACAATAAAATAAGAATAAATGTAAAGTAAGTGTAAGTAAAGATTTTAGATATATGACTAAAATTGGACAAGTGTGATTTATTTTTATTGTGAAAAGTGACTAATAATAATCCCATTTAAGTGACGTTCCTTATTCCCCAAGACTAGACAAAATTACTAGAAATAAGATTAGGGAATACAGTGAATAGTGAGGGGAACCAGGATGAATCCCTAAATCAAAACAAAAACAGCAATAGACTGAATAATAGTTAACTTTAATAAACTGTTTAAATAAAAACAGATTTGTTATGTTGTGTTAAAAGTTCATTGAACCCACAGCATTGAATGCTTGGGATTAAATTTATATTAAAAAAGAATATCTTTATTATGTTTTAATAATGTCAATTAATCATAAACAATGTTATAACTAAGTAAGGGCAATTTAGTTGTTAAGATTTTATTAGAATTGTATGTCAGAAAGGGTAATAGCAAGCTGAAATAATTGTAAACTTGGTAATAGAACTAACATAAAAATATAGGCCAAATTGTAAACCTCGCCAAAATTATAAATTAACAGCAAATAAGTAAATAAAACTAATTAAATTAATGAAAATTGTTGAATGTAACTCACTAACCATTTATAATAAATGTAACAACACTTTGTGAAAGTAATTAAGGAATGAATAGGATATTATTAGAAAAAATGCAAGTGTAATAACACTGTAGTCTAAAGAAAAGCCTAAATTGAAGGTAGTGTTCAAATTTAGCTAAGTAAATCACCAAATTACTGAGAATTAAAGAAACCAAATCATAATAATTCAATCCATGATCTTGTTTAATGATAATTGGAATCTAACATAGATTGTAAACCATTTAATGTGGGAGGAAGTAAAGTATGTAAGGCCTACAACCAAATATACTGTAAATATGACTGTTGAGTTAAAAAATACTATAAAATATATCATGAATGGTATTAAATTATGCAGAATTAAATAAGGAATTTGATTATGTGATTAGCATTTAATAAGAATAAATAATAATCAAAATGTAATTTATAATATAATGTAAAATTAAATTCTTCTGTACAAAATCAAACTTGAGACTTAAGTATCAGCTGACTGAAACAATGTAAATTTACTAATAAATCAGCCACGACCTTTTGTATGATGAAGAAAAAAACTGGGAGTTGATTGTTAAACGTCAAGGTGAACACATCAGAACAATATAGCTAAGAAAGATAAAAAATTTTTTGACATGAATAAAGCCTAAGAAAAGGAAATTTAATTTATGAGTTGCTAATAACCAAAACATTACTTTTATGAAGATTGGCAGTTATAAATCAGACATCGGAACAGTCCTGGCACTAATCAGAAAATTTCTAATGTGAATATCATCACGACATTCTGGACGAACTATTTGAACGAATACACTATTAACCAACACCTATTACCAAACCCAAAAAACGGATCACCAATACAAAATAATCACACTACAACAAAGAAATATTAATAACTGCTGCTCTGATAAAGGACATTTAAAGAATAAACATTTATTTGGAGGAAATTCGTCGAGAAGATCTTGGTGTAAATACACAGCAAGAAGGCGGCCATCTTTGATGAAATCACTTGCCATACGACTTCAATCAGCTGTGATGACATCAGTCCATGCATAGCTTGTGGTTCGAACAATTCAATTTTTCTAACATTTTTATAATAAATATTATTTCTATTTTATTAATTACGAACTTTTAATTGTAAGTATTGTACTTTTCAGCATTGCCCTTTTTCTGACTTCACAAAACAGTTAAAAGAACCTATGAATTTTAAAATGTTAATACTTTAAATAAAAGAAACCAAATCGACCTGAGATAAGAGTTTTCGATCTCTGAATCAGTATTTCGACTCAAAGTCGATTAATCGCAACGAGATCAATAAATTCATTTAAATATTCCATTTTGAGTTTTATTTCTTTGCAAAACATATATTTTAAAAGAATTTCAGATATTACTTGAAACCTGGACGTCAAGGAGGAAGAGAATGTATATCACCTAATATACAAATACAACAAATCGATTATTCAATATCATAATCTATTTCACTCGTTAAACAGTTTATTCATAAACAACCAAAATAAGTAAAATAAGAAGGAATTAAAATAATAAGTAGGATTAATATAATAAATAATAATACAATATTATACTATAATAATATAATAGGTTGGTAAATGACCTGAAGATGGCTTGACTGCCGAAAGCGCTCGTCAGTACCAAATACAACATAGTGGTTTGTATAAAATTACTAGTAGAAATATTTGAGACCACTAACACTTCAAAATAACAATAAAAAAATAAATAATAAACTAGTAAATAATTAATAAATAATAACAAATAAAATAAAATATATAAAAAAATAATAATAATTTTTTCTTCTTCAATAAATTAAATTTAAACAAAATTTTCATTTTTCATATTTTTTTTTGTAACAAAAAACCGGATCGTTACAATGTTAGTAACTGTTCACAGTTAAACATTCACATAAAATACTATATTGGCACAGATACGTTGATGACATTCCAATACTATACAGGAGAAACAAAAGACAATGTGAACAGTTACTAACACACATAAACAAAAGTTCAGAGTTGGTAGTGAATTAATTATATTTAGTATAATATAAGGTTCGACAGTGCACTATTAAAAATAAAAACAGTGTGAAAAGTGGTGATATTGGCGCTAAACAGGATTGTGTTACTAAAACAGGCCAAGCTGTAAAACCTCCCAAGATTTCAGTTTTATAATTTACCTAAAACATGTATTTTGGTAACTGTTAACGTTCTGGGGATAAAATACAACAACTGTGCTTGTAGGCTACAAGTGTTACAATAACAGTACTGTAAACTTATAACACTTTGCAACTCGATAAATGTCAGTAATTGTTACTGTAGATTACAAATATTTTTATAACATTCTGTAAACTGATAAATGTCATCCAAATTTTGTAATGCTAATTTGCTTTATAAAAATGGGAAGATTATGTGGAGTTGATGACAGAGGTAACAGTGACAAATGTTAATAATAGTAACACAGCGAATACACATATACTAACGGTTATGTGTAACACAAGTGTGACTAATAAGAAAGAATCTGAACTAATAAGGTTCCATATTATTTATAAAATTACGAACAACATAAGAACAACACAACTTAGAATTAAAGCTAAAACCTATTGATTTTTATTTAATACTTGTCTGAAAGTGCCTTGTGAACTTGCAATAATTTCACCTGAATTTCAGCTACTTACTTGTTATTCGTCACTGGAATATTATGCGGCACTGAAAGAGACTTCGGTCTGACGTTTACAGGATTTTTCTTTGGAACGTTGTTGACTGGTTTCACTGTTAAAGTCTGTTCTTTATTACTAGATTTATCATTGAGTGCTGATGGTTCCGCCGACTTCTTTTGGGTCCTGTTGATTTTCTGAGTGAAAGTCGATTTTGACTGTGTGCTACTGTGTTTTTGGCCAAACGCGGCCTTCTGCTGAGGTACTACTGTGTTGTGTACCGCCATCTTAGTGCCGTTTATGACTGGTGACTAAATTTTGCTTGTTCACCACTTTACACCCTGGAACAAAGTTTATTTCATGTAGAGGCTGAATAAATGAACAGGCGAAATATATGAGGTTCATGAGCTAAAGGGAGTCTTCTGGTGATTTTTAATTTAGTTTATAATTGTTCACAAACAATTCAATATATATATATATATATATATATATATGTTCCTTAGTTGTGCGTGTGTGTGTGTTATATACTTAGAGATTCCTGAAGAGGAGAATAAACAGGCAAGCTGGAAAGGCAATAAAGGTTTGTAACTAACTCAGGGTACGGTCACACAGCAAGCTGGTTCGAGCAGGCGTGAGTATTGAGCAGGTTTAAGCAGTAGAGCAGCATGGAGCTGAGCTGGTACTGTGGCCACAGAAAGCAGTCGCACGATATAGTCATACTGCCTGTTCTGTCTTGGGTTGCAAAATTACTATTTTTAAGTGAAAATTCCCCTTTTTGGTGGAAACAGACACTCAAAGACCATAGACGCATCCAATAAATTTATGACAAAACGAACTTGACAAATTTCATCATCTTTGTCATGAATTAAGGAACGACCAATAAAAGTTTTTTGTGTATTTGCGCATCTCTGTTGGAACTTTTGGTTTACTTTTAGAAAAACTGCATCTTACGATACAAAAATACCTCATCCCAGCCAGCAGCTGACATTTTTTTGTCCTTATTCGACACATCCCACAGTATAGTACGTTTGAACACAGATGATATCAAGGCCTCGTTATCGAATTCCATGATAACAAATTTTTAAAACTTTACCAAAGCGAGTGTGTAAGCAGGTAAAAATCAAATTAGTTTGTTTTTCAGCAGGTTCCAGCAGTAAGCAGTTGAGCTGCACCCAGCAGGTGCTGCTCTTGGTATGGCTGTACCCATTAACAAACACTATTTGTGTCAGCCTGCTTACAAGCCCAATGCTGCTTCAACCAGCTTACTGCTTGAACCTGCTTGCAATCTGGCCGTAAGGTTGTTACTAACAGTCAAATTCACTACATGTGGAAACTCAATAAAATCTTGAAGATGACACTTTTTCATAACGCAAGGGTACTTATTTGATGCAAATAAATTGTTCCAAATTACTTTATAAATGTAACAAGAAAAACAATAGGCCTACATGTGAAAGACGAAGGCTTTCTGAAGGCTTAGGCTTATTATAAAGTTTTGAAAATAAATTCTGAACAAATATTTAATTCTGTATTTGAATTTATGAGTATTTATATCCTTGTTTTGTACATAAATGATACGAGTGATGCAATTCAAACTTTGTAACAGGCCCCTTTGAAACTTTGCCATGGTTCCCAATTCCGTGGTAACACCTCTAATGTTGAATTCAACTTATCCACAATTAATCATATTTATGGAAACCAAATGTAATTTCTAGAAGTTCGAAATACTAAGTAGTGATGCACTGAGAGCTAATGATGACCATATTTTGTATGGCTGACATGTAAAAAAAAAAAGACTTTTAGAAACCGGTTTCTTATAGAGAAAAGAGTTTACAATGGATGGCGAAAGGTCCCAAACTATTCTGGGATTAAGATCCAAGGACTAATGTAGCGTGCACCCCTCAAAGCACAACCTGGTAATGAGAAGGTGTCGCTAAGAAATGAAGAAGTGTCGCCTATCTACACGGTATTGGATTTTCACTGAGGAAAGATTGGCCCATTTCATAACTATTGAAATTGTCCACATTGCCCTCTGATATAGCCGGTGATAAGAAAAATGAAAGTGACGCAGGGAAAACAATAATCAGATAAAACCACCAAACCATACTGTTTCAGAATCAGTAAACAGGGCCAGTCACTGCAAAGAATTTAAAAAGACCAAACATTAACATATAAAATATCGGTATGGAGAACCATACATGACTTCCACGTTCTAAGATTTATATTTAAAATCATTTTCGAAATGAAATATTTCCATAGAAACTACTTCTTTCTACTTACTCCTTCAGCCTTAACCACAGTACTGTGGTCACTAACGTATACCACCTCACGTTATCGCACTCGATTTTCACTGATGATGGAAGTCGATGGCACTGCCGAAACATCTGGTTTTGCAGAAAACATTGGTCTACGGCCAAACAGGACAGGAAGGAATTTTAACAACGAACTACTTCTTTGTTGCCGATAACGTAGTACATATATAAAATATCGGTATGGAGAACCATACATGACTTCCATATTCTAAGATTTATATTTAAAATCATTTTCAGCCAAACAGCCAGGCTGTGTCTTACCTGCCTTTTTATTGCTGTATTAAATGAAAAATATTATATTACATTAAAATGAAAAAATTATAATTTTATTGCCTGAACAAAATTATTTTATTTTTAACAATTACCATTGTTTCAAAAAGTTTAAATAAATTTTCAAGTACTTTACTCTTGTTAAAACGTAAAAGGTTGCAGGTAAACTACCCCTTCCCCTTAACCGATCTTCACCAAAATCGAAAGTCATTGAGACCTCTGCAATTCAGGGACGTATGCAAAAAATTATTTGATTCTGTTTGAATTTGCGGCTGTTATCGTTTGCCATAGAAAATACGCTTGATAAAAAAACGTTGCAGGTAAACTACCCCTTCCCTTTAACCGATCTTCACCAAAAACAATAGGTCTTGAGTACTCTACAAATCAGGGCTGTATGCAAAACATTATTTGATTCTGTTTTAATTTGCGGCTGTTATCGTTTGCCATAGAAAATACCCTTGTTAAAAAAACGTTGCAGGTAAACTACCCCTTTCCCTCAACCGATCTTCACCAAAAACAATAGGTCTTGAGAACTCTACAATTTAGGGCTGTATGCAAATAATCTTTTGATTCTGTTTGAATTTGCGGCTGTTATCGTTTGCCATAGGAAATACCCTTGTTAAAACATAAAACGTTACAGGTAAACTACCCCTTTCCCTTAACCGATCTTTACCAAAAACAATAGGTCTTGAGAACTCTACAATTCAGGTCTGTATGCGAAACATTATTTGATTCTGTTTGAATTTGCGGCTGTTATCGTTTGCCAAACAAACAAAATTACCCTTGCTAAATGCCAAACAAACAAAATTACCCTTGCTAAAAAAAAACCGTTGCAGGTAAACTACCCCTTTTCCTCAACCGATCTTCACCAAAAACAATAGGTCGCGAGTACTCTACAAATCAGGGCTGTATGCAAAAAATTATTTGATTCTGTTTGAATTTGCGGCAGTTATCGTTTGCCATAGAAAAAAAATCTACAGACACACACACACACACACTTTTCGGAAAACGACTTTTTTTCATGTTTTGAGTGTAGTAGAATCAGAATCTGCAATAATCTCGAACACGATTTTATCACCATACTTCCATTCCTTAAGGAATATGGAAGTAAAAATTATCCCCTCCCCCTTCAACTATAATTTTCATTTATAGAAAATTACCCCCACCCCGTTCAACTAGCCTCTTCATTTATAGATATTTCATCTACGTTTCTACAGTGGATTATTAACATCTTCTTATCAGGATACTTTATTTATCAAAATTAAGTACTTTAATCTTGTTAAAACATAAAACGTTGCAGGTAAACTACCCTTTCCCCGTAACCGATCTTCACCAAAATCAATAGGCCTTGAGTCCTCTACAACTCAGGCACATATGTAAAAAATTATTTGATTCTGTTTGAATTTACGGCAGTTATCGTTCGTCATGAAAAAATTTCTCTTGTTACAACATAAAATGTTGCAGGTAAACTACCCCTTTCCCTTAACCGATCTTCACCAAAATCAATAGGCCTTCAGTTCTTTACAATTCAGGAACGTATGCAAAAAATTATTTGATTCTCTTTGAATTTACGGCAGTTGTCGTTCGTCATAGAAAAAATTACCCTTGTTAAAACATAAAACGTTGCAGGTAAACTACCCCTTTCCCTTAACCGATCTTCACCAATATCAACAGACCTTGAGTACTTAAAACTTCAGCAATGTATGAAAAAAATTATTTGATTCTCTTTGAATATGAGGCAGTTATCATTCGTTATAAAAATAAAATTACCCTTGTTAAAACATAAAACGTTGGTGGTAAACTACCCCTTTCCCTTAACCAATCTTCAACAAAATCAACAAACCTTGAGTTCTCTATAATTCAAAAAGGTATGCAAAACACTATTTGATTCTGTTTGAATTTTCGGCTGTTATCGTTTGCCATAGAAAAAATTACCCTTGATTAAAAAAAAAACGTTGCTGGTAAACTACCCCTTTCCCTTAACCGATCTTCACCAAAAACAATAGGTCTTGAGTACTCTACAAATCAGGGCTGTGTGCAAAAAATTATTTGATTCTGTTTGATTTTGCGGCTGTTATCGTTTGCCATAGAAAAAAATCAATAGACAGACACACACACTTTTCGAAAAATGACTTTTTCGTGTTTTGAGTGTAGTACAATCAGAATCTGCAATAATCTCGAACACGATTTTTTTTGCCATCACCATACTTCCATTTCCTTAAGGAACATGGAAGTAAAAAAATCGTGTTCGAGATAATTGCAGATTCTGATTGTACTACCCTCAAAACATGAAGAAAAGTCATTTTTCGAAAAGTGTCTGTGTGTGTGTCTGTAGATTTTTTTTCTATAGCAAACGATAACAGCCGCAAATTCAAACAGAATCAAATAATTTTTTGCATACAGCCCAGAATTGTAGAGTACTCAAGACCTATTGTAGAAATTGTATTCTAGAAAAAAATCTACAGACACACACACACACAGACACTTTTCGAAAAATGACTTTTCTTCATGTTTTGAGGGTAGTACAATCGGAATCTGCAATTATCTCGAACACGATTTTTTTACTTCCATGTTCCTTAAGGAAATGGAAGTATGGTGATGGCAAAAAAAAATCGTGTTCGAGATTATTGCAGATTCTGACTGTACTACACTCAAAACATGAAAAAAAGTCATTTTTCGAAAAGTGTCTGTGTGTGTGTCTGTCTGTCTATCTGTGTGTGTCTGTAGATTTTTTTCTATGGCAAACGATAACAGTTGCAAATTCAAACAGAATCAAATAATTTTTTGCATACAGCCCTGATTTGTAGAGTACTCAAGGCCTAGTGTTTTTGGTGAAGATCGGTTAAGGGAAAGGGGTATTTTACCTGCAACTTTTTTTTTATCAAGAGTAATTTTTGTCTATGGCAAACGATAACAGCCACAAATTCAAACAGAATAAAATAAATTTTTGCATACTGCCCTGAATAGTAGAGTTCTCAAGGTCTATTGCCTTTTGTGAAGATCGGTTAAGGGAAAAGGGTAGTTTACCTGCAACGTTTTATGTTTTAACAAGGGTATTTTCTATGGCAAACGATAACAGCCGCAAATTCAAACAGAATCAAATGATTATTTGCATACAGCCCTAAATTGTAGAGTTCTCAAAACCTATTGTTTTTGGTGAAGATCGGTTAAGAGAAAAGGGTAGTTTACCAGCAACGTTTTATGTTTTAACAAGGGTATTTCCTATGGCAAACGATAACAGCCACAAATTCAAACAGAATCAAATAATTTTTTGCATGCAGCCCTGAATTGTAGATTTCTCAGGACCTATTGTTTTTGGTGAAGATCGGTTAAGGGAAAGGGGTAGTTTACCAGCAACGTTTTATGTTTTAAAAGGGTATTTTCTATGGCAAACTATAACAGCCGCAAATTCAAACAGAATCAAATAAGTATTTGCATGCAGCCCTGATTTGTAGAGAACTCAAGACCTACTGATTTTGGTGAAGCTCGGTTAACGGTAAGGGGTAGTTTACCGGCAACGTTTTTTTTATCAAGAGTAATTTTTGTCTATGGCAAACGACAACAGCCGCAAATTCAAACAGAATCAAATAAAGTTACGCATACATCTCTGAATTATAGAGTTCTAAAGACCTGTTGTTTTTGGTGAAGATCAGTTAAAGGAAAGGGGTAGTTTACCTGCAACGTTTTATGTTTTAACAAGGGTATTTTCTATGGCAAACGATAACAGCCGCAAATTGAAACAGAATCAAATAATTATTTGCATATAGCCCTGATTTGTAGAGTACTCAAGACCTATTGTTTTTGGTGACGATCGGTTAAGGGAAAGGGGTAGTTTACCTGCAACGTTTTTTTTATCAAGGGTAATTTTTATTTCTATGGCAAACGATAACTGCCGTAAATTCAAACAGAATCAACTACTTTTTTGCATACCTTTTTGAATTATACAGTACTCAAGGTTTGTTAAGTTTGTCGAAGATCGGTTAAGGGAAAGGGGTAGTTTACCGGCAACGTTTTATGTTTTAACAAGGGTAATTTTTTCTATGACGAACGATAACAGCGGTATATTCAAAGAGAATCAAATAATGTTTTGCATACACCCCTGAATTGTAGAAAGACCTGTTGTGTTTGGTGAAGATCGGTTAAGGGAAAGGGGTAGTTTACCTGCAACGTTTTTTTTTATCACGGGTTATTTTTTTTCTATGGCAAACGATAACAGCCGCAAATTCAAATAGAATCACATAATGTTTTGCATCAGCACTGAATTGTAGAGTTCTCAAGACCTTTTGGTGTTGGTGAAGATCGGTTAAGGGAAAGGGGTAGTTTACCTGCAACATTTTATGTTTTAACAAGGGTAATTTTTTTATGACGAACGATAACTGCCGCACATTGAAACAGAATCAAATACTTTTTTGCTTGCGTTCCTGAATTGTAAAGAAATGAAGGCCTGTTGATTTTGGTGAAGATCGGTTAAGGGAAAGAGGTAGTTTACCTGCCACTTTTTACATATGTGCCTGTGTTGTAGAGGACTCAAGGCCTATTGATTTTTTTGCCATCACCATACTTCCATTTCTTTATGGAACATGGAAGTAATAATACAACAACGGCCCAATGTTAAAAAGTTTCATAAATCGCATATTTCACCACTGAATAATAAATTTTACTATAAAACGTATCTTTCTAGAATCTTCAACACGAACAACTACCACAGTTCAAGCTGAAATAACAGATAAATAAGTTACCTTACAAGTTCCCGGCAGCCGAGAAACTATGTCCACTGTTTGTATACATTCAGGTAACACTCGATTCTGCATTCAGGCTTTAACCACACGACCCTCTGATTGGAAATTATTTCACGGTCAACTATTATTTTTAAACACTGTTATTTCCATCATATACAGAAGAGTTCTACTCAACATCTGAATGGATCTCTTAGTGAAGCTGAATCTTCGTATTATTTGCAAACAGATCACGAAAAGGTTGCGGTAATTGTATCGTGACTCACACTGCCCGCTTGATAATGATTCACAAATATACAAATGTTAACACTTGTTTTTATGTTTCTGGTGGGAGAACACAAAACACTGTATCTCGAGAACTGAGCGAGACAACCACAGATCCAGGTCACATCCGAATGCTTGGCTGGTTCGTTCGCGACTGATCCGCCTGTTGAAGACCTTGAAACCGACTTTGTGATTATTTTTTCTTATTAATTCTTGGAACAAAGAGCTAGTTCTGCTTAACGAAGCAGACTTCTTGATATTATAAGGAAAATCCGAAAGAAATTACACTTTAATAAATCAACAACAAAAAATGTGTAGCTATACACTCACACACGCGCTCGCGCGAGACAAGAACTGGAAACAAAGTCGGTTTACTACAAAAACTTTGTTTTTGTTTCATCTCTCGTAATATTAACAAAAACCAGCTAAAACGTATTACAGAGATACGCCTCCATTTTGGCCAGTAAACAGCCTTCACTAGCTCTTTGACAAAACACATAAATTGGTAAACATTTGTATCGTTAAATATTGTTATCATTATCAATAACATGAAAGTAACTTTCCCTCTGCTTTTCGCACATAAACAAACCAGACAATTTTTTTTTTACAAAAATATTTCCAAAGCACAATCTCCAACACGGGAGCTTGTTTGCAGGACATTTTGGTCCACCAGGGGCGTATTTACGGGGGTGGGACGAACTGGACCGGACTCCCTCCCCACAGAGGGTCGAAAAAGTTGACGAATTTTGTCAATATCTTAATTTTTATGCCGTTTTATTATTTTGTTCAGCTGCATACACTAATATGGTAGTAACTTTTTAAAATATATAAACAGGTTTATTACACACAATTAGCGTAAACGTCTCAAATATGAGGTATAGTAAAATCAATTCAGTCAACTGTTAACCACGCTTATAACTTTGTTGATCCCGCAACTGGAGCCCACTCGCAAGGGATTGAAAAGCACTTGGCGTGCCTTCAAACAAAGAAACAAAGTTGAGTGTGGGACTAGCAGGAATTTAATGTGACTCATATTTATGTGAATTTATGTGAAGGAAGCGTTATCAAAATGAAGATTTATTTGAGCAGATGTTAATAGACATTAAAGACTTTCGGCCACCCAACAATTAAATTATTGTATCTATGTATGTAATACAAATAAATCAGTGTAAATAAAATAACGAAATGTAAATAGAATGATGTAATCTAAATAAAATTATGTAATGTAAATATAATAATGTAATGTAAATAAAATTAACAACTTTGTCAAATTTTGTTGCTTCCCTGCTATATACACTTTTTCCTCGAACGAGGCCTTTCGGTTTCGCAACCATTATCAAGTTCTTCCTACAAAGGTTGTTGTACGAAGAACTTGATAATGGGTGCGAAACCGAAAGGCGTCGTACGAGGAAAAAGTGTATATAGCAGGGAAGCAACAAAATTTGACAAAGTTGTTATGAAGACTGCTAACATAGAGAAAATAACTGATAAATAAAATTATGTAATGTAAATAGAATAATGTAATCTAAATAATGTAAATAAAATAACAAATATTCCCTCCTAATAAAAATTAAAAAAATAATAAAAATAAAAATTAGAAAAAAGAAACAAAATAAAAATTACTAAGAAAAAATTGAAACAAAACAAAAAGAAAAAAAAGCGCTTGTGCGCCGCAGAATAGAAAACGCGCGTGCGTGCGTAACTAACGTATACCACCTCACGTTAGCGCACTTGATTTTCACTGACGATGTCAGTCGATAGCAATGCCGAAACGTCTGGTTTGGCAGAAAACATTGGACCACAGCCAAACAGCCCGGGAAGGTATTTTAACAACAAACTACTTCTTCGTTGCCGATAACGTAGTACACACAAAAATTATCCCCTCCCCCTTCAACTATCATTTTCATTTACAGAAAATTATCCCCACCCCGTTCAACTACCCTTTTCATTTATAGATATTTCATCTACCTTTCTATAGTGGATTATTATGACCTTCTTTTCAGGATACATTATTTATCAAAATTAAGTACTTTACTCTTGTTAAAACATAAAACGTTGCAGGTAAACTACCCCTTCCCCTTAACCGATCTTCACCAAAATCAATAGGCCTTGAGTCCTCTACAACTCAGTCACATATGCAAAAAATTATTTGATTCTGTTGAATTTACGGCAGTTATCGTTCTACGGCCAAAGAAAACATTCTACACACACACACTTTTCGGAAAATGACTTTTCTCCATGTGTCGAGGGTAGTACAATCAGAATCGGTCCTTATCTCGAAAACGATTTTTTCGCGATCGCCATACTTCCATTTTCTTACGGAACATGGAAGTAAAAACAAAGGGCTGAAGCAACCGACCCTTCTTGCATCAATGAAGCCCTAAACGTTTTCTTAATATTGTAGACCTACTTACTTAGGTATAAAAAATTCCGTAATTACTATAAAAAATAAATTCTATTAAGTTACGTATAATAAATTCTGTAATTACTGCGTAGTGCGATTAAAATGGTAATCGTTTTGAAATTGTTCCGTTTTGGATGGAGGCTAATACTGTATGTAAACGTGGAGAGGTATACGTCTCTTATGTCTCGTAAGGAAATATTTTTATTTATTTATTTTTAATACAAACAACTGCACACGTGTTTAAAAAAAATACAGTACAATCTCGGTAACCCGGCCTACGCTAGTCCGATGCGTCCGGTAATCCGGCGTCAAGCATACACCAATCCTAACTGCAAGGACCAATACTCGTACTCCACAAGCAAGACTCATCACGTCCACGAATGTACAACATAAATACCTGGAAGCGAGGAAGAAAGTGTTCAGATAATGTTCGATGAAAAGATACTCAACTGTCTGAAGAGAATTCCGTGCCGTGACCGAGACGGACGTGACCAATGGCGTATCTAGAATTGGGCCTTGGGGAGGGGATCCGGAGTCAGGTCGGCTTCATAGAAAAGAAAAAAAAACAAGTTAAGACTAATCAATATTACTATCTTTAAAGTGGCTGAAATCGATCCCATTAAAGTAAACGATAATAACACTATTGTGTACAAGATACTTAAGGCCTATTGACTGAATTGATTTCCCCTATATTCCATATTTCAAACGATATACGCTGATGCTGTGTAATAAACCTGTTTGTATTTACAAAAATGAGTTACTACTATACTAGAGTACACAGCTGGAAAAAAAAACAATAAAATCGCTTAAAAATTAAGATTTACTACATTCATCAAATTTCCTTACCCTCGGGGGGGGGTCCGGTCCCGTTCGTCCCCCACCCCGTAAATACATCCCGAGACGAGACTGAGGCGGACACTTTAATAAACGAGACAAGATCAGTAGCTGTAAATCGGTTTCAACTTCCCCTTACGCTTTTTACAGACTTGGTACCTGTTAATACATTTTGGTTTTGAAACTTAAAACTCGCACACTGGTGCTTAGATGCGGTGCATTGCAGTTTTTGAATATTTTTCTGTATTCTTTTGTAATTTTATTTAATATATTTTTAATTTTTATATTTATTACGTTTCTGTATTTTTATGTTTCTTAGTATTTTTAATGGATTTGTGTAATTTTTTTGTATTTTATGCATATTTTCATTACAGACTTTTTAACCAACGTTTTTACTTCCACTTCCATAACGAAATGGAAGTATGGTGATAGCGAAAAAATTGTGTTCGAGATAAGGGTTGATTCTGATTGTACTACCCTCAAAACATGAAGAAAAGTCATTTTCTGAAAAGTGTCTTTGTGTGTATGTGCGTCTGTGTCCGTGTGTAGAATGTTTTCTATGCCGAACGATAGATAACTGCCGCAAATTCAAACAGAATAAAACAATTTTTTGTATATGTGCCCGAGTTGTAGAGGACTCAAGGCCTATTGATTTTGGTGAAGATCGGTTACGGAGAAGGGGTAGTTTACCTGCACCGTTTTATGTTTTAAAAAGAGTAATTTGTTCTATGGCGACCGATAACTGCCGCAAATTCAAACAGAATCAAACAATGTTTTGCATATCTGCCCGAGTTGTAGAGGACTCAAAGCCTATTGATTTTGGTGAAGATCGGTTAAGGGGAAGGGGTAGTTTACCTGCAACGTCTTATGTTTTAACAAGAGTAAAGTGCTTAAGTTTGATAAATAAAGTATCCTGAAAAGAAGATCATAATATTCCACTGTAGAAAGGTAGATGAAAAGGGTAGTTGAAGGGGGTAGGGGTAATTTGTTTATAAATGAAAATGATAGCTGAAGGGGGAAGGGATAATTTTTTATAAGTGTACTATGTTATCGGCAACAAAGAAGTAGCTCGTGTTAAAATTCCTTCCCGGGCTGTTTGGCCGTGGTCCATGTTTTCTACAAAACCAGACGTTTCGGCAGTGCCATCGACTGCCATCATCAGTGAAAATCAAGTGCGCTAACGTGAGATGGTATACGTTAGTGACCACAGTACTGTGGTTAAGGCTGAAGCAGTAAGAAGAAAGAAGGGGTTGTCGGTACTGAACGGGGCCATAGTCGTCCGCTTACATGCTCGTACCCTTCACTTCAAGAAAAGTTATTTTTATGGCCACTAAAAAGGTGCATCTATTGTTAAGAGGGTTTTACAGTAGACCTACTGCGGCGGCCCGTCCAGCGGATTGAGTGGCATTTTCCGTTGCATATAATTTTAGTTCGTTCAGAAACATTTATTTTATTATTATATAATATTAATAGCGCACGATTATATATAACATTAGGTAACATATTAATGTAAATATTAATACAGTTTTATAATAGTGATAAATAATAATGATGATCATGATTAATTATTCATAGGCCTAATTTAACACAAAATAATTATTTCATTTTTTTGATAAGAGAAATTTGATTTTGTTAACACCAAAGAATTCACTATTTTATTTTTAGAGAATATTCAGTTATTTTATTCCAAAATGCATATACATTTATGACTGTCTAGGTTTACAGTATTCCAAGTGCTCAGATTATCCATTATATGCTGCTGGTTACTCAGTATTATTCTGACGAAATGGTATAACTATGGGGGCGAATCAGGGGGGTCAATTCCTTCCTCCAATGCTATTACCAAGTTCAATAATCACTTAACTGAGTTAATCACAATATTCCTGAGTTAGCTCCGTGTGTTAAAATAGGGATTATGCATAAATATAGACATAAAGTATAAGGATTTCGGTACTGGATGGGGCGGTAACCGTCGGCCAGACGGGCCACGTTGGTGGAATAAGTGGCATTCCACCCTCCCCTTCCCCAATACTCCTACATTCAGCATTACTATTTTTGCTCATAAATGCAACACGTGAGATACTGTAAGAATCACGAGCAGCTATTTTTGTATTTAAAGTTCATAATCCCATTCAAAGTTTCAAGAGTTTATATTATTTTCTGTGTTGTATTTTAAAAGTATTAATTCTTTGAGAAATTACGTGAGGGACAACGGAATAAGGAAATGTATGACAGACTGAAACATTACACGCAACAGGATTGAATGTTTGAAGTGTGGGGTAAAATGTATCTCAACAAAGGTTTTAATAAAAATGTGATATACAGATGCCGGACAAACCAATGTAGATCAAAAAAGAATCTGCGAGCGAGACAATACGTTTCTTGGCATAGGGCGGAATCCAACAGAACCCGTGTAGTGCGTTTTATTTGCGTGGATTTTTAAATACCCGATTTCCATAATTACGAAAGAAACCGAATTAAATACGAAAAGGACAAGAAAATTAATATCCGAGTTTCGGAAAATATTAACTATATTTTTGTCACAGAACAGTACAAAAATTGGTGGTGTTGGTCACACAGTGGTAATAGACGAAAGTGCGTTCCGCAAGAGAAAGTGTAACGGGGATCGACTAGTGAAGATTCGGTGGGTAATCGGAGAGATAGACAGAAGGAGTAAAAAATTCTTCCTGAAAGATATAAATAAACGGGATGCTAACGCTTTGTTGGATGTAACTGAGAAAAACGTTCAGTCTAGAACTACTATAATTACGAACATGTGGAGGAGCTACAATTCTCTACAAAGTAAAGATTGTACTCATTTGCGAGTTAGCAGTTGCTGAACTCTGTATACTGCACTGACATGAACATTCATACACAGAACATCAAGAGCTACTGGTCAAAAATGAAAAAAATACATGAGGCGACGGGTAGGAAGGATCCCGGTGAGGTACTTTGAAAGATGTCGCAGTCTGTGTAATAATGTTATGTGAACAAAATAATAAAATGGAAAGAATAAAATCGAGTTAATGTTGCATTATCAACAGCAAACCTAAATTTCTCTTATCAAAAAAATGACAGAAATATTTTAGTTCTAAATTAGGCCTATAAATAAATAATAATCATCATTATCATTAATAATAGTACTAATAATAAGTATTAACAATAAAATAATAATAATTATTATTATCATTAATATATGACATAATGTTAATAAAATAAATGTTTTTGATCCAACTAAAGTTACATGCAACGGAAAATGCCACTCAATCCGCTGGACGGGGCCGCCGCAATAGATCTGCTGTAAAACCCTCTTAACAATAGATGCACCTTTTTAGTGGCCATAAAAATAACCTTTCTTGAAGTGAAGGGTACGAACATGTAAGCGGACGACTACGGCCCCGTTCAGTACCGACAACACGAAAGAAGTAGTTTCTATGGAAATATTTCATTTCGAAAATGATTTTAAATATAAATCTTAGAACATGGAAGTCATGTATGGTTCTCCATACCGATATTTCAATTCTACCACGGCCTCTTGAAGTTTATTCCCAGAGCCTTGTTTGAGTACTCGGCACACATACCAGAGTAATGTTTGTTAGAATTTTGTTAAACGGCTGGTAGGTAACACTTGCAATTCGACGCGCGGGCACACACACACACTTCTGCTGTGACCACTAGAGTGTAAAGTTATCGTGCTGTAAGGTATCATTATATAAATAACTGTATCACCGGCACCAACAGTAGTCTATTATTCCATACAGATGGGTTTTTTGGTTGCCTTGTGATGGAGCAACTATTTCTCCTATCCCAGTCAGGCTTTATCTGCTTCTTCCAAGAATAGTCCGCCTCAGCCACAGTTTACGTTTAATTATAAACAAATGTATTTTTTTAACTGTCCGCCTCAACCACGTCCGCCGAAAATTCAGCATACGCTAATTTGATAACAGCGATAATGAGCAAGAGACAAGAGCCCCACCGACAATCCGCGATACTTCCGAGTGCCTTCAATACGTGTTGTAACAAGCAACGTTTAAGCTGACGGCATCTTCACAGTGAGAACGTTTCAAGAAAGTTTTTAAAATATGTTTAAAAATGGTATGGAGAACCATACATGACTTCCATGTTCTAAGATTTATATTTAAAATCATTTACTTGAATTCGGTTCGATAATTTCTAAATAAAAAATAATCCCTCACCTTGTAACTCGAGTTTAATGTTTGACAGATTAAAATGAAATATTTCCATAGAAACTACTTCTTTGTTGCCGATAACATAGTACACATATAAAAAATCGGTATGGAGAACCATACATGACTTCCATGTTCAAACCAATTATAAAATTATTTTTAATATGTGCACTCTGAACGAAACCAAATATATATGAGCATATGCTTTTGGTAAAAATCTGAGAAAGGTAATCACGAATGGTATAGGTACATATTAACAGTTGTTAATATTTTAAAAATAAAGAATTAAATTCTTTTATTTAAACAACGCGAAAGGAAGCGAATACCGCCCTGCGTTTGTTATCTGTGAATTTCTGAAAACGAAAAATTGTTTTGTTTACGTATCCGTGGTTACATAGCATGGAACGATATCAATTTTGTTAATATTTTATTGAAAATTTTAAGTTTTCGGTCGAATTAATTTATAATATCGATACAGAAAATTACCCCTCCCCTTCAATTACCCTTTTCCTTTATAGATATTTTATCAACCTTTCTACAGTGGATTATGACCTTCTTTTCAGGATACTTTATGTATCAAAATTAAATACTTTACTCTTGTTAAAAAGTAAAACGTTGCTGGTAAACTACCTCTTCCCCTAAACCGATCTTCACCAAAATCAGTAGGCCTTGAGTCCTCTACAACTTGGGCACATATGCAAAAAATTATTTGATTCTGTTTGAATTTGCGGCAGTTATCGTTTGCCATAGAAAAAATTCTACACACAGACACTTTTCGGAAAATGATTTTTCTTCATGTTTTGAGGATAGTACAATCAGAATCAGCCCTTATCTCCAACACGATTTTCTTTCGCACTCACTATTTCCTTACGGAACATGGAAGTAAAAACAAAGGGCTGAAGCAACCGACTCTTCAATGGAGTCCTAAACGTTTTTTGAATGGACATTTATTGTAGGCCTACATATTTATGTATGAGAAATTCCGTAATTACTATAAAAAATAAACCCTGTTAAATTATAATAGATTCTGAAATTACTGCGTAGTGCGGTACAGCTTAATAAAATTATTCCATTTTTTCAGTAATCCGGCGTCTTCGACAATCCGCAGTATATAACACTACCGACTCTGACCACAAATTGTTATCGATAAAAATGATAAAACTTTTACATGATGGCCTACACTAGTTTTCGCTGCGTTAGGACTGCTGCTAGGAGCGCTGTACGTCCTTCCTTTTGGTGACGGCGCTGTCGTTCAAAAGATTGTTATTGTGTGCGCGCGCGGTGCAATATGTTCAAATAGTACGTGTGATTTAAATTGTGTCTGTTCGTTTAGGATGCTGTTTCTATGCGTTTTTGTGTGTTGGACGCCGTCACCAAAAGCAGGACGGGCAGCGCTCCGAGAGGCAGCGTCTGATGAAGCGAAATCTATGTAGTTTAGGCCATCAGATAAAAATTTATCACTTTTATCAACAATAATTTGTGATCCGAGTCGGTAGTGTTATATGAGTCGTTTAGTTTCAAAACCAGATACATCCCAAAAAATGAAAATTTTCAGGAGAGCTAAAAAACTTTATTGCAGGAGACCTGGTTTTGCAACTAACGAGCAATTTCAACTCCAATTTTAATAATGATGTATCTGTTTTAGAAACTTGTGAAGTTGATAGGACCTTGTGATAGGGTAATAAAGTGTAGGAAAATGCAAAGATGTGAATGTGAAAAAAGTGGATGTATCTGGTTTTGAAACTAGACGACTCATATACAGAATTAATACCAACAAAATCCAGGAATCCGCAGTATTTTGGTCGGTATCTGCCGGACTATTTTGAGTTGTACCGTATGCACTTATGATTTTAAAACTGACATTAGACAACAATATATGCGGACACACACATACGTGTGTGTGTGTGTGTGCGCGCGCGCGTTAATACCTTAAATACAACAATGTATTTTAATTATCTTGTTGATTCATCCTCTTCGTTCACTTCATTAATTTATTAATATATATAAACTTTCGCGTATGAACTTACTATTCGTTGTCACTTCCCCAAACGTTTCGAGGTGATGTTCCTCTTCCTCAGTGGGAGTAATATTCGGGGAAGTGACAACGAATAGTAAGTTCATACGCGAAAGTTTATATATATTAATAAATGTATTTTACTATAAGAGAGTAATTTGTCACTTTTCTACAGCGAGACACATTCGTTATCAATAACAACGCATTCCCGTTACCAGACTGGTGTAAACATCTACTGACGTCAACGATACACTTGAGCGCTATTGATGCTTTGGAGTATACATATCACTCGTATTAATTACATACTGTACATTCTACAGACACGTATATTATGGAATGGTCACCCGGAAAACGTTGTCATCTCACGTATAGAGGATATCTGAACGGTGTCCACAGGGCATCGCGAGACCAAATCTCGTTAGCTGCAATACGCGGAGTAGGGTAGGTCAGTATTATTAGGAAGGGGGGCCAAGCAGCAGGTGTGTGTGTGTGTGTGTGTGTGTGTGTGTGTGTGTGTGTGTGCTGTAACCGCGTGCCCCCAAACGCCACGTTATTGGTGACATTTAAAATGTTCTAAAACTCCCTATAAGTTCTCCTAAATAGCTGCTGCAATGGAAAGAATATACTGTACCTTGTGAATGGAAAGTAACAAAGATAATTCCAGTATACAAAAGGCATATCATTACTTAAGATAAGGCATATACAGAAAGCAAATATAACAAAATATCTTACTAGAAGAACAATCCGGATTTAGAAGAGGAAGGTAATATATCATTATCAGGAAGGTACAGATAATATATCTATATTACACAGCTGACAGAAAAGCCCAAAGAATTTAATAATGAGACCATATACTGTTTGTTGATTATACGAAGGCTTTTGATAGAGTGGAGAAAGAAAAATTATGGAGCGTGTTACAAAGAAGATGGGGTCCAAAGCGGGTATGACGCGAACATATGCTTTCATAGAAGAGAAATGCACCAGCCTTTCCACTCCAAACACCACTCTCACTTATACGTCGGTGGGCCCTGTTACGCCGAGCACTCCACTCCAAGGTTGTGGTAGCCAATTCCTTCGGCGGAGTGGACCGGTAAGCAAACGAGGATGGGGGTTCTGTCAGGGCAGTCTGGGGTATCCTGGGTACTGGCCTGGCAGGATTCTGCACATCGGCAGCAGGATATCCATCTAGTGTGGAGGCGGATGAGGCTATAGTAGCCCAATGGCTGCACACATGGACTGAGTCAGTTAGCTTACTGCGGCTGAGCAGAGAGACCTCGTCAGCTGAGGTGAAAGCAATTCTCTAGGGGAAGAGCACCCTGAAATCAAAGTTCCTGGTAGTCCAGGTTGGGGGTTGGATCGGAGAAGTCACATATCCCATCTGTGAAACTCTCTTATGTCCAGAAACCTATCAGTTTCTCAGTCAGTCAGTTGTCTGCACTTGACCGGGAAAACTGGCGGAGGCGGAGTAGGGGCACTTGACTCAGTAATGGGTTGTCGCGCCGCTGAAGAATAAGATTACAAATAAGATTTATCCCACAACATTTAATAGAAGTTATTAAAAATTATGACGACACGAAGATATGCCGCGAATGAAAATATAAAAAACAAAAAGTGTAGGTTTAAGACAAGGGTGTAGCCTGTCCTCGATGCTTTTTAATATTTAAATAGATGACGTATTTATTTAAATACTATTTAATTAATGGTTTATCATAGTACTCGATGATGCGATGGGATGGGTCTGATTGTCCAGATTGACCTCTGCAAGACCGAATTCGGACAACTGGAAAATTCTATTGTTTTATGCCTAGCTTAATGAATTTCGTTCTTTATCGTGTAACGAGTGCCATGCTGTATTGCGAAAAAAGACGCGTGCTAATTCTTCACTGGACACGCTTTTTCATTAATTTTTTTCACGATTTCCAATTCGTCTTTTATCGATAAAACAAATCGTTTCGCTTTGCGGGCATGGAAACAGAACTGAAAAGTCGCGGAATTTATACAAAAGGTTTTACAAAAACATTTTGGTCTAGATGTCTTCAGTTAACAACACACAGGCCTAATAAACGAGTACGTAAGCACTGTACGGTATCATAAACATTACTGTCCATAAATATGTACATATACATACACTGTGACTAACAAAAGTGTACACAAAACAAAGAGTAACGATGTACAATCATACGATGACAACATACGACCGTACTTTCGAATTCGCTTATAATTTGCTACTTAATTTATCTCAGCACGAACGCGGCGTTTTTCCCGTTAGTGGGACTACACACGAGCGTAAAAACCAGCCAACGAATGACCTTGTGCAGGGCGCATTCTTGCAGCGGATGACCCTGAAGATGCGCTCTACTCCTCGTACGTACTCCAGCGTGGAAACGCGCCAAACGTGACGTTCTCGCGTTCTGCGTTTTTCACGCGTAAAACGTGTTATTTGTTTGGGAGGTTAACGAGGCAGCTGGACTACCAGCGTAGGCTCACTGACACACGCGCGCGCGCACACACACACACACACGCACGCAGCTGGCCCGACCTCACCCTCACTCGCTTCACAATGTCTACCTTCCGAGTCATCTACCGGACATTTCAGAACTTAATCGGTCCTTATTACCGGTACATTTTATCTCAATAAATCGTAATATTTGGATTTTGCACTACATTTTAAGAAAAACAATACCGAATTATAACTCTAATTTATACTTTACTGTTGACAAGTGTAATGTTGACAGTTAAGTGTTTACGCCCCGCGTTCTGGAGCGCCAAATATAACTATTCTTTTTATGCCACACTAGTTGTGGCGTCAGACAAAACTATATTTTATATTGTTTTTGTTTATCTCAGGGTTCAATTCAATAAAATCAATACTTCATTACTTTCTAGTAGTTAATTTATTAACTAAATATCATTACCGTATATATCATCATATTTCATTGTACACTTAATTATTACTATAAATATTAATTTATACACATTTAACAAATTTAATAATTCTTCAATCTCTAAAACTTTACTTCTTACTATATTTCATTCTTCAATATTTTATCAACTTAAGTTTAGTACAACATATTGTATCATAACGGATTCATTTAAAATCAAAGCGATTGTAATATAGGTATTTATATGAAATACTAGACTCCCTACGATTTTCTCAATCGGTTTCAACATGACCTTACTTATAATGAGGTCTCTAAATTAATACTTTAAATAAATTTCTTTAGTGAGTTCTTTTAGTGACAGACAAGTGGGTGTAAAATTTAATTAGTACATAATAAATTTACTTGTGGTACGAATTATCCATATCTTGTAGAGGTCGCAGGTGTTGTAAGCTACGCTTCTTGATCAGCATTTGGAGTATTGATGGTAAGTCACCTCCAGAATCTCGAGTGGTCTGCGTGGACCTCACTGTAGCCCTTCACATATGCAGCACATTACACAACGCGTGTTCGTATTGGATTTATTGCGAGTCTAAATTATTGTTGCTATTACTTCGGTTATTCACTGACATTCTGTAAATATATTATTTAATTTACTCGTGATATTGTTTAAAGATGTATGTTACACTCGGTTTTCTTGTTTGTTTAACTGATACACTTGACGGTAAGTTACGGTTATTCGTTCACGACAAATTGTTATACAACATTGTTCGAATTGTTAATACCGCCGTTGCATGGGCGTAGCCAGCGAGGGGCAGGGGGCGTGCCCCCCCTAAATTTGAAAATTTCCCAGGAGGGCGCTGAATTTTAGGCCGATATACGTTATAAATATGTCCCGACTCGGACATACTAGCGCCACCTAAAGCTACCGAAGGTAACTACTACCTACTCCTAGTTCCTTCGGGGTCTGCTAGATGACGTTCACTGTGCAGTTATACACCACTCGAATGTTTTCGACATCACTGGGGCACTGTAGGTACAAGACGTTGCAAAGATTGTGCTGGAAGTTTATATTATGCACTTCAATTTTACGAGTTTTGTTTTGTTTATTACGTGGACTCCGTTACAAATACAAATTGCCTCCAGTCAATTATTTTTAGTACTTGCAGAGTAACGTGTGTAGTGTTAAAATGGACATAAGAAGATTCAAATGAGAATCGATAGTGGTGACAATGAGTTAAAGCGACATATAGAGGGTAAAAAGAATGCTACCTATATGTATCCGCAAATACAAAACGAACTAATTAATTTGTGTGGTAGTGCTGTGAAAGATCTCATACTCAGAGACGTTAAAAAATCGTGTGCATATTCTATATTGGCGGACGAGACAGCCGATATATCAGGAAAGGAACAGTTATCTATCGGAGTAAGATTTTTTGATGAAGAAAAAATGATGGTATGTGAAGAATTTCTCGGATTTGAAGAATTAAAAGCTATGGATGCTAAAACAATAGCGGATACAATCGACAAATTTCTAGAAAGAGAAGAACTAGATCCACAAAAATGTGTCGGACAAGGATACGATGGCTGTGCGACTATGGCAGGGAAAGATGGTGGTGTGCAAAAAATAATAAGAGAAAAAGACAGGAAAGCTCTGTTTTTTCATTGTGCAAGCCATCGGTTAAACCTGGTGGTGAACGATCTGAATCGAGTCGCCGAAATCCGTAACACGGTGTCCACTATAAAGGACATTATAAACTTTTTCCGAGAATCCGTTTTAAGGAAAAAGTACGTTCCAAACATACCGACTCTGTGCGAGACAAGGTGGTCTCAGAAATACAGAAGCATTTCCATCTTCAAAAATAGTTTTGTGGGAATTGTGCAGGGTCTGGAGAGACTGGCACAAGAAGGAACCACAGCTACAAGAAAGACAGCCTTTCAGCTGCACTGTGTTGCCACGAAACCTGTATTTATTATCTCTACCTGCATCATAGCCAAGTACTCCGCTTTACTGGAACCTGTTGCAAATATTCTGCAGTCAACAAGTTTAGATCTTCTTCAATGTGCGAACCACATTAAGAAAATTCTGGCCGTAGTGAAAGCTCACCGCGAAACTGCTGATGGCATTATGGAAGATCTTCTCGTTTCTGCCCATGCCACTGCAGCGGAAATAACAGTAGAACTTCAGCCACCCAGAGTTGTCGAACGCCAGCAGCACCGTTCGAATCCTCCTGCAGCTTCACCTGCCGAGTACTGGAAACAATCGATACTTATTCCATACCTTGACTCGTTTACGTCAGCATTGGAGAACAGATTTTCTGAGGACAATGTACCGGCATTTTCCATACTATCTCTACATCCCTTCCTCATGCTAGATTCGACCATCGAAGATTTGAAACAGAGAGCGAGATGTTTTGCTGATTTTTACGAACTGGACGGGTATGAATCTGAAGCTGAATTGTGGTATAATGTGTGGAGCGAAAAAAACCTTGATCGGCAGGCGTTAAAAGACTTGGAAATAGTCGAAGTGATTAAAGAAGCCAACACATTCTTTCCTGCCATAAAAAATGCCCTAACAATCTCAATAGCGCAGCCTTGTTCCACGAGTACTATTGAAAGGTCATTTAGCACCTTAAGACGTGTTAAAACATGGTTGAGATCGACAGTAACAGAAAACCGCTTAAACGGATTATGTTTAATGAGTGTCCATAAGAAATTGGTTTTGGAAAAGAAGAAAGGGTTGGAGATGGAAGTTATAGAAAGATTTTCCGAGAATCCAAGACGGCTAGTGTTATAAGTTTCAAAGTTTCAGTTTTTTTCATTTCATTTTTAAGAGCAATTAATAAAGCGATTAAATGTGTCTGAATTTTTTTCATTGAGTACCTAAACCTAAAGGAGAAACAATGGTTATGCTGGGTTTACTTTGATTGAGTAAATGAATAAATCAATGTTGTGTATGCCCCCCCCCCTAACAAAATTTCTGCCTACGCCCATGCGCCGTTGTATTGCGTTTCACTATCAGTTACTGTAATGCGATCACAAACTCGAACGCTAGAAAATGTTAAACAGTTCATATCGTATCGATATTTTCTAAGTCATTTTTACGAACTCCCGTAACACTTTTGCCACGCCCTTGACTTCCGATTCCTTCGAAAAATAAGTAAAGACCCCTCTTTTCGCGTCTCTGTCGCTTGCCTATATCAAACATGAGAATTTCCCCACTAGACTTCTGATTTCGGCGGTACCGTTTCCTAATTGGCTCTTTTTCATACAACCTACTCCAGAGACCACCTACTTTTTCAAAAATAAGTTCTGACAGGTCTTCTGATTCCCACCAACTCTTCTCCTGGGTCCTTTACCCTTCGGCCAACGGCATTTCCGAATACTCTGGTAATAAATCTAGCTGTCGTATCTCTTAGTCTTCACAAAGACAACCCTTCGATTTCTCTTCCCACAGCTGCCTCTCCAATTAGTTGCGCCTATGGTATTATCTTTTCTTGAACAAAGGCCTCGCCAACTCTCTCCGTAAGTATATATTTTTTTTTGTCTGGTTCCCAGCAAAAACCTATCCCTTTAGTTCGTGTGTTAACCTCGAGTACGATTTCTTTCCTGGTATCATAGTATTGTTCCGGTGTATCCTCTGTTGATGTGTTTCAGTCAAGGAACACCCTTCATTGTTTTCTGTCTGCAGTTGTTATGTTCGTGTAACCTTTCATCCTTTGTCAGAACGAAACATTTCTCACTTGATGAGTTTATTCACACCCTCGTATACTTTTCTCCGGATTGTAAGCTTTTATTCACTGACGTCCTTTCTAGATACACCCAGCACAATGACCTTGCCTTTCTAACACGTGGACACTTGCTACACTAGATTTATGGCGTGTCAATCAGACTTGCGTAGACGGCAGCGGACGGCTTTCACCCGTTTTTTGTTCGCAACACTCCTACGAATAACTCCATACCTCAATTGCCACCACGTTCAATGACACCTTAACTAAAAGAAAATTTTTCTTTTTTTTTTTGAAATTTGGCATTATATCAGTCCCCAATTTGGGTCACTTTGGATGAACTCTTTGAATCAAAAAGGGACCCCAAATTTGCGCCCTGTCGTTGAGATACAACGTCAATTAGATACACTTCGCATTCCGTGTACAGGCTCATCATTCCCTAAACATAGTGTAGTATGTTTACTGTTTGGCAATTCTGACCTACTGACAAAGAACTGGTGCCGTAGCTTTAAATGCCCTACTTAACGGTCCCACCCCATTAGTAACTTACTTTCTCTTTCGCCCTTTTAAATGTATTCGTATGTTTTTCTATTCTTATTGCTATGTTTAACATTCATCTATGATTACGAAATTACATCTAGTCATATAATTTAAACTCTACATGTTATCTATGTTTCAACACGACTCTTTACATATATTCTTTTTTGTTGTTCTACCCTGCACATGACACACAAATATACACAGAAAATAATTAAACATTTCATTTAATAATAGTAATAATCATCATGATAATAATATTAGTAATCCTGAAATTAGATTATCTCTCACCCGTACACATTTAGTACATTCGATTTTTATGTCAAATATTACCTAAGAATACACTATTATATGTACATTCCTGGAATAGATAGTTAGTTGAGAATATTATTATAGAAATATTAATTAACAAAATATTTTCTCTACATCCCTACGAATCTACAGTTTAAACGTTTACGTTATAATGATAGTCTAATGTACTTAATCAATTTATTGCCACAATTTTCTAATTTAAATTGCTACCGATGTTCTGTTAGTTCACAGTTTATTAGTTGACACTTCACTATTCTTTTAGATTTAAAAGTTTTTGTGATATCATACACTCAACGTTCCTATCCGTAACCTACTAATTGTTATTACACTAGCAACATTTTGAGACATGTATTTTATCTATACATCTACGTGAACAATAATTGTCAATAGTTCAGTCAACATTTGCTAATAGGCATTAATAATTACAACTATATAATTCGTCATATTATATCTCATTATCAAGATAATTGTTATCACATTTTTTTGTTTTTTTTTTCAGTTACATTTTAGACGTTACATTGATCATTTTACAAGGTATACAATTTTCTTTTTATCTTGCGTCAACTAAGCCTCTGAATGATATTTCTTCAGCTGCCTCGTGTTGAAAGTCCCACGTATTGAACTGCTGTTTACGTCGTCCTGTATTTGGTACGTTGGTACGTGGCGCTTCCCACCTTCCGTGTGATAGTATAAGGACCTTCATACAATGCGCAGAATTTCCCAATTATATTTTGCGTAGCGTCTGAAAGTTTATGTGCCCGAATTAGGACCTGGTCCCCTACATCAAATGCGGTAATTTTACTTAATTTGTTTATCCGAGCTGCCTGTCTCTCTCCTCTCTCCTTGATTCTTAATTGTAATTTCTCTATGTCGACACTTTCGTTATTTATTACAATGGGGTCTAGATATTTTTCCCAATGTCTACCTGGTTTGGTTCCGAATTGTGCTTCATACGGTGTAACCTTGGTAGTGTCTTGATACGTCTCATTTAGACATGCCTTTATTATTTTTATATACGTAGCCCATTTTGTGTGCCTTTCTCGTACGAAGATTCGGAATAAATTGCCTAGCTGTCGGTTCCATCGTTCTGCGATGTTGGTACATGGATTTCTGATTGCTGTATATTTTGGTTTTATATTTAAATCTTTAAGACCTTGCGTCCATTTATGTGAGGTAAATTGTGTACCATTATCCGTTTTTTATGGGCATTATCCGTTTTATCACTGTTAGGCTTTCCGTGGGTAGTGATATATTGCTGTAATCGTTTAAGGGACACATTGGTAGTGGCTCTTCTTAATGCGTATAACTCTACATATTTCGTGAAGTTATCGACGATAACCAATAAATACTTCACCCCTCCCCACTGGATGTAGGTAATGGACCATAATAATCCCAACTTATTAACTCTCCTTTCTGTGTAGGCAGTATTGGCCGCGTTTCCCCGGTGATGATTCGGTTTCCGCTATCCTTACATCTTTGGCACAGGTCACAGGATCATATTATTTGGCTGACAATTCTGCACATCGCGTCGATCGTAAAATGTTCCTTCAGTAGCTGCAGTGTCTTTTTCGTGCCAGGATGACCGTACATTTGGTGAATCTCCTGGATTAATTCAGTCCTACGCTCTTCCGGAATATACAGTTTCCATTGGTCTTTCCATCTTCGGTATAATTTATTATTTATTACCTTAAAATGTTGATTTATCTGGTCGTCGCCCCCCTCCTTAATTTTGTTTATTATTTGTTTGAATTTATTGTTCTCGAGTTGTAACTGATGTATTGTTTTCAATTTAGCGGCAACATTTTTGTTCATTTTGATTTCAATGGTAGCATATAATATTCATGCTTTTCGTCGGTGGTTTCGTTCACGTCGTTATATTCTGGATATCTGCTTAGTATGTCTGCAACTAAGTTTTCCTTCCCCTTGCAATGTAGAATTTTGAAATTGTACTCCTGTATAGCGAGTATCCATCTAGTAATCCTGGTGTTGTTTAAATGGCATTTCTGAATGAAGGTTAGTGCTTTGTTGTCCGTAATTATGGTTAGTGGTTGACCTAATATGTATATACGGAACTTTTTTAAGCATTGGACTATGGCGAGCAGTTCTTTCTCTGTTGTAAAGTAGTTTCTTTCGGCGATTTTAAAAGTTCTACTTGTGTATGCGATGACGGCGATCTCCCCCTCCTGATCGATCTGATACAGCTGGCCCCCGTATGCATAATTACTTGCATCACATTGTAGGTAAAACCGGCGTCCTTGCATGGGAAATTTAAGTATTACGGTGTCTATAAACAATTCCTTCACTCCCTGAAACTGTTTGCTCATGGTAGTGTCCCAGTTGAATTTATTTCCTTTTTGTAGTAGTTTTAGTAATGGCTGGGTATATTCTGCGTATCTACTTGTGAATTTATTATAAAAATTGGTAAGTCCCAAGAAACTTTTCATTGTTTGGGATTTCTCGGTGTTGGGAAATTTAAAATAGCTGATACTTTATCTGTTGTCGGTTTAATCCCATTGGTCGTTAAACAGTAACCGAGATACTGTATCTCCTTTCGGAAGAATTGCGACTTTTTTAAATTAACGGTTATGTTGGCCTTACTTAGGTTATCCAACAGGTTTTTCAAATGTACAACGTGCTCCTCTTCATTTTGTGAGAAACATAGAATATCATCAACGTATATGATAGTGTGCTTCTTGACCTCCTCCATTAGTATGTGGTCAAGTCCCCTTGCCAGGCTTGCTAAGCTTGTACTTAGACCAAAAGGCGTCACTTTGAACCTGTAACATTTGCCTTCGTATAAGAAACCTGTATAGTTACTACAGTTCTCCTTTAGCGGAATTTGCCAAAAGCTATTTGTCAAGTCAATGGTGGACATCACTTTTGTTACTACATCGTGCTAGAATTTCATTTATAGGCGGCGGTCCTTCATAATCCAGGATGGTGATGCTGTTTACTTTTCGGGCATCTAGACATAATCGCACCCTCCCGTCCCTTTTAATGACAGTTACCAGAGGCTGGATGTAGGAGCTATGGGCTCTTTCAATTATTCCGTATTTTAGCATTCTCCTAACTTCATCCTGAACTGCACTCTGGTACTTGATAGGAACGGGCCACCCTTTTTGTAGGTAAGGCGTGCTGTCGGTTACCTGGAAGTAATGCTGGTATCCCGTTATGAGGCCTGGCCGTTCATTAAATACTCTTTTATTTTTTTGTAAACGTTGTTCCAACTGACTTCGTCTGGCTTGATTCACCCCGTCTAGTTCATCAAGTTTCTTACGGATTTCCTCGTCCATGTTATATATATCTTCTTCCATTACTAACAGAGGCACTTCGCAGGGACCTTCATACACAGTCGTTTCTAATTCCGGTTGTACTTTAATCCATTTTTCCGGTATGTTGATTACACTCTTTGATTGTTGCAGAAAATTCATCCCGAGTATACAATCTCTTACTAGCCCCGGTACGGTAAATTATTATTTTTTTTTTTTTGAAATTTGGCATTATAAAATACAGTGTAAATACTACGAGAAATACTGCGTACTGTACTGTAATGATTCGTGTAAATTCTTTTACCAAATAATGAACTCTGTGTCGTAAATGGGTCTCGTTTGGATTCACTTTAAATAGTATTACACGTAGAATTTAAAACGGCAGTCAAAATAAAAAAATTGTTAAGGCTCACTGGATGCCACTTGGTGATTCACTGACTGGGTCTGGAACCAAGGTCCAAGGTACTGTCTGGCGGCCTATGCCTGGGCGTGCGTTAGCAAAGAACGAACGTCTGCTAATCGTTCAGCTGCCCTCCTTGTCCGGCCGCAGTATAGTACAAGAAGTACGAGAGAACCGAGTGTAGCGATTAAATGTTGTACAAGACTCTCTCGCCCCTTGTAGCACCTAAATGTCGGTATTGACACATGTAATACTACTACGTTTATTTACTTTATACGTCCATGTTCCGTAAGGAAATGGAAGTATGGTGGTCGCGAAAAACATCGTGTTCTAGATAAGGGCTGATTCTGATTGTACTACCTTCAAAACACGAAGAAAAGACATTTTCCGAGAAGTGTCTGTGTGTCTGTATGTAGAATTTTTTTTATGGCGAACGACAACTGCCGCAAATTCGAACAGAATCAAATATTTTTTTGCATATGCACCCGAGTTTATAGAACTCAAGGCCTATTGATTTTGGTGAAGATCGGTTTACGGGGAGGGGTAGTTTACCTGCACCGTTTTACGTTTCAACAAGAGTAAAGTGCTTAATTTTGATAAATAAAGTATCCAGAAAATAAGGTCATAATAATTCACTGTAGAAAGGTAGATCAAATATCTATAAATGAAAAGGGCAGTTGAAGGGAGAGAGGATAAGATACCTTAGCAATTTCATACTGTATGTATACTGTACATATGATAAAACTATTACTCTATGAAAGTGTAAATATCATTAATGGTTGGGATCGGTTGAGGAGGAGGGATGATTATCTGCGTAGTTCAGTTTCTTTATGAGAATAAAGTACCTAATTTTTATAGATAAAGTGATTCGAAAAGAACACTATATTAAATGACTACCCCTAATAACAAAAATATCTAAAAATAGTGAAAATAGTTTGAGAGTTGGGGGATATTATTTTAGAAATTATCGAACCGAATTCAAGTAGGCCTAAATGATTTTACATATAAATCTTAGAACACGTGGAAGTCACGTATGGTTCTTCATACCGATATTTCTAGAATGTTGAACGATTGCAATAAACAGAAAACGCAGACAAAACAAAGCGCGTCGTTGCATTATAATACATTGTGAATCATATGACGAGTGATAGCAGTGTAATCATCATCATCATTCATAAAATTATGAGTGACAGCAGTCTTTTTTTACGAGGGAGACTGAAAACGAATGTAACTAATGGTCGCCGTCCGCGTTCCGGTGTGTGGGACTCACACCCACCAAAACCACAAACCCTTTTGCCCACGGCATGGCAACCTCGGGACTCAGCTTTCGCAATACAGTGCTTCAAGGTGGTGCCATGTGCCATTTGCTTCTCATCCATATGGACGTTCATCTGTTTTAAACCTTCAGCGAGTCCACGTTACCTGCTTAATGCTATTCTGTCAGAGGCCCTAGCACGATCATTTTTCTGCTTCCCTCTTTTGCCTTAGCAGTTTCTCTACGAAGGCTGTTAACTAATTCAAATGGTGTTCGCTCTGCAGAATCAGTCCGATGATATTTTCGGGTGAGATCTGTCCCACTACATTTTCTAGGGTTTGCCTCTCCTCGTTCCATCTGTCGCAGATGACAAACGTGTGGTGCACATCGTCTAGTTCCTCCTGTTTTGACATTCTTTATTAACCTGTTTGTACGCCGTATTATCACTATCATCACTATTTTTCAGGTCTATTTAATTCCGTTAAAAAAATAATGAAGTTAACAAAACAATAACACAAAAATAAAACAAAAAACACGTAACCAGAATGTAGTCGATGCGCTTGGCATTCTGTGTTTACAATACTCGAACGTCGTTATCAATATGAGTCTTAAATAATACGAACGACCGGGATTACAAATTATGACTTTATTATGCACGCGATAAAGTGGCCGGTCATACGTTGTTACTCTACCGTGCGCGGTCTGCAAAAATGCGCGGGGTTGGAGTTCAATAACAAACAAAACGTTTGTTGGGAAGGTCAAAGTTGCCACAGCAAACACTGCACTACTATCGTAAACGTTATCGTCCGTTCTTCTTGTAGCAAGGAAGCATTCGTTGGCCTTTTGAACCAGCTGATACAAACCACACCGATTTTAATGAAGCAGCCAGAAAAACCGTGATATCATTTGTAATTAGTCAATTTTTTTACGGGGTTTTCCATATTGCCGACAGAAATCATGGAAGGGGAAACATAATGCCACAGTCCAGAAGGTCCTCCCAGTTGCGAACAGTGGCACTTGCAACTAGTTTTAAGTACGAATACCTACGTAGATAAGACACGTAATTTATTTTTGATATGTAAAAGTACGTCCCACTTGCGAACGCACAGATGAGGGGGATTATCTGTCTATACCTGAATGAAGCTGCCTATGTTATGCTTCTTTAACGAAATATAACGATGGAAATAGTTGAATTTACATTTTTCCCTGTACAAGTACTCAAATCAATTTAAAATCTAATATCGCGTATAATAAAAACTGAAGTAAAAGAGCTATATTTCCTTGGCATTTCTCAATTATTTTGTTTTTGTTATTTTTACATAAATTGTATTTACTTGACTTTTTCTAACTGTTCTTATGTTTTCAATTTTCTTGTTGTGTTTTGATTGTGTTTATGTTTTTCATATTTTTATATTTTACATTTTTTTACTACATTACTGACACGCGCGCGCGCGCGCGCGCACACACACACACACAGCCACCTCTCTCTCTCTCTCTCTCATACACACACTCACTTTTAATTTAAAAAATAACATTAATTTTTTTATTTTGTGATTTTTAAAATGTGTATTATATTTTTATATTTCTATTCACTACATTTTTGTAAAGTAGGCCTACTAAATACGTTTACTAAATTACATTACACACGCACACGCATCGCATGCGCACACACACACATAGCGGTTGTAGGGTTGCAGGGGTTGGAACACTTGCTAGGAGTGACATATGCTTGGAATGTACGTGTGTTATCAACGAGATGATACAACAATGATACAACACACGTGCGCGAAAACACACACACAGGTGTACGGTATACAGTTATACCAAATAATCAAGTACCTTGTCTATTTCATTCTTCCAGTCATATCCATCGTTGTATACTATATGGATCGCGTGCTGACAGACAAAGTGAACGGCAGAAAACGGTCCGAAGCACGTACAGCTTCCCACACAATGGTTGGCAATAAAGCGTTTGGCGCTAAGTTAACACGTGTATTAAACGAGTCATTCAGTCAGTAATGCACTTGTTTTGACACCTTACAATTATTGCATTTGGGACAGTTCTACTGAAAATTTGAGGTTAAGAAAATTTATAATTATAACAGTTTGTTTTTACGTTTGCCTGACTGATAACAGATTACAATAACTTAAGCTTTACACTCATTTTACTGACTTTGTGCCAAGCGGAAAATTAATTTTTAAAGATTACAAAATATATGTATAATTTATTAATTATATCTAACACTAAACTTAATACAAAAAAATTATTATATCAGCTAGCAAAACATAGTGTTTAGAAACATATTTCAAACAATGATTTTTCTTAAGACAGCCATGAAGTGAAACTTAACAAATTAATAGGGACATTATTTTATAAAATCTTGTGCTATGACATTGCTAAGGAAAGAACCGCTGCAGCTACCTTCTCTAAGCTTAGTGTCTGCCAAAAGTTAAATACGTTTGTATAAGTTAGTAATGTTTAATGTAAACAATTTTTATACAATTAATACGTAGCTACTTAAAATAAAAAAATTAATATAAATTAGCATTGCTAATTGAACACTTTAACGACCGACCATGGCGAGCGTATACGCCCAGCTTGTTTTACGCAATAAACATTTTCAAGTTTACGGCTCACGTCTTTTATTCTTTGTTTCCCTTATTTTTAATCTTTATTCGTCTGGCTTCAACATTAAATGTTCATAAATAAGAACGCAACAGAACTTAGCGTCAAACTTAAATAATGTGTCAGAACACTGAAATCTTACAGTGAAACAAATGTGTTTATTTTGGAAAAGAACTTATTAAAAACCTCCCACTTTGGAGTCATTGATTGTTAAAATGACATAGCTATACCATTTAATGCAAAATATGCTCCGCTAAAGGTACAAAAGCTATAACAAAGCAGAAAAGTCAGACTTTGTACAGGTACGGTATATAGCATACGCAGTGTTCTTACCCACCACTGGTGCAGCGGTCGGACCGAATTCAGTGAATGCAGCACGCGATCCATATAGTAGGCCCTATACATCGATGGTCATATTCTAAGTAATGTATAGACAAAGTTTGAATCTCACTGGCCGAACTGGGGAGATTCTGATTTTTCCACAAATTATTATATAATGTTAAATTCTAATCTAGATGTGCGAGCTTCTTTATCTGCGATATTCTAGTATGAAGGCCTTTATTATCAGTTTAAATTATAATAGTTTAAAGTTATTAAGGCGACGACTATAAAATTAAACAGTCGAGAAAGATCCGTACATGATTTTTATTTTAATTATTTCTTGTCCTGTTTATTTATTTACTATCATTGAATTGATTATATTTACAACAGAGGTTCGTCTCTTCTTTTCTTCAAGCTTGAAGGATATTTTGTCAAACGTGTGACCGTAGTACTTAGCGTCTTCCAAAGGGCGTTAATCAGCAAGTAAAGTGAAAGCGAATTAATGAAAAACGGTAAAACGTACATCAATAAGCAACAGTTTCCACGATATAACAACATGGAAAGAATATATTCATTAAACGGCGTGAAGACAGAAGCAGGCTAGAAGTTAACATATTGTTTACGATTCTTCAAGTTTACAATTCTGAAATCGATTGGTAGTAATTTATAGGAATGTTTCTGAAATTAAACAAATTCTAAAAAAAACGCTGGCACACCTGAAAAGTGCTCACTGGTGAACCCTTCAATATCAGAAGCATAAAAATTGGACTAATATTGTTTTTGTGTGTGCGCGGGCCTGCGAGAGTAACGTATTTTATAACAACAAAATAATAACAGCAATTAAATAATAACAATAATAACAAAAAATAATAACGATGCGTTTAATGTTAGTAGTAATATTTTAATATATTAAAATATTATATACTAACATTTGAATTAAATATTATATATATATAATATTATATATTTAATTTGAATTAATTAATGCATACAATGAAGTCAATTATATAATTACAAACAGAATTATCACTGCTGCACACCACTATAGAAAATTATTCCGATAAGCGGTTTCAAGCTTCACAGCTCATCGTCAGATCGGAAATAACAATAAAAGGACAAACAACTATTCTGTTTGTGATTATAACCACTAACACAACTTTCTTAAGTAAATTATATAATTATAATTGATAATATCAATAAAAATATCTCGGATTAAGCGTAGAGAATTTAGTCAGGCTAACTGAAAAACTGCAAATATAAGTTGAATGTCGTGAATGTGAATTTTTTTTCAACTGTTAGCTGAAATGAAGAACTTATTGTTGGGCTTATGTAGTCAGGTTGACCACGTAACAGGCGACTGCTTAATACTATTCTACACTTCCTGGAATCACTATGAATTTCCCAGAACCATTGCTTCTGCGAGATAATGTCACTACTTTCGGTCTCCGAGCAAATGTCATTCTAAGCAAGTGTCACAACTTCAGCGGTTGTAAAACTCCCTTATCAGAGGCAACAGATAAAGAAAAGTGTTTTCAGTGGTTTCCAGTTGAGAGTGCAGTGAGTATAATATACGTTTTGACGATGATTATGTTAAACTGTGAAGTGGTTTCTAGTTTGTGCCAGTTATCAGTTGTTTAGACTCTCCGACCGTTTAGACACTACCACATCACGTGATATGCCCTGACGGTGATATAAAAAATTCACGGCAATTCTAACAAATCCAGGATTCTATATTTTAACATTTTTATGGAAATGGTACCTAATATCATTTTAGCATAAATAAGAATGGCACTATAGTGACCAATCGAATACAAAATTTGTTCAGCGTTACGAAAACAAAACTGTGCAGTTATGGACTAATAATTTTCTGGACTACTATTATGCCTTTACGGTGATCGCAACTGGGAAGGCCCCGCACACAAAAGGACTATATTACATAAACTGCTGTAAACACAAGTCACGTGATGAATACCCATTAACTAATTCTGTGCAGCATTCTACTAGCAGCGGAAAACTTACGCCGTACGGTGATTCAAGAAAGGTCGAACTACGCTTTCGGAGAGTACTAATTTTCAAATGAACCCAGCTTTGCAGCCGTGGCTATACTGCAGCGTTAGTTTCGAGCCCGATAGCTGCCAGAAGATGACTGGTACTTGTACCCTGACTGGCGGAGGCGTCAGTCGCTCCCTGTGGCAACCTGTGTTCCGTGATAAAGGTATCAGCAGAAAGTGACGTGTCTAGACGTGCTAGGACACGGGAGTCCCTGAAGAGAACGACAGTATAAGGTTTTCTTCTTCTTCTTCTTCTTCTTCTTCTTCTTCTTCTCCAACAAGAATTAGGACTTGGTGACCTGTTCCGACTTCACAGAATTTATTTCCATCTTTTCTTTGGTCTCCCTACGCTTCTACTTCCAGCTGGTTTGTATCTACTTGCCGCTTTTGGTAGTCTTCGATCATCCATACGCTCCAGATGATACTTCCAATTTCTTCTATCCAACTCTATTTTCTCATTTAAGTTGTATATTACCAACTCTTCTCCAATCTCGTAATTTCTAAATCGATCTTGTTTAGAACCACCTTTGACCGATGTTTAAATTTCATCTCCGCTGCTTGTATGCGGTTTTTATCTCTTCTTTCTCATTATCCACGACTCACTTCCATAAAGAAGCATAGGGACAGCTATTACCTAGTAAAGCTTGAGCTGATTATCTTTCCGCGTCTTGTTTTTTAGTGTTCTTCTTATGGTGCCGGACATTATTTGAAACTTAAGTAGTTTATATTGTCTATGTCGCTATTGTTCTCATATGGTATATCACACCCTACAGTGAAAGACTTGTTCAATTAGTTGGTTGTTAAACATTATTTTGGCTCTTACCGAATTGCTTCGCAGGAAAGCCATCACCTTCGTTTTGCTTGTGGTAATTCGGGTATCAGGGTATCACGTTTTCTGGAAGATAAACTCCTGGGGTGCTAACTAGAGGTGGTATTGTATGAGTACGGGTTGACGGCGGGTCGTCTAGAATAGCCCGACGGCTTTTGACACGAATCGGGTGGAGTGGAGTCTCTGAGTGACAGAAAAGAAGTCGCGTCGCAGTTGCAGTAAAGAGACTGCTGCTACCTAAACGGCACTCCGCCCCCACCCGAAACTCTGAACGCATAAAATACACTGTCTTCGTACTCATTCAGATTTTTTCGATCTTGTAAATGAGAACAATGAAGTTTGAGAGAAAGACTACTGTACGACGTGTTTATTCCCCGGTTAAAGAAGATGATGAATGTGAATAAGAAATAACCAGGAGATCGACAGTGTAATAAACAGTGTATGATTCGTAAAGGCTCAACATATACAATGGCTAGGTCACATACAACGGGTGGATGATCAGCGTATGCCAAAGACAATCCTGAGGGCGCATGTCTATAAACGCAGAAAGAGGTGCCGACCTAGGATAAGATTGTTGGAATGGTATGCTGGAAGATCTGAGAAGAATGGATGTGAGGGGTTACGCTGAGATGGCAATGGATAGAAGACATTGGCGTTGGAAGCCTGGGCTCACGTTGGAAGACAATTATTTTCCTGATCCATCATTAAATAAATTTGCGTTCTCTATAAAAAAAATAGAGAACAGATCTACTTGGCTACAGGTACCTGTTTACACTACCAGCGTAGGTGAGGTCGTTTCAACAACACGTTATAACTGCTTTAAAACGCAAAATGCAGTGACGCATTAACAGTATTTACTGAACACAATCTAACGGTTTCCACTGCGAACGGGAAATAGAAAGTATTCAACTGTAATGTCCCGGTAAACTCGGCCAGTAAGATTCGAACTTTCTCTATACGTTAATTAAATAAGTTGGGACTGGAAGGATGAAGAAGTAGACAAAGTATTTGTTTGTGGTATACACCTGTGGCGCGCGTTTATCATCTCGTTGACAACACACGTATAACATTACGTATAACATTATGCATTCCGAGCAAGTGTCACTACGAGCAAATGTCACTCCGCGCAAGTCTTCCTACACCCTGTACCACATCACGTGATATGCCCTGACGGTGACATAATTCACGGTTATTCTAACAAATTCAGGAATCTCTGTTTCCTGTAAGTTTTTATGTAAGTGTTATCTAATATCATGGGATCGTTTTATGTCAAGTAACCTGTATCTGAAAGAACAAAACATTCTAGAATACATGAAAATTTGTGCCAGCATTTATCACAATAATTTTCTTCTTCTTGTTCTTCACGGCATGCCTTAGGGAAGAAGCTACCAGTTCCGCCTTCAAAGGTTTACACCCGCCTCTTCCTGGACGGCGCCTACGTACCTTACGCTTACACCGTCTACTGTACATTCGTTTGGCCAGCCCTGATCGTCCTAATGTTCTTTTCATCGACGTTTACAATTCTTTAATCGATCGCTCGTAAAAAACCCCGTAAGTCTTCTCTTTTAGAATTTACATACTATCTCTTCTATGCAGCCTTTAACAGACAGCAAGAATCTTATCTCCGATGCCTTACTAGTATTTTTTTTCTTATTAGTGGTAACATACAGTTAACTAGTCTTTGCCCATTTACAATTAGTATGCTCCTTTAGTTGCAGAACGCGCTTACTATTTTGAACCAAGAACACTTATTTATGATGAGTTTTGATATTAGACAATTTTTCAATTATCAGAAAATCCCGATTACCCTAGTAAGTTTAGGGTAAGAGCAGATAATCTTAGAATAAACACTAAAAATCAAAACATTCGCATCTGTGTTAAAGTTAGCTTTAGTCTGACAACCGGCTGGATTTTTTTTAATTGTTTCAAAATTTTTTATCCCTTTTTGGGCTTTGGGGTCCGAAAATTTTGAAATTTCCAAAAGTTATCACCACATCGCATTTTAGTTAAAATTCTCTTTCGTTTGACACCTCGCACGAATTTTTGCGATTTTAGCAAAATTTTCACAGGCTTTATACGCCCCGCGTCCAAAAATTCTGAAATTTCCACAAATAAACACTAAATTCACGATGTGGTTAAAATTCCTTTTATTTTGATACCCCACATAGACTTTGCGTTTTTTCACAATTTTGACCCCCTTACATATTTGCCTCCCGCCGCCCTATTTTTGAGTGGACCAATTTATTTAAAAAGAATAGGGTTATGTAGCGGAAAAGTATGGATACGCACGCCAAGTTTTACAAAAATCGATTGACGCGTTCAAAATTTGTCGTGTGATATACCTCACACAGACAGACAAATAAAAAACGGTCGAGTTAAAACTGAGAACTCGCTTCGCACGGAAACAAAATTAAGAGTGGGTAACGAAAGCAGCGGCGGCTTAGAACCGCTGCACCGAGCGACGTTCACATTTCCTTCAAGTAGTTTTAATTATAAATAAAGCAAACTAAGTAAATTATAAATTTTTCACGAAATATCGTTCATTTGTTATTCGTTCTGGCATGCAGAACGAATAATTTATGCAGAATCATATGATAATTTAACATTCAGTTTTTATCTCGCCTTCCAACGTTTTCTCCATTTAATTAAATTAAAAAACAGAAAAAAACAGATATGACAGTACGTGATATGATAATGATTGGGCCACGCAAAGTGGTACTGACGCTACTATTGTACTGCTTTCTGGCGGCGTAATCGGGCGTTGTATACTTTTTATACAAAAATAGACAGCGCCGGTGAACAAGGAAAACGCGCATGTTTTCCGGCAAGCAAGCACACATCCCCGCCCAGTGTTATTGTGATGACTGTATTAACCTAATGTATGTACACAGTCTCTCGCCACGCGCGCACGCACACGCTGCGACGCGCCGCTCACACACCTACATCGATATTACAATACAGCTTTATTATTGTTATTGTTGTTGTTGTTTACGTCTGTTTAGTTATCTCCACTCACCCGAAAAACATTTTATTAAGATACTAAAACATTTATTGACGACAAAAATTCTGCTTATAACAGGTTAGTTAATACGCAAAATATACAGTTCAGAGAATATACAAAAGTACTGCGCAGTAAAAAAGTTTATTCCCTTAAATGAAATGAACACTATACGAAAAATTCAATTATAGAATAAACAGTTTAATTCTTTTAATAATAATTTAAAAAAAAGAAAAAGAAGTCGATTACAAATTACTCACTTTCTCATTACAATTACAATTTGCTCCAATTGTTTAACAGAGAACCTGCACAAAGTCGTACGAACAACCCAGATAGAGAAGCATTCTCTTACTCACAAATAAATATACGGGTGAAACTCGCGTATAACGAGAACTCGGATGTAACGAGCAGACGTACGAGATTTGTTTGGTTTTGTATCTTAGTAATGATAATAAAATTCGCTTTTAACGAGTAGGAACGCATTAGAGACTTGGTTATAACGAGCATTTTATCGCAGGCTTGTCCATGGGTTAAGGTCTAACAAAAGTTTGTTACAATACAGCATTTTAAACATTCGATTAAACCATTAACGCAATTTAGTGAAACTAATAACGTAAGTCATTCATTCGTGGAATATTTAAATAAATTACAAAACTGTTTTGATATCTAAAAACAAAAATTACTAAACAAACAAAAATCGATGACTTTTTTAAGGTTAGTTAAGTTCTGTGTGCGACGTATAATTTTTTCGATTCCATTTAGGACGAATAACAAAAAGACAAATAAATTAGAGTGAATTTTCTTGTAATTTAAAAATAAATATTGTACATGTGCCAGAAAGTATTGCGTTTTTTGCCAGATAGCCGGCTGACTTTTGGTAAGTTTTTATTACAGTTATTTTTACTATATTTCGCGAATGCACTGTACGCTAATATTCAGCAAAGAATGTTAGCGTCTAAAAAACGTTTAAAGTCTAAATTTCACTTTTAAGCGTAGAATGTAAAATACGTAAATCTTTTATTGTTGCAAAGCCTCTTCTATAGTAGGCTCCCCTTCTCTTTCACATCTACAATCAGCATTACCATTTTTGCTCATAAGTGCAACACGCTCGATAATCACGGTATAAAAATTTAGGCTTGCGAGTCGACAACTCGGATGTAGCCAGCACCGGTTTGTCCGGTCCCTTGAATCTCGTTATAAGCAAGTTCTACTGTATATCTCTATAACAGCTGGTAGTATAACAATTTTGAATGAGAAGGTATAAAGCTTTCGTCACAACAGATTATGCGGACAATGTTGTATACGACAACAGATTATACGACGTACATCTGATGACCTACAGAGGAGAGAATGTAGCGGAAAAACACGGATCGATAAGATCTCCATAAGAAACAAAAGCAATACCTTTTGACGGGAAATACCCAGTAAGAACTAAAATAGAGATAAATGATAAAATTATGGAGCACGTGTCCAGTTTTAAGAGATGTTAACTATCTCCCACAGTAGACTGTTAACTCGCTAGGAAGACTTATCGTCTTCACGTATGTGGCGCCGACGGTTACCTACGCGATCCCTGTATGGGGCTACTTGGGTAAAAGCCAAAAGCGTAAACTTCAGACTCTCGTAGACCGAGGACTGAGCTGGGCGTGTAAAGCCCACTATGAGCTGGCTGGCCACTATATAACTTCAATGCAAATCATGAGAGAATCCCTTCGTGTTCGTTCCCTGAACGCCAGCAAACGGAAAGTTCTAGCATCGCTGTACCGGCTTCCAGGACAATCTTCTAATAAGCGCCCTCGGTCAAAACCCATCTGTGCCAGGTGAATCTTGGATCCGGCCTCGGAGAACCCTCACGCTCAATTACTTCCCTAATTGGAAAACCACGGCCGGTAGTAGGTCACATCTAAATTAAAGGAGTATTTTGGTTCCCGCGGCTGGAGGTCTATAAGAAGCTCGGGACGCGGCGTAATAGCGGCCCATCGCCTCGCACACAGTAGACTGAGATGTTGAAAATAAACTTAAGATTTAAACATATATATGGAACAATTCATAGAACCTTAAAATATACAACTAGAAAAGAAAGTAAACTGAAGTTTTACAAGGCAACGGCCGTTCCACTGGCATTGTACGGTAGTGAGACGAGGGTACTTTCAAAGACAAAAGAAAAATCATCAGCTGAAATGAAATTTCCCACAGCTGAAAAAGGTTGCACGTTAACAGGAAGAATAAGTGCCGCAAATATAACACAAGAAGTTGCAAATTTTCAATTTGGAAAATAAAATTACCGAATGAGAAGTCAACTCCAATCATTTAGAATGGATGGATCTGTGGCCGTCCGCCTACCTGCTTGTACATTTTACTGGAGAGAAGGTTACTTTTAAGACCACTGAAAAAGTATGAGTGGCACAATGTTTATAGTGAGTGTTTATGTTTCTGTAGACCAAGTTGGTGGAGCAAGAGGTATTTTCACCCTCCCCTTCTCCTTCACGCCTACAATCAGCATTACCATTTTTGATCTTTGTGCAACACGTGGTATACTGTAAAAATCGGGAGCAGTTATTTTTGCATTCAAAGTTCATAATCACATTCAAATTTTCAAGTTTTTACATAATTTTCTGTGATGTATTTTATAAGTGTTAATTCTTTTGGAAATTACATGAGGGGCAACGGAATAAGGAACTATATCAGAAACTTAAACATCATAAGAAATGGAATTGAATGTTTCAAGTGGGATGCAAAAAATTATATAATTTTACAATTTTTTAACAAATATATCATATATTTCAAATATATCACAAATAATATATCAAATATAATATGATAACATTACATAATCGTTGCACTGTTATCATTATATAATAATAATATCGGTATGGAGAACCATACATGACTTCCATGTTCTAAGATTTATATTTAAAATCATTTTCGAAATGAAATATTTCCATAGAAACTACTTCTTTCTACTTACTGCTTCAGCCTTAACCACAGTACTGTGGTCACTAACGTCACCTCACGTTATCGCACTCGATTTTCACTGATGATGGAAGTCGAAGGCACTGCCGAAACGTCTGGTTTTGCAGAAAACATTGGACTACGGCCAAACAGCCCGGGAAGGATTTTAACAACAAAATACTTCTTTGTTGCCGATAACGTAGTACACATATAAATAACCGTCTAGAAATGTTTATTAAACACCAAACAGTATGGGTAGCAATCAGCCTAGTAATGGCTAGGCGATCAATGGACGCAGTTTAACGAGTTACCTTCAGGAGTAGCAACATTCCGTAGCCCGCGAGATTGCCAGCGTGCTATTTATTCTACTGGGGATATTTTGAGAGTAAGGTGTATAATGATCCACACCCATGAAACATCGAAACACTCAAAGTTGATATAATTTCTGTTCACATGTTAGACCGTGTAATGGAAAACGTAAAAACTCGACTTCAAAAATGTGTGAGTTGAAACTGTTGCCACATTCGGGGCGTAGTGTTCAAAAACTTGTAGTTTCTGCGTCTAGTTAAATGCTACTATGTATACTTTCAGGTTAGTGTAAATGTTAATTTTACAATCCATAAATAAAAAAACAACTAAATTTTTGTTAAAGTGAAATGAAATGTTTCCATAGAAACTACTTCTTTGTTGTCATTAACGTATTACACATATAAAACTTATAAAATTTACTTCCTCCATCATCAACTAACATTTTAATTTATAAAAAAAATTACCCCCTCCCCTTCAACTACCCTTTTCATTTATAGATATTTCATCTACCTTTCTACAGTGGAATATTATGACCTTCTTTTCAGGATACTTTATTTATCAAAATTAAGCACTTTACTCTTGTTAAAACGTTACAGGTAAACTACCCCTTTCCCTTAACCGATCTTCACCAAAATCAATAGGCCTTGAGTCCTCTACAATTCAGGACTGTATGTAAAACATTATTTGATTCTGTTTGAATTTGCGGCTGTTATCGTTTGCCATAGAAAAAAAATCTACAGACAGACACACACACACTTTTCGAAAAATGACTTTTTTTCATGTTTTGATGGTAGTACAATCAGAATCTGCCGTTATCTCGAACACGATTTTTTCGCCATGACCATACTTCCATTTCCTGGAAATTAATGTTTTTGAGCCAACTAAAGTTACATGCAACGGAATAAAATGCCACTTAATCGCCTGGACGGGGCCATCGTAAAGACTCGACAGGAAACCCTTTTAACTAACAATAGATGAATCCTTTTAGTGACCGTAAAAATAACCTTTCTTGAAGTGAAGGTGACAACCAGGTAGGCGGACGGCCACGGCCCCGTCCAGTACCGACAACTTCAACCCAGCATTTAGAAAGAACAGCTTCCCCGAATCGCCCTGAATTATAAGCCAGTGAAATGTAGGACATTCGAGGGCAAGATGATTTCCGGAACAGGCGGTGCAGCCTCGAAGAAGAAGAAGAAGAAGAAGAAGAAGAAGAAGAAGAAGAAGAAGAAGAAGAAGAAGAAGAAGAAGAAGAAGAAGAAGAGTAGTAGTAGTAGTAGTAGTAGTAGTAGTAGTAGTAGTAGTTTCCAACGGAATTCGGCTACCTTTAAGCAACTACAGCCCAGCAGCATTCATCTCCAAAGATTATTTTATCACGAGAGCTGGTAACATCCACGTAGAATTCGTTTCGCTTGAACAAACAACAGTTTCTCACACATTCCATTTCGCGTATTGAACGTACGACGGTATTATTATTTCATCAAAGTAAATAAAGTTGTGGAAATTAACGACTATTTATTAGAATCTACTACTATTATTAGATATAATCTACCACAGAGGCAAGGCAAACAAATATGATGACAATTTAAATGGGCTGACTGTTTCATTGCACGTTGGTTCAGCACTTCAAACAAAGCCGTTTTGTTTTTGTTTTTTGTTTTAGCTTATATTTAGACCCACTTTCTGAATTTCCTGTTGCGTTGAAAATGTGTCACCTCTCCTATTTCTCCTATAGTGTGATGCAACATAGTGTGTGTGTATATATATATATATATATATATATATATATATATATATATATATATATAGACGCGGTAAATCAGAGTAAAGATTAAAATTATAATCAATTTCTCTAAACGTGTACCTTATGCACAACTCTTAATATCTGTCAAGAAAAAACCAGCTTGCTGATAAGCCGATGAGGAAGTATCGTCGGGGGGGGGGGGGGGGTGATATCGAGTGTTGCTGCAGTCACCTGTTCCAAATAAACGGCACGTCGTCGTACCAATAAACCTGGGCTACTTTTTCAATTACATACGTTTTTTATGCGGATATATCCCCTCCCCCATAAAAAGCTACACCGATTGACCGGTGGCCTAAGTAATAGGAAAATAGGAACAAATTGGTACTGGTGAACTTACACCTAACTGATAAGATAAAATACACTTGCGATGCCGACAGTATACAGTATTTAATCCATCATACCTGTCTACAGGAAAATAAGTGCTGTATTTAACGTACGACATGCAGTGGAGTGCTGTGATAAATGCAGTTTGTGGTTGTCATCAAGTGTGGGCACGACTAATTTATTTATTTCATAGATTTTGTTTTCGCTTTCATCCGATTGCTTTGTTTTCTAGTTTGAGTAGGTTGTTGTCGACCGTCTGAACAAAATTCTCGTTAATGCGAGGGGATTCACAGCGTCCACAAGATTGACACGTGCAAGTTCATCGCTTACAAATGCGGCGTGCCAATCTAACCAAGTAAACTTGCGCAGTAGTTTGTCTTTTTCAAGTGTGATATACTAAGGTTCTACGAACCGTTCTATCATACTTTGTCCCCTGTTCCTCAGCTGGGTGTCCTGTCCCACTGGGCAGATCGGCAGGGTCTAGGAGTGTGTGGGAGCACTGCAAAAATTATTATTATATTAATAAGAAAATTTGTAATAAACCTGTTCCATAAATACTAACATTCACTGTAGTGTTTAGTAATTGTTCCTGAACTGCCTGTGTACAGGTGCTGATGATGACAATAATACGCCGAAAAGTTTTAAAATTCTTTTCGTTTATTATGACACAACTTTACAAATCACTAGAAGTTATAAAAAAGTATATTTTTGTGAAGCTACTTACGGCCCACCACCCTACAGAATCAGCCGGTTTTGGTAACCTTATTGACCCAAGTGTAGATAGCTTGGTTTTTTATTGTTTTTGTAGAAATTTCAGTTTTTCGATCTACTGATATTCTACAAACTTTTACCTTAATTTCACACTTTTTCACTTAATTCTGATGGCTAGAAAAATTTTTATAACATTTTTTGTAACCCACTGTCCCTTTGGAAAGCATCACAATGAATATTTTTTTACTCGTCTATTTTTTTTTTTTTTTTTTTTCATCCTATGCAGGGATATTTTGTCTTTCCTTGAAATCTGCTAACACCGTCTCTTTACAAGCGATTTAAGAAATTATTAGAGAGGTTGTGAGCAGGGCGTATTTACGGGGGGTAGGGGTACGAACTGGATCGGGCCCCACCCCCACCCCAGAGGGTCGAAAAAGTTGACGAATTTTGTTAATTTCTTAACTTTTAGGCTGTTTTATTATTTCTTCAGCTGTGTATGCTAATATAGTAGTAACTCTTGTTTTAAATATACAAACAGGTTATTTCAGCATTTGTGTATACGTTTGAAATATGAAATATAAGAAAATCTATTCAGTAAATAAGTACCTTGTAAACAACATTTCGACAACACGTATTGTTATTGTGTTATCACCGTTTGCTTTAACGGGGCTGATTTCACGATGTTATCACATTTTTTCAGCCGCATTAAAGAAAGTAATGTTGATTAGTCTTAATTTATTTTTTCTTTTGTATGAAAGCCGACTCGATCTCCGACCCCCCCCCCCCCCGGCCAAATTTGAAGTTGTAAACCAGAGCTTTTGTCTGTTTGTGGGTTATTATAGTATACTGTTTTGTGTATTATTTTTGTAATAATAAATCTAAAGGAATTTTTAAAAAGCGGAAAACGTAGAGAAAACAAAATTTTCGTCTGTTACAACTGAACATTTTTATGGGAGTGGAATGCACTACAAGTGGGTAAAAGAAACTAATTATTTCATAACAGAAAATCGTTCAATCTTAATTACGGTTTTCTGAAAACTAAATTTTGTATATAAAAACCTATTTTGTTAGAAAGTGCTGGACCGATTTGTATCAGAAAGATTTTTACCACAGTTTCCTGTGGTAGAAATACGTCTACTTATGGGAACGTTTTGAAAAAACGTAATGATTCAACAATGAATTAGAAAGTTTTCTGTATAAAATTTAAGACATCTCAAACTAGGTGTCGGGTTTTTTTTTAAATTCCTAATGAAGATGTCTAAAAACATCTTCTGCAAAAGATGTCAGTAAACAACTAATAAAAATTTGAAGCTATTTTATGTACGGACATCTGAGAAAATTGGGCAGACGTTAATATAGCGAAGCCAGCCATTATCAACCCTCCTTACCACATATTCTGCGTTTTTTCGTGCTGGACGGATGTCGCAGCCGTGGTGGCTTTTCACTGCCACTGAAAGAAAAAGATTATTTTTACGCTCACTAAAAACATGTCCGCATGTCACTGCCGAGGGGAGTCAGGGACGTTTATTCCATTGCCAACTCTCATTGGTCGAAAAATATTAATTTTCTTGCCACGTAATGATAATACCATAACAATTATAAACATTAAAAACCAATCTATGAGACACTTGGGTCAATAAGGTTACCAAATACACCGTTCGATATCCATATGGTGGGCCATGAGCACCTTCACAAAAATATATTTTTCATAACTTCCAGTGACGCAGTGTTTTGTTATAATAAATGGACAGAATTTTAAAACGTTTCGGTATATTATTGTCATCATCCGCACCTGTACACAGGCAGTTCAGGAACAATTACTACACACTACAATAAATGTTAATATTTATTGAATAGGCATTATTATTCTTATTAATATAATAATAATAATAATTTTTTCAGGGTTCTCACACACTCCTACACCTTGCCGATCTGCCCACTGGGACAGGCAGCAGAGGAACAGGAGACAAAGTATGATACGATAGAACGGTTCATAGAACCTTAGTATATCATACTTGAAAAATACATAACTCTGAGGGATTTATTGTGTCAGGTGAGAAGACGTCTGTGACAAGAAAACATAGAAGATGTAGTAAATTCTATGTATCATACCAATTCTATATGCCTCTAAAACGTCGCAGGTCAAACAAGTGCAGTAGGAAAATTCCATCCCTTACTACCCGTCGAAACTTCTTTTTGTCACTATAGAAGTCGAGGACGTCACCACAGAGGCTGCCAACTTCAGTATGTCTCACAACTGGATTACATGATCCCGCATGTCCACCAACAAACTTGGAACTTACACGAAGTGTGTAGGTAGCGACCTTCAAACCAATGGTCATGGGCAATCCACTAAGTCCAACAAGAACTTTATGAAAAAAGAACAGGTCTGTATGAGTTCTTCTTCTAGTCAAGAATGATGGAAGAGCAAGAGCTTTCGTGACCTCCACATCATTACACAATAAACTGAATCCGTTGGTAATTCAGTGGAAGAATACTCTGAACTTCCTCAATGTAGTTACCTGTGTATTCACGTTTTCATCACTGACGCATATTCTAGATGGCTTCGGACCAAAGATTTATAAAGAGTCACACTGGAATCCGAACTCGTAATTGTAGGAGAGTATCTTGTTAATTTCAAATTCTATTTGTGACTAATTAAAGCTGGTAATTAGTGACTTCATTGGTGTCTGTATTTTGTTTCCACTGTACAATACGACGATCCGTGAGACCGTGCTCACGAACATTCAGTTGTTCGAAAATCGGTTGATACAATGCATTCGAAAGTTATACCCTAGAGAGAGGTAGACCGACAAATGCAAAACGGTCGAGTTAAAACTGGACAACACGCTTTGCTCGTTCAACTAAAATGTTTGAACTATTTTACAATTTAGTGACTGCCGAAAAATGAAACTAATATTTTTACGTCTTAAAAATACATTTATAAAAGACGGAAACGTACAGTCAGCTCAGTCAAATGTAACCGACATTCAACAATTAGGTTTATTGTAAGTGTACTATCGTTTTAATACAAATAAATGCGTTTGTAACACACGTACTGTGTCTTATTTCATCAGACTGGTTTGTCGTGGTTTTGTACAGAATCTCACAATAACAGTTATTGTTTTTCAATGACCATAAAATTAACCTCTAGTCTCGGTGAAATCTACAAGCAGGAAGGTGGAGAAGGCCACGTACGGACACCAAGCGTTTCGCCCGTTCTCAGATGCCATCCTCAGTTGCTCAACTGTGGCGTTGGCTAACTCCCATCTATCCGCCCACAATGTTTACAAACAAGCCGTTGGTTTTACTATACACAGGCCTATATCCCCCCTCCCAACAGCTCTCAATCAGGCACTAATAACGTAAGCACAAGTTTGGATATCCAGTTCAGACATCCAACCCACCAATGAACGGATAATTTAATTCCAATATGAGTTACACAAAATCTAGAAACGAAAAAACAATTAAATAATGTTAAGTCTGACTTTATCCAAATTAGCCGTTATGAGAAAAGTTATTTATATAAATGATAATTATTTATTTATTTATGACTTTATTAATTATTTATTAAAGATAAAAAGTTGTAATTTAAAAGGCCCATACTCAGAACACATAGGTTAAGGTCACCACAACACGAAAACATGGCACCAGATCGCCAACTAAGATGATATCATGATCTTATCGGCCAGTATTTGATACAACGTTTAATTTTCAGGTCTCTCAGGGAAAGAGGAAAAACGGGCACTTGTTTTGTTCTAACCATTATACAGTGATGAAAAAATTGTATTAAAAAGTTAACAATCCCAAAACACATAAAGAAAGCTGTTTTGAATTTCTGCCTAACATGTATTGTAACTGATTTATGTGTTCATTTTTGGCGGATATCCAGACTATAGCAGCAGTGTTGCTTGAATTTACAACACTGTTAAAGCAGAGGTCGTGTATCCGAACGTGGAACACTGGAACCGTAAAATATCCCAACTCGATGAAAAGACAAAGACAACACGATATATTTATGTTCTAACGCTTTCACGGCCAGCGTCCTTACTGGTAAAACGATTCACCGTCAGGCTATTAGGCCGTGGTCATAGGTTTTGATAGCCATACGTTTAGGTCTTGCCAACGGAGACCATCTTCAGTAGTAAAAATATATACGGCAGATGTTCGCCTTAAATACCCCAGTATTGAGGCAAAACTCATTGTTGCCGGTTGGTTTTGCCTCAGTACTGGGCTATTTAAGGCGAACATCTGCCGTATACATTTTTACCGCTGAAGATGGTCTTTGTTGATGAGGCCGAAACGTATGGTTATCAAAACTTAAGGCGACGTGCTAACAGCTCGGCAATTAATCGTTTTTAGCAGCGATAGAATCAGTCTGACACCGTTGTCCGCTCGTACGTGTGCACATGTGCAGCATTTTAAAATCCTCGGTCCCCTATTAATCAATTCATCTTGTCCCTGTTTATCTTTTTTTTTTACATTTTTTTTTTAGCGAAGGGACAGGAAATGAATAAACGATAATATGAATCGGCGACGGTCGGTAAGTCGATATTATACTGAGAGCACTAATGAATCATCAGTGCGGTGATGAATCATCGCATCAGTGAGAGCACTGATGAATCATACGGAGGCGGTGATGAATCATCGTCTCACCTCGTATATCCCGATTCTTGAAAACATCCGCTGAACTTAAAAAATCAAAATGAATTTATCTTATTAAAACGATTGAAAGGTCTGGCCGCAGCGTTTTAAATTTACCCAAGAAATGCAAATGGTCTTTTCTGACGAAACATTACGTTATCGTACAGAACGTGATAAGTGCGCAGTGCTTGAAATAAACGTAGAATTTATGTCTAAAATAATTAGACAGGCGGACGAACGACTACAACACACTAGGTACAGATAAAATAATTATACAAGCGAACGAACGACTACAACACGCTAGGTACAGACAAAATAATTATACAAGCGGACAAACGACTACAACACACTAGGTACAGATAAAATAATTATACAAGCGGACGCGAACGACTACAACACGCTAAATACAGATAAAATAATTATTCAGGCGGACGAACGACTACAACACACTAGGTACAGATAAAATAATTATACAGGCAGACGAACGACTACAACACACTAAGTACAGATAAAATAATTATACAAGCGAACGAACGACTACAACACACTAGGTACAGACAAAATAATTATACAAGCGAACGAACGACTACAACACGCTAGGTACAGATAAAATAATTATACAAGCGGACAAACGACTACAACACACTAGGTACAGATAAGATAATTATACAGGCGGACGAACGACTACAACACGCTAGGTACAGATAAAATAATTATACAAGCGAACGAACGACTACAACACGCTAGGTACAGATAAAATAATTATACAAGCGAACGAACGACTACAACACGCTAGGTACAGATAAAATAATTAGACAGGCGGACGAACGACTACAACACACTAGGTACAGATAAAATAATTATACAAGCGGACGCGAACGACTACAACACACTAGGTACAGATAAAATAATTATACAAGCGAACGAACGACTACAACACGCTAGGTACAGATAAAATAATTAGACAGGCGGACGAACGACTACAACACACTAGGTACAGATAAAATAATTATACAAGCGAACGAACGACTACAACACACTAGGTACAGATAAAATAATTATACAAGCGAACGAACGACTACAACACGCTAGGTACAGATAAAATAATTAGACAGGCGGACGAACGACTACAACACACTAGGTACAGATAAAATAATTATACAAGCGGACGCGAACGACTACAACACACTAGGTACAGATAAAATAATTATACAAGCGAACGAACGACTACAACACACTAGGTACAGATAAAATAATTATACAAGCGAACGAACGACTACAACACGATAGGTACAGATAAAATAATTATACAAGCGGACAAACGACTACAACACACTAGGTACAGATAAAATAATTATACAAGCGGACGCGAACGACTACAACACACTAGGTACAGATAAAACAATTAGACAAGAAACGGTGTCTGGATGCGCAGTGTCAAAAGATATCATTGCGCATGCGTAGCTTTGACATTTTGTGTTCAAAACAGTTGCATGGTTTGTCTGTCACGCGGTTGTGTGTCATGGTTGGTCACCGCACACCCCGCTTCCTGCACTGTCATCCCTGCCACCACGAACTGCTCGGACCGTTTCATGTGTTACCATTTCATTTATACTACGTAAAGCGTTTGGTAAAGCGCACTGTCAAAACTCTTATCTCATCAGGACATGTGCGAAGGAATGTGCGTACGTGATTACCGACATGCTTTCATTTTTCACTTGTACACCTTCACATAAACAATCTTTCCCGCGCAAAAGCCACTGCGCCGAGTGTTTGTGTTTAAAACCAGCTACAACACCGACTGTAACGTGTAAACATTGACATTCTTTCCGCGTGTAGTACGCTTCCTTATCTTTCACGATACGCTGAAGCGCAGACAAAACAACACGGATATCTTCCGTATTCACGTTACAACGTAATCCGATGTGATCATACCATGAATGAAGTAACAGTCTTAACGCTATCTGTCCTTGTCACCGATAATACGGAAACTACAAGTAATATAGTACAACGACAAAGACGACTGTCATCGTCACATTCCACGCGTTGAAAACAAGGATAAAATTTATTAAATGGAACTCAGAAAGAAAAAGAATTCGTTCGACCAGAAAGAATGCAAATGCCGGCCTGTGACTACTAACCGTTGCAGACGCTTTCATACCAGATTCTGCTCTTAGCGCTTATTTTCTCGATTCCGACATGAAGACGGAAATAAAAGAAAAAAAATTTAAGCGACTTCGATATTGAAAAACAGACGGACTTTTGCTTAAATATTTTTTGTTCCATAACAAAAAAGTCTGCAGGAAGGCTGTATAAAAAAAAGTATGTAGAAAGTCTGCAGTTTTTTCGCATAAATTGAGTTGCATTATTTTATTTTTCATGAATCTGTCTTATTATTACAGTATTTACATAAATAAGAAAAACAACTATACGAAATTATATAAACATAAATAATCGTAGTTATTTGTGATCTTTTATTAATTTCATTATTTTAATGCATTTAAATAAACTATAAAACAAGAAAATAACAGTACAAAAAAACAACAGAAAAACATAAGAAATGTGACGGAACTGGTTTTATCGACCACCGACTATGACCGTCTACGTTCCGTTGGAGAACTTTTTAAACGTATTCTCCTATATTTCTTTCGTGCAGTGCAGGTTTCAAACCAGTTCAAACTGGTTTCAAAATTTTCAAAACTGATACTGGGAATATTATTCGTATTATTTTTATATTGATTGGGATAGTAAACAAACAAATTTTAGACGCATCTGTGGAACGATGATTCACAGGTACCTGAAAAATAAAACACGTAAAACTACCCGAATAAAATTTTACAAAACTGTGGCTGTCCCCACATTCCTGTATGCTAGTGAGACATGAATTCTTGTTAAAAGGGACGTGCCGAGGATTCAAGCAGCCGAAATGAAATATCTAAGAGGGGCCCAAGGCTGTTCTCTCTTGGATTAGAGAAGGAACGAGGATATTAGACGCGATTTAAACATTGTATGATTGCACCAGAAGATTGAAGACCACAGAAGGAGATGGTGTGAACACTTGAATCGCATGGCTGATATCAGTCTACCTGTAGCTGCCTTGGGTTGTCACCCTACTGGGAAGGAGATGTCGGTAGACCGAGGAGGAGACGGGTTCCGGAACAGGTCAAAGGCCTAGTCCTTGGAGTGGTGATTATTATTATTATTATTATTATTGGGACAGTAACCTTTACAGCACTGCAAGGGGTTTATACAAAGAGTAAACAGGACCATTATTACTTTGTTTGTAACAATCTTACCCCTGTGTAATAAGTCTTTTTTTTTAATTGGCTCTAAAGAAGGTGCGGTTGCGAAAAAATTGTCGTCTCACGTCCTTTCTTTTTTGAAAAAAAAATCTAAACCTTTTTGGTAAATTTACAAAGTAGATTCCGTTTATTTTCAAATGACATTAGTTTACTTATGAGCATTGCGCTTTTAGAAAATGCCAGTTTACTGAAAAAATCGAAATTTTGCATTACTAATGATAATAATCTATAGTCTATACAAACCTGAGAACAAATTAGAAAAAAACATTACGCTTATGGACTAAAGTTTTGACAAACTTAACTCCATTATTCCGTTATTGTATCGCGCGCCTCACAGTCACTCCTGCCCCCCCCCCACTCTCTCTCTCTCTCTCTCTCTTATATTACATGCACACAGCAATGTTTGAACACATTCGCACGAAGCAATGAGCGGTAGTTGTCAGTACGTTAAACGCGCGCCCGCGTGTGTGACCATTTAACAATGAAACAGACATTTGTTTATTTATAAATCGTTGAAACAATTAACGTCAGCTATGAAAGCAATCTTATCACCTTTACCGACTCTTTTATTTCGGACTCTGTAGCTATGTTGTTAACACATTCCTGTGTCACTTAAACAAAGCCCTAGACTGATAGCAAAATGCCGACGGCACGACACGGATCGGTTTCATTGAAGGTGATAAGCTGCAGTTACCGAATAATACACTGTCACCCCACCGCACGCACAAGGTCATGTATTATGCTGAACTGATATTATTCATTAGTCACAACTAATGAGCGCGGAGAGTCAACACGACGTACGCGTGTGTACAGTACCACCAACATGAGTAAACGGTGGCAGTGGGCGTAATGAACAATGTGGCAACAACGCTCATGAGAAATGTCATTGCTATTGAACGCCATGCTTTTTTCTCAGGTTTGCACAGACTATAGAACAAAGATCGCTTTTTTTGTACACGCTATATCTCGTTTTCTTTTTTTCAAACTGCAGGTTGTTTTGTAAATGGGCCGGAAAATTAGACTAAAGCAACCGTTACACATTTCTCGTTTTTTCTAATCACGCTTGCTCTATTTCGCCTTTCCTCTTTATATCGTTTTTCAGGGCAACTGTGGCAATAAATAAACTATTAGCGTACAAATTATCGGTTAATGTCGATAACCAATTACTGTTTAATTTAATTATCGGTTAATGTCAATGTGTTATTCAATTTGGGTTTTTATTTGCATTCTGTAGGAAAACAAAAGCGGGCAAAATTAATAACAAGCTTTTGTCGCCCTTGCAGTTCTACAGCGGATAAAATTCGTTTATTGTTTAGTTATTGGCAAGTGTTTTACGATCCACACAACGCTGGTACAGTATGCTTGGACGTTGGGAACCACATCTATTAATAATATGCACACAATTATAAATACACTGTTAATACTGTCCTCCTACACGCAAAGTGATTACATTACAAGTTGCAACCAGAACAAAAGTCAACTGACGACGCTCCAACAGCTGTAATGATTGTGAGTATTATGTAAACGAACGGGAGGGTGTCATATACAAGCTATTTCAAAGATTTATTCGAGCAGACTGCATGCAAGAAACCACGTAACTAACTTTTGTCTAAAAATGAGACATCACCTTCTTTTCTACATATTGTGCTCCTATATTGTATAATAGTCTTTCTAAAGTTTCCGAAATCAACACTGTTGGAATTATTATTAGCCTGGCTGTTAGGCCGTGGTCTACTGTTGTTCAAGACAGACGTTTCGGCCCCACCGTCGCAGGCCATTCTCAGTGTCAGAAACGATTGAAACAATTGGCGAGGTATTATATTGTAACGAGAAGCCTATCGAACAACCCAGAACATTCTCCACGTCCCCCCACCACCACCACCACCACCACCTAGTGTGGCTCAGTCAAGTAGGTGTTCTAGTGTATTCAAGAACACTTGAGATACGCATTAACTGGCATGAAGTGAGGATGGAAAATTTCTAGAACGTGTGCGCTACCTATAAAAAGCCATATCAGCCGGCTTGTCAGTTCAGCTGTGTTGAGCGATTTTCCTTAGCGCGGATCGAGTGTTTGTCGAAATATTGTGTGAAGTGTTATCGTGTTATAATTAGTGTGGGATTCTTTATAGTTGACATTATTATTGCGTGTGGACAATTTTTACTTTATTGTTGTAAGAGACTATCTTGTTGATTACAAATTATTAATTGTGATCATTAAAGCTGGCTATTAGTGACTTCATTGGTGTCTTGTATTTTGTTTTCCACTGTACCATACGACGCGACGATCAGTTAGACCGTCGTAACAATATTATAGTCTCTGCCTCAGTACTGGGGTGAACTGACGGACGCCTTGCCAATTGTTTCAATCGTTTCTGACACTGAGGATGGCCTCCGATGGTGGGTCAAGACGTCCGTCTTGAACAACGGTAGATCATGGCCTAACAGCTCAGCTAACAAGCTAAATAATAATTCCAAAATTTTCCAAAACTTTTTTTTAACACTTGAGAAAGACTTTGGTTATTTTCACTGGATGATGTTTAGCATTTTTCAGATGACATTCTCCTAGCAGACAACTAAGTATTAGATATAATAATATATACACTACAAAACGTGTAAAATTTTCCTCCTGAAATTATATATACGCCTACTGAATTAATATTCTTTTTGGAAGAACTTTAATTTTTTGTCTTAAGAAACTTGTAGTAAATTTTTTACAGTTATCAATGTTTATATGTTTGTTCTTTTGTTTATTGTTTAAAAATTATAAATGTTTATTGTTTTGTTCTTGCTGACTGTAAAAAGTACCTGTCAACCTAACCTGGTCTTATTTATTCCCTGGAGAGTAACCTCAATACAGAATTATGCTATGGAAATGAACATGTATAATACACTTATTATTTTCTTTACGTAAAAATGTTGTTACTTTTTCATAAATAATTGTAATAATTGTTTACAATGTGTATTTTGGAAAATTAACAATTCAATTCACTTATCATACTTTTCTCACTAAGGTTACCAAACGTCTCGATTTAGTCAGAACATTCCTGTTTTTGTTTAAACACATTTTTTGGATGAAAGTCGCCACGCAAAAATTATGCCCCCGACTTTCACTTTAAAAAACGTTTATTTCAACTACGTATCGTGGAATGAGCCAGCATTACAGCAACGTCCGTGAATGTCTTAAGGAGAAATGGTAAAATTCTTCTGTCGGCGCAACAGTAATGCCCCCTCCCGCAAGTCTTCCCAACCTCCCCTCCACAGATTCGCCTTTAACCTACAGCTCACATATGACAATGGATGTAAATCACCAAAAGACTTAAAACATCTATTTTACTATACTATATTTTAAATTAAAATGAAAAACTGTAATTATTACTGTATTGAAATTTAGTAATGAGCTGTACGAGGTGTGATTAAAAAGTATCCGGATTGGTAGCCTACTCAATGCCAAGTCAGCTGGCTTGGGTCCAAAAAAGCGAAACATATGTTTACAGTACACTAAATACTCAGAATAAGTTTTATAAAACAGCTGATGTGGTTTGTTTAAAAATCCCCATTGTTGTGTTGTGTGTCAATCTCATTTGACGAATTTACCATGTCAGAAAAAATTGATCAGAGAATTTGAATCAGATTTTGTCACAAAGTTGGTGAAACATGTAAAGATACGTTTGAAAAGTTGCAAAAAGTTTATGGGCAAGATTGTATGAGTCGTACACAGGTTTATGAGTGGTTAAAGCGTTTTAAAGATATGTATGAAAGTGTTGAGAGTGACGAGCGTTCAGGGAGGCCTTTAACCAGCAGGACTGACCACAATGTAGAGCTTGTGCGTGCTGTTGTGCGAGGAGCCCGCCGAATCACCATTCGTGAGCCAGCAGATGATTTAAATATTAGTTTTGGATCAATTCAGCCCATTCTTACTGACGAGCTGGGAATGAGACGTGTTTCTGCAAAGTTTGTACCAAAAGTGTTCTCAGCTGACCAAAAAGATGCCCGGGTGTCAGTCGCTCACTGCTTGAAAAGGCTAAAAACGATGAGAACTTCATTAAAACGATCGTAACGGGTGATGAATCGTGAGTTTATGGATACGATCCAGAAACTAAGGCCCAATCTTCAGTGTTGAAGACGCCAAATTCTACAGGACCAAAAACGGCAAAACAGAGCCGAAGTAAAGTCACGACCAAGCTCGCAGTTTTCTTTGATCAGGGGTTTGTTCATCATGGATACGCTCCAGCAGGCCAAACGGTAAACCAAGATTACTACATTTCTGTTTTAAGGCGGTTGAGGGATGCAATTCGACGTAAACGGCCACAGTTGCTTCATCACGACAGCGCACCTGCCCATACGTCACATGCTGTTAAGCGTTTTCTTGTTAAACAAAATATTCCATAGCTTCAGCATCCTCCATATTCGCCAGATATGGTCACCTGTGACTTTTATCTCTTTCCGAAGATAAGAAAACAATTGAAAGGGGGCATCAATTTAAGAAAGAAATAAAACAAAATGCGACGAAAGAACTTAAGGTTCTTACACAAGACGACTTACATGCTTCGAGCAGTTGGAAAAGCGCTGGAAGAAGTGTGTGGCTGCGGTAGGGGACTATTTTGAAGTAGAAAAATTTACAAATTTATAACTCTTGTATATTTTTGTAAATAAAATCAACCCTGATACTTTTTTTATCATGCCTCGTATCAAACAATTAAATGAAATTTGACAATAAAAATGTTTAATTGCTTGACCGCTTTGTTTCAGCGTTCAGTGCTAATTATTTTACTTCCATGTCCCATAAGGAAATGGAAGTATGGTGATGGCGAAAAAATCGTGTTCAAGATAAGGGCTGATTCTGATTGTACTACCGTCAAAACATGAAGAAGTCATTTTCTGAAAAGTGTCTGCGTGTGTCTGTATGTAGAATTTTTGTATGGCGAACGATAACTGCCGCAAATTCAAACAGATTCATTTTTTGAACATGTGCCCGAGTTGTAGAGGAATCACAGCCTATTGATTTTGGTGAAGATCGGTTAAGGGGGAGGGGTAGTTTACCTGCAACGTTTTACTTTTAACAAGAGTAAATTATTTAATTTTTATAAATAAAGGATCCTGAAAAGGTCATTATAATCCACTGTAGAAAGGTAGATGAAATATCTATAAATGAAAGGGGTAGTTGAAGGGAGAGGGGATAATTTTTTATATGTGTAATACGTTATCGGCAACAAAAAAGTAGTTTGTTGTTAAAACTCCTTCCCGGGCTGTTTGATCGTGGTCCAATGTTTTCTTCAAAACCAGACGTTTCAGCAGTGCCATCAACTGCCATGATCAGTGAAAATCGAGTGCGCTAACGTGAGGTGGTTTACGTTAGTGACCACAGTACAGTGGTTAAGGCTGAGGAAAGAAGTAGTTTCTATGGAAATATTTAATTTCGAAAATGATTTTAAATATAAATCTTAGAACATGGAAGTCATGTATGGTTCCCCATACCAATATTTTTCTTTTACGATCTTGCATATCTATTTTACTCTATCAGCTAAGAAGCGGCTGTATGTCGAAAGGACGTAAAATATGATTTTTCTTCTGTCATTGGAAATGACAAATTTGTTAATGATGTCTTCTTTAATTATACTGACCCGACGTTACTTTCACACGACAGAATGAGTAAAACATAGAACCAGACGTCCTCCAGTTCTTGACCAGCTGTCGAACAGATCACTGTCGATGTCGATTCCGACAACCGGTGCCGACCGGCGCGTCAGATAGTCACTTGTGTTAAGACGAGAGCTCGTATAGTAGAGTCACGATTTTGAAGTCTGTTACTGAAACCCCCGACACAGAAGTAAGATAACCGTATTTAGGCTCTTGTTTGTTTATCTGGGCTGCTTTCGCAAAAAACGTTTTTTGCTTACGCTTTTTCTAACGAAGTAACCGTTCACCTCGTTTTTTGACGCCAAATAATGTCGCTGGTTGCAGCTTAGAATGTTGAAAATAATGATGTTATAACTAGTAAGCTTGCTGAGCTGCAGAATGAAGTCCCCCGCCCTATTTTGAATGAAGTAGGCTACATTTATTATTAAATAAATTTCAATACTGTATTAGACAATTTTTCAGTTACCAGAAAAATTACGAAATTCTCGTCTTCTATACTACTTCTTTTTTAGTAAAATAACTAACCAGACAATCACACAATAAACACTAAATATTCTAAACATTTAAATTTTACTTAAAATTCCATTCAATTTGACCCCCGCCCTCCACCGCCCCCACCACAATTGACTTTTGCGATTTTCCACAATTTTGACACCTCCCATGGGGGGGGGGGATCTCAAAACAGCAATAGGAGGGTGTACAAAGTATGGACACGGATGCCCAAGTTCTACGAAAACCGGCTGGTGCATTCAAAAGTCGCGTGAGACATACCCCAAACGGTCGAGTTATAACTGTACACTCGCTTCTCTGGTTCGTTCGGTAACAACAAAGATATTACATGACAGCATGCATCTCCGTGACGCGAACTGTATTCGCCGCCACGTGAGACGAGATAGCTTATCAGTGTCGCTAATCGCCAGTACAGTCTCGTCTACAAGTAACACGGCAGCTCGTTTCCAATCCAGGTTCAGTGCCTGTCCTAACTCTCTATCTGTCTGCTCTTCCTTAGAGCCATCCTAACATACGCAGCGCCTGCATTCTGGACCCTGCTTCGGCCCGACGTTGTTGCCCGAATGGAAGCGTTCCAAATCTCGGGCCTCCGATACACCTTCAACTCTCCCTGGATTGTCAGAAATGATGTTATCAGGCGAGGGTTGAAAGTTCCTTCTGTTCATGAATTTGTACGCTCCCTAACTCATCACTCGTGCCTCCATTTCTACTTATCCGCATCTCCGCCGCCTTAGCACGGACGCAGGACCACCACCAAGAAGACATAAACGCCCTTTCTGTGTAGCATATTTCTATGCTAACGGCTAGACCGCCTCAAACCGGCTAGGAAAAGTCTCTGGAGGCTGCCGTTAGACAATGCCGGGTCACGGGAGAGAGGAGAAAAGGAGGACGCGCTCACAAAACGTAGGCACAAGGCACGCCGCCTAAGGCAAGCGCAACCCCAATCCGTCTGTCGCTACACTCCGGCACGGACGAGATATAGGCGAAACCTCGAAAGGTCGGCGGAATGGACAGAAGTCGGTTTATGGGGGGGGGGGCTCGTGCCCGTTTGTGTCGTCTAGGCGGTGGGCGCACGGCGGAGATGTTGACCGGGAGAAGTACAGGGTCCAGCTAATAGTTTACGAATGAGAGAGTGCATGAATTCGTTAAGGAACTCAACCCCAGCCTGTCAGCACATTTCTGACAAACCAGGGAGAGTTGGAGGTGTATCAGAGGGTCTGAGATTTGGAATGATATTTGGAGCAAAAACGTTGGGCCGAAGCAGGTTCCAGAATGCTGCGTATGTTAGGATGGCTCTAAGGAAGAGCAGATAGATAGAGAGTTCGCACAGGCACTGACACTCGATGGGAAACGTTCAGCTGTGTTACTTGTAGACGAGACTGTATCAGAGGGTCTGGGATTGGAAAGCTTCCATTCGGGGAACAACGAAGGGGCTGAGTAGAGACGAAAATGCAAGCGCTGCGTATGTAATAATGGCTGTGAAAAAGACAAGGTAGAATGAAAGTTTAGTGCGCGCTGGCAGTGACCCTCGATGGGAGAGAAAGGGAAATAGCTTGGCTTTGACGCCGCGGGCTCGCTGGAGACTGGGAGATGGCTGCGAAGCTTAGGCGCCGGACAGTATTGACGTTATCGTAATGTGACACACACACACACACACACACACACAGTCTAATCATATGACAAGTACTGTTCGAGAACAGTATACCGGATGGAATCTGATTTCCTTTGGTTTTCACTATCGTTTTCTTGACAACTAGTATTGATAATAGGGAGTAACTACTTCCGGTAAGACTATTACTGTTTTATTTCTGTAAAATTAACGACATATATTTACAAATAAAATAGCGTGAATAGAAGTTTACGATTCCTCATAGAATAACGTTCAATTTTACGAACACGATGTCATAAACGTTGGTAAGCACTGGTAATTTTAAGAGCGGGCGCTGGAGTGGAAGATTGATAAACATTTGCTTCCCCGTGCAAGATGATAAACCAGTGAGCGTGCACTTGCATAGTATACAACTTCTTGTTCCTAACCGTATGTCACCGCTGGTATTTCAGTTTCTACGAAACTGGAGGAGGGAGAATGGCCATGCATATTTTGTGCTGGAACACTCTATGGCGCAGATCGGATTCTATTTCCACGGCAGGTCAAATCAAAACGGTGGCAGACCACAAAGTTATGTTCTTCTCTAGAAATTCTCAATTTAGACGGTAAATCATGGGTTTAATGGAGTCGCGAGAGCGAGCGCGCATGCACATATCACGGACACGTCTGACCGTTCTTCTGACTCCAGACGCATTCCACAATTAGGCCTACACGCGAAAGTACGAAGATCCTAACTAACGAGGAAAAACACTGCAAACCTTATCCAGTTATGACAAAAAGCGGCAAACATCTCTTGTCAGAACGCCCAGATCTAAATTACGGTCCGACCAGGTGTTTCAATTAACGTCACAACATTTTCCTGTGACGTCAATCGACTACTTTCACGTTTAGGTTTTATCATCCTGTTTTCCTGACACTATAAACACGTCGCCTCCCAATCGATCTGAAACTGGTCCCAATGAATCATGGGTTCCGATAATTCCGCGTAATCGGCGTGACGTCACACGCGTACCGGTCGCCAAGAAACCGGTTCCAGCGCGGTTTTCCTCAACGCTCTCAGCCAATCGGATCCCAGCCTTCTTTATGGCTTCGACCCAATTTTTAATACCAACAAGTTAACAGGTTTTCACTTCGGACCGATGCAACAGTAGGCCTATATAGTTATCGTTAGAAAAAAAACGAATTCTAAACTACACTAAGACTTAAGAAACGTTCGTTTTATTATACACTATTTATATAACATTACAATATATTATCAAATTATATTACTTCTGCAAGTTGTTGATATTATTTTATTTCAGGATAATTAAAAAAAATTAAATTAAACTAATATCAACAACTTACAGAAGTAATATAATGTGATAATATATAATAATAATCAAGAATACTGGCAAGAAACTCGATTACTGGAGTTACTTGTAAAGAAATATTTATATATTATACAAGAACGTAAAAAATCGTTCACAATCTCGATTCTGAGATAGTGAATAACATAATATAAGGCTATCTTTCATCGTAGACTTGTACAAACGTTGTTTAATTTCCAACCGTTATCGGTAGAAACAGGATGGACTGTTTAATAAACAATGCGCCAATGAATTTAATAACATAAGCAACTGTCTTTAAATGCAAATAAATTCTAAAAAACAACGCAAAACTGTGGAAAACGACAAAAAGTAATGCATGTTCTTAAACTTCCACGTTGTTCACGGCAGCTTCGACGTTGTGGCTGTTAGGCCGTGGTCCACAGTTGTTGTCGACGAAACGTTTCGGCTCCACCATCGGAGGCCATCATCCACGGTGGCAACTGCATGGTACAAAAGTGGGCCTTCTCAGGCAAAACGGATTGTCTCTACCTCATCTCTGAAGTGAATCGGCTGGCGGACACCGAGCCAGTCTAGACCAATGATGGTGGGACCGGAACGTCTGTCAGTAACGACAACTGTGGACCACAGCCCGGCTGATAATAGTAATTTCAAGATAGTATGAAATAATGGTATTATGGGTCTGTATTGAAATAACAAATACTACTATGTAAAATTGTAGGCCTAAGTAGGCTCAAGCTTATTATTTATGTATAAACCTTTTTTTTTTAATTTACATAATGCAGAAACTTTATGCAAAACTCTGGTAAACGAAATAAAGTAATGCAAGTGCTTAACCTTTCATGGCCGTTTTCAACGCTGTTGTAATTATTATTATCAGACGGGTTGTTAGGCCGTGGTTCACAGTTGTTATCGACGAAACGTTACGGCCCCACCACCGGACGCCATCATCAGTCGGAGGCCTTCTAGACTGGCACGGTGTCCGCCAGCCGATTCACCTCAGAGATGAAATAGAGACCATGGTAAAATAATATAGTGAAATTAGGAGAAAACACTATACCCTGTAACGAATCAGAAACTCCCGGTCTGTCAAAAATTTTACATGCCCCGCATATAACGTCATCCATGATTTGCTTAGTATACTGCACTCTATTTCTTCGTCCTCCAAGACTGGGTTTTATTTTTAAAACAACAAAGTTGGTCGCGGTGACAAGAGCCTCTTGACTTTAATTTTTTCCACTACATTCCACTATTTTTTTTTTTTTTTTATACATCAAGTATCTCGTTTACTGTGAAGCACTCGTTAATATAATCGAACGTTACGTCTATTTTCCTTGACGAAGGGTTTAGCTAGGGTAACGAGATTTGAAAATCGAAAAAACGGGACACTTACTCTTCTCCGCCTCTCGCCGTCCCTCCTCGCCCTCCCGTACTCTCCTCACCTTTTCAACTGCTCCAACACCAATCGCGAGAAAAATAGTTTCTACTTGAAGTCGAAGTTAACAATTAACACTATTTAATAAAGTAATTGATACTAAAAAGATTAAACAATTTTGTTCTATTAAAAATTAAAAACGGGTAAATCCTCTATCAGGACTGCTTCCATCGTAATTTTTCCGTCACACGACGTTTCGATCCCTGGAATATGGCATCGTCCTCAGAAGCTGAGAATGGCGGTTGAAAGACCTGACAACACGGGTTATGTTACCTAAAGACCCATTACTTTACGGTACCCACTGAGGTTATATTCGTGGGCATCCTGCGTCGACCGACTATCGAAATTGACGATGTTGTGGAAGTACGAGATTCGATATGCATTGTAACTAGTACCGACATAGCATGGAATAGACTGTAGGTTGATATAGTTGAATGGAAAGCATTTTAATTGTTTTTAAAATCTAGTTTTCAGCAAATTTTAAAAGTCCCGGAACAACGGGACAAAGAGCAAAAAAAGGGACAATCCCGTAAAAAACGGTACTATTTTAGCTCCCTCCTGCTGATGCGCCGCTGGAAACACCTCAGCACGAGCAGCCAAAACATGGTCACATACGATGGAATACATCCGATATTCGCCGTAAACAACACCAGAATTATTTTCATGTTCTATTTTATGTACGCCTAAGTAATATTAAAAACGTCTTTTTTTTCGAGAATTAACTTTAATTCCACGTCTCTTCATTAGCCTCTCTTAAAATTCCGTTTAGCTTAATTATCGTAAAACTGCTTCGAACTTCAAATTTACATTTTTTTACTTACTTTCTTACCTTTCCTTATCCTGCTTCTAATAATCCACCCAGTTTGATGAATAATGTTCAGCTCAGTCCCCAGGATATGCGGCAGATAAGCAATGCCCGATACTTTGAAAGTTCGCAGTAAATTCAAATGAAAAAAAATAACACAGCTAGGCAGCCACGCGACAAAACAGACACGGAACAGGAAGGAGACTAACTGTTCGTCGGTGTCCTTACGTAAAGCGTATAAGTAAAGAAAAATGACACAGACATACTCTAAGAAATTGCAGGAATAGAAACAATACTAAAATAGTTTACGAATCAGGGCCAGCAAGAAGACAAAGTTGGACGTCTCAGAAAGCAATGTGCTTGTGTCCCAGCTTTTGCGTCCCGAATTTTAACCGTAGTGACGAAGACAATCTGACTTCATACTTCACGCAGCACTACACGACGTCGGACAGCCAAGTCGTCTCCATCGGTCCCCTCTCTCAGCGGGGGGGGGGGGGACATCTCGTGAAAAACGCCCGTTATCGATAAAAAAAATGGTGTGCGTCAGAGCGTTTCATTTTTGATCGCTCTCGTCTCCTGCTTTCCACGTGTCCCGCATTTAACACTGTCCATGATTTGCTCAACGTACTGAACTCTAGGTCCCTTACTCTTGCAAGAACCGCAACCTTCACTCTTCCTTGTATCACCAACATCAATACTCCTTCGTACCGTAGATTGCGTCCAACAGCTCGCACCTTCTGCCAAACTACAATCCTCCACAAACATGTCTCATTATGTGTTCTACTCAGCACGTCTTCATTTTGTGTGTTCGTTTTTTTTTAACTTCTTTCGGTTGCACTCGTTAGCACTAACTATATGGAGCCACGGTGTCGCGAATAGTACGGACAACAGGAATGATGCGAAGTTTGCAGAGAGTGGGACGCTTTGATATCTGAGGAGCGTAGACTGGATAGCTCAAATATTTACCCCAAATGTCAAATGTTTATGCCATCGCAGTCTACCCTCCTCAGGTATTGGTGGCCCCGCTGTCTGCACCCTTCGTATATCCTGGAGCCATATGGAGGCCGGAGCCCGATGAACGCTAGGTTCAAATAGTACAGCACGATCGTTCGCTCGGCACAAGGAGTTAGCATGTGGTCCAGGAACACACGATATGAGCGTATATCGTGGGGGCATCTCGGAGTGATTTGCTCCAGTCAGTCGCCAGGCCTGAGGCGCGGTGGTGTGGTCGATAGGCCCGGAGGCGAGTCGTCCGTAACGATGGGTTACAACTACAGGGCGGATGGCTCCCGCAATTAGGATCTTGCACACCTCGCGGTTTCCCATGCTCCGAGTTTCAGCCCAGGAGAGATGGTGAAGCAGGTGCTGAGTGGGCACCGTGTACACGGTGCTTCTGTATAGCAGACGCTGATTGTAACCGTAGCGCCGGTAAGCCGCAGCTTAGGGATGTCCCTGTCTAATCCAGGCACTATCCGTGGACCAACCTCTGGATTGAAGTGAAGAAGAAGAGAAGATGCGTATTTATGGTAACTCTTGAATGTCGCTTACAATGTGTTACTATAATTTGATAACAATAATAACAGCTTTATAGTAATGTAAATAAACGTATTTTATCTTGAATACTTTCCACGGAACACTTCTTCATCAGCCGAGACTGAAAAAACAAATATTATGCAGAACTGTTCTGTGAAATGTATGTATGGCAAAATAATAATTTATACCTAGAGAAGTTTTTTTTATTTTAACAAACTGTGATCAATTATAGTTATGTTACATAAATAATAAAACAACCTATTATGAGGTTTGCTTATCTCCTGAAGACGTTCCACTATAATTTGTAATTTGCTCGTATGACCGGTTGTACATTAGTAATTATATTTTATATTATACTGTATATTCATATATACTTTATATTACATATTTATATATTATGAATAGTTCTTCAAACATTAACTACTTCTGCAAGTAAAACTGTTATTGTCTTTACACCTGGCGCACCTCTGATGATACTGATGTGATCAGTGAAACGTGTAAATACAATAATAATTTTACTTGCAGAACGCATTGAAGAAAACAAAAAACAGAAAAGCACCCGGTCTAGACGATGTCAATTCCGAAATGATAAAATATGGAGGCCTCTTCCTGCGTCTACGAATGTTACACCTTTTTAACATGTGCTGGACTAGTTATGAAATCCCAGATGAATGGAAAACTGCTAAAGTCATATCTTTGTTTAAAAAAGGTGAAAGAAACAACACAGAAAATTATAGGGGTATTAGTCTGTTAAATGCTGCTTACAAACTTTACAGCAGAATTATCAATGAAAGGCTTAGAACTATCTCTGAAACTATATTGCTTGTAGAGCAAGCAGGATTCCGTAAAGGACGATCATGCGCTGACGATGTTTTCAGTTTAGGGCAGATAATACAACAGCGTAGGGAATTCAATTTAGAGACGCACATAGCCTTCATAGATTACCTAAAGGCGTTTGATCGTATCCACCGAGACAAACTCTGGCACATAATGGAGAAACGAGGATATCCAATGCATTTGATTAGAACGGTACAAAGCCCTTTATAAAAACACTAAAATTATAACTGACACTGGAACCGGCAAAGAGCTAACATCACAAATTATTACCAACCAAGGTGTCAGACAGGGATGCACTTTATCGCCTACACTGTTCAATATACATATATAGATGACCTCGTGCGAGAATGGAAACAAAGTGCTCCTCTAGGTATACAGATTAGCCGACACGAGTTCCTAAACACTATGCTTGTTTGCCGATATCAATTTGTAATCCAATATAGTGAGGATAAATTCTAGCCTAACTGTTTTTAGACCTATCTGAAAACGTTAAAAATTAATGTTGAGAATATTTATAAACATATACCGGTACATGTAAATAATATTATAAAGTATGTATCGATTAAAGAACAAAATTTAAATTAAAAAATAAATTACAAATTTTAATTTAGAAATTTCAAAATTTTAAATTTATTTAATCGTATAATAATATTAATAATCACAGATAAAGAAATTTTCGAAGTTTTACATATAGGCCTATCACATACGTGTTACTTTTACTCAAATAACCGCTGGTTTTAACAATATAAACAATTTGTAAACACGAAAAATTTGTCACAAATTACGTTATTTATACGCGATCATTATTGTAACAAATTCATGAAATACGAGTTGTATTTATAAAAAATAATTATAATAACAATAGTATTATGTATTTACTGACACTCATATATTACTAATCAATTAATATTATTTATTTAGCAATATACAGTATACGCTGAAGAACAGCATAGTGCAAGGGCAAGTAGCTACAACACTTGACGCTCGCAGCTTATCTACAGACGTCATCAACAACTTGCAACATATGGCGACTATCGTTTTTACATAAATGAAAGTAAGAGACTTGGCTCATATATGTAGGCCTACGTCAATGTTCACCTCATTTTGAAGTAGGCGGCCTCTCTCTGCGTTCGCCGACGGCTCGCACGAAGGACTCGCCGCGTTATGCCCAGTCCAAGAAAGAACGTATTCTTACCGTGAGATAAATGTTGATGAAACGTGGCTTAACCGAAACGAATGTAGTGGGCAGTATTGCAAACCCGGTCATGCTAAAAGTCGCTAAACGACACCCAAAAAGACTCCGTGTAAAAGTCAGGATCCCTATTATTAATAGATTTAGAAAATGTATTATTTACTATTTTTAATTGTGTTCTTTTACGATTCGTTACGATGTTTTCAAAATCTCTGGCACGTATTAATGAAATACGACGTTTTAAAAAACGGTGGCCATATTATGATTTGATAGTCTATATTATGGAAGTCAATATATAGGTCTACATCATTGTGATGGATATTTTTCTACTACGATATTTTAACTCTTGCATATTATAAAACATAGAGTTTTACATTTCAATCATGTTTTTTTTTTATTATAACTCTTCTATATTTAAAAATATATAAATACAGAAACTCCTCCTTCCGAAGTTAATAAAATTATTCATTTCACACATGCTTAGTACTCTTGTACAGGGAATACATTCGCGCGCACGCGTGAGAGAGAGAGAGAGAGAGAGAGAGAGAGAGAGAGAGAGAGAGAGAGAGAGAGAGAGAGAGAGAGAGAGAGAGAGAGAGAGAAAGAGAGAGAGAGAGAGAGAGAGAGAGAGCAATTAACCATGTGATCTCTCTCTGTTCCTAAGAGGATTATGTAATGCACACCAGAAGGAAAGAGAGGACGTGGAAGACCTAGACTACGATGGATTGATGGAATCCTAGAAGATGTGAAAGTACTTGGAGTGAAAAACTGGTGAACATTAGCTAAGGACAGAGAAGTCTCGAGGAAAATCATGAGGGAAGCTGAGGCCCACGGTGGGCTGAAGAGCTACTGATGATGATGATCTCTCTCTACTCACCTCATACAACACTAATTAAAGGGAACTAATCGTTTCGTTGGCTCTGCAAAATGGAGGGGACAAAAACGATCGTTATGTTTCTAAAGTAATATAGGCTACAGAAATGCTTAATAGAACATTATTGTAATATTACGATTTTCTATGAAATTTGTAGGCCATACACGAATTTTGTTCATAACTTTATTTAAATCCGGTATATCAAAACATTCCCCAGATTTTCTACTAAAATGTTTGGCTGAACTGACCCCAAATATAAATTTTACCGCTCATATATTCTTCAAATCTCCCTAGATTTAGCGACTTTTCCCCCAAATTGTTATCACTGGTAGTGGGAAAGTAATAACGGTGGAATATCGTACATTAACGCGTCTGCAGAAGGGCACAGGCATACGTGAAAGCGATGTGAACGATGACAAATAGGCCTACGTATACAGCCCGAGGGTTGTGTAGGATGAAGGGCATGCCCGTCGCCCGCTCGTATGCCGCGTCCCGAGCTTCTTACAGAGGCCCTGCTGCAAGGACCAAGATGGTCTGGATTTTAGGGTGTGGTCTACTACCGGCCGTGGGTGTCTATTAGTTACCTAATTGAGAGAGAGTGTACGCCGAGGCCGAATCCAAGATTCACCTGGTACAGATGGGTTGTGACCGAGGGCGCTAATTAGGTGGTTGCCTTCAAAGCGGGCACAGCGTCGATAAAACTTTCGAGAAAGCGTTCGTATGGTGGCGTTCTGACCTACGTATAAACACCACGATGCGAAGATAGTGACTTAACACCAGACAACGTGTAGGCCTACTGAATGTGGACGCCGGCTCCTTCTAACGACACGACCTTTCGCCATCTTATGTATGTATATTTAATGGAAGAATTAAATTTGTAGTTTGTCGGTAGTTTGATAGTTATATTTACCATCCTAGATACGTACATTTATAAAGTTTCTGCATTATGTAAATTAAAAAACAAAGTTTATACATAAATAATAAGCTTGCGGCTACTTAGGCCTACAATTTTACATAGTAGTTTTCGTTATATCATTACAGACCCATCTATAATATAACGCGGTAGGTAGTGTGTCAGTCATCGGTATAGGAGACCAGAATTCATTACCATAGTAACAAGTAAATAAACAAATGATATTTACCGGCATCGAATGTATACCTTTATCCGTTCCTATAGTTTTTAATGTTTTTACTATGCGATTGTTTTGATATGTTTTGTAATTTTGTATACAGATACGTCTATATATTTTGTAATTGTCCTATATTTCTGTATATGTTTTAATTGTAAAATTTATGCTTATACGTATTTCTGATGATCCAATGAATAAGTAATGAAATATCTATAACGCGGTAGGTAGTGTGTCAATCATCGATATAGGGAGTTGCAGGGAGGACGGAGTGAGGGGGTAGAGCGACGGAGAGGGAGTGAGGAGGTGGTGGGGCGCGCTGGAGGGGGGCGACGCCAGTATGCCCCGTGGAGTCAGGGCGAGAGGCGACCTCACGTGGCGAGGCAGATCTCTGATTTCTTTAAGGCAACTTAAAGAAAGACCACAGAGTTTACACCAAAAATGTGGTCTACAAAGAAGTTTTCGCCCAATAATTAAACTTCATAGCCAGCCGTGGCTTTATCAATATGTGCCAATAAAAATGCTCGCCACCCGGGCGTAGAACGGGTACTTCAGCTAGTACTATCTATAATACTAATGTTGAAATTACTATTATCAGCCCGGCTGTTAGAACGTGGTTCACAGTTTTCATTATTGACAGACGTTTAGGTTCCACCGTCGGAGGCCATCATCAGCGTCTAGACTGGCACGGTGTCCTCCAAAGCACCTCACAGATGAGGTAGAGACAATTTGTTTTGCCTGAGAAGGCCCACTTTTATAAACTTTTGTACCAGTAACAGTACCAGTACCATGTCACGCCATGCGATGTCATACCATTATCAGTATCAGTACTAGACACTGATAATGGCCACCGATCGTGGGGCCGAAACACGTCTGTTAATAACGACAACTGTGGACACGGACTAACAGCTCGGCTGATAATAATAATAATTTCAACAGTGTTTAAGCCGGCCGTGAAAGGTCAAGAACTTGCATATAATACTAAATTATTTTACGTCTGTAATATGCAAGTATAGTACATAACTGCGTTACTGTATTTCATACCATGCAATTTTGCTGTATCAACGTAAGAAAGTATTTTTGTCCTCTTACCTGACAATTCAGTTTGAAATTGTCTCTCATATTAATATTGTTATAATAACTGCGAATATCAGAATTATGTAGTCATTTCAAGTTTCTAAAATTTAACTCAAAACTGAAAATCGGAAAAATTAAATTCCAGTGAAGAACAGTCAGAAATTTCAATTAAACAAAAACGTAAAACTAAGCGAGTAAAGCAAATTTTAATTCAGATTATCGTTAGGAAATGACATTTACAGCTGAACTGTTTTGAGAACAGTTATCAGACGCAACACGACTGCATGTTTATATGACGACAAAAGTGTTGGTCTAAGAAATCGTCAGGTCGATCCGACAACAGACGTCAACATGTTTGTGTAACAAAGAGACGCGGTGGCGGTAAACTTTCGAAATATTGACGCGTTTCTAAATCCGCTGCAGCAGAAATTACTGGATAAGAATTCTTGTCCAGTTCATAACACACATAAGAGAGAATTTATAAAACGTTGGTGACACTTCCGACTTGACACATTCAACATTCTGCTGCGTAACTAGATTGTAAAATAATCGTGCTCTAACAACGAAGTAAATTCTAAAACCACTGTTACAGCGAGACTTCAAGCTAGTGCAATAATACTTCTCATACTAACAGTTTTTCTTATAATTTGTCCTTGTATTTTATTCAGCAGTTCATCAAATAAAAGTCCTCCATCACCTAAAATACATTCTCACGTATGCTTCGCGGTCGGTGTCCATTATATTTTTGAAGTCTTCTTCCGGTATGGACCGCGTCAAAAATGTCTTGTATGGCAACGTTTCACTCATGTTATATCGAGTATCCTCAGGTCTACGTGACCTCACATAGACCTGAGGATACTCACAACAATATGAGTGAAACGTTGTCATACAAGGCATTTTTGACGCGGTCCATACCGGAAGAAGACTTCAAAAACATAACATCTAAAATAGCTGACAAATTTGTTTTCATAAATGAACCGAATCATTACATAAAACGAAGTCCCAGCTACAGGTCTTTGAATGTTCAAAGGATGACCGACTTTCTTGCCCTGTTTCGTGGTATTTACAGCGCAAATACGCACCGTAGTGTTCACGGCGTAAAGTCGTGTGCTTCACGGCGCGGCGCCGTATACGACACGGGGTGCCGTCTGAAAGGAGCCAAACAGACCACTCCGGAAAAGCATTTATACCTTGAATGCTGTAGAGGTTGTCAACGATAGAGAAGCGTATGCGCAGTGAAACACGAGAGTGGAGTAGGTATACCTACCAATATTGTCGTGTACCCCACCTTTCTCCCTACCGGCGCAAATTGACCTTCTCTAACGTTGACAATCTCTATCTAAGGCTTTCCCGGCCAGCGTCAAAAGTGTTGGGAATAAACTGACTAAACTCCGGGCTATTGGACCGTGGTCCACGGTACTGTGACAATAAAATTTACCGCGGTTAACTGACGAATACCGTGTCAACTTGCGAATCGTTTTGCACATTGAAGATGGCCTCCAGAGAAGAGGCCGAAACGTCTGTCAGTAACAACAGGAGTGGACCGCGGCTCAATAGCCCGGAGTTTAGTCAGTTTGCTCCCAACACCACTTTCCTTGAATTTGGTTACACTGTATTAATTTCTTAAAACTGAAGGACTGACAAAACAGAAAAAGACTTCATTTTCCGAGGCCACTGAGAAAATTCTCATAGGCAAACCCCGAAACGTTTATCGGAGAACGAGTTGAAACTTTAAACGTGTAAGTTTAAGAAGTGCAGGAATCGTGAAGCAGTATAACAGGCTATTGGCAACAACCAATTCCAGCCCATATTAAAGTTCTAACTCTTAGGAGGGTGGAGGAATGAAGGAATTACAGCAGAAGGGGAAGAAATAGTCGGGATCTTCATGTCTACCGTATTATGTACATAAATAATACGATTGTAACCGCCTTGATGGGCGGACATAACCTTAAACGTAACGGTCTAGCCATGAAATTAGAATGTTCGAAGAATCGATGATAAACGTGACGGGCAACACGAGGAAGGTGTGAAGAGTGAAGTGCATGCAAAAGAAGAACGCCAACGACCGGCTCTCTTGGAACTATGGTGGAGAGTCTGGTCTTGAAAATGTTTAAATCTTTAATAATGTTATTATTATTAAAAATGATTAATATATACACGATATTATATGACAATTAAATATGTAACATTTATGTACTGTATATAATGCAATATATATTACACACACAACTGTTAGTGTACATCCGGTTATACGAGGAAAATACAAATTATGGTGGCACGTGCTCATGAGATAAGGAAAACTTATAGTACATAGTTTTATAATTATGTTACATAAATATATGTAATAACATTATTATTCAACATCGAAATTTATAGTGACCTGTCTACGTTTCTTAGAGCATAGGGCACGTCTTCTTCTTAGGCGACTTGCCTGTTCCGGTCACCCAAGGAAATACATATCCACTACACCAACGCTTTCTACGTCTTCTATACTCCTTCGCCCAATAGGTTTGTATTGTCATGCCAAACTTCCTTAGGCAACCTGCCATCTAGCATCCCATTCTTCGTTTACTGCCATACGATCTTAAAAATTGTCAAGATTTTGGGTTTGATTTAATTGCAGAGTCTATCTTTTCGTGTGCAGCCTTCAACAGATGGCAAGAATCTCACCTCTGATGCACGTGTCCTACTCAGACGTTTCTACACCAGAACTCAAATTTCAGAAGCATACAACAACACTGGCACAGCCGTTACCTTATACAATGTTTGTCTGTCTCTCGCCTTGTTTTCCTCGATAACGCTGGACGAATTGTGTCACATACTGACTGAAACTTGGTCAAATTATGATCAACGTCATAAGTGATGTCACAACCATAATAGCGGAATTGCGATTCTAGCTGGATTTTGACCTTCCTTCAACCTGTCTTGGGCGGAATCCCTTTCTTTAAACTTTCCTGTCTGGTCTCTCTTAACCACCTCTTGGTCTTTTCGACCCCGACGCTATATTAGGAAGTCTTTCATTTTTCACACTTCAACTTTACTCTGTAATTCTGTTTTTTTTTTTTTTTTTTTTTTTTTTTAACGCTATCCAGCAAGGCCCCGGCCAGAGTTAAACGTACCAAATAGTCAACCGTCCTAGAGGCGAGGAGGGTTTCGCAACGGCAACAGGGTGGAAGAACCTAAGAGGTGGGTCTCCTACCGCTGGTCTAATTCTACAGGCCACGCTGGTACGTCCTTAGAGGACAAGTGCTCGAAAGTCGCAAAGTAACAAATCGGACGGGGAAGAAATCAGTCTACTGCTTATTTCAAACAAAAATACAGTACTTTGTTGGAAACAAACTTCGGGCTGTTGGGTCGTGGTCCAGTAAAGTTATTAATTTCAGACGTTTCGGGCTCACCTCTTTAGTGCATACAACGATTCACACACCCGACACAATGTTCGTCAGTACCATAGTACTGTGCAACGACCATAGTAACGTTCGTCAGTAGGCCTACTGAGCAACGTTCTTGCCACAAAGAGTGCAAGAATGTTCTTGCATTCTTTGCCAGAGTACTGTGATACTGACGAACATCGTGTCAAGTTGTGTGGATCGTTTTATGGACTGAAGACGGCCTTCAGACGAGAGGCCGAAACGTCTGTTAGCAACAACAGGAGCGGACCACGGCCCTGTAGCCCGGAGTTTAGTCAGTTTGTTCCCAACACTGTTGGCACCGAAACGTAATTAATAACTTTAATGAACCACGGCCCTGTAGCCCGGAGTTGGTCCCAACACTGTTGACGCCGAAACGTAATTAATAACTTTAATGAACCACGGGCCTGTAGCCCGGAGTTTGTTCCCAACTCTGTTGGCGCCGAAACGTAATTAATAACTTTAATGAACCACGGCCCTGTAGCCCGGAGTTTGTTCCCAACACTGTTGGCGCCGAAACGTAATTAATAACTTTAATGAACCACGGCCCTGTAGCCCGGAGTTTGTTGCCAACACTGTTGGCGCCGAAACGTAATTAATAACTTTAATGAACCACGGGCCTGTAGCCCGGAGTTTGTTGCCAACACTGTTGGCGCCGAAACGTAATTAATAACTTTAATGAACCACGGCCCTGTAGCCCGGAGTTTGTTGCCAACACTGTTGACGCCGAAACGTAATTAATAACTTTAATGAACCACGGCCCTGTAGCCCGGAGTTTGTTCCCAACACTGTTGACGCCGAAACGTAATTAATAACTTTAATGAACCACGGCCCTGTAGCCCGGAGTTTGTTCCCAACACTGTTGACGCCGAAACGTAATTAATAACTTTAATGAACCACGGGCCTGTAGCCCGGAGTTTGTTCCCAACACTGTTGACGCCGAAACGTAATTAATAACTTCAATGAACCACGGGCCTGTAGCCCGGAGTTTGTTCCCAACACTGTTGACGCCGAAACGTAATTAATAACTTTAATGAACCACGGCCCTGTAGCCCGGAGTTTGTTCCCAACACTGTTGACGCCGAAACGTAATTAATAACTTTAATAAACCACGGCCCTGTAGCCCGGAGTTTGTTCCCAACACTGTTGACGCCGAAACGTAATTAATAACTTTAATAAACCACGGCCCTGTAGCCCGGAGTTTGTTCCCAACACTGTTGACGCCGAAACGTAATTAATAACTTTAATGAACCACGGCCCTGTAGCCCGGAGTTTGTTCCCAACACTGTTGACGTAGAAACGTAATTAATAACTTTAATGAACCACGGCCCTGTAGCCCGGAGTTTGTTCCCAACACTGTTGACGCCGGAACGTAATTAATAACTTTAATGAACCACGGGCCTGTAGCCCGGAGTTTGTTCCCAACACTGTTGACGCCGAAACGTAATTAATAACTTTAATGAACCACGGCCCTGTAGCCCGGAGTTTGTTCCCAACACTGTTGACGCCGAAACGTAATTAATAACTTCAATGAACCACGGGCCTGTAGCCCGGAGTTTGTTCCCAACACTGTTGACGCCGAAACGTAATTAATAACTTTAATGAACCACGGCCCTGTAGCCCGGAGTTTGTTCCCAACACTGTTGACGCCGAAACGTAATTAATAACTTTAATAAACCACGGCCCTGTAGCCCGGAGTTTGTTCCCAACACTGTTGACGCCGAAACGTAATTAATAACTTTAATAAACCACGGCCCTGTAGCCCGGAGTTTGTTCCCAACACTGTTGACGTAGAAACGTAATTAATAACTTTAATGAACCACGGCCCTGTAGCCCGGAGTTTGTTCCCAACACTGTTGACGCCGAAACGTAATTAATAACTTTAATGAACCACGGGCCTGTAGCCCGGAGTTTGTTCCCAACACTGTTGACGCCGAAACGTAATTAATAACTTTAATGAACCACGGCCCTGTAGCCCGGAGTTTGTTCCCAACACTGTTGACGCCGAAACGTAATTAATAACTTTAATGAACCACGGGCCTGTAGCCCGGAGTTTGTTCCCAACACTGTTGACGCCGAAACGTAATTAATAACTTTAATGAACCACGGGCCTGTAGCCCGGAGTTTGTTCCCAACACTGTTGACGCCGAAACGTAATTAATAACTTTAATGAACCACGGCCCTGTAGCCCGGAGTTTGTTCCCAACACTGTTGGCGCCGGCCGTGAAAGCCTTGGAATAGAATACAGTGCTTTATTATTATTATACGTAATAAAAATACAATTAACATAGTTTTAATTGTGCATACACCGTGTTACTTTCCATTTTGAAACCGACTAAAACAGCTTCTATGGACGACATATAAAAAACAAACTATCCGAACGACTCCACCCCTTTATGTCGGTTAAACGGGGCTCTAGTGTGAATTACGTATTTTGCATGTGTTTAATAAATGTTTGGCAGCCTTAACGTTGCGAACAATTTTTCTCTGTAATGTGTAAGACAGAAATAGCGATGGGGGCAGAATACAACTTGCGATTAGAATGCTTTGCATACAGCCGTAACGTAAGCACGTTCAGTCACTACGCAATACATACCACGTCTCCCCGTTGAATTTATTTATACTGTAGCCTAATACATTAAACATTACGCGAGTCTCTACGCCCACGTAGTCATCAGATGAATCATCTGCATACGCTGTACGCCACCACATTATGAAACGCAAAATTAGGTATATTTTCCAACAGTGTTTATAATCTGAAAGAAGTATAGTGAAAATTTTTCAAGCGAAAACGGTTAGAGCGGAAAGCCAGAATGCCCAACGCTCAAGAGCACCGGTCGCCCTACCGCGACGAGCACGTAATAGACACCTTTCTCGCCAGACTGCCCTGGTCGTCGAAGAGCGAGAACTGTTCAGAATCATGAGTTCCAACGTCCAGTGACCAAGATGTGTTTTATTTCGCCAATGCCGTCGTGTGCCATCTGTGAAAAACCACTGACCGATGACGACAAGGTAAGCAACCATTGTCATCTGACCGAATGATACGGCCCACGTCTGTAACCTCAACTTCAAGACTCCTCGCCACTTACGAGGTTACGACGCACAAGGGTTGGGTAAATACGACGATATCGCTTACATAATTTGTACAGGAACGAATTTGGGGGGGGGGCGAATGGGACCCCTGCCCCAGACGGACGAAATAATTTGACGAGATCTTTGTTAATCTGTTTAATTTTTAGGATGTTTTTCAGCTGACTACGCTGATTAGTAAATCTTTTTGCATCATCTTCACAACACGGCATAGGCAACCTGCTGCCTATTCCGCCTTCAAAAATCATCCAACCATATCATACTGGGTCTACCAACGCACCTATGTCCTATAGCTTTGTATTTCCAGACTTGTTTGGCCAGTCTGGAATCTGAAATTCTTTGTAAGAGTTCTTTCCTCCGTTGTTTGTAATCTTGTAATTTTCCATTCAAGTTAAAAACTTGTAACTCTTCTCTTAAGACCTCATTTCTTATACGGTCACGTTTAGAACACCTTTTAACTCCTCTTAAGAACGCCATTTTCGAGGCCTGCATTTTACTGTTTTGTTTCTTGGTGTTGTCCATAATTCACAACCATAGGATACTACAGTGACTGGCATAACTGTGTAGAGCTTCAGTTTTGTATCTCGACGCACCTTGTTTCTAAACATACGGTTGATTATCCCACAGATAGTCTGGAACTTAACATCAGTATCATAATTGTTATCATGGCCAATATCATTTCCAAAATAATTAAAGTGGCTCACCTGTTCTAGAATTCGACTACTAATAGTTATTTTTATTCTTGTACCATTATCTTTTTTTTTATAGTGGAGATTTCCATACTATATTGTTTGCAGATCTAATGAAGCTTAAAAACAGATTTTTGCAAATCAGATTCTGTACTCTAAAGTACAAGCGCGTCGTCGGCAAACAACACCACATTCAATATCCGTCTCGTAGTAACTCTTTTTTAAATATTCAAACAGGTTTACCACACAGCCTTTGCGTATACGATTGAAATGCGAAATATAACAAAATCAATTCAGTATCCCCGGAAGAATTTGTTCATGAAACGGCCAAACAACAAGGCGAACAGACGTTAAACTCTAAAACATTTTTTTTCTTTTTTGCTGAGTTTTACACAACTGCCAACGTTGCCAACGGTTTTAGAGAAAGATAATAATATTCTTCTTAGGATATAATCCCGATTTTGAGCCATCGATTACAGATTTAAATCAGTATTCAATACTGAATGATTTTAACAGGCAACTGAGTCAAATCCTTGACCACTGATTTTGGTTTCCTCACAAAGTACTGCTCAAATTACTTAGAAAATCGTTATCATTTTCCATCTGAAAACTTGTTTAATAAATTGGATTTGCCAAACATAACAGAAATTACAACCTTCAAATGTTTAGACAATTCTTCAGTTCTTTTGAATATGCGTGAAGAAATATCAATGGATCAATTACGTGAAGCGCTCGTTGAAGGACGTGAAAATTATTTTAAAATTAGTTTCATACGTTTTCTATCCCAACAGCCAACTGTTTAAAATTATCCTAAGGCTTTCACGGCCGATGTCAGTTGTATAAGACGAGTTTTCCGGGCTGTTTGGCCGTGGTCTATGGTTTAATGACAAACCAAACGTTTCAACAGCGCCAATGGCTGCCATCATCAGTGGAATTTAAAGAAATCCTGAACGTAGGTTGTTCACGTCAGGCCCATAGTACTGTGGTAAAGCCTTTACCACAATAATGCTTCGTGGCAGCAATAAGCATCTACTAACAATGTTTCAATAATATTTTTATTGTGTTATCACCGTCTACTTTAACGGGACTGATTTCAGGATATTATCGCATGTTTTCAACCAGGATTGTTAATTAAGGATTATTCATTAAAAGCTAACTTTGTGAATTTATTACCGATTTGATAGGGATACCTTTCTTTAAGACTTTAAGTCGGTGTTATCTAGAATGGTTGAGGAGACTGCTGTTTGGTTTTACGGGTATACGGAGTGATTATAGAGACCCCGCTATCCCGCGGGTGTTAAGGGCGACTCTGATTACATCTGCATAAAATTTAAGAATCAGTTAATGCTATACATTATTTATCTATCACTTGGCATTGTATCAGGTATACAGTAGCAATTTACATATTATTATACATGAAAACTCGGATTACAAGAATAAATTAGGAACAACTACAGTCGTGTTTACTAACAATAATAACTAATAACTAGCCATAATTAACCACAAAGACACATAAATTATGTATAAATGTCTATTAACGGGAGACGTCAATGATGCTATTTCCATAAGAAAGCCATTTAACATTAAGGACCACTTATCTCAGTCCTGGAATGAAATATCTTGACTAAATGTTTCCACAGACTGTGTATAGGCCAACTTATTTATAAATTGGGTAGCAATATCATGAGCTTATGTAAAAAACTGTAAAAAAATTATTATATTCACTAAAAAATTAACAACCAAATTTACACGGTTTTCCTATTATATGATAATATTTTTTTTTACTTCTTTTATTTATGAACCAAATGTTTTTTTTTGGTACACAATATCACTTAACTATCCCTAAACACAAATGCAAAGTTTCATTGTTCTATCTTACTAGCTTATGAGAAAAATGTTCCTAAACATTAAATATAGGTATGGCGAACCATACATGACTTCCATGTTCTTAGATTTGTATTTAAAATCATTTTCAAAATGAAATATTTCCATAGAAACTACTTTCTTCAGCCTTAACCACAGTACTGAGGTCACTTACGTATACCACCTCACGTTAGCGCACTGAACTTTCACTGATGGTGTCAGTCCATGGCACTGCCGAAACGTCTAGTTTTGTAGAAAACATTGGACCAGGAATTTTAACAACAAACTACTTCTTTGTTGCCGATAACGTAGTACACATAAAAAATTATCCCCTCTCCCTTCAACTACCCTTTTGATTTATAGATATTTTATCTGCCTTTCTACAGTGGATTATTATGACCTTCTTTTCAGGATACTTTATTTATCAAAATTAAGTACTTTACTCTTGTTAAAACATAAAACGCTGCAGGTAAACTACCCCTTCCTCTTAACCGATCTTCACCAAAATCAATAGGCACTGAGTCCTCTACAACTCAGGCACACATGCAAAAAATTATGTCATTCTGTTTGAATTTCCGGCAGTTATCGGTCGCCATAGAAATTCTACACAGACACTTTGCGGAAAATGACTTTCTTCATGTTTTGAGGGTAGTACAATCAGAATCAGCCCTTATCTCGAACACGATTTTTTTCGCGATCACCAAACTTCCATTTCCTTATGGAACATGGAAGTAAAAAACACAACTTTCAGGAAATTGAAAAAAACAGGAAAGTTTCATTGTTTCTATCTTTAATAGCTTATGAGAAAAATGTTACTAACTTGTTACCACTTCCCCACGGCCATAGGATGCATTATGTCTTGCTTCTTCGTCTTCCATCTTTCTTTTCTCGGCCTTTATTATTTGTATTGCTTCTTTTGTTATTTCAAGAATGACATTTTATAAATTTGTATACGTAGAAAAGTGTCCACTTACCACTTTCTGCACTTTGTTTCTTCACTTCGAAGGGAACCAGAAATTGTGTTAAGCCCTGATGTTATTCACATTTTATGTAGCACTTTTGCTCTCCGCACAGCTCCTTCATTAAATGTGATCACCCCCGTTTTTGAAGTTTTTACCCCAGAAGGTTATCCTTTGGTATTCTACGTTGTTTAGACTCTCATTTGGATTTTGTGTGCGTCCATGTGCACCTAACCTATCAGCTGTTATTTGCTACTTCATGCAATCATATAACAGCCAAAGCCATCAAAATACCATAATCCACATAACCAAGATGGTATCTGAAGTTTATACTAGCCTATATATAGTAATACGTAGGCCTATAAAATATTTTGTCAAGAAGCCTCGGGTGATGCGCTAGGCATTTGGTCAGGTCGTACGGCAGAAATTATCGTGCATGCACGAAGAAAACATTTTTGTTTAGTTGCTTCCGAGCATTACTTCCTATATAAACCATACATATTATTAATCAGAAAAACACAAGGAATAAGAAAACAAAATTTAAAAAATTTTCAATTTTTAAAGATTTTCATTGACGTTATAATCATTTCAGTTCATTGACAATTACTTATTGTATTATTATACTAAACTGTAAATCATCTAAGTGTTCGCTCTCCCGTTTCGTTTCTATTTGTAAAAAAAAAACATTCGATTACCTCAATTAACGCTTGAGTATAATTGGCCCTTTCATTCGCATTAAACCTTTATCGCTGTACTTAATTTTTACACTGCTTTCGTCTTTGAAGTATAGTAATACAAAAAAATTATCGCTTGCTAATCGGGAATTGCAAGTGTGGAAAACCCTGTGAACTGTATCTGCACACACGATTGTGAAAGAAACAAAACTACGCTGTACGAGACTTGTGGTGGTTTAACAACGTTATCAGCACTGACGGATTTAGACGGGCGCGAGGAGCGAAAAAGTTATTGAGGACTTTTAACCAAAAGAATTAGAATTGTCAACCTGTAACTGTTTGTATTTTTCGAGATACAACAATATTACTGGGTCTTCTTTCTAACAACATTTTCGAAGTAAATTTCTCCATGAAGGGGATATTCTATCGTCCCATTGAAGCCCTCACGTTAGAAAACTATTCCACTCAAGCTTCCTCTCAAAACTAGGACGTTTTAGGATAATAATAACATCCGTAACTACGATGCACCCTGAGCTGCAGAACTCGCTCACGATTTTGGACGAAGTACAATTGTTGTTACACAAAATTTCGATTTTAGGTCATTTTTAAACTATGGGGAAAATTACAAATTCTGATTACTGTTTCTTTAGTAATACAACAATCTAGAGCACACAGTCAGATACAATGAACACTAAAAATTCGAAACATTCGGACTTGGGTGTTGCGATTCCTTTAGCCTGAAACCCTGCTGGAGTTTCACAAATTGTTCAAATTTGTTGTCTCTTTTTTGGCCCCTGGGTCTCAAAATTTTGAAATTTCCGAAACATAACACTACGCTCAGAGGTTAGTTAAAATTTGTCTTTAATATGATACCCCACGTGAATTTTTGGATTTTATAAAAAATTTGATCCGCTGTTTGAACAATGAGTTCACATATTTCGAAAATTTCGAAGATTAACACTATACTCATATTGTAGTTAAAAGTCCCTTTAATTGTACAGCTCACATGGGTTTTGCGATTTTTTAGCAATTGTGGCCCCTCACGTTTTGCCTCTCGCTCCCGTATTTTTGGGGCGATAAATCTGAAAAACAATAGGGTTCTGTAGGGTAAAGGTATGGAGACGCACGGCAAGTTTTACGAAATCGGTTGATGCGTTCGAACGTTATCGTGAGACACACCTCTACTAACAGACATACAAACAAATGCGAAACGCGACTCGCTTTTCGCTCGGTCAATAATTACAGGCGAAGAAAGGCTGCTTCAGAAACAGGCCCGGATTTCCCACTAGGCACGTGCCTAGGGGCGGCAGGCTCAGGGGGGCGGCACGAGGTGAAAAATTATTTGTTAAAATTTGATGTTTTCGGTTTTTTAATTACAGTATTTGTATTGGGCACTTGCATTATGGCCAAACTGAAGAAAATGGTTTTGAAATAACCTTTAATTATATCATTGAATAACACGGTATTGACACTGGGCCTGTCAATTCTATTTATTCAAGTTACATTACTTTAATTGATTTTACTACGTTTGTTGATAAAACCAAACCATGTAGGGTCTATAAATAAACCTATAAAAAGAAAGTAGGCCTACGTATATTACTTGTTATAAAACTAATCTCTGTGTTACTAAAGTGTACACGTAAATAAATATTAATAAAAGTTAAAAAAATGTAGTCTTTTTCACAGTTCCATCACATTTCCCTTTTAGATTTAAGATCAAATGAGATATTTGCAATAGAGATAGTTGAAATGACTATTTTCAGCAGTCAAGGAGAATTGAATATACAGAAGTTACTCGTTGCGGGGGGGGCTAACAATAGTGCCTAGGGGCGGCAGGACACCTAAATCCGGGCCTGTTCAGAAAGCATACGATTCGATATCGGATAAGTAAAGTAAGCCAATCACTTACCGTGTATCCAGATGTAATGTACTTGCCGTTACAACATGGAATATGTTTTGAACTTACGACAATACACAGTACACATCACTTGGACTGCCGAAACGTAATGAGTACTTGGCAATGGTCCACAATTAACGTATGTGAAAACAATGTTTATATCCCAACTCGTCTCGGATGAGTCACCACTTCCGAAAATTAGCCGCAGTTTCCCGGCAGAACCATGTCTCGACTATTTTGTTGCATGTTTGACCGATCTCTCTCACCCCTCTCACTCCCGCTGACGTATGACATAACATATAAATAGCGTACAACACGCGTCTACACAGATTTTCTAAACATTTTGTAACGCCCAGCAAACACGTGACCTTTAAATAAATTCTTGCGGCTTCCTGTACAAAACCCTATCGCAGTGAAACATTCGAAACACGCGGATGCGTCTCTGTAAAATTACTATATTTTTGAAATGAAACTTCTTTATCGACGTATGAGAGAAATTTTATAGCAATGTAAAAAAAAATCGTCACGATTTTCGGTTACGCGCCATGTTTTTTTTTTTATCAAAGTTCAGTATAGTGACGTAAAGAATAATATATTAGTTTGAAAGTGATAAAATAAAAAGACTTATTATTTGTTATGTGAGAGCAAATGAGAGTTTTCATAAAAATTCAAGTAAACGTCGGCCAATACACGAGAGAGAGGTGAACCCATGGCCAATCCATCATTCTCAATGAAAAATTGGTTATTGAAAGCAAAGTAATTCAAATTCAAGTGAATTTATAGTAAAAGTGAAAGTGATTATATATTTCGTTTGATAAATCCAACACGTGAGCGTGATTTTAATATTTATTTGAGGTTAACCTCACTTTTTGATTGTAAGTATCAGTAAATGTATATAAATCTATTAAAATTAGCAAGTATTAAAAATCCAACACGTGAGCGTGATTTTAATATTTATTTGAGAGAAATTTTATAGCAATGTAAAAAAAAATCGTCACGATTTTCGGTTACGCGCCATGTTGTTTTCTTTAACAAAGTTCAGTATAGTGACGTAAAGAATAATATATTAGTTTGAAAGTGATAAAATAAAAAGACTTATTATTTGTTATGTGAGAGCAAATGAGAGTTTTCATAAAAATTCAAGTAAACGTCGGCCAATAGACGAGAGAGAGGTGAACCCATGGCCAATCCATCATCCTCAATGAAAAATTGGTTATTGAAAGCAAAGTAATTCAAATTCAAGTGAATTTATAGTAAAAGTGAGAGTGATTATATATTTCGTTTGATAAATCCAACACGTGAGCGTGATTTTAATATTTATTTGAGGTTAACCTCACTTTTTGATTGTAAGTATCAGTAAATGTATATAAATCTATTAAAATTAGAAAGTATTAAAAATCCAACACGTGAGCGTGATTTTAATATTTATTTGAGGTTAACCTCACTTTTTGATTGTAAGTATCAGTAAGTGTATATAAATCTATTAAAATTAGCAAGTATTAATAAATGACTGTAAATCTAGTAAACGTTATTATTAATTATTCGTTTTTAATGATTTATTTATTCATTTTGAATTCTATAAAATCATTGCATGTCTACAAGATTAACTGTCATCATATAATTGTATTACTTTGAATAGATAATTCCAATTATTTACTCATAACTTGTGTAATTGAGTAAGTTATTAAATATCTGCTTTGAATTATTTTTATTAAGTTATGACATGAAATATGAATATTAAAGTTCGTTATATAATTTTTTTTCTTAAGCTTTATCTACCCAATTTCTGTGAAGTTGTAAATAGTAGAAAAATGATATGTCATAAAGAAGTTTCACTTCTTACTTGTGTACTCTGGTACACACACATATTTTATTTTAAAGTGTCTGTGAAGCGAATGCAATGATTTAGAAAGGAAGTTACACATCGCTGTCTTGTACGTCAAATTCAATAACTTTTTAAAACACTTTTCGTAACAACTTTTTTGTAAAAATTTAATTGTCTGTTTTGGACAAGTTATATAATTACTCGCGTAAAACACGCTACAATTTCTAGAGGACTATGTTCTCAAAATATTGAAAATATCGGTATGCAGAACCATACATGACTTCCATGTTCTAAGATTTATATTTAAAATCATTTTCGAAATGAAATATTTCCATAGAAATGACTTCTTCTACTTCTTGCTTCAGCCTTAACCACAATACTGTGGTCACTAACGTACACCACCTCACGTTAGCGCACTGGATTTTCACTGATGGTGTCAGTCGATAGCACTGCTGAAACGTCTGGTTTTGTAGAAAACATTGGACCACGGCCAAACAGCCTGGGAAGCAATTTTAACAACAAACTACTTCTTTGCTGCCGATAACGTAGTACACATATAAATATCGGTATGGAGAACCATACATGACTTCCATATTCTAAGATTTATATTTAAAATCATTTTCAGCCAAACAGCCAGGCTGTGTCTTACCTGCCTTTTTATTGCTGTATTAAATGAAAAATATTATATTACATTAAAATGAAAAAATTATAATTTTATTGCCTGGCAACAAAATTATTTTATTTTTAACAATTACCATTGTTTCAAAAAGTTTAAATAAATTTTCAAGTACTTTACTCTTGTTAAAACGTAAAAGGTTGCAGGTAAACTACCCCTTCCCCTTAACCGATCTTCACCAAAATCGAAAGTCATTGAGACCTCTACAATTCAGGGACGTATGCAAAAAATTATTTGATTCTGTTTGAATTTGCGGCTGTTATCGTTTGCCATAGAAAATACGCTTGATAAAAAAACGTTGCAGGTAAACTACCCCTTCCCCTTAACCGATCTTCACCAAAAACAATAGGTCTTGAGTACTCTACAAATCAGGGCTGTATGCAAAACATTATTTGATTCTGTTTGAATTTGCGGCTGTTATCGTTTGCCATAGAAAATAAAACGTAAAAGGTTGCAGGTAAACTACCCCTTCCCCTTAACCGATCTTCACCAAAAACAATAGGTCTTGAGTACTCTACAAATCAGGACTGTATGCAAAACATTATTTGATTCTGTTTGAATTTGCGGCTGTTATCGTTTGCCATATAAAATACCCTTGTTAAAAAAACGTTGCAGGTAAACTACCCCTTTCCCTCAACCGATCTTCACCAAAAACAATAGGTCTTGAGAAATCTACAATTCAGGGCTGTATGCGAAACATTATTTGATTCTGTTTGAATTTGCGGCTGTTATCGTTTGCCAAAAAAAAAAAATTTCCCTTGATAAAAAAAACCGTTGCAGGTAAACTACCCCTTCCCCTCAACCGATCTTCACCAAAAACAATAGGTCGCGAGTACTCTACAAATCAGGGCTGTATGCAAAAAATTATTTGATTCTGTTTGAATTTGCGGCAGTTGTCGTTTGCCATAGAAAATACGCATGATAAAAAACGTTGCTGGTAAACTACCCCTTCCCCTCAACCGATCTTCACCAAAAACAATAGGTCTTGAGTACTCTACAAATCAGGGCTGTATGCAGAAAATTATTTGATTCTGTTTGAATTTGCGGCTGTTATCGTTTGCCATAAAAATACCCTTGTTAAAAAAACGTTGTAGGTAAACTACCCCTTTCCCTTAACCGATCTTCACCAAAAACAAAAGGTATTGAGAACTCTACAATTTAGGGCTGTATGCAAATAATCGTTTCATTCTGTTTGAATTTGCGGCTGTTATCGTTTGCCATAGGAAATACCCTTGTTAAAACATAAAACGTTACAGGTAAACTACCCCTTTCCCTTAACCGATCTTCACCAAAAACAATAGGTCTTGAGAACTCTACAATTCAGGGCTGTATGCGAAACATTATTTGATTCTGTTTGAATTTGCGGCTGTTATCGTTTGCCAAACAAACAAAATTTCCCTTGCTAAAAAAAAACCGTTGCAGGTAAACTACCCCTTTCCCTCAACCGATCTTCACCAAAAACAATAGGTCGCGAGAACTCTGCAAAACCGGGCTGTATGCAAAAAATTATTTGATTCTGTTTGAATTTGCGGCAGTTATCGTTTGCCATAGAAAAAAAATCTACAGACAGACAGACAGACACACAGACACACAGACAGACACACAGACACTTTTCGGAAAACGACTTTTTTTCATGTTTTGAGTGTAGTAGAATCAGAATCTGCAATAATCTCGAACACGATTTTTTTTGCCATCACCATACTTCCATTCCTTAAGGAATATGGAAGTAACAAATTATCCCCTCCCCCTTCAACTATCCTTTTCGTTTATAGAAAATTACCCCCACCTCCTTCAACTAGCCTTTTTATTTATAGATATTTCATCTACGTTTCTATAGTGGATTATTATGGCCTTCTTTCCACGATACTTTATTTATCAAAATTAAGTACTTTACTCTTGTTAAAACATAAAACGTTGCAGGTAAACAACCTCTTCCCCTTAACCGATCTTTACCAAAATCAATAGGCCTTGAGTTCTCTGCAATTAAGGGATGTATGCCAACAATTATTTGATTCAGAAAAAATTCTACACAGACACTTTTCGATAAATGACTTTTCTTCATGTTTTGAGGGTAGTACAATAAGAATCAACCCTTGTCTCGAACACGATGTTTTCGCCATCGCCATACTTCCATTTCCTTATGGAACATGGAAGTAAAAGTAAAAAATGCTCTTGAACTTCATTTCATAATATAAAATTTTATAGTATCAGAAAATCAAAACAAAATCTGGTGCAAAAAAAAAAGAATTGTTTTCTTCAATTTCCTGCAGAGACAGATTTCCCCTTACGGCATTCCGACCTCTCGAAGATAAAGAACCTATTTTTGATCGCTTTATATAAGGCTATACAGGTTTTGTGATACTTTTTTTTCAAATAAAATTACTCGAGTGCTTTCCTTGAAATAAACGTGTCACCGTTACAAGTTCTAAACTTCGAAATAATTAATGTTTTTTGTCACCCGCCCCGGGGAATAACGCGAAAGAACTCGACGATACACCTTTGTTTACATTAACTCCAACACAGTGGGCAGACGACGCGACGTGTAGAGAGGAGGCCTGTTAGGCTAACCGCAGCGATGATGTTTTTATTACAGTATTTTGTCAGCAACCTGCAATAGATACATGCGCGCGCATATGCGATAGGTATGCACAACGTGGTCTCCACACACTTGGCCTTCAACAAAATGTTTAATCTTCAACGGACGTGTGTGTGTGTGTGTGTGTGTGTGTGTGTGTGTGTGTGTGTGTGTGTGTGTGTGAAGGCAAAAAGGTTTTTGGAGCTTTTTTCCTGTTCTTTAATTCGAATAAGATTATTGCTGCACTTTGCACAGCTGCGTAAACAAACACGTATCTCAGTGACGCACATTTATATTTTCTAATATATTCGATTATAAAAGTAACTGTGTTGTTCGATATTCACGTGAATTTTGAAAACCAACCATTTGCGCACCGCTTTTGTTAAACACGAACATGAATTTATTCTTATATAAAAAAAAACTTTTCTGCGTTCTGATCGAAACGGACGTACTGCGTATTAAAACCAAAAACGTAGTCCGTTGACCACCCGTTATTTCGGGCTACTGTCACGCTCATCCTAGACATGTATGTCCAACGCTAATAAAATTAAGAAATCCATAGCTCTCGCCACGGCTTATATCAGCATTTTCTAACTGGCGGCCCGCGACTTTATGTTGGGAAATCAATTTAATTCTCACTCTATTTACTTCATAAAATAATTTTGATTAATAAAATATTAACTTATACTGGTTTTATCGACAGAAATCTATGAAAACATGTTTCGCTGATTCAATACCTAATACAGTGGAACTTGCTTATAACGAGATTCAAGGGACTGGACAAATGTCCTCGTTGAAACCGCGTGCTCGCTACATCTGAGGTGTCGACTCGCAAACATACATTTTTATACCGTGATTATCGAACACGCAACAAAAAAAGTCTACTATAGAGAGGGTTTGCACAATAAAATTTTGACACGTTTTACATGCTACGCTTAAAACTGAAATTTACACTTTAAACATACTTTAGACGCTAACATTCTTTACTGAATATTGGCGTATAGTGCATTCGCAAAATATAGTAAAAGTAAATGTGTAGTAAAGACTTACCAAAAATCAGTCGACTATCTGGCAAAAAACGCAAAACTTTCCATGCCACATGTACAATATTTATTTTTAAATTACAAAAAAATTTACTCTAATTTATTTGTCTTTTTGTTCTTCGTTCTAAATGGAATCGTCAAAATTATATTCGCACAAAGAACTTAATTAACCCACACAGAACTTAATTAACCTTAAAATAATCATCTATTGCTTGTTTAGTAATTCTATATCTGTAGATATCAAAAGTTTTGTAGTTTATTTACAGATTCCACTAATTCATCACCTACATTATTAGTTTCACTAAATTGCGTTAATGATTTTAAACGAATGTTTAAAATGCTGTATTTAACGAACTTTTTAGACCTTAACCCATGAACAAGCTTGCGATAAAATGGTCGTTATAGTTATAACCAAGTCTCTAATGCGTTCCTACTCGTTAAAAGTGAGTTTAATTATCATTACTAAGATACAAAACCAAACAAATCTCGTACTTTTGCTCGTTACATCCGAGTTCTCGTTATAATCGTGCTCGTTATTCCCGAGTTCCACTGTGTATAGTAATTTAATTTTATTTAGTTTAAGGGAATGAGTACTTATTCTAGTTCTCTTTTATTTTTAATATAGTACAAGACCCAGGCTACTATCGGCTAGACAAAACGGACGCCGATGGTTGTCCTTGTCTGATGTTTCGTCTTCGATTCGTAATCATTCGTTATTTCGTTTACATGATAACTACAACTAATCTCGGTTATTCAAAGTTTCGTTTACGTGTTTTCAAACTACAACTCGACACACAGATAAGACCCGCTCACTGAGTTTTTAGAATTCACTGGTGACAACTGCAGAGAGCATCTACCATACTACAATTATTACATCGTTAACTTCAAGAAACAAACAGCGAGACTTATTTCTACGGCTTTCTCACGGCCTGCGTCATAATTATTGAAATTAAGATCCGGGGTATTGGGCCGTGGTCTACTATAATTATCATTCTGACGAATGTTGATGTCAGACATTTCGGCCTCACCTTTGGAAGCCATCTTCAGTTAAACACGGTTTTAATACAACCGACACGGTGTACGTCAGTAACCTGAGTCCTGTGGCACAAGAAACCTGGAATATTGGCGCCAGATCCAAGCTACCGTCTGGCGGCCCGTACCTGTGCGTGCGTTGGCAAAGGGTCTGCTAATCGTTCAGCCGCCCTCCTTGTCCGACCACAGTATAAAGTATCGGGGGATGTTGAGTTGGGCCCACGGTCAGTGATGTCCATAAAAATGACGGTTGAGTTGGGCCCATGGTCAGCTCGGAGTGAGGGTCGAATTGCCCCCATGGAACTGCCCCCAGTAGTCACAACTTTTGGAAATCAGTTAAAATAAGTTTTAAATGCGGTGTAGAGTCCGTACTCAAAACTTCGTATTTCAAGCCTCCATGCAGGGGTGGGGGAGTCCCGGGTAACTTGCTGTCATTGTTTTGACCGGGCGAGTGGCATTCCGTTGGAATTCCCAGTACTGCCGCCCCCCACACTCCCTTCAACCCCTTGCACGTTTCTTCACATTCAGTCTGTTACCATGAGTGAGAGCAGTGCAAACATGTTTTCTATGCTAAGTGAGAAAGGTTTCAAATTAGTAGTTTTGGAGGGTTTTAAGTTTTCGAAAAATAGAAGAACACAGTGTGGTCAAAAGTAGCGTTGTGTTAAAAAAAGTTGTTCCGCGCATTTATTTACAGATGATGATGGCGATGTTTTGTTCAAAGCCGTTGGTGAGCATAACCATGAACCGTGCCCGAACTTACACAGGCAGTACATTTCCAACAGTGCGAAGCGCAAGGCGACCGAAACTTTATCCGAACCGCCCGCAAAAGTGATAAAACAAGAAATTGTGTCTGCGCCTGAAGATATTAGCAACCAAATGACACGTGATGGCATGGATCGAGTGCGAAGAAACCTCAACCACGCAAAAAGAAGTAAGCTTCCTCCTCTTCCTAAATGCATCAATGTCGTCCACGACGCTTTGGACAGCATTCCGATCACGACTACTCAAGGTGAGGAAATGTTGGTGTTAAACTTAAGAGAGGAAAACATTGTTGTTTTTTGCCCCAAAAGCAACTTGGAATATCTTGCGAAAAACTGATAATATTTTCATGGATGGTACTTTTACCTATGCACCGAAGTACTTTTATCAATATTTTATTATTCACGGTGTAGATAATGGCAACTATGTTCCCCTTGTATTTTGTTTATTGCCCAACAAGACAGAAGAAACGTACAAAAGCCTATTTAATCATCTGAAATCAAAGTGCGAGGAGTATCAGTTGCACTTCAATCCAAAACACATAACAGTTGAATTTGAGATAGCGCTTCAAAATGCTGTCCGATCATCTTGGCCTTCAGTACATGTGAGAGGCTGCAGGTTCCACCTGTCCCAGGCCTGGTGGAGAAAAATTCAACAGCTTGGATTGAGCCAGGAATACAAAAATGAGACATCGGAAGCCGGAAAAAGGTTGCACTGGGTGTTTGGTTTAAGTATGTTGGACGCTGGTCAGGTGGAGGACGCATTTGTGGAGGACTTAATGTCCATACAACCCCCGAACGTCGAGGAGTTCTCTAACTACCTAGTAGAGAACTACATTGATAGCAGCTCTTCATTCCCCCAAGTCTATGGGCATCATCGTCCACTTCTTCAGAAAGGACAACGAATGCATGTGAGTCGTTCCATGACAAATTTGGAAGAAATTTCTATCACCCCCATCCTAATATCTCCGTCTTTTTCGAGGCAATTAAGAACGTCCAGATCGATACCTATATTGGCATTCGAAGTGCAGCAAGTACTCGAAAAATCACTAACGGACGGTACAAGAAGAGACTTCAGTTTTTGGAAACTCTGTACAATCAGTACACCTCTGGAGACATTTCTAGATTGCACTTCATAAAATGCGTCTGTTATCAGTACAAGAAAGGACCATCAACATAGATTTCGTTGAAATGCCCATCTACAAGGTAGGACCAACAAATACAGTTTTTCTATAAAAAGAAAAAAAATCAATAAAACACATAAAACAAAAAAAATACAAAAACAAAAACTACCAAAAAATTGACAAGGCCGGAAGGCCGCTCCTTATATTGGCCATATTGTCCTGTGTTATTATTGGGACAGCTGGTTTGTATATGAGCATTCACACTTCAAACGGACTTCAGGTGATCGAGTTCATCGTTCAAAGGGAAATAACAGGTACGACTTCACTACTGTTTAAAATTGTTATTGGAATAATCATTCAAATAAATTTTTTTTTTACTATTTACTGATTTTTAGGGCTGATTTTTTTGTTTGTTTTTACAAGTAAAAAATAAAAACTTACGTCCACGCTTAAGACCGAGCAACCATTCTTAACAAATTCCTTTAAGAAACCATCCTTAACAAAGGCCTAATGCACCAAAAGTAATTTATACACGTTTGGATTTGTTGTAGTAACTTAATTGGTTATTATTTTAGCATGGATTCTGTTTATTGATTAAGTAATGATTTAATCATAAATGAAAATTTTGTTAACCTTATTTCATGTTTGTTAAAAAGACGTTATTATGGTAATCATTAAATGGGGATGTAATAATTTCAATAACTGTCTTTAATTGATATTAAAATGTAATTTTGATACTTGTTAATATTAAGGACATTCAAATAAAAACGAGCGGCCGAACATTAACAAATGGAGAAACCTACCCCACTGAACAGGGGCGCAACTAGACCTCCACCCTTCGAGGATCGACGGTAATCCGCAGGGGAATGTTTTGACCGTGGGCCCAACTCAAACGTGTCCAAAGTATCGGTATGGAGAACTCATACATGACTTATACGTTCTAAGATTTACATTTAAAATCATTTTCTAAATGAAATATTTCCATAGAAACTATTTCTTTCTTCAGCTTTAACCATAGTACTATGGTCACTAATATATACCACCTCACGTTAGCGCACTCGATTTTCACTGATCATGGCAGTCGATGGCACTGCCGAAACGACTAGTTTTGCAAAAAACATTGGACCACGGCCAAACAGCCAGGGAAGGAATTTTAACAACAAACTACTTCTTTGTTGCGGATAACGTAGTACACATATAAAACAAGTATCCCCTCCCCCTTCAACTACCCTTTTCATATATATAATAGATATTTCATCTACCTTTCTACAGTGGATTATTATGACCTTCTTTTCAGGATACTTTATTTATGAAAATTAAGTACTTTACTCTTGTTACAACATAAAACGTTGCAGGTAAACTACCCTTTCCCTTTAACCTATCTTCACCAAAATCAATAGGACCTGAGTCCTCTACAACTCGGGCACATATACGCGTAAAAAAATTTATTTGATTCTGTTTGAATTTGCGGCACTTATCGTTCGCCACAGAAAAAATTCTACACACAGACACTTTTCGGAAAATGAATTTTCTTTATGTTTTGAGGGTAGTACAATCAGAATCAGCCCTTATCTCGAACACGATTTTTTTCGACATAACCATACTTCCATTTCCTTATGGAACATGGAAGTAAAAACGCTGGTTCACCCGGAAAAGTGTTCTCGACCATCAGAAACATCGAAATTTAGTTATCGGTGTGTGTGGGTGTATGTGATAATAAATTTTATATTGATAAAATAATAATAGCAATGGAGTAATAATGATGATACTTATAGTAATAGGTGCTAATGAAATATGTGTTACGTAATAGTTTCAAATAAAAATGTTTCCTTAAAAAAAATACTAATTCCTTAAAAACGTCGCAGATTCTGGCACGAACAATCTGTCGGCCAAGTATGAACACACAACACGCTATAAACGTATGGGCGCAGTGAATCCTACTTTATAGGAGGGAGTGCGAGTCGGCACGTTTCTACGCATCAAGTAACGCGTGCGCAGGCCCGGATTTCCCACTAGGCACGTGCCTAGGGGCGGCACAAGGTGAAAAATTATTTGTTAAAATTTCATGCTTTCGGTTTTTTAATTACAGTACCCGATACTTGAGACGTAAAAGCATTGCAGTCATCTCAAGAAAACAAAAAAAAATGAGCCTTCATTATCTGTACTGGGCACTTGCATTATGGCCAAATTGAAGAAAATTGTTTTGAAATAACCTTTAATTATATCATTGAATAACACGGTATTGACACTGGGCCTATAAACAGCGGTGGTCGGAGCGGAGCACGACTACGACTTCTAGCTCTAGAAGTCAATCCCTACTGCGCATGATCATATATTCAAAGCATAATAGAGAATGTTGTTTAAATGAAGGGAGGTACTTGATACATTTAATTTTTATGTTAACTAAGTTTTTTTTTATTAGTTTTTTCAACTATTTTTTATTTACAAGGAGCATTACGAAGATGATAATAATGAGAAACCGTTAGTAAGGAGTGAACCATCGGGATTATTGAAATCTTTGAACAGACTTGAAACAACATTGATGATGGAACTGTGGTGTGACATTTTGGACAGATTTGAGAAAGTGTGTCAAACTCTCCAAAACGTTGATACTTTACTTAAAAAAGTAGTAATAGGTACTGTATGAGTCTTTAATCACGTTTATTGTTTCCCTGCGGGAAATGTTTGATGAATATGACAAACGAGCAAAGAAACGTGAGATGGACTGTGAGTATGAGTATGAGTCATGTAACAAACGCCAAAGAAAAAGAAAACACCAGGCTGATGAAAACAATGAGTCAAAAGTTATTCTTCATGGGAGAGAAAAGATCAAGGTGGACACTTTTTATACACTACTCGACCGATTAAAATCTGAGTTGCATAGAAGGAAAAGTGGCTATGATTCAACAAGGTAAAATTTTGTAGTTTTTAAGGAACTGTCTACCACGCCACTGCAACTGTCATTGAATGTACTAATAAACTTCGATCTTTGTACAAAAATGATCTTGAAGAGTCATTTGCTAATGAATGTGTCCATTTTGCTGCACTAATAAAAAATGCTGATATTAACAACACCCCAGTGCATATGATGTTATTCATGCGACAAGAGCAACTTCAATCAACATTTCCAAATATTGCACTAGCTCTCCGTATCTATTTGTGTACAGCTATCTCTAACTGTTCGGCAGAACGTACGTTTTCTGTTTTAAAAAGAATTAAATCATGTGTTAGATCTACAATGAATGAGGAAGAACTCAACCTTGCATGTTGAGGCAGAACTTTTAAACAGTGAATAAATGAACTTCGAAGGCCAAATTGAAGAATTTTCACTGATAAAAGCAAGACTAAAGCCAATATAAAATCAAGCCATAAGTGTAATTTGAGGTCTTATTCAATCACTTTTAAATTATTGGTTCCATTTATCCATTTTTACTTCCATGTTCCTTAAGGAAATGGAAGTATGGTGATGGCAAAAAAAATCGTGTTCGAGATTATTGCAGATTCTGATTGTACTACACTCAAAACATGAAAAAAAGTCGTTTTTCGAAAAGTGTCTGTGTGTCTGTCTGTCTGTCTGTGTCTGTAGATTTTTTTCTATGGCAAACGATAACAGCCGCAAATTCAAACAGAATCAAATAATTTTTTGCATACAGCCCTTATTTCTAGAGTACTCACGACCTATTGTTTTGGTGAAGATCGGTTGAGGGAAAGGGGTAGTTTACCTGCAAACGGTTTTTTTTATCAAGGGTAATTTTTTTTGGGGGGGAAACTACTTCTTTTCACTTATTGCTTCAGCCTTACCCACAGTACTGTGGTCACTAACGTATACCACCACACGTTATCGCACTCGATTTTCACTGATGATGGCAGTCGACGGCACTGCCGAAACGTCTGGTTTTGCAGAAAACATTGGACTACGGCCAAACAGCTCGGGAACGAATTTTAACAACAAACTACTACTTTGTTGCCGATAACGTAGTACACATATAAAAATTATCCCCTCCCCCTTCAACTTTAATTTTCATTTATAGAAAATTACCCCCACCCCGTTCAACTAGCCTCTTCATTTATAGATCTTTCATCTACGTTTCTACAGTGGATTATTAAGATCTTCTTATCAGGATACTTTATTTATCATAATTGAGTACTTTACTCTTGTTACAACAAAAAATGTTTCAGGTAAACTACCCTTTCCCCGTAACCGATCTTCACCAAAATCAATAGGCCTTGAATATTCTACAACTCAGGCACATATGTAAAAATATTTGATTCTGCTTGAATTGACGGCAGTTATCGTTCGTCATGAGAAAATTTCTATTGTTACAACATAAAATATTGCAGGTAAACTACCCCTTTCCCTTAACCGATCTTCACCAAAATTAACAGGCCTTGAGATATTTAAAATTCAGAGACGTATGCAAAAACATATTTGATTATGTTTGAATTTACGGTAGTTATTGTTTGTCATAGAAATAATTAACCTTGTTATCACATAAAACGTTGCAGGTAAACTACCCCTTTCACTTACCTGATCTTCACCAAAATCAGTAGGTCTTGAGTCCTCTATAATTCAGGGACGCATGCAAAATATTATTTTATTCTGTTTGAACGTGCGGCAGTTATCGTTCATCATAGAAAAAATTACCGTTGTTCAAACATAAAATGTTGCAGGTAAACTACCCCTTTCCCTTAACCGATCTTCACCAAAATCAACAGACCTTGAGATCCCTACAATTGAGGGCAGTATACAAATAATTATTTGATTCTGTTTGAATTTGCGTCTGTTATCGTTTGCCATAGAAAATGCCCTTATTAAAACAAAAAACGTTGCAGGTAAACTACCCCTTTTCCTTAACCGATCTACACAATAAACAATAGGTCTTGAGAACTCTACAATTCAGAGTGTATACAAAAAATTACTTGATTATGTTTGAATTTGCGGCTGTTATCTTTTGCCATAGAAAATGCCCTTGTTAAAACATAAAACGTTGCAGGTAAACTACCCCTTTCCCTTAACCGATCTTCACCACAATCAATAGGTCTTGAGAACTCTACAATTCAGGGTTGTATAAAAAAAATTACTTGATTATGTTTGAATTTGCGTCTGTTATCGTTTGCCATAGAAAATGCCCTTATTAAAACAAAAAACGTTGCAGGTAAACTACCCCTTTTCCTTAACCGATCTACACAAAAAAACAATAGGTCTTGAGAACTCTACAATTCAGAGTTGTATACAAAAAATTACTTGATTATGTTTGAATTTGCGGCTGTTATCTCTTGCCATAGAAAATGCCCTTATTAAAACAAAAAACGTTGCAGGTAAACTACCCCTTTTCCTTAACCGATCTACACAAAAAAACAATAGGTCTTGAGAACTCTACAATTCAGAGTTGTATACAAAAAATTACTTGATTATGTTTGAATTTGCGGCTGTTATCTCTTGCCATAGAAAATGCCCTTGTTAAAACATAAAACGTTGCAGGTAAACTACCCCTTTCCCTTAACCGATCTTCACCACAATCAATAGGTCTTGAGAACTCTACAATTCAGAGTTGTATAAAAAAAATTACTTGATTATGTTTGAATTTGCGTCTGTTATCGTTTGCCATAGAAAATGCCCTTATTAAAACATAAAACATTGCAGGTAAACTACCCCTTTTCCTTAACCGATCTACACAAAAAACAATAGGTCTTGAGAACTCTACAATTCAGAGTGTATACAAAAAATTACTTGATTATGTTTGAATTTGCGGCTGTTATCTTTTGCCATAGAAAATGCCCTTGTTAAAACATAAAACGTTGCAGGTAAACTACCCCTTTCCCTTAACCGATCTTCACCACAATCAATAGGTCTTGAGAACTCTACAATTCAGAGTTGTATACAAAAATTACTTGATTATGTTTGAATTTGCGTCTGTTATCGTTTGCCATAGAAAATGCCCTTATTAAAACAAAAAACGTTGCAGGTAAACTACCCCTTTCCCTTAACCGATCTTCACCACAATCAATAGGTCCTGAGAACTCTACAATTCAGGGCTGTATGCAAATAATTATTTGATACTGTTTGAATTTGCGGCTGTTATCGTTTGCCATAGAAAATACCCTTGTTAAAACATAAAACGTTGCAGGTAAACTACCCCTTTCCCTTAACCGATCTACACAAAAAACAATAGGTCTTGAGAACTCTACAATTCAGAGTTCTATACAAAAAATTACTTGATTATGTTTGAATTTGTGGCTGTTATCGTTTGCCATAGGAAATACCCTTGTTAAAACATAAAACGTTGCTGGTAAACTACCCTTTTCCCTTAACCGATCTTCACCAAAAACAATAGGTCTTGAGTACTCTACAAATCAGGGCTGTATGCAAAAAAAGTATTTGATTCTGTTTGAATTTGCGGCTGTTATCGTTTGCCATAGAAAAAAAATCTACAAACACACACACAGACACTTTTCGAAAAATGACTTTTTTTCATGTTTTGAGTGTAGTACAATCAGAATCTGCAATAATCTCGAACACGCTTTTTTTTTGCCGTCACCATACTTCCATTTCCTTAAGGAACATGGAAGTAAAACGAATCTATGTGTTACTAAAGTGTACACGTAAATAAATATTAATAAAAGTTAAGAAAATGTAGTCTTTTTCACAATTCCATCACATTTCCCTTTTAGATTTAAGATCAAATGAGATATTTGCAATTGAGATAGTTGAAATGACTATTTTCAGCAACTTTTTTTCAGCAGTCAAGGAGAATTGAATATATAGAAGTTACTTGTTGGGGGGGGGGCTAACAATAGTGCCTAGGGGCATGCAGGACACCTAAATCCGGGCCTGGCGTGCTGTTATTATGTTGTTTGTTTGTTTCTCTCTCTCTCTCTCTCTCTTTGATTATTTTAATTACCTGTCGTAACAGACTTCCGTTGTTGCTTCTGTTACGTTCTCATCATTCTATATTAGCATATTTCTACAGAAAATGTTTTTACATTTGTACGGGAATAACCAGGGGCATGGGCGTAAGATGGAGCCTAATTTTGGGCAGGCAGGGTAAAGCTTCATAAATTCAAGTGTGTAGTGAGACCATCTATAATAAAATTATTACAATATGTTATATAAAAAATTAGAAAGGTCAGTAATAATTCTTAGTTAGTAAACAAGGGACAATTTCATTTTTTAATGATCAACAACCTTTCTTCATAAGTTGTATTTCCAGTTATGTTTACCTAGAACATATATACTGTAGGCCTATAATCATAAACAATTTCAGTTCTTCCAATTCTTGTACCCAGTTTTCGTAAAAGCATCCTATCCCTTAGGCACGCTGTCACAAAATGCTCGGCAGTAGTAGGAGTAAGCCGAATCAGTCACAACACAAAGAAATTTTCAAATTGCCTGTCAGGCACTTTTCAAAGAAATTAAGCCGTGTTACTCCTCTGCGTTTATCTCCCATTTCCCAGCACTTATCAACACAAAAAACCAAAACAATCACAACTATAACGAATTACGACTCGCGATTTGCACTGTAACGGACTACGTACACGACCGCACTTGTATCAGTAATCATTAACAAATAACAGCTCCAAACGACCGTCTTTTAAGATTCGTGAACAAAGCCATCGACGTCTTGCGGTGTTCCAAAACAAGTCTTTGTGTAAAAAGTACGCATTGTATTCCAGTTAATTAGGTCTCTAGCGTTTGTTCTTTTTCGACCATAAATATTATTTTGACGTATATCATTCAAATCTGTCAACATTCCCCTTACAAGTTTCTTCGAAAGAAATAAGAATAATAAATTTATGGCAACTAGTCGTCTGAAAACAGTACAGACGTTGATAAATAGTGCTTACTGTGCTTGCAAGCATTGAAACTGTGGAGTGCCCCCACTTGCCCCTCCCAAGTTACGCCCATGACCAGGGATATATCCACAAATATAACCCGCATTTGAACATCTATGTATATAAAACTCAAAGTCTATGACGATTTATTTGTAGTGAATACAAATCCACACCGTTACACCGTTTGCCGCCAAATTTTGCACAGGTAACCTTTGACACAAGGCAAAAAACACTGTTTAACTTAGAATTTGATATTCTGCCCCGTTCCTACGATTTAGGCCCTTTTAATTATGCCCTTTTTTAACGTGTAAAAGATGTCAACAACACAATGGAGACCAGATGTAATTACCATAGTAACAATTAAATAAACAAATGCTATTTAGCGTCATCGGAACTGTACCTTTATCCGTTCCTGCAGTACATTTTTGATGTTTTTAATATGTGATGGTATCGACATATTACGGTTGGAAAATAAGAAGTGTACTAATTGTAAATTATCCTATTTATTAAATGCAAAGCGAAAATACGTGGTGTTTTCATTTGTGAGGTTAGGTGACACGGGTTTTGGTTTTTAGTTTACTGCTGAAATAAATAAAAACCATCGTTGAGGAAAACACAACGTTTAATGTGTTATACAATGTTTCTAAAACAGTAGGCCTAACACTTAAAATAAAGAATTTAACGTTTTTGAGTTAACGGGTTCTTGTATTTTTATATTAAAAAAACGTTTTACAGCGTTTTGATATTTTTATTTAAAAAACTGCATTCTTAAAGAGAATAGCTAATGTCTTTTAAAATAAGAAATTTGAATTTCTTTTTCACATATTTCTTTCCCCTCCTCAAAATAGGCCTACTCTCCTCTGCGTCCGCCGTTTTAATGAGGCAAAACTGTCCTTTTTTCGGGCACGTGTGTATACCGAAGCTCCCGTAGTTGTAAACCTCTTACAGAGATTTATAGATTAACCGTGTTATGTTGTTGTATCTTGCTTATATTTTTATTATATTTTACAAGTTTCAGCGTGTTCTTTAAAGCACAGAGCGGCTCAAAACGAACGAACGAAATCTCAAATCTCGACGAAGATAACGAAAGTCATTACTATTAACAGAAAAAAACCCTAGAAAACACATCGTACATTATACTCCAGAAAGTAGGCTTACATCAAGAACAACGGTACATTAATTATTTGACATTACGTTAAAAATGCATTAATACAATACATTATATTTACTAGTATGACCTCTGAGCTGCAAAACTCGCTCACTATTTTGAAAGAAGTCCATTTATTACTACATAAATTTCGATATTAGCTAATTTTTCAATTACGTGAAAAATTACAAAAATCCCGATTTCTCCAATACTTCTTTAGTAAGAAGGCCTATTTCTATCATAACTGTGCAGCACACAATCGTACAGTAATCACGAAACATTCGTATCTGGGTTACAATTCCTTTTAGTCCGATACCCTGCTGGATTTCACAGTTTTATCAAATTTTTTATCTCTTTTTTGGGTGCTGGAATCACAAAATTTCCAAATCTTAACATTACATTCTGAACAGTAAAAGAGGTTTACATAGCTCTTTAATTTGATACCCTACATGAATTTTTGCCATTTTATCAAGATTTTCACCCAATTTTTGGGCCCTGACGTACAAACATTTTTACATTTTCCAAATTCAACATTATATTCAGACTGTGGTTTAAATTCCCTTTAATGCGATACTCTACATGGGTTTTTGCGATTTTTTCATAATTTTGACCCCCTCACATTTTTGCTTCCCACTCTCATTTTTTGGGGGGAGGATCAATATAAAAAAACAACAGGATTGTGTAAAGTGAAAGTATGGACACGCATGCTGAGTTATACGAAAATCGGTTGATGCGTCAAAAGTTATCGTGAGAGACAAACAAATGGCAAACGGTCGAGTCAAAACTGAGATCTCGCTTTGCTCCTTCAATTATGCAGTTCGTTAAATGTTAGTCTGTGGACCCGTGAAACTGTTAAATTAGAAGTAATTTAATGTTTGTTTCATCAAAATCGATTAATCTTCTTCAGCGTGGTTCCCAAGAAGAAGAAGTTCAAACAAACATTCCCATACGGAAGAAAAACATTATCCGCCATGTTTGTGCGCAGCTGGTTAAAACAAAGTTCTAAAACGCACAATCACTGACACCCGGAAGATGAAACTGGATCGTCTGATACCCCGTCCATTCTCTGCGAGCACACGAAGCAACAAACTCAGCCTACTTGTGTAAAACGTTACCCTCCTTTCGGTGAGCTCAGTTCGGTAAAAATGTATTATTTTGTAGTCGTACTGAAGCATTCGAGAAGCTATATCGGAACACACGCTGACATTGTGAACATGTCGGTAGTCACTGGCGTCGGCCACGGCCGTCTATAATGGAACTACTATAGTCGCTAAGGATCACTTCTACAAGTTAGTTATAGGCTATACATTCTTATTGTGGAGCTTATAGCGAGAAAAATTTCTCAAATTTCTGGCGAGTAAAGCAATAAATAAGGGGTGAACATCAACTGACAGTCAAACAATACTGGTGCACAACAGAGCGAGAAGGCGACGACTTAGTGCAGTTGAGACAACTGATCTGAGTTGAAACGTCAGAAGAGGGTTTACGTGGAGTTATTGCTTCATAACATAAGAACAAAGCAGTCGCTACTCCATTCATACAGTTACGACGAAATGAGGCGAATGACACGCGCGTTGCATCACACCATACGTGCAATGACAAAAACGTACCCGGACACAAAAGGGTTTACAACAGTTTAACTCACAGGGACAATAAGGGACATACGCGGTGAATAGGAGACGACGATGTAACGCAGCAGGACTGCTCATTTAGGAGACATATACGATTTACGAGGAGAGAGCTGGAGAAACGTTACTGGGAGACGTCTGTCAAAGAATTATTAATTGGTACAAAAGGGGGATGTAAGGTAAACAATGCAACGATTCGTTACGCCAACGGCATAGAAAACGTGGGGTGACAAAACATCCATCAGTGGGGCGAAGCTCGGACAGGAGTCGAACAAAAAAGATGATCGACAGGCGAGGAATTACCACTTTTCTTAGAACACAGGGTAACGACACTGGCAAGAATATCGGGGATGTTAGACGACCTATCAGAAGACAGAATTCAGCTAGGACTCGAGTCTAGGGGAGAGTTCCCATGGAAACGAAAGACGGAGGCAAATCAGAAGAGCGTCACAAGGAGAAATCTAGAAGGTGGGTGGATTGTTCAAAGAAATCGAGTGGTCTGGCCAATGATGAAGAAGACGAAGTTGTGGAAGGAATCTGACGAGGAAATCTGGTAGGGGTGAAGTTAAATAAAACTATCTACTTATCATGCGGACGCGCTCAGTCGGTCAGTCAAATTTTACTTAATTATTTTGAACGTGCGGACGCTCAGTTTTTACTCAGTGATTCACAAATTCTCAGTTGCTCAGTATTTTCAAGTTTTGCTCAGTCTTTTCAATTTAGTCAGTCAATCATAAAAGTTTACTTATTTATTTTCAACGTGCGGATTCAGTCTAATTACATTTTCTGAACTTGTTCAGAATTTTGCTCATTGATTTCAAAAGTGAACAGTTACATAAATGTGATATTCAGAGTATTTTAATTTAACTTAGAACTTTGATCAGTGTTATTAACAATGATAAATAATAACAGAACAAGTGACGTTTAAGATCAGTGCGCGACAATCAGCGATTATAGTGACTCGACAAACATTTCAGTCACTCATAAATATAATTCGAGTTCACTAATATAAACATTTACTCGTAAATACAAAGTATAACTGTAACAATAATGTTTACGAACTACCGCATAGAACACTTGTAGTCAATTCACATTGTGGTACGACGCACATATTTATCATAGTAAAGATGATCTTACCCAGACAAATAACCAGACACGCATGATCATCACATAGAAAATCGATACTTAATATTTACATGAACATTCACGTTAGTCAAGCCAGCGGTACGCCTACACGAAAATTTAGTAGTGTATTGTGAAAGTGGATATCATCTGCAAGCAACATGCGAAGTTACGCCGACATTGCTGGACACGGGATCACGGGACGTTGCAGCCCAATGCTAATGGATAACATACTCCAAGTAATCTAAAATATTTATTATTGATAATCACTACTACTGAACCTGTTTCTCACAAAGACCCTACTCTTTGAGATAATTACGAACGTCAATTTCGAGATAATTATGAACCTTAAATTAAAAGTAATGAATAAATATTGCCATCTGGAACTATGAACGCATTATAGATATAAAATTTGTTGAATGTAGGCCTAATACTTAATTTATTATGTTTGCAGTTGTACGCTAGTAATGATATTGCCATTATATGTTATATATGTTGTATTTGTGATTTTATTTCAGGAACGACGAAATGTTAGTTATAAACGTAATTTATGAATAGTTTAATAAACGATAAGTTGCTATTCTAATCCAGATGTGCTTAAGCGTTCATTATTACTATTGCCCTATGATGATTATGATCACACGAATATTATAACGCCAAGCTAGGTCTTGTTAACTTCATTGTCAATACTAATTACGTGAGGTTTACATTTTACAGATGTGATCTATAATAATTGACAAATTAGCATAATTAATAATAAGTAATCGCCATATTGAATGACACACCAATAAGTGATATAACGTGTCTATAATTACACAGAGTCTCAATCGAATTTTGTCAATAAATCATCAATTTTGATAATTAATTTAATTAATTAATTTATGCATCTAATTAGCATAATTATCACTAATAACAATGACGCCACACGCAGGGCAAGAGTAGATATAGTATCATTAAACTGTGGTCAAGTTCACCACACATCAATTAATCATCAATCAAAATTTAATTAAGATTAATTAATAACTCATAATTAATTAATCGCCGTAAGCTCATTCACTGGGATTAATACAGTACCCAAATAACTGTGTCAGTGCTTCCTAAAATAGAAACACAAACGTAACTGTATCGTCGACCACTGATTAACGTTCGAAATTTAAGTTTACGTGACACATCGTGTAAACTGAATACAGAATTCTGTTCAGTAAATGACCTGAATTGCACGCTCCTCACGAACATCACGGACTCCTACGCTTCGCTGATAACCAAAGTTACTGCACTCTGACACGAGGATGCGCCTCGCAGTTTTAGAAATCATCATCATCATCGTCTTTAAGGACTAAACCAAGGGTGGTTTCTTCCGGTCTCAAATAGGCAAAGATTACAGCTGGTCACTCCAACACTTCCTCGGACGTCCCACACCTCTCCGTCAACACTTTTAATGCATATTATTAAATATTATTACTGAAGACGGTGAGTCATCGTCTGGACCCCCGCCCCCCAAAATGACCCCTTCAACTATGCCGCAAATGAAATTCATAAAAATTGTTTTAAATCACCCAAAAAAATAAAATATTTATATTTGGTCATTAGAAAACTATATTATACAGTTTATCAAGAATCAATAAGCTATAATTAACTAGTGTACAGTTATTAGAATTTAGGGTATTCGTTTGATATAAACGAACCATGGGTTTTGAGGTGGCACCTACTTTTTTCGATTCTTTTAGCGTTATTGATTACGTATTCATTCGCAGTTTTTTCGGAAACTATTATTTTTTATTTCGATTTAAAAATTACGTTGTTTTATCCACTGTTGACATACTGTACACGAACACGACATTTTGGAAATGTACAGGAGTTTCTTGTACGTGACTGTTCTATAATACGTTCATCAAACGCTATTAGGAGTGCACAAATCCGGCGATTTGCAATCCCTCCACCGCCCCGAGAAATGGGATTAATATCCTCCCATCTCAGCTTTTCCAAATGGTTTTTACGCTTTTACTATGTTAAGGATGTGTGTCTGCAGAGTTTTCAACAGTACCTTAATTTTTGCAAAATGCGTGCTTGATACCAAACAAATTTAGTAAGAGCTGTATAAAACAATTTAATCGAATTTTTAAATAAACATTTTTAACTCGGCCGTTTTATTACGGCTTTCGATGCCATTTTTTTTTATACTCTGTAATATTTAATTATAAAAACAATTTGAATTTTAAAATATTTTATAAAAAAAAATAATTAGGTTTAAGGGGTACAAGAAAAACGTAAGATGCCTAATACCTCACGTTAAAAGCAAAATGCTAACACTGCGTTTAACCTGTTCTGCAATCTGTCCACCAGAAATTTTAATCTGAATTACGGTACGTTTAAAACCGAATAAATACAATTTTAAGTTTTTGTAAACACAATTTTCATCGTTTAAAATTTTTGTTTCATCTAAAGTTCCCCACACCAAAAAACTTTATAACGCCCTCAAAATCGCCCAAAAAATGTTGATAGCGCAACTTGCCCCCCTTCCCCGCCCATCACACAAAATAAATGTAACGAAGTTGACAAACTGTAAGCTCAAAAACGATGTGATTAAGTTGCAAAATCCGCTAAGACAAAACTGGAAACAGCTTGTAACAACGGAGAACACATGGAAACCGACGAGTCCTTCCACCTGACAAACGTAACAAATATATCGTCGCCCGCTCACAATGTGATCCGTGAATCTGACGAATCTTATTCATTAACCGAGTCATCAAATTATAACATGTACTACGCTCTGTGCATCGGAAGAAAGAAAGCTTAACCCAACACACTATTGCTGCCAATGTACACATCATATACTATAATAAAATAATCTTACTTAATCTGGTGCATCTACATAAAAACCAACATACTCATACAACTATCTAACCTTTTAAATGTAACCAACGAATCTATACTTAATTCATCACAAAACTGTTGTTAACAATAACTTAATTACGTTAACTTAACAATAACTTAGTTAATTACTGTTATTAACAATAATACCTAACTTTGTTATTGTTAGTTGTTAACAATAACTCAGTTACATTAATCATTACATCTAGAAACAAAGTGAAATTTAGTATATCATTACCTAATTTAATGCTCACAAGTTATTTACAAAACGAAACCTACTTTATTTGTCTTGTTCCTTATGGATTTTACTTAATTTCAGCTATATTTTTATTCATATAATTTCATGAATATAGTGTACTTACAACTGAAAGCAACTGTACGAGAATTTTGAAGCAGGAAAACTTGTGCCGCGATGCAACCTTGAAATACAAATCGACATAATTTACGAACAGCAGTACTATTACTGTTCGCGAATTGTCACCAAACAATTGTGTTATATAATATTTGTGTAATACGGACTAACCGTATACACTATTTTTTAAAAAGAACTATCCTTAAGTAATCACGAAAACGACTTCCACCGACGCTATTAGGAACTCGACTGTGCTCGTCACAAAGTCGGCTGCGTGCTATAACGCAATTCTATCAGGTTAGCCAATAAAACAGATGGTAATAATGTCGCGCGCGGGAATCGTACTATAGCATAAAAACAAAAACACAAACTTCAGTAAACGTCTTTCAATAAGCACGTCGCTAAAATATGTTTAATATCTAATTATTCACTGAAACCTAACAAAATATTACCATATATATTTTTAATTAATGAGAACTCTCCATTGAATTAGAAACAATAATGCACCGTCTTGAAAATTATTGCAATTTCACAAGACGGGCGAAACATACGAACTCTGTCGTTCACAGTGGCAACGTTTCTATGATATTAGCATGGTGGTAGGAAGGGAGTGGAGGGAGCATTTGCTTGCGTTAAGTGTGGCAAGTTTGAGGGTGTCCCAAAATGGCGACTCACAAGGGCAATGTCCCCTACCCCCTACCACTGTCGTACACTCGGTTTATGCCCTGGGTTAATCCCTTTTCCTTTACCGTTATGTTCAATACAATACATTTTCTTTTCTTAAATATTTATATAATTATATATTTATATTTCTTATATAAATATTTATTTAATTTTTACTGGAGACGTAAACATTAACTCACTAGACAACAGTTCTTAGTATACTCAAAATTATCTTAGTTTAATGAGCAAGTATCGCAAACTCTCACCGACTTACCCTTCATACGATCTTTTCGATTTCAGGTCATGAAATTCAAAAGAAATGGAAGAGTCTACGAAACTGTTTTGCCCGTGAACTGAGACAGCAGAAGGAAATGAAGAGTGGACAGGGCGCAGATAAACGAAGAAAATACATATATTTTGAGAAATTGCTGTTCCTTCTTCCCACTGTTCAGAACAGGGAAACATTAACAAATGTGGGCAATGATTCTGCTGGATCGGAAGACGAGACTGAAAATGACAACCTACAGGTACAGGAACCTTTGGCCAGACGTCACGTTGGACACAGCTGGCGTCAGAATAGAAAACGCAACTACGAAGAATCACTTCTTGAATTGTTAAAAGAGAAAAAACGTGAAAGAGACACTACTGAAGCCGATGAAGACGTCAATTTTGCCTTATCATTAGTACCGATACTACGATCCCTTGATGACGCCACAAAAATAGACTGTCGCCGGTGTGCGCAGGATGGCGACAAAACTGTTTGGTCTTTCTACTGTCGCGCCGCGCCGCAGACAAGCGAAAGACAGTCTGCCGACTGTCTTGCCCTCAGTGTGCGGCACTACTTACTTTCAATTTATTATGCTTCTTGCTGTCGAGAGTAAAGGTTGAAAAATAACTAGTGTCTATAAAATGGTATATTGTGTTGCGTTTGGCTGCAAAAATCGAAACACGGACAAGAGGCCTGGAATTACTTTTCACAAGTAAGTGCACTAATATACTGAATTTTATTTTTATTATTGTATTCATATTACTCATTAAAATAATTATTAACATATGGAAGCTTCTCCCCACGATTACCGTTTTGTATCTGTAACTAATTGCACGAATTGAGAGACCTCAAACTTACCTACCTGAATTTTTTAATTGCCAGGAAATCAGTTTTAACTCATATAATTTGTTTGTTATACGACTATAAATTAGGGCTACTATTGTTTTTTTTTTATTTATAGATTTACGACCTCCCAATCCCACCCCAGTGAAATTAGTCATTCAATAAACTGAACTCTATCTCTGTTGCCTTAAAAAAAACCCCCCTTAGTTTATCCAACTCGTTATTTGTTACTAAACCGTCCTAAATAATTAAATATGACGTTCTCAATGAAAGGCCAGTCTTACATTGCAAGAAAAGGTGCATTAAAGTAAATAAATGATAATTCTGAAAGAAACTAATTTTGAATCAAGGGTGTCTAAACATGGCCGCCGGCGGGAATTCGTGGCCTCAGTTTCACATGGCTGATCTAGCTGTTAGGCTCCCTCCACTCCCTTCCTACCTCCATGGATATTAGCAAAGTATGCAGTGTTTAATCGAACTTTACAGTTTAAAACGAGAAAAAATAATTTTTATAATTATTACATTTACTGAAATAAAATAATGTATTTGTAAGTAATTGTAGAAATAATTTTAAACGGGTTATGTAAAAAATGGTAATCAATGAATAGGCTTAGAGCGTCAATACTGTAAGAAATAATGCTGATTACAGTAAAAATCAGAATTTTCGTAATACTGATTAAAAAGCGTCTTACTTTTTTTTAAATTATTTATTTATCGGGTCGCTCCAACTTCATCGTTCATTAGCGACACAGATATTATAACAATGAATTTGTAGATCATACAGAATGTTCATATAAATGCAATAAAATTACATATTAAACCACGAGTTGTTAAACAAAGATAAACACTGAAACAATACACTCAGGAACTAGTAGGATTTAAAAACTACATTAGATATTAGGTTAAACATTAGCAATTAATTAGTATTAGAATGCTAAATAAAGTGATAAATATTGCTTTATACAACACAAATATTATAAATACATTACATGGAAATAAATAATTATTAATTCAAAATCTATATAAGTGTATTATGTTATAATAAATATAATATATAATAATATATGTGACAACAAATAATACATAAAATAATTAAAACAGTAATAAGGATCTTTACTACGTATTAGTAAATTAAGTTAGACGGTTTAGAAATTACATGAATTTTAATTTTCTGTTTACAAAAATAGTCCAGTACTTATATTTTTGTTGTCAACTGTATCTTCTTTATTCCAGCGGCTGGAGTCTTGTCGTTTAAACTTCATCTAACGTCAGAAGGGATATTATATTTTGGTACGTAGATGATGGAGAGCAGGGGACTCTGGAATGTTGTCAAAGCCTGTCACTAAAATTATGTTACTACTAAAATGTCAAAACCACCCCAAGAAGAAACTACAGGCGACAGATTGCAGGGAACATAAGAAGTCATTAAGTTGACTATATTCTTGACTAGAGTATGTACAGGGCATCAAATTTAACATTGAAAAAATTTACGCAGAATGTGACAGTAGTAGTGCCACCAGCCTATTAGAAATGACCTTTGCATAAAATAATAAAGCTAACACGGTTCCAAGATAGAAATTAAAGGAAAACGGGAAAAGAAGAGGTACTGACACTATTCAAACTAATAATGAAGATCGCTTTAAAAAGTCAACGCTAACAGGGCTCAATTGCCTTAAATATGTCATAACAAGTAACGTGAAAATCTTACTCAAAGAGTAGGCTCAAGGATAATCAGACTATGACGGTTAACCGAAGATATAAAATAAATGTTATCTTTTTTAATGAAGAAGACATACAAGTTTTAATGCAGAGAGGATGGAAAGGGGAAAAGGAAGTATATGGAAGTGACTTCCAAAAAATCTTTATTAGGGATGAATTCTATCCTGAAGTTGAGGGTTCTATTCTATTCAAATCTGACGGATGGAAACACCACACACAAAAATAATATGTGAACGAAACTTATTAGGAACATTACCTTACTTATGTAGGCCTACGTTACGTAGCCTATCGTAGAACGAAGCTGCCAGGGCTTTAAACGATTTGCAGAAACGGAGGGCCCCAAGGTGAAAAATGTAAAGAAAGTTAATCGAGATACTAAACAGGGACACAACTAGAGGGAGGGGCCAGAGGGGCATATGCCCCGAGCGCCGTGCCAGGAGGGTGCGAAAGTGACAAAATAGTGTACTGAACGTGATTCCATATTGGCGTTTAAGTTATATTAGTCCCCACAGGTAGTAATAAATAATTTAATGTGAATGTAACTTATTCTTCATAATGTAGAATCTAATGTAAGAGCTTTTAGACATGACATAAATCAAAAAGAGAAAAGTTAAAACACCATGCCTTAGCAGTTGATGACACTTTGAAAAACGACCCCTATAGCAACACTCCCGAGCCTAATTTACTAACACACACTTGAAGAAGCAAATGACTTGACTTGACTACAGGTTTAAGATTATTTTTAACTTAAGAGGAAAAATGTTAGTAAGTTGAAAAATTATTAAAAATTACTTAAGAAGCGGTTTGGGGCACGATCTATTATAAAATGGAGGATTACTTCAATTCATCACAGGAGACCATTGTGTATTTGCGTTGATGATATCATCAAAAGCTTTGCAAAAATTCTAGCAAGTTGAATGTTCGAAAGACTCGTATGGTTCATTTAACAGACTAAATTTCATAATAAGTAGACAATGTTGAAGATGATAACCGCGGGATCAATGTGATTACGTAGTTACTAATATACTGTAGTGCGCAAGATATTATGTGTTCTACTTTGTGATTACGTAGTTACTAATATAGTGCGCAAGATATTATGTGTTCTACTTTGTGATTACGTAGTTACTAATATAGTGCGCAAGATATTACCTATGTGTTCTACTTTGTGATTACGTAGTTACTAATATAGTGCGCAAGATATTATGTGTTCTACTTTGACAGTCGTTCCTAAGCCTAAAAATATGTCACAAAATTAAATTACATTAGTTGTAAGTTAGATTAAAATTTGTAGATTACAATTTTTTAAGCAAGTCATGACTGATATAATTTGCGTAGCGTAAGTTGTTCAATTTAAGAAAACCACAAACCGACTTAAAATCAGTTTTACCAATTTAGCAAATAATAAAATAATCAAAATTTGCTAGCACCTCCCGCACGAACCATGGGGTGGGGGAATCCATGTTTGCCCCGGGTGACAAAGAACCTAGTTGTGGCTCTGGTAGTGAGACAATTGCCAGGGAACCTTAGACCGGTACGAAATAATAGTGACAAACAGAATTATCACTGTTGCACACCACTATAGAACAATTATTCCGATCAGCGCTTTCAAGCTTCTCAGCTCATCGTCAGATCGGAACTTAAATTAGTACTTGCTTAAGTAAATAAAAACTTAAAAGATTTTCCGATCTGACGATGAGCTGAGAAGCTTGAAAGCGCTAATCGGAATAATTGTTCTATAGTGATATGCAACAGTGATAATTTTGTTTGTGATTGTAACCACTAACACAGCTTTCTTAACTAAACTTCTGAAATAATAGTGTTTCTAAACAATACAGAAACTAAACTCTGTCAATAATATTGCTAGAAATAGACATAGGCCTATGGGAATTCATGATTAATTTCTTACTATTTAATTAATAATAAAACGCTTTAGGTTTATTGCTAACGTTAGCAAACCGCTTTGAGAAAATATTGTATAGTATATGTTTCTTGTTATAAACTATGTGTTGAGGTTCTTTTAATAAAAGTTGAGCCGTATTAGCACTGATATTTTAAGTGCAAGGAAACCGGGAACAGCTGCTAGAGTTGGCCTGATCAATTGCGGAGTACGACAAGGGTGTCCATTATCACCTTCTTTTTAAATTTGTATGTTAACGATGTCATACAAAACTGGCAGATGTGTGTTCCGGACCATTTTATGATTGGGCACTCTGCAATTGACACTTTGTTGTTTGCGGACGATCAGGCTATTCTGTCGGATCGGAAAACAGGTTGCAGATGGGTAGCCTATACATTTGTTAAATCGAAACTGCAAAAACTCTGGATTACAAACATCCACACTTAAGACCAAGACAATGGCTTTTCGTGGAACTGATCCCGTACGGACAAAAATTGTTATAGATGGTACTGCCCTGGAACAAGTCGCCAATTTTTAATTCCTGTGCTACAGTATGTCTTATAATACAGGTAACGGACGTTGTGAATAAGTAGCATAAGTTCAACTTCTTTATGGGTCTGAGAATTTGACTTTAACGAAAGCCCAGGCCAGTCGTATCCAAGCGGCTGAAATGAGATTTCTCAGGCACGTGGCAGGGTATACTCTCCATGATCATAGAAAAAACAAAGATATACGGCAGGAACTGAATGTTATGAGTATAATTGACAGGATTGCCCAGTATCGGCTGAATTAGCGGGAACATTTTTGCCGAATGAATGACTACCGCATCCCCAAACAACTATGGAACTATAAGCCGAAGGGATGGAGAGGTGTGGGACGTCCGAGGAAGCGCTGGAGTGACCACCTCTAGAGTCTTTGACTGTTTGAGACCGGATCAAACCATCCTTGGTTTAATCCTTGCAGATGATGATGATGATGATTTTAAGTGATCTTCATTATTAATTTCAGTAGTACCCAGCGGCGGATTTTCGACTAGGCAGGTGTCCAGGGCTACAGGAAGGGGGGAAGGCATAACGGAAGATAAACTTTCGAGCTTAGCCGGGTTTGCTTCAAACGGTGAACTTATTCGAAATTTGGAACTCCACCACATTGTTGTTCAATATTTTTCTTCTTCAAGGTCGCGCCGAGTTGAATTGTAGGGGAAGGTGGGGGAAGTACACGCACCTAAGGCAAAACCCATGTAAATTGTTCATTACGTCCTTAAAGCCCACAAAAACAAATACATACCATCCTATGGACATTTTTCTACATATTGTAACCGACTGAAAAGAGTTATAAACATTACCTTCATTTCTACAATTAAAATTAAAAAAAAGTGCAAAAGCGTGGTATTCCCCACCCTGTCGGGTAATGACACGCATGGTATGGGGGTAATAACATGATCTTTATTTATTTATTTGTTAGTTTTTAATTAAATACACTAACAAATACTAACTAACTAATTAATAATAACTAACAAATACATTAATGAACAAAATAATGTTGTACTGTAAACGGTTTTTGCAAATGTTTTTTAGTTTTTATAGGTATGAAAAGAGTTCATTTTCTTGTGTAGCAAACATCACATATGTAATCGTTTGGAGTGTTCCAGCCGCTACATTCTTGATGGTTCCACATACTACATAAAATGCATCTGTACCATAGTTCTCCATCTTTCCCAAACTCTCCGCAAAATAAACAGACATCTTCTGAAAACACCGTTGGGTTAATGTCATCGAGTTTCTTTTTGTATGACATCTGTTTCTTCTTTGAGGCTTTTTGAAGCTTCAGATTTGGGCACTTATCTGCGTTTTCCTTAAGTTTTCTTTTCTTGTCTTCTTCAGCTTTCTTTTTCATGACTTCTTTTTCTTTCTTTATTGATAACTCCATTTGTCGTTTTTCCTTCTCTGGGGTTGCGGTAAGGATCAATGACTTTCCCTTACGTTTTCCCTTAGCTTGGTTTGTCTTAGGAAGAACTTTTTTGTTTTGTTTTGGAATAGGATATATGTCAGGTACACTAACATGATCACTTGATCTTTTAGTTGATTTTGTTGAGGCCTCTTCTACCAAAATTGGAACTTCTTGTGACGATGATCCAGGCAACTGTTCTTGACTCCTTTCTAGGATATCTGGCTGGTTTGTAGAAGCAACAGCCTCGTTTCCATTTGTTTCATTCGGAAGCTCTTCATCTTCAAGGACAATGTCTCTGTAGGTGTCAGATTGTTCCAAGTCAATATGTTGAAATTTGTCTGGATTGAAAGGACAAATGCCACATGCCTTAAACCCCGACTGTCCTTTGTCCATAGTAGCAACCTTTATGTATGCCTTATTAAAAAGTTCAGCTAACTCATAAGGTGTAATTTTTTCATAAACCCTGGTCAGAGGTATGGAAGAGGTGACTTCATATACAGGTCACACTCTCGATTGAAGGCTGATTTTAAAGAAGAATAGAATGTGACGTCAAGCGGTTGTAGCTTGTGTGAAGTGTGTGGAGGTATTGTTACCATGACAATACAATTTTTTTTACAAAATTCAAAAATATCGAGTGAAACGTGGCTGCCGTGGTTATCTAATATCAGCAGCACCGGGTCGTCGACAGTCGATTTAACATTGTTCTGGAAATGCTGGATCCATTCTAAAAATAACGACTCATTGGACCAGCCATTGACAGAACAACCATATATTGCTCCGACTGGTCCACCTTTACTTAAGAGACTTGACATTCTTTTCCTGGGGAAGATGAACATAGGGGGAACGTACGTGCCAGCAGCGCTGAAACAACATATGGCTGTAACATTTTTCCCCTCTCCCAAGAGGTAGCAACTCCTATTTGTTTAACACCTTTAGGAGCCAAAATTCGCTCGGGCTTTTGAACAGTGTTTATGCCCGTTTCATCGACATTGAATACTCGTCCCTCTTTAAATTTATATTTTTCAAAGACATGCTCAAGATTTTTAAAATATGCATTAACGTCTTCTTAATTAAATGCCTGTATTCTATTAATGCTCGTTGGTTCAGGTTTTCTCAGGGAGATACTCGGGTTTCTTTTTAAAAACAGAGCTACCCAATCCTTTCCGACTAACCTACATGTTTTATCAAAATTATTTGGGATCTTGTTCGCCTCTGCGTACTCAAATGCAATCTTTCGTAGTTGGAAACACGAAATTCCGTAGAAAAGCTTAGCCATCTTAATAACATGATCCTTAATCTCGTTTTCTTGTTCATTAGAGAATGTGGGGGAGAACGTACCTTACCATTCTATTTACCAAGGGGGAATACCACGTATAACTACAGGGGGGATTACCACGCGCTTGAACGGCTGCGTGCCAATACCCCACAGTGAGTTCGGTGACTAACCTAACCAGAACTCGGCTCGTAGTTTACATATTACGACAAATCTACAATTAAATGAAAGCTAACGTCTAGGGCTATTAGTTGATATGCTAAACATTACAGTAAAGCAACTTATCGTAGCACTTACCTTGCAAATTGCAGATGATAAAAACTACATCAAACGCAATGAAAATAAATCGCGCTGACTACTGCCACAACGCAACTGGAAAATGGCCGGCGCGAATGGCGCTGTAGTTGTTACGCCTGCCGGCAGGATACAGCACCAACCAGGCGAAGCCAGCGTCATTCAAACTGCGTAATTCAGCCTGCGTGTGATTACCCACCTGCGTGGGATTCCCCCACTTTCCCCTAATCATTCTTTAGGACTGAACAGTAATAAGCCATTTAAAATGAATTATCAGTTGTAAATATTAACTTAGCAGAATATTATTTTTAAAAAGTAAAATCATATAATTATATTATTTCTTCTTCGTATTGTTTAAATTAGCAGCCATCCTTACTATTTCTTTTATAAATTTGCTAACTGCTATGATTTTTATTGTTCGACTAAGCTTTTCGTCATCACTGACATCATCAGGTCTTAAACAACGATGTTTAAGACCTGATGATGTCAGTGATGACGAAAAGCTTAGTCGAACAATAAAAATTATAGCAGTTAGAAAATTTATAAAAGAAATAGTATATTATTTCTGTTGTCAACATCCCTTTTTCTCAACTAATACAAAGCCTACAGCGATGAATAAGGTATCAGTGGATAGGATTTTTTACCGTCTTCTGACATAGCATACTCAGTTTACGTTAAAACACGTTATTTGCTTAAAATTTAAGTTAAAAGACAGATCACTGAATGCTGTATGACGTCATTATTGCGTGACGCTTCCACACTTTCGATTCCCCACAGTCTAGAAATTTGATACGTAAACGCATCAAGACAGAAATAATCGCTGCTGACATTGAGTTTAGCAATTTAACATGATAATGTATAAGTTTAATATATTTTAATTTTATTTTTTTTATATATACTCAGCCTAAAGCTACCATATAAAAGAAGAGGACCATGAAGATTTATTAAACATTATGACTGATTTTAAAAAACATATAACTTTTGAAATATTACGACAAAATCAGCTGATATAATATATAAACACTCTATAACAGAATCAGTTCCTAGGAAGCTTTATACGACCAACATATTGTCACCGGACAAAAGGCTTGCCGCATGACAAATGGCGCCAATCGTACACTCTAGTGTTTTTGGTGGCCCTAAAAAGGACCTTGTGGCGAGAAGGCTGATGTTGGTTGTGAGCCGCGCTAAGATTTTCGGCGGCTGCGCCCGCTGTTCGTGGCGTACTACAGTCTTCCTCTTCTTCCGGCACCGGTTGTAGAGTCGGCTGCCGGCCCAGCGAAATCCATCGCTGGCGCGGAACTGGAGGGCGAAGACGCAAGAACGGCGGTTCTATTCTTCGGCCGTTCCTTCCGGCTGACTCCGCCTCGATGTCGTCCGCGACACTTCTGCTCCAGCTTCGAACTGAACAGGACTGCTCTCTTGGACCGCTCTCTTCAGCTCTCTCCGCTGGACGTGCTGCAGCTTGCTGCCTTCGCCCACCTCGCCGCTGGACGAGGAATACTGACCGCTTTCTTCAGGGAAAGAAGACTCCGAAGCCAGCTGCTGCCGGTGAATTAAGTAGCTGGCAGAAGAAGCAGCTGGCCGAAGTTTGCCCTTATTAGGACCACCTGCGCCGGAAACCATCTCGCTGGACAGGTTTGAAGAGGACTGCTCTGGGCTACTGGTGAGTGCCGTACATCAGTGCATAAATCCTAACCTGCTCCCGACTGTTAGGTAGCGCTGCCCCGGACGATCCTTGCAAGCCCCCACCAGTGGTATGCGAGCTTGGATATCGCCGGGGTAAAGGGGCCAGTGGACACCAGTCTTGGTAAGGACTGGTCGTTAGCCCAGCTCCTACCGCATCGTCGTGAGCAGGGAAGACGCGCGGGTAACCCGGCTTCGGCCGGACCCGAGATCCCTGGCGTCTGGCGGTGACTGCCTAGCAGTCTCTGCCCGGCAGCCGCACCTGGCCAGCATGCCCACTACGGGCAACGGCTCAAGTGCCGAGTCGCTCGGCTCTGCCTTGCCCCATCTGGGCGACTCGCCTGAATCGCCTCGGGCGATGGAGACGGACGATCCTCTCCCTAACCCGCTTCCCCCTCCCGGTAGACGAGTCGGGCGAATTTGCGACCGTTGGTCGGCGTAATCGTCCGACTAAGAAGCCTAAGAGGACCCATACAACCGGATCCGCTTCCTCTAGCACCTCGGCCATGGACATCGGACCTTCTCAGGGCCAACAGGCCGCGGTTCCGACTGCTTCGGTAGCAGCTCCGGCTGCTGCCGCTGTTGGTCGTGCGCCGCCCCTGTTCGTTCACGGAGTATCGAATGTCGCCGCCTTATACAGGCGGCTTATCGCGGCCCACGGCCTGTCGGCCGACAAGCTTGACCTGAAGCTGCTTGGCGGTGATACGGTCAAGATTGTCGTCCGCCAGCTCGAGGACCATCGCTTGGTCGAGGCCTTCCTACAGGTGCACAGCCTGCAATATCACACCTTCTCTCCTAAGCGAGTTAAGCCCTTGTCAGTAATTCTGCGTGGGCTTGACGCGCATACAGATCCTCAGGAGATCCTTTTGGAACTCCGAGAACTCGGGTACCCGGTGCAGGCAATTTTCCGCCTGTTTACCAACTCTGAAACCCGGGTACCTCTCCCGCTCGTCCGTCTCCAGCTCGAGAAGGGCGAGGCCGCAGATAAGATATTCCACCTAACGCGGCTGTTTGGCTTCCGCGTCAGGGTGGAATCCAGTCGTCCCCCGGGCAAGCTTGCGCAGTGCCACCGGTGCCGGAGGTTCGACCATCACACCGACGTCTGTCGTAGTGCCCCGGCCTGTTTACGTTGTTCTCTGAGACTTTCAACTCAGGCCTGCACTGTGGCAGATAAGACCAAGTTTCGCTGCATAAATTGTGGCCAAGGCCATGCAGCCAATAATATTAACTGCCCGGTCTACAAGGCAGAGCTCCTGCGGAAGCAAAAGCCGCAAGGGCCCCTCCCGAAGCCACGGCAGCCAGTTTCGCAGCCCCAACCACAGAGGCAGCCTAAAACACAGGCTAGGCCGCAACCGAAGGCACAACCGGCACGGCGCGCGCCCTCTCCGGCTCCACCTCCAGCCCCTATAAAGGCACCAAAACGAACCGCGTCTCCTTCTGTGACAGAATCGCGTGACACAGACGTGACGTGACATCATTCTGCACTCAACCTTGGAAGAGATCGGACAGAACAGAACATCGCAGAAGAGGATCGCCTCGACCTCTACTCTACTGCCATGAAGAGGCCTCCAGTGCAAGCTACTGCGGCGGCAGTAAAGAAGAAACCGCCAGATCAAGATTCGCCCCATCGCTAGCGCCATCATACAGCTGCAGCGATGGAAGTTGACCAGCCGTCTTGCCAGGACGAAGACAACCAACACAACACAACTGGGACCTGCCGCACAGTGCCGGTAAGTCTATTAGGTAGCGCTGTCCAGCGTAATCCGGGGAGTCCGAGAGTAGGACTGACAAATAGAGATGCGGGTTGCGCCGCCACTGTGACGGTGTCACAGTTCGGCCCCCGGATACCCGCTGGACAAAGAGCTGAGCTAGTCAGCAGTGGACCAGCTATTAGTGCCCCTGTAGCACTGTGCGGCAGCGACGGGCCCCCCAGCCGGCCATTTGGGCCAGTCGGGAACCCTACGACTCGCGCGGGAAGCCCTGCTGAACCCGCGCAAGTTCGTGAAAATAATCGGTTCTTATTAGGGCCGACCAAGCCCGCAAAGGCCGGACCTTCCGGCTGCACGGCCGCCAGTAGGCCAAGCAGTCCTCAACCTCTACCGGAGTCCGACTCCCCAGCCATGGAGACCTCGGCTTCCACCGACTGGGTGGTCGTAGGGCACGGTGGCAAGCCGAGGAAGTCTCCCTCCCTGACCTCCTTGAGTTCGGCTACGGACTCGGCGGCATTCCAAGCCTCCGCTGAGGTTGCGCCTAGTCGCACCTCCGAAGGAAGGATCCCGCCGGTGTTCGTCACGAACGTCAGGGATGTTATCGGCTTCGTTCGCCGACTCCGTAAAGTTGTTGCGCTGGCAGATAACGCATCGGTCAAGCTCCTTGCGAGTGAGACTGTGCGCGTTACCTGCCGCAGTGCATCCGAGCACTTCGGAGTAGTCCTCGTGGACTACGCTCCAGTGGCTGGAACGTGAATCGTTCCAGTTCCACACCTACACGCTTAACCGCACCAAGCCTGTAGCCCTCGTCCTTCGGGGCCTGGACATACAGGCGGATCCGCAGGTCGTCCTAGACGAACTGCGCGACGCGGGCTATAAGGTTGTGGGAGCCTCTCGGCTGTACACTACTTATGTTTCGCGTCGGCCCCTCCCCCTAATCAGACTCCAGGTAGAGAAGGGCGATTCCTCCCAGGCCCTTTTAGACTTGAAACGGCTTTTCGGGCTCTGCATGAGCGTAGAGCCCTGCCGTCAGACCGGGCGAATCTCTCAGTGCCACAGGTGCCAGCGGTTCGGCCACAGCAGCTTCGGTTGTCGGAACGCGCCGACCTGCGTCCGCTGTGGAAATGACCACTTGACGCAGGCCTGCGCTGTCCCGGACAACCACCGATACTGTATTAACTGTGGCGGCGCCCATGCTGCAAATAACAGGCGCTGCCCAGTATATAACGAGCAGCTGGACAAGCTCAAGAAACCGGTCCAGCCTAAGCCTCGCAATGTTGTTGCCAAACCAGTCAAGACGGCCAAAGCCGCTGAACCTGTGGTCCGGAGACCAGCCCCGAGGTCTGCTCCGGTTCTGAAACCCAGTGCAGTGAGCCCGAGCGAAGCTCCACAGGCCGAACCTACTACCGCGCCCCCGGAACCGGAACGCGAAGTTCCCCACTACACTCAAGTCCCGCTGCCGGACGATAATGAGGAAATTGATCCTCCATTGCCGCCGCCACCCAGGCCTAGATTCCCCAGATCGCGCAAGAAAGGTAAGACCCAGGCCAAGAACACGGGCCAGCCTAAACCACCTGCCACTGGACCCAAGCCCGTCCACCAAAAGCCAGAGCGGCCACCCGCTCCAGTACCAGCCCCCAAGGCTTCCACCGTCTCGCCCCGCCGCAGCTATGCAGCTGCCGCCAAGCGTTCTCCCCAGGCCTCATCTTCCGATGATCTCGCCGTCGTATCAGACTTTCTGGCAAGCTACGACTTGCAGAAAGTAGCCCAAACATTCCTAAAAATCAAGGAACGCTTGGCAACAGCCTCGCCCCAAGACAAGTTCCTCCTCTTGGTGGAAGCCTGCCGTGTTACAGGTCTGTTATGAACGGACAACCACGGCAATCCCTCGAGCTCGTGGCGTGGAACGCCAACGGCCTCGCTTCCCGGCATTCTGAGCTCTTAGAGTTCGTTGCCCGTCACAAGCCCGACGTGCTTCTTCTTGGTGAGACGCACCTGACCCCGCATCGTCGTTTCCGACTACCAAACTACGTGTGCTACCGGGACGACCGGTCGGGTCGCGCAGGAGGGGGCACAGCCATCGCGGTGAAAGCGAGTCTTCGCCATCACCGCGTTGTCCTGCATCAGCGGCGGAACCTCGAGTGCACCGCGGTCGAGCTCCATGGAGCTCTCGGCGGTCTACTCGTGGTTTCCGCTTACAAGCCCTCCACAAACGGAGCTCCTGTCGAACGAACTGGAGGCCGTCTTTGGAGCACACAGGAGGGTAGTCCTGGCGGGCGACCTGAACTGTAAGCACCCCGATTGGGGGAGCCGCTTGGTGAACCCAAACGGGACCCGCTTACGCAGGTATGCTGATGCGGCTCGGGTCACAGTCATGGGTCCTACCGGGCCTACGTACTATCCCTCGAGGGCTAACTCCCGCCCTGACGTACTGGTCATTGCCGCGGTCAGGGGCGTTTATTGCCCGGTCCACGTCTCCGTCATTTCGGAACTGTCCTCGGACCATTGCCCTATCAGTGTGCATATAGCTACCCAGCACGCCACCGTCCGCGACGAGCGGCGGGTAATCGAGTGGGACCGCTTTGGCCCGGCGTTCAGTCGCCGCCTACCTCAGCATATCCCGCTCGACACTACCCAGCATGTCGACGAGGCAGTTGCCTTATTCGACACAGCCGTAGTCTCGGCGATAGACGTGTCTTCCCGGATGAAGCCGGGGCTCACGCCCGACTATCAGCGGATCCCCGAAGAGGTGTCTCAGCTCGCTTGCGAGAGGAATCGCCTCCGGAGACGCTGGCAGAGGACTCGTGACCCGGCTGACAAGGCTGCGTTCAACAGAGCGTCCGGCAAGTTGCGTCGCGACATGCTGGCGTTCCGTAGACGCAACTGGGAGCTAGCTGTTACACAGATGGACGGCCCTGCCGAGGACCATAATGTCTGGCGGATTCCCAGTGCCCTAACGGGAAAGCGCAAACGCGCGCCTCTCCCCGCACTGGCCGGACGCGGCGGTCAACCCCTTGGCCGCCCCCTCGAAAAGGCTGAGTTCTTGGCTGACAGTTTAGAGCGTCAGTTCGCTCCCAACCCATCCAAGAACCCGGCTTTCACTGAGCAAATCTGCCGCGAGGTAGAGCGCTTTCTATCGGCCGATATCACAGTCCAGCCGGAGCCCATCTCCCCGGAGGAGGTCTCTGAGAGGATTGTTCAGCTCAAGCCCCGGAAGGCGCCTGGCCCGGACGGAGTCATGTATTCCGCCCTCCATCGCCTTCCGGAGCGAGGAACCCAGTTCCTCACTGACCTGTTCAATTCATGCCTCAGACTGGCCTATTTTCCGGTGAAATGGAAAACGGCTACCGTCATTGTGATACCTAAGCCGGGAAAGAATTCTTCTCGCGTGGAAAACCTCAGGCCCGTCAGCTTCTTGTCCGCGACGTCCAAGGTTTTTGAGCGTCTGATCCAGCGTAGGATCCGCGACCATCTAGAAAGACTAGACATGCTGATCCCCGAACAGTTCGGCTTTCGTGATCTGCACTCCTCGACTCATCAGCTGATGAGACTCGTGGAATGCATTACCGAGGCTGGCTGCCAGGGCAAACAGACGACTGCGATCTTCCTAGACGTAGAGAAAGCCTTTGACCGCGTGTGGCACGAAGGTGTCCTGTACAAACTCACGGAAGTCCTTCTCCCAGACTGCTACGTTCACTTGATCGGCAGCTTTCTGCGAGACCGTAGCTTCCGAGTGAGAGTAGACCACGCTCTCTCTTCGGAGAGGCGTATTACCGCTGGCGTCCCTTAGGGAAGTGTCCTTGGGCCTCTCCTGTTCTCGTTGTTTGTCAACGACACGCCCCGAGTTCCTGGAGTGAAATTGTCGCTGTTCGCGGACGACACTGCGGCTTTTGCCTCAGAGCCGAACGCGAGTTATGCGGCAGTTAAGCTCCAGCGCCAACTCGACGCGTATGTCGGGTGGACCGATGACTGGAGAGTTGCCGTTAACGCTTCCAAGAGCGCCGCGGTAATATTCTCGCGAAAACGGAAGCGGCCTCGGCCGCTTAAAGTAGGCCCCGTCGAGGTGCCCTGGACCAATAGCGTCAAGTACCTCGGGCTCCACGTGGATTCCCGACTCACCTGGCGAACCCATGTACAGTACATCCGACAACGCGCTTCGGCGCAACTCAGTAGACTCTGGCCCGTGCTTTCTAATCCGGCAATGACCCCCCGGCTAGGTAAGCTCATAGTCAACACGTACGTGTTGCCCGTCATTACCTACGCCTGTCCTGTTTGGGGATACCTGGCTCGTGGTCATAGAACAACGCTTCAGCGCGCACTCGACCGGGGACTGAAGCTCGCGTGCAAAGTCCCCCGGAGGTACTCTTCTCGTCTTTTGAGGAGAGGACTCGGTGTCCGCTCTCTTGATGACACCGTGAGACGCCTGGCGCGTAGATTCTATGTTCGTTCCGACAGAGTGACCCACAATTCCCTCATTGCCGGACTTGGTAAATACACCCCGCGACCAGGTGAGTCCTGGAAGCGACCTCGTTTGCTAGTCCCGGTGGTATAATCCACCAATCGCAGGTCGCTTCAGACCCCTCCATAATTAGGTATAAACATATATAAAGAACTCAAATATACCCAGTGGCAGGAGTCCTTTCTGAGACTCGGGACACTGCACTACTAGCGACCCGCGCTTCGCGCGGGCCGCGCAACCCCCAGTTGTGTGTGCATCTCCTTCTGAAGCAGAGACAAGCCCTGTAGCCGTCATCTCGGTTATGGACCCGAAAATTCAACCCTCCACCTCCGCGGAACCTCCAACTCCCGCCTCTGAACCAGAGGTAGCCTCACCACCACTGCCACCTCCGCGATTTCCGCGAGCAGGCATCACTAAATCCAAATATCGGTATGGAGAACCATACATGACTTCCATATTTTAAGACTTCTAATCTGAAATATGCTTGCCTGCCAAGCACGATATATTTTGTAATATATACATAATTTACATTAAAATGAAAAAATTATAATTTTATTGCCTGGCAACAAAATTATTTTATTTTTAACAATTACCATTGTTTGAAAAAGTTTAAATGAATTTTCAAGTACTTTACTCTTGTTAAAACGTAAAATGTTGCAGGTAAACTACCCCTTCCCATTAACCGATCTTAACCAAAATCTAATGGCCTTGAGTACTCTACAATTCACGTAGATATGCAAAAAATTATTTGATTCTGTTTGAATTTGCGGCAGTTATCGTTTGCCATAGAAAATACGCTTTATAACAAACGTTGCAGGTAAACTACCCCTTCCCCTCAACCGATCTTCACCAAAAACAATAGGTCTTGAGTACTCTACAAGCCAGGGCTGTATGCAGAAAATTATTTGATTATGTTTGTATTTGCGGCTGTTATCGTTTGCCATAGAAAATAACCTTGTTAAAAAAACGTTGTAGGTAAACTACCCCTTTCCCTTAACCGATCTTAACCAAAAACAATAGGTCTTGAGAACTCTACAATTTAGGGCTGTATGCAAATAATCTTTTGATTCTGTTTGAATTTGCGGCTGTTATCGTTTGCCATAGGAAATACCCTTGTTAAAACATAAAACATTACAGGTAAACTACCCCTTTCCCTTAACCGATCGTCACCAAAAACAAAAGGTCTTGAGAACTCTACAATTCAGGGCTGTATGCGAAACATTATTTGATTCTGTTTGAATTTGCGGCTATCGTTTGGCAAAAAAAAAAATTTCCCTTGATAAAAAAAAACCGTTGCAGGTAAACTACCCCTTTCCCTCAACCGATCTTCACCAAAAACAATAGGTCGTGAGTACTCAACAAATCAGGGCTGTATGCAAAAAGTTATTTGATTCTGTTTGAATTTGCGGCAGTTATCGTTTGCCATAGAAAAAAAATACCCTTGTTACAAAAACGTTGCAGGTAAACTACCCCTTTCCCTCAACCGATCTTCACCAAAAACAATAGGTCGCGAGTACTCTGCAAATCAGGACTGTATGCAAAAAATTATTTGATTCTGTTTGAATTTGCGGCAGTTATCGTTTGCCATAGAAAAAAAATCTATAGACACACAGACAGACACACACACAGACAGACAGACACACACACAGACACTTTTCGGAAAACGACTTTTTTTCATGTTTTGAGTGTAGTAGAATCAGAATCTGCAATAATCTCGAACACGATTTTTTTTGCCATCACCATACTCCTTAAGGAATATGGAAGTAAAAAACAAGGGATAACCACACCGGATGCTCGGCCCCGAGCTCCTGCCTGCCCACAGCCCAAGAAAATTCCTGCTTCCCGGTATAATAAGTCCGACGAAGCGCAACAGCGTACTTTTCCTGTCGATAACTCGAAACCGTCTGCCCCCGGTCCTGTGGCTTCCACAACGACCCGATCTGCCGTAAAACCTAGTCGCTCTTACGCGGCCTCAGTTTCCAGGCAAACCGCCCAGTCCGTCATATCCGATGACGCACAGTTCGTCCGCGACTTTCTGTCTGGCTACGACCTCAAGAAAGTCGCATCCACCTTCAGGTCCATCCGAGACCGCCTGGAAACTGCTGACCCAACTGAGAGATTCATACTCTTGGTGGAAGCCTGCGAAGTCATAGGTCTTCTATGAACCGAGCCCTTAGACGAGATCTCTCTCTCATAGCCTGGAATGCTAACAACATCGGTTCCAAGCATTCCGACCTTCTAGAATTCCTGGCTCGGTTCAAACCTGACGTACTTCTCCTCTCTGAAACCCACCTGACCCCGGCGAACCGGTTTCGATTACCAAATTACGTGGTCTATCGGGATGACCGAGTTGGCCGACGAGCAGGCGGCACGGCGATCGCGGTGAGGACCTCCATAGGTCATCATCGTGTCGCTTTGCCGCAGCTTACCAACCTAGAGGCCACCACCATTGAGGTCCACGGAGCTCTTGGCGGCGTCCTCGTGGTTTCAGCATACAAGCCCCCACAAGCTGAACTCCTTGTCGGCGACCTGGACGTCATCTTCGATTCCCACTGAAGGGTAATTTTGGCCGGCGATCTGAATTGCAAGCATCGCGTTTGGAATAGTCGCCTGACTACTCCGAACGGGAGGCGCTTGCTCAGTTTTGTTGAATCGCGCCGGGCGATGGTGTTTGGTCCAGCGCAACCCACGTTCTTTCCGTCAAGGCCTAACGCGGCTCCCGATGTTCTGGATATCGCGGTGACCCAAGGAGTTGTCTGTCCGGTCGAGGTATTCTCACTTACGGAGTTGACATCCGACCACAACCCTATCTTGGTCCACGTCGCTACCCAGCACGCCTATGCACGTTCTGACCAGAAGAAGGTTATCGATTGGGATCGCTACGGCCCGGCCTTGTGCCGTCGATTGCCGCCAGCGGCCCCACTCGATTCCGTTCGCCTCCTAGACGAAGCAGTAGTGGGAATCAAAGAGGCAATCATCTCGGCTATAGGCGTGTCTTCACGTACGCGAGCTGGCTTCACGCCTGACTACCAACGCATCCCTGAGGAAGTCTCTCTTCTCGCTCGCGAGAGGAATTACTTCCGGAAACGTTGGCAGAAGACCCGTGATCCAGCCGATAAGGCAGCATACAATCGGCTCACCGGACGACTGCGTGGCAGTCTGAAGGCGTTCCGACGTAGCTGTTGGGAACTCGCTGTGGCCCGAACGGGGGATGTGGACCCGCAAAGTCACCCGTACAGAATACCTACCGCATTGACGGGCCGGAGGCGACGACCTCCACTCCCCGCCATTGTTGGACCGTTCGGACGGCTCCTGGGTCGCCCGGATGAGAAGGCCGAGTACTTGGGCTTGTGTTTCGAGTGACAGTTCGCTCCCAACCGCCCATGGACTGGGACTTCGACGAACAAGTCGAGATGGCTGTGGAAGACTTTCTGTCTCTTCCGATCACGGCGGAGCCCGAACCCATCTCTTTGGAAGAGGTCTCAGATCGGCTCGCTGAACTTCAACCAAGAAAAGCTCCAGGCCCGGACGGTGTTACGAACACCGCTCTATGACTTCTTCCCGAGCCTGGAGTTCAATTCTTGACTGATTTGTTCAACGCGTGTCTCAGACTGGCCTACTTTCCCAAGAAATGGCGAAAGGCGACGGTTATCGTGATCCCGAAGCAGGGAAAGGATACCACCCGCTCTGAAAACCTCCGGCCTATCAGCCTACTCTCCGCTACGTCCAAGGTTTTTGAGCGCCTCGTGCAGCGTCGTGTACGAGAACATCTAACCAACTTTGACGTGCTGGTCCCCGAACAGTTCGGCTTTCGTGTGGGGCATTCGACCACTCATCAACTGATGAGAATGGTGGAAAGCGTCACGGAAGCCGGGTGTCGGAGAGAACGGACCGTTGGCTGTTTCTTAGATGTTGAAAAAGCCTTCGACAGCGTATGGCATGATGGCCTATTATTCAAGCTTAGGGAAGTCCAGCTCCCGGACTGCTACCTCCATCTGGTTGCTAGCTTTCTGACGGAGAGGACCTTCTGCGTGAGAGTTGGCGATTCAGTCTCTTCCGAGAGACGTATCACAGCCGGCGTCCCTCAAGGTAGTGTTCTAGGCCCCCTTCCGTTCTCGATCTACGTCAACGACGCGCCGAGACAGCCTGGAGTCCAGATGGCCCTCTTTGCTGACGACACGGCCGTATTTACGGCAGATCGTCACGTGGAAAGGGCCGTCCTACGACTGCAGCGCCAGCTCGACACGCTCGTGGACTGGACTGAGAATTAGAGAGTGCAACTCAACGCTACCAAGAGTGTAGCCGTCGAATTCTCGAAGCGACGGAAGAACCCTGTTAGGCAGCTACGAATGGGCAGAACGTACTTGCGCTGGTCCAAAGAGGTCAAGTACCTCGGATTACACCTTGACCGTCGGCTCACCTGGCGTACCTACGCACAGACAGTTCTTAAGCGAGCATCCACTCGCCTGTGCGCACTGTTTCCACTCCTAATCAGCTCAGCCATGACCAGGAAATTGGGCAGGATGATCGTCGGCGCGTATCTGCTGCCGGTCATTACCTACGCCTGTCCGGTCTGGGGTTACCTCGCCGCAATGCATAAAAAGAAGTTGCAGAGCGTCCTCGACAGGGGTCTTCGGCTAGCGGCCAAAGTCCCCCGTCGCTTTTCATCTCGCCTTCTAAGGAGAGGACTTGGCGTCCGCTCCTTAGACGACACATTCAGGCGGCTTGCACGCAAATTTTATGCACGTGCGGCGAGGTTCCCAGGCAATCCTCTAGTGACTGGGCTGGGAAGGTACCGTATACGTCCAGGTGATTCGTGGAAACGCCCTCGGTGTATACTGCGCTAGTGTAGGCTAGCACAACAGCCGAGAATCGGCCTGCTATAGAGCACACGCCCCACTTGGGCAGGGCCACGAGGCAGGAGCTCCAGAAGGTAGCTCGAAACTCAGATACCGAGCGGTTCGTCTCTGCGACGCACAACCGCAAAGCCCAGAGCGAAAAAAAAAATTTGTTTTTATAAATAGTGTTGTTTTATTGTGAATCTGAAGATGGTCTATTGACCGAAATCGATCGAAACATTATATTATAACAACTTTATATATAAACAAGTGAAACATTAATAAAAAACATATGTAAGTATATATAAAATACAATTATCATTAATGATAATGTTTGTTATATAGTAAATATATTAACATGATAATGTTTGTTATTTAGTAAATATATTTGTTATATAGTTATATAGAAAACATGATAATATTTGCGCAAAAGAAAAAATCAATCAGTCAGTTTACGTTAAAACACATTGTTTGTTTAAATTTAAGTTAAATGAAAAATCTACGATGTCTTAAGTTTTTAATTTTTTTTTCTTTTCTGCTGTCAGACATGCTTAATATCTTAAATCATGCCGAGGAAAAGAACTCTTGAAGGAGTGAGTGAGAGACGTCGCTACAAAAGACTGGCAACAAACGAGACGCCTGGCCAAAGACAACAACGGCTTGCAACCCTGAGAAACTCTCAAAGAGCATCCCGTCTCAGGAGAATCGATCAACTACAACCACAAACAACAACCAGCACACGTAATGAAGCACACAACTGGGGGTCGCGAGTAGTGCAGTGTCCCGAGTCTCAGGAAGGACTCCTGCCACTGGGTCAGTTTGAGTTCTTTTTATGTAATTTTATCTATTTAGGGGGGGTCTGAAGCGACCTGCGATTGGTGGATTATACCACCGGGACTAATAGACGAGGTCGCTTCCAGGACTCACCTGGTCGCGGGGTGTATTTACCAAGTCTGGCAATGAGGGAATTGTGGGTCACTCTGTCGGAACGAACATAGAATCTACGCGCCAGGCGTCTCACGGTGTCACCAAGAGAGCGGACACCGAGTCCTCTCCTCAAAAGACGAGAAGAGTACCTCCGGGGGACTTTACACGCAAGCTTCAGTCCCCGGTCGAGTACGTGCTGGAGCGTTGTTCTATGACCACGAGCCAGGCATACCCAAACAGGACAGGCGTAGGTAATCACGGGCAACACGTACGAGTTGACTATGAGCTTACCTAGCCGGGGGGTCATTGCCGGATTAGATAGCACGGGCCAGAGTCTACTGAGTTGCGCCGAAGCGCGTTGTCTGATGTAATTTGTATGGGTTCGCCAGGTGAGTCAGGAATCCACGTGGAGCCCGAGGTACTTGACGCTGTTGGTCCAGGGCACCTCGACGGGGCCTACTTTAAGCTGCCGAGGCCGCTTGCGTTTGCGCGAGAATATTACCGCGGCGCTCTTGGAAGCGTTAACGGCAACTCTCCAGTCATCGGTCCACCCGACATACGCGTTGAGTTGACGCTGGAGCTTAATTGCCGCATAACTTGCGTTCGGCTCTGAGGCAACAGCCGCAGTGTCATCCGCGAACAGCGACAATTTTACTCCAGGAACTCGGGGCGTGTCATTGACAAACAGCGAGAACAGGAGAGGCCCAAGGACACTTCCCTGAGGGACGCCAGCAGTAATACGCCTCTCCGAAGAGAGAGCGTGGTCTATTCTCACTCGGAAGCTACGGTCTCGCAGAAAGCTGCCGATCAAGTGAACGTAGCAATTTGGAAGAAGGACTTCCGTGAGTTTGTAAAGGACACCCTCGTGCCACACGCGGTCAAAGGCTTTCTCTACGTCTAGGAAGATCGCAGTCGTCTGTTTGCCCTGGCAGCCAGCCTCGGTAATGCATTCCACGAGTCTCATCAGCTGATGAGTCGAGGAGTGCAGCTCACGAAAGCCGAACTGTTCGGGGATCAGCACGTCTAGTCTTTCTAGATGGTCGCGGATCCTACGCTGGATCAGTCGCTCGAAAACCTTGGACGTCGCGGACAAGAGGCTGATGGGTCTGAGATTTTCCACGCGAGAAGAATTCTTTCCCGGCTTGGGTATCACTATTACTGTAGCCGTTTTCCATTTCACCGGAAAGTAGGCCAGTCTGAGGCATGAATTGAACAGGTCAGAGAGGAACTGGGTTCCTCGCTCCGGAAGGCGATGGAGGGCGGAATTCATGACTCCGTCCGGGCCAGGCGCCTTCCGGGGCTTGAGCTGAACAATCTTCTCAGAGACCTCCTCCGGGGAGATGGGGAGTTGGACTGTGATACCGGCCGATAGAAAGCGCTCTACTTCGCGGCAGATTTGCTCAGTGAAAGCCGGGTTCTTGGATGGGTTGGGAGCGAACTGTCGCTCTAAACTGTCAGCCAAGAACTCTGCCTTTTCGAGGGGGCGGCCAAGGGGTTGACCGCCGGGTCCGACCAGTGCGGGGAGGGGCGCGCGTTTACGCTTTCCCGTTAGGGCACTGGGAATCCGTCAGACATTACGGTCCTCGGCAGGGCCATCCATCTGTGTAACAGCTAGCTCCCAGTTGCGTCTACGGAACGCCAGCATGTCGCGACGCAACTTGCCGGACGCTCTGTTGAACGCAGCCTTGTCAGCCGGGTCACGAGTCCTCTGCCAGCGTCTCCGGAGGCGATTCCTCTCGCAAGCGAGCTGAGACACCTCTTCGGGGATCCGCTGATAGTCGGGCGTGAGCCCCGGCTTCATCCGGGAGGACACGTCAACCGCCGAGACTACGGCTGTGTCGAATAAGGCAACTGCCTCGTCGACATGCTGGGTAGTGTCGAGCGGGATATGCTGAGGTAGGCGGCGACTGAACGCCGGGCCAAAGCGGTCCCACTCGATTACCCGCCGCTCGTCGCGGACGGTAGCGTGCTGGGTAGCTATATGCACACTGATAGGGCAGTGGTCCGAGGACAGTTCCGAAATGACGGAGACGTGGACCGGGCAATAAACGCCCCTGACCGTCAGGGCGGGAGTTAGCCCTCGAGGGATAGTACGTAGGCCCGGTAGGACCCATGACTGTGACCCGAGCCGCATCAGCATACCTGCGTAAAAGGGCCCCGTTTGGGTTCACCAAGCGGCTCCCCCAATCAGGGTGCTTACAGTTCAGGTCGCCCGCCAGGACTACCCTCCTGTGTGCGCCAAAGACGGCCTCCAGATCGTTCGACAGGAGCTCCGTTTGTGGAGGCTTGTAAGCGGAAACCACGAGTAGACCGCCGAGAGTACCATTGAGCTCAACCGCGGTGCACTCGAGGTTCCGCCGCTGAGGCAGGACAACGCGGTGATGGCGAAGACTCGCCTTCACCGCGATGGCTGTGCCCCCTCCTGCGCGACCCGACCGGTCATCCCGGTAGCACACGTAGTTGGGCAGTCGGAAACGACGATGCGGGGTCAGGTGCGTCTCACCAAGAAGAAGCACATCGGGCTTGTGTCGGGCAACGAACTCTAAGAGCTCAGAATGCCGGGAAGCGAGGCCGTTGGCGTTCCACGCCACGAGCTCGAGGTCTCGCTTGAGGGATTGCCGTGGTTGTCCGTTCATAACAGACCAATAATATGGCAGGTTTCCACCAAGAGGAGGAATTTGTCTTGGGGCGAGGCTGTTGCCAAGCGTTCCTTGATTTTAAGGAAATTTTGGGCTACTTTCTGCAAGTCGTAGCTTGCCAGAAAGTCGGACACGACGGCGAGATCATCGGTAGATGAGGCCTGGGGAGAACGCTTGGCGGCAGCTGCATAGCTGCGGCGGGGCGAGGCGATGGAAGCCTTGGGGGCAGGTTCTGGAGCGGGTGGTCGCTCTGGCTTTTGGTGGACAGGCTTGGGTCCAGTGGCAGGTAACTTTGGCTGGCCCGTGATCTTGGCCTGAGGTTTACCTTTTTTGCCTGATCTGGGGTGTCTAGGCTTGGGTTGGCTGTTGCCAAGCGTTCCTTGATTTTAAGGAAAGTTTGGGCTACTTTCTGCAAGTCGTAGCTTGCCAGAAAGTCGGACACGACGGCGAGATCATCGGTAGATGAGGCCTGGGGAGAACGCTTGGCGGCAGCTGCATAGCTGCGGCGGGGCGAGGCGATGGAAGCCTTGGGGGCAGGTTCTGGAGCGGGTGGTCGCTCTGGCTTTTGGTGGACAGGCTTGGGTCCAGTGGCAGGTAACTTTGGCTGGCCCGTGATCTTGGCCTGAGGTTTACCTTTTTTGCCTGATCTGGGGTGTCTAGGCTTGGGTGGCCTGTTGAGCTTTGCTCGGGCTCACTCCACGTTGAGGTTTCGGAACCGGAGCAGACCTAGGGGCCGGTTTTCGGACCACAGGTTCAGCGGCTTTGGCCGTTTTGACTGGTTGGCTAACAACTTGTCGAGGCTTAGGCTGGACAGGTTTAGTAAGTTTGTCCAGCTGCTCTTTGTAAACTGGGCAGCGCCTGTTATTAGCAGCATGGGTGCCGCCACAGTTGATACAATATCTGTGGTTGTCAGGAACAGCGCAGGCCTGCGTTAGGTGGTCATTTCCACAGCGGACGCAGGTCGGCGCGTTCCGACAACGGAAGCTGCTGTGGCCGAACCTCTGACACCTGTGGCACTGGGAGATTCGCCCGGTCTGACGGCAGGGCTCTACGCTCACGCAGAGCCCGAAAAGCCGTTTCAATTCTAAAAGGGCCTGGGTGGAGTCGCCCTTCTCCACCAGAAGTCTGATTAGGGGGAGTGGTCGACGCGAGCCATAAGTAGTGTACAGCCGAGAGGCTCCCACAACCTTATAACCCGCGTCGCACAGTTCGTCCAGGCCGACCTGCGGATCCGCCTGTATGTCCAGGCCCCGAAGGACGAGGGCTACAGGCTTGATTCTGTTCAGGGAGTATGTGTGGAACTGGAACGATTCACGTTCCAGCCACTGGATTACTCCCAAGTGTTCAGAAGCGCTGCGGCAGGCAACGCACACAGTCTTACTCCCTAGGAGTTTGACAGAAGCGTTATCTGCCAGCGCAACGACCTTGCGGAGTCGGCGAGTAAAGCCGATAATATCCCTGACGTTCGTGACGAACACCGGCGGGATCCTTCCTTTGGAGGTGCGGCTAGGCGCAACCTCAGCGGAGGCTTGGAATGCCGCCGAGTCCGTAGCCGAATTCAGGGAAGCCAGGGAGGGAGACTTCCTCGGCTTGCCACCGTGCCCTACTACCACCCAGTCGGTGGAAGCCGAGGTCTCCATATCTGGGGAGTCAGACTCCGTCAGAGGATTAGGGCTGCCTGGCCTACTAGCGGCCGTGCAGCCGGAAGGTCCGGCCTTTACGGGCTTGGTCGGCCCTAACAAGGACCGATTGTTATCACGAACTTGCGCGGGTTGAGCAGGGCTTCCCGCGCGAGTCGTAGGGTTCCCGACTGGCCCAAGTGGCCGGCCAGGGGGCTCGTCGCTGCCGCACAGTGCTTCAGGGGCACTAACAGCTTGTCTAATGCTGACTAGCTCAGCTCTTTGCCCAGCGGGTATCCGGGGGCCGAACTGTGACACCGTCACAGTGGCGGCGCAACCCGCATCTCTATTCGTGAGTCCTACTCTCGGACTCCCCGGATTCCGCTGGGCAGCGCTACCTACACGACTTACCGGCACTGTGCGGCAGGTCCCAGTTGTGCGCGTTTTCTCCTCGTCTTGCTGGCAAGGCGGCTGGTCCACTTCCATCGCTGCAGCTTGGTGTTGGCACTGGCGATGCTGCGAGTGTTGATCCGGCGGCTTCTTCTTAACAGCCTCCGTCGATTGCTGTGATAGCCTCTTCATAGCAGTATCTTGAGGTCGAGGCGGTCCTCTTCTGCGTTGTTCAGCTTAGATGTTCACTCTTCCAATGTAAGCAGTCGAATGTTGTCCGTCATGTGATTCTGCTCACGTAATGAAGCAACGGCAGCAGAGAACTCGACACAACCTACAACCAGCACATCTTCACAACTGCAACGGTTGAAAATAGACATTGAACGAACGCGAGTGCAAGACAAGATGCCAATGACTTATTGTTGTGCAAGGTTTTTGCAAAAGGATTGTGATGTGACAAAACACTCTGTTGGTCCCATGAACAAAATTTGCAAATATTGTGGTGCAAAACTGTTTTCTTTAGAAGTCTCAGAGGGATCGTCATCTCTTTGCTGTCACAAGGGTAAGATTAATGTATCAGAAGTTGTTGTTTGTGATGAACTTAAAACTTTGCTTGAGCGTAATGACAACACAACTAAAAACTATTTAGACAACATTCGTCAATTTAATAGTGCTTTACCTATGGGCTCTGCTCAAGTAAACTCAGTACATGTTCCAGGACGTGGCCCATTTTGTTTTAAAATTCATGGACAAATGTATCACATGATCGGTGGCTTGCAGCCACCTGCAGGTCACAATCCATCTTACGCTGGATTATTTATTATGGATTCTGACGAGGCTTTAGAGCAACGACTTGGAAATGTTGCAAATACACGCTGTGACCCAGAAATAATGGCCATGTTGCAGACGATGTTGACACATCACAATCCTTATGCACAAATATTCAAATTTGTCAAACATTACATGGTGAATGCTCCAGATGTACAATTACAATTCACAACAGACAATGCTTTTGATCCAAGGAGGTATAATTTGCCAACAACATGTCAGGTGGCAGCAGTATTTATTAGTGACGATGGTGCACCCCCAGGCCAATTTCACTTTGTAGTGTACTCAAAAAGTTCTGGAGCATTAACTCGCATATCCTATTTGAATCCACACAGTGACCCAGTGTGTTACCCATTGCTTTTCCCATGCGGTGATTCAGGGTGGAAGCCTGGCATGCCTCACGTTAACATTCATAGAACAGCAGTAAGGACTGTCACTACCCAATTACAATATTACTGTTATCGTCTGGCAGTCAGAGGGACTTTCAATCTAATTCATTACTCAGGAAAACTGTTTCAACGGTATGTCGTTGACAGTTATGTAAAAGTAGAAGGCTTCCGTATTGCTTATGTAAGATCTCATCAGAAGGAATTGCGAGCTGAAAGTTACAAAGGTTTGACTGATTTCATTCACAGTAATGCTCAGCAAAGGGGTATGTTACCAGGAATTCCAGTGGTTTTGCCATCATCTTTTATAGGCTCTGCAAGAAATATGCTCCAGAACTACCAAGATGCTATGTCGATTGTTGCTCGCTTTGGCAAGCCTGATATTTTTCTGACATTCACATGTAATCCGAACTGGCCTGAAATAACAGGTGAATTACAGCCGTTTAAACAAGTTCAACACAGATCAGACCTGATAACAAGAGTCTTTAGCTTGAAGTTAAAATCTTTGCTCGATGGTCTTCTCAAAAAACATGTATTAGGGGTTGTAATATCTTATGTCTATGTCATAGAATTCCAAAATAGAGGGTTGCCTCATGCACACATTTTACTTATGTTAAGGCAGTCCGACAAATTAACTGGAGATGAACATGTCGATTCGTTGATTACAGCTGAAATTCCTGATCCTCAAACAGATCCCATACTTTACAACATTGTTAAGAAATGTATGATCCACAATCCATGTGGACAGATCAATCCAAACTTGCCCTGTATGAAAGATGGACAGTTCACTAAAGGTTTTCCTAAAGATTTCAATGATCAAACAAACCTTAACGTCAATGGGTATCCCTTATACCGGAGGACAGATAATGGAATCAATTTTGTAGTGGGAGAGTCGTTGGATTGTGCCATATAATCGATATTTGACACTAAAATATGACGCACACATTAATGTCGAAATTTGTTCTTCGGTAAGGTCTGTTAAATGTTTGTACAAATACGTATACAAGGGTCATGATTGCGCATCAGTACGTTTACATAACCATCCAGAAGATCAACAACAAATCAATGTTGATGAAATCAACCTTTACTTGGATTGTCGGTATGTCAGTCCCCCGGAGGCTATATGGAGGCTTCATGAATGACGGCTTTTTGATCGTTCGCATGCCATCGTACGTCTACCAGTGCACTTAGAGGAAGAGCAAATGATTTACTTCGAACCTGGAAGAGACTTGGAAGCAAACATGAACAAGGCAACGAAACTTACAGCTTATTTCAAATTATCTGAAAAAGAAGAAATTGCGAGACAGTATTTGTACTCAGAAATCCCAGAACATTACACCTGGATCAAGGACGAGTGGAAACCACGAAAACGATTCGCAAACTCCATTGGGAGAATTTACACCGTAAACCCTGCTGACCGTGAAAGATATTTCCTACGTGTTCTTCTACTGCATGTGAAAGGTGCGACAAGCTACGCTCACCTCAGAACGCTTGATGGAACACTATGTACGTCGTTCCTGGCGGCTGCAGAAAAATTGCATTTGGTGGATAATCATCAAGAATGGGTAGACTTGGCAAGAGGCCACAAACTTCAAAATGCCTCAGCAGCTACGTGAACTGTTCGCCATTGTGTGCTTATTTTGTACGCCAACGAACATTCCTGAACTTTGGGAAACGTTCCACGAGCAATTATCAGAGGACTTCAGCAGAACTCATGACGTTGAAACTAGCAAAAACTTCACTTTACATTGTTTAGAAGACATTTTTAAACAACACGGCCACCATTGCGAAGACTTCGGATTGCCGAAACCTACCGATTGCAATTTCCACCACGACGGTAACAGATACAACATCGAAGAAGAAAATCAAAAGGGAATGGAAGCTTACGCCAAACTGAACAATGAACAGCAACAAATCACAGATGACATTTTGCAAGCAGTCAGAAGTGGCACACAGCGATTAATGTTCATCGATGGACCAGGTGGAACCGCCAAAACGTTCCTTTACAGAACGTTATGTCACATTTTACGAGGAGAAGACAAGGTTGCTTTACCTGTTGCTTGGACAAGAATAGCGGCCAATTTATTGCCGGGTGGCAGAACTTCTCACTCCCTATTCAAATTACCTGCACCTATCCTTGACACTTCAGTATCATCTATCAGGCCATATTCAAAACAAGCCGACCTACTTCGAAGAGCATCATTGATAATTTGGGATGAAGTTTCAATGGTTCCCAAACACGCCCTAGGAATTGTTGATCGACTCCTACGAGATATTTCCAACGTAAACACACACTTCGGAGGAAAAACAATAGTTTTCGGTGGCGACTTCAGGCAGGTACTTCCTGTTGTCAGGCACGGAAACATAACGACCATAATAGAAGCAAAAATACAACAATCACCACTGTGGCGAACAATACAGAAACGAAAACTGTCGCAAAATATGAGAACGGACGATCCAGAATTCAGCAATTGGCTGCTGCAGTTAGGAAACGGAGCACTCGAAGTGAAACACGACGTTCCACAAAACACAGTCAAGATTCCCAAGACAGTCTACTGCGACGAAAACGAGATAATTGCGAAAGTGTTCCCAACTGGCAGCATTAATGCCAATAATGTCAACGACTTTATCAACACAGCCATATTATGCCCGAAAAATGTAGACTGTACAAAAATCAACGAACACATTGTGCAAAACATTGTAGAAGGAGATTGCAAAGTTTACCACAGTTGTGATTCCGTACAATCCGACGAGGGGACCGGCAACCAATTGTATCCTCTAGAATTCTTAAATAGTTTAAACCCATCAGGCTTGCCAACACATAAATTAATTTTGAAGAAAAACACTATTGTCATGTTGATCAGAAATTTAAATGCTAAACAGGGCTCAATCAATGGGGCAAGAATGGTCGTCACGCACCTCCATGAATACTCTGTCACTACTCGGTTAATTGACTCTGGAAAAACTGTTGTCATACCACGAATTAACCTCACCCCATCCGACCCAACCATGCCTTTCCAAATGACCAGAAGACAGTTCCCACTGAAAGTTGCCTTTGCAATGACTATCAATAAGTCTCAGGAACAAACGCTTCAAAGAGCTGGATTATACTTACCAAATGCCGTATTTACTCATGGACAACTCTATGTAGCCTTTTCAAGGGTCACTAAATCTAACAATATTTTTGTATCAATTATCGAAAACGACAAACAAAAAATTCAAGATGATTGCATTCTAACATCAAATATTGTATACAAAGAGGTATTGTAAATTGTAAATACGTTCACATTAATAAACTCTCTTTGCTGTTTTGTTTATACACTTCGCAGAACTGTTCTTGAAAAACTTTTGTTTCAAGTACCGAAAATGACAAACAAAAAATTCAAGATGATTGCATTCTGACATCAAATATTGTATACAAAGAAGTATGTAAATTGTAAATACGGTCACATTAATAAACTCTCTTTGCTATTTTGTGTACACACTTCGCTGAGTATTTAATTTCAACAACCCAACAAAAGACTAAATCATTTTGGGGGGGGGGAAGGTTCAATGTGCGAAAGTTTCGCACGGGTTTACTGGTAAATAAAAAATGGTCTAATGTAAATAAACTGTAATCTTAAAATGTTTACTTTTTGATAAATGCCTATTTTGTTGGTCCCTTTAAAAGGGCTGCTTCACCCTTCAAGATTGTAGGCTTATATTTATCGATAAAATATTAAATATTAGTAAGAATTCGCGGAATAAATAAATAAACTATCCACATATTCTATATTCAACCATATTTTATTTTGTATAATACCGTATTTTCATGCCCCCCCCCCTTCGTATTTTATAGGATAATTTTACGTAGAAGTTACAAACTAGTAGTATATAAAATGTGTTAAGATTTTAAATTTAAAAAACAAGGCAGACTGTGGAGAAGTGTTTTATTACAAATTATGAAAGAAATACACTTAGCCATAAACTGAAATACATATTTTATTTTATTTTTAGTTTTAATACCCACTTAAAAGCCACAAATCGTAACTCTAAAATGGCACTGATTTGTTATTGAAGAAACAGACATCTGCGAATTCATGACTAATTTTTTACTAATTAATTAATTTTGTAATGTTATTACGTTGCCCTTTATTTATTTTAAATCATTATGCATAACGATTCATAAAAATATTCTAATATAAACTGCATTTAATACTTGATTGAATAAATAAACACTAGGTATAGTTCTACAGATAATTGTTATTTTCCTGACAATTGTTTCACCAGTTACGGCAGCTTCAGAGGCTGTATTTGAACTGACAGATCTGAAATGTATGTTAGGCGGGGCGGGTTGGAGGTAGCTTCAAATCTGTCAGTTCAAATGCAACCTCTGAAGCTACCGTAACTGGTGAAACAATTGTCAGGAAAATAACAATTATCTGTAGAACTATACCAAGTGTTTATTTATTTAAGTGTTAATAAAATGTTCTACCAAATGCCGAGCGACCATTCGATCAGTGTAAACTGCATTTTTAAATAAATCATTGTCAAATGCGTTCTACCAGTGGCGGCTGGTGGTTGAAAAATTTGGGGTTGCAGATGGGTTGGATGGATTAAAATTGTTTTATTCTCTGAATAGAAAATGTCCAAGTCTCCTCCCCTCCAAACAATACACAAGGAAAGTAAAATACTGCAATTTTAGTGTCACACCTAAGTAACCACGAATATTTATTGTACGAATTGTGACGATTTTGAAAAATATCGTAAATCGCACAAATAAAAAATTTTTAATTTCTAACAAGTAAGAGTATTATCCACTCTTACCTATACCCAGATTCCTGCATCAACTTGAAATTGTCCCGTACCAACACGCAAAGAAAGGTGTTAATTAAATAATAATAATAATTACGTTAATTATTTAAAATACGACTGTATAAATAAGGAAATCTCTAATTCGTAACAAAGTTGACATAAAGTATTTACATTCTAATTGATGAATAATTAATAATATATAAAAGAACGAACTATTTTCTCAGTGCGTAAATACGCGCCAGCTTACTGACCCCTCGCCCCTAAACTATGCAAACAGTCGCCAGTAGAACTTCGACATGTAAAGATGTGAGTTTTGTGTTGTCCACATACACGTAGGTGTATGCCGTTAAAAACATATCCAGTTTGAGGTGATTTTATTTTGAAGAATGTAGTGTGGAAAATAATAACATAAATAAATAATGTAGTGTGTGTAGAGTTATAAAAAAATATAGAGAAAGGAAAACTCAGCCAACACATCTCTTTAAAAAATAAAACTGTAAGTTGTAAGATATGTAACTAGCAGACTTTAGTACTGCAAAGTAAGAACTATAATTAAGGTGTAAAATGTGAACTACAAACTCCAGACGTAGAAAAATCAAACTACAACAGTATGAACTTCAAGTAAAAATCCGATCGTCGAGACCAGATATAATCAACCCAATGTAGCTTCAAGAGGAACCACGTACTCCACCCTAGAAGACGACAGAAGATGACCACCAAGGACCCAACAACAACCTCATATTAAATTCAGGTGATATCCAAACACAACATTTGTACATAATCGTTTCAATAAGAGAAGTAACAAAAGAACACTAAAGAACTTTTAATAATGTAAAGAATAACTTATCAGATTTGTAATTTTTGTAATGAAGTAGTAGTAACAGCACTATATCTAAATGTAAGGTAATTCTGTAGTTTACAACCAATCTTATTCTTCCAATAATTTGGTTAAAATTGTGATAAATTAATTTTTAACAAAGTTCAGACCCGGATCCGAGGTATTTAAAACAAACATCTAGATGAGTATTTTTTTTTTTGAGATAAAAGGAATAATATACTTAATATTTTTAAAGCATTAAAAGGAGAATTTACTAAAGTAATTCTTTTTAAAAAAGAAACAAAGTAAAACATGAGATTTGAATAGTAATAAAGAGATGTTTTCGCTAACACCAAGTGAGTGAATAAATTTGTGCAATCCTTGTCTATTTCCTATGTAAAAATTGTGTTGTAATTTGTTGGTAAGGAAGTTTTACTAACAACGGCAGCTAGTTTAATTAACTGGTAACGAATTGAACTAGTTCCCGACTTTTGTGTTGTCTTAACAAGGGAGACGTCACAGAATCTTTTCTAAATTTACGATTAAATATTCTGTTACCTGATTTTAACGGGCAACAGGTAGAGAGTAGGCCTACCTACTCTCTTAATTTCAATTTTTTCTTCAATAGGACGTAAACTGAACGCCGTTTTCGGTAAGTTTTTCGACAGAATTCATTGCGTCCTAGCAGTTAAATATAATAAATATCTTACAACTATGACACCTTAATCATATGTATTACTATTTACATTTGATGATGAATTAAATTGACACTAACAACGAACTTAGAAATTCCAACCTCGCGCACCACGTGTTATTTGCCAACAAATAGACTGGTGGCGCCGTGACGTACAAACGGTGTTTGCAGTCCCAAATCACACCAAGCGAGCCTATACCGTAGTAATAGGAGCAACGAGTCTAGCCAGCCAGAGCACTACTCCATTGTATTTCCTCATATACAAAGCACGTCATGCTTGGTGCATACACCGCGGCAAGAAGCTGTATGCTTTTTAGTAGGCCTAATTGGTTTGCGCTTTTCAATCGGCAAATGATTAATTATGATGATTTAGCTTCAAATCACTATTATTAGTTATGGTTTTGTTCATAATTCTATAATTTAAAATACAATTCTGGAATTATTGGGGGTTGTACAACCGTGCAACCTAAGCACGGGCTGCTACTGCGTTCTACTAAGTTAAAAGATGAAACCGAAGTCTCGAGGAGACGAGTGATACAGAACTGTTGAAAATGTGTTAAAATGGAATAATAAATTTTCTGTTTAAAAAGGGGGACCTCCGGGAATAAACTGCCTAGGGCCGCAAAATGTTCAAATCCGCCATTGACAGTATCAACATCTCTTCTTTTCTGCATTTCCTTATTCGCTATATTGCACACGTCTTATTCTACTTACCGTAACTATAGTGTACAGATACATTTTCTACGTATATACGCACTATTGTATTTTACATACCATATAAAGAAACAAGGAAATCATCTCGTAAAAGATCAGTTTGGATTTCGTGAAAAAAGGGGGCAAGAGAGGTTAATATTTTGGGACTACAAAATTGAGACAACCGAAGACGTCATCTATTACAGCTGTCACGTTCTTTGTCTCTCTCTTAGCGAAAGACTTTGTCATTCACTGTTACTTGGTGTAAAGTTGTTTTTGAAGACATCCAACTTAATCGCACGGTTAGAAAGATGATACTTAAGTTCAGAACAGGTAAAGAATGCAAGGGCGTATTTACGGGGAAGGACGAACGGGACCGGACCCCCCCCCCCGGAAGGTCGACAAAACATGACTATTTTTAGTAAATAATTTACCTTAATTGAAACCGTCCAGTGATTTCAAGGATGATATATGCGTTACGCGTTTCAAGTCATATGACCCTTCATCAGACAATAATCACTCACAAGGAGATCATCAAATATTAAAATTCACACGAAACACCCATATGTATAATTGCAAAACGTATAAGAGCGTCCAACACAGTGCACTGCGCGAGGCTTACCGGACACTGAGCAAACGCGTGTCTCACCGTGTGTTATCTCATAATCGATTGTAGCGCGGTGTCATATAACGGGTTTGATTTGAAATTTAATTTATCATTAAGTATGCCATCATGAGTATCTGGGTTATTATGTCCATTATAGATTTCAAATTCTTCCCATGTATCCATATAACGACCCTTACTACAATAATGTAAGGGTATTAAGTTCGTATTAAAATTCGTGTACGAATGGTTGCATGTAATTAAATGTCGTGTGAAATTAGATTTTATATTATCTATAGAAACACCTTTATTGATGAGATTATGTGGAGTGTGTTCCCGAAACCTTTTAATAAAAGGTCTCCCCGTTTGACCAATGTAGAAACATTCACAATCATTACATATTAACTTGTGTTTCCTAAGAATGTTATCCACCATACGGCAATCATAACCATTAGCATTAAAAGGTTTCGAGAACACACTCCACATAATCTCATCAATAAAGGTGTTTCTATAGATAATATAAAATCTAATTTCACACGACATTTAATTACATGCAACCATTCGTACACGAATTTTAATACGAACTTAATACCCTTACATTATTGTAGTAAGGGTCGTTATATGGATACATGGGAAGAATTTGAAATCTATAATGGACATAATAACCCAGATACTCAATATCTTAATGATATTAAATCATACTTAATGATAAATTAAATTTCAAATCAAACCCGTTATATGACACCGCGCTACAATCGATTATGAGATAACACACGGTGAGACACGAGTTTGCTCAGTGTCCGGTAAGCCTCGCGCAGTGCACTGTGTTGGACGCTCTTATACGTTTTGCAATTATACATATGGGTGTTTCGTGTGAAATTTTAATATTTGATGATCTCCTTGTGAGTGATTATTGTCTGATGAAGGGTCATATGACTTGAAACCCGTAACGAATATATCATCCTTGAAGTCACTGGACGGTTTCAATTAAGGTAAATTATTTACTATATAAAGTGACTTGGACCGTATAAATAATAATGTTTATGACTATTTTTGTTAATGTCTAAATTTTTGGGTTTTTTTATTACGTTGTGAGCTGTGTACGGTAATATAGTAGTAACTCTTTTCTTTAAATGTACAAACAAGTTTATTACACAGCATTTGCGCATACGTTTTAAGTATGAAATACAGGAAAATCAATTCAGTCACCCTGGAAGAAATTCTTAATGAATTGGCAAAAAATCAAGCGAACCCATATTAAACTCTAAAACATTTTCAAACAGTGAATCTTTTTGGTGTACAAACTTTTCTTAGTTTACCTATTTTTCATTAAAGCTGTAGTTATCATTTTTAAATGTAAAACGTCAATAAGTATCTTCTAAACGAATGTTTCAATAGCACGTATTGTTATTGCCTTATTACCGTTTACTTTAAAGGGATTGATTCAGGATGTTGTGACACGTTTTTAGCCACTTTAAAGATTGTAACATTGATTAGTCTTAATTTGTTTTTTTCTTTTGTATGAAGCTGACATGACTGGACCCTTCCCAAGGAAAAATTGTAGATACGGCACTGGCAGAGTGGAAGTACAACTTCGTAAAGAGGTGAGGCAGAGCCTGTACCACGTACAGTAAAAAATTATTTACAACGATTTTCAACGGATCGTCGAAGTCGACACTACAGCCAGTGGTTGCAAAAAAAACAATTACATAGGCCTATTCATGTTACACTTTCTGTCCTGTTGTTCTTCTTGTTTTTAACCTGTTTTTATTGAAAATAAAGTAAAACAATGGAGCAAGTTCTTTTTCTTTTCTTTATCATTCTCTTTTATCATCGTCCTTCAACCATTTACTGAACGCCAATCTGTCTGTATCGCTTCAAGTAAGATCTTACCCCTTCTGATTGTCAACCTCCCAATATAATCCACCCTATTTTCGTCTCTTTTTAATATTCCTCCATCCTGTTATGCTTCCAATGATGAGTTTACGTTTTCTTTCATTATCAGATCTTGTCACACTAGTATGCCATTTGAGCTGCAGAACTCGCTCAGTATTTTTCAACGAAGTTCATTTATTATTGGATAAAGTTTGATATTACATACGAAATTCCCATTGCCATACTATTTTCTGTTTAGTAAAGAAACAAATTGTAGAGCAATCATACATTAACAGAATTATCACTGTTGCACACCGCTATAGAAAAATTATACCGATTTGCGTTCCGGTGCGCACCTATTCAGTGAAGATGAAATTGGAATTTTAACCTATGACGACCTCGTATGAGGGATATTTTTTAAGATGAAGCATATCTTGTGAAACATGTCATCAACTATGAACAAGAAGTCGCAAGGCGGATTGTAAAGGTTAGTTTTATCTATTCATGCAAGTGGCTTGGACACCACTGAAAAAATGTATGCTACAATGCGGTGAAAGGGCGTGGCGGTGGAAGCAGGTGTTAGTAGGGTCGGAAATTTCCGTTTGGCTTTGGGATTTCCGTTTTATGTAGGAGTGATAAGTAGAGGAGGAGAGGTTCTCTTAACTGGTAGACGGGAGTATAAACGCGGAAGAAGGCGACTGTCCAGTCGTTGTTTAAGTGTTTCAACCGCTAGTCACGGGTAAGAAATTTTTTTTTTTGTATCGACCATCTAAGGACCACATGCCAATTTCAATTCTTTACTCTCTGTTCTTTTCTTTTTCTACAATATTTTTTCATCTTTTCACTGTGTCTCTTCTTCCCTGTCTTCAGTCCACTTTGAACCTGCGTTTTTCCTCTCTCCTACCCTGGACTCCTTCCTTTTGAACACGTTTGCCCAAAAAACTTCTCTTTCAATTGCTTCTTCTGCGTGTATATTATTGTTTTCTAAATTCTTTTGGACTTCTTTAATCCAACTTGATGTTGAGTTCTTCCCCCACAGATATTTGAAGATCTGCTTTTCAACCTATTGTCGTCCATTCTATATAAACGTCCAAAAAATAATAGTCTTCATTTTCTCATTGTTTCTGTTATATTTTCTGTACTTTGATATATTTCATCATTACTTCTTAATTTCCAACCTTCTGAAGTTTTTCGTGGGCCTAATATTTTCCTAATAATTCGTCTTTCCAATATTTCTAGTTTGTCTAAATTATAATTCAATGCTACACATTCACTTGGATATAGGCATTCTGGCTTCACTACTGTACTATAATGCCTTATTTTCGCATTTTTAGAGATGCACTTTTTATTCTAAATATCTTTAGTTATACCATATACCCTTTCCTTATTATGAATCCTTTCTTCTATAGCAGATTTTTCTAAACCATTCTCTTGAATTATTTCTCCTAGATACTTAAATTTTCGAACCCTCTCTATTCGACTAATATTTGTTACCAGGAATTTTGGCGCATTTTTAATGTTCGTAAGAAATTTGTTTTTCTGCAGAAAATTCTTAAGCCTGTTCTACTGGCTATGACCTCTAAAAAATTAACTTGTGTTACTGCAGATGTCAGAAGTTCAGAAAGTATAGCAAAGTCAGTATTTTGTTTTATTGTAAGTTGTTTTATGTTTTTGAGGACGATTCCAAATTCTAGGGATCGAAACGTCAGGTCGAAACAATATTACGATGGAGGCTGTCGGAATGTACCTGATGTGACAATGACTTGTGTCTTTCGTTCTTTGGAAATATTTACGAGTTACAGACCGTACCGCATGAGAACTTTTCTTCCACTGCACGTAGGTTGCTGTGTCGAATACGTGCTTATTTATACACACAATACGGATTCACAGATATACAGCAAACGTTTTCAAGATACACGAAACAAAAACAAAATGCTGTAAAGATAACGGTGACCTTAAATAAAACAACGCTATTAACATAATTCAAAACAAATGCTTAGGACAAACAAACACGGAATAATAAAACGTACTGCGTCCCCTCCGTGCGTGCCAAATTGTTTCGTTGTGGTAAATGTAATGAAAAGTTACCGTCGAGGGCTTTTGGGACACCGCAGCTTTTCCTGCAGATAGGAACGCAAACTTTGCGGCCATCAAGCTCCAGCGCCTACTCGACGCGTATGTCGGTTAGTCCGCGAACTGGAGAGTTGCCGTTAACGGTACTCAGAGCTCAGCGGCAATATTCTCGCGACGCCAAAGCGGCCTCGGCCGCTGACCGTAGGACCAGGACTAATAGCGTGATGTACCTCGGGCTCCACCTAGACTCCCGACTCACCTGGCGAACCAGTGAACAAAAGATCCGTAAACGCGCTCCGGTGCAACTCGGTAAACTTTGGCCCGTGCTTTCGAGACCGGCGATTCTTCCCCCCCTCCCCCCCGGCAGATAAGCTCATAGTCAACACATGTGTGTTGTCGGTGATTACCTATGCCTGTCGGGTTTGGGGATACCTTGCTGTCTCGTTTGGGCACTTTGCTGTAGCGAATAAATTTTAACAGTGACCCTTTTTGTATCTATAGAAATAAACATTTTATCAATTGAAGAACTCGTTGTTATCAAAACTTTTGTAAATAGTCTTGGAGACAAGGAAAAGGCAAAGGAGTACTATGGTCTCTCCGAAAATGCGAGATGAGAGTAAAATTAAATCGAAGAATAAAACCAACACTGAACTACTGAATTATCTGTAACTATTCAAAGTTGCTTTCAGTGTATCACGAATATAATGGAAATATTAATAATTTTTGTTTGCGAATTAGGCTTGTTTGTAACCTGTGCGTTTTTCTCAGATGAAAGTAACACCAGCAGAGATGATAGGAGACTTACAAATACATATATTGCAATGATACAGCCATACGCTGTATTAGGCATTAATTTAAATAAATATAAAATTTGTAGAATTTGTATAAGTTACGGGTAAATGGACAGGTCTGAGATTGTAAAAATATTTCATTGTTAGATTAGGGGAGAAATTAACCTGTTCCGACACGCAGTGAACACCTGCTCAATTGTATGTGTGTTACACGTGTATCTTGTGTGTGTTAGTGATGCATGCAAAGACAGGAATCTCAGCAACCCGCCCCAAGTAATTAATAAAATAATTATTTTAATTCACTGTGCGAAAACTAATTAGTGTACGATCAAACCAAAGGCACCAAAGTGTGTGTAAAATTTATAGTTATCCCCAGTGAAAAGATGACGTTAATAGAACACGCTATGCGAAGACAGTGCAAAATAAACGTGCCAACAAATACGCAAATTACCCTAAGACGCTCAAATTAATATAGTGAGTGCTTAATCGAATTAGCTATGATTTGTGCTATCTCGATTCCGTGCAAAACATTGCTATTTGCTAATAATTGCAAATAGATGAAAAGGTTCGGGAGTGGGGGCTGTCACGCGATATGCAGGTATCGACAGGACGATTTTGGAGCCAACTGGCGCAGAATCTGGAGAGGGTATAAATTAAGGGTTCGACCAAAAACCCTTCTCTTCATTTCAAGACACAGTTGCAGTCGGACATGCTGTCCGTCGGCAAAACAGTTTTATTTTTATTTCTATTACTAGTCACAGTAACGAAAGAAATAACGTTCGTTAAATTCATGACAATATTCTGGAAAAAGTAAATACCGAAATAGTAAGTCTACAAAGAGTATATACGGAAAAGCTACCAGAGCGACGAAGGATGCTGGACGTTAGAAGATGTTTAAGATCTACATTGCAGCAGATAACAACTCTCTGATGAGGACCACACTGCTGGAGAGCGACGCTGGACTCTAGACGTATCCAGGAACACACACTGCTGGAGAGCGACGCTGGACTCTAGACGTATCCAGGACCACGCCAGGACAGGAGGAATGGAAAACTAACTCTGGACAACGCTGGACCCCGGACAACAAGTCGTAAGATCATCAGAACTCGAGGTGACATGCGTAATGCATTTTAAATGATTTAAAAAAAAAAAAAAGAAAAAGAGCTCATAAAGACTACATCAAAAGACAGTAAATTAAAACAAAGAAAAATTTATACTTAGTAATAATATTTTAAAATGTAGATAAATGTTTAGTCGTAAGAATGAGCGATCGCATATAAAAAGAATTAATAAATAAAAGAGAATTTAAAGTAGAGAGAGTAGAGTTTATTATCAAAATAAATAGTTAAATTGATTTGATATTTGAATTATAGAAAAGATTAATTTAAAGTTGAATATTAAAACAAATGCCAGTCCCACAAGCAATTAATATAAATTTAAATTGAATTTTAAACATTGGTATAGACTGAGCGAGTAGAGGTCAGATCTGAGTTAAAAAAATTTATTTCAAAAACATTTTAATTTTATATTTAATTAATAAACCAATTTATTAACATGTCTAGATATAAGATTATTAACATGTTTAAATTAAGATTATTAATCTGTCTAGATATAAGTGATTTTTAAATACGTGTAACGCTGCATATCATAAGATATAAACATTTAATAATGAGCAATATCATGACCGACAATTATTAATGATGTTTATGAATATTTATAATATTGAGTAAATAATAAATATGAAGTTTAAATACTGATAAATAAAAATACTCTTATTATAGTTACACCTGGTATCATTATAAAACCTGCATAAATTACAGTATATCGAATTTATATTAAATATTGTTGTATAGAATGGCTCCCAAAGAACGTGGGGCTATACAAATTAAATTACATATAAATTTGTACACATGTATCGTTGTAATATAGAATGAAAAATATAACTGAAAATATAAAATATATCTGAAAATATAATTTCATATAATATGAAAATATAGGCCTAAATTATATAAACAATCGAATGAAAAAAAAAGAAACGTACGACTCCTCTGGGAAATGTTTTACCCCTCCTGACAGCGGGTTCTGGTTATAGGCTTGATGTATTCCTAAATCAGAAAATTCAGTCTGGACGTACAGACCATCATCAGTAGCAAAAGTAATTGGTCGGACGAAATTTCTGATGGGGAATTTCCAGGATGACTCGTTTGATTAAGACACGCCTGAAGACGTTTTAAAGTACACAGTGCTTTATGAACACCATGGTTTAAAATAACATGGTTCATTACCATCGTACCATATCTTCTCCTTCAAATAGCATCTATCTCGCAATTGTTCGTCGTCCTCCAGTTTTATCATTCTTTTGCATGGTAAAACAAAAATAAAATTTTCCTTATTATTTTCATTCAAAAACTTGTAAACCTTAGACATCTACAGTTGTGTCTAATTTCGAGATGCATATAAATAAAATAACGTAAATATTTCTAAAAAATTTGTGAAGACCTCATAACAGAGGTCTTGGCACTGGAGATCGAATCGGAACGGGTGGCGCTTCGCCTAATAATTGACAGAAGAAGAAAGAGCATAGCAGAATTACATATGTATAGTTGCTGAATAAAATTACTCAAATATAATTAGCACGGTCATCTTATTAAACAAATTAATTGTATTTAATACTGGTAAAAACGTAAATAAATATTTTTTGAAACAGTTCCATTAATTGGCTCAAAATTACATTGATCATCTACCCTTGTTAGAAAGTCCACGCCGGCTGTCAGACTAAAGGGAGTTTTAAACAAAAGTGTAATGTAGCGTTTACTTTGAAAATTTTTTGAACTTATGAGTACCACAGGTCAAAAATGGAAGGCAAAAATTTTGAAAAAAATCGTTAAGAGTCTACATAGGGCATTTATAACACAAATACAATCCATTACAAGACTGTAGGACTGTTGATTTGTATATACAGTAATTAATTCCTAACACTTGAATATTATTTGTAATTTTTTAATTTACATATTGTGCTGTAATTTATTTATAAGTATTGTAATTAAAATATTTAATTACAGATATTACTTTTTTCTATCTGCACATGAAAAGAAAACTCTATCTCAGGGTTAACAATTATTAAATTGATTTATATTATTTAATACTGTGTATGATTTATTCTTTTCTTTAATCCGTACCAAATAACGTTAGTGTATAAATTTTTTAATAAATAAGAAGGTAAGAATATCTACCATATAAATGTAAATAGTTTGAATCTGAGCTCTTCACAACTGCAACGGGTTCAATTCTCGCTGATGTTTATCATCTTAAAGGTAATGTTAGGGTTCGTGGTTTGTTCATTCTCTGGAATTTCTTATTAGATTAAATGTTGAATTATATTTTCTTCTATGATTACTAAATTGATGCTTCTTCGGAATATCGAATTATATTGTATTGACACTCAAACTATCTTCCAGGACAGGCTTCTTCTTTTAGTTCGGCGTTCTATAAATGATATACTCAGACTTCTTAAAATATTGTTGTTTATTAAGTTGTATAAAAATTATAATTCTTTCAATGTTACAGATTTATACTCTTGTATGTTTATTAGATTCAAAATCAATGTTAACTCCCTTCCTTTAAAGGTTTCCTTTATTAAATACAAAATTAAACTCTTTTACAAGACCACTCTTAGATGTTTATGTGATTAAATATAAAAATAGACTTTTTGATGTGGCTCTTCTTAAATATAAAATTAAACTAAACAAATTTTCTTCCATTTGAATACAATTCAAATCTAACAATTTACAATTTGCCATTTAGATACCTAACTACATTCGTCACACCTTTTCATCATATGACTCTTAAAAACATATATAATTTTATTAATTATTATTAATTACATTTATTTGACTTTTTACATTATCCATTATAATTAGTATATTTTAAATTACTATTCTATTTACCTTTCATTTTATTTGAATGTTTATTTCCAATTTAATATAATAATTGTCAACACATATTTCTTAATGCTGTTCTATATAATATTGGAGTCTACCTCTATGTTGGTCGTGACTCACAACTCAGTCTTTTTGTTTACAATTCTAACGTATGTTCACCATGCTATTAAATTTATACCTTTTCTCCTTTTAAAATTATTATTTTACTCTTATGTACTGTGGTGTATTTTAACAGCAGTACATAATACCTTCCCTTATTTCACAATCTCAGATATAATTTGATATGAGATTTTGAAATAATTAATTTCTTATCACAACCATGGTCTAACATTAATATTGAAAACAGCTGATTAATTCACTCATTGTATACAACAAAGTTCTTTACATAAATTGTTTTTTTTTTTATTAACATAACAAATATGGTTCATCACTATCACGAATCACCGTATCTTACATACTTATTTATGGATTAAAATAACATTAGTCAAACCAACTGGTTTTACATCATAATAATAAGTATAAAATAACAATTGTGCCTACTTTCATGGCTAAAAAACTCAAAAACATGAATACAACATTAATTTCTTTTCTTTAAATCTCACCTTCCCAATCCTGGTTATAAAGTTCATGTGTGAATTATCTTAGAATTATTTTTCTTTTAATTATTACTTTATTTATACGGGCGACGCTGATTAATATTTTATGTCTCTTTAACCTTTCCATCTTGGTATTTAATTACTAAATCCACACAATTTAATTCTACTGGCTATGAAATTATTTAACTTGAGTGTCATTCTATTTTTCCCCAATCTGGTAAGTACACTCTTAATTCTATTGTAATGTTCTTCCCAACTGTTTGATGCAATTACTAACTCATCGACATCTACCGTAGTAGCTTCTAAAATCTCCTTGCCCCATACTCAGTCAACTCATTCTATAAATATGGCCACATTATTGACCAGCCCAAAAGGTGTACTCTTGAAATTTGAAATGATAACTTATACCATTCACATATTCTATACTTTCTGGATGCAATTCTATTTGCCAATATCCAGGTATAACATTACAATTATTAAAAAATGACGTTACTAAAACGTTTTAAAACTATTCTTATATTCTTTGGTGACGCCTTATCAGGAATTATCATCTGATTAATTTGACGCTCATCCAAACACAATATTAAGGACTTATCCTTATATGGGAATTACTACTAACGGGCTCATGTGTTTTGACTGACTTATTTCACTTATATTTTTACTAATCCTTTGTCGATTTCTTCTTTTATTTGCTCTCTTACTTTGTAGGGTATTGGGTATACTTCTTATTTAAATTCACCTTCTATCTTATGGGTCACTTGTATTGCACTCCTATTATCTTGCCAGGTTTATCTTCCATTGCTTCATTCAGTAACTGATGGTCCATTTCCTCATGCCTTTGCAATATTAATTTTATTTCAGCCTCCTGCTGGTCTAATTTAATATTCAAAACATTTATTTGTTTTTGATTGGTTTCTTTTAACTTGGTGTTCTGTTGATCCATTTCATCTTAATTCTAGAATAATTTTTATTTTTTATTTTTTTATATTTTTGTGTAATACTTTCATATTATGTCGTCTGTATTAATAATTAATCTAATCTTTGTTCAATTAGTTTGCTTTGGTCAATACCCAGAAAATCAGTCCCTTTTTTCCATATTTTTCATATTTAATTCATCCGTTGTCAAATACATAAGTTATCCTTGTTGCACGGATTATTATTGTGTCCACAATGATTTCTGTTCTTCTTAAATATCTCTCTGTCACCCTGTACTGCAAGTTTTCTTCTGTAATGTTTGCAATGGTATCAAAGTTTAGATCCATCACTTTATCGTCTGGTTTACTATACAGATGTGTTAATGGTACTGGTACATTATTTATCGGTGATGTCACTGACTTTTTGTTAAGTTTTTCTTGATCTGACATTTTTAATTTAAATATTAATTTGGTTAAGTTTTTTCTATGATTTTTTAACTCAGTCATTTCCCTGTAATTAATGATTGTGGATTAAATACATTAATTAAACCACTCCTAATCATATCTAATTCTTCCTGTGTATTTTTCTGTTTCTTGGGACGTCTGTTACCTATTTTCTTCATCTTCTTTTCCACATACTTATTTTGTTTTAATAAGATTTCGTAATCTTTTTTGTCTTCTCGGATAACACATGTTTGATTACCATTTTGTTCTATCTCATTTACCCTTATCACTAATTGTGCCTTTGTATCCTCTATTTTTGTATTTTTGTTGTCCAACTGGTGTTCCATGGATTGAATATTGCTGGTTACCTCCTGTTTGTGTTTTGTCAATTCTCTCGTCATCTGTTCCATAACTTCCTGCTTATTTTCTACCAATTTCACTTCTACTGCTTCATTCAGTGACTGTTGTCCCATTTCCATTCTGCCTTACCTGTTTTCCATTTTTTCTATATTCACTTTCACTTCTGCGAATTGCCCACGTTCCTTTCCTCATAATTTTGCAATATTAACTTGATTTCAGCCTTCTGCTGGTCTAATTTACCCATTCACACCATTTATTTGTTGTCGAATGGTCTCCTTTAATTCATTGTTCTGTTTATCCACTTTATCCGTAACTTCAGCTCTAAATTGGACTAATTTATCATTTTCCTGGTCAAATTTATCATTTAACTGCTTAGAATTATCAGTAACCTCATTCCTGAAAGCATTTTGTTGCTCAGAAAAAACCTTTAACTGGTTAGAACTATCAGTAATTTCATTCCTAAGTTGGTCAAATTTAGCATTTAACTGGTTAGAATTATCAGTCTTATGTTGGTCTAATTTACTGTTAAACTGGTTAAAATTAGCCATCATTACATCCATCATTGCCTTTATATTTATTTGTTGAATTTCTTTAGGTGGCTGTTCCATTTCAGCTTCCTCCTCTTCAGCACTATTACTTCTTAATTCATATCTTTGTTCCGGTTTGTTAGCCATGTTACAATATTTAAATTAACTTAATTACGAGTAAATTTTTTATTCTAATTAAATTTAACAAAATTATTTTATTGTAATTTACTTAATACAGTTCGGCACTATTGCCTATTATTCATTTTATGTTATTTGGTGCTGACTTAAAGAAAATCTTTGCTTTCACGTGTGGGTGCCATTTTGTGTGCTGTAATTTATTTATAAGTATTGTAATTAAAATATTTAATTACAGATATTACTTTTTTCTATCTGCACATGAAAAGAAAACTCTATCTCAGGGTTAACAATTATTAAATTGATTTATATTATTTAATACTGTGTATGATTTATTCTTTTCTTTAATCCGTACCAAATAACGTTAGTGTATAAATTTTTTAATAAATAAGAAGGTAAGAATATCTACCATATAAATGTAAATAGTTTGAATCTGAGCTCTTCACAACTGCAACGGGTTCAATTCTCGCTGATGTTTATCATCTTAAAGGTAATGTTAGGGTTCGTGGTTTGTTCATTCTCTGGAATTTCTTATTAGATTAAATGTTGAATTATATTTTCTTCTATGATTACTAAATTGATGCTTCTTCGGAATATCGAATTATATTGTATTGACACTCAAACTATCTTCCAGGACAGGCTTCTTCTTTTAGTTCGGCGTTCTATAAATGATATACTCAGACTTCTTAAAATATTGTTGTTTATTAAGTTGTATAAAAATTATAATTCTTTCAATGTTACAGATTTATACTCTTGTATGTTTATTAGATTCAAAATCAATGTTAACTCCCTTCCTTTAAAGGTTTCCTTTATTAAATACAAAATTAAACTCTTTTACAAGACCACTCTTAGATGTTTATGTGATTAAATATAAAAATAGACTTTTTGATGTGGCTCTTCTTAAATATAAAATTAAACTAAACAAATTTTCTTCCATTTGAATACAATTCAAATCTAACAATTTACAATTTGCCATTTAGATACCTAACTACATTCGTCACACCTTTTCATCATATGACTCTTAAAAACATATATAATTTTATTAATTATTATTAATTACATTTATTTGACTTTTTACATTATCCATTATAATTAGTATATTTTAAATTACTATTCTATTTACCTTTCATTTTATTTGAATGTTTATTTCCAATTTAATATAATAATTGTCAACACATATTTCTTAATGCTGTTCTATATAATATTGGAGTCTACCTCTATGTTGGTCGTGACTCACAACTCAGTCTTTTTGTTTACAATTCTAACGTATGTTCACCATGCTATTAAATTTATACCTTTTCTCCTTTTAAAATTATTATTTTACTCTTATGTACTGTGGTGTATTTTAACAGCAGTACAATATGTATACAAAAACACATAAAAAGCAAAAAAAAAATAACAAAAACAAAGTACGAGAAACAGTAAATGACCTCCATGTGGTGGTGTTTCTAGTCTAACGCTAAGAATCGTTTACGAAAAACTGTACTGTCAGATTTAAATGTTAAAATTTATGGTAAAAAATATTACATATGGGAGCATAAAGTGTTCTTTGAATGAACAATAGGCCTGCCATAAAACTGACCCTTAAAATGATCTTAAAGAACAGTTTTACAGTCTCTCCTGTACCTGCAAGTATTGCCCCCACACTCGTCGTTTTTAGAAAAGAAGATCTAGTTCATTACATATACTGACCCGATATGACTTAATATAGTCACTTTTCAAATCACAAAAACATATACACGCACATTGCCGTATACAGATGCATAAATACATTAAATACGTACACACAGGATCCCCCCTCCCTCTAATGTAACCACTAAAGTCTTCCATACCTACCGTCGACTACATTCCCACTGGTATCATGATGCAGTTCGTAAAGGAAACTTGTAATGGGACAGAATGGAATAATGAATTTTATTAAATTGTAAATGCGACACACAAGGTTTACCCACACAGGGCCTCAGTTTAGAACGAGAAACATTCCTTGCCGGGGCACCGAGTCGCACATTTTGTCAGTATGCCCTGCAATAAGCACAGTTTTCCAGGTGCTCGGAATGTGAATGAGTGCGCACATGCTTGCCCAACAATAGTTTTTGTCACGAACTTTTTGCGAGCCCCAAAACGCAGAATAATTATACCCAGACTCGCTCCACAAGTGATACCACGTGACAACTCATTACTGTGTCACGTGATTCCGTCTAGCGAATCACAGCGCAAGTTGATGAACATGAAGAAGAAGTGGCCGTGTTAGACGCCGGGGGGCTGGCGTCATTCGTCGTTTACCAATCATCCATCCGGCCGGATGAACACAAGAGGCTCGCGAGCCGAAAATCTTTTTAAGACCTTCAACATGTGGTAAAAAGTATCATTTAAAGTGATTTAACGTGCACACACGCTCAACAGTAAATTAACAATCAAATTCTAAAAGTGCAGTGAGTAATGTGGTGAATAGACTAAAACATACGAAGTGCGGCACGTGTTGGAGGAGACGCCGAAGGCCAAGTAACGTTATCATAAACCAAAATATTAAGAGCTCTAAATTATGGGGAAAACTTCAAAACTGTGTGAATGAGAGAATGAGCAATTACTGGGTTATCTTTTATAAATTAATTAGTTAATTTGATTTTTATTCACGTTAAAGTTTGAAGCTAGCTATGAAAATATTTGTCATGTAAAAGTAGCCTAAGTGTTTTTTTTTAATTTTTGAAGAAAAGTAATTGAGATAAACCGTAGTATTTTTGAGAAGAAAATGAATATCAAATAAATTTAAAAGAAAAGTAAAATAAATGCTGAAATTGAATAATAAACAGAGATGATTAATATAGACAATGAGCGTAGTTATTGAAATACGTAACCCTCAATCACGTTTATAGGTCACAGTTCGTGTGCAGAACCCTAGGCTATACAAGGTAAGTTTGTCTGATATAATAATTAATAAATGTGATAAAGGTGAGTAACTTCTCAAACTTGTATTGCAATTGTGGTCAGTTTCCTTGCAAACTTGGTTTCTGATACACTCTACACTTTTCTGTACACTGCTTTGCTACATTCATTCATAATTTATGATAAAATTGCGGGATAGTTTGTCCAGGTCCTCTTCTAATTTGTCTGGAGTACGTTTACTATTGTCTTTATTAACACATAAATCACGTTTACTATAGTTTTTATTAACGCATAAATCACGTTTACTACAGTTTTTATTCAGTATTCTGGCTACGCTAATTATTCTTAATAAATTATTTTCCACTAAGTAATGCTTACCTACAGATAAAGATTTTACTAGTCTCCGTCGATTTAAAAGTTCAAACTTCTTGCAGACACTCGTCTGCCTATCTTTATCTTGATCAGCTGATTTCAATTTATCCGCTGGAATGCGACTGAATGTAGGCCTAAATATCGGCAAAACTAAATACCTGCTAATTTCTGCATCAGAAAGGAGAAGAAATCTATATAATTTAGGCATAGAAGACAATTGATTTGATGCACTTAATAAGTTCAGATACCTGGTTAACGTGGGGGATAGATAATGAAGGGTACATAAACAAACAACAGGATACTAACATGAAATAGGGCATATTGAGCCAACAGTAGACTATTGAGAAGCAAACTCATTAGTCATAACACAAAAATAAAAATATATAAGACACTTATCAGACTGGTTGTTACTTAATAGAGGCGAGACACGGACAATAACAAAAAAGGAACAAAAAAAACTTACAAGGTTTGAAAGAAAGATGGTAAGACGTGTTTATGGCCTGGTTAAAGAAGATGATGAATGGAGATTAAGAAATAACCAGGAGGCAGATGAGGAAATTGTAAGATTCATAAAGGCTCGACGAACACAACGGCTAGGTCACCTAGAGCGGATGGATGATCAGCTTGTGCCAATAAAAATCTTGCCGCAAGTTTATAAAAGCAGAAAGAGGGGCCGACCTAGGTTAAGATGGTTGGATGATGTCCTAGAAGACCTCAGAAGAATGGATGTGAGGGGTTTAAATGAGATGGCAATGGACAGGAGACTTTGGAGAAGATTGGTTTTGGAAGCCAGGACTCACGTTGGGCTATAGTGCTGAAGAAGAAAAAGTGTTCATTATTTCAGTACAGACCCATACAGCGTATACAAAGAAACTCATAAGGGCAGAAAAGCAGAAAGAGGGTCCGACCTAGGATAAAATGGTTGGGTGATGTGCAGGAAGATCTAAGAAGAATGGATATGAGGGGTTAAATTGAGATGGCAATGGATAGGAGACATTGGAGAAGATTGGTGTTGGAAGCCAGAGCTCACATTGGGCTATAATGTTAAAGGAGAAGAAGCTGATTTCATTTTACTAAAATAAGTCCTACTCATTATTTCCCAAATATTCTTTGGTACGACACTGTTTTCGGTGCAAAGCACGCCTTTTTTTTTTTTAACACCAAACGTTTCGCCCATACTGCGATGGGGCATCCTTTGTGTCTCAATCGAAAAAAACGTACGTTGAACCGAAAAATAGTGTTGTTATTATTTACGAAAACCATGAAAATTTTACCAGTGAGATTGTTTGGTACGATTATAAACAGTATATTCAGTGACAAGCAGCTATTCAGTGTGTCACTAAAACAGCTTAGCTTAGTAAACAACAATCAAATTCATTCATCTGAAAACTAGAACATTCGTAGCATGAATCTGCTGATTCTTCTGTATTAGTAGAACAGTATTAATACAATTATTACATATTTCTGTACCTGTACTGTATTTTCACATACTGTAATGTACTGTGCGTTATTCTATACCAAATGTTATACCATACTTTATACATGTTATGAAACATAGATATAATCGGTAAACAATATTAATTAGTACTAATTTATATAGTATAAATATATGCAACAATTAACATCTTTTATGACCGATGGGATTAATAATATGAGTGATTGCACATATTTAATTTCACTTTCTGTTTTAAGAGAAATAAGGGAGCCCGCGTTGTCAGAGTCGCGCGCGCGCGATTTAACCGGGAGTCTGCGTATTGATCTGAATTCTGAACTATTAGTTTGTAACGGTTCAAACCTGGAAACGATGACTGTGCGGTTGACGTGTCAGATATAGAAGAGGTTGTAAGAGAAACGCTTCTTGGGTTTACTTTTATTGCAGCCTAACTGCTTACTCGATAAATTCTTCCTGCCCCCACGCGTTAACACTTTAAGCCAAATTTATTGTCATCATCATTATCATCTTCAAGGATTAAACTAAGGATGGTTTGTTCCGGTCTCAAATAGGCAAAGATTAGAGCTGGTCACTCCAGCGCTTCCTCGGACGTCCCACACCTTTCCGTCCCATCGGCTTATAGTTCCATAGTTGTTTGGGGATGCGGCAGTCATCCATTCGGCAAAGATATTCCCACCAATTCAGCTGATATTGGGCGATCCTGTCGAGTATACTCATAATATTCTGTTCCTGCCGTATATCTGTGTTTCTTCTATGGTCATGGAGAGTATACCCTGCCACGTGCCTGAGAAATCTCATATCAACCGCCTTTCAAATTTATTTGAAACGCGTACGGGAGGAAACAAAGTAAGTTTCACAAGTGAAAGTTTGATAATCTATATTAATCAAATTTATTGTTTTGATTTAATCTAATAATAAATATATTTCGTTGAAAACAGTAGTGAGGGAGTCCTGCAACTCAGGGAGCTTGCTAGTAGGCCTACATACTACTTGCCTTGATTTTTGCTTTGTTTCAACTAGTTGAGCGTCTTTGCACCCGTGGTTTGATTGCAGCTTCCGGGACGTACTCGATGACTGCCGGATGAAAACAGTGCTAGTCTTACTGACAGGGTACCTAAATGGGAAGGGACACGCCAACGCTAGATGGCGCCGGAATTTTGTTTGAATTAACAATTTTTATGCTTTTGTAGTAGCATTGCGTCTGGTTTAAGACGGTTCGTTCGGACGCCAGACGGTTTGAGACGTGGGTCGTTCTCCGCGAGGCAGAGAGCCTCCGTGCCGGTGGCAAAAGGTAGCAGGGCCAAACAGTGTGCTTGAGGAAAGATTTCCCTGAGGAGACTGGATTAAACAGAGAGGATATTCAGAAATAGCTTAGGGAGGCTGACCTTACGGGGGGGTCATCACAAATCGCCCGAGGCCGTTTGACCCTGATTAAGGGGGTGGCGGTTCAGACCTAAATACTAGCAGACGTTCTAGCTTAAAGCACTAAGTACTAGTTTTAGGTATCAGCTCTTCAGAATGCTGTGTTAAAGTACACGTACGGTAGAAGGAAGGAATTAACGTAGACTTCGAGGAGAGCGACTGACGCCCCGAGGCGTCTGCCTGCTGTGTTCGAGACGGGCGGCACCTGCTGTCCTTCGAATCGCCACCAAAGGCAGTGCTAAAAAAGTGAGTTAAATTTCAGTCACCAAAATCCCGGCGCCTTCTAGCGTACTATCGCGTTGGCGTGTCTCATACACTTACCACAAAGACCAGCCTGGCAGTCATCGGGTTCGACGCGGAAGTTGCAATCCGGTCAAGGGCACTAACACAACACAACGCAATAACGTAGACCGCGTACATACCAGCAGCGAAATCACAACACTTGCATTAGAATGCAAAGGAAGTGGTAATGACGATCTGCGGTGTCACTCCCGCGCAAGTAACGTAAATGGCAATCGGAAGCCGGAACAAAACAAAAAACCTCACAGTAATAAAAATATTTATTGTAAGAACGAGGAAAACGCGCGGCCGGATGTGATCTGGCCCATTACGACTACACACGGAAACACATACGTAATATTGTCATAATACCAGTTTGTAGCAGCACGGCATAGGTTTTGTGTCGTACTTTTCCGTGTTATAGTATCGTGAGTCAGTCGTTTTATTTTCTGAAGATCTCATTCATGGGTGTCCTGTAAATCGCCACTAGTGACAATCGCCACCAGGGACAATCGCCACCAGCAGGGGCTTCCCCACCACCTCTCGTTAATATTAAGCTTGGGCTTCGCAGACCTGGTCTGCCTTGAACAGTCGAGTGAATTTTACTGATTCCATCACACTTTTCACAGGCTTTGGACTGGGTACATGCATATATTTATTGCATATAGGCGTGTTTAAAATCAGCTATTGGCTTCGTCAGTTACTTTCAGTTCAAAGTAAGCTCCGTCACTAATATTTACTTTATTTACATTATTGGGCTCAAATTAAGCTCCGTCACGAATATTGACTTTATTTACATTTTTTTACTCTCATAAGTCAACGTTTAAGCTCCTGGACTTTATAGTAACTCTTCAAAGTTTTTGGAGATGAGAAATTGTTTTCAAACAAGTGACAATATCACCACTTTCTTCACATTTTTTAACCGTTCTTTCCAGTCTGTCATCTAGAGTCATGTAAGCAGTCTTCCTTCGTTTACCTTCCATGTTGAGCTGGGCCCTTATTAGCGCACATGCAGTGTTCTCTGCTTCTTTCTTTAAACAGTTGATGAGGTCCTTGACTCGAGGATTCGGTCTTCCAAGTTCGGTATTAATTTTATTGTGCCATCCCTCGACAGAGTTGGTGGTTCGATGACGCCTGTTGTAACAACTCCAAAGCTCGACTGGAACTTCTTCGTTTTCCATCCATCTCTCCACGAAATAGTCCAAAAATCCAGAAAGTTTTTTCATTGTCAGGCACTCTGGAATGAATTTCCAGCCAGCCGTCGGGAACATCCTCAGGCCGAAGAAACGCCAAAGCAGCACACATGCGGATGATCATTCTCACTTCTTCGTTCTTTATATACTCACAAGCAAGTCCCAAATCTTGAACTTTTCTCCAGATGCACTTTCTCATGTGGAAGTAGCAACCTTTTACCTCTACTGCGGGAAATACAACTTTAAGGGCAGAAATTGCTGCCGATTCAAAATCGACTGTCACCGTCGCTGGATTCCACTCTGGTATGGCCTCAATAAGAAGGCGGAAAAGTCGAATATATGTTTCTTTCCTTTTGTTTGGTAAGAGAGCAAATATAACTGGATATATATTTGTTCCGTTTTTTGAGCTTCCAAAGTCTGGGTGAATGGTATAAATTTGCGAAATTGTTTACTGCAACTCTTAAAAGTGCCATCCATAAAAAAATCTTGCTTACTTCTCAAAGCTTCTTTTCCTAATGCTCCACTAAAAATAATAAGTCGCCCGCCTGTGTTGTCGTCTTTCAAAAGAAAACTACTTCCATCTGTCATGGTAAGAATTCCCATTTGCAGAACAACTTCTTCAGATGATTCCGGTTCTCGTTGATTACCTTGAGATTTGGCCCTGTAGCGATATAAAGACCTCTTCGTAACTAGCTGATCTGGCATTTCGGTTACAAAATCATAGCCCATGTTGTGGAGATTACCCATTTGTTTGGAGTATATTTTAGAAATTGGCGTGTCCTCGTCGCGTGCTCGCTTCTTCGCCTTCAATACTTCTGAGCGAGCATCATCCGGAGGTCCACATTGATGCTCGCTTGAACACAGCACTTCACCACGTTGGCTCTTGATTGATCCTCGGCAACGTGTCGATCTCTGTCTTGAACAGCACCAAGTTAGAGTCCATCTTCTTTGGTCCTTTTAACGTTGTACGCGTAACCTTGGTAGTGGGCGCATGGCTTCCCGTGACTGTTCGTTGACATTTCCATATCAAGCACAACTAGGATGCACTGAATAACTATGACCGGAACACTATGACACTCAGAGCAATAATGAGAGAAAGCGGGGCTAGCGGGCGGAGGGGATGGTCCTGCGGAATTTCTCGTTATTATTCCAGCGGTCATTGCCTCAGGGGAGGGAGCCGGGGACAGTGGGTAGCGATTGTCACAAATTTTAAGCTGGTGGCGATTGTCGCTGGTGGCGAATGACATGTATTCCATTCATGAATGTCGTTGAGGAGGTTGGTGGTTATGAGGGTCTGAAATAAATTTCTTCGCTTGGGGTGTTAGAGGATTTATATCATTATTAAATTAGTAACCTCTTCCTGGGCTGCAGAACTAGCTCACTGTTTTCAACGAAATACATTATTTCATAATTTTTCAATTATCATAAACATTACAATACCCCTATCATTCGTCCACTATTTCATCATCATCATCATCTTCACAACACGGTATAGGCAAGGCGCTGCCTGTTCCGCCTTCAAAAAACCGCCAGCCTTCTCTTCCTGGGTTCCATAGGTTTGTATTTCCAGACTTGTTTGCCCAGTCTGGAATCTGACATTCTTTCCAAGTCTTCTTTCCACCGTTGTTTGTAATCTTTTAATTTTTCATTCAAGTTGAAAACTTGTAATCTTCTCTTGTGGCCTCATTTCTTATACGGTCAAGTTTGAAACACCTTTTAACTCCTCTTATGAATGCCATTTCCGAGGCTTGTACTTCACTGTCTTGTTTTTTGGTTGTAGTCCTTAATTCACACCCATAGGACAGTACAGGACTGTCATAACTCAGTAGAACTTTAATTTTATATCTCGACGTGCCTTGTTTTTAAAAATACGGTTGATTGTCTGGAACTTACATAACTTAACATCAATACCATAATACGGTTGATTGTCTGGAACTTACATAACTTAACATCAATACCATAATACGGTTGATTGTCTGGAACTTACATAACTTAACATCAATACCATAATACGGTTGATTGTCTGGAACTTACATAACTTAAAATCAATACCATAATACGGTTGATTGTCTGGAACTTACATAACTTAACATCAATACCATAATACGGTTGATTGTCTGGAACTTACATAACTTAACATCAATACCATAATACGGTTGATTGTCTGGAACTTACATAACTTAACATCAATACCATAATACGGTTGATTGTCTGGAACTTACATAACTTAACATCAATACCATAATTTCTATCATAGCCAGTATCATTTCCCAAATAATTAATATGGCTCACCTGTTCTAGAATTCGATCATTAATCATTATTTTTGTTCGTATTGGCTCCTTACCTCGAAATGCCTCCTCCACTATTTTTATTAGATAATAACAATTGTAAAGCAGACATTAACAGAATAAACTCTAAAGATTTCGAACTACTGCAGTGGTTTGTTGTCAACCAATTTAATCATAGCTTTAATTTAGACCTGCGTCTAACACTTTTCATAAATACTCATAAGTGATAAAAATATGTGATTCTTTTTCGCAAACATAGGTTAAAACCGTTTTGAACGTGACCCAAAGTTTAAGGAGTAAACATATTATTTTTTCAAATTATTAAAGATAGGAATAAAACCATTGGAAAAAAACAAGAGAAGAATTTATAAAACCATCACAGAAAGTATAAGCCGAACTGTGAGAAATTAATCAGAGAAATATGTCACGTATTAGAGCGACGGAAATGGATTTCTGCAGTTGAAGTTGTGGAAAAACCAGGTTAGACATAGTAAGAAACGCAGACATTCGGGAAGAAATGGGCATCGGCATTGATATTATAGAGACAACATAATTAAAACGTTTGAAACGGTTCGGACATGTTCAAAGAATACCTGAAAATAGAAAGTCAACGAACGTATCCGAATGGACACCACCGAAAAAGAAGAGAAGGCCAAAACGCACATGGGAAACAGAGGTGAATTGTGGCAATAGATAGAAAGGGGTTAAACAAAGCAATATGTCAGGATAAAATTCAGTGGAAATTAGGATGCCAGAGACGGCCACGGGCTATACACAGTAGCGTATCTAGAATTTGGCCTTTGGCAGGAGGGGGTCCGGGGTCGGGTCGGCTTCATATAATAGAAAAAACAAGTTAAGACGAAACAACATTACTATCTTTAAAGTGGCTGAAAAACTCGTGATAACATCATGAAATCAGTTCCATTAAAGTAAACGGTAATAACACAATAATAATACGCGTTATTGAAACATTGTTTACTAGACACTTATTGACTGAATTGATTTTTCTTTATTTTATGTTTCAAACGTATACTCTAATGCTGTGTAACTAGAGTAGTAGTAACCAGGCCTATATTAACATACACAGCTGAAATAAAATAAAACCGCCTAAAAATTAAGAGATCAACAAAATTCGCCAAATTTTATGACCCTCTGGGGGAGGGTCCGGTCCCGTTCATCCCCCCCCCGTAAATACGCCCGTGGCTGTACTTTAACTCTCTTACATATATATACTCGTATGTTAAAGATATCAAGTTCCAATTTGAATAAAATTCGTTATAACTTGATGTCCACATAGACTTTTACAATTTTCTTAAAACTTTTGCTTTTCCATTTTTGGTTCGTGGTGCCCCTAAAGATAAGAATTGTTTTTAGAGTAAACACTACATTCGGATTTGGGTTTAAATTTCCTTTAGTGGTGGTGGGTTTAAATCACCTTATGACGGTGTCCGGCATAAATTTTTACAATTTTTTCAAATTTTTGATCCCTTTTTTGGGTCTCGCAATTTCAAAATTTTTTAATTAATAAACTAAATTCTGTGTAAAGATTTTGGTCAAAATTCACTTCAATTTGATAAGTTGCACGGAGTTTTGTGATTTTTTTCAAAATTTGTTAGCCCTTTCAATATTACCTCTCGCCTTCTAATTCGGGGATGAGGTAATTAATCTCAGTGCGGATCTGTTGTGGAGTAAAAATGTGGACACGCGTTCCAAGTGTAACGAAAATCCGTTGATGCATTCAAAGGTACCGTGAGAACAGATAGAAAGGAAGCCAAACGGTGGATGTAACTTGCTTCGCTCCTTCAGTTAGACTCTATTCAATCCTAAAACCCAATACAAATTTTTAATTTAAATTCCAAATTTAAAATAGAAGAAAAAGGTTTGATAACATTTATTAAAAATCCAAAATTTTTAAACTGTCTAACATAAGTAAAGAACGTAGGCTATCACGGCCGGAATCTGATTGATTAGTATTTTCCGGTCGGTTAGGCCGTGGTCTAATTTCATTAAAATCCGATTTGTTGTTGTTATTATTATTACAGTTTTTCACGACTATAAGTTGGTTTCTTTCGTGGGTAACGGATTATTGAAAAACCAAGTTTACCACAGCTTCTCTCCTAATAATTCGCGAACTATACGACAGGTGCCCAAGATGAACACATAACAAGATAATCATGTTATCCTTCTTGAGCCAAACAGTGCTAGCAATTTTTTATGTATTTCGGGGCTATTGAGATATTTTGAATATGCTCCGTACAGTTCTTGCTGTTTTTCCAAGTGGTAATCTGAGGTTTTTCAGAGCCGCATTCGTCAGTATAATTTGTGTCTGACAAGCGAAAAGGCCTGATATTTTCATCTGGTGTACAAGTGACGTCAGTATGTTCTCTTGTCGGCGCGTGAAGTGGTATTGTCGCAAATCCTGTATTTGTTTACTGTGAAGTCGTGGGATATATGGAATTCCTAATCCTCCTTCATTTGCAGACAGTGTAAACTCTTTCAACTGCTGATCTTGGGTGTCTCATGCGATAATTTGTCATACTTGTTCTAATGGATCTGAACAGTTCAATTCTCCATTCCAGGAATTCCAAAACAGTAAGTCAGTACAGGAATGGCAAATGTGTTTATCGATTTGACTTTGCTCGTTGTGCAGAGGTGCGACAACAGGATACTTCGAACCCTGAGGAGAAATTTCTGCTTTATGATCTTTTTGAGTTCTGTATGATATCTGCCTTTCAATTGTCAGATTCCCAAATAGGTCCATGTGTATCGGTCTTCTTCAGACATTACTATTCTTAGTATGACTACTCAGACTAGTATTATTATTACTATGAACGAAAGTTGGACCAGTGACACGAAGGGAAGATGGAGCGCTAGGCTCATATGCTGAGTGGACTGATCGGAGACATAGAGAGATTAATTATTTCATAACTATATTCCTAACTGGTCACGTCCTGTTCCGGACTTACCTATATAGGATAGGGAAGTAAACAGACCAGACTGCATTTTCTGCAAACAGGAACTAGACGATGTCCACCACACGTTCTCCTCCTGTGACAGATGGAAAGAGGAGAGGCAAACCCTGGAAAATGTAGTGGGACAGATTTTATCACGAAAATATCAACAGATTCATGCTACAGAGCGAAACTACTGGGATCAGGTAGCAGCCTACATAAAGAAGGTACTAAGGCAAAAGTAGGAAGCAGAAAATGGTCTTGCTAGGGCCGCTGACAGGATAGCAGAAAAAAGGTAACGTGGACCCGCTGAGGGTTTAAAACAGATGAACGTCCACAAGACGAAGAACAAATCAAATGGCACCACCTTGAAGTATTGGGAAAGCTGAGTCCCAAGGTGGATCCATGCCGTCGACAAAAGAGTTTGTGGTTTTGGTGGGTGCGAGTCCCACGCACCATAGGAGTGCGGACCTTCCTTCAGTGAATATTAGTTCCCACAGTCTCCCTCGTAAAAAAAATATTATTATTATTATTCATGATTGAAGCAATACCAACTGTTTGTTAAGTTTTTAGAGTTTCATTGACCGTCGTTATACGAATAATAATAATAATAACAACTTTTATTTTAGGACTCAGCTTAACAGTACTAACACAATCATCAATAAATTTTAACTCTAATGAGTTGCGTTGTTGTAGCGGGGTCTCTTTCCACCCGGGGCATGATTGTACCATCTGAGTCGAGCCCATTGGCTGCCTGGTGATGAACTTAGGGCTGATACAGTAGCCGGGTGCCTAAAACTGGAATGGACAACCGCCAACACATTTTCCGTAGAAGGCGGGGGAACTTTAATTCCGAAATATATACATCTTATTAGTTATAGGCCTACATTTCTCATACCTAGAATTATACAAGGGAGGACCCTTTTTATTATTTTAATTTAACCTCTTTAACCCTTAATTTAACCGGCACAATTAACAATTTTCCAAACAAACAGAATTAACATTGTTGCACACCACTACAGAAAAATTATTCCTATTAGCGCTTTCAAGTGTTTAAATTTTCCAAACCCAATATATTCTTAGGGCTTCTGTTAGACGAAAATATTCACTTCTGTTAGTCGAAGAGCGCACGTAAAAGTTAAATAACGACTTTAAAACCAACTGATAACCTGGATGAGTGGTAGAAGACCCCAGTTATCAACTATTGTGGTACCACTTTGACACCGACACTTTGTAACCTCTTCGCTCGTGTTTATAAAGAAACACACGTAAAAAGTTAAAAAAATAATTAAAAAACAAAGTATGAGAAACGAGTATGATAACCCCTTTGAGGAGATTAAAGGTCGAAATTTTTACCCTTCGGCTAACGGTAAGAATCATGGCCTATATGCGACGGACCTATTACAGTAACACGTATGTATTATTTATTTATGACCAGGCTTCGGATAATTATGCACTTAAAAATGCCAAAATATGCATGCAAATATGCACTAAAAAGTGTCAAAATATGCACTAAAAATTTTGAAATATGCATTAAAAACAAACAAATATCTGTTATCAATTAGCAGTTTATTATAAGAAATGAATGTTACACTTTAAACATCGCCAAAATAAAAAAGAATTACATACCGTACCAAAATAAAATGCTCCAGTTTGTCAATGAAATTCACAAGTCTTGATTACACTTAATCACTGCATGATGTAATAGGTTTTCAAACACAAACTTGCGCTTATTTTCACTTAAAATGACTTTGTACTCAGAAAACACTCTCTCCACATCACATGCCACAATTGGAGCATACTCCAACTTAACGAAATCAGAGACTTCTAGTATCGATGCACTGTCAATTTTGTCTTTGCCTTGGATAACACCAGAAATGCTTTTAAGTTTGAGGAGACCGGAGTTTTTTAGCACTTTTTTAGCAATTTTTCCTAGAAAACTTGATTAGTTAGGTTCATTAGGGATCGTTCGACTTCTTCAACAATTCCAATACTAATGTGAAGAGGCAGTCCTTTTTCTTGAAATTTCTTGATGGCTGAAGGTATGCAAAGCAAATTGGAACGAATGAATATAAGTTGCTCACGAACACCATCTTTGCTCAAGACTTCTTGAGCTTCTTTAATAGAAGCAGCTTCTTCAGAATCGAGGTCTTGAACTAGCTTTTTTACTACCTCAAAATAATCGGCATAATAAACAGCAGCTTCGAGCCACGTTCCCCATCTTGTATGAACTGTTCAAGGCGGGAGCGGTACATCATGAACTGCATCCAAAAAGAATTTCTTGCGACTTGGAGCCTTCAGGAACACTCTTTTCACTGTAGAGATCAACGCGTTTACTTCAGGAAAGGAAGCCCGGACTGTTTCAGCGACTCGATGAAGTCCATGTGCTACACATGTGACGTGTATCATCTTGGGATATAATATCCCAAGACCTCCCATGGCTTTACACATGTAAGGTGCAGCATCAGTGCAGGCCACGAGAATGTGATCGTAAAGAATGCCTAATGGCCACAAACAAGAAAGAGCATCATTGAAAAATGCAGCAACTGTTGAGTGATTCACCTTAGGTAACACAGCCATATTTAGTAGATATGATTTCTCTCTCTCTTCTTCCTCTCCTAAAATTCCAAACACGAAGTTAGCTACATATCTTTGATCCACGTCCGTTGTTTCGTCTAGTGAGACCCAAATATATTTTCCATCAGCTTTTTCCCTTAGTTTACCTAACATTACTTTATAAAGCTCAGGAACGTAATTCTTCCTAATTGTTGATTCATCTGGGACTGGTTGTTTCGTATACTCCTGCAGAAACTGAACTAAGTTCTTATTGTTTAGCTTAGCCAATGGGATGTTTGCCGAGACAAACGCTTTACACAGATCTTCATTGAATTTACTTCGTGTTGGTCCAGGTTTAACTAAAGCAGTGGTTACAAGAGGCTGGTGTTTTTGTTTCAAGTTTACCTCTTTCAATTTACTGTGTTTCGTTTCTCGAAGATGTTGAATTTGATACTTTTTAGTTGCGGTTACGACTGTGCTACAGTATTTGCAAAACAACACACTTCCGTCAGTTGAAAAGTCTTGAAACTCGCGTACATACGCTTTCAATACTTCACTAACAGTTCTCTTCTCCTTAGGCATTATAAATTAAGTAGCAAGAATACAGCTATTTAACGTACTATGAACCACAACCTGTTTCAACTCAACCAAAGTAAGACTGACAAGAACTAATTGTGCGTGAAAGGTAACTATTTACGAAATGAGGAAAAGACAGCCCTGCTGTAAGGGAAATTCCAAGAATCAGTACCCACCTAATTGCATTGCAGGTAGACAAAGCCATGGCCGGATGTAGGGCTGGTGTTGCTAAATTTAAACACGCTGCCGACCTGTCAAACAGCCTACCTGAGGATAACCAGCACAGCTTAACACTTCAGTTATCTCAAATATATGTCAAATTTTCCAATAGTGTCCTGCAGAAGCTGATGTCTACACTCAAGACGAAAAATACTTTTGAAATATGCCCTAACAGGAGGAAAACCCAAAATATGCACTGTTAAGATAAAACTGCTCCAAATATGCAATTGCATATGCAATATGCAAATGCATAATTATCCGAAGCCTGTTTATGACGCATCGCCAAAAATAGTTACTGTTCTCCTGTTATTGTTTTTCTGGGTGTAGTTATGCTGAAAAAATTATTTATTACAAAACAACAAATTATTTACGTACCGCTGTTGAAGTACAAAACTGACTTATCAGTATATGTTTATTCATTTCTTTAAAAATACAGTACATGTGATAAAGATTACGATAGACCTATTATATATATGATAATAATTCTTTCATTCCTATATTATAAATTCCTAATAACTTGTAAATACTGCGATCATGTTAAAGCGACGTATAACTGTTCAATTTTGTATGTACGTAAATAAGTTACATGTGTGTGTGTGTGTGTGTGTGTGTGTGTGTGTGTGTGTGTGTGTGTGTGTGTGTGTGTGTGTGTGTGTGTGTGTGTGTGTGTGTGTGTGTGTGTTGTAATGAGACAAATATTCACACTATGTGTGAATATGTGGCGACATGTTATAAAATAATTTTTTTTTTACTTGAAAATAAGCTTTAAAACGTGATAATACTTCTCTTAAGCTATCTGATCCGTGACAGCTACGAAATTTACAATAACTATATCTGGTCGTTAGCTGCATCTCTCTTTGCTGCAGCTGCGACCTCTTCCTTCCCTTACCTACGGACCATCAGCACCACGCAACCGCCTCCCCCTGTCCGGGTCAAACGTCCTCGGTCGATTCTTGATGACCCGCCATAAACGCAATACAAATTTTAACATCTGTCCCTGCCCCAGAGTTTACCTGCTAAGCTGTCCTTCTTTCCCTCCTTGCACGCTACCGCGCTGTTTGTCGCTGTTACGCCTATCACTGGCACGGAGGCTCTCTGCCTCGCGGAGGCGTCTGCTCGCTGGGCTTGAGACAGGTGACATCTGTCACCTGAATCGGTTCAAGCGGCAGTGCCCAACGATAAATTAAATTAAAATAAATAAAGATTTCTTTCTCCCTCGCCTTCTGAGTTAACTCGTTGGCGGTTGTGCCTTCCAGCTTTAGGAACCTGTCTACTGAACCAGCTCTAAGTGTATCACCAGGCAGCCATTGGACTCGTCCCCAAATGCTGCAATCATGCACCGGGTGCAAAGACGCCCCGCTACTACAGTACTACATGCTACAATAACTATGATTGTTTTGTTAATTCAACCTTTACCTCAACCTGGGCCTCAATACGTTTCAAAAACATTTGCACAGTCAAATAAGCGAAACGGTATTCTTCTTCCGGCATCACAGCACGTTGTGGGTCTTGGCCTGCTCAATTATTTTCTTCTGTTACGTTCTCTCACCACATAACCTTCTCCAACCGTTCGTACTTCGCAACCATTCTCAACGTCATGTATCAAACTTTTCCTAGGTCTTGGTCTAAGTCGTCTACCTGCTGGTTTTCAGTCTGCGAGTTTTTTAGTTGTTCTGATCTCATCCTTTCGCTTTACATTGCCAAGCCCTTCTAATCTTCTACTCTTAATGCACCGGAAGCAGAGACGTAGCCCCGGGCGCCAAAGTGAGCATGGACTTGAAAAAATTGTATTTAGTTTATAAAACTAAAAACAACTTGTTTCTTTGACATGACTATTCCTTAAGAACTACAGGAATATAAGAGTTTCTTAATATAAGATTAAGAACTACAACAAATGCCAAAGAGTTTATGAAGTCTTTTATTCAAGGAAAATCGAACCCTGAGTGTCAGAATATTACTATTAACAATGAATCAACTTACGATCATAAAACGGATGTTATTAGCAACGAGGCTGTTGATAAATACAGTAAAGTTAACGACGTGAATACTTCAAACTGTGAAAGTGGCAAAGTACAGTTACAAGATTCAGTTGGTTCTAGTACCATGGATGGTGTTGCATCGTGCAGTCTTGAAATTACAGACGATGAAGGACAGAACATTACTAACAACGATGTAGACCGTGTTCCCGGTGCTTCTCTACAAGATATGTGAGCTTGGCCAAGCGAGAAATCTCAATCCTTCCGAGATATAATGGTGAATAGAGGAACTCAGTTGCAGAACAAGGACAGCCATTTTCCTGAAGATGAAGCTGGACGATCCTTATACAAGTATTGGTTTGATAAAAACTTGCAAAATGGCGAAAAGAACACTTGGATGTGTTTTTCTCTAACTAAAAACTCTCTGTTTTGCTTTTGTTGAACTTTATTAAAAAAAACTATCAGAGAAGCCATTTCAATAGTAAAAATTGGTTTTCGTCGTGGCGAAAGTTAAATCTCCGTATTCAAAATCATGAAAATAGTCTTGCTTATCGCTCTGCGTTTTTTGAATGTAAGGAATTGGAACGTTCTTTAAACAAAGGGGGACTTATTGATGATCTACTTCAGGAACAAATGAGTAAAGCAGTTAAGACATGGAAAGAAATCCTTGAACGGGTCATTGCCACAGTACAAACTCTTGCAGAACAAAATCTGGCACTGATAGGACATCGGGAGTCAATTACTAACGATCCAAATCCTGGAAACTTTCTGGCTTTGTTAAAATACTTGGATACATTTTTAACTTACAAAATTATACTTTGTGCATACCGTGTTAAAATACGTTATTATGCTTTGGATAAATAAACCATTGACACTTCTGGAGACGCTAACGGACAAATTAAAAGTTTGGAGGAATGAGCTGTGTGACAATGTCGTTACTAAGGCAGAGCAGGTATGTAATGAATGGAGTGTCAGTATAACAAAAAGGATAAGAAGGAAGCGCATGACGCCAGGGGGAGTATGCAGACGATTCTGCGTTAACCGTTCGGCAAGAAATGCGACGTTCGCTAATAGAAATTCGGACACACTGTCAGTTAAAATTTCAAGCCGTTTCTCTAACATAAAAGAGTTAGAATAACGCTTTGGTTTCTTCTTAAATTTGAGGCGTACGTAAATGATGGGGATATACATTTTAAGGAACAGCTTTCCCAGATCAATATTAAGTGCACAGTGCTTGCAAAACTGTATCTACATGACTTAAACAGTGTAGTTCAGTGACTTAAAAGACGCCATACTTTTATATAAAAGAGAAAAACGTTAACGGAGAACAAAAAGACTTTACACCTCAGGGACTGCTACAATAACGTCTTCGATGAGATTAGAAGCCTACAAAACACTAGCAACAGCTTTAAAAAAAATTCTTACTTTACCAGTGTCTGTGTCTTCTTGTGAAAGATCGTTTAGTAAGCTTAAATTGATTAAATCGTACCTACGACCAACAATATCTCAAGACAGGGTATCAAATCTAGCAATACTTTCAATTGAAAACGACATTGCTTCGTCTTTAGATTATAATTATTTAATAACCCACTTTGGACCAATTAAGGCCAGGAAAGTTACATTTTAAAATGTCTCGTTTTAAATATTTATTAAATATTAAAAATAAATATTAAGTGTTTATTAATAGAAGACGGAACCATTAACCTGTAATGGTGAGTGATTTATTTTATTACTTTTAGTGTAGTTATTTGTTTAACTTTATGTTGTTTTAGGGTATTGTTTTGACGATGGGCTTTAGATCTACAAGGAATTTCCATGTGTATTAGAACGTTTTTATGTTATAAAGATTGTATGTTACTACATTTTTTATAGTCAACATTTGTTAATAATAAATGTGTACAAACTGAATACAGGTAATATTATAATATTGTAACGTTACATAACCCGGTCCCAATAAATTAAATCATGTAAGAACATAAAGGTCAGAAATGGGTAACCTATAACTAGCTCTAAATTAAAGTATATCACTAAACATGATAAACAATTCGAGTGATATACGGTGCAAAGTGAGTTATAGTGTACCCATTGAGGTAAAAAATGAAAGTGAAGGTAACTTATTACAGAATTGTGCTGTAGGTTTGGGAATTATAAAACTATGAGAGTAGACTATAATACTACTAACTGATTCTGTATTTTATTTATTTATTGTAATATTTATATTGTATGGACAACCAATTGTTATACCTAAGTTAATGTTATATTTTTTTCAAATATTTGTGTTATAATATAAGATAACCCAGGGTTCGTTTTAAAAAACATAAAAAATTTTAAATATCAAAGGATAATAAAAAATTAAAATAATACTATGAGGGAAATGGCAACAGGAAGTAGTGCAGTGTAGGAATACTATGAGAGACTAAATAAATAATATATATAAATTTATTTAAAGATAATAAAATTATCAAATACTTATATACAAGGTCATAAGAAAATGAACAAAAACTTATTATGTAAACCAAATTGATAAAGAAACCGGAATGGAAAAGAATTATTTTTCGGTAAATAAAATATAAATTTATAATAATTACAAACTGCCTGTATAATAAAAATACTATGGGTTACTAAGAGTGACGGAAATAACAAGTATTGTTAATAATAATAAATTTGGAATAAAACCATAGAGTTGACAAAATGATGCTACTACAATTCTAATAAAATAACCTTTCTGGAACTTTGGAGGAGTGAAAATTAGTACAAAATTAACAAGCAGCATGACCACTATATAATCATCCATTATTTATCAAAATTAAATGGTTATACTCCTTAAAAAACAGTGAAAGAAAACCTTCTGATGATTCAACCTAGTTTCGCCATAGTTCAAGTTGACGTTAGAATATGAGCCAGACGGTAATGAAATTATAACTCCAGACGGACCTCACCAGAGAAAAAGCTTCATTCCCGTAAGAACCATACGAAGAGAGGTAATATAAACATTTCGTTTAATAGTTAACGAAGAAAACGCATTCCGAATGTTGGTATAGAACACGAAACTAGTCAAATTTAATCACATGTTTTTAAAGTAAACAAACGCACGCTGCTCTCTTATGGACATTCCTGGAACTACATACTAAACAAAAAATAAACAAATTTATTTAATATTTTTTCGGTATTTGTAAAGCTTAGTAATTATCCATTTCTGACCATCTCATAAAAAAAAGAACATACCCTTAACCCTGGGGAATTATTAAGAATTATATATTAATTGATGTTTTGAAAATAGTGTAAAATTTGGTAAACAAAACCATATATGTTTTTTTCTTTAGACAATTCCATGTTTACTCGATGAAGTCGATATTATGTTTTATGTAATGAAAGATCAATTGTGATACTTGTATTTTGGTGGCAGGAAACAAAAACCAATAATATAAATAAATAATATTATTGAAAAATGATATTGAATAATAAAGTGTGTTATAATTTTTGTAGTGGGTAGTTGTAATAGATTTCAGCACAAAAACAGAAGAGATCAACACATCGGATCAGATTTTGCTATAGTGTAGGCTGGTTGAACTAGGCGTGGAAACTTGTCTCACAATCAGCTGATTTAAATCACAGCAAACAATTTGAAAAATCAGAAATCGTCTAAACCGAGTGTAAATAATTGGTACTTACTCTCTCTTCCTCATAAGGCTGAACAACTTCCCTCCTTGACCCCAAATCACACACTCTCGATTTCTGTTTAGATTGAGTAACATTAAAAAATCCTTTATTTATTTTTTTAAAACGTCAGTTATTATAATTCATAAGTGGCGACTGCGGAGAGGCGGAAACTTTAATATCTCAAACCGCGACGTTACAAGATTGGCGCATAACAACATTGGAAGCTTAATTAAATAAGACGAACACCCAATAAGCCACATACAAAGTTTTCGCTAAAACCTCTAGACAAACCGCGACGTTACAAGATTGCCGCCTGCAACGTGGGGCTTAAACGAAAACGAGGACGTCTTAGTAAATTAGTTACAAGATTGGCGCTCAACGTAAAAGGGCTGTAATTAGAAAAGAATTTTGATATATTTAATAAAAATATATACCAAAAAATCTAATTATCGTCGGCAGTTATGAGAAAACAAGAAATGCATAATACCCGAGGCAAATCGAAGAAGAGGGCAGAAGAAAAGGAGATTGAAGAAGGTGGACAGGAACAAGAAATAGAGTTAGTCACGGACAGCGAAATGGAACAACCAATGGGTGATAAAGAAGAAACCGAAGTAATCACAGATACGGACAAGGAAATAGTTGAAGAGGATGCCCAAGGGGATCAACCAGATAAATCCAACCAAAGAGAAGATATAAGCATACAGGAGATGTTAAGAATTATAATGGAAGGGAATAACAAGATCCAGGAAGATAATAAGCGAACCAATGAGGAAAATAAAGAAAATTTTAGGAGACAGGAGGAAAAATTTGATAAAATAGATGAGAATTTTAAGAAACAGGAAGAGAACTCTAGGAAGCAAAATGAAACTTTGAGGGATAGTTTAAAACAAATTGAGAAAATAAACGAAGAAAATTTAAAACAATTTGAGGGTAAAATGGAGAGTTTCAACAAGGAATTAAGAGAAAATCTAGAGAGTAAAATTGAACTGGTCAGTAATACGCTAAGCCAAAGAGTAGAAGAATATAAGGAAGAGGCAGAGAAGAAATTAATAGAAACTAACCAAAGATTAGATAAAACTGAAGAGAAGATGGAACTAATTAAAACAGGAGTCGAGGCACGAATGGAAAAGGAAGAACAGAATAATCAAGTTCGTGTAATGGCCATACGACAAGAAAACAATGACCTATTAGATAGTGTCAAAAGCAGTCTAAACTGTAAATTTTCAGAGTTTCATAAAACAGTAGAGAATGTAAAAAATCAGTGTGATAGCCAAGCAGAGAAATTAGATAGTTTGCAACAAATACAAACCAATTTTCAATGTGATGTAGATAGAATAAGTGCTAGATCTGCATGCAGCAGTCCTCATGTTTATCAAGATAGTAAGGAAAGTGTAAACTTTTGGGATTATCGCAGAAACCCACTTGAATTTTTAGGGAGAGTAGACGAAATTTTGAGCAGATCAAAGGAGAATCGATGGAATATGATAAAAGGTCTATTAGACGAATCGTTCAAAAATATCAATGATAATTGGTGGACAGCAATTAGGAACGATGTGTGTGATTATGGGGGTTTCAAAACAATGTTCAAACTTAAGTACTGGTCAGAATCAGTACAAAACATTATTAGGGACGATATCTGTCATGGTAGGTATTACCGTACAGTGGGACAAACACCTACTGCTTACTTTTTGGGGAAGGTGTGTATAGCAAAGTATTTAGACCCTAAGATACCTGAAGAGTGTCTAGTGACCAAAATGGCGTATCATTTCGAAGAGAAGATCATTAGTGCCCGCTTAAGTGGACAAATAAAAACTATTGGAGGCATGGAAACGCTACTAGAAAATTATGAACAGGAATCTTATTATAGGAAAAGTAGATGGAGGTCAGGGAATACCGAGGAGCGGAGGAATGAACCACCAAGAGAGAATCGGCCCAGAGTTAATTATGTGCATGCTAATAACAATTATTTCAATAATAGATATCGAGGAAGATGGCCTAATAATAATCGACAGAATTACAGACATGATTCTTATCACCGAGACGAAGGTCCACAAAGGAATATGAACGCTGAGCAACCTAGATTCAGAGAGAGTGATGAAGAAAGGAGACCGATAAGCAATATTCAACATAATAAAAATGTTGAACCAAACAATAATAATGATGGAAATAGGGGAAACGGGTACCAGCAGTGAGAAGATGTGATTGCCCGTCACTGCTAGAAACAACAGGGCACAGAATTTACCATACACCCAATTATAATACTAAATTAAATCAACCAATAACCATTATCAGAAATAATTTTCTAAAAAATATACAGTCCGAGTTAATGGAAGAAAGAGCTCATTTTATCTGCTACTGGAATTAAACCATCTCCTGAAAAAGTAAAGGCTATTCAAGATTTTCCTAAACCAAGAAACTTGAAACAATTACAATCCTTTTTGGGGATATGCAACTATTATAGAAAATTTCAACAGAATTATTCAGAAGTAACAGCTAAATTTCAATGTTTACTTTCAAAGAGAAACAAGTGGAAATGGGAAGAAAGTGAAGATAATAATTTCCAGATAGTAAAAAATAAATTTCTTGACAGCATCATGTTACATCACCCAAATTTTAATAAACGTTTTTTCATAAATTGTGATGCTAGTAACATTAGCCTTGGAAGTGAGCTATATCAGGGAGATGAAGAAGGAAATCATGGAGTTATCAGTTTTGCAAGCTGAGTACTGAGTAGTTGTGAGAGAAATTATACAGTAACTGAAAAAGAACTGCTGAGTGTTGTGTTCTCATGTATAAAATTTCGAACATTTATTTTGGGATACCCAGTGACCATCAGAACTGATCACAGATCAATTTCGTTTTTAAAAAATTGTAAACTTAATCACGGCAGACTTACTAGATGGGCATTAATACTTCAAGAATATAATTTAGACTGGGAATATATTCCGGGTAAGAAGAATGTAATAGCAGACCGATTATCCCGGATTAACCTCGAAAAAGGAACTTGTGAAATAGAACCAGAAAGTATTGGAAAAATATATTACATCATTAAGATGGCAAAGGAGTTACAAGATATAATTAATAAAATAAAAGTCGATCAAAAAAGGGACACTAAATTAACAAAAATTAAGGAACGAATATTACAACATGACCCTATAATAATGAAATTTTTGTGTGTTTATGAAGAGGTCCTTTTTATTCGTCCTACCATTAAGGATCATGTCTGGAAGATGTATGTGCCAGCAGCAACAGAAGTAGCATTGATTCAGGATTATCATGAAAGGTATGGCCACATGGGATCACTCAAGGTTATTAAAGCTTTATCTGAACATTGTTACATGAAAGCTATAAATAAAAGAGTAAGGGAGATAGTAAAAACCTGTAACATATGTCAGCTAGTAAAAGTAAATAATGAGAAGAGAACGGGCACCATGATTACAATAAAATCTAATAATAAACTTGAAAAGACATTCTTGGATATCTGTGGACCTTTTCCCAGAAGTGGAGGAAGACATAAATATAAATATATCATCATATTATTTGACCATTATACGAAATATACAAAACTCAGAACAAGGAAATAGTTGAAGAGGATGCCCAAGGGCTATTAGTAGAGCCACAACGAAGAAAATTCTAGAAGTAATTATAAAAAAATACTTACCTGAGGTGGGAAAACCGGAAATGATTATAACTGATCATGGAACGCAATTTCGGGGAAAAAGGTGGAAAGAAGAATTGAGAAATTGGCAAATAAGAACCTACAAGACATCAGTGTACCACCCTAGTAGCAATCCTGCTGAACGTGTATTAAGGGAAGTTGGCAGAATTCTTCGTACCTACTGTCATCAAGAACATAAAAACTGGAGTCAGTATATTGAACCAGCAGAGACTTTCCTTAATTGGTCATACCATGACACTATCGGTACTAGCCCTTATCAGGTAATGTTTGATAAACCACTACCAAGAGAAATTACATCATTGATAAATTTCCCTCCAGGAGAGAGAGTAGAGTTCGACCAAGTGGAAATGCACAACAGAGTGTTGCATAAAGTGGAACTTCAACAAAAAAGGGATCAAGTAAAAAGGAGAAGATTGGATACATACCAGATGGGAGATAAGGTACTAATCAAAAATAGACAACTACCCAGTTCTATAGAGGGTATTGCCCGGAAGCTACTGTTACTTTATACTGGCCCTTACCTCATCACCCAGGTGAAGGGGAATAATACTTACAAAATTAAAACAATTAACAATAATAGAATAAAGGGAGTGTATAATCAGTCGGAAATGAAACACTATTATGAAGATAAAGCCAAGACTATTAGGAGAATTGAACCAATCAACAATTTATTTCTATAAACGAGTTAAACTAAAATAAATTTGTTCTTGTGGGGGGGCTTTATGTAACGTTACATAACCCGGTCCCAATAAATTAAATCATGTAAGAACATAAAGGTCAGAAATGGGTAACCTATAACTAGCTCTAAATTAAAGTATATCACTAAACATGATAAACAATTCGAGTGATATACGGTGCAAAGTGAGTTATAGTGTACCCATTGAGGTAAAAAATGAAAGTGAAGGTAACTTATTACAGAATTGTGCTGTAGGTTTGGGAATTATAAAACTATGAGAGTAGACTATAATACTACTAACTGATTCTGTATTTTATTTATTTATTGTAATATTTATATTGTATGGACAACCAATTGTTATACCTAAGTTAATGTTATATTTTTTTCAAATATTTGTGTTATAATATAAGATAACCCAGGGTTCGTTTTAAAAAACATAAAAAATTTTAAATATCAAAGGATAATAAAAAATTAAAATAATACTATGAGGGAAATGGCAACAGGAAGTAGTGCAGTGTAGGAATACTATGAGAGACTAAATAAATAATATATATAAATTTATTTAAAGATAATGAAATTATCAAATACTTATATACAAGGTCATAAGAAAATGAACAAAAACTTATTATGTAAACCAAATTGATAAAGAAACCGGAATGGAAAAGAATTATTTTTCGGTAAATAAAATATAAATTTATAATAATTACAAACTGCCTGTATAATAAAAATACTATGGGTTACTAAGAGTGACGGAAATAACAAGTATTGTTAATAATAATAAATTTGGAATAAAACCATAGAGTTGACAAAATGATGCTACTACAATTCTAATAAAATAACCTTTCTGGAACTTTGGAGGAGTGAAAATTAGTACAAAATTAACAAGCAACATGACCACTATATAATCATCCATTATTTATCAAAATTAAATGGTTATACTCCTTAAAAAACAGTGAAAGAAAACCTTCTGATGATTCAACCTAGTTTCGCCATAGTTCAAGTTGACGATAGAATATGAGCCAGACGGTAATGAAATTATAACTCCAGACGGACCTCACCAGAGAAAAAGCTTCATTCCCGTAAGAACCATACGAAGAGAGGTAATATAAACATTTCGTTTAATAGTTAACGAAGAAAACGCATTCTGAATGTTGGTATAGAACACGAAACTAGTCAAATTTAATCACATGTTTTTAAAGTAAACAAACGCACGCTGCTCTCTTACGGACATTCCTGGAACTACATACTAAACGAAAAATAAACAAATTTATTTAATATTTTTTCGGTATTTGTAAAGCTTAGTAATTATCCATTTCTGACCATCTCATAAAAAAAAGAACTTACCCTTAACCCTGGGGAATTATTAAGAATTATATATTAATTGATGTTTTGAAAATAGTGTAAAATTTGGTAAACAAAACCATATATGTTTTTTTCTTTAGACAATTCCATGTTTACTCGATGAAGTCGATATTATGTTTTATGTAATGAAAGATCAATTGTGATACTTGTATTTTGGTGGCAGGAAGCAAAAACCAATAATATAAATAAATAATATTATTGAAAAATGATATTGAATAATAAAGTGTGTTATAATTTTTGTAGTGGGTAGTTGTAATAGATTTCAGCACAAAAACAGAAGAGATCAACACATCGGATCAGATTTTGCTATAGTGTAGGCTGGTTGAACTAGGCGTGGAAACTTGTCTCACAATCAGCTGATTTAAATCACAGCGAACAATTTGAAAAATCAGAAATCGTCTAAACCGAGTGTAAATAATTGGTACTTACTCTCTCTTCCTCATAAGGCTGAACAACTTCCCTCCTTGACCCCAAATCACACACTCTCGATTTCTGTTTAGATTGAGTAACATTAAAAAATCCTTTATTTATTTTTTTAAAACGTCAGTTATTATAATTCATAAGTGGCGACTGCGGAGAGGCGGAAACTTTAATATCTCAAACCGCGACGTTACAAGATTGGCGCATAACAACATTGGGAGCTTAATTAAATAAGACGAACACCCAATAAGCCACATACAAAGTTTTCGCTAAAACCTCTAGACAAACCGCGACGTTACAATATGTAATTTCTTAATTTTGACTTAACAAATATTGTTAAGACGTTTGCTGAACGTGGTTTCATACAAAAATCTATATATTTGCATTTATTAAGTACTTTGTTCACTGAATGAGCCTTCATGTTTGCTCTTTTGCTCCCCTTTAATTGTGAAGGTGAGGCGGCCGACGATTTCCTTGCCCCAGGCGCCAAAAAGCCTATCTACGCCACTGCACCGGACTATGTTAGCACCGTGTATTAATCAGATGCGGATCTAAGGGAGGGATTCCCCCCGCCGCCCAAATCGACACATTAGACGAAATTTTTGTCGTTGTCTTGGGATTGTAGAATGGTTTTGTGATTGTGAATATGATATACAAATTTCCTATCACGTTACATATGTTCATGGTTTATTCTAAAAATCACTTTAAATTGTAACTGTACCTTAGCACCATGTTGATTGTAACTGTACCTTAGCACCATGTTGAGTGTAACTGTACCTTAGCACCATGTTGACTGTAACTGCACCTTAGCACCATGTTGCCTGTAACTGTACCTTAGCACCATGCTGACTGTAACTGTACCTTAGCACCATGTTGACTGTAACTGTGCCTTAGCACCATGTTGACTGTAACTGTACCTTAGCACCATGTTGATTGTAACTGTACCTTAGCACCATGTTGATCTTTGTTTGATACGTAACTTAAATCAGTAGTTTGTAATTTTAACGGTAAGTGAATATTATTAAAAGAACAATGAACTGACAAACACAGACATGATTTTATACTTGTATGTTAATAAGGTTGTTGTGTTGATAATAATAACACACTATATTTTTATCTTCACTCGTTCCTATCGTTTATAATTTAGACCATAAAAGAACGGTCCAACTTCTTATATCCCCCCAAACTCAACTCTTCCCCCTCAAAAAAAAAAATTCTTACTGGATCCGCCCCTGACATTAATTGATTCAGTTAGTACCTGTCTTCAGTTTGGCCAGGCCCAAAGATCTTTCGCAAGATTTCACGCTCAAATATTCTAAGCTGTTGCTCATCTGCATTCAGTGGCGAATATAGAATATATTTTGGGGGGGGGGCCAAGATTAATGTAAGGTTAGGTTAAGTAATTTTAAGTAGACACCCCATGATACTTTATATCAGTTTTGCTGCTCATATTCAGAGGGTAATTTGCGCTGAATGCCCCTTTTACTTTACCGAGATCACGCTTCTTTATTGTTGACATTAAATCATAAAAAATATATCTATTTTTAAACAAACCAAATGATGAAAAGATCTGTTACTATATTTCAAACATTGGTCAAGATTTTAACAATGTCTCATCTGTAAACACTTATCCGAACTAAAAGAGTGAAATACGCGATTGTGATTATCGTGTTTGGAGGGGTTCTAGCTATAAATATTGTTTTGTTCTGTCATGTATGTATAAATTGCCAAGACCCCTATTTTTTTCTTTTTGTGTATACACGCATATGTGTGTTTTATCAACTATCATTCAAAAGACTGTTTTGAGTATTGTTTTGGAGAGACCTTAAAAGAAGGTTTAATAAAGTGACTGTTTGACAATGCAACAAAATTTGTTTTATTAATCGTTTATCCAACTGACAATAAAAAGAATACATAAAAAGGAACTCCACTTTTTATATAGACCAATGGTTACGAAACAAAATCCAGGTTTCTTGGTACACTTGCAAACTTATCAAGAACTTCATCGTCACTAACTATAATGTCTCTGTGGATAGAAAGTAAAGCAAGCCCGTTAAGCCTACTTTCAGATGTGCTGTTCCTTAGGTAAGTCTTCAGTCTTTTCAGGCTGGAGAAAGTTCTCTCTACGGTTGCGACAGAAACAGGAAGAATTGCGAGTAATTTCAGAAGGGTATAAATGTTGGGGAAGAAAGTCTTGTCACATTTTTCTAGAGAACTTATAACCGTTTTTGGAAGATTTGAAGCATTTTCCTGACTCCACTTTTCTTTCCACAACATAAACTCACTTTGCACAATCTCTTTATGTGACAAATCTTCTTCGTAGAAACCAAAAGCAGCCTCCAATGAACCGAAATCTGTTATGATACACAATTGTGGAAGGATAAGGATGCAACTGTTTCCTTGTGAGATTCAAAGCGTTCTTTCAGTGAGTTACAAAAATCGTCCAGGTATGGCACATAAACAGCTCGTCGATAGTATTCTTCTTCTGTGGGGTAAGGGACGTTGCTACGTGCTGTTTGAAGGCGGCAAATTCTTGGAATCTCTTCCTTAATGTCAAGTTTGGCAGCGAATGATTTTACTTGATTATACAAGGCTTTAAATGAGTCATCAGCATTTGCCCTCTCCTTCGACAGAAGGTGTAAGACACTCGTAACGTTAGTCAAGGCCTGTGGAAGATCTATATTTTTGTTTTGAAGCTGCTCAGATAAGTTATGCGTGGTTGATAGCATCCGGCTCAAAACAAAAAGATTAATAAGAAATGCAAATTGACTAATAGCACTACTTAGAGTGTGAGCCTTAGAAGCTGAGTCACCTAATTCCTCTTCTTCTATTTTGCAAAGGGAGAGAAAGATAGGTTCCAAAATGTCTTTAAATAAAATTACTGAGTCGTGCCTTTCTACCCATCAGGTTTCGCACAGTGAAATAAGTTTCTTTTTCTTTTGTTCTGGACAACATTCAGAAATCATTGATTTCAATATTTCTGTTCTTTTGGCTGACATATGAAAGAATCCACAGACTTCTTTTATGACACCCATACAGTTTCTTATAGAAGGTATTCTGCTCGCATCTGACAAACAAATTTAGAGTGTATGAAGAACAATGTGTATACAGGGCCAATGGTAGCTTTTCTCTGATGGAAGCTTGTACTCCTCTGAATTGCCCACTCATCGTGGCAGCGCCATCGTACCCTTGACCTCTCATTTTGTTTAGATCAAGCCCTAATGTTGACAAGGTCTCCAATATTGTGTTAGCCAAACCTGCTCCAGTGACGTCATAAACGGGGACGAATGTCAGAAAATCTTCTCTGATTTTGAAAGTTTGGTACTCTACGTAACGTACACAGAGAGAAAACTGTTCGATTTGGCTGATGTCAGTGGTTTCATCTGCTAAAACGGAATAAAAAACAGACTTTCTGACATTTTCTACAATTTTTGATTGTATTAAGTGACCGAATATGTTAATAAGTTCGTTTTGAATGAAAGAACTTGTGTACATCGTCTTCCCACCACTGGTCGTTAATTGGTCTTTAAGAATATTATCTCCACTGTTGGCTCGGTATCTCAACAACGATCGAAAATTCCCATCATTTTGGTCCGGTTCTTCAGGGCTTATTCGTCCAGAGTCACGATGACCGCTTAGAGCTATTTGCTGCCTCCCGCAAAATCGTATTATTTGTATTATAGGGATTAGCCGTTTTCTATTATTCTCAATATCCAGTCTTCTTTGGGCATTTACTTGATTGATAACACTTTCAGCCTTTTTCTTAACTATAGCTTTTGTGTTTTCAGCGATCAAAACATATTTCTTATGATAGGATAAGTTTTCATGTTTGCTAAACATTTCCGTGGCTTTTTTTAAATTGGTAAAAGCCTGAGTAACCAACGCCCCTGCTACTTGGTGATCTCCTTTCCCTACATTTTCGGTATGGGAAAATAACACGCAGTACTTGCAAAAAGATCCAGATTTTTCCTCTGAATAAGCCAACCACGTAAATTCTTCTAGCCACTTCATTTGAAAAGATCTAGTATGGTTTGAACTAGTAATGGAGGGAAATTTGTATCCAGGCTGAGGTTTCCAAACATTTTCTAATAAAAAAATTTGTTTTTCGTTTGTGAAAGACTGAACGGAATTGTTTTGACAATAGTTTCCAATATCATAGATATTTTTCCTTTCTTGATTAGGCCTACTATCCTCCATAACTGGAACTACATTAATTGAGCTCGAAGTAGCGACATCACAAGAAGCAATTCTACCAATGCAGCCGACTTCAGCATTGTCACCGTCAGGCCTATTTGCACTTTGTCCTTTCGTAACACTACCGACTTCAGGACTGTCACCAACAGGCTTATTGACACTTGGTTTTTTGGCGAAAAAGTTTTGAATAGAAGCTTGCCTCTTCATTACAATTGTGGTTCACTTACGGCCAACTTCAATATACTGATAAAGTACATAAACATTAACACTTAAAACACCACCATACTTCAGTACAACAGATGTCGAACAAACGTAAACAACAAACAATGGCTGCCACTGAACTGTTCAGTTGTCCGCACGCGCAGATGGCCGGGCGGGAGCCCGAGTCGGACCGAATCAACCCGAACTGGCACGAACTTCACACTACTACCACCCCACTCCCCTCACCCATACGGGGAATTATCACTGTCTGCCGCGGCGATGCCTTCGCGCATGATTCATTAAAATAATTCAGATTACGTTACTTATTTTTTCTTTATATTCATTATTTCGGGGAGGGCCCGGGCCCCCTGGGCCCCCCCTTATATACGCCCCTGTCTGCATTAGATGTTCAGACTTCGTATCCACATATCACTGTTGGTTGAATACGACTCTTCTATACATACTTAGCTTTAGTTGTTTGCTTAGTATCCTGGATTTCAGCAAACATTTTATAGGATTAATAACACCTACTTTCACTTACAATACGGAACTTTATTTCATTACTACAAGAGTTAGTCTTTGTAATCTACGATCATCAGTAAGAAAACTGTTGAACATGTTTAAATGTATGATTTCCAGCAGCTAGGTTAGCACTGTTGTTTGTCGCGTTTCTTCGTACTTCCGTACACTTACTTTTACCCTAATTTATTTTCAGCCCCTTGTTTTGCACCTCAATATCTAGTTTAACTGAATTCTCCTCTAATCCTGTTTCATTTCTGTCGATAATAGCTAAGTCATCAGCATAGACGCACACCCATGTTGTTTTAACTCCTATGTACATTAATTTTTACTTCCATATTCTATAAGGAAATGGAAGTACGGTGATGGCGAAAAAATCGTATTCGAGATAAGGGCTGATTCTAATTGTACTATCCTCAAAACATGAAGAAAAGTCATTTTCTGAAAAGTGTCTGTGTGTGTGTCTGTATGTCTATGTGTAGAATTTTTTCTATGGCGAACGATAACTGCCACAAATTCAAGGAGAATCAAAAAAGTTTTTGCACATGTACCCGAGTTGTAGAGGACTATTGATTTTGGTGAAGCTTCGTTAAGGGGAAGGGGTAGTTTACCTGCAACGTTTTATGTTTTAACAAGAGTAAAGTACTTAATTTTGATAAATAAAGTGTCCTGAAAAGAAAGTCATAATAATTGTAACCGAATCTCTAACGGTTACAAAATAAAAATATGTGTGTTTACCAAAATAAAAATTTTGGTGTTTTTTGAAAATTATTGTTTAATTTGTTTTTGTTGTTTGTATTTTGGAAATAAATTTCGTAATGAATTAGTGTAAAAATTCTGCTCTTTTAATTCTGTTTCTGTTAATTGTATTAATTTGAAGTTTTAGAATTAACTTCCGCGTTAATTGGATTATCTCCAGCACTAATCGATAGACGGTTCTTTTTCGTAATTGAGTATTCTCCTTCTTCTTTGGTAAAGGCCGCCTTTCGGATAGTCCGTGATCTCAATTTATCTTTGTTTTTTATTTTATTTATTAAATTTATAAATAAATTTAAACCAAATTGCAGAAATTTTAAATTTATTAACAATTGTATACAGTATCGATTGTTAATCGATTATCAACAGAAGTATCGACTCGTTCTCAGGGCTTGTCGATTAATTTTTTTCATTTGTATTTTCTATTAATTATTCGGTTCTTTGAATGGTTATTTTATACAAGGGTCATTTCATAAATAATGTACATAATTTTTTTTTATTTGCTTACATGTTTATTTTCTGACAACATGTCTTTACAATCCTTCAATATAGTCTCCCTGCTTCTCAATTACCGTGTTCCAACGTGTAGAAAGCTTTGCAATTCCATCTAATACGCCATCTTTGTTCATCTGACAAACGGCTTGGGTAACGGCGGCAGAAAGCTCTTCAAGAATGAATAACGATGTCCTCACATGGGTTGTTTCAACTTTGGGAATAAGTCAAAGTCTGGAGGACTCTTGTCAGGACTGTAGGGCGGATGAGGTAACACTTCCCAACCGTATTAAAAAATAAAGGCGACATTGCTTCTGTTCAGCACTCAAGCAGTGAGGGACCCATCGCGCAGAAATTTTTCTCTTGTTCAAATTTTGTGTCAGAATTCGGAATACGGACGTTGTTGAAATTCCTGTGGCTTCAGAAATTTCCTCACATGTCACACGACGATCTTCTTCAAGAGCATCTGCCACAAGTTTCACACTTCTTTCATCTGTTGCTGTTTTCGGCCTTCCTGGTCTTGCGTCGTCGTTTATGCTTACACGACCTTCAAGAAAACGATTTGCCCAGCGAGAAACTGTACTACGTTCCACTGTTAACGCACCGCACACTTCACTTAAAGCATTGTGAATTTCGGTTGGGTTTTTGCCACGTAAAGTTTCGATCTTAATGTATGATCTTTGATCCTCAACAGTCACAGTACCCGAGACCGGTGCAGGCTCCATTTCTAAATCGCGTTATTAAAAAACAATACACGGTATTGATAAAATAAAAGCACGTGCTTCTTCCTCAAGCCTTAAACTACAACTGACGTAACAATCACTATTGACGCGTCCTTCACTACGCAGTGTTGCCAACCTGTGCATTATTTATGAAATGTCCCCCGTATATAGTCAGAGAAGGGTAAGGAAGGAAAGTATAACACTTACATGTAAAAAACTTAATTATTAAAATTTACAAGTTATTAATTAATATATAATGTTTATTAAAGATAAAAATTCGAACCAGTGAAGTCGGTGTGATTACGTTGGTAAAGCTCGCTTTGGATTGTGGGAATAAAGATGGCGGCTCCTGGACTGCATATGTTAAACCATAGACTGCTCGATGAAAATTTCTTCCAATAAATGGTGCCTTTTCAATGTTTCCTCGTCTCCGCAGTTGTGATTATTCCTTCTGGTGTTAGTAGAATGGTTCTGGTTCAGTGTCTTGTGATTCACTTCGATTAAATATGTGTGATAATGTTTAATTTACTTTGTTCAATAAGGTCGAAACTGGCACTTCTCGTCTCGTTATTAAGAATTATTTATTGTGTAGGTTTAAGTTATTATTTCACTCATTTACTGTGCCGTATTACTTTATTTTAATTGTGTTATTAAATGTTCTCACTGAAGTTAAGTTTAAGTTCAAAATTTAGTACTTTACGATTTTTCACGTTAGACTAGGCTTACGGACCTATCGCCATATTTGTCTACTATATAGGTTAATATTCGCACAAATCGCGTCAAGTGTTCTCGACAAGGTCCAATAATTAACTGTTCTCATTTCCTTCGTCTCCTGAATGTCTTAGCCAATTTAATATTAGTAATACATTGTTTTAAAATCTGTTTGGCTTCCGCTACATGTAGAAAAGTTACATTATATCACTGAATACATTTTTGCTATTATTTACTTTTATGAAATACTAAATATATAATCTCTTTCTTTAGTTCATTCTGTTTGATATGATACCAAATAAGATAGTTTTACAAAGTTTTTTATCTAAAATGCTATATTTCTTTCATTTTGAAAAAGTAGGCTTTTATTTTTACTTCCTGTCCTCCTCCAAAACGTTTGCCATTTTATATGTTATATTTATGATTGTACTAAATCTCAGATTGACATAAAATGTTTAGCTTTCCTTAATTTCTTATAATTTTATTAATTGGTTATCCTTTTAAATATTATTCAATAATTTATAACTCCCCACTCTGAAATTTCAGTTATTACATTTGCAATTTTAACAATAATTCTTCATATCTTTTTACAATATCTTTTTTAAAGTATAATTTACATTATATTACTCTGTGACTGATTTACCTTACATAAATTTCATCAGTTTAACGAGTTTACTGTACTTGATTTTTCAATTATAATGTAGTTGAAATTTACCATTTGGCCTAGATTTTATCTGGTTTTACATACAAAGTTTTTTAATAGTACAGCTTGTTTATACCCTTTCTGACCTTCTATTCTAATACAATGTTGATTAACAATTCCTTACCTACAAGAACATTTAGTAGTGAATTTAAACTATTAATTCATAAGAATTATTTGACATTAAAAAGTGGTATTTAATCTCAGACCATTTAGTCTTGATTAATCCTAGTAACTTATAATAAACATTCTATAATAAAAGAATGGTATCCACACTCAGACATGGCATTCTTGATTAAAACTATTAAACATAATAAACATTTTATAATGTTATAACATTACTCTCTAATTCAACATTTAGGTATATAGTTCATTTATTTAACTAGAAACATAACACATTTGTTTCTTTATTTTTAAACCTTTCTTAAAATTACTGGTGTGCAGTCTTATCTGTTTTTATTTTATTTTAGGGATGTATCCCTTGTCACTTTACTTATTCACCACCTGCTCTCTATTTATCTTACTCATTTCATTTGAATGTTATTAGATAAAGAGTGGCACTTTATTAGAAATATTAGTCCTTGCCTTTCATAATACTATTTTATTAAATAGTATTCATGAAGTTAAATTAAACCTTAAAGTTGTTTAAAGGTACACCTTTATTAAGTGTAAGCATTTAATGCACTTCCTTGAAGTTTATTTACTACAATAGAATAACTTGCACTTGTCTCCTGCTAATTCTTGATACTATCACTAATCAGTTTTATAGTTTTATATTATCAAGATATTTATTTATGAGGGACTGTTAAGATTTGTTTTTATTCATTATACAATAACTTTCCTGGGTGCACTTTTACTTATCACTCTAAACACTTTTGTTTACATTTGTTTTACATTATTTCTGTTTTTGGGTGTTATACTTTCATTTTGTGACATTTAATTTCCCTTGGGGTTTTGGTTTTCTCCTTACTGGGTCTCTTTTGGGTATTTGTTGTAGTCTTCTCCTCCTACTTTCTTGTATCTTCCAACTCATTCCTGTTTATTAGGTATTTTGGTTTGTTCTGGGTATTTTCCTTACTTATTCTTGGTTTCTTCATTACCATATATTTATTATGCACGTTGGTTTGTTCTGGGTATCTTCCTTATTTACTCCTATCCTACCTGGGTATCTTTCCTTAATTTATTTTAGTTTTTTGGGGTTTATTTTTCTTTACACATTTTTGTTGCATAGTGATTTTTTCTTTATTTTTACTTTTTCAAGTTATGATAGTATTTTATTGCGATACTTATTTGTTTTCATTTGGATTTTTCTTTGATAGTTATTTATTTATGATCATATTTTATTCGTTCTTAAGTGGATAATCTGTCATGCTACATAATCCACTGTAGAAAAGTAGATGAAATATCTATATATGAAAATGGTAGTTGAAGGGGGGGGGGTAATTTTTTTAAAAAATGACAATGATACTTGAAGGGGGAGGGGATAATTTTTTATACGTGTACTACGTTATCGGCAACAAAAAAGTAGTTTGTTGTTAAAATTCCTTCCCGGGCTGTTTGGCCGTGGTTCAGTGTTTTCTGCAAAACCAGACGCTTCGGTAGTCTACCATCGACTGCATCATCAGTGAAAATCGAGTGCGCTAACGTGAGGTGGTATACGTTAGTTACCATAGTACTTCTGAAGAAAGAAGTAGTTTCTATGGAAATATTTCATTTCAAAAATGATTTTAAATATAAATCTTAGAACATGGAAGTCATGTATGGTTCTCCATACCGATATTTTAATGGTTGCAAGCGAAACGATATTAAACTATCTAAATTCAATATAGGCATTAATCGATAATATCTTTGATAATTTATTGTAGAAATAATAAATACATATGGCTGATTACTCTGAACTGTCAGCTTATTTAATATAAAAACTGTAAGTTTATTAAAAAAATATGCATGCAATAAAAAGTGAAAGGCTGTGTATGTTTGTACGAGGCTAAAGGCTAAAGGCTACTGTCAGGTAGTTATGCAAACTCTGCTAGTTCGCACAATCTAACGTGTGTTTACAAAACGGATTACATGAACTTTATAAAACCTGTTTTACGAGCTTTCTAAATTCTGTCGAGCAATTTCCTCCCAGACACGACTCACTGAAATACAAATACACGGTTACTGCAAGTTTGTGGTTGCCACAAACCAGGTACCATAAGTGAATTATTACCAAGAATTTGGTTACAACCTCAAGCACAATACAGTGAGAAATGTTGCGTGTTCGGAAAAATCAAAGAGTATTGCCAGTAATAATAATACCCTTTAAAGTGACAACACTTATTATTACGTAGACAAAAAATCGAAGAAATAAAAATCCATATAGCAATTTTACAATCAATAAAAGACTATTAGATTAACAAAATCACTGATAACTAGTGAGAAGTGTAGGGAGTAACCTGGATCCTATCTTGGTAACGGGAGGGGCCCCCATGACTTCGCTTAAAGAGATCCGCTCTCTATACTGATCAACCAGAGAAGTTTGTTTGGCCATGGGTTCGGCCACAAATAATGCGGCAATACTGACTTTTTCAGGTCTTAGTGCTGGCCCGGGTAGGGTGCTCACGCAAAGGGCGGCCGAACACTGGAGCGACATTTTGTTTTGCAACACATCCGTTTTGGTGTATTGTGTCGCAAAGCGTCGCAGATGATTCTACTGCCACTAGGATCTACAACAAAGACGGAGCTCCTTCAATTTATGTAACGCAACAAAACAGCTTGCAACATTTTGAACTCCGCATGGATTCAAACCACACGAGGCGGGGAGTTTATATTGCACTTACTTAATCCTACGTGGAAAGTGCATGCATTATCCTTTCGTTCTGATTCTCACATACTGTTGTGTATTTAATATTATTATTAATTGCTACTGAGTATGGAATGAAACAAGTGTAGGTATAGTTGAAACTGAAACAGATGCAAAATAATGCCTGTCACGAATCCACGAACAACACACTTTTACAGCTCAAAAACAGCAGACGAAAAACTGTTTCGTCGTGAAACAATGTCTCAAGCCTCTCTCCACCGAAGCGACGCTTTGCAACACGATGCGTCAAAACGGTTCTGTCGCAAAGCAAAATGCCGCTCCAGTGTGCGGCCAGCCAAACATCTCATCAAATAAATCGGCAGACGTCGGTGTTGTGACCGAAGCGGTTGTGCCAGTGGCACTGGGGAAGTTTGCGCGGGGTTCGTGACGTATAGGCGGGACAGTGGCAGTTGGCGTTCGCCTGCCTCGCTCTTCTCAACAGGAACTCGGACTACGCCCAGGGGCCTCCTGCAGGTGGTTGGAATGTACAGGCGGTGATTGCGTATGTATAGGCCCGCCAGCCTTTCCTGAACAGTAACCTCCGCCTATCCAATGCATGAATTACCCCCACTTTCAAGTATGGCTAAGTTATCTAGAGAGAAGAGAGGGGAGACGACGCTATAACGTACACTGTGTCACTTACATATCATGTCGCTCTCTGTCGCACACATGCTTCCGTTGTTCTCGTCAGTCTTCTTGCAGCCGATGTTCACGCTATGAATCACTGTACAAGACTGTTGTGCGCATGTGCGAAATAAATGAAAATTTTGTTAGCTTCACAACGAGGTGTTTGTACACTGCGCATCTCTAACTCGTGGTTCAATTTCTATCGTCAGGTTTCTACCAGGTGACCTAGGTTCATGACGATAGGTGTGAGCGCTGAGTCCCCTGAGCACTAAGGACAGAAGCTTGAGGTGGGAGGAGAGTAAAATTATGGTATTGGGGTTCCCTAAGACATTTGATATGTATGGCGCGGAAACATTAGCAGTGTCTAGCAACCTAGAAGAAAGAATTAATAAGGTGGAGAGCGACCTCAGACATCTGAGAGAGAGAGAGAGAAGAGTGGAAAGCTGTTGTTGCAGATGCCAAGGTACTGGAAATCCATAGCACCATGTAATGAATGAACGAATCAGCTGAGTTTAATAAGTTAGTTGTCGTTTTAGAAAATACTTCTTCTTCTTCTTATTCAGCACTATAACCAAACGTGAGCCCTGTCTTCCAACAACGATCTTCTCCAAAGTCTCCTGTCCAGTGCCATCTCAGTTCAACCTCCCTTTTTATCCTAGGTCGGCCTCTCTTTCTGATTTTATAGACTTGCGCCATCAGGATTTTATCTGGCATACGCTGACCATCAATCCGCTCTAGGTGACCCAGCCACTGTATTCGTTGAGCCTTTATGAATCTTACAATGTCGTCATGATTCAATAGCTCATCTATCTCCTGGTTCATCCTCATTTATCTCAATAGCCCATCTTATGCTCCTTTCGTCATCTTCTTTAACCGGGCCATAAACACGTCTTATTACCTTTCTTTAAAACCACCTTAGAATGTTTCTTGTTCCTTTTTACTTCCATGTTCCATAAGGAAATGGAAGTATGGTGATGGCGAAAAAAATCGTGTTCGAGATAACGGCTGATTCTGATTGTACTACCCTCAAAACATGAAGAAAAGTCATTTTTCGAAAAGTGTCTGTGTCTATCTATCTGTCTGTCTGTCTATATGTAGCATTTTTTTATGGCAAACGATAACAGCCGCAAATTCAAACAGAATCAAATAATTTTTTGCATACAGTCCTGAATTGTAGAGTACTCAAGGCCTATTGTTTTTGGTGAAGATCGGGTTAGGGAAAGGGTAGTTTACCTGCAACGTTTTATGTTTTAACAAGGGTAATTTTTTCTATGACGAACGATAACTGCCGCACATTTAAACAGAATCAAATAATTGTTTGCATACGTCCGTGAATTGTAGTGTTCTCAAGACCTATTGTTTTTGGTGAAGATCGGTTAAGAGAAAGAGGTAGTTTACCTGCAACGTTTTACGTTTTACCAAGAGTAATTTTTACTTTTTCTATGACGAATGATAACTACCGTAAAGTCAAACATAATCAAATAATTTTTTTCATACATCCTTAAATTGTAGAGGACTCAAGGTCTTTTGATTTTGGTGAAGATCGGTTAAGAGAAAGGGGTAGTTTGCCTGCAACATTTTATGTTTTAACAAGGGTACTTTTTTCTATGACGAACGATAACTGCCGTAAAGTCAAACAGGATAAAATAATTTTTACTTCCATGTTCCATAAGGAAATGGAAGTATGGTGATGGCAAAAAAAAAATCGTGTTCGAGATAATTGCAGATTCTGATTGTACTACCCTCAAAACATGAGTCATTTTTCAAAACATGTCTGTGTGTCTATCTGTCTGTCTATGTGTAGATTTTTTTCTATGGCAAACGATAAGAGCCGCAAATTCACACAGAATCAAATAATTTTTTGCATACCTTCCTGAATTATAGAGAACTCAAGGTCTGTTGATTTTGGTGAAGATTGGTTAAGGGAAAGGGGTAGTTTACCTGCAACATTTTATGTTTTAACAACGGTAATTTTTTCTATGACGAACGATAACTGCTGCACATTCAAACAGAATCAAATTTTGTTGCATACATTCCTGAATTGTAAAGGTCTGAAGGCCTATTGATTTTGGTGAAGATCAGTTAAGGGAAAGGGGTAGTTTACCTGCAACATTTTATGTTTTAACAAGAGTAATTGTTTCTATGATGAATGATAACTGCCGCACATTCAAACAGAATCAAATAATGTTTTGCATGCATCCCTGAATTGTAGAGGACTCAAGACCTATTGATTTTGGTGAAGATCGGTTACGGGGAAAGGGTAGTTTACCTGAAACATTTTTTGTTGTAACAAGAGTAAAGTACTTAATTTTGATAAATAAAGTATCCTGATAAGAAGATCTTAATAATTCACTGTAGAAACGTAGATGAAATATCTATAAATGAAGAGGGAAGTTGAACGGGGTGGGGGTAATTTTAAATAAATGAAAATTATAGTTGAATGGGGAGGGGATAATTTTTTGGTACTACGTTATCGGCAACAAAGAAGTAGTTTGTTGTTCAAATTCCTTCCCGGCCTGTTTGGCCGTAGACCAATGTTTTCTGCAAAACCAGACGTTTCGGCAGTGCCATCGACTTCCATCATCAGTGAAAATCGAGTGCGATAACGTGAGGTGGTATACGTTAGTGACCACAGTACTGTGGTTAAGGCTGAAGCAGTAAGTAGAAAGAAGTAGTTTCTATGGCAACCGGTTTGATAAGTGCCTTATTTTTTTTTATTTTGTGTTACGACTAATGAGTCTGCTTCTCAGTAGTCTGCTGTTGGCATAATATCCCCTATTTCCTATTAGTATCCTGTCATGTGTTTACGTACCCTTCATTATCAATTATGTTACCCATGTAGCTGAACTTATTAACTGCATCAAGTGAATTATCCTATATGCATAAATTATATATATTTCTTCTCATTTCTAATGCAGAAATCAGCATGTATTTAGTTTTGCTGAAATTTACATTGAGTCCCATTCAGCTGAATTTTTGATTCAGCTCCTTGTATACCTCAACTAGCCACTGTCTTGATCTGGCTATTATCACAACATCGTCAGCATAAGCACATATTTGGTTTGTCTTATTTAGTATTGTTCCTCGCTTATCTGTTTTTAATGGCATAATGTTGCGCAATAATAAAGATGGTGGTCGATAACCCATACCTTGCTTGACTCTGTTAGAAAATACTAATGTTTCTAATTGTACAACTGTATTTTCTTAAGACTGAACGGAACGGACCAGATAACATTTTTCTGTTAATTTAAAAAAGTAAATCGATTTTACAAATTCTATATACTTACTTCATGTAAGATCAGTACCTATTCCAAGACCCACTTACGAATATCCAATTGCTTTTAACACCTATTGGACATGACTGAAAAAACTGGAATACTTAAAACAAAGGAAATCAAGTTAAACAATAATCGTTGACGAATTTTTAAATCTAAATTAGTTACTGTTATGTTCGTTAACGTTATTTATATGTAAATTTATACAGTAAAAAAAAGTAGACGAAGTTTACGATATTAACGAAGAAAGGAAATGTGGTCGAATCTTTTAATGCATCACGACAAAACGTGAAAACGTTGAAATCACCATTTGTAAATTAACAGATATAAAATTCCTCTGCAATTAAAGAACATACTATTTAACAAACCTATAAATACAGATGATAATAATTACCTTTTTTACAAAAATATAGTGTATGTTTAATTTTATTAAGGACCGGTATAGTTTTTTTTTTTTTTTTAACAAAGTATGAGTGAATTTTGATATGTTTGTACCTAAAATAAAAAGACGTTCTTTGGGCATTCTGCGCAGATCGCGCTAGGAGATTGACAAGAAGTAGGGTGGGAATGGACTTTAAAAGAAAAAGAAGTCTACTTAATTTCAGGCATTTTTCTATTGGATTTTTATAAGGTCTAAATCAAATCGGACTGTTAATGTTTTACGTTCCAGGAAGTAAACTTATTGCATCATATTCTCTTTGTTGTTACATTAGGGTTAAATCGAAGAAGATTCTGTGTATTTTTCATAAAGTAGAAACTGTCTTAGCCCCAATACTATATTGTAATAGGGTTACGTTAATTATTTATCAGCCTTACTGTAGTGTACATTAGTAACTTAATTTACAAAAATACATGAAGAAATTAACTTTCGTAACAACGGATGAACCTCTGTGAATATATAATTAGATATTTTGTAAAGTACTATCATCTAAGAAAAAAACTGGGTTTCCTTGTAATTATAAAATTCCTACATAGTCTAAACTGAGTTACTAACAGAGTCGTAGACCAAAGTGGGTTGTGTGACTTGTCTACGGATATTCAAGTGGACATGCTAATTTTAATAGACTATAGTTCTGTAGTTCTTAGTATCAGAATTAATTTTTATGACCGTTTCCTGTGTGGAAATCTTTAATAGGTATTTAGACTATTCGGACACTTCTTTCGTAAATATCTGAACAGTTCTTGATATTTGTATTTATGTGTCTACAGAGTTAATTAAAAGTGGACCAGGAAGACTGTTTGAACTATTCACTTATATATTTAATTTATTTCTACGACACGAGAAAGTGGCACCAGAATGGAGAACAGCCTCCAATAGCAATGTGTATAAAAAAAAAGGAGATAGGAAGTAATGTATGAATTACAGAGGGCATAGTGTAACAAACTCAATCAGTAGATTAAACGGAAAATAATAAGAAAGAGGATAAAATGTAGCTGGAAAGACACTGAAGATCAGTGTCTACAAATATGGATCTATAAAACCATCGTAGAAAGTATTGCAGCAAATAAAACAGATTAATTATTTCGTATGCCAAAGAAAATCCTGAGGGCACAGGTGTATAAAAGCAGAAAGAGGGGTCAACCTAGGATAAGTTGGTCTGATGATATGCTGGAAGATCTCAGAAGAATGGATGTGAGGTGTTAGGCTGATATGGCTTTGGATAGGAGACATTGGGAAAGATTGATGTTGGAAGCCAGGACTCACATTGGGCTGCAGTCCTAAAGAAGAAGAAGGATAAACAAGAGATGCATCTAAAATACAAGCTATGGAAATGAACTCCCAGTGTAGCACTGGCAGTTGATGCAAACTGACAGAATAACGAATTCAGAAATAATAATATGTATAGGAGTCGCTACTGATATACTTGAAACCATCAAATGCTAGGGATTGAAGTGGTATGGCCATGTGCAGAGGATGGACAACAGAGGTTGCCTAAGAACAAATGATCTGCTGTACACAGAAGGAAAAGAGACAGAACAAGGAAGAGTTGGAAAATAAAGTACTCGAGTGTGGAGAATGGATGGACTGCAAGGGGGTTGGAAGCTAGGATGCGAGAGGCAACAGCTATAAAGAAAACTCACATATTATGATGATGATGATGTTTACTGACATTATTTGAACAATGTCTGAAGATATTTGAATGTATCTTCAAGGAAACAGGTGGATGACACAAAAGTGATCTTCACAGAAAACTATTGCCAGTCTATGGAATGTGGACCAAAAGAGAGATCTTCAAGAATGTTAAAGTGATTCCTAACCAAACTACCATACTAAATAATTTTTATGAATACAATAAGTTATAACTATTTGACAATTATCTTTATTATTTACCACAGACAATCATAGATACAATACAATAAGCTTTAACTATTGTTGTTGACAATTAACTTTACTATTTATCACAAGCTATCATAGATAGTGGATTGAGAGCTTATAATGGAAGTCTTTTGACAGAAAAGACACAAACTATTCAACCAGGTAAAATGTAATTAAGGAGATATTTTGTACTTATAAAGAGAACAAATTATTTTTAAAAATGTTAACCTTAAAAGGAATTTTAGTGCCTATTTCCCTAGAGGCAGGCAAGGTGACAGACAGGAGCCTCAATGTGGGGAGGGGGGGTTCCAGTTATAAAAATAATGACGTTTTCAACTAACTTTGTCATAACCATATCAAATTTATTTCATCAAAGGTTATACTAAAAAACAAAATTACAAAAAGTGTACAACATATTGAGACATGTTATAGAATAAGATAGCCTGAATATTTTTAACCTTTCAAGTTTTTCCAACAATTTGTCAAGAGGATTACATTTAATTGATGTAATAGTTGACTTCTCATCCAAAAATAGTTGAAGGAACTTCATTTAACTAGCCAATTGTGTCTAAATGTTTCAATATATTAACTGGATATTAAATAATTTTTGAATTCTTTGATTTTGTTGCCCATGAGTGTGGCCGTGTATTATTAAGAACTAAAATAAACAATTCCAATGCGGAACTCATGTATTTTGGATAAAAATTATTACAGAACCAAAAGCAAAACAGAAACACACTGTCAAAAACACACAAAGACCTGAAAAAATTTGATTTACAAATTAACCTGCTGAGAATGTAACAAACTCTACATAAGCCAAATAGAATGCAGCTTCGAACAAAGGTACATTGAACACTTAAAGGCATTACATTCTACCACAGAGTCCACTTTTGCAAACCATCTCACTGATGTAGGCCACACATCAACACGAACATCAGCAACATGGAAATAATATTCATACACACGAAAGGATGAAAATTAGACTATTTGAACAACCTGAAATATACAAACTCACAAAGACACAAGGAAACAACATCCTAAATGAACAGACACAACTTAAATCACACGTATTATTTGAACACGTTACACAACACACCACAACAATGATCTTTTGAACAATGGCGCCATCACCAAAAACAGACCGGACAGCGCTCCTAGCCACAGACTCTGATGAAGCTTGCAATCGGTGAAAACTAGTTAAGGCTATAAGGTAAAATTTTTTTTATTTTTATCAAAAATACTTATGTTCCGGATCAGTATTGTCTATTTTAGTTCTTAATTTTGAAATACTGACACTTCCTTTGTTTTCTGCTAGAATGCTAATGCAAGTGCACTGGTTATTAACAAATGGTTTAATTATTTGGATATAGAGTAGAGAGAGTAGATACAAATTACAATATTGCTTACCACATAAAATGTTAAGAAAAATGTTTTAAAATAAATAAATGTAATTTTTATTTTTAAACATTCTATGGTTGAGTTTATAATAGTATTTCTGTAACATATCATTCTTAAAACAATTAATGTAAAATACAAATCATTATTTGAGGGAAGAATTAAATATTATTTATATTTCAACAATGAACTAATGAATGGGGGCCTCAATCACTGTCTAGAGCTGTCCTTCAAGGAACTGCTGGTAAGCCTCAAAGACCTTAAATATACGGGTCTGAGGGGTTTTAAATAGTATAAACATAAATCATATATCAGTTATAAATCTCAAATATTTTTTGAGCGTTGATATTTTATTTTCAGCAAATTGCATATTACAAAATTTTATCAAGTAATGAAAATTGTTATTTAGTTGGATCGTGTGAAGTTAATTAACTGAATTAACATCAAGGAAGTTGCAACTGAACCATTATTGTACTTTCATTAAATTAGACAATTTAGTGATTTCATGGAGTCGTACAGTTTCATTAAGTAATTAATTTAAGTGTATGTTAATAACTTTTCCAAAGTACAAACAAACACCTTGTTGGCAACAATTGTAGAAGTGGAAACAGTTGCATAACTAGTTAGGCTGTAGGTTGTCTCTAGTTATGGCTCTCAATGTTGCCCCCCCCCCAAAAATTCAAAGTTTAATAATTTGCTTATTAATTTTAATATCACCAGGATTTTGAAGATTTTTTTCATACTGTAGTTTTCTTATATTTTCAGGTTAATGCTTGATAGTGAATTTGAAGTCTTTAAATATTCTATTTTTGTAAGCAATGTGTGTTCATGTGTTAATTTAGAACAGATTAACACAAAGACACAAGGGAGAAGAATGTTATTTTTTTAATTCCATGTAATTGCCTTCTTGTGCATGCATCTACTGTTTTAGATAAATCATCCAACGTTAGACAATTATTTTAATTAGGTATGGCCATTTTTAATTTTTTTTTCATAAATTTTAAGAATTTTCAGGTCTGTTGGAATGTTGAATTTAATTAATTTCCTTCATTTCAGTTATAAATTTCAATCATGGTTAATTGATTTCTGTTTTTACCTGGGATTACTCATTAGGTTAAAGCATCATGGTTTCACTTTCTAAGTCAAGCATCATATACATGGATATAAAAGTCTATAAATGTTCAGACAACAGTCCATAGATTTATATCAACAGTAACACATGGCACAGGATAAAAGTAATTTATCCTGCAGGATGTTCACACTACCATTGCCTGATTCCCTTCTCCCTTGAAACTACACTTGTCCATAGAGCTAAACGTGTTAACACCTGAATGTAAGATTATGCGCCTTCAATATTAAACATTATTTCATTTTAGGTGTTTTTCTTATATTCCTTATTTTCTTTTTGAAAAATACTTTCGTGTAGTGGAGCATACGAGAAATGTCATACTAAATACTTCAATTGTTTTCTATTTTTCCCTCAGTTTAATCATTTACCCACAGCTGCCCCTACAACCCCAGCACTCCCTAAACAACATCCTCTTCAGCCAATTTCTAATGTTTCTTTACTATTTAATATTACTTGTTCAGTATTTTGAACAAAAGACTGAAAAACCTCTTCAGTTTTCCTTTTTCATTTTTTTTAAATCTGGACTTGTATTTTTGTAGTTTGTATCAATATTTAGACACCAGTAATAGAAACACATGTAAACCAAACAAATTGTTCATAAAAAGTGCAATGCAAAGCTTTCATAATGTCGTGCAATACTAGCACCAATACTTGCATGTTCATTGTGAAAAAGTTTTGGGAAGCATTTTGCTGAGACTGTACAAGTGAAGGTCAACATGCTTAAATCACACGATACACTGCCCCTTCATCTGTATAGGTAATTTGTGGTTTCACAAGGATGTTGTATTAACAAGCCCAGTGTGTAATTATTGTGGACCATTACACTTAGTCATATCCTGAAGTCCATAATGAATTTTTGCTAATCATTCTGACTGCATAGTACAAAATACGATGACTATTTGTCCACCTTGTCCAAAACATTCAAGTTTGTCCAGCTTCCAGTTTGCTAGCCATTAATTTTCCATATATTACTGTTGTGTGAACAAAAGTAAAGTTTGATGGGAATGATCACCATTTTCTCTTCTCCTAACAAGATTCAATGAAATGATTGATAATGCCAAAAAACAAATAAGTATGACATCAGGTAAGCACATTCTTTGAACCTTGAATAGTTCTTCTAAATCAACTAAACACTACATGTACACCTATGTGGATATTAGAACAAATTACCATATCCAAGTTTGGTATAAAGTGTCCAATGTAACTCACTTGCACATTTTCATTGTTTTTTTCTTCATGCATATTCTTCCTCCATAATATTTAGTAATATCTTGCATTTAAATTTGATAACGTACGAAAGGTCTTCATAACCACTGGACCAGGTACTAAATTCTTACAGTGAAGGATTACACAATGAATCCCTTTGTCTTGTGGACTCCCAAAGTGGAAACGTTGAATATCTTCATGATATCTGCATTTGTTATTTACAGAAAAATCAAGCCTCGGTTCATCTTTGGTTTGATTTATTAATTGCTGCTGGTGTATTATTTTACTTAAAAGTCATAAGTTTTTTATTTGATATTTCAATCTTTCTACCAGTTCATTAATTGAAGAATTATTCAGTGGTAATGTCTTCTTTTGAAAAATACAATAGCTTGAGTTTCTTGTCTTTACAATCATAGCATCTTCTTTACAATCATTTGTTTAGATTCTAGTTATTATTATGACAAAGTTTCCAATACTTTCTTCCACTATACGAGGTGCTATCAGAAAGTTCCCGGACTAGGTCTAATAAATTCTTTTTGCTTACCTAGGCCATTAATGGCTCCCATCTCCTTCAAAGTAGTCTCCCTGCGAATTGATACAATGAATGCAGCGTTGTTTCCATGCCTGGAAAGTGTCAAAAAAGTCTTTTGCTGAAGGCTGTCAAGCACCTCCTGCGTTTTTTTCTTAATGTCTTCTGCAGTGTCAAAACGGTGACCTTTCATGTGAATTTTTATTTTCGGGAACAGAGAAAAATCACAGGGGGCTAAATCTGGTGAATATGGAGGGTGTGGGACGGTGGCCATATTGTTTTTGGTCAAAAACTCTGTTGTTTTCAGTGAAGCGTGAGCAGGTGCATTGTCATGATGCAACAGCCAGTTTTGGTCTTCCCACAATTTGGGCCTTTTTCGTCGCACATTTTGTCTCAGACGCCTCAAAACGTCACAATAAAATCTGAGTTCACTGTAACACCAGCTGGCACGAACTCGCGATGGACAATGCCTTTGATGTCGAAAAACACAATGAGCATGGTTTTTGTTGCACTTCTGACCTGCCGTGCTTTTTTTGGTCTTGGTGATTGTGGACTTTTCCACTGTGACGACTGCTGTTTTGTTTCTGGATCATAACCATAAAACCAGCTTTCATCACCGGTTATGACCCTGGAGATGAAGGTAGGGTCATTTTCAGATGTTTCTCTGAGTTCACTGCACACATCAACACGGTGCTGTTTCTGATCCACAGACAAAAGCCGAGGGACGAATTTCGCAGCAACACGACGCATGCCTAAATTTTCAGTTAGAATTTCTTGACAGCTTCCATAGCTTATTCCGGCACTTGTACACAACTCATGGATTGTTTGACGACGGTCTTCGTGAATGAGTTGTCGAATTTTTTCAACATTTTCATCCATTTTGCTCGTGGAAGGTCGTCCTGAACGGTGATCATCTTCAAGTGACATTCTGCCGGCCTTGAAACGAGCGTACCACTCAAAAACCTGTGTTCTGTGTAGGGAATGTTCTTCAAAAGCTTCTCAAAGCATTGCAAAAGTTTCAGTAGGCGATTTACCAAGTTTAAAACAAAACGTAATGCACGCGCGTTGCTCGAATTTATCAGCCATCATAAAATTAGCAAATGAACGTTAACACACGATTACAAAACACAACGCGTAGACCGAACACAACCTCACAATGCAACGAAACTCGGCAGACTGACTCATTACGTACTACGGAATCGGACACTGGGACACCAGGTTGTACAGTCACGTCCAACAGCCGTGCCAAGTACAGTCCGGGAACTTTCCGATAGCACCTCGTACTTGTATATATATAATTTTCAGATATTTTAATTTAGATGCCATAAGTTTCATATTTTTATGGAACATTCGTAAATATCTCTCTCACTAAAATGCTTTTGTCTGCATGATTCAGAATAAACGAATGCTTACAAAATGTTGAATAACTTACATGGATTTGTGTAAATTCCTGCAGAAAACTTTAGGTAAATTTTCAGGGTGACATTATAAAATCGTTTCTTTTTCCACTTTTTAAAGTTTATTATATCCTTTTTTCCAGGCCATATGGTAGTTTGCTGCTAGAATCATCTTCAACAAATCTAAAATTTTCTATATATTAATTTTGTCTTGGAATTTACTTAAACATTCTTATTTATTAAAATCTCCAAAGCAAAACTGTTCAACATACCATACATAAAAATTTTTATATTTTAATTTCTTTATGAAGTTTCCAAAATTGCAATTAAGAAAGTGTTATCTTTAAACGTTCTTGTTGGAAATCTTTCTAATCACCTCTGGGGTCTGGAACAGATGGAGAACCATTAGCTTCTACAATTTTAATCATATTGTTACCATTATTTTTCTTTTCACAGTACTTGATAGGAATATCTCTTCACGTTTTCTTTCAGCTTTTTGTGTGTGACCTGAGTGAGATGTCTTTAATTGTTAGCTCTTTGTGACCTGAGTGAAATATACTTAATTTTATCTTACCTTGAAGTGTTTGTTTGTGGTACCCCTCTCTCCTTTCTCTCTCTGCCTCTCTACTTCTTTCTCTTTCGATACAAGAACACAAGGTTAACAGATACAGAACCCTAGCAAGATCAAGTAAAACGTAACAAGGCAAAGTAAACACTATGCTTCAACTGCACATTATTACTCTAGAACAATGGTTTTCAACCTTTTTAAGCCCAGAGGACCCACCATGAAGGACATTACATTTCATGGGATCTGTAAGCTTCTAACTGGGAATCATTTACAAACATGGTGTATATCAAATCTAACTAAGTTAATTAAATATATTACAATATTTAGATTAAAGACAATTACATGGCAGTGCACGAAGCTGTTCCAGGCATGACAGAATTACGTAAACCTCTAGATAATTCGAGACGCCCCTTCTACATGTTTCTCACCTGTTCTACCGGCATCCAGGCGCACCGTGTCACAACAATGCAAGGCGGCCTAAGTGTAAATACTGGAGTTCAAAGCAGCCAGTTCAGTTCAGCTAGGCCTGGTGATATTTCAAGTGCGGTATTGGAGTTTTTGTTGTGATATAGTAGAAAGTGATTATTGTGATAATTTTTGCAAAACTGTAATAAGGTGACATTCATTGTTGCGTGTTGAAGAAATTTAACCTGAATTATTGTATACAGTACCTTGTTGATTTTTAACTGTTGTTTCTGTCTAATTAAAGTTATAATTAATTGACTTTATTGGTGTCAATTATTCTGTTTCATACACACAGTGATCTGTGATACTGTTGTAATAATATGCTTAGCTACCAATATATAACACAAAGAAACAGTTTTATGATTGATGTGCTGAAAACGGACAGCTTTAAACTAAAATGAAAACAGTTAGTTTGTAGCCTGAGACTCAAAAAACAGCTGAATAAATAATTACATTGGAGGTAAGTTAAGGATGGAGTATGTAAATTGTTAAAAATAAGCAACAGTTTAAAGTAATGAACTTACTGGATTTTACTTTTGACAGAAATATCTTCAGTCATAAAAGAGCTAAAGTGACGAAGCACCAGTTACAATGACAGGCCTCACCAAGGAGCTTCAGTCTAATGGTGGTGAAGTGTGTAGACTGAAACGTTTCAAACCCAGTGACTTAGTGGACAGATTATGTTAGGTCGTTGTGACTATTTCAAAACAATATGTAATTTATTAAGTGCATTGTTGTACCACTTGTTTGTAATAGAGTTGCTTCACTGGTAGCTGTGTTGCCAACTTGGTCATGCTAAAAGTCCCTAAAGACCACCCGAAAAGACTCCATTTTCGAGAAAAATTCCCCCAGAATTAACAAAAAATAAAGGCTATACAGGGTTCCCAGCCAGAAAGTCAAACTAATTTCCCTGACATTTCCCTGACCAAAATATTGTATTTCCCTGACAAAAATTTGGCATTTGCGCAATTTTTAACAGCCTCCTCCACCCCTATTAGCTGTCCAACACACACCTGTACACAATATTTATTACTCAAATAGGAAATACAACATTTTGAACAGTAAAGTACATACAATTTAATAATGATCTGCCAGATAATAATAAATGTTAATACATTTTATTTATACATGAATAATGAAAGTATTACTATTAAAATTACTAATGAACACACAATGTTGGTAATAATGTAAAAAAAAAAACAAAATGCAGCACAACAACAAAATTACACACAATTTTTTCTGGTTTCAAGTAGGCGTATTTTATCTTCAATTCTGGCTTCACATTCTTGTGACTGCATTCTTTTAACTTTTTTTTTCGTCTTCCAACTTTCTTATTTCATCACTTATTCTTCGTTTCTCAGCTTTTTTTCTGTCCTCTTCTTTGACCTTCAGGCGTGTCTTCTCCAAGTAATCCTGGTATTTCTTATGAGCACATCTCACCGATAACAACATTCTATGTTTAATTGGTACGCATCTGACACCTCCATAGTACAAAATGGAATCATACACTTGTCTTTGTGCAATAATTGATTCCTCATGCATGTTTTCTACCAACATTGATTTATTTATAGAAAAGCCACTCTGCACTGCAGCATTTCCATGCGACAGTATAAGACAAAGCTTTATTACTTGCCAAAGTTCACTATACTGTTTGTTTTCTGCTAAAATGTCAGCAAAGAAAATGTCTAAACCCATACTATCATCAGATATTGAGATATATTCTTTGAATTTAGTTTCCAAAGCTTCCTTTGATTCACAACACAGAGAAATGTATTGTGCTTTAGCCCTATCGGCCACATTTTCAGTCATTCTGTTAGCTTCATGCAACGCTTCCAAGACATATTCCATTCGGGTCTGACCAAGACTTGGTTGCTGATATATTATATGTGGGTTCAAACTCGTAAGACCTTTCACTAATCTATACTTTAAAGGACTCTTATCCAACAGTTTTGTCACAACTGCCACTAATATTTTCTGACATTCGTGTTTAAAACCAAGAATTTCTCTCTCTGACAATTTTAGTTCTTTAAGTACCTTTTTCGTACTAAATCCAACATCAACTTTACCTACCTCAATTAAGTTTGTTGGGTCCTGTAGATCAAGCAAAATCACACTCCTAATATCAATGGCATTTGCCATTTTACTATGCTTGACAAAGCGATTCATCAAACTTGTTAATAGTTCATTCAGATGGGAGTACAAAAATGGAGCAAGCGGTTTGTTACTTTGAAATCGCCTGAGAAAAGGCTCACATTCCAAAGAAATGGTTTTGAAAAATGCTAGTTTGCATTTTATTAAAGGGTCTTGGATTTGTTCTTTAATATTTTTACAGGACTTACTTTCTGGCAACTTAGCATTTGCAACATATGCCTTGATATGGTGAAATACTTCTACGGCTCGTTCCAGACAATGAACATTTTCAAGCCATCGTACTGTACAATACTTCAGTGGGAACACTGTACTACCAGTCACTGCAGTGAACTGGGCCCGGCGAGCTGGTGAGTCTTTGAATAAATAATACATGTTACGCAGGAATGAGTTAAGCTCCCAATTTACAGTCATTAAACCTGTTTTAACAGCTCCATTGATGACATGCAAACCACGCACTCCCAGGTTCAATAACTTTTTCCCATTAGGATTTTCTGTCTCCATTTCCACTTCAAGCTTCCTGAGAAAGCTCAAGTTCACATTATGCCCATCCATTGATACCTGCAACAAGTTTTTTCTTTGAAGAGGTTGCAGTCCATGATTAAATTTCTGCAGCAGATCTTGGGCAGTAGCACGACCCAGAAAAACACTGTTCCAATATCTAGAAAACACTTTATGAGTGTTGATATCAAAAAATCTGATAATGAGATCCATTTGTCCTTGTTGTGTTACCTTATTGAGTGACTCATCAAAAGAAACTACATAATCCTCACAAGTTTTCAAATTGTGTGTTAATAACTCACTGAAATGTGGTGCAATACCATGATTAATCACGTAGGAACACTTACTTTCACCAAAGGTGAATTTCGATGCAATTGCACTATCTGGGAACATAAGTATAAATGTATCACGTATATCTGCACATGAACTCCTCTTGTATTTACTAGCAACAACTTTTAACACCCATAAAATTTCTGCTTTGGCTACTTCATCTTTATTAAAATAAGAAGTAGCACAGTGTACCGACTTTCCACTTTCTATCCCTGCCTCAGTCTTTACTGTTTCTGTTGAACTAACACACGGTTTGACAGCGGCATTATCAAGAGATCCATGTCCAATGTCTACACTTCTTGTTTCTGTTGAACTAGTAGCTACACTTCTTAATTCTGTTGAACTAGCGCTAGGTTTGACAAAAAATGATGACAATGATGGCTGTCTTGATTTAATATTCTGAAGCTGAGTGTGTTTTGGTCCAGTTCTATGTGAATGAATTGCCTGACGCCCCATATTGCTGAGTTTAAACTTCTTTCTGCACACATTACAGTAGGCTTCAAATTTATTGTCCGGTACATCACTGAGCCAATCTACAAACTCTGGATTAAGGGTTGAATCCAGCCACTGATAGTTGAAAGTTGTTTTTCTTGCCATCTTATCTAATGCATAGGCCTAATCTGAAACAAAAGAAAAGCATGTTAATTGTACACAAAAACTATATCAAAGCACAAATACATTTATCTCAGCAATGTAAAGATACCTTGTTGGGATAAAAATATACTTGTACAGCTTGGTAGGGCCAGAGCTGCCACACACTGTTCAGCATTTCAACAAACTCATCTTGTTTTAATGCTGCCATAGCCCGAAACATGTACAATTTTAATTTTTTTAAATAAAATTCAACTTACCTCATTAATTGGTCACTTTTCCTCGCTTCAAAGGATTCACAGGTTGCAGTTTGTCATCAGTATGAATTACCTGACACATAACAAATTTGAGTCAACTTCCCTGACTTTCCCTGACACACACCAATTTTTAAAAGACTTCCCTGACAATTTTGTAATTCCCTGACAATCCCTGACTTTCCAGGTCGCTGGGAACCCTGCTATATATTATTTAATGTTTCGAATTGTTTGCTTCTCAATTTAAACTGTCTATTTAGTATAAAAATCTGTGAATTTAGCATACATTTTGACAGTTATTAGCTTACAATATACACAGTATGCTCTAGTCGAGTCACTTTCAATTGTATGTAACTACTCTTTGGGTACCAGGTAAGTCTACCAGATTTTCTTGTAATGTTGCTAATATTGAGGAAATTGATCACTACAGTTGCAAACTGTAGTTGGTATGAACTGCAGTTTTATAACTTTTATGATTAAAACAGTCTAATATAGCCTAAGCTGTGACACACAACACATTTAATGAAGATGCAATTCGGTGCGAAGATACTAGTCAACAACTGCAGAATACTGGCATGCAGGCAGGAGATACGCATCAGTTTACAGAGTTTTGTGTTTTTCACATGTAGCGGTGTAGTGACATGAAGGCACATTATGATTGTGTGCAACTGGCAAATGTCTTTTGGCACCAAGATTGACATGTGAAATTCACGAACTCCTCCTTGAAAGAGTAATAAAATTTTATTAATTTAATTCACACACAGAAGTCTTAATTGCAGACCTTAATGTCTGTATTAATTTCATTGAAGTCTGGTATATTAAAAAATTCTTCAGATTTTCCCCTGAACAAACCCCCAAAAAGCCGCTACTCCTAAATACAAATTTTTGTCACTAATATAATTGCCAAATCCCCTAGATTTACTGACTTTTCCCCAAATTGGAAACACTAATTGGAAGCATGTTGTGTATGTCATTTTTCTAATAAATCATTAATATTACTCATTATCCTTGCTGGGTAAACTATAATACATCTTAAATTCAATTAAAAGAAAATGATAATGGAGAACAGATTTGACACTCCATTTAGAGGTGGATAGGGAAGAGTGGATTAGCTGGGACATTCTGAGTATATAGATTTTTAAAATTTTTTGCTGAAACCAAACAAATATTGTTATGACCTCTAAAAACTTGAAAAAAGTAATGTAAAGTAGCCCATTAAAATTTTTTGCTGAAACCAAACAAATATTGTTATGACCTCTAAAAACTTGAAAAAAGTAATGTAAAGTAGCCCATCTAACCCCAGTAAGCTGGTTAGGTAAACTGTAAGGCTAGGTAAAATATAATAAAATAAAGCAATTTAAATACCCACCAAATAGTAGTAGAGGTAAAAAAAACTATAAAATTACTATTGTACAAAACTGAAGCAGATAAAGTACAAAAACAGCGTACAAAAGAAGCATGATAAAAAAATTAAATAAAAAAAGGCTTAACTTATGAAAATCGTTTATTAAATGTACCATACTCTTGTAATGAATGGAGCTGCTTCTAACTCGTTTTGATAACATATATACAATGTGTTTAAGGGTAAAAAACACATTGCAGTTTCTTGTGTTTATGAGAACTGCATAGTTTATGCGGTTAACTTGTAAAAACATACTCATTGTTAAGTGATTTGGTCACCTCTATTACTCAAGATGAAAATGAATTTTTAGAGTCTCTGTAAGCCTTAATTAATGCAGAATCACTTAATTAAGGCTATCATCACTCTGAAAACATAATATTTCAGTGTTTGTTACTGATAAAGACTATTCTCAAATAGATCCTCTTTAGTACTGGAATATTCTTCGGTATTTATAACATTCTTTTTCACTCTCCTGCATTGCTTCTCTATGAAGTGTAGCTATCATAATGACAGATTTTGCTCTTTTGTAGCCTTTTTGCCTATCTTTCGTTGGCCCTACTTTTGGATTCAGGTAACACTAAACCCAGCCTGCTTGGTGATGAAGAAGATGGGCAAGTAAGTAGATGGACCAGCAAGAGGCTCTGTGACAGTTGATGATCTATCAGTAGGTTCTGTAACAATAGATGGCCCAGCAAGTCATGCAAATGCCTGGATGGTCACGTCAGTTGTACATGCAGGCATGAAGTTTCCGCAAATTGCAGGCATGACAAATGAAAGCCGCAAATTCAAACAGAATCGAATAATTTTTAGCATACAGTCCTGATTTGTAGAGTACTCAAGACCTATTGTTTTTGGTGAAGATCGGTTAAGGGAAAGGGGTAGTTTACCTGCAACATTTTATGTTTTAACTAGGGTATTTTCTATGGCAAACGATAAGAGCCGCAAATTCAAACATAATCAAATAATGTTTTGCATACAGCCCTGAATTGTAGAGTTCTCAAGACTTATTGTTTTTGTTGAAGATTGGGTTAGGGAAAGGGGTAGTTTACCTGCAACGTTTTATGTTTTAACATGGGTAATTTTTTCTATGATGAATGATAACTGCCGTAAATTCAATCAGAATCAAATAATGTTTTGCATACCTTCCTATACTGTAGAGAACTCAATGTCTGTTGATTTTGGTGAAGATCAGTTAAGGGAAAGGGGTCGTTTACCGGCAACATTTTATGTTTTACAACGGTAATTTTTTCTATGACGAACGATAACTGCCGCACATTCAAACAGAATCAAATATTTTTTAGCATACGTTCCTCAATTGTACAAAACTGAAGGTTTGTTGATTTTGGTGAAGATCGGTTAAAGGAAAGGGGTAGTTTACCTGCCACATTTTATGTTTTAACAAGAGTAATTGTTTCTATGACGAACGATAACTGGCGCACATTTAAACAGAATCAAATAATTTTGTGCATACCTTCCTAAATTGTAGATAACTCAAGGTCTGTTGATTTTGTTGAAGATCGATTAAGGGAAAGGGGTAGTTTACCTGCAAAATTTTGTGTTGTAACAAGAGAATGTTTTTCATGAAGAACGATAACTGCAGTAAATTAAAACAGAATCAAACAATTTTTTATGTATGTGCCTGAGTTGTAGAGGACTCAAGGGCTCTTTATTTTGGTGAAGATCGGTTAAGGGAAAGGGGTAGTTTACCTGCAACATTTTATGTGATAACAAGGTTAATTTTTTCTATGACGAACGATAACTACCGTAAATTCAAACATAATCAAATAAGTTTTTGCATACATCCCTAAATTGTAGAGAACTCAAGGCCTGTTGATTTTGGTGAAGATTGGTTAAGGGAAAGGGTGAAGCTGTATGAGTTAATTAAAGATTGAAATATTTAAATCGTCCCCGGTGCAGACGTTATCTGAAATATTACACGTTAATTAATTCTTAAATTATTGAAATTTGAAATGTTACCTACCTTTCGTAATTTACCAAGGTCTCGTCTGGTGTACTGGCAGAGAAAAAACAGGTGAATGCAATGACAAATACATGTTTATATTGTTAATTAACACCTTTTTATTTTATCTGATTTTATCGTCAAATGATATCAAAACTCCCACCTCAACAATTTCTTTTACGTTACATCGATAATAACTGCTGGATAATAACTTTAATTTATGTATTACTCGTTGTCTTCAAAAAAGTACCATTTATCTAAATATTTGATTTTACGTTACTTCTTTGTTATTTTCCCTTTTTCTCAGAAAACATTGTTATTTATCTATTATACATGAAATAAAACTTGTTGAATTACTTATTGCTAACAATCTTAAATTATAATCATACTCCTAATTGTAATCAGACGATCCAGCTTGCTACATTCACTCACTCATTCCTTATCCCCCCCTTTTTTGTGTAAAATGATAATAATAAACTGGTGAAATACGGTTACATGGTCTGGCATCGTAGTTCACGACCGCATGGTGCGTCTCACATAATTCTCTTGTTTGATGTCCGAAAAGTTAGGTTTTCACTTTTGACAAACTGTTATTCGTTCACTGTTACATATCTGTTTAGCTTTTTTCTCTTTACACTACTTTGCACATTCTGATTTATACTATAGGTGGTCAGCCGATCTTAAATTTGCGCGCACAAAGTTTTTTCTAGCCACGCGTGGCCTGTAGTTAAGTCGACTGAGACTGACACACAGCGCCCCGCTTCCCACCAATATTCTGTGAGGCAGCCGGAAACCACAGCCTTCATGTGATGAAATTTTTTGTAGTGGCACCGGTAACGTGGGTTTCCAATGTGCCCAGGTGTTAACGATATTCCATTGTCACAAGGCAGTAGACTCAGGTGGGCGGAGTCATCACGGACTTCCGTCATCATCCAAAGCACGTGGCGAACAAAATCTTATAATTTAGCCATCTTGTTGGCGTCGTATCTGCGTGCGTGCTCATGTTGCGTGTATGAGTGCGTAACACAAAGCTTGATTTCTCAGAACCGTATTGCGTTCTTACCACACCCGCTTGCAAAGCTATACCACTGTTCATTGTTTGACTGCTGCCGTATTTTACGTGGGCGTTACAATTGAAAATTAAATAAAATTGATAAAAAATAAAACCTCCCATTCTTCCCCATTACAAGACCCCCCCCCCAATGAGAGGTCTTCTGCTGAAACAGAAGAACTCTCATTGCTAAACCCCTAAGAGGATCGGAGAGGATATGGTGCCAACAACCCCCTGTTAATTTCTAAACGCATCATGGGTAAACTACCCCCCTAGCTCGGGCAGCACCTGAACGAGATTACTGGACTTCTCTGTTCGAGATCCCAACACCATAAAATCGAACAGATACCCACCATAGTACACCTAACATTCTATCATTCCGCCCAAAAAATCCAAACCTGGCCTTATAACATACCAGATTCTCCTCCGATATGTTCCCCCTTGCATGCATACTGGGTCGCCTTTAGCAAGTACTGGGTGCGTACACATATTCATTAATGTATTATAAACAAACTCCATATTTAAAATTCATAAAAAGTTTTATCTTTTAAATTCCATTTTTTTTTTGACTGGACGTTACAGTTTCAAATCCAAACTAAATTAAAACAAATCAAATTGAAATCATTTAAATCTTGTTTGCCTCTCAAAATTTATCTAAGTTCATTATCCACGATCCATTAATTTGATCATTTCTTTCAAAAATTTAAAGTCTTTTAATTGAATTTATAACTTTCTTACTTATTTGCTAACAATCCTAATAAACAAATAAAAATACACAACTTATTTCTACTATAAATTCAAAATAAATGCCCTTGAGCACAAAAGAGAACATAAAAGGCATATCATAAATCAGCTAACACCTTCCCTACTTATAATGAACATTACCATTTACGATAACGTTATTTAATACAATGAATGGAACAAACAATTTTTTTTTTTCAAGAAAAAATCAAATTATTTAATTTAATTGAAGTAACAGAAAATTCATGAGTTAATCCCTAGAAACCTATCCTGGCTCTAACATCAACCATCAGCTGATCTCTCTGGGTCAGGTGAATGACCTTACCCTATATACACTACAAAACTATACCAGAAAAAATACACAACATATGTTCATAACTCTTACACTCTAACATAATAAAAATAATGGCACAATAAAACATAATAAACAAAATCTGATAAACATCTTCTACACTTGAAATAGTCTTTCCAGAATCAGTAAACTCCTTTATGAAATTATTACACAGAGTATAACACACTTCAATTACTTACGTCTAAACAGACTATCTACTACAGTATTACTTCTTGAATCAAAATAAAATCATTTAATTAGCTCGTCAGCTAGTCAGCATCATTACGTCTCAAGTTTTAGTTCAATACTCCCCTGAGTAGCCCCTCTTACCACACACACTATGGCCCCCTTGAACTGTTGCGTTCAGTTGCTTCCACAAGGACTGAAGTTTTGGAGGAATTTTGTCATCTCCTTGTCCATGCTTCTGCGTTACATATTTTAAAAGGGTCAGATATCATAATATCTGATTTTACATATTGACAACCTTAAGACGGGTCTATCACCTGTTTTACTGTTCCTACGCGAACAAGGTGATAGCCGCTGTTCCATAGTTCCGGGGATTTCCCCTAAGTGGCCCCCCGTTAATTTCAAATTTCACCAATTTCAAGGACAACCAACCATGGTCAGTTTTACAATTGCTGCCCACAGCTGGCTGTCGTCCAAAACCACGATTAGTGCTGGTAAGACAGTAATCGCCCGAAAAGGCGGGGAAATCTTCTTTCATTAGCATGTTTTTTCGTCATCATTTCTATACACTGTATGATAGCAATTAACATATAACATAATATTATATAAGGTTGTACAGTGTATTTTACGCCCTATTTGGGCCTCCGATGATGGTAACATACTTTGATGTTACCCATCAACCCATAACACTATCTACAATGGTACATGCCACCACTGCAATAGCTTACTTAAATCTAAACTTAATGTCCTTCTACTTTGCAGTCTCTACATGCCATAATTGATTTACACTTCGATTAACGCCAAACAACCCCCCAAAATCACCCTTTAACCTTGTATGATAACAAGTTCTTTTATTTTATTTAACATATTTTCACATAGACACTTTTGCAAGTCCAAGATTTCATTTCTCCCTAATATTTTCTCTGTGACCAAAATAGGAACTACAACAATGGATCATCTTACAAATTTACATTAAAAGTAAAATACATTTTGTTTTCTGCAGGAAAACAACTCCTTGAAAAGTTAAGTATTTTACATAATTTTGATTGTTTCATTTTCTAATTTTTCTAATTTTCTAGTTTCAATTTCTAAAACAAACTACTGTAGTTCGTGGAAAAATGCTACCACCATCAGGTTTTTTTTTTTAGCTATATGAATCTACCTTACCTTCCCAAGAAACTAGGGGTCCCCTCCCCGTTCAATGACAGTGTTAAATTTCTAGTTTACACCAATTTGTGGATGAGGACCATAATTGATTTCACCCTTTGCGGGGCTACCGTCAACCATGGCCTGCCTCCAGAATGCCAAAAACCACGATCAGAGGTGGTGAATCTGTGACCGCCTGAAAATGGGGGAGGATCCCTTCTACTTTTAATATACCATAATGTATGTTTATGTATTAACTTTAAAAATAAATAAAAAAATGTCTAACATCACTCAGCTAGATAATACTTTTTTAATTGGGTCACATTATATGTTCCTTTTATTTCTTGGGTTTGCAAATCTATTAAAACGCAAGCATTCTCCATTTTCACTTCGCTAACCTCATATGGACCATCGTATAATAAGAAGAATTTTTTAATCTCTTTGTCTAACGCTGATGATTGATCATGATTTTTTGTTAATACTAATTGTCCTACCTCGTATTGTATGGGTGTTAAATTTCGGTCGTGTCTTCGTTTACGCTGTTCAGCTTTACTTAGCAGCTGCTCCTTTGCAAGCAACAATTTCCTACCATATGGCATCTCTGTCCCGTTCAGAAATTTTATCAGTTCTTCCAATATGTGGGATGGCCTTCTCTGAAACATCAACTCATATGGGCTGTAGCTAGTGGATTCATGTAAACTACTGTTAATATATCCTTCTATCTTGCACACAAACATAGCCCACAATGAATGTTTTTTGTGGCAAAAAGTTCTAAACATTCTCCCTAACTCCCGCATAACACGCTCACTAGGATTTGAATGTGGATGATACACTGATGTATGTTTAACTAAAATGTTTTCCCAACCTAGAGTTTCCCGCCAGTGTTGCTGGTAAACTGAGAACCATGATCTGATAATACTATTTTGGGTTTACCTACTTCCGTAATGTACTCATTTACTATTTTCCTAGCTAATACTGAGGAGGTAGCTTTTTTAATTGGGTACAACTTTACAAATTTGGTAAAAACATCTAACACAACAAATAAATAATTTACCCCTCCTCGACCTTTGGGTAGGGGGCCATATAAATCGACGGCAACTATTGCTAAAGGACTGTCTGGTATTACATGTTGCATTAGACCCTCCTGTTTACGATTATTTACCTTGGCTTTCTGACAGATTTTGCATGTTTGTAATATTTTACGCACTGTTCTTTCCATATTATTGAATTTACATGACTCTTTCAATATGTCACTACATTTCTTGGGGCCTATATGACCATACTTAAATGACAATTTCTCACTACTTCAGATATTATAACCTTAGGGATGCGTACTTTCCAATCATCTCCCTGTTCATTTGTACGGTGAAATAAATGTTTATTATACAAGCTAAAATGCTTTTCCCACTTGTGAGGTATGTTGGGTATCTGATTTAAAGCTAACATTATCTTGCCAAGTTCGGCATCTTTTTCTTGGTCTGTCGCTAGGCCATTTATTAATTTTTTCATATCTACTCCCCCCACTTCTTTTGTTATAAATATCTTGTACGTAATGGCTATATCTACCGCGGTACTGTTGTCAAAATCGGTTCTGGATAGGACGTCCGCTACTACGTTTTCTTTACCCTTACAATACTCGATAGTTAAGTTAATTCTTGTAATATTAGCATCCAACGCACCAATCTACCATGCGTTAGTTTGCAGTTCTTTAAGAATGTTAAAGCTTGATGGTCTGATCTTATTATTACTTTATTTCCTAATAGGTAAGTCCTAAACTTTCTACAGGCGAAAACTATTGATAACGCTTCCTTTTCTGTGGTTGTGTAGTTCTTTTCACTAAGTAATAAGGACCTACTAGCAAAAGCTACCACTTTATGATTACCATTCCCATCTAACTGGAACAATTCTACTCCCAAAGCTATGTCTGATGCGTCTGTGTGTATATAAAATGGTTCTAGAAAATTAGGATGAGCTAATATTACCATATTTAAAAATTTAATTTTTATTAATTCAAATATAGTTTGCTCTTTTACATTCCACTGCCATCGATTATCTTTATTTAATAAATGCCCCAATTGTACTGTTAAATAGGAATATTTGTCTACAAACTGCCTATAATAATTGCACAAACCTAAGAAACTTTGCAACTGCTTAACATTTTTTGGTATAGGAAAATTCTGTATTATTTCTACTTTCTTAGGGTCTGTACTGATACCCTTTGCTGAAATTATATGGCCTAAAAAATTAACTTGTTCTTTCAAAAATTCTGACTTCTTAAACTTAACTGTTATTCCATATTCATGCAGCCTACCTAGCACTATATCTAATCTTTCGCAATGTGTATTAATGTCTGGTGACGTAATAACTATATTGTCCACATATACAGTTGTAAATTCTAAAATCTCCCTCCCTAATACGTAGTCTAAACATTTAATGAAAATCGCAACACGTTCAGTCCGAAAGGTAACCTACGGAATTGGTAGTTCCTGCCGTTGTATAAAAACGCTACATATTGACGGGATTCTTCTTCCAGCTCTATCTGCCAGTACCCGGCTGTTAAGTCCAACGTTGTTATGTACTTGGTTCCACTGAAACGCTGAAGAATTTCACTCATTGGTCTGGAACAATTATTCTGTTTACTTGTCTCGCGTCTAAACACAGTCTTATCGATAAATCTTTCTTGGTAACCACTACTAAAGGGTTGGAATATGGTGAGGTGGATTTTTTTATTATACCTTCCCTTAAGATTTTATTTATTTCCTCCTGTACTAGCCCCCTCTTGGAGTATGGTACCGGATAGGTCTTAGGTGCAAAAGGTGTTTTTTCTTTAACGACTAATTTACCCTTAAAATTTTTTACTAAACCTGGTTTGTCTGAAAAAACTAACTTATTTTTATTTATTATTTGTACCACTTTTTCCCTATCTTGATAACTGAATTCCCCATTTTGATATAGGATTTTATTCATTTTTTCACCCCAACTATCTTCAGTTTCAAACAATTCATTATTATTTACCCTCAAGTTACATTAATTAATCATCAAGAAACATTCATTTATATCATTATCAGAAATTAAAATCCCCTTACTAATTATTTTAGTGCTTTCATTTCTACAGTTTTCTTTCGTATGAATGGTATTTCAATCATATTGTTATCATTGTTTAATTTCATAGTCTGTGTGTAATAGTTTAACTCTACTTTGAAATTATTTAAAAAATCATTACCCATGATAGCTCCCATATTTAACCCTGGAATGACCAAAAAAGGCACATTTATTGTGTTTTTATTTACCTTTAGTTGTAGCATTATTTGTTTAGTTACCTTTTTACTGCGAACACCCGTTACCCCTATAACACTAATTCCCATTACTGGTAGTTGTGGAATTGTTTCTGTAGTTTGAGTTTTTATTTTTTCAAAGATTTTATCATCTATAGCGGCTAGTTCTTTCCCTGAATCTACTAGAAAACTGTATTTAGAATTAAACACTTCGGCTTCAAATTCTGCCATCCCAAAATTATTGCTACTCTCCCCCACTTCTTCATCGGATAAATAGTTATGTATGTTGGTAATAAGTGACCCTATTGTCATGTGATTTCTAGACGTCTGGGGGCTTTCCTTTTCAACCGCCCTGATTAGTTTAACTGTATTGGAGGTGGTGGTTCGCTGTAACCCCCCCTGTGATCCCCTCTATCGTTTTGGTTATTAGCAGGTGCTTCTACACCCCTAGTGTCGTTTGGGTTACTAACATATCCCCCTCTACCTCTGTGGTTGAAATTTCCCGGCCTTCCCCGGTTACTGGTGAAGCCTCTCCCCCTATGACTCCCTCTAAACTCATTATGATCGAAACCTCTATTATAATTCTCTACTCTCCCTTGGGCACTACCCCTCGGACCCTGACACCTATAACATTGATTCCGTGAACCATTATAATTATTAGCTCTACAACTAGGGTTTGGACATAACCATGCCCCCTCCCCCGATCTACTCATATTACTAACAAAATGGTCTGGTTGTCTAACTTCAGTATTTATTTGATTTGATTCATTAATTCTAAACTGATATTTATTATCTTCTTCCTCTTTCATACTCTGGTATGCTTCTAGTATTTTTTCTAATTCTGCAATATTAGCAAACTCCTGGGTTCTGATTGTGGACCTTATGTCCTTAGGTAAATGCTTACTAATGTATCTTATAAAAGATGAAAGAGGCATTGGTGGTTCCAAATATTTAACCTGACTGTACAGTCTCGTCACGTACGATGTAATACTCATGTGTTTAATATTAAAATTACCCCATCCCATTATAGTACTGCGTAAACCCTCTTGCTTTTCTTCCGACCAGTATTTATTCTTAAACGCTTGTTCAAACTCATTAAAATCTACCCAATTATCATTATGAGCATCCGCCCATATTTTTGCATCCCCTTTAAAGTATTTTAAAATTCGTACTAACTTATTTTCCCAACTTTCTTAGTTATATTTATTGAAACTTTTAATTGAGTTTAAAAATTGTATGGGGTTCACCCCCCTACTTTTGTTACTAAAATAGCTTAACTCTACTTCCGTGTTCACTCTCTCACTCACATTAGTAAATTTTTGGTTAATTGCTACACTTAAATCTTCTCTGACTTTAATTATTTCTTTTTCGTGTTCTGTTTGTTTACTTTTCAAACTAGTTACATTAGTTTTAATTACATCAATCTGCTCAAAGTTAATTCTGAATTCGTCATTTATACTCTCTTGTATTTTATTTGATTTTTTAATTTGCTCACACTCGTCAATTACACCTTGAACATTACTGTCAATTTTGTCATTTTGTTTTATAATTTTATCGTTAAATTTATTTGTTAATGCGTCAAATTTTTTGTTTGTCTCTATTAGTTTCTCGTTTTGTTTGTCGTTAATTGTTTTTGTCATTCTTCATCTCGGTTCGTATTTTGTCTACATTTATAGTCATCTCATTTTTCACTCCAGCAATGGTCTCATTCATACTTTCCAATTGGCTATTCATATTTACATCTGTACGATATTATTTTTAAAGATTGAAAGTAAGACGGCTGTCTTACTGTATAATTTGATAGCCTCAGGTGAGCTCTATAGCAGTGTAGCATGCAGAATTGCTAACAAGAAATAAATAATATTAAAATGACTTACCGTAATCTCACGACTGGGTTGATCCTGACACTCAGGCAGGATAGACTGGTTGGGAAGAGGATAGGTCACATGCAAGGATTTCTACCTGCCGAGGAGTCCCGACTCGTGGATGTTAACACCAAGATGGTTGGCGTATGACAAAGGCTTCAGGTCCAGTGCATGAATAACCCTACAAACGTCATAGTGCCAACTTCGGAAAAATGAAAATTGTTGACCAGTTCGATCCGAAATATCGAACACCGGCCCCCGTTGACCGCAATGGGTCAACCACCAACTACACCAAAAGACATGGCCAAAATACATTACAAAAAATTTGGCTTTTGGTGAACAGGAACACTCTCTGAAAATTATCCTCCAACATAGGAGGGGGTCACACGCAAACACAAGAAAATACAAACATACAGAAAAACATGCAATTAAATAGAAAACCATGCCGAATAACTCCGCCGCGGGCGCATCGACCAGGCGAGCAATCCGAAAGGTTCAGGTAGAGCAGACAAAACCCAACAACATGCAATAAACAATGGCCCAGCCAAACACAATGTAAAACTCAGCAAATCAACTTAGTTAATATTCCCGTTTTTTACATTTTTTTCCTTTTTTATTTTTTGTTCCCTTTATTCCCTTTTTTTTATCATTTTTTTTTTTTTACTTATTTTTGTTGTTGATTTGTTGAGCATCCATAACTCCCAATAAACTGGCACAACGCCATGCCAGAAACATTCCACAATGTAATCTTCACTGCAGACAACAGCTGGAAGGAATCACCTGGGAAATCCCAGAAAAGTGTCAAGTAAGTCCATAACACAATCATTGAAACTAATTCTGCTCACCTGAAAAACAAGACAAACCCAATCAAGAAGATATAGGCAACCTGTATAATTTAATAGCAGGTCGTTCAAAAGAACCTGTGGAAGTTTTAACTGAAGCGCGACGAACAACCCCGTCGCTCCCCGGAAACACAGCTGAAACTCGGCCAAGAGGCCACATCAGGGGAGGAGAATTCTGTTCCTCCATAACCACCAGTCCCCAACCATTAGGTTTCTTGGCTTAGACGACCACTTCGATCTGGCATGAAGTGCCGTCAAGTATTCCAAATGCCACCTTTTCCAAAATGCTTGGAGCAAAGCGGCAATTTGTTTGTAATGACGGACGGTCCCTTCATTTAACGAGACTTCAGCTTCCGGGGGCACGGTAATGGGGCGGCCAACCAAAAAATGACCAGGCGTTAGAGCCTGGTAATCACTTGGATCTGAAGATAGGGCAGTTAAAGGACCGGAATTTAAGATTGCCTCAATCCGAATGCATAAAGACGAAAATTCTGCTACGGTCAACGACCTGGTCCCAATCATGCGTTTCATGTGAAACTTGGCCGACTGGACAGCCCATTCCCACAAGCCACCCTGATGAGGGGCAGACGGAGGGATAAATTTAAACTCAATGTTGTTGTCAACAGCAAAAGCTGTTATCTGAGCTGACATGTCAGGATTGGAAAGAACATTTTTGAGCCCCCGTTTAAGTTCGGAGCGCACCCCACAAAATTCCTACCACAATCCGAATACAGTGTTTTCGGAGCACGACGACGACTAATAAACCGCCTCAACACATCAATAAACTGGGGCGTTGAAAGATCCATAGCTACTTTAAAGTGAACTGCTTTAGTGGCTAAGCAGATGAAAATGCATAGATAAGCTTTGACTATAGGCGCCTTCCGAACAGCGTAAGCCCGTACTAAAAAGGGGCCAGCATAATCCATGCCGGAAGAATAAAATGGAGGTGCCGGATTAACCCTAGGAATTGGCAGATCCCCCATTAACGGGTTGGTGGGGCGAGGACGCGCCCTGAAACAAGGAAGACATTTCCAAATTATGGTTCTAATGACCTGACGTGCGGACAAAATCCAATAATTTTGGGCAAGCTAAAATTGAACTTGCAAGGGCCCGGCATGACCTGACCACACATGGGTGTGATGAATTAGCAACCCTACTAGGTGGTGATGCTTGGGCAGTAAAACCGGGAAACGATTTCTAGTAACCGCAGAGTTGGTCAAGCGACCGCGTACTCGAATGAGGCCAAAATCATCTATAAACGGGACCAGGCGCTGAATGCGGACCGGGACCCGCTTACCTAAACGAAGAGCCGCGAGCTCCTGTCCAAACACGCTGTGCTGAATGTAGCGTAAAATGTACTTAACAGCCAACTTCTTACAACCCATGGCTGTGGAAGCTTCAATCCGCGAAGGCATAGCCCACCTTAAGATGACTGAGGTAACCCCCACCACTAAGGGCCACGAGGACAAGTGCTCAAACAATTCCACCCGGGGCTCCTGAGTGAGAAACGAAGAGACCATGGTCTCCAAGGCAACATCTTGCACGTCGTGATTCGGGCGATAATTAATAGGGGGACAGTGCAGAGCATCAAGCTTTAACCAATCTGGCCCTGACCACCACAATGTCGACGACTGGAGGCTGGAGAGTGACGTACCTCTAGAGGCTAAATCAGCGGGGTTAGAAACACCATGAACATGACGCCAAGCCTTAGTATCAGTCCACTCGGTAATGGCAGCCACCCAATTAGCAATAAACGTCTTCAATTTAAAAGTAGGCATATTCAGCCAATCCAAAATAATCGTCGAGTCCGTCGATAAGAAAACTTGACTCAATTGAATACATGACGAGAATAAGCCAACATAATGACGAACAAGTTTGGCTAAAAGATAAGCTCCCAACAACTCCAAACGTGGGATTGATAAAGTTTTAAGAGGTGCCACTTTAGTTTTAGAAGACACCAACGAAACCACCGGAGGACCAGAGTCAGTATAAATGGACAGGTAGAGGACGGCCGCATAACCCAACTGGGAAGCATCACAGAAGCCATGTAAGATAACCCTTTCAATATGCCCACCTTTAGGGAGGAATGGCCGAGAAATAGTAATTACCGAAAGATGATTCAAAGAGGACAGGAATTGACTCCAATAATCATTTAAGTCATCACTTAGAGGAGCATCCCATTCCAAGCCCTCAGCCCAGAGTTTTTGGAAAAAAGCCTTGGCCCTGAAAATCACTGGCGAAAGCCAACCACACGGGTCAAATAATTGTGCCATCTGGGATAACACGACACGTTTGGTAAATTGAACCTGAGCATTGCTGCAACAGGCCAAAGGAGGAAATGAGAAGCAATCGGTTGAATGGTCCCAACTTAAACCCAGAATATCCTTATCCTTAGCAACGACGGAATCACTCGGAGCGGCTGATTCAGGTAGGCAGTCGGGTTGATTAGTACACCATTTTTTCAAATTGAACCCTCCTGAAGACAACAATAGAATTAGTTCCTGTTGTAATTTGCAAAGCTCTGATTTTGAATCAGCACCAGCAGCAATATCATCAACAAAAATATTACGGCTAAGTACCGCCGCTCCCGCAGGAAAATTAATTGCCTCATCCTGAGCCAGCCGCTGCAAGGTTCGCAATGCCTGAAAGGGGGCGCAAGCCAGCCCGTAAGTAACGGTACGCAAAGCGAAAACCCTTAGTGGGGCGGTAACCTCCTCACGCCATAAAATACACAGGTACGCCGAGTCATCAGGATGCATAGCAATTTGGCGATACATCTGTTCAATGTCGCACGTGAAAACATGGCTAAACCGCCGAAACAAAGTCAAAACGTCGGACAGTAAGGTCTGCAACTTAGGGCCGACACATAACACGTCATTTAAGGAAATCCCAGAGGACGTCTTCATGCTGGCGTCAAACACCACCCTTATTTTTGAAGTATCACCTCTAACTTTAAAGATACCATGATGAGGGATAAAATATTTTGGAAAATTGAGGTCAGACACCAATGACATATGCCCCTGAGCGACATAATCCGTTATAAATTGCACATACTGGCTCTTAAACTGAATGTTAGACGCAAATGTCCTTTCTAACACAAAAAACCGAGACATGGCTCCCTTAAGGGAATTTCCCAAAGTGTGAGAAGAGTTTTTGAAGAACGGCAAGCGCACCTGATAACGACCCGACAGCAACCGACTTGTTGAGTCCATGTAAAACCTTTCAGCAAAGTGATCCTCTTCAGATAATTGGTGGGGCACAGCTGGAGGCTCTTCGACCTCCCAAAACCGATGAACTTGCTCAAGTAGGTTTGTTGTATCCGTTGATAACGTTGTGACGGAAGGATAAAAGTGGTGGCAATGACAGTGAAGCTGATGTGCAGATACTAGATCCAAAGGAAGGCCAGTGAGACCGCTAGCACAAGTCAATGCACAATTAGGTGAAATTGGGGCTCTACCCATAATCACAAACCCAAAACGTGTCCTAACTGCAACAGGCAAACCTGCACCCAAGGGAATAGTCTCTCCCATAAGAATAGCCGCTACAATATCGGCTCCAAACAACGCATCAATTGGGGCTGCTACATCGAAGGTAGGGTCAGCTAACAAAAGGTCTTTTGTAGCCTGCTTAACTTCAGGCAACACCTGGAACCTAGGTGAGTCCGACGAAATCTTAGACAGAATTATGAAAGCATGGTTAGACGCCACAACCTCGCGTTTTAAAGTTTCCAAGGACAGATGGCACACCTTTTTTGCTTTGGTGGCAATATCACCTACCCCATTGACACTTATTGAAGCGTCAAAACAAGCGCACTTTAAGCGAGATGCACATGCTTCAGTGATGAAAGAAGCGTGGGACGCGCTATCCAGGATGGCCCTAACTACGATATAACCACCAATGGGAGACGACAAGACTACCAGACATGTGGCTAACAGAACCCGTGCAGGATGGGGCAGAGACACGGTCAGAGTAGTGCTAGACAGATCAACTTGGTTAACAAGCGATGACCCCGAAGCCTTGAGTCCAGCTGTTTCCGAAATCTGTGAACGAGACGGAGACGCACGGGCACTTTTGAAATGAAGTAAAGTGTGGTGGTACTTAGAGCCACAGGTTTTGCACCTATTTTTGCACCACCCCGAATGTTTATGTTGGAGGCACGAAAGACAGCATTTTTTATTTTTAAGACTTTGAAATTGAGCCCTAGGATCCTTACTCAGCCACGCCGGACACTTGAGAAGCACATGGGTCCGGGAATCGCAATGAAGGCAACGTGAACTAGATGCATCCCGTTGCGTAACCTCCGCAGATAAAGTAGACACAGCAAGAGGAGTAGCCTTAGAAAAGGAAACCTTCTGGGTTTTCTGGTGGCTAGTGCTAGGAAGAGCAGGTAAAGCCGATTCCAAAGATGCCTGTTCTTTCTGTTCCGCCATAGCGGTTAAAAATGTCATAATTTCTGTTAGGGCAGGGAGATTCTCTTTGTCCGTAACAGACGCCTCAAAGCGTTCACGCAATGATAGATCCAGCCTTGACAATACAAAAGACGCATATATTGCTTGATATATATCAGCAGATATTGTTGTTTAGAGCTGACAACGCTGAAAAGTTAGCATTGAAGCTGTCCACCAATTTTCTAATAGACGCAGCTGATCGCATAGAAGCGGCTGGTAACTGAAGCAGATTGGCACAATAAACCCGGGCGGCTAAACGAGGATTGTGATAACGACTTTTAAGAGTTGACAGTGCAAGCGAATAACTATCGTCAACTATGGGAAGCGCGGCAACCTTCTCATAAGCCTCACCCTTAAGATGAGTCAGTAAATATAACAATTTCTGCTTTGGAGTGAGGGCAGGACTTTCGTCCACTAATGTGGTGAACTTTGACCAAAACTCGGACCAACATTTGGCCTGGCCATCAAAACAAGGTAAAGAGAGCTTCGGCAACTCATGAACGAGAACACCTGAGTGCCCGCCACTTGCCGATGAAAACCGACCGGAACCCACCGGTATCTCTGGTTTAGTTAGTTTTGACGCTAAAATGCTACCCCGGACATAAATATCCTTAATTTGAGCTACCACTGAAAAAATGTGGTCCTCGTCCAACCCCTGGGGCAATGACTCGGCCGATAGGTAAGGATCTACCTTACCTAGAAGGTCCTGATATTCTTCGGACAACCTGGAGGCCAAAATACCGGCCTCTTGCTGATCCACGGCTCTCAATTGCGGCAACCCTTTCCAACTTATTTATTAAATGTTGCAACGCAAGTATTCCCACCGAAGTGGTCCGGTCAAAAGCTGCCAGCGACAATTTAGGAGGCATACTGAATTAAAAAATTAATACCATAAGATCATATACTTCAACTGTTGAAGACATCAGCAAGCAATAACAACAAGTTATCTAAACAAATCGAAATCAAAATAATTTGAAGGAAGAAACAATAATATTCTTGGATTTCGTTGTCCATGACGTGTCCGTTACTTAACTAAATATCACTATAATATTGACGACTCGGAACACTAAGTTTTTTATAAGTAAAAACGTAAAGTTTTACCTTACAGCCTAAATAAAAGTGTGAACCTATTTAAAAACCAAAAGTCCTACAACAGACATTACTATGACATATTACTATACTATATAAACAGTACCTAGTTAGATTTGGAGTAGTCCATAAACAAATAAATAATGATAATAAATTTAATGAATAATGAATGAATCAATTAGAAAGTCATATAAAGTACAATACAAATTTAGAAGTAAATGTAAAATGTAAATAAGATGTGCTACAAATGAAATATAAAACAAGTGTAATTAATTGGTAAGAGGATGTGAGATACAGTGGGATTCAATTAAGAATAACTGTGAGTGGATAGTAATTATAAACAATTATTTAATGAAATGAATTGCTAATCCATAGTAGCAGATGATACTGGCATTAATATTTAGTTTTTTCTTTATTAGTGTTGAGTTATATAAGTTTAATAGATATTAATCACACAGACAATGGTTTAAAAGTGTGCATTCAGTTAAGCCCTGAAGGGAATTATAGTAATTAGAATATAATTGTTAATTAACAGTTTGTTTATATTTAAAGAAAATAATTAATATAAAACAAGTGTAAGCAGGATCGATTATGAGTCTTCCAATATAAAAATATAACCAGTCAACATAGGCCTAGATGATTACTGTATGTTCAGTAAATAATAAATTATTCAAAAATATTTGTCAAATTACAAATAACTATAATATTTGATATTAAAATTGTTCATAGTTTTGTCAGATAAAATAATATGTAAATTGTATTAAGTATTATGATATAATAACTAAAAAACAACTTGTACATAAAAGGTAAAATAATGTATTATATAAAAATAATATCCTATGACAACTAAATCTCAATTTGAACAGATATGACCAGAGTATTTATGTGTATCCAGGAAACCAAAAGAGAGAAAAAGAATGTTGTTGATGATTATTAGAAAATAATAAGCCAAGAAGGAGAGTTGATTGTAAATTCGGAAAACAAGCTAATTATTTATACAAAACATATGAATATTATTAAAAAATAATATAATAGAAAGTAAAAAAACCTTATATCAACTATAACAGAATATAAAATTGGAGCAGATAAAGAAATATCATAAACAAATCACCTTTAAAACATTACTGATCCAACAACTAGAAGGAACAACTACACTTGGATCAACTTAATAACAGGACACTGGACTTCAATCCTAATATTCCACCATAAGGCTTCGGACAACGAAAAGGAGAAAATAAACATTTATTGAACACCAAAAGAATTGGATTCCGTCATCTGGACAACATAAACAAACTGATATTGGAAATTTCCATCATGGATACCAGAAGGCTGTGTGAACTGAACTGAACTGATACACATTGTGTAACGTATATATATTCTTATAATTAATACTCAATTTATATTATTCATCATTATTATTGTTTGTAATGTAATGTACTTTCTATACTTGTTTTTCCTTTATAATTACTGAACCTTTATATCAGCCAAAAGAACCTAAAAATAATATAAACAAAGAGAAGAGAATCGACCCTGAGATTTATAAATTATATTAATAGTTACACTGAATAGACTATAGAAATTTTTTTGATTAAAAATACAATATTATTATTATTACCAGATACTATTCCATGTGTTTTTATTTATATAGAATTAACAAGGTTTACTAATGGATGTACACAAAGAGAGGGATAAATTAATTTAAAACCCGTCTTGTGGTAATTTGACACATCCAAGGTGAGGCATAAAGAACCTGTAAGTCCTGAAGGGTAATAGATTGGCAAACCCAGCAGTGGGGAATAATCCCGTCTGGTTACAACGTGTAGAACGAGTGTACACCACTATCAATAAAGTCGACGGACAAACTCAAGAGAATAAAGAGAAGATACAAGGAATTAGTCAGAGGGAAAGGCAGATGCAGGAAGAACTGGATGCTTTGAGGGAGAAGGCTTGTAATAACACTCATATTATTACCAGCGAAAATAGAGAAGTGATAAACTTTAGGAATTACAGACGTAATCCAATAGAATTCCTAAAGAGAGTGGAAGAACTCATAGAGAAGAACCGGGAAACAAGATGGACGACGGTGAGGAGCCTCATCGACGAGATGTTTAAGGATACTAATGACAATTGGTGGACAGCCACGCGACCGGAGATCAGCTGTACGCAGGAATTCAAAGCACTATTCCGTGAAAAATACTAGTCCGAATCCACACAAAATGTAGTGAGGAACGATATTAGTAATGGGAGATATGAGCCGCAGGCAGGACACACAATAACCTCTTAATTCTTAGGGAAAGTATGCCTGGCTAGGAATCTCGAGCCAAGAATACCGGAAGAATCCCTAGTAATACAGCTGGGTTATCACTACGAGCACGCAATCCAGAGGGCCAGGAGACAGGGACAGATTAAAACAATACAGGGAATGGCCAGTTTATTGGAAGACCATGAAAACGACGGTCAGTATAAAAGAAATCGAATGGTGAACCAAAAATACAACCGGTGGAACGATAATCAAAATGCACCTAATTACAACCTGCCCTACAACAATACCCAAAACAATAACCGGAACAATTTGAACCGTAACCAGAACAACTATCATGGGGACCAACCGTTCCACAGGAATCAACCAAATTACCATCCAAATAACCAGCCGATTAACAGAGACCACCAGAATTATAACCAGGGGAACCAGCCGAACAACAGGAATGCCCAAAAAACAATCCAACAAACAATAACTACAGGGGAGCAGAACAAAACCAATGTCCCAATGGCCACCCAAATAATAACAACAATTATGGCAACCGTTACGACCCGAATTACCAGTACAACAGGGGAACCGGGAGTAACCAAAATAGAGGCGACATGAGATGCCAAGTTAATTTTATTAGTGGGAGGAGACAACATAACCATAGGAGATATTATCCTAATACACAGACAAACTCTTGGTACAACAACTCCAATTATAATAACCATCAATCCCCAGAAGGTAGAACAATGGAAGCGCCCAGGAACCAAATAAATGATCAACAAGCTACGATCAATGAAACGACGGACCAGTCAAATAGTCTGGACAACAATACGCAGCAACCTTTAAACTAAAAAGGTCAGTGAGAAATCAAATATACCCTTCACATGACCAATCACTTGGGTTGAAACGACGAACAACGACACTAAATAAAAACAGAATAATAACCATAATATCAAACAACTACCTCAAAAATATCAGAGAAGAACTTCTGTAGGAAGAGGCTAACCAGCTGCCGAAAACAAATAGTGAAATCGTACACATAAAGGCTACCATCAATGGGACCATCACAATAATCATGATCGATACTGGATCAAATATCTCTTTAATAAACCAACCAGAATTAGAGTGAATACAAGGTAACTCAAAAATACCAATTCCTACTCTACTCATAAATAATATTATCATAATTGGTGCCACAGGCAAACAGAATAAGTCGATAAGAAAACTAGTTTCTTTAGAGTTAGACAGTCAGAACGCAACCATACCTATTGTTTTCCTTGTAGCAAATGGACTGCCATTTAACATGCTAATTGGATGCGACGTGTTGAGACAACATTCAGCAGTCATCAACCTGCAGAAGGGAGTAGTATTGCTGACTTCTGAAAGGGGAATATGGTTTGCAAACATTATAAACTGTAACCTTACACCACTAGCTTTAAATCATGATCCTGGATTAAAAAGTTATTATTGTCAAACACATGAACCATCAATCATTATAGACAATGAAGAGGAAGACAGAGATTTATGGAAAAGGAAAATAGAAGAAATCAGAACTTTCCAAGGAGAACGACCTCAACAAGAAATAACTAAGAGACAGGCTGAAAAACTTATAGCTACCTATAAAACATACCAGCACGTTTTCTCCAATACTCCAGGAAAGGTCAAGGGGTACCAATGCAAAATCAACTTTCGTGAACCCGTAGACTTCCATAGGAAATCCTACCCAATAGCATATTCTCTAAAAAATGAAGTCAGAACAGAAATCAACAGAATGATGGAGGAGGACATCATCGAGTATAGTCAATCTCCATACACAAGTTCCATAGTCGCTATACCTAAAAAGAATGGTAAGGTACGGATCTGCTTAGACGCCCGAGAGATCAACAAAATGATCATAAATGACTGAACTTCACCGGGAGAAATTGAAGAAATATTAAAAAGGTTTCATGGCACCAAATACATAAACACCTGGGATACTGTATGTGGGTACTGGCAGGTGGAGCTACACCCACATAGTAGGAAATACATGACATTTATCTTCGACGGAAGAAATTACCAATTTAAGAGGTTACCTTTCGGCCTCATCAATTCCGTCACAGTGTTCGTCAAATGCATGGACCAAGTCTTAGGTCAAGAAGCACTACAGTTCACAACAGTGTACGTGGATGACCTGCTAATAACATCTTCAGACTGGGACGAGCACTGTGAACGAGTCAAGCAAGTGTTAAAGAAGTTATCCGAAAATAACATTATGCTGAAATTGGATAAATTGAAGTTTATAGCAAACAAAGTCAAATTCCTAGGATTCAACTTAACTGAACAGGGAATATCACCATCCCAAGAGAAAGTGGAAGCCATTCAGAAATTCCCCACACCTAAGAATAAGAAGCAGCTACAGTCCTTCTTAGGTATATGTAACTATTACAGAAAATTTCAAACTAATTACTCATACCTTACAGCAAAATTTTCTAAACAACTCTCAGCCAAGGAAAAATGGACTTGGGGAACTGAGGAGGAAGAAGTATTAAAACTGATCAAACTAAAATTTCTAGAAACGGTAATGCTACATCACCCCAACTTTGAACAACCCTTTTACCTGAATTGCGACGCCAGTGATGTCAGTCTAGGCGCAGAATTATACCAAGAAGATGAGGAAGGACACCACCTGGTCATCAGCTTTGCCAGCAGGATACTAAACAGTTGCGAGCGTAACTACAACGTTACTGAAAAAGAACTACTCAGCATAGTATTCGCATGTGGAAAGTTTAGAACTTACATCTTGGGATATCCAATCACAATCCGAAGCGACCATAAGTCTATATCATTCTTAAAACAGTGTAAATTAAGTCATGGGAGACTTACACGTTGGATACTCGCTCTACAAGAGTACCATATTACGTGGGAGTATATTCCAGGCCGTAAGAACGTGGCAGCAGCTGTTTTGTCCAGAATAAATGTAGAAAACCAAACTTTTGAAGGAGAAAAGGAGAAGATCGCCAAAGTGTATTACATATTAAAGGATAGGAAGGACCTGGAAGATATAATAAGCGAAATAGTGGTACAGCAGAAGTTAGATACAAAATTATTAAACATAAGAAGAAGACTATTCGAAGATGAAGAAATAATAAATAACTATTATTGCATCCACAAAGATATACTATTTATTAAAACCAAAAAGAATCAAAGAACGTGGAAACTTGTAGTTCCAAATACATTAGAAAATAAAATAATTAAAGATTACCATGTCCGATACGGGCATATGGGAACATTGAAAATGGTAAAAGCATTGGAGGAGGAAATATTTATTAAAAATATAACTAGAAAGGTAAATCAGAACATTAAAACCTGCACAATATGTCAGATGGTCAAAACAAATAACGAGAGAAAAGAGGGAACAATGATACCCATCACTTCAAACACCAAGCTAGAAAAAGTGTTTCTCGACATATGTGGACCATTCCCACGTAGCGGAGGGAGACATAAATACAAGTTTATAGTAATAATATTGGACCATTACACCAAGTACACAAAATTATACGCATAAACCGAGCAACTACGAAGAAAATATTAGACATAATAAAAAATAAATACATCACAGAAATTGGAAAACCATACATGATTATAACAGACCACGGGACACAATTCAAAGGAAAGAAGTGGAGAGATGAATTATTAAAGGTAAACGTAAAAACCTATAAAACATCCAAATACCACCCTAGCAGTAATCCCGCAGAAAGAGTGTTAAGAGGGGTGGGACATATTCTAAGAACACACTGCTATGATAACCAAAAGGAATGGCAGAAATATTTAGCTTCAACCGAAGAATTTTTAATATAAGTTACCACTATTTTATTGAGAACACCCCATATTTAATGATGTTTGGAAGAAAACCGCATAGAGAGATACAAGAGTTAATAGATTTCCCAGTCAACGCAGAAGACCCGTACGATGAAAACAAATGTTATAGCCGAATCATGGAGAAAATCGAGAAACAAAAAGCAAAGTATTCACAAAACCAACCTAAAATAATAAAATATAATGAAGGAGAAAGAGTATTAATAAAAAACCGTGAATTACCTAGTACACTTGAAGGGATAGCCAAAAAACTGTTATTATTATATATAGGACCTTATGTAATAACCAAGGACAAGGGTAATAATATGTATGAGATAAGCAATGCAACCACAAAAAAGATAAAAGGAGTTTACAATCAAGCTTCTATAAAAAAGTTTTACGAGGAAAAATAAACCAAAATAAGTAAATAAACAAATACCAAAATTCAAAAATTATGTGAGCACAACTTACAACAATATTTCGATGATTTATGAGACCTAATATAAAATATTAAAAGAAGGAATAAGTTACAAAAATTCCTACAAAGTAAGATCAACTTACAATAATGAATAAATGACATATAAAGAAAAAAAAATATATGTGTATCAATATATAAGGAATAAGTTACAAAAATTCCTATAAAAAAGTAAGAACCACACACTTACGATAATGTTTAAACAAAAGTACCAAGAAAGGAATAAGTTACAAAAATTCCTATAAAGTAAGAAAAACAAACTTACAAAATTATTTAGAATAATATTTCAAACAAAATGAATTAAACAAAAATAAAATCAAGCACGAAATGCTAAGACAAATACCTAAAATCATAAAGGATATTGAGTATTCAAAAAAAAAAAAAAAAAAAAAAAAAAAAAAAAAAAAAAAAAACAACTGGTATAAGAAAAAAAAAGAAAAAAATATATGTATAAAGCAAATATACAGCAAATGGCTAAAGCAGAATATTGGTGAACAACCAAGATAAAGAAAAAAGATGTCCAAGATAATTAAAATGATCACAAGGAGAAAAGAAAAACAAACTAATGAAAAGTTAGAAATGATGAAATTAACAACTAAATAAATAAAAAACAATCAACTGTATGAGTAAATAACAGTATATAGCAAAGGTACAGCGGAAGGAAGAATGAGTAAAAAGCTAAAGTGATCTAAAAACAAACCTCAAAGTGGACAATCCAAAAAAATATTATTATTATTAATTTAAGTCACAAGATGACGAAAAAGGTATTTAAGATTGACTGAGAATAAGTCCAGCAATCAAAATAAACTGAGCAGAGATGATGTTCCTCTGGTCTCAGAAAATATCGGTATGGAGAACCATACATGACTTCCATATTCTAAGATTTATTTTTAAAATCATTTTCGAAATGAAATATTACCATAGAAACTACTTCTTTCTACTTACTGCTTCAGCCTTAACCACAGTACTGTGGTCACTAACATATACCACCTCACGTTATCGCACTCGATTTTCACTGATGATGGAAGTCAATGGCATTGCCGAAACGTCTGGTTTTGTAGAAACCATTGGACACGGCCAAATATCCCGGGAAGGAATTTTAACAAAAACTACTTCTTTGTTGCCGATAATGTTGTACACATATATATAAAAAATATGCATAAAACTAATGGCTTGTATAAGTTAATGATTGATCTCCATTAAGTATTGCTCAAGTTTCCAAAGTTGTAATATTATGATGTCCGTAATTAAATCATCAGAGCAGGTTTAGTGTGTATGAGGGTTCACCGTGGACAAAAATTTTCAACATTTCCTATTGAGCGTTGCTTAGAATAAATCTGCGAATCTACAGTGTACGTTTCACAGAACAAACACGCGGAAAAGGAGCGCTCCGAAGTCACTCATGGACCCTCAGCATCTTGCAGAGGGTTCATTCCCTAAAGACGAAAAGTCTGTCTATGAATCGTTCCTCTGTAAACACGTGCAGTTACACTGCCCAGCGATCCACAGGAAGCAAATCGCTATCCACGCTGGACACTTTTTCGGCTTGCATGCGTTATGTTGGTATGGGTTCGGCACTTTCCATTTAAAAACCGTGCAAATGTAAGAAAATAAACATGAATGAGGCCAGAAATAACGCGAATTGTGTGTGTGTGTGTCTTCCCTGCTTTTTTATTGCGGTAGTGATAATAATAAAATGGAAACGTAAACAGTACATAACTGAGATATGTTTGCCTGCCACGCACGATATATTTTCTCTTATACATGACTAGCAGAATACCCGTGCTTCGCCACGGAGTTTCACGTTGTACGTAATGAAAATGTTAGTTTAATTAATAAAGTTTAATTAAAGTAGGCTTCTTAAAAATAAATAGCTGTTGCCCACAACTTCGTTCGCGTGGTCTTCAAATTAATGCGATAATATATTTAGAACAGAATCTATTCTATTGGTTGCCATAGTAACCAGATCTAATAGTTTTTTAAGACCGCAAGGACCCCCCAGAGGATCGTATCGAAAAAACACCTGTCCTATGTTGGTTCTCCCGTTGCTTAAAATATTTGTGCGAAGTTTGGTTGAAATCGGTCCAATGATTTAGGTGGAGACGTGGAAGACCCCCCAAAGGATCGTATCGAAAAAAACACTTGTCCTATGTTGGTTCTCCCTTTGCGTAAAATATTTGTGCCAAGTTTGGTTGAAATCCGTACAGTGGTTTAGGAGGAGATGTGGAAGAAACCTTCGCGGACGTGCGCACAACTCATCGAAGTTTCATCGCAATCGGATGAATGGTATAGGAACGCATACGGGACAAACAAAGAAACATTCATTTTTATATATAAGATGTAAACTATACCACTTACTTGACATAAACCGTGATAGCTCAGCTAATGTACAACATATATGTATTAATTATACACATAAATGTTCCTCGATAGACACTCTATCTATTGGCGAAAACTTGAAAAAAATCCGTTCAGTACTTCCTGAGATTAGCGATTTCAAACACAGAGAGAAAACGGACCGACTTTACTTTATGCTATTGCTATGTACAGATTTACATAAAAAGGAAAAAATTATAATTTTATTGCCTGGCAACAAAATTATTTTATTTTTAACAATTACCATTGTTTCAAAAAGTTTAAATGAATTTTCAAGTACTTTACTCTTGTTAAAACGTAAAAGGTTGCAGGTAAACTACCCCTTCCCCTTAACCGATCTTCACCAAAATCAAAAGGCCTTGAGTCCTCTACAATTCAGTGACGTATGCAAAAAATTATTTGATTCTGTTTGAATTTGCGGCAGTTATCGTTTGCCATAGAAAATACGCTTGATAAAAAACGTTGCAGGTAAACTACCCCTTCCCCTCAGCCGATCTTCACCAAAAACAATAGATCTTGAGTACTCTACAAATCATGGCTGTATGCAAAAAATTATTTGATTCTGTTTGAATTTGCGGCTGTTATCGTTTGCCATAGAAAATACCCTTGATAAAAAAACGCTGCAGGTAAACTACCCCTTTCCCTTAACCGATCTTCACCAAAAACAGTAGGTCGTGAGAACTCTACAATTCAGGGCTGTATGCGAAACATTATTTGATTCTGTTTGAATTTGCGGCTGTTATCGTTTGCCATAGAAAAAAATCTACACACAGACACACAGACAGACACTTTTCGGAAAACGACTTTTTTTCATGTTTTGAGTGTAGTACAATCAGAATCTGCAATAATCTCGAACACGATTTTTTTTGCCATCACCATACTTCCATTTCCTTAAGGAATATGGAAGTAAAAAGTAAAAATGAGTAATGATGGAAGAAACCAGCTACTAAAAAGGTTAGGGAAAAATTATATAAAAGGGAGAACACACTAATGGAAATAAATAAAAACAGATCCAAATAAAATGGAATGAATCAAGTAAGAAGAGAAATCATAAGGAGAAAAATAAACAAGAAAGAAAAGGAAAAATAATATATAACTGATAATTTCATAAAAAACTATGCTAGTGTTTTACCAAAATGATCAATTTTGAAGGAGAGGCATTATGTTACAACACAAATAAGCCACCCCAATACCAGGGATAAAAAAGACGAATCTGAATATAAAAAAATAATTCATATAAAATAAAATGTTTAATATAAAAAAATAAAAAGGCAATGACATGACAAACGACAACATGACTTAACCCAAGTGATTGACCCAACAAAAGGAAACAAAACAAGAAGGGAAGAAACAAACCAAATGAAGAAGAAAGTGATTGAACAAAATAAAAAGAACCAAAAGAAGGAAGGAAAAAACAAACAAGAATAAAACCAAATAAGAAAGTGATTGGCCCAACAAAAGGAGACAAAACAAGAAGTTGAATGACTCAATGCAAGAAAATAAAATAAAACCAAAGGAGAAGGTGGAGAACCAAGATATAAATCAAATACACTGAAAGTGAAGAAGGAGGAAAAATGAAAAGGAAACAAACCCAAGATAAAGGGAAATAAATAAAAAGGAAATCAAATGATAAGACACAAACAAGTAATAAAGAATAAAAGCAGGAGAAATGGTACACTCAAATGTAATATTGAAAAAGAAACCAATAACTAACCTAAGTAATAAATAAATATTATTATCAATTAATTAATAAAGGTAAATGATATTTGATGAAACTCAATTAAAGAATGTTAAATATAAAAGCTAACTAACCCACAAATTAGAGTTAGATGTAATGATGAAATCAATAGAGACATAAAATTGTTAATATTATCAATGATATTTGTAATGAAAGAGATAGTACGGTAGTGAGAAAGTAATTTATAGGAACTACCCATTTAGAAACACTTAAAACAAAAACATGTAAGTGCAAAAGTGGAAGTGTAAAAACCCCAAAGTAAAGTGATAAAGAAAAAACACTAAATAAATTATAATAAACAATAGATAATTTAAAAGTGAAGGTGATGAATAAATAAGAATAATGTATTATAAAGAATGTTAGTTGTGAAAAATAGTGAAGGATAAAAAAAATAAACACTTAATAAATCAATAAGAAACACTAAAGGTTTAACAGTGAAAAATATTAGTAATTAAGAAAGTGGTTAAGAATAGTATTAGATGTAAACAATTAATTAAGAAGTAATGAACACTGAAGAGTGATGATAACAGTATTAATTAAAAAAGAATCTTATTGTTAAGTTTAATTGTATACAATTGTATTTAAAAGGGAGAAGCCCATGAAAGAGGAAACAGATAGTGTTACCATGGAGTGAAGGTAAAGATTATTTAAAAATAAGAAGTTAAGACAAATCAATAAACACCCCATGTTATAAGGGATAATTATTTAAGTAAGTTCAAAAAGTGTGATGTTGTTTATCACCCAAAAAATAATATAAAATGAAATGAACTGTAAAAAAAATATTACCTAATAATTGTTAAATAATTGTTTAAGCAAATTTATGAATAGGATATGGCTGGAGGAATTATACAGACCATAGGCCTAGATGTTGTGTTTTATGTGATCAAAAATAGTAAATAATAGCCACATTGTTATTATTTGCAAATTAAATAAATAAGAAAGTAAAGCAATGTATGACTGAGAAAACCAGTTAGTAAATACTGAGCAATCCATGATGTATAAAATAATAGTAACATACTAATAACACAAAAACAGATCCAAAACACACCAACAAATAACACAACTAATTATACTAACCAAAACAAAGCTCATTAGGCTAAAATGAGATGTAATTTGTACGAAATAAGCAAATACCAATAATGGCTACTTAGGCCTAGGAAATGCCTAACTGTCAAAACAAACAACTACAAATTGTAATAAATTAACAAAGAAATTAGCAAATCCAAGGCGAATAACTAACCAAGGATAATTTGTAAATCATATTAAAAGCAAAATATTAGAATAAGGACTTAAATTAAAAGAGAAATGTAATTAGCAAATATTAAAATAATTGTAAAATTATAAAACATAAAATAACCCAATCTTATGGGATATCAAAATAATCTTTGAAAGGAAATACAAATAACACTGATAATAGTTAATACTTAGGAAGGAAGATAGAAGAATAAAAGCAATCAGAAGATATACAAGGATTTTGAAAAGAATTCAAATATGATAACAATGGTTTTGTGTCAATCTAAGCCAATCAGATTTAATTAGTAACCTTGTCAACCACCGTTAGCTACGAAATTTCGGTTGAATATCGTTACTCGTAAAGTGACACTCTTGCAGAACAGAAGCCAAATTTTGAACAGCCAAATTTTTAATTTAATATGTCAAAAAATAAACAAAATTCCAAACGATGAACCAAGAAGAAGCAGACGAATAACCAGAACATTTAACTGATGCCAAGGACCATTTTACCAGGAAATTAAATGAAAATATGACTACATCCAACATGAAAAGGACGCAAGACATACTTAAGCCCCAAAATTAATGAAAACTGATACGATTGCAGCCCAATCCAATTACGACTCAATGATTGATTATATCAAGTCGTCTGATTCGATAAGTATCCTTGAATTACCCAAATTTCAAAAATAAACTCACTTTAAATATTTCTAAAAGTAATTTGAACTCTCACTATAAACCGAATATTCTCTTTCAAAGATTAATTAAGAAAAACAAAACACTGAAAATTTGTTAACTTAGAATATAACCTGTTGGTCGAATACGAACTTTATAAACACACTTAACTACACCACAGAACAAATTATAACCAAACACTATATTATTTAAGTACAAAATAATATAAGGTGATGTACTTTTTATTGTAATCATAGAAAATATTTGTCTTATAATCAAAAGAACTCCAGATTTTGAACGAATACAGTTATCCACTAACAAAACAGCAGCCATGCTGGACTGATAATATCGTTATAAAATCGATTCGTCAACCCTAGAGAAAAACGTCTCAAAACTAATGTCGCTCCAAATTTATTAATCAAGAAGTATAATTTTATTGTCAAACTGAAACATTACAAATCAACCATTAAAATAACTAGTACAGAGTGTAACCATTGTTTTTATTTCATAGGGAGTGTATTGTATTATTTGTGCTTGTTAACGAAAACTAGATTTGACGGCCAGCGCTCACGCTGCAATTCGACAAACTACCTACTCGATTCAGGAGGCTGAACAGGCGGGAACATATTTAAATGCCCCAGCCGTCATCGCTGAGGACACCTTTTTAAAATATTATTTAATAAGTTTAATTGTTTTAATAAACAATTTGGCGCCACCCGGGATTCACAACACCCTATTTAATAACAGGTAAGGTTACTACTGCGTTGTACTGGTAATTAAAACATTGCTACGGCCTTCGTTCGCGCAAGGAGTGAAGTAACGACTCCAGTGTGAGGCGAACACACTACATTACACATACACGTCTTTTATACAAAGACGACCGAGCCTTAACGTTATAATATACATAAACCCAGCATTATTCATGTGTGTGTGTGTGTGTGTGTGTCTAACATTTATTTTTGTATTATAAAATTATTAACTACTTGTCAGGAATTGTGTGACAGTCTACTGGAGACCACCATATCAGTACAACCAGATCTATTTACCATTAGGTCACGCACGGTCCATAGTATTTAACAGTATAATCTGTAATCAAATACAAGATTTTACTAATGGAAATGATAAAAAACATATTTATGATAGATTATTGTCAAAACATACAATTTTTTCTTGCAATAAATATTGTTTTTTATTAGACCAGCAGGTATTATGCCTGGCTACTGATCTAGAGATCCAGTATTCAATTGCTGGTCACATCATAAAATCAAGGTGAGCTTTCCAGCACCAGAGCAAAATAAATTCCTGGGATATGTAGAAATAATGGATGCTTCAATCATAGTGTTGGTCACACTGCCTTGTTTGTTTCCTGCACAGTTTACATAAGGCAGCCTACCCTACCTACATCTAAACATTGATATAAAAGGGAGATATTATTATAACTTGCATTTTAGTAATTGTGATGAAAGCATGTTGTCTCTTGGCATATCCCTGTACATAATACTGTACTGTGTGTGTGTGTGTGTGTGTGTGTGTGTGATTAAATAATAATTACTTTTGCAAATATATTTTGCTTACTTTTTATATTTATATTTATATAATTAAATACAACTATTTCACTAACGACTCGGAACAGAAAATTTTTTATGAGTAAAAACAAATTTTACCTTATAACCTGAACCTCTGAAGAAGCTTTTTAAAAATGAAAACCAGTTCAGGTTGTAAGGTAAAACTTTATGTTTTTACTCATAAAAAACTTTGTGTTCCGAGTCGTTAGTGAAATAGTTGTATTTAGTTAAGTAACGGACACGTCATGGACAACAAAATCCAAGAATTTATATAATAATAATTTTTATTTGTATGTTTTATATAAATCACCGAGGTTTCTACAAATATCATAAAATTCTGTATATTTGAGTTTATATAAAAACTCAGATAATACAGACTGATTCTGTGAAACATACATCAGCAGGTTCAAATACACTGATAAAAAATAAGCAAAATATACTTGTTGAAGTAATTATTATTTGATAACATATGTCAAACACAAAATATAATAATCCTGCAAAAAGTATCAAGAATTAACTTACAAGTAATATATATATATTATATAAATATATATTACAATTTTCGTTTCCTCAGTATGATGTTTTCAAACAGAATAATGCAACACCATACGGTTATAAAAATTATGTTTTTTACATCTCTTATGTATGCCGTTTCTAAAATTCTGATAATAATTTTCTATCATAATTCTTTATATTAGATCACCCACACTCTGCTACCACTGTGCATTGTACAAAGTGTAATTAAATGTAACTAATATGTGTATGTGTATTACAGCTCAGTGTAGTGTGTAGTGTTATATGTGTGTATCTGTGACATGCAACAATATATGATTATGGGATTAAATAAAATCTTGCAACATTCCACAAAACTTGCGTTCTTATTATGACCGGAACTCACTATCTACCAGTGCCGGCCAGTGTGTCCTGAGGAAGAGGAGGCTACGAGACAGTAACCTGAGCCACGCTCAGTCATAGCACCCCCTCCCCTCGACATTTGTTATTTCACTGTTAAGTATGGGAGAGCTACCTGCCCTTACATCTGTAAGGTGCAATAAATTTATTTGTTAGCCTTCAACAGATCATATAGTCTTGTTTTGTGCTTAGCAGTAACAAAAGCCAGGAGAATAACTTCTAATTTACTCCACTACCGCATAGCCATTTGTATTGATCATACCATGATGACTGGAAAATTCTAGATTGGTTTTTGTGCCTTTTCAAAAACAAAATTTTTGGGTAGGTCGACCATGTTGTAATGTTTCATTTCTCTCACAGTCACTTAACCAGGAAAATGGTTTATCCAGTAGTGTTGTACAGTAATAACAGTAATAATACCTTTGTTCGATACTGCAATATCACTTTCATTTTCTTCTATAAGATCCATTTTATCCTCGTTGTAGAGATCACAACAGGGGTGGTTCGTTCTTAGGGCGCTAAGGCGCAAGATTAAATCATATCATTAAACAACCCATTATCACTACTTGTGGAAAGTCATTACATATTTCTTTAATACTTCGGACAAGAAAATGTTTTTGTATTAGGTAATAGCAGAAATGTTTTCGGAACAGCATGCATTACGGCGCTCTGACAATCGCACCCATTTCTCAATTCCCCCACTCTATCCAAAGTTGAACGAAGTTGTAAGCTTTAATACGGCATTTACACTGTCGCTCGGCGTGCCAGCTCCCACGCCATGTTTAGCAGAATGTGGCGTAATTCACTGAGTACAACTAATCGCAGACTATTGATAATAGTATGAGATTTGCTCTTTTTAGTGTTTATAGTTTCTCTGGCGTGGTTAATTCAGTGCGGGAATTTGTTTAGGTTTAGGTTTTGAGTTTGTGTGTTTTTTTTAATAGCTTAACGAATAATTTAGGGAAATATTGTAGTGTCGAATTATTAGGTTTTGTTTTAACATTTAATCCAACATGGATAATTCAGTGCAGGTGCTTAAAACAATAACTTTTGCAAGATCAAAAAATTGAACTAAAGTCATTAGGTAGGCCAACTCCTGAATTCTGCATGATGCAAAGAGAAAATAAGAAAAGTGGGAATCGTGTTTTCAGATGGCATCTGCTTTCGAAAGATGCATACCAAAAAAATGACTGAATCTAGGTGGCTGCGACGTTCAGAAATCTTTGTTCTGTTTTCCATGTATTCTATTGTCTCCCAGAGACAATGGTGATCAAATAATGTTGGATGCAGCACTAGAATATGGGATCCAAAAGAAGTATGTGACATCATTATAACACATAAAAGATAGATTTACTTACACGGGTCACCTAGAAGCAGCTTCATTGATGTTCAATGACTTATTTCCACTTTTTTCTACAAACTTTCTGGAAGAAAAATTCAAACTAGTGATTCGGCATTAACCTTTCTTACAAGAAAACAAATTCCGGAGTGAATTGGAACTATTATACAGACGGCATGATTACAATATTAAAGGCGCAATAAAACTTCTTAACTTTATAGAAGAAAACAATCTTACGTCAGTTTTCAAAGAAGTGTTGATACTTGTGAAAATTGTCATAACTACCCCCATGACAACTGCCGAACCTGATCGCTGCTTTTCGACTCTCAAAAGACTAAAGACTTTCTTGAGAAATACAATTAAAAACTATAGACTGAATGCCCTTGCGATGTTATCTATCAACAATGAACTTGTTAAAGAAATGAAGGAATTTGATGCTAGAAAAGTTCGTTAATTTAAAGGAAAGGCGTGTATATTTATTTACAATTTAAATATATTCAAAGGACTTTGTATATAAATAATTGAATAAATAATTGCTTACCGAATCCGTCGAGTGACTTACTTGTAATTTCGCTTAACATGACGCGTTTCGAGGCATATGCCCCATCTTCAGAATAATTTCTCTTTAAAGAATGTCGGACATTAAGATCAAATTATAATAAATTAAAATTAAAATCAATAGTTAAAACATTAAAGCATCAAAAATATTAAAACACACTAAAAACACAGAGGAGCACGCACTGTCACACCATGATGTGTTCGTGTTGCGTTTATAGCCGGTGTACACCGTCGCAATGTTACTTGTGCTCTGACTGTCCGAGTAAGCTGTTATCTGTGCAACGCATCTTGTATCCCAATGGCCGTGTCGTACAAGGGATTTGACTTGAAGTTGAGTTGATCATTTAATATGAATCCGCCGTCTTGTGAGTTGTTCGTCTTTTTAGACTGTTTGAAGGCCTTGTAAATTTCGAATTCTTCTAATGTGTCCATATATCTGCCTTTTTTGCAAATGTGTAATGGTTTAAAGTTGGTGTCAAAATCGGTGTAGTTATGTTTGTTATTCACGAGGTGACGTGCAAAGTTGGATTTGATATTATGGATGTCGTTTTTTGGTAAATGTTCTTGGAAGCGTTTTTTGAACGCTCTGCCGGTTTGTCCGATATAAAAGCTGTTGCAATCGTCGCACTGGATTTTATAGACACCTGTCCTCTGTTTTATTGGTTTGGCAGATTTATGGTGAAGAATTTTCTTAATGTTGTTATCAGTCCGGAAAGTTAAAGTTATATTTATTTTTCTAAAAATGTTCGTTAATGTATGGGGTAAAGTTCGGCCGTAAATAGAAGTCACGTATGTGCTGTCTCGGTTACTACTCGGTTGTTATCTTGTTATGTAACTTTTTCCGGTGTTTTTTGATTAAAGTATCGATCATAGAGCATGTATATCCATTGGCCTTTGCTATGTGTGTAATGGTGTTCATTTCCTCATGAAAGACATGATTTCTAACGGTATGGTGAGTAATCTATGTATGAAACTGTTATAGGTGGCCATTTTTTGCGGAAGAGGGTGATGGGAATCCGCGTGTATTGTGGCGTTGGTGGTGGTAGGTTTTCTATATATTTGGTATTGAAAACAGAACTATTGTCCAACCTTGTTATTGTTAGATCGAGAAAATTAAGTTTATTTTCTAATTCAACCTCGAGGGTAAATTGTATGTTCTTGTTTATGTTATTCAAATAGTTTTTTAAATTATTGATCTGTCTTATGGTACCGTTAAAAATGATGAAGGTGTCATCTACGTAACGTGTGTATGATACTATCTTGTTATGCCATTTGTTTGCGCTGCTGAACATATGTATGTTTTCATAGTGGTTCAGGTATATGTCCGCCAATAATCCAGAGAGTGGGGATCCCATCGCTAAACCTTTCTTTTGTATATAGTAGTTTCCATCAAATATAAAATAGTTTTGATTTAAAACAACTTCCAATAGAGCGGTTATCTCATTAATTTCTTCAGGACTGCGTATGTTAGCTTCACTAAGATTAGACTTGAGAATAGTTATTGTATTATGGACGGGTATATTTGTATAAAGGTCCACTATGTCGAAAGATGCGATTCTGTAATTAGGTTTAATCTGGATGTTTTTCAGTTTGTTGATAAATTCAATGCAACTTTTTGTGCTATGGTTATTCTTTAAGCTTATACTGTTCTTTATTATTTGTACAAGGTTTTTACTGATTTTGTAACTCGGAGCAGTGGTCAAGTTCACAAGCGGCCTAATTGGTACATTGGGTTCATGAATCTTAGGTAAACCAGTAAACTGGGGAGCCTCTACATTAATAGGTTTCAATGAGTGACGTGTGGCGCTATTGAACAAGTGCGTACAGTGATTAATTGTGTTATTCAGGGCTTTAACGAAATCGGCTGACGGGTCGGTATTTACCATTGCAATATTATTGTTTTCAATGAATTGATTAACCTTTTGTGAATATTGGTTTTTGTCCATTATGACGATAGTGTTTCCCTTGTCCGCCTTTGTAATGAGTGCATCATTGTTGGATAATTTTCTTTGATTTTTTTTTAAGTTTTAATTTCGTTCATATATTTATAGTTTAGTTTGGGGCTTTTCTTGTTCTGAAATTTATTGAGTTTGTTGTTAATCAAAACTCGAGCCTCATTTTGTAAGTTTATGTTAGGTATTGACTTTATAGCTGTCTCAGCGCAAATAATTTCATGGACTATGTGGTTGGTTTTTATTGCTGTGGGGTATGTTGTAGTTTAGACCCTTGTTAAGTACGTCCATTTCATTCTTATTAAAGTTTATAGATGTTAGATTAGATACACGCACATAGAATTCGTGTTTACAGGTGACGTTATCTTCGTTTGGTTTTTGTTTACTTTTGAGAGTTCTAAGTTTCTTATCATGTTTTTTTTTTTATTAACAACAAACTCAATAAATTTCCGAACAAAAAAAGCCCCAAACTAAACTATAAATATATAAACGAAATTAAAACTTTAAAACAAATCAAAGAAAAATTATCCAACAATGATGCACTCATTACAAAGGCGGACAAGGGAAACACTATCGTCATAATGGACAAAAACCAATATTCGCAAAAGGTTAATCAATTCATTGAAAACAATAATATTGCATGGATTTCGTTGTCCATGACGTGTCCGTTACTTAACTAAATATCACTATTACTTTAACGACTCGGAACACTAGGTTTTTTATAAGTAAAAGCAAAAAGTTTTACCTTACAGCCTTAACCGGTTTTCTCCTTTGAAAGGCTTCTTCAGAGGCTGCCGCAGGTAGCGCTATCCGTCTTGTTGTGGGTGACAAAATCGAATTTCAAAAGATCGATGCTGTGTGTGTGGGTGAGATATGTTCGAATAATGCGTGCGATTTGAATTGTGTCTGTTCATTTAGGATGTCGTTTTTATTTGTTTTTATGTGTTTGTATATTTCCAATTGTTCTAGAGTGTCTAGTTTTCGGCCTTTTGTGTGTACGTGTAGAATGTTCATGTTATTGTCGATGTTTTTATATGTGTGGTTTGCTTCAATGAGATGGTTTGCAAAGGTGGATTCTGTAGTGGTGTGGAGTGCCTTTGTGTGTTCAATGTATCTCTGTTTGAAGCTACGTCCTGTCTGGCCTATGTAGAATTTATTGCAATTTGAGCAATTTAGCTTGTATACACCGGGTAGATCGAATTTGTTTTGTGCTTTGTGCGTGCATTTTGATAGTGTGTGTTCTCTTTTGTTAGTAGTTTTGTAAGTGATTCTGTATCCTGCTTTTTTGAATTTGTGGGCAATTTTTTCAGTTTGTTTGTTGATGTATGTTAGTGTTATGAATTTCTTGTTTTCTGTCTTTGTCTGTTGTTTGTTTTGTGTTTTGTGTAGGAGTTTACTGACTATTGTTCTGTCATAGTTGTCTTGATTGTTCATTTCTTCTTTCACAGCACTAACACTTAACTAAAAATGAACTTTTTCTTGTGAAAACTTACTTTTTTCGTCGGACGCGTTTCGGCGTACGTATCCGCCTTCTTCAGCTTTTAGTCAGACTGCCATCATTTCGTAACGGTTGTTGTGTGGAAGGTGTAGTGGGGGTGGTGTGTGGAGGAAGGGGATTGGCGCGGGGATTCAACTTGATGTTTGTTTTTTGTAAAATTGTGTCAAAAAGTGTATGTGATTTATATTGTAATTGATCGTTAAGTATGTTGTTTGGTTGTGTTGTGTGGTGTTTATATATTTCGTATTGTTCAGTTGTGTTGAGTTTTTGACCTTTAGGTAAGTAATATAAAATTTCAAGTTTAGTGTCTATGTTGGTGTAACTGTGGTTTTCTGTGTGTATGTGTGTGGCAAATGTGGACTGTATATTGTTGTTGGTTAGAGCTTTTAAGTGTTCAGAATAACGGAATGAAAAAGATCTTCCTGTCTGGTCGATGTAGAAACTATTGCAGTCTTTACAATTTAATTTGTAAACACCTGTTTTGTTATATTTGTCTATGTCTGTGTTTGTATTATTGATGTGTTTTTTGATGGTATTGGTTGTTCTGTATGCTATTTTGTATTTGTGTTTTCTGAATGTGTTGGCGATTTTGTGTGTAGGAGTTGTGGTATGTGAGTGTGATGTATTTATTGTGTTGTGTGTTGATGGTATTTTGTGTTTTGTTGTTTTTGTTTTTGATGTGTTTGTGTAGTGTGTTTATTAAATTAGGGTTGTAACCATTTTTGATTGCTATGTATTTTATTGTGTTGAGTTCGTCGGTGTAATCTTGTTTATTTAAGGGTATTTTAGTTAGTCTATGGAGCATATGGTTGAAGGCCGCATGTTTATGTTGTGTTGGGTGGTTTGATGTGTTGTGTATAACCATGTCAGTTGTGGTTGGTTTCCTGTATATTTTGTACGTGTGTGTATTGTTAGTTTTGTTAATTGTTAGGTCTAGAAAATTTATACTATTGTTTTGTTCAATTTCCAGTGTAAATTTTAATTTGTGGTGTATAGTGTTTATGTATTTGTGGAAGTTTTCAACTTGTCTTGTGTTGCCTTTGAATAAAAGTAATATTTCATCTACATACCTGTGCCAGTATATAATTTTGTTAGTGTATTTGTTGTTGTTTATTATGTGGTTCTGTTCTATGTTGTGTATATATATTTCTGCTAGTATTCCTGATATGGGGGATCCCATCGGGAGACCTTCTGTTTGTGTGTATATCTTGTTATTGTATGTAAAGTAATTTTGCTCAGTTATTAGTTTGGTAAGTGTGATGATTTCTTGTATGTGTGTTTCAGGTGTGTTGTTTTGTCTGAGTAGTTGTTCTAGTGTTTGGATGGTTTCGTTGATGGGGACATTAGTGTATAGTTTGGTTATATCAAAAGATGCCAGTGTTGAGTTATGTGGGATGTGGATGTGTTCAGACCTAGTCAGGAAAACAAAACAGGTGTTTACAAATTAAATTGTAATGACTGCAATAGTTTCTACATCGCCCCCAGACAGGAAGATCTTTTTCATCCCGTTATTCTGAACACATAAAGCTCTAACCAACAACAATATACACTCCGCATTTGCCACACACATACACACAGAAAACCACAGTTACACCAACATAGACACTAATCTTGAAATTTTACATTACTTACCTAAAGGTCGAAAACTCAACACAACTGAACAATACGAAATATATAAACACCACACAACACAACCAAACAACATACTTAACGATCAATTACAATATAAATCACATACACTTTTTGACACAATTTTACAAAAGACAAACATCAAGTTGAATCCCCGCGCCAATCCCCTTCCTCCACACACCACCCCCACTACACCTTCCACACAACAACCGTTACGAAATGATGGCAGTCTGACTAAAAGCTGAAGAAGGCAGATACGTACGCCGAAACGCGTCCGACGAAAAAAGTAAGTTTTCACAAGAAAACGTTCATTTCTAGTTAATTATTCTGTCATATCCATTAGATTCTGCTACATATTTTATCGTGTTTAGTTCGTCTTTGTAGTCTTTTTCATCTAAGGGGATGTTGTTAAGTCTATGTGTCATGGTTCTAAAAGCAGCTAGTTTGTGTTGTGTTGGGTGATTGGAGGTGTTGTGTATTAGTGTGTCAGTTGTAGTTGGTTTTCTGTATATACTGAATTTGTGCTTGTGTTCTAGTTTTGTGATGGAGAGGTCTAAGAAGTTTATGGTATTGTTGTGTTCGTATTCGGCAGTGAAGGTTATGTTTTTATGTATTTTGTTTATGTGCGTTAGTAACTGTTCACATTGTCTTTTGTTCCCCCTGTATAGTATTAGAATGTCATCAACGTATCTGTGCCAATATAGTATTTTATGTGAGTGTCTGTCATTGTTTGTGAGTATTTTTGTTTTTTCTAAGTGTTGGAGGAAGACTTCTGCTAGAATGCTGGATATGGGGGAGCCCATGGGTAAGCCATCGTTCTGTGTGTAGTATTTATTGTTATAAGTAAAGTAGTTTTGTTTTGTGATAATGTTCAGAGTTTCTGTTATTTCGTTGATAAGTTCGTCTGGTGTGTTGTTTTGTTTGAGTTTGTTTTGTAGGATGGTGATTGTTTCAGAGATGGGGATGTTTGTGTACAGGTTTTTAATGTCAAAGGAGGCTAATGTGGCATTATGGGGGATGTGTATGTCTTTTATTTTTGTTACTAGGTCAGTGTTGTTTTTTACTGCAATATTGTTGTCTATTTGTGTGTGTTGTCTAATAATTTTGTCTAGATATTTTGCTAGTTTGTGTGCAGGGGCATTACGGTAGTTGATAATGGGACGGATCAGAATGTCTTTTTTATGGATTTCGGGAAGCGCTTGGAGGGTAGGTGCTGATGGTCGGATTTGTTTCATGTAGGGCTTTTGTTTATGTGTCATTATATGTTTGGCTTTGTTGACTAGTTGTTTTACTGAGTTTTGGTATCTGTCGGTGGGGTCGTGTTTTAGTTCTGTGATGTTGCTCTGTTCCATGAAGTTTTGTACTACACGTACACACAAAAGGCCGAAAACTAGACACTCTAGAACAATTAGAAATATACAAACACACAAAAACAAATAAAAACAACATCCTAAACGAACAGACACAATTCAAATCGCACGCATTATTCGAACACAACTCACCACACACACACACAGCATCGATCTTTCGAATATCTATCCCGTCGCCAACAACAAGACGGACAGCGCTACCTACGGCAGCCTCTGATGAAGCCTTCTAAAGGTGAAAGCCGGTTTAGGCTGTAAGGTAAATCTTTACGATTTTACTTATAAAAAACGTAGTGTTCCGAGTCGTCAAACAATAGTGATATTTAATAATATTGCAATGGTAAATACCGACTCGTCAGCCGATTTCGTTAAAGCCCTGAATAACACAATTAATCACTGTACGCACTTGTTCAATAGCGCCACACGTCACTCATTGAAACCTATTAATGCAGAGGCTCCCCAGTTTACTGGTTTACCTAAGATTCATAAACCCAATGTACCAATTAGGCCGCTTGTGAACTTGACCACTGCTCCGAGTTACAAAATCAGTAAAAACCTTGTACAAATAATAAAGAACAGTATAAGCTTAAAGAATAACCATAGCACAAAAAGTTGCACTGAATTTATCAACAAACTGAAAAACATCCAGATTAAACCTAATTACAGAATCTAATTAAATTTAATGATAGCAATAAGATTTAGTTTAAAATGTGAGATTTTATTAAAATTTCTCAGCTTATACATTAACAATTTAATTAATTAACATATTTTTATTAATGAAATCGTCACAGCTGGGCCTGGTTACATCTTCAGAATAAAAAATCACTAAAAGTGAGGTCGTTACATATTAAAATTGCAAATATTGAAAAGAGGTCCACACATATCCGCATTACATGAGTGCACACTAGAGTGGGACCGATCGGACACTCATACTGATCGGGAATTTTTATTTCTACGAGTTTCCTTCTATTACTTTTTCTGACAGCTCCCAATAAAGTATAAAGTACTTATGATCAAAGCTGCATAAATTTAAATTTTTCTAACTTTCCCGTTTTCTCAGCTACAAAATAAACGATTCAAACAAACAACGGCCAATTGTTCCTGTCATTTCTGTTAAACATTTTGTAATTTCTCTGTATACAAAAATTAGAGAGATGCTGCATTCCTATCTACGAAGAGTTTCCATACATTTATTTCCAAGCTCCATCTTTTGTATTCCTCCTGCTATTTTTTGTCCCATACACTCTACATTTCTTTATCATTAGCTATGATGGTAACTCAGGATTGAGTGAGTGTATGTATGTGTGCTAGCTGTATAATGTTTACTGTATGGAGCCTACTCTGTACATCCAGCTCTCCTCCAAAAATTACACAGCTGAAAAATACAGAAAGTTTTGTCAGCTTTAAACTTTATCGTTTAAATCGTTTACAGGTGGCTGTAATCAAGTATTGCTCTGATAAAACTCTGCGCTCTAGTAGGACGACACGGTAACAACGTGTTCTTAAAGTGCGGCACTTCCCCACAGTGTCTCTGTGCACCTTTAGTAAGATGAGATTAGCGCTTTGAGTCCACGTTGCCACTGTTACCATTCATCAACGTTACCTCATCGCCTTCAATGCAGCCGACTCCATCGTGTCGTCACAATGCTGCTTTCGGCGTAGGTATTGTTTAAAGGAACGAGTACAGTGGGGTGCCGCGGCTGTAATTCAACATGGGTATAACAAAATTTGCCCCGTGATCGCAAGTGTATACGTGGCTTCGAGTAGGCGCACGAAGGACCATCTACTCTCGTTTTTGCTGTGCTCAGCGTGTACCTGTTCAGACTCAGAGTACGCATATGGCAAAATGAGTGGTCCACCGATGAAATATTGAGAATCGTAGAGGTGTCGACGTTATTTCTGGTATTCAACACAGTTGGAGACCATTTATAGAAACACGGTACAATGTCAATTTGAATGTAATGAATTTGTTAGGTGTTTAGGTTAGGAAATAAGTACGTGAATTTTTACGAACTTCGTATTTAACCCCACAAATTCTTATATTATGACCTCTGGTTAGACTTGATCGAATCGTAAATAGCCTTAAAATATAGAATGCAAAAGATGCAACTCACCTTATTACAAATAGCCCCGTAATTGAAGGTAATTCAAAGGGACAAGCAGGTCCCTTTATGAAAAAATCGGGCGGGGCTGTGTCGGGGCGCACGGCCGTTGGTTTAACGTGAAACGTAATACGTTGAGGTCGAACTGGCGGGGCACACCGTAGCATATTTGAGGGAAGGATAGTTCCTCACCGTTAACATCGTAGATTATGTTAATCGGAGACGAGTTCTGCCCCGGGGCAATGTCCAAACATTGCTCCTCATTCCATAGCATCGTATGTTGTCTGGCGAGCAGGATCTCCGATTTGGGGGCAGAGTCGGGGTCGATGGACTCAATCTGGTACTCGGGCCCGATATTGTCATCCTCGTCTTTGTCGAACGGACTCCAGTCAATCTCTATGTTGTAGTGCTTGTACAGCGGCTGGTTTACCAAGTAGCGCAGCCAAGCCTTGATCACCGACTTGCGTACGAAACCGCTCAGATAATTGGATTTGTGGATGAGGTTCTTCTTTATGTTGACGTTGAAGGCAAAGTCGTCGTCTATCCGCCTCGGTAGTTGCTGCACCATGTTGTTCACATCGACGGGTACGTTGATCACCTGGCCGACTATACCATAATTACCTTCGTAGCGTAGACGACGAATTTGCATAAAGGGTAAGCGCGGCGAAATCAACCGAACACTGATCGGGGTTAAGCGGCGGCAGGCCGTCCGGCTTCGGGTGATATCGAAATCCGTTCGAGCGCGACAGCGTCGGGATTTTATTGGCATCTATCGACTTGCTACAGGTATTGCATAAACGAAATTCCGCTACATTTTCACCGGGGAATTTACTCTGAAGAAGAGGAATGTTACGAGCTTTCGCCTTCTTTAAATCTCTGTCGAACCAAAGTCGATCACAAACGCTGCAAGATAGACTAAACGGATTGGTTTCGAATACCGTTTTGAAGCGTTCGTCCGCTGCACGCCAATGGTCCTGCATCGCATCAATTCGAGTGATGTTGATATCCATCAGCTCGGAGACGTCTTCGACAGATGTATGGGTGTTATCTTCACTCGTTATGTCCATTGGTTCGGGGACAGCAGCGGTAGAGGTGCTCGCGCCGTCGGCGTCGTTCACTGAGCGCGCCGTGCCAGCTTTGCGACGCTCCCGAAACAGTCTCGCTCACTCGGCACGGGACATTGGGGTACCTGTGCGTGGCCCATAGCCTCCTCTTTCCAACGATATGCGTAATTTATATTTTCGGCTGGCTTTTACGCGAGCTGAGGCTGACATATTGAATTTCTACAGTTTTTTACATGCTTACTTTAAGTTTGTACATAGAAATATTGTCCAAAATACACTTATTATTACTTAAATCGATCGATCTCTACAAACTCTATACACAAACACACGAATCACCGCGGTACCATGTCTGAGTCCTGAATTACACAGAATGGAAAGGAGCCAGAGCGCCGGTTATGGCCAATCAGCGCTGTGCCCCCTCCACGCCAACCCGCTCGCCCGCGACGCGAACTCAAAGTCGTATCAGCGAGCTGACCATATATGTTAAAAAATGACATCGCACTCACGTCTCTGAGACTAATATTTAGTGAGTTATTAAGGCAAGACGATATAGACTTTTCGTTACGGTACAAATTTCTGTTCTGGTATCCGTATGTTTCGGTGTGATTTTAAAGACGTTTCACGTCAAAAAGAATTGATGGAATTACCTGCATAGAAAATGACGGTTGAGGGTTATTGTTGTTGATAATATGTTGATGTTGGGGGTTGGTGGAGAGGAAGTGAGTGAGAAGTGGCGCGATTGCGGTAGTCTAGTACATTGAAATGAGTAGGCTATATTTTACCTTTAAAATTTTAAAACATTGTCAACAAACAAAACTAAGAGGGTAAACAGAAATCAGATTCCATAAACTAATTAAATTTGTCTCTCGTCACTTTTGAAACATTAATTTGTACTCACTATCGACTTGTAAAAATTGACAACTCCACTTGAAATTTTTAAGTATCGATAGTCGAAAATAACATAACCTAGAAATATTTGTTTGTATTTACGAAGAGGTTAGGTTACATTTCACCGGTAATTAGTGTTAATATTTGAAGTTAACATGTAAGTTTAGCGTATTGTATTGACTTATTTGATAGTATATGAGAGTTTATTAACTGGCCTACTGGGAACTGAGGTAAGTGAACTTGTGTAGTTGATCATTTTTTTGCAATTAAGTGACATGTTTTTGAAAGAAAAGTGCACACAAGTTTTCGTATATTCTGAAAATTATACAGTAAAATTGTGCATTTATGAAAAATTGGTGTTTTATTAATGATGTAAAAACGTTTTTCCTTACTTGTAGGATGTGTTAAAATTTCGAAAAAAAACTTTAAAATTTCATTGCAGAAAATTTTACTCTTTAACCATAATTTTAAATATAAGATCAGATGTGTGGATTAAACCTTTGTAATTTCTAGGTGTATTCTAGAGTAAAATTAAAATTAAATTTTAATTAATTTTAACCTAGGTATTTAGGTAAAATTAATGAGTAAATTTGAATCGTTAGGACGTATGCGTGGTGTGTATAGGCACAGACATGTTATTGAACTAGGATTAATATAAACAGAATGTTCATTGGTTAGTTACTAATGCAAGCTTACTGTTTAGTATAACAACATATATTGTATGTTTAGTTTTGTTGCATATTACTAGTAATAGTAATACCATCCATATTACTGTTGTACAATTGTACAACTACAATACTATTCTTATAGTATGCAGTCAATTCCAATTTATTACAGGCTGTTATTAATATGATGGGTTCTCTCATTTTTTTAGCCATATATTTACCAGTATTTTATATTTTTGCAGATACTATGGAGCCAAGCACATCAATAAAGTGTGCACCTGTTTCACAAGATTTGTTGATGGCACTTCGAACATTCATATCTGGTGCAACAGGAACCAGAAAAACAAATCCACTAGAACTGACTCGAATTGCACTTGATCTTCTGAAACGTTTGCCTTCAGCAAGAGATGCTGTTTTGGAGTATTTCTGTTCAGTGTTTGATAAGTCTGTATCAGACTACTTGGCACAAACCGAGGTAGAATTAGATGTTCAGTAAACCTAGTTTATTGTTCAAGTAACAGTTTGTCCATTATTTGTATAGTGAAGTGTGTTTGTACAGAATTAGAATTCATTGTAACAGTTCTGAATACTTAATTGATATTTCCTCTTTCATATGTTGCTATATGAGACTCCTATATGGGCATATGTCTCCTATATGAGACTATGAGGATTAAGTCTTGTGTACTGGGCCTGAATGGCATTCATCCAGTGGCACGAGTTAATTTTTGTTTTTTAATGTAACTATACCACGAAGAGTACCTTTTTATGTAACTGCTTTACTTTTAGGCAATATGTGCTGTCACATTGATTCTCTGTTGATATTGTTTTAGATTGGTTTCCTTTTTGAGATAGTGTACAGCCACTGAGTTATGTAAAGAAACTACTTGTATGGTAAACGAGGGTGTGGAGGTAGTAAACTTGTGGAGGTGTGGAGGTGTTTCCTTGTTGTCTATGTACTACTACCCTGTCCAAAAATGTCACTCTCATGCAATTTTTTATAATATACAGAGAAAAATGACATTTTTATTATAATATTAATATAATTACCTGATGTAGGCCTATAATTAATATAAATATGTGGAAGTACCTAAGGTTACAGTTATGTAAGTTCTTTAACACTCCCCACATGGTTGTCACTATCATCTAAATTTGTTTTGATGTCATTTTGACTGCATTTGCCACTGTGACTGTCATCTTCAGTCGTGAATAGTAAAATGTTCAGTAACACTGTCAGACACTACTTCACGGTTCAAATATTCAGCTTCAGAAGTAGCGTGGCATCATCCATGTAACCGCTGTTGCCAGTGGCAACAGTACTGGGAATAAGAGAAAATAATATTAATTATATCACAGAATAAATACTTTGATTATTGAATAATTTGTAATCCGAACAATATTAATAGGGAAACTTGAAGAAAAGCATAGCATTGCTTTCGTACTGCTGGGTACTTCCACCGTCTTTGTTGCTGGCTTAGACATTGGAATGTTTTACTGCGTACGGTCATTGACATTGTTGTCACTGTATAAAATATGGGGGGGGGCATTCATCCGACCAATGTGTTGTCTCTGTATAAACTGGCAAAACGCTAAGTTAGCAGTTATGTTCGTTTTCGGAATTGACGTGCAGCAGATACTACATACCGATTTGTGTTTTGTTCGTTAAGTCATGTGTTTCTCCGCTTGTCTTTATTATTTTTAATTCGATTATTTGTGTTCTGATTTATTCTGTGTAAGTATAATGAGAGTCAGATCCTGTTGAACCGGGACCCTCTTCTCCTCCAGTGAATGATATAAAATGCTCTAAAAAGAACACTACAAGAAAAAATTCGAATTAATTTTTAGGTCAAGTTTTAGGCCCGTCACAACCGGCAACAGGTGTTATGTACCCACACTACGTCACTGAGCTTCATTGTGCCTCATATGGTCACAAAGCAAATTCCAACCTTCCGCCATAATATATATAAAATTTTCTTTTCCTAATGTTTGTCCGCCTTTTGTAGTAAATCTGACATTTTTTGTATAATGTTGTCTTTCTTACTGGACTATATCATTTCTATTGAATTTAAGTTGGATCAGTATGATGTCAATGATCTGTGAGAGCTGCTCCATTTTATTTTGTATATGTAGGTTTATTAGAATTAATTGGTTCATAAACTTCAGGTTTTAACATACGTTCGTTGAAAGATATTGCATAATCGGACATATCTGCATATCTTTTATCTTCTAAGATGAAGTTGGCGGCAGATTTGTCTCCCAAAACAAATAACGTGTTGTGTGATACAGGGCATTATCATTTACCAGTACAGTGTTGTTTTTCATATTCGGAATTAGGTTTTCACAGATCCACTAATTTTAATTCTTTCAATTCTTGTTCCCATGATATTCGTCTTTTTTTTTGTCCCCGATTTAAACATTTTTAAAACATCATTTATAAATCCATCCCTCCAATCATCTCCATGCAACACCATTTTGTTGAGATGTTCATCCCTGTGAATAGGTACGGTATTTTGAAACTGCTGTTTTTCGTAGAGTTTTAGTTGTAGTTTTGGTGCCATGAATGTATATTTTGTCCATTTAGACAAAGAGACGACCTTCTAGTACTTACATTTTGTAAGTAATTGAGTCTCGTATTTTGTTTTATGTTGATTTTTCCCAGTGAAATCCCCAAAATTCTGAATTATTTGCCTGAGATTCCTTAACACTACCACTTCACTTTATTCGCTCTTTCATAATGGGTAGTATCTACTTTAGTGTTTGTCTCTCGTTTTCAGTTACTTGAAACTCGGTATTATCATTTTGACAACACAATTGTCAAAATCATTTGAGTTGTACATTTCTTTTAGGGCCTCTTCTTTCATGGTATACTAAAAATCATTTTGCTTCTTTCACTTCTATTGGCCTCTTGAATAATTCTCTTTACTCTACTGGTAGAAACTCCACACACTTTACTTACTCGATTTTGTAAGACATTTTCAGAGCTGGGGCATATTCTTTTTTCACATAGTTTGTTCACATTACATACATTATTTGACATTCTTGACTGTAAACAATTTTCTGTCTGTATAGTTATTTCTGGAGGCTCCAGGATCTGACATTTTTATTGACCATAATATCTCCAAATACTAATACCAGCAATGCATAATAATGATAAATATTAAATTATAATATAATACAATTGTTAGTATTAAATTACGTATATTGTAACTGGCTGTTTACGTGGCTTGTAGCCGCTACCGTTCAAGCCCCGCGATGGAAGCCACTTTGTAATAGAATGTTTAGGTGGGGTTTGTAAAAATTTAATGTATAATGTTATTTAGTGTTAATCGTGTCAAAATGTAACTGCTCTGTCGTTTACGGGTAAACCGTATTGCGCTCTGCTGCATTCAAATGTTGCCGCCTCGCCACCTGATTGGCGCACGGCTTTCTGCAGTGTTGACTTGGCTAGCGTCTTGCTTCAACGCTTTCACTTCGATAATTCTTATTTGTTATTATAAATTAACTGAATCAAACATACAGAATTGCAGATTGAGAACATTTATTAATCCTTTAGAATATTTCAATTGCTTTATGATACATCAAAATTCGTCTTCTGCACCGGCTATTACAATTGTTCGGTTGGTACTTGCTCAGTTCGGTTTGTATACAATTCGACAGTAATGTTAGTTTACAGTAAATATGGTTTTTTCTTCTCAGGGGTGTTAAGTCCTTTCGGCTACAGAAATATATACTTACGGCTAACACACACAAAGTTATAACAATTCTTAATACTAATTACACAAACAAATCAATATCTCATTACATTCAATTAAGTAATCACCAATGAAAACTTGTAAAGCAATTTTGGGTTAGGTTCCGTTTGTCAAAGTTTAGTTATCAAAAGGTTCGTCAATTATTTACTATATTTCATCTTTTAATAATTGCTAATTGATTAACGTTAAATGGTGAATTTAAATAAGCATTTATTTTTGACTCGGAATAGTGATCAGTGATGTGAAATAGTTATATTTAATTCAGACCAAAAAATTGTGAATTCGATTATGGGATAATGTTTATACTCATCGGTTTTCCTGCTGAAGATCCAGATGTCGTCTTCTTCTATGGATAACTCCTGGGCTGTCGTCTTCTTCTACTCTCCAGAAGTTTATTTCCCTCATCTCGGCGCTTCTCCTCGCTGACTCAGGCCTCGTATTTCTTCAGTTGTCGTCCGTCGTCTTCTTTTAGGATGTTCTAATGATCTTCATTTAGTGTCCGTGGTCGTCTCTCTTCGTCACTGCGTCGTTCTGTCTTCTTCCGATAACTACGGTTTGTTAATTAATTTTTATAAACAAAATTTTGGTTCAGGATTCCCTGTACTATTGTAATTATCTTCATCTGGTTTTAATTAGGTTGGAAATTACTTGAAGAATAATAATTTTAATTTTAATACGAGAGCTCCTCGATCCACTCTCTGGCGTTGGTCAATAATAACTACTGAAAATCTAACGGTTTTTTGGCATTATTTTTCTTGTTGCTATGGTTACCTAATAAATTATACTAATTTTCATTGGTTATTAACTTAAGTCATTGTTATGATTTATCGTCTTTTTTAGTCTAATTTTACCAAAATATCTTCAACTGAAGATTACTACTTTATACTAATAGCTAGAGTTATTACATTAGTACCATTCTTCCTAATTTTTCATGATGGTCATTTTGATATCCCTCATGCCCACTTTTGAATAGCTAATAACATTTTTACTATTTTCCATATTTATATTTTACACATACTTTATTCAAAATTAGTTGTTATTCACATATTTTGGTACTAGGAATACTCACTTAAATGGTTTAATCATTTGGCACATTCTGCCTTAACTTTGGATTATTATTTGTTCTCAAATTAATAAATTTATATTCAACAGTTTGGCCTAGAGCCTAGATTCCATTCTACTCCCATCTAACATTTCTTAATAACATCTCTGGTAATTCTAATACAATTTTGTAAACAAAACAAACAATAAACATCAGTATTCCTAACTCTAATTCTTATTATGAAAGATTCCTTGTCAGGTTCTAGCCTGAAATAACTTTTAACTACTGTTATCTAGCTTACCCTATAATTTACTATATGCTATGATTTTCTGGACACTAACAAAACTCTTATAATACTATTGATAAACTGTTCCTTACATGATATGTCTTATCTACTATTCCCTTCACTTAAATACAGTGTCTGTCCTTCTTAGTTTGCTACTCATTCTAATAACTTAATTCTTACCTTAATATACAATTCGGACATCTTATTACCTAAATTAATAATATCACAATTAGTTCAATCTTACTTACTAAGGTACATTTTATCAAAAATTGTTTATCTGTTTATCATAGTTGGCTTATATAATATTTTGTTCTACACCCCCACTGCACTTTTCCTTTCATTAGAAGGTTTCTTTAATTATTACCATGCTCACTTTGTTTAATTATATTCTATACCTATCACTTCACCACTTATTTAGTTTTACACACATTTATAACTTACTCACTGGTTTATTCACAATTTGTCTGATTGTTTTATATTACTGTGTGATTATGGTCATGAATAACTAATTTACTTCCAAATCACTCTGATCACTTTTAGCTATCATTCAAATATTGCTTTTGGTTGGCTCAAAGCATTGTTTATTGTCTTTGGCTATTATCATTACAATTAGTTTGGGGTATGGTTAGTTTCTAACTCCCTACATCATATTATATAAGTACATTCTTTTATCAACAAGATATATGTGATATTATTACCTTCCATTAATCTTATTGTCCTAGTTACATCTCATATACTACAAATATCAGTTCATTATTTAATTTACAATATTCTGTTCATTATTTGAAATTACTTGATTGCACTTAGGTCTTAACTGCTTCTTCACTGTCTCTTGGTTACTTTGGTATTTATCCGATCTGCTGTGTCAGGTCATTGTCAGGTTAATAGTCATTTGTCATTTATTGGGTTACTGGGTTATTGATCTTTAAGTTTATAAGTTTTGCCTCTTATTCTTATCTTCAGCTTTTTACTTTATAATTAAATACAATTGAATCTTCACTACCTTATGTCATGTTACATAATGCATCGCCACCAAAATTGATTATTTCGAAACAAAGATTATTAGATTTTTTCTGAAATCATCAATATAGTTTATTTTATCAAGTTGTTATAATTCAGGAATTCATCAATCGCTACTTCTTCTGTATTCATTCTTTATGAAGTCATGGTTCATAATATAATAATTGGTATTATTTACTTTCTTTATTATTCCCTTTTAAGTTCTATTTCCCTAAAATTTTTTCTTCTCTCTCCTTCATATAAATTGGTAATAGTCAGAGGGCACGTGTGGCTCTATTACTCTGCTATCCATTTATACACATTTTGAGTTCAGAGGCCTTGCCTATCTGCTCAATAACATAAATAATTGTTGGACGTATCTCAACATAAAATCATCACATAATAATATTCATAATAATTATAATAATAGTCGTTCATTTCCGACTCACATAATATTAATACAATAAAACACTTTTGGGATTAATTATTCTCTCCTTTATACATCTCATGACTTTTCATCTCAATAACTTATCTGGATTCCTTTGTTTAAGCTTGTGGCGATATTTAATAGGCATTTTGCATTGTTTCAATGGCTTATTTTATATGGTAGTGATTCTATTTGTCATCACTTTAATGCTCATTGATATTTCAAATTAACATTTGTAGCTGGCTTTGGCTCACTTATATTTTTTCATTGATAGTTCAGTTAATCTGCCAGTGTTATTTTTGATTTGATTGTTTTGTTTCTTCTTTTGTGAAACATTAATTTTTATTTATCCCCTTTTTGTGATAGGGTTTGTTAATGATGTTATGTAGCGTCATCATTATTTGTGTAACATTGAATTATTTATATCTCAATTTTTATGATATTTCATTATACATATTTTCAAATTTACTTGTGTTTACACATTTTGTTTCACACTTGGTCGTAAGTTTAGCCTTACTTTGTTTTGAACTTAGCTTATCTTTCTTCTAAATTCCCTTTCATTTATAATAATAATAGTTCCAATCAAATACTTATTGTAAGTTGTGCTTACATTTATTTTTGAATTTTGATAATTTTTTACCTTCAAAATTCTCTTAATTTTCTGACACTGGTTCATAATACTTTTTTAAAGAAGACTGGTTATAAGTCCCTTTTATCTTTTTAGTTGTGATTTCACTTATGACATAGGTATTATTTTTATTATCTTTCAATATGAGATAGGGTCCATTGTATAACAACAGTAATTTCTTTGTGATTCCCTCTCTGGAACTTGGTAATTCTCGGTTTCGTATTAATACCTTTTCTCCTTCACTGTACCGGGTTGCCTTCGGTTGCATTTTACGATATTTAGCCTTTTTCTTTTCTGTTTGCTCCGCTATTTTACTATAGAATTTGGCGTTATCAAATTGGTATATTGGATTGGTGGGGAAATTGACAAGTTCTTCTATGGCTCGAGGTGGTGGTTTTCCGTACATGATGGTGTACGGGGTATCCTTAATGGATTCATGGTATGCGAGATTTATGAAATTTTCAGTGGCTTCGAGGTATTCGCTCCACTTACGTTGCTGATCATGGCAGTATGTACGCAGAATCCTCCCAACTTCACGGAGCACTCTTTCCGCTGGGTTGCTGTTCGGGTGGTAAATTGAAGTCTTGTATGTTCGGATACCCAGATCCATTAATGTGTCTTTCCATTGTCTTCCTCGGAATTGAGTACCATGGTCGGTGATAATATTCATGGGACTCCCCACGTCAGTAATGTATCTCTATGTGATAACGTTCAATACCTTGTTTGTAGTAGCACGGTTGATTGGGTATAATTTAATAAACTTTGAGTAATGGTCCATAATAATGATTATGAATTTGTGCTGCTTTCTACCTCCACTTCGTGGCATAGGTCCACATATGTCTAGGAAAACTCGTTCCATTTTATTTATAGAGGTTATTGGTTGCATTATTCCTTCCTTTCTGTCGTTGTTGCATTTTACAAGCTGACATATGTGACAGTTTTTTATGGTTTTCCTCACCTTCCGGTTAATATCTTTCAGATATGTGTGTTCTTCTAACGCTTTTGTCACCTTCAGTGCTCCCATGTGTCCGTACCTGAGGTGGTACTCCATTATGATCTCGGTTGCGGTTTCTTTAGGTATCAATAGTTTCCACGTATTCTGGTTGGGTTCAGTTTTAACAAACAAAATATCTTCATGAACGCAATAGTACTGAGTTGCTTTTTCTTCCTGTCGATCTAGTCTCTCTCGGATTTGATTTAATTTTGTATCCTCTTTCTGGTGTTGTATCACTTTGTTCACTATCACTTCTAGGTCAGAGTTATTTTTCATGATGTTAAATACCTTCACAATGGTCTCCTTTTCTCCATCAAAGGTTTGTTGTTCTGTGTTAATCCGTGATAGCACATCAGCTGCCGTGTTTTTGCTACCAGGGATATACTCCCAGTTGATGTGATATTCTTGGAGAGCAAGAATCCATCTGGCTAGTCGACCATGGCTGAGTTTGCAGTTCTTGTTATTTCTATTGGAGTTAATATTTCCTCCCTTTGTGTGGGTTCATCTATTTCCACAGGGGTTAATAACTCTTCTATATCTTCCACTGATGTTATTTCCTTTTCTTCCATTCTGGCACCTTTCTCAATCTCCTTTTCTAATCTCCTTGCTTCCTCTTCCGCCTCCTTTTCGCGTAGTAATGTCTGGAGTCTCGTCCCGTGTTTTGCCGGTTCCATTTCTATAGTCGCCGCTAGAATCTGTAAAGTTTAAAGATATGTTTCCTTAACTATTCTAGCCCTACTAGTTGGCGCGCCACTTTGTAACTGGCTATTTACGTGGCTTGTAGCCACTACCGTTCAAGCCCCGCGATGGAAGCCACTTTGTAATAGAATGTTTAGGTGGGGTTTGTAAAAATTTAATGTATAATGTTATTTAGTGTTAATCGTGTCAAAATGTAACTGCTCTGTCGTTTACGGGTAAACCGTATTGCGCTCTGCTGCATTCAAATGTTGCCGCCTCGCCACCTGATTGGCGCACGGCTTTCTGCAGTGTTGACTTGGCTAGCGTCTTGCTTCAACGCTTTCACTTCGATAATTCTTATTTGTTATTATAAATTAACTGAATCAAACATACAGAATTGCAGATTGAGAACATTTATTAATCCTTTAGAATATTTCAATTGCTTTATGATACATCAAAATTCGTCTTCTGCACCGGCTATTACAATTGTTCGGTTGGTACTTGCTCAGTTCGGTTTGTATACAATTCGACAGTAATGTTAGTTTACAGTAAATATGGTTTTTTCTTCTCAGGGGTGTTAAGTCCTTTCGGCTACAGAAATATATACTTACGGCTAACACACACAAAGTTATAACAATTCTTAATACTAATTACACAAACAAATCAATATCTCATTACATTCAATTAAGTAATCACCAATGAAAACTTGTAAAGCAATTTTGGGTTAGGTTCCGTTTGTCAAAGTTTAGTTATCAAAAGGTTCGTCAATTATTTACTATATTTTATCTTTTAATAATTGCTAATTGATTAACGTTAAATGGTGAATTTAAATAAGCATTTATTTTTGACTCGGAATAGTGATCAGTGATGTGAAATAGTTATATTTAATTCAGACCAAAAAATTGTGAATTCGATTATGGGATAATGTTTATACTCATCGGTTTTCCTGCTGAAGATCCAGATGTCGTCTTCTTCTATGGATAACTCCTGGGCTGTCGTCTTCTTCTACTCTCCAGAAGTTTATTTCCCTCGTCTCGGTGCTTCTCCTCGCTGACTCAGGCCTCGTATTTCTTCAGTTGTCGTCCGTCGTCTTCTTTTAGGATGTTCTAATGATCTTCATTTAGTGTCCGTGGTCGTCTCTCTTCGTCACTGCGTCGTTCTGTCTTCTTCCGATAACTACGGTTTGTTAATTAATTTTTATAAACAAAATTTTGGTTCAGGATTCCCTGTACTATTGTAATTATCTTCATCTGGTTTTAATTAGGTTGGAAATTACTTGAAGAATAATAATTTTAATTTTAATACGAGAGCTCCTCGATCCACTCTCTGGCGTTGGTCAATAATAACTACTGAAAATCTAACGGTTTTTTGGCATTATTTTTCTTGTTGCTATGGTTACCTAATAAATTATGCTAATTTTCATTGGTTATTAACTTAAGTCATTGTTATGATTTATCGTCTTTTTTAGTCTAATTTCACCAAAATATCTTCAACTGAAGATTACTACTTTATACTAATAGCTAGAGTTATTACATTAGTACCATTCTTCCTAATTTTTCATGATGGTCATTTTGATATCCCTCATGCCCACTTTTGAATAGCTAATAACATTTTTACTATTTTCCATATTTATATTTTACACATACTTTATTCAAAATTAGTTGTTATTCACATATTTTGGTACTAGGAATACTCACTTAAATGGTTTAATCATTTGGCACATTCTGCCTTAACTTTGGATTATTATTTGTTCTCAAATTAATAAATTTATATTCAACAGTTTGGCCTAGAGCCTAGATTCCATTCTACTCCCATCTAACATTTCTTAATAACATCTCTGGTAATTCTAATACAATTTTGTAAACAAAACAAACAATAAACATCAGTATTCCTAACTCTAATTCTTATTATGAAAGATTCCTTGTCAGGTTCTAGCCTGAAATAACTTTTAACTACTGTTATCTAGCTTACCCTATAATTTACTATATGCTATGATTTTCTGGACACTAACAAAACTCTTATAATACTATTGATAAACTGTTCCTTACATGATATGTCTTATCTACTATTCCCTTCACTTAAATACAGTGTCTGTCCTTCTTAGTTTGCTACTCATTCTAATAACTTAATTCTTACCTTAATATACAATTCGGACATCTTATTACCTAAATTAATAATATCACAATTAGTTCAATCTTACTTACTAAGGTACATTTTATCAAAAATTGTTTATCTGTTTATCATAGTTGGCTTATATAATATTTTGTTCTACACCCCCACTGCACTTTTCCTTTCATTAGAAGGTTTCTTTAATTATTACCATGCTCACTTTGTTTCATTATATTCTATACCTATCACTTCACCACTTATTTAGTTTTACACACATTTATAACTTACTCACTGGTTTATTCACAATTTGTCTGATTGTTTTATATTACTGTGTGATTATGGTCATGAATAACTAATTTACTTCCAAATCACTCTGATCACTTTTAGCTATCATTCAAATATTGCTTTTGGTTGGCTCAAAGCATTGTTTATTGTCTTTGGCTATTATCATTACAATTAGTTTGGGGTATGGTTAGTTTCTAACTCCCTACATCATATTATATAAGTACATTCTTTTATCAACAAGATATATGTGATATTATTACCTTCCATTAATCTTATTGTCCTAGTTACATCTCATATACTACAAATATCAGTTCATTATTTAATTTACAATATTCTGTTCATTATTTGAAATTACTTGATTGCACTTAGGTCTTAACTGCTTCTTCACTGTCTCTTGGTTACTTTGGTATTTATCCGATCTGCTGTGTCAGGTCATTGTCAGGTTAATAGTCATTTGTCATTTATTGGGTTACTGGGTTATTGATCTTTAAGTTTATAAGTTTTGCCTCTTATTCTTATCTTCAGCTTTTTACTTTATAATTAAATACAATTGAATCTTCACTACCTTATGTCATGTTACATAATGCATCGCCACCAAAATTGATTATTTCGAAACAAAGATTATTAGATTTTTTCTGAAATCATCAATATAGTTTATTTTATCAAGTTGTTATAATTCAGGAATTCATCAATCGCTACTTCTTCTGTATTCATTCTTTATGAAGTCATGGTTCATAATATAATAATTGGTATTATTTACTTTCTTTATTATTCCCTTTTAAGTTCTATTTCCCTAAAATTTTTTCTTCTCTCTCCTTCATATAAATTGGTAATAGTCAGAGGGCACGTGTGGCTCTATTACTCTGCTATCCATTTATACACATTTTGAGTTCAGAGGCCTTGCCTATCTGCTCAATAACATAAATAATTGTTGGACGTATCTCAACATAAAATCATCACATAATAATATTCATAATAATTATAATAATAGTCGTTCATTTCCGACTCACATAATATTAATACAATAAAACACTTTTGGGATTAATTATTCTCTCCTTTATACATCTCATGACTTTTCATCTCAATAACTTATCTGGATTCCTTTGTTTAAGCTTGTGGCGATATTTAATAGGCATTTTGCATTGTTTCAATGGCTTATTTTATATGGTAGTGATTCTATTTGTCATCACTTTAATGCTCATTGATATTTCAAATTAACATTTGTAGCTGGCTTTGGCTCACTTATATTTTTTCATTGATAGTTCAGTTAATCTGCCAGTGTTATTTTTGATTTGATTGTTTTGTTTCTTCTTTTGTGAAACATTAATTTTTATTTATCCCCGTTTTGTGATAGGGTTTGTTAATGATGTTATGTAGCGTCATCATTATTTGTGTAACATTGAATTATTTATATCTCAATTTTTATGATATTTCATTATACATATTTTCAAATTTACTTGTGTTTACACATTTTGTTTCACACTTGGTCGTAAGTTTAGCCTTACTTTGTTTTGAACTTAGCTTATCTTTCTTCTAAATTCCCTTTCATTTATAATAATAATAGTTCCAATCAAATACTTATTGTAAGTTGTGCTTACATTTATTTTTGAATTTTGATAATTTTTTACCTTCAAAATTCTCTTAATTTTCTGACACTGGTTCATAATACTTTTTTAAAGAAGACTGGTTATAAGTCCCTTTTATCTTTTTAGTTGTGATTTCACTTATGACATAGGTATTATTTTTATTATCTTTCAATATGAGATAGGGTCCATTGTATAACAACAGTAATTTCTTTGTGATTCCCTCTCTGGAACTTGGTAATTCTCGGTTTCGTATTAATACCTTTTCTCCTTCACTGTACCGGGTTGCCTTCGGTTGCATTTTACGATATTTAGCCTTTTTCTTTTCTGTTTGCTCCGCTATTTTACTATAGAATTTGGCGTTATCAAATTGGTATATTGGATTGGTGGGGAAATTGACAAGTTCTTCTATGGCTCGAGGTGGTGGTTTTCCGTACATGATGGTGTACGGGGTATCCTTAATGGATTCATGGTATGCGAGATTTATGAAATTTTCAGTGGCTTCGAGGTATTCGCTCCACTTACGTTGCTGATCATGGCAGTATGTACGCAGAATCCTCCCAACTTCACGGAGCACTCTTTCCGCTGGGTTGCTGTTCGGGTGGTAAATTGAAGTCTTGTATGTTCGGATACCCAGATCCATTAATGTGTCTTTCCATTGTCTTCCTCGGAATTGAGTACCATGGTCGGTGATAATATTCATGGGACTCCCCACGTCAGTAATGTATCTCTATGTGATAACGTTCAATACCTTGTTTGTAGTAGCACGGTTGATTGGGTATAATTTAATAAACTTTGAGTAATGGTCCATAATAATGATTATGAATTTGTGCTGCTTTCTACCTCCACTTCGTGGCATAGGTCCACATATGTCTAGGAAAACTCATTCCATTTTATTTATAGAGGTTATTGGTTGCATTATTCCTTCCTTTCTGTCGTTGTTGCATTTTACAAGCTGACATATGTGACAGTTTTTTATGGTTTTCCTCACCTTCCGGTTAATATCTTTCAGATATGTGTGTTCTTCTAACGCTTTTGTCACCTTCAGTGCTCCCATGTGTCCGTACCTGAGGTGGTACTCCATTATGATCTCGGTTGCGGTTTCTTTAGGTATCAATAGTTTCCACGTATTCTGGTTGGGTTCAGTTTTAACAAACAAAATATCTTCATGAACGCAATAGTACTGAGTTGCTTTTTCTTCCTGTCGATCTAGTCTCTCTCGGATTTGATTTAATTTTGTATCCTCTTTCTGGTGTTGTATCACTTTGTTCACTATCACTTCTAGGTCAGAGTTATTTTTCATGATGTTAAATACCTTCACAATGGTCTCCTTTTCTCCATCAAAGGTTTGTTGTTCTGTGTTAATCCGTGATAGCACATCAGCTGCCGTTTTTTTGCTACCAGGGATATACTCCCAGTTGATGTGATATTCTTGGAGAGCAAGAATCCATCTGGCTAGTCGACCATGGCTGAGTTTGCAGTTCTTGTTATTTCTATTGGAGTTAATATTTCCTCCCTTTGTGTGGGTTCATCTATTTCCACAGGGGTTAATAACTCTTCTATATCTTCCACTGATGTTATTTCCTTTTCTTCCATTCTGGCACCTTTCTCAATCTCCTTTTCTAATCTCCTTGCTTCCTCTTCCGCCTCCTTTTCGCGTAGTAATGTCTGGAGTCTCGTCCCGTGTTTTGCCGGTTCCATTTCTATAGTCGCCGCTAGAATCTGTAAAGTTTAAAGATATGTTTCCTTAACTATTCTAGCCCTACTAGTTGGCGCGCCACTTTGTAACTGGCTATTTACGTGGCTTGTAGCCGCTACCGTTCAAGCCCCGCGATGGAAGCCACTTTGTAATAGAATGTTTAGGTGGGGTTTGTAAAAATTTAATGTATAATGTTATTTAGTGTTAATCGTGTCAAAATGTAACTGCTCTGTCGTTTACGGGTAAACCGTATTGCGCTCTGCTGCATTCAAATGTTGCCGCCTCGCCACCTGATTGGCGCACGGCTTTCTGCAGTGTTGACTTGGCTAGCGTCTTGCTTCAACGCTTTCACTTCGATAATTCTTATTTGTTATTATAAATTAACTGAATCAAACATACAGAATTGCAGATTGAGAACATTTATTAATCCTTTAGAATATTTCAATTGCTTTATGATACATCAAAATTCGTCTTCTGCACCGGCTATTACAATTGTTCGGTTGGTACTTGCTCAGTTCGGTTTGTATACAATTCGACAGTAATGTTAGTTTACAGTAAATATGGTTTTTTCTTCTCAGGGGTGTTAAGTCCTTTCGGCTACAGAAATATATACTTACGGCTAACACACACAAAGTTATAACAATTCTTAATACTAATTACACAAACAAATCAATATCTCATTACATTCAATTAAGTAATCACCAATGAAAACTTGTAAAGCAATTTTGGGTTAGGTTCCGTTTGTCAAAGTTTAGTTATCAAAAGGTTCGTCAATTATTTACTATATTTTATCTTTTAATAATTGCTAATTGATTAACGTTAAATGGTGAATTTAAATAAGCATTTATTTTTGACTCGGAATAGTGATCAGTGATGTGAAATAGTTATATTTAATTCAGACCAAAAAATTGTGAATTCGATTATGGGATAATGTTTATACTCATCGGTTTTCCTGCTGAAGATCCAGATGTCGTCTTCTTCTATGGATAACTCCTGGGCTGTCGTCTTCTTCTACTCTCCAGAAGTTTATTTCCCTCGTCTCGGTGCTTCTCCTCGCTGACTCAGGCCTCGTATTTCTTCAGTTGTCGTCCGTCGTCTTCTTTTAGGATGTTCTAATGATCTTCATTTAGTGTCCGTGGTCGTCTCTCTTCGTCACTGCGTCGTTCTGTCTTCTTCCGATAACTACGGTTTGTTAATTAATTTTTATAAACAAAATTTTGGTTCAGGATTCCCTGTACTATTGTAATTATCTTCATCTGGTTTTAATTAGGTTGGAAATTACTTGAAGAATAATAATTTTAATTTTAATACGAGAGCTCCTCGATCCACTCTCTGGCGTTGGTCAATAATAACTACTGAAAATCTAACGGTTTTTTGGCATTATTTTTCTTGTTGCTATGGTTACCTAATAAATTATGCTAATTTTCATTGGTTATTAACTTAAGTCATTGTTATGATTTATCGTCTTTTTTAGTCTAATTTTACCAAAATATCTTCAACTGAAGATTACTACTTTATACTAATAGCTAGAGTTATTACATTAGTACCATTCTTCCTAATTTTTCATGATGGTCATTTTGATATCCCTCATGCCCACTTTTGAATAGCTAATAACATTTTTACTATTTTCCATATTTATATTTTACACATACTTTATTCAAAATTAGTTGTTATTCACATATTTTGGTACTAGGAATACTCACTTAAATGGTTTAATCATTTGGCACATTCTGCCTTAACTTTGGATTATTATTTGTTCTCAAATTAATAAATTTATATTCAACAGTTTGGCCTAGAGCCTAGATTCCATTCTACTCCCATCTAACATTTCTTAATAACATCTCTGGTAATTCTAATACAATTTTGTAAACAAAACAAACAATAAACATCAGTATTCCTAACTCTAATTCTTATTATGAAAGATTCCTTGTCAGGTTCTAGCCTGAAATAACTTTTAACTACTGTTATCTAGCTTACCCTATAATTTACTATATGCTATGATTTTCTGGACACTAACAAAACTCTTATAATACTATTGATAAACTGTTCCTTACATGATATGTCTTATCTACTATTCCCTTCACTTAAATACAGTGTCTGTCCTTCTTAGTTTGCTACTCATTCTAATAACTTAATTCTTACCTTAATATACAATTCGGACATCTTATTACCTAAATTAATAATATCACAATTAGTTCAATCTTACTTACTAAGGTACATTTTATCAAAAATTGTTTATCTGTTTATCATAGTTGGCTTATATAATATTTTGTTCTACACCCCCACTGCACTTTTCCTTTCATTAGAAGGTTTCTTTAATTATTACCATGCTCACTTTGTTTCATTATATTCTATACCTATCACTTCACCACTTATTTAGTTTTACACACATTTATAACTTACTCACTGGTTTATTCACAATTTGTCTGATTGTTTTATATTACTGTGTGATTATGGTCATGAATAACTAATTTACTTCCAAATCACTCTGATCACTTTTAGCTATCATTCAAATATTGCTTTTGGTTGGCTCAAAGCATTGTTTATTGTCTTTGGCTATTATCATTACAATTAGTTTGGGGTATGGTTAGTTTCTAACTCCCTACATCATATTATATAAGTACATTCTTTTATCAACAAGATATATGTGATATTATTACCTTCCATTAATCTTATTGTCCTAGTTACATCTCATATACTACAAATATCAGTTCATTATTTAATTTACAATATTCTGTTCATTATTTGAAATTACTTGATTGCACTTAGGTCTTAACTGCTTCTTCACTGTCTCTTGGTTACTTTGGTATTTATCCGATCTGCTGTGTCAGGTCATTGTCAGGTTAATAGTCATTTGTCATTTATTGGGTTACTGGGTTATTGATCTTTAAGTTTATAAGTTTTGCCTCTTATTCTTATCTTCAGCTTTTTACTTTATAATTAAATACAATTGAATCTTCACTACCTTATGTCATGTTACATAATGCATCGCCACCAAAATTGATTATTTCGAAACAAAGATTATTAGATTTTTTCTGAAATCATCAATATAGTTTATTTTATCAAGTTGTTATAATTCAGGAATTCATCAATCGCTACTTCTTCTGTATTCATTCTTTATGAAGTCATGGTTCATAATATAATAATTGGTATTATTTACTTTCTTTATTATTCCCTTTTAAGTTCTATTTCCCTAAAATTTTTTCTTCTCTCTCCTTCATATAAATTGGTAATAGTCAGAGGGCACGTGTGGCTCTATTACTCTGCTATCCATTTATACACATTTTGAGTTCAGAGGCCTTGCCTATCTGCTCAATAACATAAATAATTGTTGGACGTATCTCAACATAAAATCATCACATAATAATATTCATAATAATTATAATAATAGTCGTTCATTTCCGACTCACATAATATTAATACAATAAAACACTTTTGGGATTAATTATTCTCTCCTTTATACATCTCATGACTTTTCATCTCAATAACTTATCTGGATTCCTTTGTTTAAGCTTGTGGCGATATTTAATAGGCATTTTGCATTGTTTCAATGGCTTATTTTATATGGTAGTGATTCTATTTGTCATCACTTTAATGCTCATTGATATTTCAAATTAACATTTGTAGCTGGCTTTGGCTCACTTATATTTTTTCATTGATAGTTCAGTTAATCTGCCAGTGTTATTTTTGATTTGATTGTTTTGTTTCTTCTTTTGTGAAACATTAATTTTTATTTATCCCCTTTTTGTGATAGGGTTTGTTAATGATGTTATGTAGCGTCATCATTATTTGTGTAACATTGAATTATTTATATCTCAATTTTTATGATATTTCATTATACATATTTTCAAATTTACTTGTGTTTACACATTTTGTTTCACACTTGGTCGTAAGTTTAGCCTTACTTTGTTTTGAACTTAGCTTATCTTTCTTCTAAATTCCCTTTCATTTATAATAATAATAGTTCCAATCAAATACTTATTGTAAGTTGTGCTTACATTTATTTTTGAATTTTGATAATTTTTTACCTTCAAAATTCTCTTAATTTTCTGACACTGGTTCATAATACTTTTTTAAAGAAGACTGGTTATAAGTCCCTTTTATCTTTTTAGTTGTGATTTCACTTATGACATAGGTATTATTTTTATTATCTTTCAATATGAGATAGGGTCCATTGTATAACAACAGTAATTTCTTTGTGATTCCCTCTCTGGAACTTGGTAATTCTCGGTTTCGTATTAATACCTTTTCTCCTTCACTGTACCGGGTTGCCTTCGGTTGCATTTTACGATATTTAGCCTTTTTCTTTTCTGTTTGCTCCGCTATTTTACTATAGAATTTGGCGTTATCAAATTGGTATATTGGATTGGTGGGGAAATTGACAAGTTCTTCTATGGCTCGAGGTGGTGGTTTTCCGTACATGATGGTGTACGGGGTATCCTTAATGGATTCATGGTATGCGAGATTTATGAAATTTTCAGTGGCTTCGAGGTATTCGCTCCACTTACGTTGCTGATCATGGCAGTATGTACGCAGAATCCTCCCAACTTCACGGAGCACTCTTTCCGCTGGGTTGCTGTTCGGGTGGTAAATTGAAGTCTTGTATGTTCGGATACCCAGATCCATTAATGTGTCTTTCCATTGTCTTCCTCGGAATTGAGTACCATGGTCGGTGATAATATTCATGGGACTCCCCACGTCAGTAATGTATCTCTATGTGATAACGTTCAATACCTTGTTTGTAGTAGCACGGTTGATTGGGTATAATTTAATAAACTTTGAGTAATGGTCCATAATAATGATTATGAATTTGTGCTGCTTTCTACCTCCACTTCGTGGCATAGGTCCACATATGTCTAGGAAAACTCATTCCATTTTATTTATAGAGGTTATTGGTTGCATTATTCCTTCCTTTCTGTCGTTGTTGCATTTTACAAGCTGACATATGTGACAGTTTTTTATGGTTTTCCTCACCTTCCGGTTAATATCTTTCAGATATGTGTGTTCTTCTAACGCTTTTGTCACCTTCAGTGCTCCCATGTGTCCGTACCTGAGGTGGTACTCCATTATGATCTCGGTTGCGGTTTCTTTAGGTATCAATAGTTTCCACGTATTCTGGTTGGGTTCAGTTTTAACAAACAAAATATCTTCATGAACGCAATAGTACTGAGTTGCTTTTTCTTCCTGTCGATCTAGTCTCTCTCGGATTTGATTTAATTTTGTATCCTCTTTCTGGTGTTGTATCACTTTGTTCACTATCACTTCTAGGTCAGAGTTATTTTTCATGATGTTAAATACCTTCACAATGGTCTCCTTTTCTCCATCAAAGGTTTGTTGTTCTGTGTTAATCCGTGATAGCACATCAGCTGCCGTTTTTTTGCTACCAGGGATATACTCCCAGTTGATGTGATATTCTTGGAGAGCAAGAATCCATCTGGCTAGTCGACCATGGCTGAGTTTGCAGTTCTTGTTATTTCTATTGGAGTTAATATTTCCTCCCTTTGTGTGGGTTCATCTATTTCCACAGGGGTTAATAACTCTTCTATATCTTCCACTGATGTTATTTCCTTTTCTTCCATTCTGGCACCTTTCTCAATCTCCTTTTCTAATCTCCTTGCTTCCTCTTCCGCCTCCTTTTCGCGTAGTAATGTCTGGAGTCTCGTCCCGTGTTTTGCCGGTTCCATTTCTATAGTCGCCGCTAGAATCTGTAAAGTTTAAAGATATGTTTCCTTAACTATTCTAGCCCTACTAGTTGGCGCGCCACTTTGTAACTGGCTATTTACGTGGCTTGTAGCCGCTACCGTTCAAGCCCCGCGATGGAAGCCACTTTGTAATAGAATGTTTAGGTGGGGTTTGTAAAAATTTAATGTATAATGTTATTTAGTGTTAATCGTGTCAAAATGTAACTGCTCTGTCGTTTACGGGTAAACCGTATTGCGCTCTGCTGCATTCAAATGTTGCCGCCTCGCCACCTGATTGGCGCACGGCTTTCTGCAGTGTTGACTTGGCTAGCGTCTTGCTTCAACGCTTTCACTTCGATAATTCTTATTTGTTATTATAAATTAACTGAATCAAACATACAGAATTGCAGATTGAGAACATTTATTAATCCTTTAGAATATTTCAATTGCTTTATGATACATCAAAATTCGTCTTCTGCACCGGCTATTACAATTGTTCGGTTGGTACTTGCTCAGTTCGGTTTGTATACAATTCGACAGTAATGTTAGTTTACAGTAAATATGGTTTTTTCTTCTCAGGGGTGTTAAGTCCTTTCGGCTACAGAAATATATACTTACGGCTAACACACACAAAGTTATAACAATTCTTAATACTAATTACACAAACAAATCAATATCTCATTACATTCAATTAAGTAATCACCAATGAAAACTTGTAAAGCAATTTTGGGTTAGGTTCCGTTTGTCAAAGTTTAGTTATCAAAAGGTTCGTCAATTATTTACTATATTTTATCTTTTAATAATTGCTAATTGATTAACGTTAAATGGTGAATTTAAATAAGCATTTATTTTTGACTCGGAATAGTGATCAGTGATGTGAAATAGTTATATTTAATTCAGACCAAAAAATTGTGAATTCGATTATGGGATAATGTTTATACTCATCGGTTTTCCTGCTGAAGATCCAGATGTCGTCTTCTTCTATGGATAACTCCTGGGCTGTCGTCTTCTTCTACTCTCCAGAAGTTTATTTCCCTCGTCTCGGTGCTTCTCCTCGCTGACTCAGGCCTCGTATTTCTTCAGTTGTCGTCCGTCGTCTTCTTTTAGGATGTTCTAATGATCTTCATTTAGTGTCCGTGGTCGTCTCTCTTCGTCACTGCGTCGTTCTGTCTTCTTCCGATAACTACGGTTTGTTAATTAATTTTTATAAACAAAATTTTGGTTCAGGATTCCCTGTACTATTGTAATTATCTTCATCTGGTTTTAATTAGGTTGGAAATTACTTGAAGAATAATAATTTTAATTTTAATACGAGAGCTCCTCGATCCACTCTCTGGCGTTGGTCAATAATAACTACTGAAAATCTAACGGTTTTTTGGCATTATTTTTCTTGTTGCTATGGTTACCTAATAAATTATGCTAATTTTCATTGGTTATTAACTTAAGTCATTGTTATGATTTATCGTCTTTTTTAGTCTAATTTTACCAAAATATCTTCAACTGAAGATTACTACTTTATACTAATAGCTAGAGTTATTACATTAGTACCATTCTTCCTAATTTTTCATGATGGTCATTTTGATATCCCTCATGCCCACTTTTGAATAGCTAATAACATTTTTACTATTTTCCATATTTATATTTTACACATACTTTATTCAAAATTAGTTGTTATTCACATATTTTGGTACTAGGAATACTCACTTAAATGGTTTAATCATTTGGCACATTCTGCCTTAACTTTGGATTATTATTTGTTCTCAAATTAATAAATTTATATTCAACAGTTTGGCCTAGAGCCTAGATTCCATTCTACTCCCATCTAACATTTCTTAATAACATCTCTGGTAATTCTAATACAATTTTGTAAACAAAACAAACAATAAACATCAGTATTCCTAACTCTAATTCTTATTATGAAAGATTCCTTGTCAGGTTCTAGCCTGAAATAACTTTTAACTACTGTTATCTAGCTTACCCTATAATTTACTATATGCTATGATTTTCTGGACACTAACAAAACTCTTATAATACTATTGATAAACTGTTCCTTACATGATATGTCTTATCTACTATTCCCTTCACTTAAATACAGTGTCTGTCCTTCTTAGTTTGCTACTCATTCTAATAACTTAATTCTTACCTTAATATACAATTCGGACATCTTATTACCTAAATTAATAATATCACAATTAGTTCAATCTTACTTACTAAGGTACATTTTATCAAAAATTGTTTATCTGTTTATCATAGTTGGCTTATATAATATTTTGTTCTACACCCCCACTGCACTTTTCCTTTCATTAGAAGGTTTCTTTAATTATTACCATGCTCACTTTGTTTCATTATATTCTATACCTATCACTTCACCACTTATTTAGTTTTACACACATTTATAACTTACTCACTGGTTTATTCACAATTTGTCTGATTGTTTTATATTACTGTGTGATTATGGTCATGAATAACTAATTTACTTCCAAATCACTCTGATCACTTTTAGCTATCATTCAAATATTGCTTTTGGTTGGCTCAAAGCATTGTTTATTGTCTTTGGCTATTATCATTACAATTAGTTTGGGGTATGGTTAGTTTCTAACTCCCTACATCATATTATATAAGTACATTCTTTTATCAACAAGATATATGTGATATTATTACCTTCCATTAATCTTATTGTCCTAGTTACATCTCATATACTACAAATATCAGTTCATTATTTAATTTACAATATTCTGTTCATTATTTGAAATTACTTGATTGCACTTAGGTCTTAACTGCTTCTTCACTGTCTCTTGGTTACTTTGGTATTTATCCGATCTGCTGTGTCAGGTCATTGTCAGGTTAATAGTCATTTGTCATTTATTGGGTTACTGGGTTATTGATCTTTAAGTTTATAAGTTTTGCCTCTTATTCTTATCTTCAGCTTTTTACTTTATAATTAAATACAATTGAATCTTCACTACCTTATGTCATGTTACATAATGCATCGCCACCAAAATTGATTATTTCGAAACAAAGATTATTAGATTTTTTCTGAAATCATCAATATAGTTTATTTTATCAAGTTGTTATAATTCAGGAATTCATCAATCGCTACTTCTTCTGTATTCATTCTTTATGAAGTCATGGTTCATAATATAATAATTGGTATTATTTACTTTCTTTATTATTCCCTTTTAAGTTCTATTTCCCTAAAATTTTTTCTTCTCTCTCCTTCATATAAATTGGTAATAGTCAGAGGGCACGTGTGGCTCTATTACTCTGCTATCCATTTATACACATTTTGAGTTCAGAGGCCTTGCCTATCTGCTCAATAACATAAATAATTGTTGGACGTATCTCAACATAAAATCATCACATAATAATATTCATAATAATTATAATAATAGTCGTTCATTTCCGACTCACATAATATTAATACAATAAAACACTTTTGGGATTAATTATTCTCTCCTTTATACATCTCATGACTTTTCATCTCAATAACTTATCTGGATTCCTTTGTTTAAGCTTGTGGCGATATTTAATAGGCATTTTGCATTGTTTCAATGGCTTATTTTATATGGTAGTGATTCTATTTGTCATCACTTTAATGCTCATTGATATTTCAAATTAACATTTGTAGCTGGCTTTGGCTCACTTATATTTTTTCATTGATAGTTCAGTTAATCTGCCAGTGTTATTTTTGATTTGATTGTTTTGTTTCTTCTTTTGTGAAACATTAATTTTTATTTATCCCCTTTTTGTGATAGGGTTTGTTAATGATGTTATGTAGCGTCATCATTATTTGTGTAACATTGAATTATTTATATCTCAATTTTTATGATATTTCATTATACATATTTTCAAATTTACTTGTGTTTACACATTTTGTTTCACACTTGGTCGTAAGTTTAGCCTTACTTTGTTTTGAACTTAGCTTATCTTTCTTCTAAATTCCCTTTCATTTATAATAATAATAGTTCCAATCAAATACTTATTGTAAGTTGTGCTTACATTTATTTTTGAATTTTGATAATTTTTTACCTTCAAAATTCTCTTAATTTTCTGACACTGGTTCATAATACTTTTTTAAAGAAGACTGGTTATAAGTCCCTTTTATCTTTTTAGTTGTGATTTCACTTATGACATAGGTATTATTTTTATTATCTTTCAATATGAGATAGGGTCCATTGTATAACAACAGTAATTTCTTTGTGATTCCCTCTCTGGAACTTGGTAATTCTCGGTTTCGTATTAATACCTTTTCTCCTTCACTGTACCGGGTTGCCTTCGGTTGCATTTTACGATATTTAGCCTTTTTCTTTTCTGTTTGCTCCGCTATTTTACTATAGAATTTGGCGTTATCAAATTGGTATATTGGATTGGTGGGGAAATTGACAAGTTCTTCTATGGCTCGAGGTGGTGGTTTTCCGTACATGATGGTGTACGGGGTATCCTTAATGGATTCATGGTATGCGAGATTTATGAAATTTTCAGTGGCTTCGAGGTATTCGCTCCACTTACGTTGCTGATCATGGCAGTATGTACGCAGAATCCTCCCAACTTCACGGAGCACTCTTTCCGCTGGGTTGCTGTTCGGGTGGTAAATTGAAGTCTTGTATGTTCGGATACCCAGATCCATTAATGTGTCTTTCCATTGTCTTCCTCGGAATTGAGTACCATGGTCGGTGATAATATTCATGGGACTCCCCACGTCAGTAATGTATCTCTATGTGATAACGTTCAATACCTTGTTTGTAGTAGCACGGTTGATTGGGTATAATTTAATAAACTTTGAGTAATGGTCCATAATAATGATTATGAATTTGTGCTGCTTTCTACCTCCACTTCGTGGCATAGGTCCACATATGTCTAGGAAAACTCGTTCCATTTTATTTATAGAGGTTATTGGTTGCATTATTCCTTCCTTTCTGTCGTTGTTGCATTTTACAAGCTGACATATGTGACAGTTTTTTATGGTTTTCCTCACCTTCCGGTTAATATCTTTCAGATATGTGTGTTCTTCTAACGCTTTTGTCACCTTCAGTGCTCCCATGTGTCCGTACCTGAGGTGGTACTCCATTATGATCTCGGTTGCGGTTTCTTTAGGTATCAATAGTTTCCACGTATTCTGGTTGGGTTCAGTTTTAACAAACAAAATATCTTCATGAACGCAATAGTACTGAGTTGCTTTTTCTTCCTGTCGATCTAGTCTCTCTCGGATTTGATTTAATTTTGTATCCTCTTTCTGGTGTTGTATCACTTTGTTCACTATCACTTCTAGGTCAGAGTTATTTTTCATGATGTTAAATACCTTCACAATGGTCTCCTTTTCTCCATCAAAGGTTTGTTGTTCTGTGTTAATCCGTGATAGCACATCAGCTGCCGTTTTTTTGCTACCAGGGATATACTCCCAGTTGATGTGATATTCTTGGAGAGCAAGAATCCATCTGGCTAGTCGACCATGGCTGAGTTTGCAGTTCTTGTCATTTCTATTGGAGTTAATATTTCCTCCCTTTGTGTGGGTTCATCTATTTCCACAGGGGTTAATAACTCTTCTATATCTTCCACTGATGTTATTTCCTTTTCTTCCATTCTGGCACCTTTCTCAATCTCCTTTTCTAATCTCCTTGCTTCCTCTTCCGCCTCCTTTTCGCGTAGTAATGTCTGGAGTCTCGTCCCGTGTTTTGCCGGTTCCATTTCTATAGTCGCCGCTAGAATCTGTAAAGTTTAAAGATATGTTTCCTTAACTATTCTAGCCCTACTAGTTGGCGCGCCACTTTGTAACTGGCTATTTACGTGGCTTGTAGCCGCTACCGTTCAAGCCCCGCGATGGAAGCCACTTTGTAATAGAATGTTTAGGTGGGGTTTGTAAAAATTTAATGTATAATGTTATTTAGTGTTAATCGTGTCAAAATGTAACTGCTCTGTCGTTTACGGGTAAACCGTATTGCGCTCTGCTGCATTCAAATGTTGCCGCCTCGCCACCTGATTGGCGCACGGCTTTCTGCAGTGTTGACTTGGCTAGCGTCTTGCTTCAACGCTTTCACTTCGATAATTCTTATTTGTTATTATAAATTAACTGAATCAAACATACAGAATTGCAGATTGAGAACATTTATTAATCCTTTAGAATATTTCAATTGCTTTATGATACATCAAAATTCGTCTTCTGCACCGGCTATTACAATTGTTCGGTTGGTACTTGCTCAGTTCGGTTTGTATACAATTCGACAGTAATGTTAGTTTACAGTAAATATGGTTTTTTCTTCTCAGGGGTGTTAAGTCCTTTCGGCTACAGAAATATATACTTACGGCTAACACACACAAAGTTATAACAATTCTTAATACTAATTACACAAACAAATCAATATCTCATTACATTCAATTAAGTAATCACCAATGAAAACTTGTAAAGCAATTTTGGGTTAGGTTCCGTTTGTCAAAGTTTAGTTATCAAAAGGTTCGTCAATTATTTACTATATTTTATCTTTTAATAATTGCTAATTGATTAACGTTAAATGGTGAATTTAAATAAGCATTTATTTTTGACTCGGAATAGTGATCAGTGATGTGAAATAGTTATATTTAATTCAGACCAAAAAATTGTGAATTCGATTATGGGATAATGTTTATACTCATCGGTTTTCCTGCTGAAGATCCAGATGTCGTCTTCTTCTATGGATAACTCCTGGGCTGTCGTCTTCTTCTACTCTCCAGAAGTTTATTTCCCTCGTCTCGGTGCTTCTCCTCGCTGACTCAGGCCTCGTATTTCTTCAGTTGTCGTCCGTCGTCTTCTTTTAGGATGTTCTAATGATCTTCATTTAGTGTCCGTGGTCGTCTCTCTTCGTCACTGCGTCGTTCTGTCTTCTTCCGATAACTACGGTTTGTTAATTAATTTTTATAAACAAAATTTTGGTTCAGGATTCCCTGTACTATTGTAATTATCTTCATCTGGTTTTAATTAGGTTGGAAATTACTTGAAGAATAATAATTTTAATTTTAATACGAGAGCTCCTCGATCCACTCTCTGGCGTTGGTCAATAATAACTACTGAAAATCTAACGGTTTTTTGAAATTATTTTTCTTGTTGCTATGGTTACCTAATAAATTATGCTAATTTTCATTGGTTATTAACTTAAGTCATTGTTATGATTTATCGTCTTTTTTAGTCTAATTTTACCAAAATATCTTCAACTGAAGATTACTACTTTATACTAATAGCTAGAATATTCATTTTTAAAGTATCCAAGTCACTGTATTAAATAAATAATTGCTTATCTAATCCGTCGAGTGACTTACTTGTAATTCCGCTTGACGCGTTTCAGGGCATATGCCCCATCTTCAGAATAATTCCTCTTCACAGAACGTCAGACATTAAGATTAAAATGTAATAAATTAAAATTAAAATCCATGGTTAAAATATTAACTCGTCAAAATATTAAAATATATGAATGCACAGAGAAGCACGCACTATCACAACATGAGTTCACTTCGCGTTATAGCCGGTGTACACCGCCGCGATGTTAATCGCGCACTGACTGTCTGAGTAAACTGTTATCTGTGCAACGCATCTTGTATCTCAATGGCTGTGTCGTACAAGGGATTTGACTTGAAGTTAAGTTGGTCGTTTAATATGAATCCGCCGTCTTGTGAATTGTTCGTCTTTTTAAATTGTTTAAAGGCCTTGTAAATTTCGAATTCTTCTAATGTGTCCATATATCTGCCTTTTTTGCAAAAGTGCAATGGTTTAAAGTTGGTGTCAAAATCAGTGTAGTTATGATTATTATTTACGAGGTGACGTGCAAAGTTGGATTTGAGAATGTGGGTGTCGTTTTTTGGTAAATGTTCTTGGAAGCGTTTTTTGAACGCTCTGCCGGTTTGTCCAATATAGAAGCTGTTGCAATCGTCACATTGGATTTTATAGACACCTGTCCTCTGTTTTATTGGTTTTGCAGCTTTATGGTGAAGAATTTTCTTAATGTTGTTATCGGTCCGGAAAGTTAAAGTTATATTCAATTTTCTAAAAATGTTGGTTAATGTATGGGGTAAAGTTCGGCCGTAAATAGAAGTCACGTACGTGCTGTCTCGGTTACTACTCAGTTTTGTTTTCTTGTTATGTAACTTTTTCTGGTGTTTTTTGATCAAAGCATCGATCATAGAGCACGTATATCCATTGGCCTTAGCTATGTATTTAATGGTGTTGACTTCATCCTGAAAGTCACTGATTTCCAACGGTATGGTGAGTAATCTATGTATGAAACTGTTATAGGCGGCCATTTTTTGCGGAAGAGGGTGATGGGAATCCGCGTGTATAGTGGCGTCGGTGGTGGTAGGTTTTCTGTATATTTGGTATTGAAAACTATTGTCAAACCTTGTTATTGTTAAATCGAGAAAATTAAGTTTATTTTCTATTTCAACCTCGAGGGTAAATTGTATGTTCTTGTTTATATTATTTAAATAGTTTTTTAAATTATTGATCTGTCTTATGGTACCGTTAAAAATGATGAAGGTGTCATCTACATAACGTGTATATGATACTATCTTGTTATGCCATTTGTTTGCGCTGCTGAACATATGTGTGTTTTCGTAGTGGTTCAGGTATATGTCCGCCAATAATCCGGAGAGTGGGGATCCCATCGCTAAACCTTTCTTTTGTATATAGTATTTTCCATCAAATATAAAATAGTTTTGATTTAAAACAACTTCCAATAGAGCGGTTATCTCATTAATTTCATCAGGACTGCGTATGTTAGCTACAATAAGATTATACTTGAGAATATTTATTGCATCCTGGACGGGTATATTTGTATAAAGGTCTACTATGTCGAAAGATGCGATTCTGTAATTAGGTTTAATTTGGATGTTTTTCAGTTTGTCGATAAATTCAGTGCAACTTTTTGTGCTATGGTTATTCTTTAAGCTTATACTGTTCTTTATTATTTGTACTAGTTTTTTACTGATTTTGTAACTCGGAGCAGTGGTGAAGTTCACAAGCGGCCTAATTGGTACACTGGGTTTATGAATCTTTGGCAAACCAGTGAACTGGGGAGCCTCTGCATTAATAGGTTTCAATGAGTGACGTGTGGCGCTATCGAACAAGTGCGTACAACGATTAACTGTGTTATTCAGGGCTTTAACGAAATCGGCTGACGGGTCGGCATTTACCATTGTAATATTATTATTTTCAATGAATTGATTAACTTTTTGCGAATATTGGTTTTTGTCCATTATAACGATAGTGTTTCCCTTGTCCGCCTTTGTAATGAGTGCATCATTGTTAGATAATTTGTCTTTGATATGTTTTAAGGTTTTAATTTCATTCATATATTTAAAGTTTAGTTTAGGGCTTTTTTTGTTCGAAAATTTATTGAGTTTGTTTTTAATCAAAACTCGAGCCTCATTTTGTAAGTTTATGTTTGGTATTGACTTTATAGCCGTCTCAGCGCAAATTATTTCATGGTATATGTGGTTTTTATTGCTGTGGGGTATGTTGTAGTTTAGACCCTTGTTAAGTACGTCCATTTCATTCTTATTAAAGTTTATCGATGTTAGATTAGATACGCGCACATAGAATTCGTGTTTACAGGTGACGTTATCTTCGTTTGGTTTTTGTTTACTTTTGAGAGTTCTAAGTTTCTTATCATGTTTTGTATATACACGTTGCATTACATCGTTAATGTATTTATTGCAATCATGTAATATATTGTCTAATTGTAATGCATGGACACTGTTAAGCAGCTTCAACCGGCTATAACGCGAAGTGAACTCATGTTGTGATAGTGCGTGCTTCTCTGTGCATTCATATATTTTAATATTTTGACGAGTTAATATTTTAACCATGGATTTTAATTTTAATTTATTACATTTTAATCTTAATGTCTGACGTTCTGTGAAGAGGAATTATTCTGAAGATGGGGCATATGCCCTGAAACGCGTCAAGCGGAATTACAAGTAAGTCACTCGACGGATTAGATAAGCAATTATTTATTTAATACAGTGACTTGGATACTTTAAAAATGAATATTAAACTGGAAGCAAGTCAAGCATCTACAGTATTCAAATTTCAGAACATTAAGATTAAATTATTAAAAACCAATTCCCATATAAAATTTAATAAAGAATGCATCAGAAACAATTTAATACCTAAGTATGCCTCTATCAAAATAAACAATAACTCCAAGACGGCCACAAAAATCAAAGAGCGTGCACAGGTGATGTGGTTAAAGGAGGAGTTGAGATATTTATATAGGAAAAAGACAGAATTGAACAAAGAATTATATTTGTCCCATTTGAAGCTGCTTAACAGTGTCCATGCATTACAATTAGACAATATATTACATGATTGCAATAAATACATTAACGATGTAATGCAACGTGTATATACAAAACATGATAAGAAACTTAGAACTCTCAAAAGTAAACAAAAACCAAACGAAGATAACGTCACCTGTAAACACGAATTCTATGTGCGCGTATCTAATCTAACATCGATAAACTTTAATAAGAATGAAATGGACGTACTTAACAAGGGTCTAAACTACAACATACCCCACAGCAATAAAAACCACATATACCATGAAATAATTTGCGCTGAGACGGCTATAAAGTCAATACCAAACATAAACTTACAAAATGAGGCTCGAGTTTTGATTAAAAACAAACTCAATAAATTTTCGAACAAAAAAAGCCCTAAACTAAACTTTAAATATATGAATGAAATTAAAACCTTAAAACATATCAAAGACAAATTATCTAACAATGATGCACTCATTACAAAGGCGGACAAGGGAAACACTATCGTTATAATGGACAAAAACCAATATTCGCAAAAAGTTAATCAATTCATTGAAAATAATAATATTACAATGGTAAATGCCGACCCGTCAGCCGATTTCGTTAAAGCCCTGAATAACACAGTTAATCGTTGTACGCACTTGTTCGATAGCGCCACACGTCACTCATTGAAACCTATTAATGCAGAGGCTCCCCAGTTCACTGGTTTGCCAAAGATTCATAAACCCAGTGTACCAATTAGGCCGCTTGTGAACTTCACCACTGCTCCGAGTTACAAAATCAGTAAAAAACTAGTACAAATAATAAAGAACAGTATAAGCTTAAAGAATAACCATAGCACAAAAAGTTGCACTGAATTTATCGACAAACTGAAAAACATCCAAATTAAACCTAATTACAGAATCGCATCTTTCGACATAGTAGACCTTTATACAAATATACCCGTCCAGGATGCAATAAATATTCTCAAGTATAATCTTATTGTAGCTAACATACGCAGTCCTGATGAAATTAATGAGATAACCGCTCTATTGGAAGTTGTTTTAAATCAAAACTATTTTATATTTGATGGAAAATACTATATACAAAAGAAAGGTTTAGCGATGGGATCCCCACTCTCCGGATTATTGGCGGACATATACCTGAACCACTACGAAAACACACATATGTTCAGCAGCGCAAACAAATGGCATAACAAGATAGTATCATATACACGTTATGTAGATGACACCTTCATCATTTTTAACGGTACCATAAGACAGATCAATAATTTAAAAAACTATTTAAATAATATAAACAAGAACATACAATTTACCCTCGAGGTTGAAATAGAAAATAAACTTAATTTTCTCGATTTAACAATAACAAGGTTTGACAATAGTTTTCAATACCAAATATACAGAAAACCTACCACCACCGACGCCACTATACACGCGGATTCCCATCACCCTCTTCCGCAAAAAATGGCCGCCTATAACAGTTTCATACATAGATTACTCACCATACCGTTGGAAATCAGTGACTTTCAGGATGAAGTCAACACCATTAAATACATAGCTAAGGCCAATGGATATACGTGCTCTATGATCGATGCTTTGATCAAAAAACACCAGAAAAAGTTACATAACAAGAAAACAAAACCGAGTAGTAACCGAGACAGCACGTACGTGACTTCTATTTACGGCCGAACTTTACCCCATACATTAACCAACATTTTTAGAAAATTGAATATAACTTTAACTTTCCGGACCGATAACAACATTAAGAAAATTCTTCACCATAAAGCTGCAAAACCAATAAAACAGAGGACAGGTGTCTATAAAATCCAATGTGACGATTGCAACAGCTTCTATATTGGACAAACCGGCAGAGCGTTCAAAAAACGCTTCCAAGAACATTTACCAAAAAACGACACCCACATTCTCAAATCCAACTTTGCACGTCACCTCGTAAATAATAATCATAACTACACTGATTTTGACACCAACTTTAAACCATTGCACTTTTGCAAAAAAGGCAGATATATGGACACATTAGAAGAATTCGAAATTTACAAGGCCTTTAAACAATTTAAAAAGACGAACAATTCACAAGACGGCGGATTCATATTAAACGACCAACTTAACTTCAAGTCAAATCCCTTGTACGACACAGCCATTGAGATACAAGATGCGTTGCACAGATAACAGTTTACTCAGACAGTCAGTGCGCGATTAACATCGCGGCGGTGTACACCGGCTATAACGCGAAGTGAACTCATGTTGTGATAGTGCGTGCTTCTCTGTGCATTCATATATTTTAATATTTTGACGAGTTAATATTTTAACCATGGATTTTAATTTTAATTTATTACATTTTAATCTTAATGTCTGACGTTCTGTGAAGAGGAATTATTCTGAAGATGGGGCATATGCCCTGAAACGCGTCAAGCGGAATTACAAGTAAGTCACTCGACGGATTAGATAAGCAATTATTTATTTAATAGCTAGAGTTATTACATTAGTACCATTCTTCCTAATTTTTCATGATGGTCATTTTGATATCCCTCATGCCCACTTTTGAATAGCTAATAACATTTTTACTATTTTCCATATTTATATTTTACACATACTTTATTCAAAATTAGTTGTTATTCACATATTTTGGTACTAGGAATACTCACTTAAATGGTTTAATCATTTGGCACATTCTGCCTTAACTTTGGATTATTATTTGTTCTCAAATTAATAAATTTATACTCAACAGTTTGGCCTAGAGCCTAGATTCCATTCTACTCCCATCTAACATTTCTTAATAACATCTCTGGTAATTCTAATACAATTTTGTAAACAAAACAAACAATAAACATCAGTATTCCTAACTCTAATTCTTATTATGAAAGATTCCTTGTCAGGTTCTAGCCTGAAATAACTTTTAACTACTGTTATCTAGCTTACCCTATAATTTACTATATGCTATGATTTTCTGGACACTAACAAAACTCTTATAATACTATTGATAAACTGTTCCTTACATGATATGTCTTATCTACTGTTCCCTTCACTTAAATACAGTGTCTGTCCTTCTTAGTTTGCTACTCATTCTAATAACTTAATTCTTACCTTAATATACAATTCGGACATCTTATTACCTAAATTAATAATATCACAATTAGTTCAATCTTACTTACTAAGGTACATTTTATCAAAAATTGTTTATCTGTTTATCATAGTTGGCTTATATAATATTTTGTTCTACACCCCCACTGCACTTTTCCTTTCATTAGAAGGTTTCTTTAATTATTACCATGCTCACTTTGTTTCATTATATTCTATACCTATCACTTCACCACTTATTTAGTTTTACACACATTTATAACTTACTCACTGGTTTATTCACAATTTGTCTGATTGTTTTATATTACTGTGTGATTATGGTCATGAATAACTAATTTACTTCCAAATCACTCTGATCACTTTTAGCTATCATTCAAATATTGCTTTTGGTTGGCTCAAAGCATTGTTTATTGTCTTTGGCTATTATCATTACAATTAGTTTGGGGTATGGTTAGTTTCTAACTCCCTACATCATATTATATAAGTACATTCTTTTATCAACAAGATATATGTGATATTATTACCTTCCATTAATCTTATTGTCCTAGTTACATCTCATATACTACAAATATCAGTTCATTATTTAATTTACAATATTCTGTTCATTATTTGAAATTACTTGATTGCACTTAGGTCTTAACTGCTTCTTCACTGTCTCTTGGTTACTTTGGTATTTATCCGATCTGCTGTGTCAGGTCATTGTCAGGTTAATAGTCATTTGTCATTTATTGGGTTACTGGGTTATTGATCTTTAAGTTTATAAGTTTTGCCTCTTATTCTTATCTTCAGCTTTTTACTTTATAATTAAATACAATTGAATCTTCACTACCTTATGTCATGTTACATAATGCATCGCCACCAAAATTGATTATTTCGAAACAAAGATTATTAGATTTTTTCTGAAATCATCAATATAGTTTATTTTATCAAGTTGTTATAATTCAGGAATTCATCAATCGCTACTTCTTCTGTATTCATTCTTTATGAAGTCATGGTTCATAATATAATAATTGGTATTATTTACTTTCTTTATTATTCCCTTTTAAGTTCTATTTCCCTAAAATTTTTTCTTCTCTCTCCTTCATATAAATTGGTAATAGTCAGAGGGCACGTGTGGCTCTATTACTCTGCTATCCATTTATACACATTTTGAGTTCAGAGGCCTTGCCTATCTGCTCAATAACATAAATAATTGTTGGACGTATCTCAACATAAAATCATCACATAATAATATTCATAATAATTATAATAATAGTCGTTCATTTCCGACTCACATAATATTAATACAATAAAACACTTTTGGGATTAATTATTCTCTCCTTTATACATCTCATGACTTTTCATCTCAATAACTTATCTGGATTCCTTTGTTTAAGCTTGTGGCGATATTTAATAGGCATTTTGCATTGTTTCAATGGCTTATTTTATATGGTAGTGATTCTATTTGTCATCACTTTAATGCTCATTGATATTTCAAATTAACATTTGTAGCTGGCTTTGGCTCACTTATATTTTTTCATTGATAGTTCAGTTAATCTGCCAGTGTTATTTTTGATTTGATTGTTTTGTTTCTTCTTTTGTGAAACATTAATTTTTATTTATCCCCTTTTTGTGATAGGGTTTGTTAATGATGTTATGTAGCGTCATCATTATTTGTGTAACATTGAATTATTTATATCTCAATTTTTATGATATTTCATTATACATATTTTCAAATTTACTTGTGTTTACACATTTTGTTTCACACTTGGTCGTAAGTTTAGCCTTACTTTGTTTTGAACTTAGCTTATCTTTCTTCTAAATTCCCTTTCATTTATAATAATAATAGTTCCAATCAAATACTTATTGTAAGTTGTGCTTACATTTATTTTTGAATTTTGATAATTTTTTACCTTCAAAATTCTCTTAATTTCTGACACTGGTTCATAATACTTTTTTAAAGAAGACTGGTTATAAGTCCCTTTTATCTTTTTAGTTGTGATTTCACTTATGACATAGGTATTATTTTTATTATCTTTCAATATGAGATAGGGTCCATTGTATAACAACAGTAATTTCTTTGTGATTCCCTCTCTGGAACTTGGTAATTCTCGGTTTCGTATTAATACCTTTTCTCCTTCACTGTACCGGGTTGCCTTCGGTTGCATTTTACGATATTTAGCCTTTTTCTTTTCTGTTTGCTCCGCTATTTTACTATAGAATTTGGCGTTATCAAATTGGTATATTGGATTGGTGGGGAAATTGACAAGTTCTTCTATGGCTCGAGGTGGTGGTTTTCCGTACATGATGGTGTACGGGGTATCCTTAATGGATTCATGGTATGCGAGATTTATGAAATTTTCAGTGGCTTCGAGGTATTCGCTCCACTTACGTTGCTGATCATGGCAGTATGTACGCAGAATCCTCCCAACTTCACGGAGCACTCTTTCCGCTGGGTTGCTGTTCGGGTGGTAAATTGAAGTCTTGTATGTTCGGATACCCAGATCCATTAATGTGTCTTTCCATTGTCTTCCTCGGAATTGAGTACCATGGTCGGTGATAATATTCATGGGACTCCCCACGTCAGTAATGTATCTCTGTGTGATAACGTTCAATACCTTGTTTGTAGTAGCACGGTTGATTGGGTATAATTTAATAAACTTTGAGTAATGGTCCATAATAATGATTATGAATTTGTGCTGCTTTCTACCTCCACTTCGTGGCATAGGTCCACATATGTCTAGGAAAACTCGTTCCATTTTATTTATAGAGGTTATTGGTTGCATTATTCCTTCCTTTCTGTCGTTGTTGCATTTTACAAGCTGACATATGTGACAGTTTTTTATGGTTTTCCTCACCTTCCGGTTAATATCTTTCAGATATGTGTGTTCTTCTAACGCTTTTGTCACCTTCAGTGCTCCCATGTGTTCGTACCTGAGGTGGTACTCCATTATGATCTCGGTTGCGGTTTCTTTAGGTATCAATAGTTTCCACGTATTCTGGTTGGGTTCAGTTTTAACAAACAAAATATCTTCATGAACGCAATAGTACTGAGTTGCTTTTTCTTCCTGTCGATCTAGTCTCTCTCGGATTTGATTTAATTTTGTATCCTCTTTCTGGTGTTGTATCACTTTGTTCACTATCACTTCTAGGTCAGAGTTATTTTTCATGATGTTAAATACCTTCACAATGGTCTCTTTTTCTCCATCAAAGGTTTGTTGTTCTGTGTTAATCCGTGATAGCACATCAGCTGCCGTGTTTTTGCTACCAGGGATATACTCCCAGTTGATGTGATATTCTTGGAGAGCAAGAATCCATCTGGCTAGTCGACCATGGCTGAGTTTGCAGTTCTTGTTATTTCTATTGGAGTTAATATTTCCTCCCTTATGATGGGAACAAAGCAATACAGAATATACGTTGACGGCGACGCGTAACACCTGGGCGGTTAGGCAACCACGCACACACACAGTCAGTCGTCACATAACCATTCTCTACAACTCATCAAACGGTGCAGACGTAATTTCACAGTAGCCTCGGAAAAACTTTGGTAGACCGAAAAAGTTAACAGTAGGTCTACCAAAGAGTGTATAGCAATAAAACAACAGTGGTTCAACCGGAGGAACAGTGTATAAAAGAGCGGAGTGAATGAAAACTGGGAGTTACGTGAAGAAGATGGAGTAGACATAGTGCGCAATACCGGGGACTTCATACAGTTAAGTAAAAGTGAAATTTACAATAATTGGCCAAAAGTTTATCGTAAACAGTAAATTCATAATGAGCTCAATAACGGGGGTTTATTCGAATACGTAAAGAGAGTGAGAGCGTGTGTGTTTGAGAGAGAAAGGGAATAAAGGGGGAGAAAGAAAACGTTACTGGTTTGTATAATCTATAGAATTTATAATATTGTAACCCTATTAACCAAATAATTGTAAGAGTAAAGAAGTTAGTTGTTATAATAAATAAAACAATGTTTGAATCGCCATAAATATGTGTTAGTTGTAAGTTATTACGTCATTACCATTTCCTAGTGTTCTGTGCTGAAAAATTCGTCTAACGTTTCCGGGAATCTTCTGAATTGGGGGGGGGGAGTCAGATTGCAAAATTATCCCGTTTTAATTAAGGTAGAGTATAAAGGTTTCCATATCTGTCCTGTAAAGATATTGGTGGCGACTCTGAACTTCTGATTGGAATTTATAAAAAGGTAAGTCAGCGAGAAAAGATCGCAGGTAAGGTTCTGGCAGTTTTTATTTTATTTATTTATTTATAATTTGGGTGTTTCTTAACAAATGGCAACTCGCTGCCAGGATCCGAGTATAACTTTATACGAGGTAGACCTATTTTAAGCACAGAAAATAGGATTTGGGTAACGGCGTAAGTTGTGAAATTACCGTATATTTACGTTGAATAAGGTTATGTTTTGGTAAGGTTATTGTGTTTACTTTTACTTTTTGATAACGATTGTGTTAGGTGTTTTGATTTTATGTGTGTAATTATAGGATAATAGTGGTTTTTTATATATAGGGGGTATTATATAAATAATTTTGTTTAAACATGGCTGAGGTAAAGGAAACCGCAGAAAAAGGGCGTTCATTGGATGATGTAATGAATCTTTTGAAAACAATGTATGATAATATGGAGGAGGGTTTTAATGAACTAAGGGGTGTTATGAACGAGGGGTTTGATATGATGGATAAACATTTTGACGAATTACACACAAAATTGGATGAAAGAAAGGAAATAATGGATAAGGGTTTTGATATGATGAATAAACATTTTGATGAGTTAAACACAAAGATGAATAAACGAGACGAGAAGTGGGAAGGAGATAGACATAAATTAAAAGAGAATACAGAAGTCGAATTAAAACAGGTAAGTGGTAATAATGTTGTTAATTATAATGAGGAGATAATTATGAAAAATAACGAAGTAACAGATGACGTTGGTGTAAAAACAGGTGAGAAAAATGGTGATATAATTACGAATAATAACGCAGAAATAATTAACAAGGTAAGTGGTAAGATAGTTGAAAACGGGGTATTTAAAGGTGATATGGTGGCTAATAGCGATGATGATGAGAGAGTAAATTTATTAGAAGTGATTGACGGAGTAGTAATTAGTGTTGATGAATTAGAGAAAGAGTGGAAAGAGAAGTTACCGGTAGAAGGGTTGCAGAGGGTAAAATTTTCCCGTGGTGTTGTGGGGGGTGAAGAAAGGTCTTCACGAATGTATTGGGTAGATAAGTGTTCTACCAGTAATTGTCCTTTGAATTTTTGTGTTGTTCCTGGAAGAACCAGGAGGTGTTTTAATATAGCAGTACCCTCTGTATGGGGTGGTAGAGAAAATGTGATATGGCGTTATGGTGAGAGATATTTAGAGAGAGAGTTGTGTGTAGATGAGGAAATAGAGTTATTTATGTTAAGTAGGAGTTATGAAGAGTTGAAAGAGAGGTTAGAATTGGAAAAAATAGATAATATGAAAGAGTTACCTTGTTGCGAGAATGGTGCAGCAACAAATGATGAAAACGGTGATAATTATATTGAATACTTACCTGTACGTAGGATGGGGATATTAATAGCAGCTGATTCGGATAGTAAGGACATAATAAAATGCTTCCTTGAGACAGATAATAATACTGACGGTGACAAGACCAGAATTCCGGATGTAGACAGGTTATATGATTTAATAATAATGTGGGGTAAGCCTGTAAAACATTGTTACTGGGTAATGGAACCATTTGAAAAAACAGATAGTTATTATAATAATAACAATAACAAAATGAAAATAATTAAAAATGAATTGTGTATAAATCAGAAAAGATGATGGGGGTTAGAAACAGTGAAGGAACATTTTATTATTTTAGTTTATGGTGATGACCTTGCTAACTTATGAAATGAGGTGTGGTAAACAGAAAAATAATGACAAGAAATTGTAAATAAATTTATAGTGAAATTAATTGTGTTTGTGTTGTAAAATGTTTTATGTAAACAATGTGTGTATGTAGGAGAAATTGATTTAAATAAAGTAAATAAGTAAAAAGTAGAAGGTAATTAAAGTAATGTTGTATTTTAAATAATTGATTGAATTAAAGAAATTGTAGACGAATTAACTAATTTAAATGTGGTAGAAACAAATTGTGATAATGAATCTAAATGATTTTATGAGATTTGAACTTGATAATAAATAGTAAATGAATAAATGTAAAATGTGTTTAGTTGTGGAGTCATGTGATTGTTATGTTTCAGAAGGTAATATGGTTGTACGTGATTTTTGTGGTAATGAATGTTTATAATTTTGTGTCTACGACAGTAATCATGTGTTTTTTCAATTGAGTGATGTAATGTAAGTATGAAGTTTATAATGCAATTTAAATAAAGTAAAATGTTTACTGTTTAAATAATAAATTTTAAATGAGTTTCAAAGGTTTAAATTAAATGATGAAACTAATTTGAGGTATTTATGAGTTTTCTAATGTAATTTTCAATGGTCATATCAATGTAAAATGTTGTAAAAAATTAGAGTTTGGGTGATAATAATTATTTCAATAAGGCATTAAGTCCGTCAAGGTTGATTTTAAATGGGGGTTAGACAGAATAAGAATTCTGGAATAAAAATAATACAGAAATGGGTCAGTAGTAGGGACACAGTAGCAGTAGTGCATATATGTAGAGAAAGGGAGAGTAATGTAATGGGAGGGTAAATAATTGATGGTGAAATTTTGTAGTGAGGGTGGAGGTGTAAGGAGTCCTCAACGCAAGACGTTGTGGCGGGAGGTGAATAGTTTTAAATGGGGTTTGGCGGAGTTACCTGGGAAAGGGCCAGGGACTAATAAGGGAATGAGTATACGGGAAGGGAACACACATCCTAGGTACAAAGAGGGTAGCAGGTATTTTGTTATAAGAGTAGAATGATTCAAGGTGAGTTAGAGTAGTAAGTTAATGGGAGTAAATTTTATTGAGAGATTGGTGTCACTCTGTGTAAATCTGTTAGTGGTTGTTAGCAGGAAGAAAGGGAGTAAGGTTATATTTAAATACTCATTTTATAAATTGAATCATTATGAATAACTGAGAATCACCCAAACCAATTGATAATGAAAATAATTAATAGAAATTCATAATTGAAATGCAATAATAAAATGTAACAAGATAAAGAGTTAATAGAATTTGAAACTAAACCTAAAATTGAAATGTTTGTAATTTTTATTCGGATGCAAATTAAATGTTTATTTTAATGGAAGTAGAGAGAATAAACTTTAAATTAAATTGTAATTTAAATCATAATTAAAGATTCAATCGTTAGTTGGTGATAGCCTATATAAGTAGGAATAGATTAGTTTCGGCGAATAAGGAAATCTTTTGTTGTACTCACTATTTTATGTTAATAAAAGTCAAAGTAGGAAAAGTTAAGGAAGAAATGTATGATGTTAGAGCACATAAGCGAGACTATGAACCTCATATAATGAGAATTGTAAATGTTAAATTTGAATATATCAAACATATAAATATCTTTTACTTGTGATTCCCCAATTTTCGGGCGGTCATGGCCTCACCGAACCCTGACCGTGGAATTGGCTCAGCTTTGACAGCTATGGTCGGGGCTCATTGCGACTCGTTCTGCCTAAAACTGGCCATAGCTTGTTATCATTGTAAGAGGTGAATTTAGAAATTAACCGGAGGGTAAATCAGGGGAATCACCAGAACTATGGAACAGCGGATATCCATCGAATGGGATGGTAGACCGTTTAAGGGCATATACCTAAGTTTAGTAGGATTACTGATGTCCTCGGACATCAGTAATATCAAATGTTTTGTAAGGCCGAAGCAAGAACGGGGTAGGCAGCGTCTACACCCTAAAAAACTTCAGTTCTTGTGGAGGCAGCTGGGCGCTACAGTCCAGGGGGGGGGCAATAGAGTGTGTGGAATGGTGCTGGCCACGTTACAGGCCAGGTCATTAATGTAGTATTTTGCAAGTACTGTTGCAAACGTTGAATTTTGATAATGAATTTAGATTTTTTTTTTGAAGTTTGAATGGAATAACCAATGGTAGATGAAAAAAAAATATATATTGAACGTAAATGCAGAGATGACATGATGATAAAATAATTGGAAGATTTAAATTGAAAATTGGAATTAAAAGTTGTATAATGTTGGTAATTTCATGCAAATTGAGATGTTTATACAAGGTTGAATTGTGTTTACCATATAAATGAAACTTTAAATGTTTAACTGAATATGAGTATATGTAGTGTATATTGTAAATAGAATACATTGAGATACAACCAGTACGTTGCTAAAAAGCGAACCAGTACGACTAAAGGGAAACGAGTCAGTTAAGGATGTGGTATGGTGAAAAAGTCAGTAATTGAGATTTTTTAGTGAATGTTACAGAGTTTGGTGATACTGTGGCGGGTGCCTGTCTGATTTTTATGATGTTGGGATCTCAAACAGAGAAGTTCAGTAGAGTCATGCAGGTGCCGCCGCAGTCACCCGACTAGGGGGGTAAGTTACCCATGATTTTAGTAAGGATTAATGGGGGATTGTTGGCGCCATATCCTAGCTGGTCCTCTTAGGTTCTTTTAGGCAATGAGAGTTTTTCTGTTTCGATGGGGGGGGGGGTATTGTAACGGTACAAACCTATGGAGATTTTGTAATTTAATCTTTTCAATTTTATTCAACCAAGTACATGTTGTGAACCAACTATAGTGTCGAGACTGTCGCGGCCCGGCACAGGAATTTGAAGTTAGCAACTAGGGTGCGATTTCACAAACAAGAGCGTGCACCCCGGCCAACGTTCTCACAAAAAACGGCACGTACATACATTCCAGCGTCGAACCTGTGATGGGAACAAAGCAATACAGAATATACGTTGACGGCGACGCGTAACACCTGGGCGGTTGGCAACCACCGCACACACACAGTCAGTCGTCACATAGCCGTTCTCTACAACTCATCAAACGGTGCAGACGTAATTTCACAGTAGCCTCGGAAAAACTTTGGTAGACCAAAAAAGTTAACAGTAGGTCTACCAAAGAGTGTATCGTAATAAAACAACAGTGGTTCAACCGGAGGAACAGTGTATAAAAGAGCGGTTGAATGAAAACTGGGAGTTAAGTGAAGAAGATGGAGTAGACATAGTGCGCAATACTGGGGACGTCATACAGTTAAGTAAAAGTGAAATTTACAAAAATTGGCCAAAAGTTTATCGTAAACAGTAAATTCATAATGAGCTCAATAATGAGGGTTTATTCGAATACGTAAAGAGAGTGAGAGCGTGTGTGTTTGAGAGAGAAAGGGAATAAAGGGGGAGAAAGAAAACGTTACTGGTTTGTATAATCTACAGAATTTATAATATTGTAACCCTATTAACCAAATAATTGTAAGAGTAAAGAAGTTAGTTGTTATAATAAATAAAACAATGTTTGAATCGCCATAAATATGTGTTAGTTGTAAGTTATTACGTCATTACCATTTCCTAGTGTTCTGTGCTGAAAAATTCGTCTAACGTTTCCGGGAATCTTCTGAATTGGGGGGGGGGGGAGTCAGATTGCAAAATTATCCCGTTTTAATTAAAGTAGAGTATAAAGGTTTCCATATCTGTCCTGTAAAGATATTGGTGGCGACTCTGAACTTCTGATTGGAATTTATAAAAAGGTAAGTCAGCGAGAAAAGATCGCAGGTAAGGTTCTGGCAGTTTTTATTTTATTTATTTATTTATAATTTGGGTGTTTCTTAACATTGAGACATAGGTTTCTTTGTATACTGACACCTGAACCTTTACATGCCTTACAACATATACTAAGTAATATCTCAATGAACAGCTTGATACTGTGGTTTCCTCCTGAGTATAATTTATTGTAAACATTGTTAAAAGGACATCTCTTTGTTTATACCTTTCATATTTGCCTTCCTTTAATGATAGTTTTGTTTTGACTAATATTTTAGCTGAGTATTTATTTTTTACCGTTCACCAATTTTTGCTTAAATTCCTCTTTGTTCCCCTAATTCGCTTAAGTTTATATTGTAACTTGGTAATCTATTTTTTAAACTGTGATCACTGAACTTGTATTCAAATTTTTAGATGATTGTATAAGCGTATTATCTTAATCCTTTTAATGAGAAAATTTCTGCACGTATAATTTCAACTGAAAATAGTTTGACAGTTTAACAATTTTTGTTAACAGAGTGGAATAAACACAACAGCAAATAATGAAGAACTGGCGATTACTGAAATCCACAGCGTACTTTGCAGTTTTGTTAGTTTGAATGCAGAAGCATGGGCACCAATAATTTCTACTTGGTCACTGGAACTTCTGGGTAAGTATTGAACGGTTCAATTTTAATTTTACTGTTACAGTATATGCAAGTGCTTTTATTTTCATAAAAATATACAAATGCTATATCAGAGGGATATCTATGTTAAGATAGAACTGATTTGAAGTTGCATTATTAAGGAGCATTCAGAAAGTAAGTTCCAGTAGGCTACTAGAAAAAAATCTTTAGACTAAAATATTTTATTGCTAGCATATATTACACTTAACCCTTATTCACTTCTCTGCATAATTGTCATTATTATATAAGCACTTGTTATAGTATGGGGCAAGCTTCTTTATACCCTCCTCAAAGAAGTTTGCTGCCTGCTTTTTAACCATCCCTCCACAGCACTTTTCAGTTCATCATTGTTTATGAATTTCTGTGAAGCCAGAATATTTTTCAGGCACATAAGAAGATGAAAGTCACTTGTTGCCAAGGAGGGGGTGATAAAAAAATATTCCATTTTAATTTCTGAAGTGTTACACGTGTACCCACAGCACTATGTGGTTGAGCATTGTGTGAAGCAGGAAGATGCCTAATGACAACAGGCCATGCTGATGATTCTGTATTGCCTTTCTCAGTTTTTCTAGTGTTTGACAATACACTGTAAAATTTATTGTCGTATGACGTTCCAGAAATTCTACAAGTAAGACACTTGGGTGGTCCCAGAAAATTGTAGCCATAATCTTCTTGCTAGCAAATGTTTGCTTGAGTTTTTGTTTTGTTTAGGTGATGAGGTATGCTTCCATTACAGTGCTTCCATTATTGATTGTCATTTGGTATTTGTGTTTTCATATGAGATCCAAGTCTCATCTCCACTGACAGTACGTTTGAGGTCTCCTTCAGCACGATACTGGTTCAAACACTTCCTAGCTGCTGCTAAACTCCAATTTTTATGGGCCTCTGTGAGCATTTTTGGTAACCATCTGGCACAGATTTTGTGGTAATCAAGCTTTTCTGTGATTATTTGTACAGAATATTTGTACATGATATTTCAGGAAAATTATCACTTAACTTGCTTAATGTGAAATGTCTGTTTACACGAATTCTGTCATTGACACATTCTGTGATCTTGTCACTGCCAAGTTAAGGTTGGCCACATCATGAATGTTTGTCGGCCGTTGGATAACTCCTGACACTATTTCTGCACTTCACTCCCAGATCGTTACACTGTAATGATATTTGGAGTTAATAATAATGTACCCACCCCATACATGTGGAGAAACTATATAACAAGGCATATTTCATACTGATGCAGATTGTTGTTTACTAGTTGATTCAGAATCGTTGGTATTTAGTTGATGGATTAAGATTTATTGTGGTTTCAGGTGATTCATGAGTGTTAAAGTGTTAGCTATTGTTACGATGGTCTACTGATCGTCGTATGGTACAGTGGAAAACAAAAATACAAGACACCAATTAAGTCACTAATCACCAGCTTTAATTATCACAATTAAACAGTGTGTTATCAATAAGATAGTCTCTTACAACAAATCAAATAAAAATTGTTCACACGCAATAATAATGTCAACTAATATAAAACACAGTTGTATTACAATTGTCCCGCACAATTATAAAACACATAACACTTCGCCGCAATACTTCGAACCACACTGTGTAAATCGCCGACAATAACTGACTGAGCATAGCTGAGCACTTGTATTTATACCCTGCCGAAAATCCAGAAACATCCATACTACGCATCAACAGCGGTACTAGAAAACACCAGAACATAATTGGTTGTGGCCTTGCACACAGCGCGCGTGGACCGGTGAGTCTGGAACAATCTCGCTAACGCATGTTGAGAATCACGTACGCACACAACATTACAGCTGGTTCCACTGGAACAGTCGAGAAGCACGTTTAACACTTTTTTCCCCATTACGTAACACTATTTTACCACCCACAAGTAATAAAGGAATTGAGAAAGGTCAAGAATTGTACATGAAAAGAAATTAGACATGTATGTGCTTGTTTGCCAGTAATTAAATTGTATTATGTTGACTTTTTAAATTTTGACTTGCTGTGCTGTTGAAACACTTTTTACCTATAATGTAACACAACAAAAACACTCATATCTTATATTGAAAGAAGAAGTGTGTTAATATAAATGCAGAATATGTAAGACTAACAAACATGGTACATATTATGTTATATTATAAGATTAAATATATGTTTAAAGTAATGTAACATGAAACGCTATAATTGATCAGTTTATTTTTCTTTTGCTTTATTTTAAAATTTTTGTTATTTCATGAATACTATACAAATTCAGTGTTTTCTGCTTAGGTTCACTATCCAGCAAGTATGTAGGACGTGCCAAGTTAACAGCTACTGCAAGTTTAAATGAATCATTACACCTGTGGATGTCGTGTCGAGCAACCAGAACACTGATCGATATAAATACACAGTGCCTGTCATGCTTAATGCATTCAAACACTGAAGCTTGTATTAATGCATTATTAGGTACAAAGTTAATTATTATAGAATTATATTTTATATGTATGTATATAAATAAAATTTATGAGTTCAGTATCTGAACTCCTTGATTGTAAATGGCAGGATTTTTCTTAGGTTTAATGGTAGGCGTAATCTTTTGATTAGGAATTGTGTCGATGTATTTTCTGAAGAACCATATTCACTAATGACAGGAATGTTGACCAACTGACATTAACCTTAATATAATGTGATTTGATGTTATATTAATGAAAACAAAATGTATGTTTGTGTTTGCCTTTAGTTATTAGCATGTAAATTCTGTTGTTAGTTTTTACTTATCTCACTCTCAATATTATTTTGGAAAAGTGTGTATATATACGTTGCTGTGATCTAATTCATGCTATTACTTGACTTGCATCCAAGAGTTTCTCAACAGTAGGAATCTGTTAGCTTCATTTACTTATAAATCTTTATCTTTTGAACTTTAGTGTACACATGTATCTTGGTTTGCTTTGGTATAATATTTAGCACTGTTCATTAATTCAAAAAGCTTTCTCCTTTTGAAGCTTTGCACCATGACTTTGCTACCTAACAGGTAGGCTAAATTCTTGAGTCAGGTGTCCAGCATCAGGTGATGATGCTGGCCTAATGTTGGGAGTATGCTGCAGCTGTTGAATCCCATAAAGCCTTGTTTTGGGGATATCGTCCAGCTTTTCAAGGTCACCAATAAGGGCTCTCAGCTTGTTTCTCTTGGGAATTGTGGACGTGCATTCCAGGAATATGAGCTAGTAATTCTTCTTTTTGCTTGTTCAAGGCTTCACTGTCTGGAGAGGTGTTCAGTTGCAGCAGGAACAAGTGTTGTTGCTTGACTGTTTATCTCATTCTGGCCCTTGCTGCAAAGGTGACAAGTTCTCTTGGGACATTTTCGTAAGTTTGTGATCTGCTGATTTGGCTGCATTTTCGCTTTCATGATTTCACCAGCCCACTCATTCCCTGCATTTCTACAGTGGGCTGGAACCTACTGGAAGGGTATATTTTTCCCCTTCCTTTTGAGCTGGATAAGCAGCATTCTTATTTCTGTTATGCAGAGTGCATAATTGTTTGGGTAGGGTCTTTTCAGCCTTTCAGTGGTGCATTTTGAGTCCAATAGAATGCAGATGTTCTCAGCCTCTATCTGCAAGCAGTCTTTGTCTTCATGACTTATCTGTTCTGACATTAACTGCTGTCATTGTGTCCTTCTCTTATCTGTTTCTTATTCAGAATTGCATTTGTCAGTTGGATAACTGATATGTTCACGGTGACTTAGCATTTCTTCTTATTTCCTTGCAAACATTTGGATGTATTTAATTACAGTCGCATTTCTCGCTCCTGAGGAGCTTAGTATTCTTGATGACCAAAGTAGTCAGTCAGTCATTGTTCTTAGCTTTTCATTTTCAAAATACTTTATACTATTAGTATTAGTATTGCTTTCTTTATGCAACCTAAAGTTGGGCACCAAATGTCCAGATGGGTTTAAAATATGTTTATGTAATAAAATATTTAACGAACAACAGTACCAATACATAGCAACACAGTTTGTATCACAGATCATTTCTCGCATTTTCTTTTTGATGTGGGTTCTCCATCTCACTTTAATAACCAGTGTGATGCCAAGTAATAGACCTGACAGTCATTCCTGAACAGTAAGCTGCGCCGACCCAATGGATGAATTACCCGCCACTAACAAGTTAGCTGAGTTGTCGAGAGAGGGGAGACAACACGATAACAGTACACCGTCTCACTCATGTACTACCTCTGTCTCTGTAACACACATGCTTCCATTGTTCTTGCCAGTCTTGTTGCAGCCAATGTTCACACTATGAAACACTGTACAAGACTGTTGTGCACATTGTAACGTTACCAAATATGGCAGTTACATAATATAAGCTAATAACGTCAAGTAAGAAAAAAAAGCATGGAAGTATGTCTAGATGAATAAACCTAAGTGTATAAAAGTGTGTATCTACAAATATATTAATATAAAAAAATCCAACGATGAAGAAGATAATATTAACATAGCAACATCAAATTACAATATGAAGAAAGAAAATGCCACGAGCCAAAACAAAATATCAGTAACCAGACCCAATAGGATCCAACAGTGAAGGGAACCAACAAAACAAGGACTAACAAACTCCAACAGCGAGGGAAACAAATAAAAATAGTGACTACAACGAAAATATTAAGGAAGAAGAAAGAAGAAGGACCAGGAAGAGTACCATGAAGAGAGAAGAAGATGGACAGACCATGCAAGGACTCAACATAAACCACGTGTACCAAGGACTATATAAGTGACCAAAAGAAGCGATGATTATCAATTATGAGAAGAAAACCAGTGTGTAACATTTAAGGAACCACAACAATTACAGTGTGTACTTAATATAGATGTGAAACCTGAGTATAGTTAACTAATTTCAACTGAATAAACCACACAAACAATCACAGTGATGAAGTTTACAGTGTGAGAAAATAGGTTAATTTCATAATGAAACAGCAAGAATTAGAATAGTCAAATAAACACAGACAATGAGTGTGACTAATTTAATAAAGTTGTGATCAATACAGATAATCATAAGACCACCAGAATAGAACAAAATAGAACAATTATGTTATTGTTCATAGAGAACTGACAACAAATAAAAAACCTTTGTTATGTATTAAACAAAATGGCATGAATTGAATTCAACCAATGACCAGAAAAATATTGTAAATAATACAAAAAGATTTGTGTTAGTGTTTAAGAAGGAGTTGTATAAACATGTGTAACAAAATAATTAAAATATTATAGTGAGATACCATACTGAAGTCATGTAAGTAGTAGAAAAATACTGCATTAAAACAGATGGTACATTGTTACACAACACATAGGGAAGACACCTATTAAACAGAAAATGATACATATTAATATAAATAAATTATCATTAACTATGATATCAATCAAGAATTTGTTATAAATAATAATAAATCTTAAGAGACAATGTATTATATTGCAAAACAATGCAAATGGAACAAGTCAAACATAATGGCACAGAGATAGCAGAGATGGAACAAGTATGCCAATTTAGTTAGGCAAAGTACAATGTCAAAACCAATACCAATGTTAATAAAAGTATCACCAGTAGTGAGATAAATATATGGTGCTACTTTGAGAACAGATTCTGAACATAATAAGAACAGTATTGTAACTAAAACATTGTAAACTAACTAACTATGTACATATGACCAGAAGTAAGCTGAACCATTGTATAGCTAATTAGTTAAGAAAAATACTGTATCAAAGATTGAACACAGATTGTTAAAGTTGTTACCAGTAGTAAGAGGTAATCCCAATGCTACTTTGAGAACAGACTATGACCATAAAAACAGTCATTTTATATACAAACAATTAAAAACCAAATGACTATAATGTAGTAACCCAGATGTAAACAAACCATGAGGAGCAAGTTATTTATGAAAAATATAACTTGTAAACTTGTTTAAAAGTAAATGAAAACATTATCAAGAGTTAGAATAATGTCTAATGCTACTTTGGAAATCCAAACCAAGTATAACAATAACAATTTAGTTATTGTATTAACAAAAATAAATGACTACTATGATATGACACAACATAAACAGGCCCATTACTGAAAAATTGAAGGGTTCTGAACTAATTAAAAGCTAACCACTATATATAATGAATTAGGTACAATGTGTGTACACTAATTACAATCATTACATGATATAATTTATATAGAGAAAACCAAAAATAAGGTGAAAATTGTATAAGAAAGATAGGAGAGGACTGAAACTATGTAAATAGTAGATTAACCACAGTCATATACAAATATTCTAGTGTAAAATTGTGTAAATAAACTTTACTAGTATTATTAGATTGTAATATTACTGTTTTAAATAAGAAAAAGTAATTTTAAGCACATTTATGGAAAATCAAACATGGACGCCTAATGACGCCATAGCGAGATATTGTTTAGGGAACAATTATTCTCAAATTTTGAATCAAACCAATTGAGACTCAAAGTGTTTATTTAAAAAGTGTTTTAATATAAATAAGTAAAATTTGGTGTAATAGACTTATAATTATAAGATACACCAGAAATAATTAATAAAATAGTTATAGTGATTGAAGTGATGGACGGAAAATAACCATTCTTAGACTTAAATTAAAGAGTAGGATGTCCGCAATTCACTGACATCAACCATTTAACGATAGGACATAAATTAAAAAAGTTATTGTAATTTTAAACTTTTCGATTAAATTTTTGTACCAATGCTTACGTCACAAAGCCTCAACCTCAAAACCGAATTTGTTAAAAAATTAAATATTTTAAGAAAACAAAGGCCTTTGGGTTTGAGAGTATAGTGTTTTCAACCAATAGAATGAATGAATCTTAGTCAGACTAGCAGGAGACGCTTGGAAGAAGCGTGACAGTTCACGATCAGTCTTTCGACGGAGAGGTCACGCCGCTCGACAACATGAAAAAGTTTTTATTTTGAATTTGTGCGCGTCAATTGACATTAAGTAATCAACATACATAACCTTAACACGACATCAATATATACGAGTGAAAAGTGCGGAGTTATTTATTTATACAAGTACGATTAGTGTATAATGTCAATCATACTTGCGAGTGTTGTGATAGATAAAAAACAGGGAGTACAATTTTATTTAAATAATACTAAACCGAAATAATAATTTCGTAAACAATAAAATTTTTGATACTACGCAAGTCAGAAAAGGCGAAGTATTAAAAACTATGATTGAATTATCAGAATTAAAGAAAAATTTAATTCACAATTATTAAAATATTGAAAAAATATTTTAATCATTTATCATAATTTAAAAAAAATTATGTTTGAAACATTTATCACTAAATACGAGAATTAACATTAGTCACTCATTTGACTAAAATTGTTTTTATTTTGATTTTTCGATGTTTTGAAGTAAACGTTATTAACTTTCATACGAAAGTATAAATGTAATCCTGATAATAACATATCAAAATATTACGAATAATGTGTTTGTAAATATAGATTAAGAAATAACTATTAAGGAATAATTAACCATTGTAACAATACCCGTTATAACTAACCTTAGAATCGTAACGGTAACTTGACAATTTAACTGTTACCGATCTGTTCTCAAGTACAATCCAAACCAAAATAGAAATACTAACAAGAGTTTTTTGATAAATTTTTCTCTTGCAAATAGATAATTCTTAAACGAATTATTAAAATAAAGTGATACATTTTTAACTACTGTACAAGCCATCGAGCTTGATAATTGTTAACGAGTACTATAAGTTGCGTGCGCATCCCCGCGTACGATAGTACCATAAATATCAGATATATGGTATTAGTTTTTGATTTTTTATATTTGTTCATTTATTATTAATTATTGTTCATTTTATATCGTTATTATTATTACATCTTGTGCCTGGTATCATGTTACCTAAAAGAACCTTACGAATATGGTAATTCACCAATATGAGGGAACATAACCTCTTGAAATTAAATTATTGTACAAATAACAGGTTTACCAGCCTTGAGGCTGAATAGAGTCTTATTTTGAATTTTTTAATTGTAATTATTATCTAAAAGGTTGTTAGCCTTTGATTATTCATTGTTCAAGGATTTATAATATTGAATTGTTAATAAACCTCCACTTTTATTACCATTGAAAAAGAGTATCATTTCAATTCTAAATTAGTTCATTTATTTTTTAATCAGTTCTACCAAAGGTGGCGGAAGAGTTTGAATAGATATAATAATAATTCAGAATATCATTTAGATATTATTTCATTTATTTTGTGTGTGATAACTATATTGAATATTCGAACTGAATATTTATTTGTGTATAAAGTGTATGTATTTCAGCGGAACCGTCACTGAACAGGACTGAAATATCCACGTGTGGTAAGTGAGGGAGGTATATAACAGAGTGCGCGAACATTTTAAATCAAAGAAGTGGATTATTAATACGCACCCATTAAAAACAATACAATAACACTAATAACCTTAATAGTTACAATTACGACATTTTTATAAAAAACAACATCATCGTAGATACCGGTGCGTATCTGCACTCACATAATTACACTACTTACCGTAGATATATCTACACTTGTGCATAACATATACGTGTACCCTTACAAGTTGGCTAGCCCAACAGTGGGACTTTGAGGAGAGCATTTTGCACACTAAAATAATACTTGTTACATTACAAGTTGGCGCCCAACGTCTGAGCACGAATTAGGGAAAATATACCATAACCAGTAACCTAATCACCCCAATCCGTGAAAAGACAGCAGGTACATTACCAGTATACCAAGATGTACACCGACAGATTAAAATCGAGATCAAAGTCGAGATCAACGTCGAGAAAGAGGGCAACAGGAGCGGAGAAGGAGACCAGAAGGGAAGAAAAGGAGGCTATGTCGACGGAAGACGTGGAAGAAATTGTAGTGGAAATAAAGGACAAACCAATTGAACCAGCGGAGGGGGTTCAGCAGCCTATGGAGGAACCGGAAGTGATGATTCAAGAAGCTCCACCGGAACCAAGACAGCCTGAAAAAACAACGTCACTAGGAGAACCAGCATTTCAAGAGTGGATGAAAAGAATGATGGAATCATTGAAGGAAGACAATAGATCTAATAAGGAGGAGTTAAGCAAGAAGATAGAGGAAGGCCTGAAATCCACCAAAGAGGAATTGAACAGTAAAATAGAAGAAGCCATTCGATCCACAAACCAAAAAATAGAAGAAGGCCAGAGGGAGAATCAGAAAAATATGGAGTTACTAAAAGAAGAATTTAATAACCAGATAAACGAGACTAATAGGAGAATGGAAAATGGGCAGAAGAAAACCGAAGAATTATTAGAGAAGAAAATGGCCATAATGAAAGAACATTTATCGGTAGAGTTGGGAGTAAAAATCGACAAGATCAACAGAAAATTAGACCGCATGAATAAGAGAATAAAGGGAGATGACAAGGAGATCGTGGAATCAATAAATACGGTAGTGAAGGATGATTACAAGCAATCAGAAAAAACAATAAAAAGATGTTGTGAAGAGGCAGAAGAGAGTGCTAAGAAGAGAAGAAGAGAATTGATAGTAGACGATCGAATGGAGATGGAAGAGGTACATGAAAATAAAAACATGGAGACGACGAATCCAGAGCCTGAAGATAGTGGAGATAAGAAGATCCAGATAATTCAGGAAAAGGAAGCAGTGAAGATAGAAGAAAGAAGAACCCTACGTCCAAGGAAGGCAAGAGTTACAAAGGAATTGATTGAAATGACTAGAAATGGTCTGATTAATGTGGTCAACTTACCAATTATCAACCATGAAGAAAGGGTCTTCAGGAAGGTGTATCGGAGGAGCATCATGGAGATGGACGAGGAGGAAGATTATGTAACAACAAAGAAGAAGATGACCAACAGAATATCTCAACCACGTATTCCCAAAAGAAGAGTGAAATACTTTAAGAAAAAGGAAGGCTACCAAGAGAAATGGGACCGGATTGTTGAAGGATACGCCAGAGAGATCAGAGAACTGCGGAAGAAGAGGAGCCAATTAACGGAAGTACCCAATCAGAAGATCGATGACGATACCCAAACCAAATTGAGGGGGTTGCCAAACATCAGCACTGACAGCCACCAGAAGAACAATGGAAACAAATATATTGAAGAAAGAGAGAGAAAGAAGACAGAAGAATGGAAGGCAGACTCAGCCCAAATAGCTTTCAAGTGGAAAAACCAGATGATAGCCCGATATAGATCAAGAACGGACAGGAGTATGGATGCTAAAGAAGTCCGATCGACAAGAAGAGAGGAGAACGACGATTACGGTTAAAATGAATAAAATATACACTGAATTATGGGACCGTCTATTATGATAACCAGTAGTACCTATAATCAGACTTCAATGAAAAAATATATTGACAATTAAAATATGGGACTAAAAGTGAAAAGATAGCGATAAGAATTATTTTATTATGGATATTATGTAAAGGATGAAAATATTTGTTATGAAAAATGAAGGTATAATTATGAATATAACTGTTGAATATATCAAGATGAAAAATGAAATGTGGCCATGAAGATTATTGTTATTTAAAAAATGAAAATATGATTATAAAAGTAGATGTTGACTAAAGAAAAAGGATGTATTATTATTATGAAAATTATTATGTGTTTGTATTAAATGAGAAATAACTGTATAACTATGTATTAAACATTGAATTTATTGTAATTTTATAATGTGAGAAAACATGCTCCCAGAGAATTAATGTAAAGGATTCAGAACATTGTATTTATTAATAATATGAATTGTACTACAAAGATGAAATTTACAAGATCGACGCATACCAACCATGGCACATATATATATTTCCAAGAGCCACGTCAACCAGTAAAATAAGAACACCTTACCCGTACTAAAGAGAAAGAGAAATTTACGAGAAAGACAAATTACATCCATGGCATAACAATTCCAAGAGCCACGTCAACCAATAATTTAACATCTTACCCGTACTATAAGAAAGAGAAAAATACGAGATCGACGCATACCAACCATGGCACATAACTATTTCCAAGAGCCTAGTCAACCAGTAATTTAACACCTTACCCGTACTAAAGAGAAGGAGAAATTTACGAGAACGACACACTACAACTTAGGCACAACAATTCCAAGAGCCACGTCAACCAGTAATTTAACACCTTACCCGTACTAAAAAGGAGAAATTTACGAGGCCGACAAATTACATCCATGGCATAATTATTTCCAAGAGCCACGTCAACAAGTAAAAATTTAACATCTTACCCGTACTATGAAGAAGGAGCAAATGAGAAGTTGGAAAGATAAAACCAAAGAAATATATTAATGTAGACAAACCACCACACACAACCACATTGTTTCTAGTGTATGTTACTAGAGAAAAAGCCAATACAACATGGAATATAAATACCAAATAAAACCATGAAAAAGAAGAAAAAATAAGTGTACTTATGAATTATATCTAGAAGATTGAAACCTGAAATGAAGAATATGACGAGACGACGTTCAAAGTGATACCAAATGAAGAGATTAATCAATGATGAAGAAGAATGAAAAATAATATACTAACGAAGATAATCAGGAGAGTATACCAGTGAGGAAATGTAAAACAAACTATCCCTATAATATGTGAAGAATATAGTTAAGTTGAATCAAGAAAAGAAAGTATAATAATGTACAAACCGCAGATGCGTGAATTAATCCCAAGGATATTTATTATTTGTCGGAAGAACGACCACTATTATTATTTTTGATGATTTGAGATGAATTGACTGAGGAGTAATGCCAGCAATCATTTATTATTATTGAAGGAGATGATTTGCCTCCATATTTATTGAAGTTAGTATGGCCAGTAGACTTGAATAGCCAAAGTGAGCCGCTCTAAACTGCCCCAGCTAAACTTATGTTAGGGAATTAGGGAACTAAATAAACAAGGGAGATGATTACATAGAGAAGAAATAAATATGATTCAAGTAGAAGAAAGTGAAGGGATATATGGAAAAAACATTTGAATCGACATGGAATGTACAACAATTGATAAATTCTTCAATGAAAAATATAGTATAATAATAATCAGAATGATCACAGTTGCACACCACTATGTAAAAATTATCCCAATTAGCGCTTTCAAGCTTCACAGCCCATCGTCAGATTGGAATAGACACAAAATAAGTGGAAACAACCCCTTCACCCCTCTCCCCCACCATGCTCACACACAACAAGCTATAATATGAATGACCCTTCCCCACCCCCTAAACCCTGTCACACCATCTGTAGAGTTACATATTTTTTCTAGCAAATTCCTTGTGTTTCAGTGTTGTGTGTGTGTGTGTGTGTGTGTGTGTGCATCCTTTTAAACTACCCACTTCCTCTCCACACACGTGGGTCAGTCAACACCCTTATTTTAAAGCATCCAAATAGTACTATGCAAAATAATTCTTAATATTATCTATCTGTCCTCTATCATTTACTTCTTAATCATGTTATAAAATATTTCTTCATTATCAAATTTAATTTTAATATTAATTAAATTGTCTAACCCTTTTTCTCTCTCTTTCAATATTTCTAACTCCTCTCTAAGCTTCCTTTCAACTGTGTTATTCACTACTTTTACAATTTCGTATTCTTCCAAAGGATTAACAAACTTATGGTTGTCTTCTATGAAATGTCTTGCATATAACGAATTGGTTGTTCTATTACCTTCTCCACGTTTGTGGTCAGACAACCTGCATACGAATTTCCGTCCTGTCTCTCCTAGGTACACCTTGTTGCAGTCTTTACATTTTAATTTATAAATTCCGCTTTTCTGTAATACTGGAATTTTTTCTATATTCTTATTCCTTATCTTATCAAATACCGTTTCACATTTTTTAATAGCTATATCTACTCCATATTTATTAAAACATTTTATAATTTTTCTAGTATGTGAACCTATGTATGTCAATGACCCTGCATAATTCTTTTGTTCTGGTTCTATTTTATCTTTTTGTATGTTAACCCTTTTCATAACTTTATCCACTATGTTGGTGTTATAATTATTATTCCTTACAATTCCCTTTATCGTTCTTAACTCCCTATCTTTTGACTCGGTCTCTTTTAAACACTTCTGAACTCTGTAACAAAATGAATTGATTGCCGCCATTTTATATCTATATGGGTGGTAAGACTCTCTTGGTATAATTATATCAGAATACGACTCTTTCCTAAATATCCCAAACTGTAGTTTCTCATTATCTTTAATTTCTATGTTTAAATCTAAGTAATTTATTTTCTTACCTCCTATCTCTTCTTTAAATTGTAAGTTTTTATCCTTACTATTTACCTCATTTATAAACTCATGCACTTCTTCTATGCTTCCTTCCCAAATTACTAATACATCATCAACGTATCTAGACCATAATTTTATATTGTTTTTATACTTAGTGGAAGTTATTAATTGCTTTTCAAAATCATTCATGTATATTTCAGCAAGAATAGGGGATAATGAAGACCCCATAGGTAAACCTTTTTTCTGTATATAAAACTTGTTATTAAACCTAAAATAGTTCTGATTTACACATTCTTTAATTACTTTCATCAACTGCTTTTTATACCTGTATTCTCCCATATTATTATCGTTTATTAACTTAATAACTTTATTTACTGTGATATTGGTAAACATGTCCTTAACATCCAGTGATATCAATTTTGTATTTACATTAATCCTAATATTTTCTAATTTTTTCTATCAATTTTACATTATTCTCTATGTTGTATTTTGTCCCAAATTCATATTTCTCTTTCAGTACTCTGCTAACTTCCTTTGATAATTTATAAATAGGTGCATTAATAAAAGAAATAATCGGTCTAATTGGTTTTCCTTCTTTATGTATCTTAACCTGACTTTTAAAAGTTGGTGCTGTTGGATTACTTTCCAATAAATACTTTTTCTTATTTTCTTCTATAAATGTTATCTGTTTCATCATTTGTTTTATCCTTGACTGGTACTTACTTGTATAATCATACTTTATTTCCTCGTATGGTCCTTCCCTTATAAATTCTTCCGTTTTCTTTATGTATTCGTCCTTTCTCAGTAGTACCATTGTATTTCCTTTGTCCGCCTTCGTTACTATAATATCATTCTTCTTTATTTTATTCTTTAGTTTAGTTACAGTTGATTTGATTTTTTGTTCATTTTTTGAATTATACAAACTTCTCTTAAATATTTTATCTACTACATTCCCTACTTCCCACCTTATTCTTTTTTTATCATTTTCATTTCCTAGTTTTTGTACTATGCTTTCGCATTCAATAATCGTTTTTTCTTGATTTAATTCTGGTGGCGGTGCGTATTTTAAGCCTTTTGCTAACATTTCTTTTTCTTCTGTATTGAAATTTACCTCTGTAAGGTTTATTACTCTTTTTTCATAGTTATTCTTAGAGAGGTGTTCCTTTTTTACTTCGTTCTTTTTTATTAACTTATTTAACTTATCTACCATTTTTTTATTTTTCTTTTCCAATTTCTTTTCTACGTACCCCAAACCAAAATTATATAATATTTCTTCTAACTCTACATACGAGTATATTCTTAACAATTCTATGTGTCTGTCATATAATTCCCTATTATATCTATTGATTAAGCCGTATAGTGACCTTATTTCCAGTTTTATCCACAACTTCTCGCTTTGTTCTTTTACTTTTTTGGCTACACTGTTCTTATTTTTAATTTTAACTTGAGCGTACTTTGGGATGACATTATTATCCAGACATTGTTTATTAAACCATATTTTACTTAAAACCCTCTTCAATTTAACTTTTAACTTAAGATATTTAAATACTTTACTTACCTTATTGTTGTCGTTTATTACCTCATTGTTGTTGTCCATTACCTGTAGTCGATTGCACATCTTAACAGACGTTTAATGAAGAAATTTGTGTTAGTGGTTGAAATCACAATCAGAATGATCACAGTTGCACACCACTATGTAAAAATTATCCCAATTAGCGCTTTCAAGCTTCACAGCCCATCGTCAGATTGGAATAGACACAAAATAAGTGGAAACAACCCCTTCACCCCTCTCCCCCACCATGCTCACACACAACAAGCTATAATATGAATGACCCTTCCCCACCCCCTAAACCCTGTCACACCATCTGTAGAGTTACATATTTTTTCTAGCAAATTCCTTGTGTTTCAGTGTTGTGTGTGTGTGTGTGTGTGTGTGCATCCTTTTAAACTACCCACTTCCTCTCCACACACGTGGGTCAGTCAACACCCTTATTTTAAAGCATCCAAATAGTACTATGCAAAATAATTCTTAATATTATCTATCTGTCCTCTATCATTTACTTCTTAATCATGTTATAAAATATTTCTTCATTATCAAATTTAATTTTAATATTAATTAAATTGTCTAACCCTTTTTCTCTCTCTTTCAATATTTCTAACTCCTCTCTAAGCTTCCTTTCAACTGTGTTATTCACTACTTTTACAATTTCGTATTCTTCCAAAGGATTAACAAACTTATGGTTGTCTTCTATGAAATGTCTTGCATATAACGAATTGGTTGTTCTATTACCTTCTCCACGTTTGTGGTCAGACAACCTGCATACGAATTTCCGTCCTGTCTCTCCTAGGTACACCTTGTTGCAGTCTTTACATTTTAATTTATAAATTCCGCTTTTCTGTAATACTGGAATTTTTTCTATATTCTTATTCCTTATCTTATCAAATACCGTTTCACATTTTTTAATAGCTATATCTACTCCATATTTATTAAAACATTTTATAATTTTTCTAGTATGTGAACCTATGTATGTCAATGACCCTGCATAATTCTTTTGTTCTGGTTCTATTTTATCTTTTTGTATGTTAACCCTTTTCATAACTTTATCCACTATGTTGGTGTTATAATTATTATTCCTTACAATTCCCTTTATCGTTCTTAACTCCCTATCTTTTGACTCGGTCTCTTTTAAACACTTCTGAACTCTGTAACAAAATGAATTGATTGCCGCCATTTTATATCTATATGGGTGGTAAGACTCTCTTGGTATAATTATATCAGAATACGACTCTTTCCTAAATATCCCAAACTGTAGTTTCTCATTATCTTTAATTTCTATGTTTAAATCTAAGTAATTTATTTTCTTACCTCCTATCTCTTCTTTAAATTGTAAGTTTTTATCCTTACTATTTACCTCATTTATAAACTCATGCACTTCTTCTATGCTTCCTTCCCAAATTACTAATACATCATCAACGTATCTAGACCATAATTTTATATTGTTTTTATACTTAGTGGAAGTTATTAATTGCTTTTCAAAATCATTCATGTATATTTCAGCAAGAATAGGGGATAATGAAGACCCCATAGGTAAACCTTTTTTCTGTATATAAAACTTGTTATTAAACCTAAAATAGTTCTGATTTACACATTCTTTAATTACTTTCATCAACTGCTTTTTATACCTGTATTCTCCCATATTATTATCGTTTATTAACTTAATAACTTTATTTACTGTGATATTGGTAAACATGTCCTTAACATCCAGTGATATCAATTTTGTATTTACATTAATCCTAATATTTTCTAATTTTTCTATCAATTTTACATTATTCTCTATGTTGTATTTTGTCCCAAATTCATATTTCTCTTTCAGTACTCTGCTAACTTCCTTTGATAATTTATAAATAGGTGCATTAATAAAAGAAATAATCGGTCTAATTGGTTTTCCTTCTTTATGTATCTTAACCTGACTTTTAAAAGTTGGTGCTGTTGGATTACTTTCCAATAAATACTTTTTCTTATTTTCTTCTATAAATGTTATCTGTTTCATCATTTGTTTTATCCTTGACTGGTACTTACTTGTATAATCATACTTTATTTCCTCGTATGGTCCTTCCCTTATAAATTCTTCCGTTTTCTTTATGTATTCGTCCTTTCTCAGTAGTACCATTGTATTTCCTTTGTCCGCCTTCGTTACTATAATATCATTCTTCTTTATTTTATTCTTTAGTTTAGTTACAGTTGATTTGATTTTTTGTTCATTTTTTGAATTATACAAACTTCTCTTAAATATTTTATCTACTACATTCCCTACTTCCCACCTTATTCTTTTTTTATCATTTTCATTTCCTAGTTTTTGTACTATGCTTTCGCATTCAATAATCGTTTTTTCTTGATTTAATTCTGGTGGCGGTGCGTATTTTAAGCCTTTTGCTAACATTTCTTTTTCTTCTGTATTGAAATTTACCTCTGTAAGGTTTATTACTCTTTTTTCATAGTTATTCTTAGAGAGGTGTTCCTTTTTTACTTCGTTCTTTTTTATTAACTTATTTAACTTATCTACCATTTTTTTATTTTTCTTTTCCAATTTCTTTTCTACGTACCCCAAACCAAAATTATATAATATTTCTTCTAACTCTACATACGAGTATATTCTTAACAATTCTATGTGTCTGTCATATAATTCCCTATTATATCTATTGATTAAGCCGTATAGTGACCTTATTTCCAGTTTTATCCACAACTTCTCGCTTTGTTCTTTTACTTTTTTGGCTACACTGTTCTTATTTTTAATTTTAACTTGAGCGTACTTTGGGATGACATTATTATCCAGACATTGTTTATTAAACCATATTTTACTTAAAACCCTCTTCAATTTAACTTTTAACTTAAGATATTTAAATACTTTACTTACCTTATTGTTGTCGTTTATTACCTCATTGTTGTTGTCCATTACCTGTAGTCGATTGCACATCTTAACAGACGTTTAATGAAGAAATTTGTGTTAGTGGTTGAAATCACAATCAGAATGATCACAGTTGCACACCACTATGTAAAAATTATCCCAATTAGCGCTTTCAAGCTTCACAGCCCATCGTCAGATTGGAATAGACACAAAATAAGTGGAAACAACCCCTTCACCCCTCTCCCCCACCATGCTCACACACAACAAGCTATAATATGAATGACCCTTCCCCACCCCCTAAACCCTGTCACACCATCTGTAGAGTTACATATTTTTTCTAGCAAATTCCTTGTGTTTCAGTGTTGTGTGTGTGTGTGTGTGTGTGTGTGTGTGTGTGTGTGTGTGTGTGTGCATCCTTTTAAACTACCCACTTCCTCTCCACACACGTGGGTCAGTCAACACCCTTATTTTAAAGCATCCAAATAGTACTATGCAAAATAATTCTTAATATTATCTATCTGTCCTCTATCATTTACTTCTTAATCATGTTATAAAATATTTCTTCATTATCAAATTTAATTTTAATATTAATTAAATTGTCTAACCCTTTTTCTCTCTCTTTCAATATTTCTAACTCCTCTCTAAGCTTCCTTTCAACTGTGTTATTCACTACTTTTACAATTTCAGAATGATTAATTCAGAATTAATCAATTCTTATAGGAAGGCATATGTAACGTTACCAAATATGGCAGTTACATAATATAAGCTAATAACGTCAAGTAAGAAAAAAAAGCATGGAAGTATGTCTAGATGAATAAACCTAAGTGTATAAAAGTGTGTATCTACAAATATATTAATATAAAAAAATCCAACGATGAAGAAGATAATATTAACATAGCAACATCAAATTACAATATGAAGAAAGAAAATGCCACGAGCCAAAACAAAATATCAGTAACCAGACCCAATAGGATCCAACAGTGAGGGGAACCAACAAAATAAGGACTAACAAACTCCAACAGCGAGGGAAACAAATAAAAATAGTGACTACAACGAAAATATTAAGGAAGAAGAAAGAAGAAGGACCAGGAAGAGTACCATGAAGAGAGAAGAAGATGGACAGACCATGCAAGGACTCAACATAAACCATGTGTACCAAGGACTATATAAGTGACCAAAAGAAGCGATGATTATCAATTATGAGAAGAAAACCAGTGTGTAACATTTAAGGAACCACAACAATTACAGTGTGTACTTAATATAGATGTGAAACCTGAGTATAGTTAACTAATTTCAACTGAATAAACCACACAAACAATCACAGTGATGAAGTTTACAGTGTGAGAAAATAGGTTAATTTCATAATGAAACAGCAAGAATTAGAATAGTCAAATAAACACAGACAATGAGTGTGACTAATTTAATAAAGTTGTGATCAATACAGATAATCATAAGACCACCAGAATAGAACAAAATAGAACAATTATGTTATTGTTCATAGAGAACTGACAACAAATAAAAAACCTTTGTTATGTATTAAACAAAATGGCATGAATTGAATTCAACCAATGACCAGAAAAATATTGTAAATAATACAAAAAGATTTGTGTTAGTGTTTAAGAAGGAGTTGTATAAACATGTGTAACAAAATAATTAAAATATTATAGTGAGATACCATACTGAAGTCATGTAAGTAGTAGAAAAATACTGCATTAAAACAGATGGTACATTGTTACACAACACATAGGGAAGACACCTATTAAACAGAAAATGATACATATTAATATAAATAAATTATCATCAACTATGATATCAATCAAGAATTTGTTATAAATAATAATAAATCTTAAGAGACAATGTATTATATTGCAAAACAATGCAAATGGAACAAGTCAAACATAATGGCACAGAGATAGCAGAGATGGAACAAGTATGCCAATTTAGTTAGGCAAAGTACAATGTCAAAACCAATACCAATGTTAATAAAAGTATCACCAGTAGTGAGATAAATATATGGTGCTACTTTGAGAACAGATTCTGAACATAATAAGAACAGTATTGTAACTAAAACATTGTAAACTAACTAACTATGTACATATGACCAGAAGTAAGCTGAACCATTGTATAGCTAATTAGTTAAGAAAAATACTGTATCAAAGATTGAACACAGATTGTTAAAGTTGTTACCAGTAGTAAGAGGTAATCCCAATGCTACTTTGAGAACAGACTATGACCATAAAAACAATCATTTTATATACAAACAATTAAAAACCAAATGACTATAATGTAGTAACCCAGATGTAAACAAACCATGAGGAGCAAGTTATTTATGAAAAATATAACTTGTAAACTTGTTTAAAAGTAAATGAAAACATTATCAAGAGTTAGAATAATGTCTAATGCTACTTTGGAAATCCAAACCAAGTATAACAATAACAATTTAGTTATTGTATTAACAAAAATAAATGACTACTATGATATGACACAACATAAACAGGCCCATTACTGAAAAATTGAAGGGTTCTGAACTAATTAAAAGCTAACCACTATATATAATGAATTAGGTACAATGTGTGTACACTAATTACAATCATTACATGATATAATTTATATAGAGAAAACCAAAAATAAGGTGAAAATTGTATAAGAAAGATAGGAGAGGACTGAAACTATGTAAATAGTAGATTAACCACAGTCATATACAAATATTCTAGTGTAAAATTGTGTAAATAAACTTTACTAGTATTATTAGATTGTAATATTACTGTTTTAAATAAGAAAAAGTAATTTTAAGCACATTTATGGAAAATCAAACATGGACGCCTAATGACGCCATAGCGAGATATTGTTTAGGGAACAATTATTCTCAAATTTTGAATCAAACCAATTGAGACTCAAAGTGTTTATTTAAAAAGTGTTTTAATATAAATAAGTAAAATTTGGTGTAATAGACTTATAATTATAAGATACACCAGAAATAATTAATAAAATAGTTATAGTGATTGAAGTGATGGACGGAAAATAACCATTCTTAGACTTAAATTAAAGAGTAGGATGTCCGCAATTCACTGACATCAACCATTTAACGATAGGACATAAATTAAAAAAGTTATTGTAATTTTAAACTTCGATTAAATTTTTGTACCAATGCTTACGTCACAAAGCCTCAACCTCAAAACCGAATTTGTTAAAAAATTAAATATTTTAAGAAAACAAAGGCCTTTGGGTTTGAGAGTATAGTGTTTTCAACCAATAGAATGAATGAATCTTAGTCAGACTAGCAGGAGACGCTTGGAAGAAGCGTGACAGTTCACGATCAGTCTTTCGACGGAGAGGTCACGCCGCTCGACAACATGAAAAAGTTTTTATTTTGAATTTGTGCGCGTCAATTGACATTAAGTAATCAACATACATAACCTTAACACGACATCAATATATACGAGTGAAAAGTGCGGAGTTATTTATTTATACAAGTACGATTAGTGTATAATGTCAATCGTACTTGCGAGTGTTGTGATAGATAAAAAACAGGGAGTACAATTTTATTTAAATAATACTAAACCGAAATAATAATTTCGTAAACAATAAAATTTTTGATACTACGCAAGTCAGAAAAGGCGAAGTATTAAAAACTATGATTGAATTATCAGAATTAAAGACAAATTTAATTCACAATTATTAAAATATTGAAAAAATATTTTAATCATTTATCATAATTTAAAAAAAATTATGTTTGAAACATTTATCACTAAATACGAGAGTTAACATTAGTCACTCATTTGACTAAAATTGTTTTTATTTTGATTTTTCGATGTTTTGAAGTAAACGTTATTAACTTTCATACGAAAGTATAAATGTAATCCTGATAATAACATATCAAAAATATTACGAATAATGTGTTTGTAAATATAGATTAAGAAATAATAACTATTAAGGAATAATTAACCATTGTAACAATACCCGTTATAACTAACCTTAGAATCGTAACGGTAACTTGACAATTTAACTGTTACCGATCTGTTCTCAAGTACAATCCAAACCAAAATAGAAATACTAACAAGAGTTTTTTGATAAATTTTTCTCTTGCAAATAGATAATTCTTAAACGAATTATTAAAATAAAGTGATACATTTTTAACTACTGTACAAGCCATCGAGCTTGATAATTGTTAATGAGTACTATAAGTTGCGTGCGCATCCCCGCGTACGATAGTACCATAAATATCAGATATATGGTATTAATTTTTGATTTTTTATATTTGTTCATTTATTATTAATTATTGTTCATTTTATATTGTTATTAATATTACATCTTGTGCCTGGTATCATGTTACCTAAAAGAACCTTACGAATATGGTAATTCACCAATACGAGGGAACATAACCTCTTGAAATTAAATTATTGTACAAATAACAGGTTTACCAGCCTTGAGGCTGAATAGAGTCTTATTTTGAATTTTTTAATTGTAATTATTATCTAAAAGGTTGTTAGCCTTTGATTATTCATTGTTCAAGGATTTGTAATATTGAATTGTTAATAAACCTCCACTTTTATTACCATTGAAAAAGAGTATCATTTCAATTCTAAATTAGTTCATTTATTTTTTAATCAGTTCTACCAAAGGTGGCGGAAGAGTTTGAATAGATATAATAATAATTCAGAATATCATTTAGATATTATTTCATTTATTTTGTGTGTGATAACTATATTGAATATTCGAACTGAATATTTATTTGTGTATAAAGTGTATGTATTTCAGCGGAACCGTCACTGAACAGGACTGAAATATCCACGTGTGGTAAGTGAGGGAGGTATATAACAGAGTGCGCGAACATTTTAAATCAAAGAAGTGGATTATTAATACGCACCCATTAAAAACAATACAATAACACTAATAACCTTAATAGTTACAATTATGACATTTTTATAAAAAACAACATCATCGTAGATACCGGTGCATATCTGCACTCACATAATTACACTACTTACCGTAGATATATCTACACTTGTGCATAACATATACTTGTATTATTGCAACATGTGCAAAATGACAGAACATTTTGTTAGCCTCGCAACGAGGTGTTTGTACACTGTGCATCTCTAAGCTACTGTTCAATTTGTATCATCAGGTTTCTGTTTGTCCATCTTCACTCTTAGCAGTTGCAGCACTGAGTACGAACCTAGCTGCAGACTCTGCAACCATCCCATACTCCCTATAATCACATCAGTCCGCTCACATTCTGTATAACTTCATCTTGAATCTCAACAAAAGTTATTCTGATGAACTTGAATATAAATTGACCAAGTTAGCTTGTAATTATACCCCATAAAGTGGAATTATTGGAATTAATAATAACCCTGTTTTGTTATTATTTAATGTTATTTATTACAAGAAATGAGTTTGTACAAAACTATGAGGATAACCTACACCATGCTCCTCTTAACAAGATGAGCTACTTTTAATTCTTAAAATTGCTTTGGTGTTTATCCTTAATACAGTAACTCATATATTGGTGTTAGAAAAATAATCTTCAAATAAACATCAATGCTAATAATCAGACGAACTTGCCACCTGTTGACAAAAAAAATGTTGTTATCTTATTGTACCCGAATGTTGTAGTTATTTTCAGGTAAATAAAACATTTTAAACATTTTATTTGCCTCCAGAAGCGGTTTTAAGACTATAAAACAAGTTTATTACCTTCTGTCGCGCTTCTTAAAATCCAAATGTAGGATAACTCGAGTTTCGACAACTAGTGTGTCATCATCAGATCCTCATGAATATAATTAAAACTACATTTGTCGATGTTTATACATCTCGTCAAATAATAAAAAACAACACATACATAGTACAAAAATAATAAATAATTTAACACATATTAAAAACGAAATAAAAACGAATGAAACACAATACACGCGGCCGCCACGAACCTGCACAGGAACGCGTTACACGGTAAAACTAATCAATACCGATTTGACCTTCGATCAACTTTATCGATCTGACACAGCTAATTTCTCGTTCTATATCATTGACTCTATTGAATAAAATATTATTTTTATGTATTGATTTTTCGTTTAGGATACGATCGTAATTCTCTTTAGTGGCTTTATATATCTCAAACCGTTCGAGAGTGTCCAGTTTAAGTGATTTCTTGCATTTATGTAATATGTCCAAACTCTCCCTAATACTTTTTATGTTGTGATCTTGTAAGCTTAATGTTCAGCAAATGTAGATATTCCTATTCTAAGTCCCACATAGGATAGATATTTAATTAATTTATATAGTAAATATGTGGTATATATATATATATTGTAAAGAAACAGTGAATGAGTAACTAGTGTTGCGGGTTTATAGTTATTTCCGCCCTATGTTATGAGCGTCAATTTATAACTAATCCCTCCGATGTATTTATTGAACAAGATGATGTTCAAAAGCTCCACTGTGGAATGCGTTGATTTGTAATCTAATTACAAATTACGAAATTTGTAATATTTTACTGCAGATGAGATCTCCTGCAAATCAATGTTAATTTATAATTTATAAAAAAATTATTTATTATGTGGTGGATATTATTCGGTTATTGATCATAGACCTGTGTTAAGTAGTTATCAAGAGTTTTACCAGAGAAAAAACGCTATATTACAGTTATTATAGTGAATAATTCAGTATTTTTCTCCAACCCTAGTCGGTATGTATTATCTAAATTGGAAAGAGAGTAGAGCGGAGAGCGTAAGTTAGTTCTCTATTCTCCCGTATTCACCAGCTGTCTGCAGACAAGCGCTGTTATTTCCAATCGGCCAGTTATTATAGGTTAAGTCGTTCCGCTTGCTGTATTTCTCACGTTCCTTTCTCTGTAAGTTACACCCTATTCGAAATACACTAATTATTCTACAAATAACAAGAAATCGTCAGATTCAAGAAGGATTCTTTATTTTATATATATTTTTATTCCAACAGCAGCTTCATCCTGCCACTAATACATCATATCGATCACACAATACAGAATTGATTTGTTATTGAACTCGGGTTTTAGATGTTAAGATTTAATTAAAAATTTTAATTTGTTTTTTATCTCAGGGTACATGTAGTTCTTTTAACTATTAGTAAGGTCAGGTAATGCAAATTCAGGTTACTAGGTATTACAATTTAGTTATAAAATCTTATTATATAAAGTATAAACATAAGCAGGTTTTTTACCAAACGTTTACAAGATACTCGTTAAGGCAGTGTTCCACTTAAACGGTGACGGATAGCAGAGTGATGATGAATGGCTTGAATATACTAACCTCCAGCTTCTCAATAAAAGTTTGGTGTTAGTGTCCCAGGATGTAGTGGAAAGTTCAGTTCTTGATCTTCGCTGATTTTTCGTTTCTGGTGGTCACAGGTCCCGACGGAATTAGTGTAGTATTAAGTCCTTGCTCCGTTGTTGAAAGTGAGGTTCTGTATGTAAATTTAATTCTCTTTATTTTTCGTTGTAAGGTATTTATTCACTTCGACTTCTCCAGGTCTGGGGTTGTCTTCATTTATTTATTGTTTTCCATTATTACTCATTTGACGGTATGGTTAGTTAATTTATTCTTTAGATTTTTAATTTGAACTTTATCGATAGGTATTTTTATATTCTCGGAGTGAGAGCCTCGGAATTCGTCCAACCGTCTTTTTGATCAGTTACTGTATTTTAATTTGAATTAACAGTAATTTTATTTATTAGGTTTATTGGTTTTTTCTAGATTTATCACAACTGAACTGTCCTCGTTCATATTTAACAATTGAATGTAAAATCAACAAGATATCTTGCATTTTGTTGTCCCTAACATACATCTTCCTCTTATGTTATTGGATAATATTTGTTATCCTAGAGCCGTAATTAGGAAATATTCTTACCCTTATTTAATAAAATACTCCCTTCTTGGAAATTACATTAAATCATATAAAACTTTCACTTAATCTGCCTTATTAAACCGTATACATTTTACTACATTTTCTTCTTAATCGACTTATTTTAAAAGGTATTAATTTCCTTTTACAAAATACTAATTTTAGGCCTATTGGTTTTATTACATGTGTTATAATTTTTTGTTTTTAATTTAATTTTTCTGACCTGACCTACTGTACAAAGAGTCACTGGCTTATGGCCAATTATTCTAATTTTAATTTCCTGATTTCAATTTATTATTATTATTTAGTTTATCATTGAACCCTTCATTGGTTTATAACTTAATTACAATGACCACTTGACAATTTATTAACAATATTATTGTCTTCCTGGCCAAGTTTACAAATACAGTATTATTTTATATCTTCATTAATTATTCAAAGTAAATACACTTAACATGATACAATACATAATAAATACACTTGTATTTAATTACTTAAATACAAGTTTAACATGAATGAAATTAGTATCCATTACTTAATACTTTTTTAAAGCTACGGCTTCACACCTGCTACATACAAAACACAGAATAAATATCATGTAAACACAATATCATGATAAAGCACAACAACATGTACATCTTTATAAAACATTAAATATTAATTAAACAGTCTATTATTTTCAAACTTGTCTATAGTAAATTCATCTCATTAGACACTGTGTTTATAGTTTACATCTTCCACTGATCACTCCATATTTTATATTTAGATACATTTTTACTATCTTATTACCTAGTAACCTTACTAGGTATTATTCATATATTTTTTAGGTGAGGTTTGCCTTCCTGACCTTAATTATGGCATACCTTGGGTATTATTCGAATTTCTATGGACAAAGTTTTTATGTAACGTCGGGGACCTTAACTTTGTTATGTTACAATATATATATATTATAGTATATATTATACTATAGTATATATTATATTTAATATAGATAGTAATTAATTTTAATTAATATCCCATATAGGATATTTGACATAGATCTACACATCCCAAGTTCTAAGTCAAATATAGGAAGATCTACATTTGCTGAACATTTAAGCTTACAACATCACAACATAAAAAGTATTAGGGAGAGTTTGGACATATTACATAAATGCAAGAAATCACTTAAACTGGACACTCTCGAACGGTTTGAGATATATAAAGCCACTAAAGAGAATTACAATCGTATCCTAAACGAAAAATCAATACATAAAAATAATATTTTATTCAATAGAGTCAATGATATAGAACGAGAAATTAGCTGTGTCAGATTGATAAAGTTGATCGAAGGTCAAATCGGTATTGATTAGTTTTACCGTGTAACGCGTTCCTGTGCAGGTTCATGGTGGCCGTGTTTATTGTGTTTCATTCGTTTTTAATATGTGTTAAATTATTTATTTTTTTTGTACTATGTATGTGTTGTTTTTTATTATTTGACGAGATGTATAAACATCGACAAATGTAGTTTTAACTATATTCATGAGGATCTGATGATGACACACTAGTTGTCGAAACTTGAGTTATCCTATATTTGGATTTTAAGAAGCGCGACAGAAGGTAATAAACCTGTTTTATAGTAAATAAAACAGTTGATAGCAAATGACAATCAAAACATTACAAACAAGTTGAGTCACCAATGTTCTTGCAATATTCAGTGTACGCTAGGTATGATCTCTCCAGTTGTTTTGTTGTTGTTACAGACATGGCACTTATCAGACGTGGTATGAGCAGATTATATACAATTTGGTATTATCACATTGTTCAAAGTAATTAATTTTGTTGTCACAAATTGTCTAAACTATATAGTGATTTTTTTTTTTAATTTTGTCATTAGATTTAAATGATTTATTTATGTCTCGTATTAACTTCTGTCAAGTCTTCTCATATCTGTTTTGTATTCAGCATTGCATTCATCAGTATGATGAGTGTTTGTAATAAAATTGTCAGAACAAAGGAAAGAACAAAGAGTAAAGGATTGAAATTGGCATGTGGTCCTTAGATGGCCGAACGAAACAAAACAAAAATTGTCAGCAACGTTTTCTATAATTTAGTCAGGTCTCAACAGTTTATCTCCCTCTTTCAGTATATCCTGAACATAATGAAATCACTTGTTTCATGCTTGCACTGCTGCCTGGACTAATCGTATGAGTATCTCTTTCAGTTGCTGCTTCTGTCTTGTACTGTCTTAATAAGCCCATACTGAAAGATATGGCTTTGCTATTCATAATGTTGTATTTTGCTTCCAATATTTGAGTTAATATGCAACCAGTAAAAAGGAAAGAGTTTTAACACTTTGATGCCAGTGGGCAAAAATTGACGTCCTTCACTGTCACTGTTTCTGTATGGTGCCATATGTATAAATACATCCTCAGAACTGTTTTGAAACAAGACCTGTTCTTATAGTATTCAAATCATCCAGTAGAGTGCATTTGTATTCCTTTTGTAACAACAGTGACAAAAACTCAATATGTGGTAGTTTAGTTAAATTGTTGTGTTAGTTGGTTACGTGGTACATATAAAATTCCATTGAGCTTAGAGCTGTTTTAAATTATTTTACATAAAAAAATTGCAAAAATACAACTTTATAAAACTGTAGTAGAAACATTATGCAGAATATTGTGTAGTGTGTTTATAACAAATAATAATAGCACCATGAGTTTTTAGTAATTATATATGTGTTACCTTTAATTCCCAAAACATCAGTTTTTGAAAAGCAATTATAAGCAACATAGAACCTGTTTTAAACAGGATATTTAGAACTTTATAAAAACATAGGTATCACATATTTTCATCATATGGTTTAGAAGCTATAGTATTTTAAAGGAAAGTAAGCCCAACCTGGGCAAAGGTTTAAGGCCAACCTGCAACTTGTTTTAAGGGTCTGACATCAAACTGTTAATAAATAATTTTAAATAAAATAAAATCGTTTGCTTTCTCTTTGTGTCATTAATTTCTTTTTTTTTTCTTACTAATTAAGTGCAGGGACATCAAACGCTCTGGGTCTTGTGTGACTGCACCTGTCACACACACACCCAAGAGAGCTTCTGCATATGATTCTATTCAAACCCATACTAGCATATACTTATTTATGTGTATCCAAAATGCCTATATCAAGGAGAGCCTGAGGTTAATAATCAAGAAAATCCATCAGTACATATTCAAAGCAGACTTTGTTGAAACTTTGTTAAATTAAAAATAATAAAAGACATGTGTATTTACCATCATTGTATTCACATCTTAGCACAATTGATCCAGCTACTGAGGTAAGAATCGTGTGTTTTATAATGTATCAAAGGGTAATATTTGTGTCAGAGCATATGTATTTAATTTTTGTTGTTGTAATTATTACTGTTGTTATTTTTATTTCATTGTGAGTTTCATGTAATAAAGAAAATTTTTTCAGATACCAGTGTGTTGCATAGTCCTCACTTTGACTGGGTCGTGGCTCATGTAGGGAGTTCTTTCCCACACACTGTTATAACAAGGGTCTTGTCTTGTGGGTTAAAAGACTTCTGTCAGAACCAGCAAGGAACTAGTGTCAAGGTAAATACTTTCAATACGCGTTTGATAATCCGGTTTTTGTATAGAAATATAATGTGATATGCATATAAGTATTTTTTCAAAAGTGGCGTGGCCATATTGAAAGACTCGAGAAACAGAATAAAATATATGTCGGTAAAATCTGAGTAATGTGATGACTTGTTTTAGAACCTCCATATTTTGCAGCCACTTGTTTTATAGATAAGTTTGAAAATTAATGAAGTTCAGTTCAAGGAATTCAGTTAAGTTACTGAAATTAGGAGAGAAGAATAATAGTGAAAAAAGCATGAACATGTGAGATATATGCAGAAAACATAGAGGACAGAATAAAAGAAAACCGTCTAGATCAGTGGTTCCCAAAGTGGGGTCCACGGACACCTGGGGGTGCGCAACAGTGTCGTAGGGGTCCACGGACACTTTTAAGAAAAAATAGAATATACCAAATTTTCTCCAATTTTTTGTAGTCTAAAATCTAAATTTTAGAATCTTAAAACAATTAGTAGAAGATTCCAGTATTTTTTTTTGTTCAAACTAATTGTAATTGTAAAAGTAATTTCAAACTAATGGCTTTAATAATGTCTTTAAATCATGTCATGTAGCAGATCTGTTTGTCAGCCGGACTGACTAGAGTGCCGCATCAACGCAGAACTGATCGTGCTGTTTTAGTCCACATATAACCACTATATCTAAGCAAAATGTTTTCCATGTAGCTGGTTTTACGCCTAAGTAGCTGGATTTTGACATGTGTGGCTGGAAAGATAGAACAGAGGTTGGGAAAGTTAAGAAATAAACTTGATGTCGAGAATGACTTAATATTGAAATTATCAGACATTAAACCTAATATTGCAGAGCTACTTGTTCAAAAGCAGGTTCATTGTTCACACTAAACTATGTTTGATATTATTAATATTATAATTTTGCAAGTTAAGAGAATTTTGATTTTAATACATTTTAATTAAAATTTAAGAGTTTGTAACATATTTACTGTTTGCTTTATTTCATAACTCAGACGGGTCCATGAAATTTTTAATTTTTTGGAGGGGTCAGCGGAGTGAAAAGTTTGGGAACCACTAGCCTAGATAATGATAGTGTCAACAGGTTGTAGTTGCAAGACTACAGTAAGGAAGATATTTATAACTAGAGCTAGGAATTTTAGGTGCTGCACCTTAATTTTTTTTTTGCTATTAAAATGCCCAAATTAGCTTGTCTTGTGAAGAAAACATTAAATAAAGACTCCTAACTGTGTTTTGATTGCACCTTTTTGCACTTTTTTTCAATGCAAGCACCTTTTTGCACCTTTTCTCAATGTCATCACCTTTTTGCGCTTTTTTTACCTTTTTTGGCTCCTTTGCCACATTTTATTCCTATAATAATTAAACAAAGAACACCGAACATGTGCGGCATCACCGCATCTACTATATTTTATACTAGATGAAACCACTGATAGGCAGATGAGGTATGTTCTAAACATTTTAGTAGCACCCCTAAATGGACAGCAAGTAAAGCCCATGCTGTTGAAAACACTTTCTGAACAAAACAGACAATGCCAGTGTGATGCAAAGTTTCAACAACGCATGTATTGTGTTGTGGCCTGAAGGAATAGAATATGATCAAGTGTGGCTAGTACTTACGGACCAAGCACCTTACACGTTATTGGCTATTGCTAACATGAAACCTATATACTCTAATCCAAAACATGTGACCTGCATTGCACATGCTTCGAGTTTGTGAGGCACTAAAAGATGAATATTGTAATATTACGAGTTTTCGTGTATTGATAATTAGTTAACGATGTTGATGTCGAACCTAATTAAGTGCCTCAAACGTTGTTCGCCATTTTGTAAGTAGACGAATGTCTGTCTCATTAAAATTTTAGTATTATTAAATTATTAATTTCGCATGGTTGTTAAGAGTTGTGAGCTCGATGTCGAATGGTTTAAGTTGACTCACCTGCTTGTCGCTGAGGTGATTCGAAAGGTGTGTCCCTTCACTGAAAATTATATAAGTATTACAGTTATCAAAATACTTACTGGTGATGATTGGAGGCTAGTAATGTGTGAGTGTATTACTAGCGAGAATCATTCGATTCAAATTCTCGCCGCAGTCTCTAGTACCAACCGTGGTTGTCGCTCACCTAAGCTGCAAGTCTTATTCATTTACAATAATAGTCAAACTCGTTTATCATCCGTGAAATAATGGTTTATTATCTGAACTCATCTTTAATAATTGTCAGTGTACAATGATCTTACTCATTTGCTTTTAAAAAAGTTAATATCGAGTATGGACTCTTCAAAATTAAACAAACTCAGGTTGGCCAGACTGCGTCTAATAATCGACTAGTCTGGATGTAAATAATTTCGTTACTTTACTTTATAAATATAGCAGGTTCTTTTAGTCTACAAGATACACTTTAACTAAAGAAATGCACTACTGCAATAATTAGTAGGTGGAGAGTAAAAAATATTATTTGATTCCTTAAAATATAACATAAACATTGAACGAGTGTTCGTAACTTGAATTGTAGGTTAAATTGGGTTCATGGTAACCTAACTTATTTGGTTTTAAATGACTAATGATTCATTAAATATGTTAATTATTTTATACAACACTGTTATAAAGGAAACCCAGTGATAATTTCGTTATCTATCTTCTAATATTGGATATAAACAACGAACAGGTAATTAAAATTTATCCACTACTATGGTTAACGAGTAGGTTACATCTAGTTATGGTCTTACAATTAAACACAAGATTATACTTAAAATACTATAAGTTCAGGGTTCATTTGATTCCCTCATTGACGATTCATTGTCTTTTACAAAATTATTACAATTGCTTTTATTAATTTGAAAGTCAAAATTGTTAATGGTCAACTCTTTCGTTGTTAATTATTTAATTCAATCGTTAAAATCCCCTTTCCATCAAAATAGGGTTAGATTTGATTTAACTTTGATTTAATTAAATTCGCTGATAGCATTCTTTGCTTGTTTAATTATTTATATAAAATAATAATCGTGGGCACTGATACTTGCATGTACCGTCGATCTTGTAGTGTCACTATTACACAACTTTTCTTTCTTTATAATTTTTTTTTGGAAACTGAATTAACTTTTATTAATTCGTTTTCACTCACTGCCTATGCACATGCACTCCGATTAAGATCACTGGTTAAAATAAACTGCACTTTCCCTCTTATCCGACCTAACCTCAACCTGGAGTTTCGAGGTTATTATGCTTTATCAGCTGTCGGCCTATCAATTCAATGTTTTGTGGTCACTCTAACCCACGTGGAGTCTGCGTCGATGCTTGAGATGAACTGTTGATGTTACCTGTGTCGGGATTCCACACTTTGTAGTTAATAATAATGGGCCCTGATTGGCTAATTGTCATTATTTTCGTGAGCTCTCGGCAACGTTCGGCAAAATAGACGCTCAAGTCAGCGTCAGTAGGCTGGTGTCAAGATTATGATTCTCTGGTTTCACTAGCACGCCCACGGGCTTGCAATTAATTCTTTTTTCTTATAAATCAAATAATTTACTTATAATTATACTGATAACATTTTCATGAGTACCATTGTTTCTATTTTTTATCACGAGTATTTTGCATACCCTTATCGTATAGTTCTGCTATGGGGTTGATAAAAACACATTTCGTACAAACTAATTATATCTCTTATTTGACATATTACATTAATTACATTGTTTTTCTTCACTTGTGTCTATGGTGATAATTTATTAGTACTGTATAATACATTTTCACACATCGTTATTTAATTACATCTATAAATTATCCATTTTCCTTGGATTAGACTCTAGGCCTATTGTCATATTAATTGTTTATCAATTAATTTATAATATTAGTGGTTGATAATACATCTTTTTTGTGGCCTATGCATAATGTACTTGTCATTACCACTTCTGATAGTGTCAGCATTAGTTATTATTGGTTTATATTACTTTAATTACAGTTTCTGGGATTATTGTTTAGTACACTTGAGTGTTACATTTTTTCATTAGTTGCATTTGTGCACATTTATCTCTTTATTATATTTATTCCATATCAGTGTTCTGATAGCAAGTTTTAATACTTGTCAGTGTATTCTGCTTTTATATTGGGAACTACAGTGAAACCTCGGAATGCGAGTAACGTGGTCTACGAGTGTTTTGCAAGACGAGCAAAAATTTTAAATAAATTGTAACTTGATAAGCGAGCGAGGTTCCGCAATACGAGCATCACGTGTGCCTACGTTTTCCCCTTCCCTCTGCCTCTCTTTCCTGGGCGATTGTGTGTAATATTCTCCCGCGCTGGAACTCAGTTGGCGTGCCTCGCTCGCATAGTCAACACCGTACGAGCGTATACATGTTTTGTTTTTTTCATTAGTGTTATTAGTGTTATAATTAGTGTTATAACTGTACTGCAACAATGGGCCCAGTGAAGGAAAAGAAGGCTGAAAAGGAATTCGGTCGGAAGAAGGAGATGATTACGATGGAAGTTAAAAAGGAAATGATCGAAAAGCACGAACGAGGTATGCGAGTGGCTGATATCGCGAGATTTTATAACAAGTCTATGTCAACGATTTGCACAGTATTAAAGAAGAAAGAAGAAATAAAAGGGCTAGATGCAGCAAAAGGAGTCACAAGAGTATCAAAGCAACGGCCACGTGTTCTGGAAGATGTAGAAAAGTTGCTTCTCATTTGGATAAATGATAAGCAACTAGCAGGTGATACTGTGACCGAGAATTTAATCTGCGAGAAGGCAAAGACGTTGTATGCCAACCTCATAAGTAAACTGCCATGTAGTACACGTACGTCAACAGAAATCGAAGAAAGCTTCAAGGCCAGCAGGGGATGGTTTGATAACTTTAAGAGGAGAAGTGGCATCCATAGTGTTGCGAGGCACGGGGAGACTGCAAATTCGGATGCTAAGGCATTCACTGCTGAGTTCCAGAAGCTCATTGTTACCGAGTGTTACCTGCCGCAGCAAGTTTTTAACTGCGATGAAACAGGACTTTTTTGGAAAAAGATGCCGAAGAGGACCTACATTACAGCAGAAGAGAATGCAATGCCCGGTCACAAGCCCATGAAAGACCGTTTAACCCTCTTATTGTGTGCTAATGCCAGCGGGGATTTAAAAGTAAAGCCCCTGCTTGTGTATCATTCCGAGAATCCACGAGCCTTCAAGAAATGCAAGGTGCAGAAGAGCCAGTTAAATGTTATGTGGAGGTCCAACACTAAGGCTTGGGTCACTCGTATGTTCTTTGTTGATTGGATGAACGAGGTCTTTGGTCCTGTAGTGAAGAAATACGTTTTAGATAATAATCTGCCGCTCAAAGTCTTGCTGGTTATGGACAATGCTCCTGCTCATCCTCCAGGCCTTGAGGACGACTTACTGGAGGAATTAAAGTTCATTAAGGTTAAGTTCCTTCCTCCCAACACTACTCCACTACTCCAGCCTATGGATCAGCAAGTCATTTCGAACTTCAAGAAGCTATACACCAAAGCACTATTTCAGAGATGCTTCGAAGTGACCGAAGGAACAGAACTTACCCTCTGAGAGTTTTGGAGAAATCATTTCCACATCGTGAACTGCCTGAAGATCATCGATAAAGCATGGGATGGGGTCACCAAGAGAACTCTCACTTCTGCTTGGGGAAAACTGTGGCCTGACTGCGTTCTTGGACGTGACTTTGAGGGGATTGCTGGTGAAAATGAGCCGCCGATTGTCGATGAAATTGTGTCCTTAGGGAAGACCATGGGGCTGGAGGTGAATGACGCTGACATTCAAGAGCTGGTGGAAGAACATAGCCAGGAACTGACCATCAACGAACTGATGGACCTGCATCGCGAACAACAGGAGGAGGTTATGGAGGAGATCTCGTCCGGTGAAGAGGAGGAGGAAAAGTCAGAGGAATCTCTCACTTCAAATGAGATTCGGGAGAAGTGCAAAATGTGGGAAACGGTGCAAAATTTTATAGAAAAACAACACCCGAATAAGGCTGTAGCAATGTGAGCGATGAATCTGTTCAATGACAATGCAATGTCACATTTTCTTGAAATCCTCAAAAAGAGGCAAAAGCAACAGTCATTGGACAAGTTCCTTGTTAAAGTTGCACGAAAAGAAAACAATTCTAGTGAGCCAACAGATAGCAGTGATTCCGTTAGTGAAATTCGTGCTACACAATAACCCTTCTCATGTCATCTCCCTCACACCAACAATGACTCTATTGTAAGGTAAAGTGCAGTTTAATTTGTTTTACGTTATACTGTATTTTGTATTAGAAATGTTATGCGAATAAATATTTTTGTGTTGTGGAACGAATCATCCGCGTTTCAATTATTTCTTATGGGAAAATTTGCTTTGATATACAAGCGCTTTGGATTACAAGCACGTTCCCGGAACGAATTATGCTCGCAATCCAAGGTTCCACTGTACATTAGTTTGAAGTTGCTTGAACTTCTTGCATCTAGTATTAATTAGGGTTCACTTATAATTTGCTTTATTATTATTAATTTGGTGGACATAATCCTTGATTTGTCTCATCTGAACGTTATTCTTCATTATTTAGTGTCATGGGTTGAGTCCCTATTCTTTTATTACAGGTTCAAGTGAGATTTTTTTGTCCCAGGTACCCATTCTATGTGGTACACTTGGTTATATTAAATTAGATTTATTCAGCAATTATGTTCCTTTATAATATGATCTTTTGTACATTGAATGTTCCTTATAGTATCTAGTTATGTTACACTACAAGACATTTTGATTTAACATCATCTTAGTCATAGTTTTTTACTATTTTATTGAAAACTAGTTGGCCAGATTAGGTTATGTCCTAACTTGGTTTCTCAACAATGGCTGAATGTCAGGTTCTGTTTTCTACATAATGTATGATTTATTTACTCTTATCTAACACTGATATTTTATTGTTTATAGCTATGTTTCTATTTGGTTATTATCACAACCTTTATTATTGATTACTAGTGGTCTTTGACAATTTTAATTCCACTTTACAAATTTTTATGAGTACTTTGGACATTGTCTATTTGTTATGTTTATACATCATTTAATTATACAATTACCATACTGGTACTCACTCTCCCTCTTAATTTCTACCTTCAGTAGTTAATTTTATGAGTTCTGTTTGTCTGTACTGTTAAGTCATTGAATTCATTTGATTAATAAGTTTATGTCAGTGTCAAGTCACAGCTTAGGGATTTAAATCATGTTTGTTGACTCACTCTCATTTTCTTTTTCATTAATAATACTTTTGTTTTCATGGGTTAATTTATTCTTATCTATTTTATCTCCTTTTGGCATCTGACTTGATTAGGTTTTTTCCCTAGTTGCACTGATTCCTTTATCACACTTAATAAATTTCTTCTGGTTATTGTTGTCATTGGTTTCTTTCTCACTGTTTGATCTATTGGGTAATTAGGTACGTTGTCTTGTTGTTAGTCATGTCTTCTTTTCTTCAATTATACATTTACTTATAAATCATAGTTTAGTTTATTCCCGTACTTTGGTCATAATACCTTCTCTGTTCATGATTGCAAGTTCATTTTTTGTAGATTAATTTATTTAGAGTAGCTTTTAATCCATTTGTTATACCTTGGTGTTGGGTGTGTTATATGTACCATTACAATATTCATATGCTAATGAATTTCTGTCTTGCATTAAGAAATTGCTGAAAAAGGCAAAAGTCTGCTAGGATACAAAAGTATGTTGAAATTACAGGACTTCCTCTTCCAACTTCCCAAATTCTCACTAGATGGGGTACTTTTTCTGGACTCGTGACTTTAATAACATTGTGACTTGTTTCAAGCAAACTTTTTAATACATGAATGAATTTTAAGTCCTTATGTGTGGATGTAATTGGGTTTGGTACTGTTTGTATGAATATTTACATTTGAAATTGGCACCTTTTTTGCACCTTTTTCAGCTAAATTAAAGCACCTGTTTTGCACCTTTTTTACCAAAAATTTGCACTTAAAATTCCTAGCTCTATTTATAACCTTGGTGAACCCGGACTCTTTTGTCAAACTTTCCCGATGAAAACAATGATGGTGTCAGGTTAACGGTATCAGAACAAAAAAATCATTTAATTGTGATGTATGTGCATATTGTAACATGACATGATATAGCACAAAACTTACTAGTATAATTAATGGAAGAAAAGCTGAAAACTGAAGGAAAATAAAAGGTTATAACATGAAGAATGATAGCACAACACTACTAACTAATTTTTGACTAAGACAATGACAAGGACTAAACCCAATAGATTGGATAAGGTGAGACAAAAACAATAATCCAAACCACAATATGACAACAATTATGAGAGCCCAAATATTAACGAAAATAATGTATATTAAATAAAGTACAAAATTAGATAGGGCATTAAATAATATGTAATCTATAGAAAATACATATGTAATCTATATGTAATCTGTTATCTATAGAAAAGGTAAAAGAAAGGGAAATGTAAAATCAAAGATATGAATAAAATATACAATGTTAAATAATAAGCTATCAAAAGCCACTAAAATAAAATGAACCTGATTAACAATAGTTATTAGTAAAGAGGTGATAAGTGAATAAAAAGTGATAATCAATAAATACCAGTACAGGACCCAGTGATAGTAGAATAAACACATAAACACTAGTTAAAGAAAGTGCAGTGTAATTAACAATAAAATAATAAACTGGTAATAACAAACTATAAGTAATAGAGCAACCCAGTTATAATAATTTGTTAGTATAGTATAAGTAGGATAAAAGATATATTGTGTTATTGTTAATGAATGTTATAAAGTTATATAAAAAACACATAGAAAATAAATATAAAAAAGTAATATGTTAGATTGAAAACAGAGGGGAGTTAGGCACTATATTCTCTTAAATGAGTTTATTAGGGAATAATAGTGCATAGTTAATGTTCCAGTTTGTTATAGAGTTCTTTGATGGTAAATAACCAAAGTATTGTTAGATGGCAAATTATGTTAAAACAAAACCATTAAAACATGTAAAAAATTCAGATACAGGCATGGACCTATAAAGAGGTATTGAATTATGTGATGATTAAAACCAATCACGTGTCATGAGTTAAGTTAGTTTGTTTCAGTAATAATGTTTAGTAACCTAATAAATTAACATAAATAACTATAAACAATTGTTAAGAGTATAGGGTAGGTGATTTATGAAATCTAGGCATTAGGCTTAGCACTGATAAGCAGAATTTTGTGAATTTTAAGATAAAACAATAGCCAATAATAAAATAAAGTGTATAATTTGTTTAGGTATCAAAGTAAAAGTATAGGGTACAAAACTGGATAGATAATAATTAGTTTAAATGTAATTAACTAAAGAAATAACGAAACTGAAAAATTAGTAATCTGTTATAAATTCACCAAAGGTAACTTTGAGTGGTATCAAACTAATTTGTAAACAAAAAGCAAAATAATGGTGTTGTTGTATTTAATATTACAAATAGTATAAGGAAGTTACAATACTTTAAAAGATATTAATAATTTTGAATAGAAAAAAACGTTAGTTTGATATAACAATGTTATAAATTATCAGCCAAAGGGAATTAGTTTTTTACAGAGAGTTGCCATGACAACCAAACCTTGTTACATAGGAAACCGTTAATAAATCATCATTCCATTATTGAAGTTTGAGTAGGGTGGATGTACGAAGCCCACTAAGACATAAAAAGAAGTAAATCAGCCTATTTTATTTACAACGCTGATTAAGAAGATAAACATAATAACAATAATAACACAAATAGTAAAAAATAAATAAATTCAACCAAAGAAATAAAAAATAATCTGGAGAAATTGATGAAGAAGCCCCAGTGAAGAATTAACAACCCACAGATAGAAGAACATAGATGAACACCTAACTGAACCTTGAAACCAACATTAGCCAGCAGGACTGAGGGAATTTAAACACCGTAACCTGACCATTATCAGGTATGGTAACCAGTATCAGGTAACCTGACCATAACTTTCGCCATGAGAATTAAATAAACGAAGAAAACTAAACACCATAGCTGTGAGTCTACATACGGACGTAGCGGACAGAATAGCCAACCGCGAAAAAGTAAACATGTCGACGCAAAATTAAGCGTTATATTTTGAAGAAATTGTAATTATCGAACCCTATCTACAACTGTTAATAAACGTAGTACACACATTAAACTGTATGTTTGATTTTATACAACACAAGATAAAATTAGATAAAGCAATTAAAATATAGAATAATAAATTTGATGAAGTCGATTTACTATGCAGTGTTGGTCAACCAGACGGCGAGGCAGTAAATTCGAATTGAACGGCCGCACTGGTGAGTAGACGTTCGACATTCGTAAGTATTATAAAAACCGGTAACAAAGACTCGTTACAAATTGGCGACCAACTAGTAGGGCTAGAATTAGTTAATAATTCTTATAATTAAATCCAATAGATTCTAGCGGCGACTACCGAAAAGCGAAACAGAAAATGCACACAAGAGGCAAGTCTAAGCAACGCACGGCAGAGGCCGAAAAGGAAGTTGAGATGTTAGAGAAGGAGGCCGAGAAAGAAGTCAGAATGGAAGAAAAGGAAGTAACATTGGTTGAAGATGTGGAAGAAATATTAACCCCGGCCGAACCAACTAGAACTATGGAAGAAACAAAATTGGATAATATAATGAGGATAATGATGGAACAATTCGGAAGAATAGAGGAAAATGGTAAGAGAACCAGAAAAGAAGACAAGGAGAATTAGATAAGAAGTTTGAGTCATTAAATGACAATTTTAAGAAACAGGAGGAAAAAATTGTCAGTACCAACGAGAGTACTAAAATAGACTTAAAGCAGATAATTAACAAAAATAATGAAACATTAAAACAGGAAATGAAGGAGGAGATTAAACTGATAAGTGAAAAAATAGATAAAAGTAATGAGAGAACCAACGAAACATTGAAGCAAGTGAAAGAGGATATTGAAACGCTGAATAATAAAATCGAAAACAACCATGAAACCTTACAACTACAGTTGGAAGAGAACAATACTCAGATGGGTAAGAAAATAGAGGAACAAATGACGGAATTCCTTATACAAATGAAGGAAAAGACCAATGAGACAGTGTTACAAGTCCGCAAGGAAATCTTAAGCAAAATAAATGAAGCTGAGGATGAAGGAAAAAAGAGAGTTGAAGGACTCCAACAAGAAACAACGGAAAGGTTCAAGCAATTTAAACACGAAGTGGATCAAGTTCAGAAGGAGGCCAAGGAGGAGATAGGGCAGGTACAGACCAGATGTGAGGAGAAATGCAACCAGTTAGATGCATCAGTAAACGAAGTCAAGGGTAAAACAACGTCCCATGAAGAGAAGATAGAAGAATTCCAAGTATGAGAGTTGCGTCTCCAGGAAGAAGTCAACGCCTTGAAGGATAGACCATTTATCTGTTCCCATATCCCATGCATCGAAAACAGGGAAATAGTCAATTTTAGAAACTATAAACGCAATCCCATAGAATTCTTAGAGCGAGTTGAAGAAAGCCTATCAAGAACCCGGGAGTACGGTGGACAGTAATCAAGGGTATGCTTGATGAAATGTTCAAGGAGGTCCATGACAATTGGTGGACGGCAGTACGGCCGGACATTCGAAACTTCGTCGAATTCAAAGATCAATTCAAGAATAAGTACTGGTCCGAGGCTACACAACATGTAGCAAGGAATAACATCAGCAACGGCCGATTCGATCCGTATCTAGGACAATCTCCTACGGCGTATTTTTTGGGCAAAGTCAGCATAGCCAGGAACTTGGAGCCAAGCTATCAAAAGCCACTAAAATAAAATGAACCTGATTAACAATAGTTATTAGTAAAGAGGTGATAAGTGAATAAAAAGTGATAATCAATAAAAAACCAGTACAGGACCCAGTGATAGTAGAATAAACACATAAACACTAGTGTAATTAACAATAATATAATAAACTGGTAATAACAAACTATAAGTAATAGAGCAACCCAGTTATAATAATTTGTTAGTATAGTATAAGTAGGATAAAAGATATATTGTGTTATTGTTAAGGAATGTTATAAAGTTATATAAAAAACACATAGAAAATAAATATAAAAAAGTAATATGTTAGGTTGAAAACAGAGGGGAGTTAGACACTATATTCTCTTAAATGAGTTTATTAGGGAATAATAGTGCATAGTTAATGTTCTAGTTTGTTATAGAGTTCTTTGATGGTAAATAACCAAAGTATTGTTAGATGGCAAATTATGTTAAAACAAAACCATTAAAACATGTAAAAAATTCAGATACAGGCATGGACCTATAAAGAGGTATTGAATTATGTGATGATTAAAACCAATCACGTGTCATGAGTTAAGTTAGTTTGTTTCAGTAATAATGTTTAGTAACCTAATAAATTAACATAAATAACTATAAAAAATTGTTAAGAGTATAGGGTAGGTGAATTATGAAATCTAGGCATTAGGCTTAGCACTGATGAGCAAATTTTGTGAATTTCAAGATAAAACATAGCCAATAATAAAATAAAGTGTATAATTTGTTTAGGTATCGAAGTAAAAGTATAGGGTACAAAACTGGATAGATAATAATTAGTTTAAATTAATTAACTAAAGAAATACGAAACTGAAAAATTAGTAATCTGTTATAAATTGTATAGTAATATTTTATTTACAACGCTGATTAAGAAGATAAACATAATAAGAATAATAACACAAATAGTAAAAAATAAATAAATTCAACCAAAGAAATAAAAAATAATCTTGAGAAATTCATGAAGAAGCCCCAGTGAAGAATTAACAACCCACAGATAGAAGAACATAGATGAACACCTAACTGAACCTTGAAACCAACATTAGCCAGCAGGACTGAGGGAATTTAAACACCGTAACCTGACCATTAACGAAAATTGAACTTGGAATTCACCAAACTACACAAGAAAGGACAAGCAGCAGTATTCCAGAGAATTCTTACCCATGATAAGCAGAGACGAAGGAGCGTTAAGTATATTTTAAATACAACTTCACCGAAAAAACACCAGACAATCCACAATAATTGAACTAAACTTTTCACTTCACTAATCACTTGAATTAACGTTGGAACTTAATTTTATTTCACAAACACCTCAACTAGAATAAATATATATGAATCCAAATTTGATGTTTCATGAATATGTTTTAAAAACGGAAGGTTTGCTAAGTCACAATAACCTATAAAGCACTAATTCCACATCGGTAATTTACCGTTATTATTTAAGTATATCATCTGTACAATAATATTTATAAGGTATATTGTAAGATTTTGTACTTTTATTAGTCTGTATAACCACATTTTCTGTAGTCAAATAACTTTCGCCCTGAGTATTAAATAAACGAAGAAAACTAAACACCATAGCTGTGAGTCTACATACGGACGTAGCAGACAGAATAGCCAACCGCGAAAAAGTAAACATGGCGCAAAATTAAGCGTTATATTTTGAAGAAATTGTAATTATCGAACCCTATCTACAACTGTTAATAAACGTAGTACACACATTAAACTGTATGTTTGATTTTATACAACACAAGATAAAATTAGATAAAGCAATTAAAATATAGAATAATAAATTTGACGAAGTCGATTTACTAAGCAGTGTTGGTCAACCAGACGGCGAGGCAGTAAATTCGAATTGAACGGCCGTACTGGTGAGTAGACGTTCGACATTCGTAAGTATTATAAACCGGTAATGAAGGCTCGTTACAATATGGCTAGGCAATTTGCAGAACTTTTAATAATTGAGTACATAATAAAATCCCATTTCTTCTCTGGTGATAATACCAGTGCTTTAGAAATAGACTGGCATTCAAACAAAAAAGTTCGTATTACAAAGGAAATAATAAGTGAGTGGTTATCAACGTTGAGAAAAGAAAAAAGAAATGTGACTTATTTTGTACAATACCATGTCGCACCCTGACAATTAATAGTGTACTAACACACAATTCATATTTGTGTCCCCAAATACCATGAGTGTCTGCCAGCCTTTAGGATCAATATATCATTAAAAAATCTTAACGTTTCTCTATATACGGTGGGTGTCGAAACATTTGGTAAATAATGTCAACAACATCAAACACCCATTGGCTGAAATGTTGAAAAAAAAATTGTGACTGTTTTGGACCCAGTCATGTGAATTATCACATCTGTTCAACAAATAAAACCACAGGGATTTGTAATTGTTTTATTAAGTGTTGTTTCTCTGGCCTCTACTAAACCTTAAGACAAAGAACTACTCGCCTTTTAGACATGTTTAGAGTGAGCTGCAGTGACTTTTTGGATACTTACAAACAACTTGAAACAAAATACATTCCTCAAGTAAATTATATGAAAGCATAGAAATAACATGTTTATATAACATCTTATTTATCGGAATAACATCTTACTGTGATAAAACAGAAAATAATGAAGATACTTCAAATGCGTATTTCGTTAAAAGTTGCTTTGCAGCATGCTGCAAAAGTTAAGGCATATTTTTTACATGTTGGCAGTCCCAAAGGACTTGATACAATGTACAATGTGTAATGTGTAAAGCGAATATAAAATTAGAAGATATCGGTCTAAATACAGTGACAAAACAAACCACAATAACTGATTTTTTTTGTAATTAGTGCCATTGCAGTTTTGGAAGTTTAGTGTAATAATAAAAGTAGTGTACATGTATAAAATTTGAGAATTCCTTTATTGTGGAATTATTCTTAGCACCATTTAATTATAGTAGTCTTGATTATCCTGATTCTGAGTTTTGCATTATCCGAGACATACTTTTTTTCTTTATCTCACTTTTGTTAATACACCCATATTTGTAACGCACTTTATAAATACATAATCATTTTTTTATGAATGTACAAAATGAACAAAACCATACATGAAATAACCGCAGGTTTTCTGGATGTGAAGATGTCACAAAAAAAGATATGGAAGAATGGGTAAACAAGAAAGGAAACGAATTTAGTGACGAAGAAAGTTCAACTCCCCACATTTCACATGCAGACAGATTGGCTTCCTTGGAACTGCTGTTACAATACATAGAACACCCAACAAGCTCAAGAACCTGACTTAATTGTATTAAAAAGATGGAAATACATTACAGGTTGGAAAAGAGCAAATACTATTCACAAACAGGCAACTGCCACAATCTTTTAAAAAAGACTGACTTTGTTTAGTCAATTTGATAACTGTATTCATGTATACACAATTAAATCCCTTTTCTTAGTGTCCTTTTTCTTCTTCTGCATTTATTTTAAACTGTAGCCCTACAGGCTTACAAAATTTCAAATTATAGGGCCAGTCAAATTCCAAATTATTATATTGACCAGTAAACATAGTAAAATAACAAACATTTTGTTAATTTTCTCAATTTTCTGAGTTTTTGATTATCTGAGGTAGTCGAGATCCACATTAACTCAGTTAATTAACACTATGCTGGACTGTAATAAAGTTTAGTGCCATATTTAATGTATCGTGTGTAAATCTGTAAAGCAAAAATGAAATTAGAAGATACTGGTGTTAATAAAGTGAAAAAATAAAGTACAATAACTGATTTCTTTTAAATTGGTGTGCATACAGTTTTTGAAGTTTTGTATAGTATTGTAAGTACTGTATGTATATAAAATTTGAGAATTCCTGTTCTGTGGAATTATTCCTAAGATAGTTTTACCAAATCATGTTTGTTTCCATAGAAATAAAGTGTTTGGACCATATAGATTATACACGTATACATTATAGATTAACATAATTTTATTTAATTTCAGGCTCCAAAAATAAATTCTGTTGTTGGAATACTAGGTCATTTGGCAGGAAGTCATTTTGCTGATATTAAAACAGCACTTTTGGAGCTCTTTCAGGTAAATAATTTAAAATTTGTCAAAATTGTGTGTTTCTTCTTCTTCTTCTTCCTCCTCCCCACCTCCTCCTCCCCTCTGCTCCCTCCTCCTCCTCCTCCTCCTCCCTCCTCCTCCTCCTCCTCCTCCTCCTCCTCCTCCTCCTCCTCCTCTTCTTCTTCCTCTTCCTCCTCCTCCTCCTCCTCCTCCTCCTCCTCCTCCTCCTCTTCTTCTTCTTCTTCTTCTTCTTCTTCCTCCTCCTCCTCTTCTTCTTCTCCTTCTCCTCCTCCTCCTCCTCCTCCTCCTCCTCCTCCTCCTCCTTCTTCAACCAATGGCTTTATAGTCCAGTGCTGCTTTCAGCAATCATTCCTCTGTCATCCTTTGCAAATGATCCTACCGTTGTCTTCTATAAGCTGAAATAATTTCATTTATGTCCTCTACTTTGAGTTCTGCTCTGATATCCTCATTCCTTACCCTATCTGGCAATGTATAGTTTAAAATGCTTCGAAGAAACTGCATTTCAGCACTTTGAATCTTGCCGCATTCCTTTTTTGTCATGACCCATGCCTCACTTACATAAGTCAATGTGGGTATTGCAGTTGTCGTATAATATTTAATCCTTGTGCTATGTCTTGTTTTATTTCTAAGATGACTATGAATATTGTAACGTTACATAACCCCTGCCCAAATATGATAACATAATCACCAGAGTTAAAACCAGTAATCACCCATTTTTAAAAGTCAGAAATGGTGAGTAGGTATCAAGCTATGAGAACCTTTGTACACTAAAAACACTGTAAACAATAATCATAAAAGTGCAGTGTACAGAGTGGAACATAGTGTACTCGGTGAAAGTGTCAAACATTTAAAAAGAGCATCTCACAAATTTGTCCTGGAGATGAAAAAACAATCAATATTGTAGCAGTGGACTATATTGCTGTTGACAAGCTTTGTATTTTTTGTATTTGTTGTAATTTTATATTGTGTAGGCCACAAAGGTCTTGTAACTAGGAGTAATATTTTTGTTTAATATAATTATTTTGTTTAGATGTAAAATAATCCAGGATTATGTATAAAATAATAATATACCAAATAATACTATGTTAGCAAGACGGCATGTAAAAAATAGTGTAGAGTAAGGATACATTAAATGAATTATAAATCATAAATAAACCAAAATAAAGGGGATTAAAATATAAAATACCAGTGTACAAGTTTAAGAAAAAATATAAAGAAAAACTGTAAATAAATTCAATTTGATTATAGATAAACTCTATAAAGGATTATTTTTTCTAAAAAGAAGAAATGAAATTATATTATGAACAAAAAACAAGACACCAAGTAAGTCACTAATCACCAGCTTTAATTTTCACAGTTAAACAGTTCGTAATTAACAACACAGTCTCTTACAATAAATCAAATACAAATTGTTCACACACAATAAAATGTCACTAATATTAACACAATTGTATTACAATAAATTGTAATTATACCGCCCGATTATAAAACGCAACACTTTACTAATAACTACTTGAACGTACACAGTAATCTCGCTACTATAACTCTCGAACCGCTCTGTAAATATCTCGCACTAAAACTGAAAACTAAGGCCGCTACCGCCTTGTATTTATACAACGCTCACAGACCAGAAGATTCCAAACTATGCATTAATGTCAGTGTGTACGACGTAATTAATTGCGGCCTTGACACAGTCCATGCGGCTGGCAGCTTCCATAAAAGTCTCGCGAGCGCATGTTGAAATCACGTACGCCACAAAATTTAGCCGTATTCTGCTGGATTCATCTGGAACATTCGATAAACACGTAGATTGTTCTGTAATGTCGTAGCAATATAGCTATCTTTAATTTTTCTGCAATCCATTTACTCAAAGTCTTATTCTTTGTCAGGGTTCTACTGCCTCAGTTTCCAGACCTTACTCTGAGGCTGCTGTGGGTACTACAAGTATTATAAAGTTTTACATGAACAGGTTACTGGCCTGTTGCACAACCCCGTACCAGGAGGACCAGAGACTCTTCTGTCAGGGTTACCATACCTTAGCCAAAAGGCCCCTGTTTTGGGGCGCAGGAGATTCTCCCTCACCTTTCGCTTTCTGAGATAGGATTTGATGGCTTTGTATCAGTTATTCTAATATTGAACGTGTCTTAGTATTTCCAGTGCTCACCTGTCGGCATCAGTGAATACTCTTAAGATCCTAAGCCACCCACAATTAAGAAATTAGAATGAAAAAAAAAGACCCTAGCCTTCGAGTACTCTAATAGCATCGAGGTCAGAAAAGAACAAGTCAGTCAAGAGAGACTAGACAGGAAAGATTAAAAGGAAGGGATCTCACCCAAGACAAGTTGAAGTAAATTGAGACTCCAGCTAGGGTACTTCGGGATTGCCAAACCTGTATCCACAAGATGTGGACCCCTGATGCTATTGATTTCTTTTGTTGTGTTATCCTAAACGTTGTCTTTAGTTTGTTGTATAACATATGTACAAACCAAAACTAAAAATTTCTGTGATTTTTTTTATATTTTAACACGCATAATGGTGAAGTGTCCTTGCTGCTACAGAGGTTTGCCTCATGTTGGGTTAAAAATAGTAATTAGTAAGCAACACAGAAGTATTGGTATTCAGAAAGTGTACATATCTTTCATCAACCTCTTCTAAGACCAATCATAAGCAAAATTAACAATGGGTTAACATTTTAACTCTTTTTAAACCTTGTCGTATATGCTTGATTTTTAAGCACTCTGCTTTAGTTAGTACTACTCATGGCAGACAGTGCTGTGGGGTGAGAATGTTCAACTTGAATGTTATAGCGTGAATATGGCAGTGTCAGGATTTTTTTGATAATGGACCGACCAGAAAGACGATTTCAATTACCAAGTATATTAAACTTTATCATGGTAAATGTACTGACTGCCAGCACCGTAGCTGAAATTACCAGTAGACAGTTAAGATTATTTTGTTTGGTCATATTTGTTCTTTACATTTTATTTTTTAGGAAGTCAAGTGCCATTGGCATTCTGTCAAGTTGTGTCTTTAGTTTTGTGGATGATTTATTAAATCAACGGACGACAGCTGTTTATTGAATTATGAATTAGTTACATAATCCGCTATATTATAGATGGTTATATAATATATTAAAGTGATTACTGTTGTTGCAGTGGAGTTTAGAAGGCGGTTTAAGTTTAAGTGATGACAAGTCTGTGGTATTACAAAGGATAGCAACAGTACCATACTTATTGCAGTTGGCATCACTGTCCAGCACTTTGCTGCAAGCACTGTCAGCGGATGTTTTGCACGCACGTAAGTAACGTGGTATCACTTTGTTTTAATGTTTGTTCATCTACCATATTTATCACCCCATGTGTCTGTTTCAGAGACAAAAGTTTAGATTTAAGCGTGAGGTTATTATGCTGCTACATAATTTTTTTATTTACTGTTTTTATGGAGCCAAAGCTGGTCTTTAAAACAAACTATTATGAAAAAACTAGGGCTGTTCCCTGAATCAAAACTATGGCCATTTTTGAACTAGGGTGTTATCTACTGATGTGTCTAACTCTGATACATGACATTACAAGTTTTGCAATACTTCATCTGCTTAGTACCATAGAAGAAATGTAATAATATTTAATATAAAAAAAGAGATTATTTGAAGTAGTTAGGCCACACGATGAGAGAAGAATGACCTAAATTAAAATTAATTATGAAGAGAAAATTTAAAGGCAAGAGACGTATAAAAAGACAACAGATTTCTTGGCTTAGGAACATAGTGGAGAGGTGTGGACTGGTGTTCACCAAGGGTGTAGCATATCGCCTACTATTTTTAACGTTTATATTAGTTATGTAGTGACAAAATGGAAAAAACTAGTAAACCCTGGTTTTAAAATATGACAAGACACATATTTTTAAATGTACTTCTGTTTGTTGATGACTTACTTATCATTCAAGATTCAGAGTAAGTTTTACAGAAATATAGTTTTAAGCTTAATCAGATTTGCAATCAACATAAAATGAAAATCTTCACTCCAAAAACAAAAGTAATGGCATGTTGAGGCAAAGAATGAGAATGAGAATACTAATTAATCGCTGACCACACGAGCTAGTTTAACTACTTGGGAAATAATATTGACTATGAAAGGATTGTGATATAAGTGTTGAGTTAGTTAAATTGTAGATGATGTGGGGGCACTTATTTGTATTTTTAGAAACACAATCCATCAAAGGACATTATTAAAGTTTAGTTTGTAAAGGTACTGATTTTATCAGAAGATTCCAAAATAATATAATACAATAATATTATTACTAAAACTCACTGCTGCCAGAATTTTACCTACTGTCATAATCCCATTAAACTTACCTTATTAAATTACCCAGGTCGCCACGATATTTTAAGGTTGAATATCGAAACCTTTACACTCTTGCCCTTATAAAAATCCCACTATCTGACTACCCTTAAAACTCAGAAAATCCCAAAGAACGTTAGACGAGGTTTTCAGCACAGAATAGGAAATGATTATGGCGTAATAACTTACTCTAACACATGCTTTATATTAAACAGAATCTGAATTTATTTTAAAGTGAAATATGAATTTACGAATTAATAAAATAAGCATTTCTGAATCAACTAGCCTATGACATATGATTATGAACCAGTAAGTAATTTATATGTTCCCTTAGAGATCTCATTTAAACTGGACATTTTTATAAAAATAATAGAAATTGATATAAAATTATAATTTGTTTTGGCCATTTAAATATGTTCTTTCGCTTTTACTGAACTGCACATGGTCCGATTCATAGCACTGCCTGTTGAGACGCTTTTTTAATAATACCACTAAGTTACTCTTTTTATTGTTAAAACTGTTACATTATCCACTGTCACCTGTCACTAAATGCTGGTTTTAAACGGTTTTTTCGTACTGCTTCATTCTTCTTACACTACTTTACTGGATAGGCCGATTATAGCATTGTCGGCCTATCGCAAACGCCCGAGGCTACAGTTAAATTATGTCTACCCAGTATAAAGGTAGGCTGCTGACGACTACTATTCAACTCTACTGCTGTCTGATGCAAAAACTAAGATGACAAAGTTCTTACTATATAATTGCTGTTATCTGATGCAAACACTGGTGATAGACTGCTTACTGTGATTTACACAGAGAGAGGACTGCTGCTGGCAAACTTGAAACAATATTAGTTAATTCAATATTAAACTCTTACCTTAGGGTGCTTCTCCAAGGTTCTACAGACGAACACAGCTGCAGAAAGGATTATTTGGAATATACGGTACAAATATAAATACGCAGTTTATACTTGAACAAATAGTGTCTGGTTTATTGTACAAATTAATTAATTCATTTTACTTTGATGTCAATAAAAGTTCCAATTTCTTTAAGGGTATTTAAATATAATCTTCATTAGTAACTTAAACATGTCTTAATACGACATTTCTTAAACTACGCCAAATTATTTATATTTTTTAATGAACCAATACGTTTTATTTTTTCTTGTTTAATTTATATCTTTTCCCTTAGAGATCTCTATTTACATTTTAAATTCTTTTATAGTGAGCAATCACCATTTAGTTTAAATTGGTGTTAATATAAATATTCAGTGTTTTAGTTACCCATCCGCTGCGTGTTCATATGTTTGGTTGCACAAACTCGGGTTAATCACTTTCTTCGTTCAAACGCACTCCGACACTCGTTTATTGAGTTTAGTTGTAGTTTCTTTTATCACATTTTATTTACTTTGATTTAATATCCGTACACAGTATAATATATATTATATAGTCGGCCGACGTTTACTTGTTCGAACACTTAGATGTTTTTCCTTTTTCTGGCCGCGCTATATTGTTTATATATTTTAACGATTAATGTTTTAACCATTAACTGGATAGGCCGAATTGATTTTTACGGCCTATCTTGCACTCCCGAGGCCACTGTTTTTAATTGACGAACTGCTCTTTTTTACTGTTTGATGTGATTACTCTGGTGACAAACTGCATACTGTCATTCACAAGGGAGACTGCTGCTGGGGCTATTACATAATATGTTTAGTCTGGCTGTCTAGACATCAATTGTTTATGCTAACAGTGTGTTGCTGGTTACACTGGGGCACCTCACAGGTGGATACTGACAATTAAAAATTAAAACTGGATTAAAATTGAAACTGGGGTAGCACGCAATTCTGTACCGTTACAAGCTATTACGTAATACGTCTGGTTGGGCAGGCTACAGGCTTCAGACATAAACATAAATATAAATAGTCTGCCATAACATTGTATATATCAACAATCATTATTCTGTTCATTCAAATTATTTTTATTTTGTTCTTTCAACTCCTTGAATGTGATTTTTACCATCTTGTTCTTTAAACTTTTCATTGAAATTACTATTTATATTCTCAGACATTGTTCTCATTAGGTTATACAGATCATTCATTGACAACCCTTTTTCTTTTATTTTTGTTACCACGGGAGTGGATTTTGCTCCCGCCTCACTAATTACTACAGATTGTGCCCCGGCCATGTTAAACACACTTTTTTATTGTAATACCCTTTATATAAAAACTACAATAATTATTCACACATACGCCATTACCACAACCTATTTTCTGTGCCTCAAAACAGGTCTAGTTCATATAATATTTATACGAACATCCTGGCAGGGTCGCCAATGTAAAGGTATTGTTTTTATCAGAAGATTCCAAAATAATATAATACAATAATATTATTACTAAAACTCACTGCTGCCAGAATTTTACCTACCGTCATAATCCCATTAAACTTACCGTATTAAATTACTCAGGTCGCCACGATATTTTAAGGTTGAATATCGAAACCTTTACACTCTTGCCCTTATAAAAATCCCACTATCTGACTACCCTTAAAACTCAGAAAATCCCAAAGAACGTTAGACGAGGTTTTCAGCACAGAATAGGAAATGATTATGGCATAATAACTTACTCTAACACATGCTTTATATTAAACAGAATCTGAATTTATTTTAAAGTGAAATATGAATGTTATTGGCATTATTATATGGATGTATTGTATCATGAAACAATAGTATTTAATTCAATTAATAATATAACATCTTATCTTACCTTCGGGCTCTCCTCGAGGGTCTTACAGACGAACACAGCTGCAGAAAGGATTATCTGGATTTGAGTTTCGGAATAATGACGCTAACACAAATTTTGCGTATTCTAACAAATTGGCTTTCTTTAATACAATATTTGTTTTCCCTTTACATTCACCCTACACTTGCAATGCAGCACAGAAAGACATAAATATTTAACCCATCAATATCAACTAATCTGAAACTAGCCTAAAAATAGCGTTATTTTGGGAGCCAGCACTTTGCAACACACTCTCACTCATACTCTTTACATTTCTTTTTTATTTTAAAAGCCCGTTATTATAGTTCAATATTTGTATTTATTTTAATAGATTTATTGAATTGTTCAGACAGTGTTATGGAAGAAGTTAGAGTTCATTCAACTCCTGTCCCGACTAGGGATAGTGATAAAACTGATAACGAAACGAGAAATTGGTTTCGTGAGACAATGGGGGAGATTAAACAAATGTTTAATGATAATAATAAGAGATTTGATGCCAATGACGATTTTTTGTGTAAAAGTGTTAGTGAATTAAGGGACGATATTAATAGTCGTTTTGACACAAATGAAACTAATTTTAATGAACTTGAGGGTGATATGAACAGTAAACTAAATGCCTTAAATAATCGTTTAGACGAAAAATTTGAGACTAAATTCAATAAAATAAGTAGCGACATAAACAAATGCTTTGACACCAACGATGCTAAGTTTGACGTATTAACTAATTCACTGTGTAGTATTGAAGAGCGAATTAACGAAATATGTAGTGAAACGAAAAGAAAAACAGATGAGTTAAGAGAGTGTGTGTGTGTGTGTGTGTGGTAGATGGTAAAACAAATATGTTAGAATCTAACCAAAAAGAACTTGGACAACAAGTAATTACAGTAAATGACAATTTAAAAAGCTTTGCAAGTAAAGCGGGTAATAAATTTGAAAATGGGGTAACAAAAAGTGATACAGTAGATAACAGTAGTGATATTGAGAGCAGAAAATTAGTTGAGGTTAGAGGAGTGTTAGTTAGTGATCATAATGAGTTAGAAAGGGAGTATAGAGATAGTTTAATTGTAGAGGGTGAACAGGGGGCAAATTTATATGGGGTTAAATGTGAAGCAGAGACTTCACAAGTGGTGTATGAGGATAAGAGACCCTCACTAGGACATTTGGGTGACAATGGGTTGGCAAATGGTCAAAATAGATTTTTGTGTTTATCTGGTACAGCCAGATGGTGTTTAAATAATTTAGTGGTGTTGCCCTCTGTGTGGAGTGAGAATGTGAAATGTTGTGGTGATGAAAGTGATTATAAGAGAGAGAAAGAGTTTAGAGTGGTTTAAGCTAAATAGAGGTTATGGAGAGTTGATAGAGAAGATGAATATTAAGAGAATTATGAATATCGAAACCTTTACACTCTTGCCCTTATAAAAATCCCACTATCTGAGTACCCTTAAAACTCAGAAAATCCCAAAGAACGTTAGACGAGGTTTTCAGCACAGAATAGGAAATGATTATGGCGTAATAACTTACTCTAACACATGCTTTATATTAAACAGAATCTGAATTTATTTTAAAGTGAAATATGAATTTACGAATTAATAAAATAAACATTTCTGAATCAACTAGCCTATGACATATGATTATGAACCAGTACGTAATTTATATGTTCCCTTAGAGATCTCATTTAAACTGGACATTTTTATAAAAATAATAGAAATTGATATAAAATTATAATTTGTTTTGGCCATTTAAATATGTTCTTTCACTTTTACTTAACTGCACATGGTCCAATTCGTAGCACTGCCTGTTGAGACGCTTTTTTAATAATACCACTAAGTTACTCTTTTTATTGTTAAAACTGTTATATTATCCACTGTCACCAAATGCTGGTTTTAAACGGTTTTTTCGTACTGCTTTATTCTTCTTACACTACTTTACTGGATAGGCCAATTATAGCATTGTCGGTCTATCGCAAACGCCCGAGGCTACAGTTAAATTATGTCTACCCAGTATAAAGGTAGGCTGCTGACGACTACTATTCAACTCTACTGCTGTCTGATGCAAAAACTAAGATGACAAAGTTCTTACTATATAATTGCTGTTATCTGATGCAAACACTGGTGATAGACTGCTTACTGTGATTTACACAGAGAGAGGACTGCTGCTGGCAAGCTATTACGTAATATGTCTGGTTGGGCAGGCTACAGGCTTCAGACATAAACATAAATATAAATAGTCCGCCATAACATTGTATATTACAATGTGGCACCTCACAGGTGAATGCTGACTGCTTTCAAATTAAAACTGAATCTTAATGTCTCTTTCTATCATACAATTCGGTACCGTTACAATACCCCCCCCCAATGAGAGGTTGTATGCTGAAGCATACAAACTCTCATTGCCTAAAACCTAAGAGGATCAGTGAAGACATGGCGCCGCAACTCCCCTTAAGTCCTTACTAAAATCATGGGTACTTACCCCCCTAGTCTGGTGGCTGTGGCCGCACCCATCCGACCGTACTGGACTTCTCTGTACGAGATCCCAACACCATAAAATCAGATAGGCAACCCGCCACAATATCACCTGACTCTGAAACAACCAATTAAAAAATTAACAAAAAGGCCTTCCATTATACCATATCCCCAACTGATTCGTTTCCTCTTATTTGTACTGGTTCATTATTGGCAAAGTACTGGTTCATGTTTATACAAAGTGCTGGCTTTCCATTTAGTTCTACAATACAGTATGTGTCACCCTCCAAAATCATACATAAATTACACAAAATACAAATCTTATACTAACAGACTTATTATAGGATACATACTACAAACAAAATACATTATTACCTTTAAAATAAAGAATTTATGAACCTTATAATTTTGATCTCAAATTTCCAATTAAATAAAACTTTATTCACTACATTTTAATCAATTATCATTTATTTTAAAATTCCAATCCAAAATTCAAACCAGAATTAAGTTAAATTCATGATTAAAATTCACCTTCTCAATTAATTTAATTCCTGAATCACCAATTTAATTTAATTTAATTCCTCAACTCCTAATTAAATCAATCTGATTTGTTCAAAACAATTTCATTTACCTTAATTACATTTTTGAAAATGATCCTACATAAAAATATTACCTACATTCCATCACATCTGGTATTTCTTTTGTTACATAATAGAATTTGCTCATAGCACTGATTCATCAGACTACAACATTCCTGTTGTTGTCAACTTGGGCATGACTGTAAACATTAGTCACACAACAGACAACATACCTGTTTATATTAACAGTGGTATACAAGACTTGTTTTATAAACAGACTCAGTCTCAACATTCCAAATTACATCACCACACTATTACTTCCTTCAATTTTCAGCTTCTAAAAATCTTGTAATCAGTTACCCTTGATTTTACAATACCAATCACAGTATATTTAAGTTTATATTTATATTCACAATCATTTATGTTTAAATACATTACTGGATTTCACATTAGAAATCCGTTTACTATCAATTCAAGTCCAAACAATTACTTTAGTCACATTATTTAAAACACTTTTAATACAAACACACAATGCAAAATAAAATTCATTACTACCTCTTGTTAATTATTATTGTTAATTAGCAAAATAAAATATTATTATTATTATAACATACTACAAACGTTGTTACATAAACTATTGTATACATTCTGACAATATAACCTTGACACAATACATTTAACACTAACACATTTATTTACAAATTTTTGCCATAGTTTTTATTATTTACCACACTTCAATACCTAAATCAGCCAGGTCATTACCATAAACTAAAATATTTAAAATGTCCATACATTGAATTTTTATCTACCCCCCCCCCCATCGTCAAAAATTAGTCTTATCTTCACATAACACATTTCATTTTTATTTACATTCATCATATGGCTATTTTTTGTGTTATAACAATAAAAATTTATTTTTTCCATTGTACCATAATAATAATACATAGGGTTACCCACCATCATTACTTTGTCATAAGTCATATCTACATTAGTATTTTTTGTCCATTCTCCATCGGTATTTATTGTTACAATTACATCATTGACTTTTTTATCACTATAGTCGTCAGCTGTTACTAATACGCTGACCCTCACTACAGGCAAGTGTATATTATTATCATCAATATAATCATTGTTTAGTAAACAAGGTAAGTCTCTATTATTTTTAATATAATCATTTCTTTCCATATTTATTCCCACTACTAACCCTTCATAATCTCTACTTAATCTGAACAACTCAATCACTCTCTCTCTTTCTTCATAATCACTTTCAATACCACACAATTTCATATTCTCACTCCACACAGAGGGCAACACCACTTTATTATTTACACACCATCTGGACTTACCAGATGAACCACAAAAAATTAAGGGACATTTTAGAGACCATTTGTCTCCCACAAAAACTCTCGAGGAACCTTTGTCCTCCAACAACATTGGTGAAGCCTTTCCTTCACCTATACCACAAGAAAAATTTGCCCTCTGTTCATACTCTACATTTAAACTACCTCTATACTCCCTTTATAAATTATAAACACTAACTCCCTGATCAACCTCAACTCTCATTCTACTCTCATATCACTACTATTATCTACTGTATCACTTTTTGATACCCCAAATTGCACCTCACATTGTAACGGTACAGAATTGTGTGCTACCATAGTTTCAATTTAAATCAGTAAATTTTTAATTGTCAGTATTCACCTGTGAGGTGCCCCTTGTAACCAGCAACATACAGCGTTATTGTTGATGTCTGGACTGCCCAGCCCAGACATATTACGCAACGGCTCTCCAGCAGTCTTTGTGTGTGAAACAGTAAGCAGGTTGTCACCATAGTGTTTGCATCAGACAGAAGCAGCAGACAGTTCATTAACAAAAAACCGTGGCCTCGGGTGTGTAAGGTAGGCCAAAGTTAAGGCCGGCCTATCTAATTAAATAACTATTAAATGTGCGTGAAGCAGGCAGTCAAATAATAAAACAGTAAAAACAATATAGCGCGCGGCCAGCCACATTAATCACCCAAGTGCTCGAGCAAGACTTATGTCGGCCGACAAATTGTTAACAAAGTGGAAAGTGTAACTTAAAACTTAAAAATAAGACGGAGTGTGTCGCGGCAGTGCAAAGAATTCATGATCGATTGAACTAACATTTTTAAGTGACACGAAACTGTGAGTAGATAGAAGGAACGCCGTGGATGTGTTAAGTAACTTCCATAACACTGTCTGAACAATTCAATAAATCTATTAAAATAAATACAAATATTGAACTATAATAACGGGGGTTTAAAATAAAAAAGAAATGTAAAGAGTAAGTGAGAGTGTGTTGCAAAGTGCTGGCTCCCAAAATAACGCTATTTTTAGGCTAGTTTCAGATTAGTTGATATTGATGGGTTAAATATTTATGTCTTTTTGTGCTGCATTGCAAGTGTAGGGTGAATGTAAAGGGAAAACAAATATTGTATTAAAGAAAGCCAATTTGTTAGAATACGCAAAATTTGTGTTAGCATCATTATTCCGAAACTCAAATCCAGATAATCCTTTCTGCAGCTGTGTTCATCTGTAAGACCCTGGAGGAGAGCCCGAAGGTAAGATAAGATGTTATATTATTAATTGAATTAAATACTATTGTTTAATTGTATTGTATCATGATACATCCATGATACACTACTTTACTGGATAGGCCGATTATAGCATTGTCGGTCTATCGCAAACGCCCGAGGCTACAGTTAAATTACGTCTACCCAGTATAAAGGTAGGCTGCTGACGACTACTATTCAACTCTACTGCTGTCTGATGCAAAAACTAAGATGACAAAGTTCTTACTATATAATTGCTGTTATCTGATGCAAACACTGGTGATAGACTGCTGCTGGCAAGCTGTTACGTAATACGTCTGGTTGGGCAGGCTACAGGCTTCAGACATAAACATAAATATAAATAGTCTGCCATAACATTGTATGTTACAATGGGGCACCTCACAGGTGAATGTTGACTGCTTTCAAATTAAAACTGAATCTTTACTGTCTCTTTCTATCATACAATTCGGTACCGTTACAAGTTGTGCTGTTCTTTGAGAGTAAATTATAGGCAACAACTTAAAGTACAAGAAAGTGAAATACAGACCTCAGAAAGGAGATTATTAAGAGAGGTTAAAAGAGCGCACTAAACTCAACCAAATAAATATTAATAATATAAGAGAAGGATTACAAGTTTTTAACTTGAACCATAGATTTGTTGAATTCTGTTGTCCTTGACTTGCCTGTGTCAGATACTTCATAGCGCAGTTTTCTGACTACAGACTACTAATCTTTAGAACGTTTTTTTAGTGAAAAAAGTTTGCCTGAGGTAGGCAAAAAATTCTTTTACACAAAAAATGATAGATAGCTACTAGGAGCACTGTCTCTTCTGGTGCTGGAAGTAGTACCCTTGTTTAAAATGATTACCATAAAAGTGAAAGTAGTTCAGGCAAACATAAAATTTAATTAACAAAAGTATCTAAAAATTAGTGTTCTGTAGTCAGAAAATAATGTTATGTAATATCTGAATAATTAATTAAAGGTTTGCATACTACAACAGAAAAAGTGTTCAGAAAGAATGTCAGACTTAAAACTGACCAAATATGTATGGAAGTATAAGCCTATATAACATAGGTCTGTGGGAAGACCCAGGAGACATTGTTGAAGACTTTCATAGATAAAACAGGCTGATTCTTGTTATCTTTGTCAAGATGAAGAAAACCTCTTGGAATAAGTTCCCGACAACTGTTTAGAATGTGTGTAAATAAAATGTGAATTGATTTTCCAACCTCCAGTAGAGGATGGAACCATGTGAAAAGAAGTATCTAACTATAAATATATAACCACTGACTCGGATCACTAATTTTTTACTGGTAAAAATGGTAAACGTTTACCTTGTAGCCTGAATTAGTTTTCACTTATTACAAGCTCCTAGCGGCAGCCTCTGATGAAGCTTATAATAAGCAAAAACTAGTTCAGGCTAAAAGATAAAAGTTTAACATTTTTACCAATAAAAAATTATTGATCTGAGTCAGTGGTTATATATTTATAATTAGTTAATCAACGGACACATCATGGACAACAAAATCCAGGAAGAAATATCTGTTCCATCTTTTATAAATCAGCTTAAGAATTCCTACAGATTTATTTATTTTTTTTTTTTTGTTTACAGATCTTGAATTTCATCAAAGATTGACAGTGTGATGTTTCTCAGCTAAATACTAGATTCTGATTTTCAGAAACTAATTATGAAAGTAATCCTGTTAAATTATATTTTAAATCATCATTGTTTTTTTAATAATGACATTGATCATCTGTCTGTCTGTACCCATGTCAACAACACCTCTACATCTGTCTATCTCTTGTATTTGGATTAATATTCATCATTTATTGTGTTTATCGAAATCACTTGTATTTTGGAAACTAAGATTATAATACCTCCTTCACACACACACACACACACACACACACACACACACACACACACACACACACACACACACACACACACACACACACACACACACACACACACACACACACACACACACACACACACACACACATTGCAACATTACAACAATTTATACAAATACATTACCATGTACTCAACACAACTATAGGTCACAGGCCACGTATTACACCGGCCAGGTCGCAGGATTTTTTTTCTCGTTGCGTCAAGTATATGTAGTTGCACAATAATTAAATAATTTTTAAAGAGGAGTGAGCTGTTGTTGATATGAAATAATTAATTAAAACCGTTTCAAAATAATCATTCTAAGATTTATTAATTAATAGAAAAATATTAAAATTTCAAACATTAGACAAATAAATATTCACCTTTACAAGCTTTACAGATATACTGTAACCTGCTATGCTATTTATAACATACAACAAAAATAAACACCCATATAATCTTACTAGCTAAACAATCATGTTAAACAAGTTATTTAAATTCTTTTTATTTTGGTGTGCTGAATTTAACTCAAATTTTAAATAATACTAGCAACTCATTTACAAATAAAATAATCTACCATTTACTTCCAATCTATTACCTATTTATTTCTACTGACACACCCAAATTTTAAAGTACAACAAAAGATTAGTATTTATTTTCTAGATTTGCTTGTTAAATTAAACTCTCTTATCCAACTACTATTTAACTTTAAAACTCTAATTATTACTGTTCATACTTAAGTTCTATTTGAGAGCTCTCTTCACAATAAAAAAATATAATTGTTTTTTATCACCTGCGTATATCTGCCGTTACCGTTGCGTGTGTGTGTCCGTCCAGAATCCTGAGAGTATGATGATGATGATGATGATGACTATGCTGATGCGGTGTTTGTTGTCTCTATGGGTTGTTGCTGTTGGTGATGCTCCAGAGTTCCTCCATACGTCTTGGTGTGAGTGTGGTACAGTGTGTGTGTCCAGGTCGATCTGCAAATGGGCAGCGTGACGTCATGTGTAGATTTCTTGAGTCTGAGTGTGTGATCGCCCAAAGTTGCCAGTGGTGTTTATACTGGAGGCGATTTGACAGGTTCAGGACTGTTTTTTGACATGTCAAATATTGTAAATTTATGCAAAGCATCCTTTTTGTTACACTCACTTTTTGGTTAATTATCGCGAACTCATGAACATACTCGTCACATGAGCGATATCATTGATTGCATAATTTTTTTCTGGTCACTCACATATACCACACATTAATTACTATTTAATTACACTAGTAATTAATATTAATTTAATAGCATCTTTAATATTGCACATTTGGCAATAAATTTTACATCGCCGTACTCGTTAAAAATTCCTTAATGTAATGGTGTCTTTATAATTGGTGTAAGTCTTTGTTTACAGGTTTAAAACAAATAATTAGTTTATTATAATCCTGTTAAGACCTGATTAATTGGAAACCAACAATTCGTACGTATCACCCCATATTTTCGTGTCGCAGCTTGTGTTACACACACGAATGCTGTAACTTACGCTACCAAAGCAGGTGTCACTTTTGACAGGCTCCAGCTGTGGTCCGTTCCCACACAAAACTGTCTAAAACTGTTTGTCTTATTCTATTTACACTAATTACAATACAAAACATACTGCCCTGGGCAAATATGCAAATATATGTATTGTTGCAATATATTAAAAATATTAAACTGTGATTGTATTTGTTTAAACAGTGAACTGTGAGGTGCTGCGTAAGGTGTGCAGTTATGCCACAGACTGGTGTAGTTATCTGGGTGGGCGCCAGGCTTTACAAGAACTCGTAGTTCACTTGGCATTAAACTGTAACACTGGAGGCGATCACATTTTTATGTTGTTACTGGATGCTGCCGAAGACCCATATGCTCCAATGTCAAGTAACGCATTGGAAATTCTTGGTAATTACTTACTGGGTGCTTGCAGCAGTAATTTTTAAATATCTAATAAGCTGTAAATTATGATATTACCAGCAATTTAATTTTGTTTAGGTAAACTAATATTTGTGGTTTTAATTTTTTTGTTATTACTTCCAGCCAAAAATACTGGTGATTTGAATTGCTCCGACCAAAGTGTGTATTGAAGTTTTTGTCCAGTATTACTTTTATTAATATTCTAAAGTAACGTAAAACCTATGGTAATATTTGTTTTCCTTTTGTGCTTACAGAATTGTTGCTAAAGGAAATTGGGATGCTTGTTCGTATGAGGCCTGTACATCTGTCAATCCTCGACTGTGTGAAACAAAATATTTCTGCAGTAGAACCGTTACTGCTGAGCAACAGTCCTCTGCGAGCTTACACTGGAATAAATTTACTCATTCTCTTAGGTTAGTGTATAGTAGCCTCCTTGTTATGGCTTTGTGGGTTAGGCTTCCTAGCCTATATTGATTCTTCTTCTTCTTCTTCTTCTTCTTATGTCTTCAATCCTAAGATTGGTGTACAGCAGTTTTCCATTGTGATGAATCTTGTGTGTTCCTCTTCATTTCCTCATAAGTTTCACAATTTACATTATCCATAATTTGCCTTACATACTGCAGCCTTGGTCTTCCCTTATATCCTTTACCTTCTATTGTTCCTTCCATCACCAATTTCAGTAGACCTTCATGCCGCAGTGCATGTCCAGTAAGTTCTACCCTTCTTCTAATTATGCTTTTCAACAAACACCTCTCATTGCCTATTCTGTTCAGCACCTCTTCATTTGTAACTTTGTCAGACCATTTTATTTTTAGCATCTTGCATTAACACCATATCTTAAAGCTGTCAGGTTTCCATTTTTCCTTCATACCTGTTGTCCACGACTCACAACCATACATGACAATGGCTCCATATAAAATTCATTAGGAAACGTTTCCTTGTTTTAAAGGAGATGCTAGTTGTTGTTAATATCCTCCATTTCTTGTTAAAAGCCATCTTAGCCTGGTTTATCCCGCTAATAAATTCTTTCATTTCGGCCATCCTTTGTAATTTTGCTGCCCAAGTATGTAAATTTGCTTACATCCTGAAGGGTTTCTCCCCTCAGTGTAATGTTTAGCTCATGAATACTGCTGATACTAAGGATGTCCGAAGACCTTTAATGCAGTGGTTTCCAGTTGCCTTCTGCATTCTATGCCATTGGCCAACTACTGGTTCATCTGCCTTTTGGGGCCATTATTGATTCTAACAACATCAACCAGTTGTTAAATAATAGGTACGCATCCCCGGAGATGGTATTATGAGGTCTGTGATGGACGTGTATGTGACTGCATTTTACAATGTGTACTGCAGGTCTTCTTTAAGTACTACATCTATTTAAAGGCTACAACATTCTGTTCAACTATCTTAATTGCAGATGTTATGTATGAGGTAATCATATGAAATTTCAGTTCAAGGTAGTATTAGTTTCCTTTCAAGCTACAACCTATAGTGTCATAAAATTGAAATTTATTTACATGTATGTCTGCATTCAGATAAATGTCACACTCATTTAACAAAAGTACAGCTGAAATATTGAAATGTAGAAACATATTCAAAGACTGAATACTTGTCAATATTGTTAGTGCTGTCTCAATGGTAATGGATACTATCACAACATTTTCTGCAAGTGCCCAATATAAAAATTTTCATTTTCTACTGCACTTTTGTGATACTGAATATGTGTTTTCAGCTCATGGTTGTCAAATTTGTTTTTTAGATTTGGGCAAAAATTGATTGAAAACAAGTTTTTTTGAATCGGAAGACATTCATTTATATATGAATCATAGTAATATGTGAGAAAAGTGTTCACAGAAAATAACAAAGTAATCTTCCATTATAGGCACTATGTGATGTTGAATATTAAATTGGACAATTTGACATTAACAAGAATAAAAGGTAAGTAAAAAAAAATCATTCTAGTTTTTGGAGAGAATGGAGGGATGGTGAATGGTCAAACATGGAGCAGCCTGAATATGAAAGATTTAAGGAAAAGAATTCTTTGGGCCTTCAACAGATTAGTGTCCATTAATATCCCCTGGAGAGAATGCACATCATATTTTGTGCTTTTATGATATTTGACATTTTACATTGAAAAAATAAGACTAGAAACACTGGGAGTATAGCTTAGATAGAAGGCAGAGAGAGAACCCCATTTTGATGTTTTCATGCAAAATTAGATGTTTGTAAATGACACCAGAGTAGTGCAGAAGAAAAGTGGTCACTTTGCTGTGCTGTGGGTTTGGCTCAAGGTTGAGTCAGTCCATCTTCATCACCTACTGGTGGCACAATACAACAGTACAATTGAGATGGGTGAATTCAACCTACATAGGACACAATCTACACATTCAATCTACGCAAAACATAACTCCCCACTACATGTGACAAAATCAGACTGATTTTTCTCTGGGATGGTATGGTATGAGTTGTACCATGACCAGGCCATGGGCCTAACGCTTGAAGGAAGATTATTATTAGAATAAATTTTTAAAACTTTATAACACCCAATGCACACTACAATGTTTGTGTGGAATTAAATATGTAATTTTCTGGGAAGTAATCACGGCTAGATTTTTATGTTGTTTTAACTCTTCAAGTTGCAAGCTTACTGAGAAGCAAATTAGATGACTGATAATCTAATCAGTGACTTCTCATTAATCACATTCCTGCTTCATTGTGTACATGTAGCACTCAAATAAGATTAGGTTTATAGTAGTAAATGTTTGGCATTATGTACAAATTTTACTAATGTATAGAAAAAATGTTTTTAGATAGTGGAACAAAGATGTAAAATTCCTTACACTCAAGTTTTGTTAGAAACCTAGCAACATGTAACATTAGTTTTTACGTACATCACTTGTATTTATTTATAAGTTCTACTTCTGTACAGGTTGGGAAGACTGGAACTTGTTGTCTGGCAGTTTAGCGTTCCTGTTAGCGTGTGCCAGTACTGACTCTCACCTCGCAAATCTAATACAACTTCTAGAGGGTAATTTTAATACAAATTGCCTTACTAAGGCATCTAGTCTGTCTTTTTCAAACTGGGCAGTGAAACAATATGATGCTGAACCTGAACAGTTGTGGTATAACATTGATAAGTTGCTCAGGTAAGTGTGTAATTTGTACCATATAAATAAATCAGAAAAGTATCTGTTATGAACCACTGTTCGTTAGTCCATTACGGTAAATTACACTGCACTCTGGTGGTAATCTAGTAGTATCTTTTTTTTTTATTTAGATTGCATAATCTGTTGAGATTTTACGTAGTAAGTCTCATTCAAGTATATATTTTTGTTTTATAAAAATTTTAAGTAGAACTTTTTATTTGAAAAATTATGCCTTGATTTACATATATTTATACTGCCTCTTTCAAAGCAGTCTCAGTCAGACATGACAAGATTACACCAAGCTTTTATTCAGTCTTTGAAACATTTCTTAAAGGACTATAGCCTTAAGCTTGCTCAGCGATTTTCGTTTTGTCTTCTACAGCCAGAAAATGTCTTTGCATAGCACTTTTAATTAAAATAAGAGGAAAGATCGTCTTGGGAGTATGTCTGGTGAATACGCTAGTTGCAATGTCTTTATGTTTTCCTAAAATTTTTGAACAAGCAACGATGTACATCCTGACCTGAAGTTGGGGGTGTAAATTCCAAAACTGCTAATCATGGTAAAAAGACACACAAAGTCTGTCTAAAGAGTAGTAAAAGTGTTTTTTTTTCTTCCAAACTTGCAACACAACAAAGTTTGACTGAGCAACTTATGCATGGTGATCTGGACATCATGATCTGCTGCAGCTGTGTCATAAGTGAAATATCTCATCATGCCTGCTTCTTGTTTGAAGCTAACAGTAGCTGCTGTGAAATAAATTTCTATCACCAGATTGTTCATGAAATTTGGTACATGATTCGAAATGCCCAGAGACTTTGATTCTGCAAACCTATGTGTGGAGTTTCGCGTTGTATGGGAGTGAATCTTGGACGATTGGAGCAGGAGAGAAGAAACTTGTATCTTTTGAGACATGATGTTACAGAAGGATGCTTCGGATAAGTTGGGTAGAGAAGGTGAAGAATGGAGAGGTGTTCGCAGAGCTGGAGAAGATAGAAGTTTTCTAAAACAATTAAAAAGAAGAGCTCAACTGATTGGACATATATTAAGGAATGAGAGCCTAACCAAAAGAGTTATAGACGGAAAGATAGAGGAGAAACATTGTAAAGGAAGACCACGTTTGGGATTTATGACTCAGGTTATTCAGGACATGAATTGTGATTCATACCAGGAATTAAAATGGAAGGTGAACTACAGGGAGGAGTGGAGAGCTGCTGCCAACCAGCCTGCTGCAGGCTGCTAACCAGAAGAGAGAGCTATGTGGATGATTAAGTTATGACAAATTTTATTCAAAATATAAACTCAGTATCTGTAATAATTTGGTATAATTAATATTTCTCAACACTTCTTGCAAATTTTGGATTCCTTTCAAAAAGGTTGTAAGATATGTTGCAGATGAAATATGTTGTAAGATATTTGTATGTAACGGGACAGAATTGGGTGATTGGTTTTATTTCAATTGTAAATGCGACGGAGGGAAGTTACTCACACGGGGCCTCAATTTTAACAATAGACATTCACTGTCGGGGCACCCAGTTGCACGTTTGGTCTGTCTGCCCCACATTATGCTACATTTCCAGGTGCTAAGGTATGTGCATGAGTGCGTGTACGCTTGCCCGCACAGATGAATTGTCACGTATGAGGATCGCTATTCAGCCAGAGCGAGTTTCCAGTAATTAGCGTGGCTTAATGAGATGTCACGTGACACCAGCTCGACCTATCACAAGGCAAGTTGGTCAGCAGGAGAACGCCTTAGCCGTCTTGAAAAAGTTACTCTTCGCCAACTAATAGAACCGCGCGGTTCAACGTAAAAGGCTCACGAGCCAAAAATCAGTTAAAAAGTATAAAATGTGAGTTAAACAAAGAATCTAAAGCTATAAAACAGTATAACATTAACTCAGTGGCATCAAAATTAAATCAGTGCAACATCTTTCGGGCAAATAGTGATAAAAAATGCGGAGTGCACCACATGGTCAGCAGGGGCGCCGTTAAAGACGTACAGTAACTGTATAATACCTAATTAATTATAAAAATTTAAATTAAACCAGCGCTGTAATTAAATAGGGGAAAAATGAATGAGAGTATGTGTGGCAAATACTGGATTGTCTTTAATTAATTTGATTAATCAGTTATTTAATTATAAGAGTTAAGAAGTGTTGAAATTGTGTTTGTTTTAATTAAATGGTATCTCACCTAAGTGGTGAAATTTGTTGATTTAAATGGTGGAGAATGTAAAAGGAGAAGGCATGTTTTTTTTTTATTTAATTGAATCATAAAAAAGAGAATGACAAAAAGAATAATAAATGCAGTTGAAATAGTTAACCGTAAATGAGCGTAGTTATTGCAATACATAACCCAAAATCATGCTTATAGATACGAGTTCATGTGCAGAACCCTGGGCGACACAAGGTAAGAGAAGTTGTATTATGTAATTTGGGAGAATGATTGTATAAGTACAATTGGCTCCCGAACTTGGACAGTTTGTGCACATAAATTTGAGGTATACCATATTTGATACAAACCACACCTACAAGTGGAAATAAGCGTGATTTGGGAGTACGTAGAAATTACGTGCAGGTCATGTGAGGCGGTTACTATATTTAAGTAAAACTTATAGTAGTAATTGATAACGAGTATATGTATGGTTAAAATTTTTTAGATTTAATCTAATAAATAAAATAAAAATGCGAGATAATGAAAATAAAGTCAGTATGATTGACGTAACTGTCACGGGGGAGGTAGAAATGAATTTAGACCCTAATGCGGTCAAAGAAAGCGTTTTATACGAATCAGATGATATAAATCATTCAGGAATGGAGACAACTCCAAGCCTGATAGACGAAAATAATTTAACATAATCTGTAATAATGAGTGAAGCAAAAGCAGAATCTACTCCTATAACAAGTAAAGTAAAAGAATTGTCAATGGACGATATATATAATTTCATGAAAACAATATCTGATAACCTGAGTAGTGATATCAATAAAATGAGTAGTTATATTAATGTAAAATTTGACGTTCAAAATAATGAAATTAAGGAAATAAAGAGTAGTTTCAATGTACAGAATAGCAAATTTGATGAATTAAAAAGTGAGATCCACAAACAGAAAATAAAGTGTGAACAACAGAATGTTAAAAATGATGCTAATTTTAAAGAAATTAAAGAACAGAATGCGAAGTTTGAGAGTAGTATAAATGTAAAGTTTGATGATCTAAGTAATGCATTATGTAAATGTATTGATGAACGTTTCCAAATAGTTATAAAGCTAATACAAGATGATGTAGATAACGTTACAAGAAATACCAGTAAGTGTAGTGAGAATGTAATTAATGAAGCAACTGAGAACAAGGTAAGTGGTAATTACAGTAATGAGTCTAATATTGAAGTAAAAAGCAATAGCAGTGATATAATTAAAAATGGGGTGTTAGAGAGTAACAGGGTATATAATAATAGTGGCGAGGAAGTTTTAGTAGAAATAGAGAGTAGTAATAAGATAGTGGTTGATGAGAGGTTAGGTTTACAAAGGGCAGATTTTCTCCGAGTATATTGTGAAACAGAGTTTTCACAAATGTTTTATGAGGACAGAGTTTCCTCCCATGATTATAGAGACAAAGTGTCTCTAAGTAGTTCCCCTAGTTCTCATGAGTTCCCTGGAAGAATCAGGATGTATCATGATAACGTTATGTTGCCTTTTGTGTGTATGGAGAGAGAAAAAGTGAGATGGTGTTATGATGAGAGGTACTGTGAGAGAGTGGTAGAATTATTTACATTGAGAGAGAGAGAAATAATATTATTTGATGTGATTAGAAATTACGAAGAGCTACTAGAGAAAATAAAGAGAGAGAGAATTAGTAATATTGTTGACTTACCTTGTTATGAGGATAGTGCAGAAATAAATAATGATAACGTTGATAATTATACTGAATGCTTACCTGTGCATAGACGTGGAATATTAATAGTAGATGATTCTGAAATTGAGAGGTTAAAATGGTTAAGGGTGATAGATAATAATACAGACGGTGACGAGACCAAAACTAATGATGTAGACAGGGTATATGATTTGATAGTAATGTGGGATAGTCCAGTAGATTATTATGTGGGTTTTACGGAACAATTTGAAATATTAAAGAATTATTATATAAATAATAATAATGTAATGAGTATAAGTAAAGATGAGAATTGTTATGTGAAAGTAAGACTAGTTTACGATGATGGTGGTTAGAGATAAACTGTGAATGAACATTTAATTATTTTAGTTTATGGTTATGACTTGGCTAACTTATGTAATGAGGTGTGATAAACAATAATATGATAAGACGAAAATTGTAAATAAATTTGTAGTGAGGTTAATTGTGTTTGTATAATAGGTTATGTTGTACTTTATAGTTTATGTTGTAACGGTACAAACCTATGGGGAACTTGAGAATTTTTTACCTTGTATAATCCACTATGCGATCTCAGTTTTTATACATAGTGGATTATACAAGGTAAAAAATTCTTAAGTTAATCATAATAGCGATCTGGAGACTGGAAAAAATGTAACCTATGGGGATTTGTAAATTAAATCTTTTCAATTTTATTCAACCAAATATATGTTGTGAACCAACTATAGCTTCGGGACGGGTGTGACTTGGTAAAGGAATGTGAAGTTATCAACGAGGGTGCGATTTCACACACAAGAGCGCGCACCGTCGGCCAACGTTCCCACAAAAGTGGCACGTTCGAATAAATTCCTTAGCGCTGTGTGCGCAGAGAACAAAGGCAGTCAGCAAATAACATCTTAAGACAACGGACGCGAGTAGCATGTGCGTCCGCCAACTGGGCACAGTTTTCACCTCGCCAGCACAAATTACATGGGAATGTAGGGCCAAGACAGTTCAACCTAACATATAAACCGCGCGATTGTGTCGGCGCGTGGGTCGGCTAAAATTTAACCATGTAGACCCACCGGCAGAAAAAGGAAGAATTTAAACTCAAACAGTTCGGCAGTGATCAAAATTTAGTGAGGACGTAGTTTGACGCAACCGTGAAATACCGTGGAAGAAGTGCAACGTGTGTTCAGCAGGAAAACACCAACAGAGTAACTATATGTAAACTCCTTATTAAAATATTTTAAATTAAAAGAGCTCTGAATAAATTAAATGGGGTATGTGTGTAAGTGTGAGCAAATGAGCAAATACTGGGTTGTCTAATAAAAATAAAAGGTATACCGCTTAGTTGAATTAGTAAATTTTGTTTTCTTAAATGTTTAACGTATAATATTTTAGTGTTGATAAAGCAAAGAATTTGATGAACTGTTAAGAGTTACAAACAGAGAATAATTAACTTTTAAAATTAATATAAATAAAATGGATTAATAGTGTAACCATGCGTTAAGTCAATTATTACACCAAATTAACATCACCTATCCCGTATGGAAAATTTCGCCTAACGAACCTGGTAAGTAATTGAATTATAAAAGTGGAAAGTGTATTAAGGTCTCCATATCTGCCCTTCAAAGATATTGGTGGCGACCTATAAGTAATTTGGAGTCTTCTGTTTTGGTAAGTCAGGGTAGCGTGTAATCATGGTGAGTGCGTAAAAAGATCGCTCGAGGTAAGTAGAAGTCACATGGTGGAAATTGGTAAAGTAATAGAACGTAACAATGTAAACAATGTATGTATGCAAAGAGAATTGATTGTATAATAATAATAACAATATTTTATTAGACTAAACAAATAACGAGAGTAATTATGAAGTTTATAATGCAAATGAATTGTAATTATTTTGAAGTAAGATGATTAAAGTAACTTTGTGTTTTAAAAGACTGATTGAGCTAAATGATTTGAGATGAATTAATGAATTAATTTGAAATGTTGTATAAATAGATTTTGATAATGAATTTAAATGATTTTATATGATTTGAACTGTATAATAAACAGTAAATGAGTAAAAGTAAAATGTGTTTAGTTGTGGAGTCGTATGGTTGTTATAATGTTTCAGAAGGTACATGTGGTTTTGTACTTTATATTTGTGGTGAGAATTGTTTATAGTTTGAGTCTATGACAAGTGATTATGTGTTCATTTGATGGAGTGATTGACCATATGTAAGTATAAATTTGATAATGACTTTGAAGTAAAGTAAAATGTTTGAATAATAAATTTTAAATGAGTTTAAAAGGTTTTAAATTAGGTGATTAAATTAATTTGAGGTAGTTATGAATTTTCTAATGTAATTTTCAATGATTAACTTACTGTAAAATGTGGTAAAAGATGGAGTTTGGGTGATGATTATTTCAATAAGGAATTTGAGTCAGTCAAAATTAATTTTAAAAGGGTGTTAGACAAAATAAGAATTTTGTAATACAGAAACGGAGTATTAGTAGGGTCACAGTAGCTAGAGTGAATGTGTGTAGAGAAAGGGAGTAATAGAGTGGAGAGTAAATAGGTGAGAGCAGGGTACATATTATATTTGTAGAGAGGGTGGAGGTGTAAGGAGTCCTCAACGCAAAGGTAGTAGAGTGTTTTAGAGGAGTTTCTGCTGATATAACCGGGAGGGGCAAGAAATTATGAATGTGAATCAAATGTGAGGAAACACACATCCTAGGTACAAAGAGGGTATCAGGTATTTGGTAGTAAGAGGAGAATGATTTAAGTGGAGTTAGAGAATTTAGTGGAGATAAATATTATTGAGAGATCGGTGTAACCCTATGTAAATCCGTTAGTGGTTGTTAGAAGGAAAAAGGGGGGTAAGGTTATATCTAAATACCCATTCAATAAAACAAATCATTGTGAATGACTGAGAATCACCCGAACCAATTGATGATGAAAATACTTAGTAGAAATTCATAGTTGAAATGTAATAATAAATTGACAAGTTAAAGAGTTAATAGAATGTGAAACTAAACTTAAAGTTGAAATGTTTGTAAATTTGATTCAGATGCAAATGAGATGTTTATTTTAATTAAATGAGGTTCATGTTCTTTATGAATGTTTATGTTGTATTATGTTTATTTGTATTCAATGTGCCTATAGAAAGGTCATTCACCTGGGAATAAGACATCAGGTGATGACTGGTGTGGACTGTATAATGTTTAATGTAATCAATTCATATGTTCTTTTAGTAATTAATTTAATTAAATAATTTGTTTTTTTTTTTTTATTAATTGTCAGAATATATGTTTCTGGAATTTAAATTCATTTAATTATTGAAAAAAAAATAATTTTCTTTTGAAGTACAGATTGTGTTGTGTTTTCATGTTCACGATATATTAATGATTGTGTGTATTGATAATGTATTAACTGATTCATAGTGTTCATATTATATGTTTTGTAACCAAATGTAGTGGTGATGGAGTTGATGCTAGAGATAAGTTGTTTATTTTATTTTGTTTACAATGATTGTTAACATGTAAATTAAGAGGAGTTATAAGGAAAAGTAAATTCATTTAAAGACTTTGAATTTTGAAAGTTGCAAATAAAATAACTAATTGAAAGAGATGGTGTAAATTAACTTAAACGTTGATACGACGCGCTCTTTATGTGCTCTCGAAAATGTTTTTTTTATCGTGTGTTCGCCTTACACGTTGTAGTCATTACTTTGCGTTTACTTACTTACTTACTTTTTGTTATGCTTACGATGTCCGTCGCGATCTCACGAATTACCAGTACAATATCTCGCGAGTGTGAACCTTACCTGTCCTTTAATATGTAATTGTAATTCCTGGGTGGCGCCAAATTGTTAAAACAAAAACAATTAAAAAATATGAAAATCGAGCAGTCGTTCTAGACGGTATGGGCTGATTCGAATTACCCTCGCAATGGGCGGGCTTATGAATCTCGCTAGTAGTTCGCCGTGTTGCCGACGTCTAACGCTTGCTGTCAATTTTGCTCGTCGCTAAAGTACACAAATCTTATAATGCAATTTACCATGAAATAAAGAACGGTGGTTACAACTCTGTACTAGTTTATTAACTTGAAATTATCTGTTATTCAATAAAATACAAAATTATATATGGTTATTAAACAAAGTTGCTCCGGCAATAAAAAGACTATTATTCTCAGGTTGGCGAAAGCTGATTTAGAACGGTACTTCTTCGACGTAGCATCGACAAATGTTTATTTTCTATCGTTCGTTAAATCGGAGTTCCTTTGGTTACGAAAAAATATTAATATGATTATAATAAAGTACACCAATGGTACTTGTATACTATTAGATTTAATTACAATTCGTTCCTGAAGTGTTAAAAAGTGTGTGTTAAGAGTTCGTAATTTATACCCAGGTTATTTTCTGGTTTCATACAAGTTTAGTTTTTTATTTCCAATTAATCCTTGAAAGAAATTTCATTATCAGTTCGTAGTGAGAGTTAATTGTGTTGTGAGAAAAAGTTAATAGAATTTATTCCATAAATTCGGGTAATTCAGCAATATTTATAAAATCTGTTGAATTAGGGTGAAGATTTACTCAGTTCGAAATAGGTTGGGTCCTTTTGATCATCAATCTTCCATCATTTATGAATTTGAGTACGCCTGGCTTCTTTTCCGGATAAGGTGGTGTAAATAGTTAATTTAGAATTTAAAAATCTGGTCTGTGGTCTCGGTTGAATGGACTAATTCTTCATCAGACTTCTTGCGTCTTCATTTTATTAAATTTAGATTGATTTTTGACTGTTTTAAATTAAAATTGAGTCGACTATGGTTTGGCTTCTATAGGTCTTGAGCATCAATAATGAACTAACAATTTTTAACGGAATAATAAATAACGTTCGGTTGTTATGGCAACTGTCTGTCTTCTCATTGGCTGTATACATTTGTGTCTATTGTTATGATATTTGAATTTTAATTCAGAATGACTAAATATCTTCTGATTACTATTATTCTTCTGTCTTCTTATCTGTGTATGAGATATTATCACAACTGTTTATATTTTCTTTCAAAGATCATTTTGACATCCCACAAAGCTGGGTTTGTTTATGTATTAAAGTTTAGACAATAATGTTAATATTATGTAATTACATTTCCTTCTTATTTTATGTTTTTAATTTAACTTTTACATCTTAATATGATTCACTAATTGTATTTAACTAGTTACTTGCCCTGGATTTTCTAATACAATAGTTAATTTCTTACAATTTGTTTATTTTGGATTTATACAGTTAGGCATTTTCTAGGCCTAAGTAGTAATTGGCTATATCTTCTTATTTTACACAAATTAAATATTATTTTACATTGACATATGTGTTGCTTGGTGTCACTTATGACTTGTTTACTTTTTGAATTGATTTGGGCTGTTTTATAATAATTGTATGTTCTTATTACTTTACAAAATCAGGGCCTGTCTATTATTCTCTAATTTCTTTTCCTGTATTATTAAATTTGTAAGAATTTATCTCCTTACTTATCTATATTGCCATTTTTTATAACTTGTCTATCATTTAATATTACATATAAAACATAACACAAAATTTAGGTTTATGGTCTGTATACTTTTTTCAGCCATATTCCTTCTCATAAACTTAATTGAACAAATCTTTTAACAGTTACTATGCTAATCTTGTTTATATTTAGTTTATTCTTAATTATTTTGGTGACTAATAACATTATAACACCATTTATTTTATCTTACTAATTATCCCTTTGAACATAGGATGTTTTACTTATTTTGCACTTATATTCTTTAGTATATTTTTCTTCTAAACTTTACTATATATTTTTTCTTTACCTAAGCATTGTAACACTAATATTTTTAATCATTATGGGATTTTTACCCTGAATACCACTGTATTCCTAATCTACAATCACTCTTAATTCTAATAACAATAATATTCTTATTCTTTGGTATTTTTCACCAATAAACTGTAGTGTTAATCACTGGTTTTAGGTGTCTATACCTATCTGTTGGGTTTTCTATTTATTTTGGGGTTTACACTGGCACTTTGCACTTTTTTATTGTACTTGAGTGTTACTAGTGGTTATTCCCTTATATTGAATTCTCTTTACTCACTTAATCACCTTCACTCCCTACCTATCTCTCACTTCTGGGTTTTTTATTGTTTTATTCACAATTATTAGTTATACTGTTAACAAGTTTCATGTTCTGATTCGCTTATCATTATATAGTTATTCATAACATTTAATATCTATTTCTCTGGTTAGTGTACTTTAATTGATATTACTTTATTTGATTTTAATATTTATCATTTACATTTATTATTTGTTTGTGTCTTTTTCATATACCTTCTCATTTATTTTCTTTATTATTTGTTTGTGTCTTTTTCATATACCTTCTCATTTTATTTTCTTTTATTGGGTCAATCACTTTGGGTTGGGTCATAGTCATTTTATTTTCATTCATTTAATATAGTTGATTCATTGTAGTTTTTTCCCTGGTATTGGGGTGGCTTTTTGTGATGTAACAACGTGAATCTTTGATAATGGACTTAGATTTATTTCACTACTTGAACAAAAAATAAATAATTTAATTTGATTTGAAACAGTAATGTCAAGCAAACAATTAAAGGTTGAGAAATGGGAGTGAAGTTTGTTTAAAGGTAAAAATGAAATGTTTATGGGAATATTATAATAATGATGAATATTTAGAGATCTTGTATTTAAGCTAGTAATGAACATGTATACGCACCCAGTACTTTACTAAAGGCAATCCAGTATATATATGTATATTGTAACGATATGTCTCGGTCGTCTCTTTTAAACGACGTGTATGTTGTGTTGTGTGTTCGCCTCACACTGGTGTCGTTACTTCAATCCTTGCGCTAACGAAGTCCGTAGCGATGTTTTAATTACCAGTAAAGCGCAGTAGTAACATTACCTTATTAAATAGGGTTTTGTGAATCCCGGGTGGCGCCAGATTGTTTATTGAAAACAAACTTATTAAATAATGTGTTAAAAAGGTGTTCTTAGCGATGACGGCCGGGGCATTCAAATTTATTCCCGCCTGTTCGACCTCCTGAATCGAGCAGGTAGTTTGTCAAATTGCAGCGTGAGCGCTGGCTGTCAAATCTAGTTGTTCGTTAACAAGCACAAATTATACAATACACTGCCTATGAAATAAAAACAATGGTTACACTCTGTACTAGTTACTTTAATTATTGATTTGTAATGTTTCAGTCTGACAAGAAAATTATACTTGTTTATTAATAAATTTGCACCAACATTAGTTGTGAAACAATTTCTCTCAGGTTGACGAAATCGATTTTGTAACGAGATATTCAGTCCAGTATGGCTACTGTTTTGTTAGTTTACAATTGTACTCGTTCAAAATCTGGAGTTCTTTTGATTACAAGACAAATATTAATTATGATTACAAAAAGTATACCACCCTACATTATTTGTGCTTAAATAATAATGTGTTTGGTTATAATTTGTTCTGTAGTGTAGTTAAGTGTGTTTCTAAAGTTCGTATTCGATCAACAGGTTATATTCTAAGTTAACAAATTTTCAGTGTTTTATTTTTCTTAATTAATCTTTGAGTGAGAATATACGGTTTATAGTGAGAGTTCAATTTACTGTGAGAAATATTTAAAATGAGTTTAATTCAGGAAATTGGGTAATTCAATTATACTTATCAAATCAGACGACTTGGTATAAACAGTCGTCAGTCAAAAAGGTAATTGGGCTGCATTAGTCATCAATTTTCAATAATCTTGGGGCTTAAGTATGTCTTGCGTCCCTTTCATGTTAGATGTAGACGATCTTTTCATTTAATTCTCGTGTAAAATGGTCCTTGGCATCTGTTAAATGTTATGGTCCCTCGTCTCCTTCTTATTGGTACATATTTTTGAATTTTGATTACTTTTATACGTTTAAAAATGAAAATTTAGGTCATTCAATATTTGGCGTCTAATCTTGACGAGCGTCACTTTTAGAGTATCATAAATTAACGTATAATCGTTAATTTATATTATCATAAATTAAATATAGTGGTGTGCAACTGTGATCATTCTGATTGTGATTTCAACCACTAACACAAATTTCTTCATTAAACATTAAATAAAGAAACGAATAAACCTTTTATCTGTATTTATTACACTCATATCCTTTTATTATTTTCTTTAAATTGTTTTTAAATAACAAATATAATCATTAACAAAAATCTAACCGGCTGTTCTTTACATATGCTCAGTACAGCAGCAGTAGCATTAATAATTTCTATATCTCAAGGCCCATATTCATATTTATTAAATAAAATACAAATAGATTGTGTTACGTTAGGTCCTTTTGACTACGATATAAACAACAGTTATTATAGGAAAAGTACCAAAATACATGGGATTATAAATAATTACAAAGTGCCTTAACAGGATTATATTAATAGTTTAACAATGTTCAGTGTTTATAGGTTATTTGGAGTTAAATGTTTTTTTAGATATAGTTCACTTTATATTATAGTAATACTCTACATTAATAGTTTTTCATACTGATGGTAAGATTATTCATTGATATTGTTCTCAGTGAAAGTTCCAAATGGTTTTTATTAAAAGTGTAATCAGTGTCTTTGAAACCTATGGCCTAGGCATAGCATGGAATAGTTCAGTTTAATTATATATCAAAAAATACTTCTCTTCCTGTGTAAGTTGATTGTATTTCTTCAGAGATTCCTTGGTTTACTTCTTTATAGTAATGTAGCACTTCCTTCTTCTATTTAGTCTGGTTGAGGATGATTATTTAACTTTTTAATTTAGGTCCACTGATAGTAAATGTTTAATAATTTAAATTAGTCACTATCTGGTGTTTAATTCAACCTTTCTCGTTCAGATCCCGTAATACAATTCTTATTTCATTTATATAACATTTTAGTTGCTAAGGCCTATCTCTCCTTTTTATTGGTTTCTAATGTAACATTTTTATGTCAACCTGGTGATATTATAGCATCAACATAAACAAACTTTTACTATTTTATCTTTCATTTTCTTTAAACTGTTATAACTTTTTATAAGATCTTTGATCTTCACTTTATTAGTTTCTTTGATCTTCTGATGAAACACTGATTATTTTGACACCACTTTTGATTATCTTCTGTTACATATTTCTTGAGTTACCCATTTACACTTTTTATTTATTTGTTCCAAAGTTATTTATTATTAGTTCTTCTTGTACCTTTCACTTTACTAAAACTATTTGACACATTTAGTAATCGTATAACTTAACCTGACAGTGTTTATCATCATTTTAATAGAAATTCTTATTCAAAATACCTTAACTGTCTAGTTTTACAAAAGTCTATTACTATTATTTTGGTACTTTCCAGTTAATATAAACATTAGTGTTATTAATATTATCACATATAATATTAATCACTATGACCCAAACTAATTACTAATAGCTCTTAGTAATAGATAACAATTCCTCTTAATTTACTGTTTACAATACAGTTTTTATAAATAAAACAAAATCTTATAAGTAAGTTCCTAAATATTGTCCTCATTACTTATCATTATTAACATTATTTTAACTGTGATAAACATAATTATTACAGTCTTCATTATCATGAATTAAACAATAAAATAAACAATATTTAATTAAGTCTTTAATTACTTATTTCTTGAAACTATTATGTTTCTTGGTACTTTTGGGTAAGAGTATTAAAGCATATTTATGTTAAAATGGCATGTAACAATATATATTGGTACAACCCGCTGTCCGTCTATCTCGTAACAGTGTCAGAGTGTAATTTGTGTATTGTGTCTTACCAATCCGTCGTCGCTCGTTAACGTACTTTACGTTGATTGAGTCCGTCGTGAACGTACGAATAACCAGGTATCGAAGTCCTTACCTGAGGTTCACTAGGGGTGTATAAATCCCGGGTGGCACCAAATTGTTTATTTTAAACAATTAAAAAATTTAGTATTATCGGCGAGTCCGCTCAGGCGGTGTGGAGAATTCAAACTTGTTCCCGCCGCTTATCGATTTTTACAATCAAGGCAGCAGTTTGCTGTGTTTACTGCTTGAGCGCTTGCCGCCAATTCATAGCTGTTCACTACAATGTACAACATTTATAATACACTTTCCTAATGAAAATAAAACACATTGGTTACACACAGTATTGGTTTATTAGTTAATGGTTATTACTTATTCAGTGACACTGGTTATATTTGGTTTGTTATATTATTTTGCACCGGCAATTAATCTAAGACAATTTTCTCTGGGTTTTGACGGATCGATTTTGAACGTAACAGTTACACCATAATGGCATCTGCCGAAGTAGTATACAAATATTTTCGTTCGATCGTCTGGATTCTTGAGATTACGATAAAAGGATTATATGCAATTACAATAATAAAAATACACAACCTTACATGATTTCTACTTAAATAATATAACGTGTAGCTATAATATGTTTTTTGGAGTGTAGTAAAAGTGTTTCAAAGGTTCGTAAACTAACCATAGGTTAATTTTATAAGTTGACAAATGTTCAGTGTCTTAGTTTTTTATTTAATCTTTGAAAGAGAATAAATTCAGTTTAGTGATATTTCATAGTATAGTGAGAAATATTTAAAGTGCGTTTTTTCGGAAATTTGGGTAATTTAAATGGTACTTAACAACTTAGTAGACTGTGGTAAGCAGTTGGTCTGGTAAAAAGGACTTGAGCTGCAATCGTATTCAATTTTCAATTGGTTGGGCTTCTGGCATCTTTTTCAATTTAATCGGAGTAATTTATTCACTTCTTTTGGATTTAAATGGCCTTTGACATCGGTTAATTGGTTTCAGTCATCGTCTGCTTTTTTCTCGTTCATTTGTGGTAATTTGGTTAACTTTTGTAACATTTTAAATTAAATATTTCGTTGTTCAAATTTTGGCTTCTGTTTTCCAAGAGCGTCACTTTACGAGTAACGATATTCAACAGTATTTCCGTCCCTAACGGCAGTTGCTATCGTTACTAATTAAATCTGATTGGTTAATCTGGCAAAAATCCATTGTTATCAAAATTTGAATTCCTTTCAAAATCCTTGTATATCTTCTGATTGCTTTCATTCCGTTATCTTCCTTCCTAAGTATTAATTATTATCACTGTTATTTGTATTTTCTTCTAAAGATTATTTTGGTATCCCACAAGATTGGGTTATTTCATGTTTTATAATTTTACAATTATTTTAATATTTCCTAATTACATTTCTCTTTTAATTTAAATCCTTATTCTAATATTTTGCTTTTAATAAGATTTACAATTTATCCTTGGTTGATTATTCACCTTGGATTTGTTAACTACTTGGTTATTTTCATACAATTTGTATTTGTTGGTGTTTGACAGTTAGGCCTTTCTCAAGCCTAAGTAGCCATTACTGATTTTTACTTATTTCATATACATTACATCTCATTTTAGCCTAGTGCTTTATTTTGTTCTTATAACTGGTTTTGTTACCTATTGATGTGTTTTGGTTCTGTTTTTGTGTTATTTGTATGTTACTACTATTTTATACATCATGTATTGCTAATTATTTACTAACTGGTTTTCTCGTTTTCTAAGTCAAACATTGCTTTCCTTTCTTACTTATTTATTCCGCCAACGTCAACAATATGGCTATTATTTTCTATTTTTTATCACACAAAATACAACATTTAGGTCTATGGTTGGCATAATTACCCCAGCCATATCCTATTCATAAGTTTGCTTGAACAATTATTTAACAATCATTATGTAATATCGGTGTACAATTCATCACCTTTTATTTTATTTTGTGGGTGATAAACAACCTCACCTCTTTTGAACTTACTTCAATAATCATCCCTTATAACATGGGTGTTTATTGATAGTTTTAAACTTCTTATTTTATAAATACTCTTTGCCTTCACTCCATGGTAACACTATCTGCTTACTCTTTCATGGGATTCTCACTTTTAAATATTATTATATACTTTTAAACTTTACAATAAGATTCTTTTCTAATCAATACAGTTAACATCACTCTTCAGTGTTCATTACTACTTAATTAATGGTTTATTTTAAATACTATTCTTAACACCTTTCTTAAATATTATTATTGTTCACTATTAAACCTTTAGTGTTTGTTAATTTTTTACTAAGTGTTTATCTTAGTTTTCAATATTTTTCCTATTGCTATCATTGACAATATTTTTATTTACTCATCACTTTCACTTTTAAATTATCTTGTGTTTATTATAATTTTTGAGTGTTTTTTCTCTATCATTTTACTTTAGGGTTTTTTCACTTTCACTATGGGCACTTCTTAAACTTTATATTTAAGTGTTTATTAGTGGGTAATCCCTATCATTACTTTTCTTTGTCACTTAGTTATTTTCAGTTTATTTCTCACTATCTCAATATCTCTCTCTTTCTTTACACATATTATTTATACTTATTAAGTTCATGTCTTTCTCTATTTCTTACTTACATATACTTCTAATTCTTGGGTTAGTGTATTTTTATTTATCAGGTTATATCAATTATTAATTACATTTGTCACTTATTCAATACTAACATTTATCTTTTATATTGGTTCTTTACCGGTTTCATTTCCCTTATTATATTGGATTGTATTATTTCTCCCTTCTCTATTCTCTACTACTTGTCTGTGTTTTCTTGCCTTGTTTCATTTTATTTCATTTATAGTTGGTTTGTTCCATTTTTATTTTCATTTTTCTTCATCTTCACTTCTCATCTAGTTTCCTTTTATTTTGGTTCTTATCTGGCCAATCTCTGGGGTTGGGTCAAAGTCGTTTGTCTGTCAGTCTAGTCTGTGAGTTTCTTTAATAATCACTTTTAGATTATAATTCTTCCTCCTTCTTTCTTAATTACATTTTATATTTTTATTCTCTTCATGATTTATTTATTAAAATATATTACTTTTTAGCATTTCTTACACACTTTTAGTTATAAAATATGATCTGAATTTGGCAATGTTATAATATATATATATTGTAGCATAACAGCATTATCACCTTAAAATTTAACTTAATACAACATTAAAAAAGAAGAGAGAAAAATAAATGATTAAAAATGAATTAAAGAAGCTGATCATTATAGTCGATAAAATATTAATAAAAATAAACTCAATAACAAAGAAAACTCTTGGTCCATATAAAAGAAACCATATAAAACCCCAGTACAACATCAATATACCCAGTAGGTTGAGGAGCAGTAAATGAGAAGACAAATGGAAAAATAAATGAAATAAGATGAGGAGCAGTAATGAAAAAGTAATAAGGGGCAAATTATGAAATTAAGAAGCAGAAAACCCCAAAATACAAAACCGATAACAAATTAATAAGGAGCTGTAAATGAAAAATAAATGAAACAGAATAATCAAGTAAGATTCATTGAATTAATGACATGAGAACATGAAAACTCAAAAATATAGAAATACTTACAGAATAAGAAAGAAGAGGCAAACTATGTCAAGTTTCATACAAGGAATATAGAAACAAGAAAGGCTATTCCCAAAATATTATGAAAGAATACATACACAATTTAAACAGAATTAAAACCAATAAATGTTAGACCCAGTAACTCAAGTTACAAGATACAATACAATTAAAGTAAATTGTAAAATAAGTGTTAGACTAATTTAAGAACAAACTAGAACAAACAAAAGACTACCATAGTGTAGAAACAAATCAAAAGACTACCATTAGTGTAGAAAATATAAGGTGAAATACCATAATAAAATATAATAAAAGTTAGAGACTACAGTGAGTGTAGTGAATAACAAGGTGAAAAAACTATAATCAATAAATAATGAAGGAAATACAAATTATTTAAAACACTACCATTAGTGTACAGTGATACAATAAAAAACATAAGAATAAAAGACAGTCTAATGACTGAGAATGTTATTAGTAATAAAAGTGTTTTAAAGATTATATATAATAAAGAAATAATAGATATAAGATGTTTTTAATGTAATTAAATTGTTACAAGAAGAAACCTAAATACAAAAGACAGTTAATGACTGAGAGTATTATTAGTAATAAGATGTTTTTATTATAGTTAAATTGTTACCAAAGGTAACATAAATACAAAGGACAGTTAATGACTGAGAGTATTATTAGTAATAAGATGTTTTATTTTAATCAAATTATATATAAAAAATAATAGGTATAAGATATTTTTGTTATAATTAGGTGATATATGAAAAATAGTAGATATAAGATGTTATGTTGTACTCAAATAATGTTCAATAATTTCAAAGTTTTGTTAAGGCAGAGAAGGCAAGAAGATAATATGAATATATATTTTTTTAATTGTAAACCATATAAAGAATAATAGGGCAAACTAATTTAAAAACCCAATAGAAAAACAAAACAGCATTTTAGACCAAAATCAACTACTACTATAGAGTCAAATCCAAATGAATAAATTCAATAGAACTGTATATAATTAATAGAAATTAGTCAATGTAAAACAAAGATATGTAAATGTAATCAGCACAGAAACAAATATTAGTAAATGTAATGACAAAAGGATGAAATTAACTTTATTTGGAAATATGTAATACTAAGCCTAGAAAGGGTCACAATTCAGATAAAATGTAAATTAATCAATATTGGAGTATTATAACAACAAATTGTTAACAACAAGCAATAATCATGAAGTGAATAAAATTATTTAAAGGAAATATTAACATAAAATCACTTATAAACCATTTAATTACTAATTATGTAAAAAATAATAAGGCCTATAAGAAATATCAAAAAATGTAAATTTTGGGCTTATTTGAACTTAAAAATAGGTCAAGTTATATGTTGAATTATGTAAAATTAGCACAAGAATATTGCTAGATAGTTAAATTTTCATAAAATTAATAAATAATTAAGTTACAGCAATAAATAGGAAAACTTGTCATGTATTTTTATGAGTTGAAATCAAATCCAAGACATGTAGATGTTTACAGACAATGGGAAGGAGAATAAGATATTTTAGAAATTACCACCTTAAACGACGACTTTAAGTCATCAGTCTATTGTTAATCGTGAATGTGTGCAGATCAAAAAGTACGGACAGAAGATCTGAAAAATATAAATGGTTGTAAAAACTGAAGTGCCATCTTAAGAAACACTACAGAGGTTAACTCCAGAAAATTAACAACATAATCACTAAATCAATAACAAAACCAAAACGAATAACCATAATAATACAATTCAAACCGAGAGCACAAGAAATCAACCGCCATATTGAAAAAATTTAATTCAACACCAATATTATCTGGACAACGAACTCAAACAGATTTTGAACACAGAACACAGCACAATTAATCCAACACCAAACAACATCGCCGAGGAGAAGAAAACACTTCACATAATTATCCAGAGGTACTACAACATCGCAGAGGAAGGAATCCACATTTATATTTGAGGGAGAAGACCAAATATAGCAGTTGGCGTCGGATAGCAGAAAGCCAAGGCAAATGGCAGCCATATTTTATTTGCAGAGCAAACGGGACACAGCCTGTCGAAGCGAGCGGCGACGTGACGTCATTCTATGAATTGGTTCGAATTTTGCTTATTCATTGACAATTATTTTCTGAATTATGTTATTTGTATGGAATGATAATTAAGATTGAATTAATTGTAAGTATTGTATCTTGTTGCTTGCCCTTCTCTGACCATTTCGACAGTTAAAAGAACTCAACTAATTAATTTTGTAATATTATATTTTTGTCTTTTATCACAATCGACCTGAGGTGAGTCTCAGCCACAGCCATTATCGATGTGCGTAAGATTGGCGCACAATTTTTAAAAATAAATATCAGAATTGTGTCAAATCCTTGTGTTTATTATTATTTGTATTATAAATATTAGCTTTTTCTTTCTTCTCAACATAAATTAGAAGTATTAGAAAAATATATCAAGAAGAAGAAGAAGATGAGCTGAGTTAGAAGAGAGAATACTTGATCCGAGTGACATAACTAGATTAACACTAGTGAAACAAATATTTCTACACACACAATAACTAATTTACCATTCAAGTAATTAAAAATTATAATTAATTAAATAAAAATAGAAAAAATAAATAAATAAAACGTAATTAAAAATTTTCTTTTAAAATAAATTAATAAACAATAAAACTTTTTAATTAAACATAATCTTTATTTGTGATAACCCGTTTTATTACAAATTGGCGTCCAACTTTAGGGGCTTAAAATAGGAATTGATAGGCCTATAAAATAAAAACAATTCGCCCAGTTTCCTATTTTAGCTTGGCAGCTGTTAACAGGTCAGAAGAAGAAGCAAGATGCACAGGAGGGCAACATCGAAGAAAAGAGCGGCGGAGGTCGAAAAAGAAATAGATATGGAGGATAAGGAGGCGACACCCGTGGAAGATGTGGAGTTGACATTACCTCCAGCAGAACGAACCGAACCAGTATCCCAAGGGAAACAACCTGACAGGTTGACACAAACAGGGGATGTCAATTTCCAGGAAACCATGATGAGAATGATGATGGAAATGGGAGAGGATAACAAATCAAATAGTAAGAAGGTGGAAGAAAACAGTAAGAAGATGGGGGAGAAGATGGAAGAGAATAGTAAGAAGATGGAGGAAATAAAGACCGACAATAAGCAGTCAAAGGAAGAATTAAGCCAGATAAACCAGAAAATGGAAGAAAATAGTAAGAAGGCGGAAGAAAACCGTAAGAAGATGGAGGAGAAAATGGAAGAAAATGGTAAGAAGGCGGAAGAAAACAGTAAGAAGATGGAGGAGAAAATGGACGAAATAAAAAATAATAATAAATTACTAATGGAGGAAAATATTAAGAAAATAGAGGAGAAAATGGAGGAAATAAAGACTGACAATAAACAGTCGAAAGAGGAATTAAGTCAGATAAGTCAGAAACTGGAAGAGACCAATCAGAGAATGGAAGAAACCAGTAAGAAAATGGAAAATAATAATCAACAGTTAAGAGAAGAATTAAGGGAGACTAACCAAGAGAATATGAACCGGTTAGATGGAAAAATGGAAGCATTAAAGGAAGAATTGAGTCAGAAGATAGCTGAAAACAATGAAACAATCAGTAAGAAAGTAGAAGAGGAAATAACGGTGATCGAACAAAAGATTACAAGGGCTGACGAAAGATGGAGTCAGACTGAACGAGAAGTACAGAGTATCAAGACAGAAATAAACACCAAAGTTACAAACATAGAAGAAATGAATAGGAAGAATTTAGAAGAAAAACTAAAAGAAACACGTGAAGACTGGGAGAGGGTGCAGGACCGATTCACTGAAAAATGTGACGGCATTGAAGCAGCGGTGACCAGTATAAATAGTCAGGTGTGACAAAATCAAACCGACATAGATCTGTTTCATAGTTGACCAACCAGCATTACCAGTTGTCCTAATAATGAAAATCGAGAAGGGATTAACTTCAGGCTATACAAAAATAAGCCTATGGAATTCCTGGCCAGAATTGAAGAGTACTTCGCAAAGCACAGAGGCAACCGTTGGAGAGAAAATAAAGAAGTATTAGACGAATCGTTCAAGGAGATAGCCGATAATTGGATGGTGATCAGAGACGAAGTGACAGACTATCAACAATTCAAGAGGGTATTTAAGGCCAAATATTGGTCTGAGTCGACACAGAACATCGCTAGAGATGGAATCTGTCACGGAAAGTGTAACCCATATGGAAATCAAACTTTAACCGCATATTTCTTGGGAAAGGTGTGTGTGGCCAAACATTTAGAGCCCCGAATACCTGAAAAATGCTTGGTCTGCAAACTATCCTACCACTATGAGGAGGACATCATCAGAGCTCGACGCAACAGTCAAATTAAAACTGTACAAGCGATGACAGAACTGCTAGAAATGTACGAACACGAGGACTATTACCGCCAAAGTCAAAGGAGATACGAAAAACCTGAGCCAAGAAATAACACAAATTATACGAATAATAATACTCGTCAGAACGGCAACAATAACAATAATTATAGTTCCGCAAACCGGAATAATGCTGGATATAATAACAATAATAGTAATAGTACTAATGCTCCCAGGTATAATAATAATAATAGTAATAATAACGTTCCCAGAAATAATAATAATGAGAGTAATAATAGTAATCATAACCGTCAACCCAATAACAACGGTTATTATAATAATAGTAATTATGGTCCTAATGGTCAGAGAAACCCCAACCCACCTAATAACAACTATTATGGTAACCATAATAGAAATTACCCAAATGGAGGTAATAATAATTATAGAATATATAGACCCCATATAAATTACATCAGAGCGGAAGGCAGTGGACAGCGGAGATACCAGCCTCAACAAAGGAGTCGATACTATGAATACGAAACATTTCAAGGGAATCAGGGAGGTAATGGTTACAGAGGATATGAACCCAGATGCAGTTCGAACCTGGACAATCAAAGAAGACTGCCTGTAACGGAGGCCCAGCAAGATGATCGCGCTGAACCAAATGAAGCAGTTCCAGGACTCCAGGTTGACGCTGCTAACAGCCAAATCTGTAATGATATGGAGCATTTAAACGAAAGGAGGCAGTAATAAACAAATACAACCCTTTACTGCTCCAATCTGCTGGGTATGGACAAGAGGTAAACTTGAGAAAAGGAAATAAAAATTTCACAATAATATATAGTAACTATTTAAAGGATATCCGCAAGGACTTATTAGAAGAGAAAGAAACAAACATTAACAACAATGACAATGAGATCATTTACATAGTCGCAGAAATCGAAGGTATTTCTGTTCTTATTATGATAGACACTGGAGCAAATGTCTCAATAATTAACCACTGTGAATTGGACCGGATACAGCAAGAATGCCACAAAAAACTACCAATACTACCTATTAATAACGTAGTGCTTGTAGGAGCTCCTGGTCGACAAAACAAGACGATACGGAAACAGGTATCCCTAAGTGTTAACAGTCAGGGCGTAAGTTTGGATATGATATTTCTTGTTGCAGCCGGATTATCCTTCAATATCATGATAGGGTGTGACATATTATGAAGAAATTCAGCAGTTATTGACTTGTGCCGAGAGAAGGTATCACTCTTTTCAGAAGGTTCGACCTGGGTAACCAATTTAGTAAACAACAAGATGGTAGACTCCCGACAAACTCTCAGTCACGCAAGTGAAGTGAATTACTTATCGAATTACTCACCAGACAACAAGTTAGTAGGTCAAGATACCGAAGATAAACTATGGACACAAAAGATCCAGGAGATACGTGACTTCCAGTGCCACAATACCACCGAGCGATTAAATGAGAACCAGTTGGATCAATTAATTAGAATATATGAAAAATATCGGGCCGCATTTTCAGACAAGCCAGGAGAAATCAGAAACTATCAATGTTCAATATGATTCAGAGAACCGGTGGAATTCAATCGCAAATCATACCCAATAGCACAATCTTTGAAGGAAGCTATACGCGCGGAAATCCAGAATATGATTAACAAGGACATAATCGAGAGCAGCCAGTCGCCATACACCAGTCCGATAGTGGCTATCCAAAAGAAGAGTGGTAAAGTCAGACTTTGCCTTGACGCACGCGAGATCAACAAAATGATAATCAATTTATCTCACCTGGCGAAATTGACGAAATATTAAAGAGATTCCACGGAACCAAGTTTATTACTACGTGGGATACCGTGTGTGGGTATTGGCAGGTGGAATTGCACCCACAAAGCCGGCAATACATGGCATTCATTTTCGAAGGACGCAACTATCAGTTTAAGAGATTGCCCTTCGGGTTAGTGAACTCAGTAGCCGTTTTTGTCGCCTGTATGGACCAAATGCTCGGACCAGAAGTGCTCCAATTCACGACTGTTTATGTTGATGATCTATTAATCACATCTACCAATTGGGAGGAACATTGTTACCGTGTGGAGCATGTCTTGAAGAAGCTGGCTGAGAATAACGTTACTCTCAAGCTAGACAAGTCAAAACTTATAGCTAAAGAGGTCCAATTTTTTGGTTTCCAGTTGAATAGTCAAGGAATAACACCGTCATCAGAAAAAGTAGACGCCATACAGCGATTCCCTACACCAAAAAACTGAAGGCAACTACAGTCATTTTTAGGCCTGTGTAATTACTACAGGAAATTCTAAAGTAATTATTCAGAGCTGACGGCCAGATTTCAGTATCAATTATCGTCCAAGAATAAATGGCGATGGGGTCAAGAACAGGACGAAACATTAAAATCAATTAAAGAGAATTTCTTAGAAGCAGTAATGCTTAACCATCCCAATTTTAACCGACCTTTCTTCCTGAACTGTGACGCTAGTAGTATTAGCCTGGGATCAACGTTGTACCAAGAAGACGAAAATGGCAACCACCTAGTAGTGAGCTTCGCTAGCAGAACCCTTAACCAATGCGAAAAGAACTATAACATGACGGAAAAGGAACTGCTAAGTGTAGTCTTTGCCTGTGGGAAGTTTCGAACCTACATTCTAGGATATCCAGTGACAGTTTGCACCGATCACAAGTCTATATCATTTCTAAGAAGATGCAAGTTAAGCCACGGTAGATTGACCAGGTGGGTACTTGCCCTACAGGAATATGATCTACAGTGGAAGTATGTTCCTGGAAGTAAGAATGTTGTAGCAGACGTATTGTCACGAGTGAATTTGGAAGAACAGATGTTCGAGGGCGAGAAGGAGAGCATCTTGAAGATCTATAATATTATTAAGGACAGATCCGATTTAGAAAAGATAGTACGGGACATCAGCAAACACCAGCAGTCCGACCCGAAACTAAACAATATCAAACTTCGTCTCTCCAACCAAGATGATAACATTACCAGGTTTTTTTGTGTACATAATGATGTATTATTCATTAAAACATCCCTTGATGAAGAGATATGGAAAATCGTAATCCCTGCTACAGTCGAGAAGGATATCATCCTAGATTATCATCTCCGATACGGCCACATGGGAGCCATGAAGATGATCAAGGCGTTAGAAGAAAATTGCCATATAAAAAATATAACTTTATATAATATTGAAAACTTTCTCAAGTGAAACTTACTTGTCTGTTTTGTATGTAGAACGCGTTTCAGCGTCGTGTTCACCTTCTTCAGCTTTGCAACAGACTGCCAGTACCTAGTAACGTTTGTTGGTTGGAAGGTATAGTGGGGGTGGTGTATAGAGGAAGGGGATTGGCGCGGGGATCCGAATTATTGTTTGTTTTGTGTATAACTGTGTCAAAAAGTGTATGTGATTTACATTGCAATTGGTCGTTTAGTATGTTGTTTGGTTGTGTTGTGTGGTGTTTGTATATTTCATACTGTTCAGCTGTGTTGATTTTTCGCCCTTTGGGTAAGAGGTGTAATATTTCAAGATTAGTATCTGTTGGTGTAGCTATGGTTATGTGTGTGGCAAACGCAGAATGTGTATTGTTGTTGGAAAGGGCCTTTAAGTGTTCAGAGTAACGGGATGAAAAAGATCTTCCCGTCTGGCCTATGTAGAAACTATTGCAGTTATTACAATTTAATTTGTAGACACCTGTTCTATTGTATTTGTCTATGTCCTTGTTTGTATCGTTGATGTGTTTTTTGATGGTATTGTTGGTTCTGAATGCTATTTTGTAATTGTGTTTTCTGAATGTGTTGGCAAGTTTGTGTGTGCTGGAGTTATGGTATGTGAGTGTGATGTATTTCTTGTGTTGTGTGTTATTGGTATTTTGTGTTTTGTTATTTTTGTTTTTGATGCGTTTGTGTAGTCTGTTTATTAAGTTGGGGTTGTAACCGTTTTTCGTTGCTATGTATTTGATTGTGTTGACTTCGTCAGTATAATCTTGTTTACTTAAGGGTATTTTGGTTAGTCTATGGAGCATATGGTTGAAGGCTGCATGTTTATGTTGTGTTGGGTGGTTTGATGTTTGTAATTTGTTTTGTAACTTTGATACAAGACATTCCAATCCGCCCCATTATCAACTACCGTAATGCCTCTGCACACAAACTGGCAAAATATCTAGACAAAATTATTAGACAACACACACAAATAGACAACAACATTGCAGTAAAAAACAACACTGACCTAGTAACAAAAATAAAAGACATACACATCCCCCATAACGCCACATTAGCCTCCTTTGACATTAAAAACCTGTACACAAACATTCCCATCTCTGAAACAATCACCATCCTACAAAACAAACTCAAACAGAACAACACACCAGACGAACTTATCAATGAAATAACAGAAACTCTGAACATTATCACAAAACAAAACTACTTTACTTATAACAATAAATACTACACACAGAACGATGGCCTACCCATGGGCTCCCCCATATCCAGCATTCTAGCAGAAGTCTTCCTCCAACACTTAGAAAAAACAAAAATACTCACAAACAATGACAGACACTCACATAAAATACTATATTGGCACAGATACGTTGATGACATTCTAATACTATACAGGGGAAACAAAAGACAATGTGAACAGTTACTAACGCACATAAACAAAATACATAAAAACATAACCTTCACTGCCGAATACGAACACAACAATACCATAAACTTCTTAGACCTCTCCATCACAAAACTAGAACACAGGCACAAATTCAGTATATACAGAAAACCAACTACAACTGACACACTAATACACAACACCTCCAATCACCCAATACAACACAAACTAGCTGCTTTTAGAACCATGATACATAGACTTAACAACATCCCCTTAGATGAAATAGACTACAAAGACGAACTAAACACGATAAAATATCTAGCAGAATCTAACGGTTATGACAGAACAATAGTCAGTAAACTCCTACACAAAACACAAAACAAACAACAGACAAAGACAGAAAACAACAAATTCATAACACTAACATACATCAACAAACAAACAGAAAAAATTGCCCACAAATTCAAAAAAGCAGGATACAGAATCGCTTACAAAACTACTAACAAAACAGAACACACACTATCAAAACGCATGCCCAAAGCACAAAACAAATTCGATCTACCCGGTGTATATAAACTAAATTGTTCAAATTGCAATAAATTCTACATAGGACAGACAGGACGTAGCTTCAAACAGAGATACATTGAACACACAAAAGCACTCCACACCACTACAGAATCTACCTTCGCAAACCACCTCATTGAAGCAAACCACACATATAAAAACATCGACAATAACATGAACATACTACACGTACACACAAAAGGCCGAAAACTAGACACTCTGGAACAATTAGAAGTATACAAACACACAAAAACAAATAAAAACGACATCCTAAACGAACAGACACAATTCAAATCGCACGCATTATTCGAACACATCTCACCACACAGACACAGCTTCGATCTTTCGAAACACTATCTCGTCGCCAACAACAAGACGAACAGCGCTACTTACGACAGCCTCTGATGAAGCCTTCTATAGGTGAAAGCCGGTTTAGGCTGTAAGGTAAAACTTTACGTTTTTACTTATAAAAAACTTAGTGTTCCGAGTCGTCAATATTATAGTGATATTTAGTTAAGTAACGGACACGTCATGGACAACGAAATCCAAGAAATTAATTTGAATAGTATTTTATACTTCATTACTACATATTAAACTCCTCCCATTTGATACAATGTTTATATTTTACACCCCATATTATATATTACATCTTTTAAATTTAGGTACACCTCAGATGTATTAATTACTTAGTAACCTTAATATTTGGGTATTGTTCTAAACCATAGTTACTTCGTTTTGTATGTAACGTTGGGGACCTCAAATCTGTTACGTAACAATATCTATGAAAATATACATAAACTCAAAGCTAGGACTAAATTATTTGTCACTTAGGCATTTTGGGTATAAATTTAACTAAAAACCCAGTACAAGAATTTGGATCTTATTGTGTATATTATATGGTTGTCTGCTTTACAGGTGTTGAAGCACCGTTGAAGTACTCGAGTTTTCATAATTTTTGTGGTAATTAAAAAAATTATCTGATACTGAAATTTACCTAACTTAATAATAAATGTATTTTGTTCAGGACAGTGAGCGAGTTCTGCAGGTCAGGGAGCTTAATAGTACTTGCTGTTTCAAAAAATTATAAGCCAACACTGGGGCCTCTATTTTGAGAGCACAGTGAATATCAATGGACAACCTAAAGGCATAGATGGTTATCACTAATTAATAGATGGTTATGGTTATAGATGGTTAATTTCAGTATTGTTTCAGTTAGTGAAATCAGCATTTCCCTGACTGTATGGCTTCCCAAGTGAACTACTTTGAAGGGGACAAAATTATTTTATAATTAATGTGTCAGTATTTATGTTTTTTTTCCTTCGTATCAGCCATCTAAGGACCACATACCAATTTCAATTCTTTACTCTTTGTTCTTTCCTTTTTTCCAATATTCTTTCATCTTCTCACTGTGTCTTTTCTTCCCGTCTTCAGGCCACTTTGAACCTGCGTTTTTCTCTCTCCTACCCTGGACTCCCTCCATTTTTAATACTTTTGCCCGAAAAACTTCTCCTTCAGTTGCTTCTTCTGCGTGTATATTATTTTTTCTAAATCCTTTTGGACTTCTTTAATCCAACTTGATGTTGACTTCTTCCCCCACAGATATTTGAAGATTTGCTTTGTCAACCTATTGTCGTCAATTCTATATAAATGTCTAAAAAATAATAGTCTTCTTTTTCTCATTGTTTCTGTTATATTCTCTATACTTTGATATAATATATTTAATGTTTTATTATTATTATTAATATATAAAACTTTTCTTACAAGAAGATATCTTTTGTATTTTTTTTTTTAACGTTCGAACTCAACATAGTATAAACTGTCATCATCAAAAACTCAAATTAATAATACATATATTAATTAATACAAATACAGATTAATTTGAATTTCTGATGATGATACTATCAAAACAGTTTTGTATTTAAAAAAAAAATACAAAAAATATATACAGGAATAATGAGCAAATATGAATATATTTAATTTTGTAAACCAGTCTCACACATTGTACATATTGGTTTGCATAACACCAATATTATGTGTTACACTGCACACCTGTAGAAGTAACTTAATATGTATGAAAGAGCGAGCTAAATTTTGTGTTTAGGTGGGAGCTAACCAATGAACACATATACACTGTTACGGTGTCATCGGTAAGACACAACATGTCAACAGTTGCTACAGTACTTACATACTGCAACGATATGAAGCTCGCTCATGCAGTGGCCAGGGTCTTGGATCGAGTGACAGCCGATCAGCAGCAGCTGTTGTCCATGCAGATGATATTGTGGATTGTACATGCTGTTGTTGAATACTTTTATAACTGTCTTTTGTATGATGGTAAGTAATCTGCTGTGTATAAAAATATTTTACTAGCTTTCCTGATGTTTAGTTTTGTTACTAATACCCTTTAAAATTGTATGATTGTAGCTTTGAGAAATCCAAATTTTAACATTAGCATTCAGTTATTAACTCTAAAGAACTTCTTGAAAACTGAAAACTGTATAAAACAAACTCTTAAAAGACCTAATTTTAGCTGAATTTATGTTGATCAATGGAGCAATTTGTCAAGTAAATCAATAGTAAGAACTTTTAAATTTCAACCATTATTTAATTAATAAAATTATTTTTAATAAACCACTGTTCCATATATTTCCTGTGGCAATATCAGTTTATCTATGCTCATACATAATATCACTGTGTGTGTGTGTGTGTGCGCGCGCGCGCACGCGCATGCGTGTTAAGAGCTTGTCTTATTTTCCAAAGATTTATCTTACATATTTTAACATGCAAGCTTCATATAAATGTTAATATTTCAACATTTAGTCTTTGAAATTGAAACATTTAAACAGCAGAAGATACATGAACAGCTCTTATGTAATGTACATCAAGAGTTATACTTTAATACTTATAAAAATTATTTTTTTATAATTTAATATGATCCTCTGTTGTATAATTTTGTGTGATATATTTTTAGTTCATGTGTTTAGTCAAATAATAGATTTTTTGGCAGTGGTAAGATGTCGATGATATCCTTTACTGTGAATATTGTTAGTTACATAATTATAATTGTGGTGACATAATTGGAAGTGGCTGACATAAGTATGAACCCATTTCTATCATTTATTGCTGTTCTTTATAACATAGGTCAAACAAAGAAACATAATTATCATTGATCATATAACATTTTTATTTATGAGAATTCACAATACAAATATGTACTAACAACCTATTCATTCTTGTGTCATCCACGAATGACTCCTTTTTTGTTTAGTTGGGTTTGCCTAATGGCCTGGAAGGTTTTTATAACAATATTAAGGACTTTGGAAATAACAGACCATTAGGGAAATAAATGGATATGCTGTATCCCTATGTGATCAAATGCACATGGCGAGTCTGGGTTTTTAATTTTCGTTAAATGTTTTTGGGGTCAACAGCATTCTTGTTACAATACTTCAGAGATTTGGCTATCTGAAATACTTTTCCATTCTGATCTGATAAGATACGGTGATCAGAGTATCATATGCAACTCATTATTCTCCCATCTCCTGCACCATATCTTTCTCTCTGGTTTTCTTCTTACAGTCTCTCTGGGGGTGTGAATGATCCAAAAATCTCTTCGTTGATCATGTCTCTTCTAACCTAACCTAACCGTTTGTCTTAGCCATCTCCCTGCTCTTCACCATTTAATCATTTATAAGCATTTATGAGATCCCAAGTCTTCACTTGTCTACTTTCTATTAATCCCAAGACACTTTGCAAGTTTTTCCTTACCAAAATTGCAACTCGTGCCCAATAAATTCTTGGCCTCACAATAAAAAGGCCAATATTTGAATTCAAAATAAATTATCTTTTTCAATATAACATTAACAGCAGTACATTTAGTCCAGCTATGCCCTAGTGCCATTATACCATTCCTGTAGTGGCTTTCTAGAATGTCTGCCAGAAACCCTTCAACTGCAGCTACCACCTCTTCATTTGATCGGGAACCCTTTCCACTTATGAATTTTTTGATGTTTGGTAATAGACGAAAAGCTGATGAGGCCACTTGTATACAAGCTGCAGGATGTTCCTCCAGTTCATACTTGAGATCCCAGATATTCTCCATTGCCAAAGCAGTTTTGTGTCCTGATGAAACAAGATTTTTTTCTTTTCCAGACCGGGTCTTTTCCATGGGTATTTTCATCTAGTTTATCCAGAAAGCATGATGTTTACCCACTAACATCTTAGCTTTTCGAATGTAATCAATAAATAATATTCTTTTAGCACCCCAAAATTGATACCATAACCTTGCCTTTACCATAGAAGTCATTACTTTTTTTTTTTAGTGCAGGACATCTGGCATCTGTCCATCGTTTTGAATGTACCTTCATTTTGGGTTTGTAATGATGAAGCCAAGTTTCATCCATAATTACAAATCGGCAAACAAAATTGGTTTTTGTTTCTCTTAAAATGTATCAAATTTCCTGACAAACTTTAATTTGCACATGTTTTGGACAATGAATCAGCAAATGCGGCACACACCTAACACACGGTTTCATGACTCTAAAACTTCAGTTACTGTGTGATGTACTGAACCTTTCAAGATGCGTGTGGCCTCCACTATTTCACGTTTTTTTTTTGATCATCAAAAACCATGTCATGCACCTTCTGAACAATTTCTTCAGAGCATAAAATTTTCAGACGTTCTGAATGTGAATCAAGCCTGTACAACCATGATTAAATTCAACACTCCATTTTTACTATTGAAAATGAAGGAGCAGTGCCCCCATAAACGTTTACTAAATTTCTGTTGGTGATACACCATCTTTTGCAAAACACCTTATTGTTGCTTGATGTTCAGATCTTTCTATTTACAGAAGTACACAAAATTCTCCTGATTTAAACACTATATGAATAAAACTAGTTGACATAACAACGTGCTGTTTCTTATGTTTACTTAAAATGTACGTGTATGTAAAATGCAAAGGATTTTTACTGTAAGAACTTATAAGATAACTCTCATGTTTCCTACTGTTCAGTGTCCATGTTTCATGCCCATTGGGTTTCCGTTATTCTGTTGACAGATCTTAAAATCAGGAGCTCAAACAACTTTTTGACCATAAAAACATCTAGCGTGTTAGTGTAGAGTTCTGTATCGGTAATGAATCTGTGGGTAGTGATGTTAATTATGTTACAGATGGCAAAGCTAAGATTCGTGGAGTTCGTACATGTTGTCGTTTATTTACAAGGTTAAGTAACATATCAACTGCTGCACGTTCTGCTGCCATACGTCGTCTCATTGAGGGTGCCTTAACCTTTCAAACAGCGTCTCTGTTTGGTACAGGTACAGTGCGGCACTCTGGATACAGACCTCCAGACACCAAGCTCATGAAGGAAAACATAAAACAGGTACAAATTAAATTGTAGTTTCACGTGAATATAATTTTTTTTCTTTTGTATGATAAAGGAAATGTGTTACATAATCATTTGTATTAGAAGCTACTGCAGCTTCAGTGTTGCAGAGTGTATTGCGAAGTAAATATTGTTGGTGAAATTAAATTTTTTTAATATATAATAATAAATGGAGAAGGTGATAAACAATTTTAGACTCGAGTAGAAATATCTACAGAAGCTAGTGATACTGTGATTATGCTTATCAGTACCACTAATATTAAAAATTCTGTATTCAGTAGAAACCCTCGCAAGTAAATCACACCTGTCGATTGTAAGGTTTTCTAATAAATTTTGTATGGTAAAAGTTGTGTAAAACTCTTTGTAGTATTTTACATTATTTTTGAAGTAAATGTTTCCAGTATTTAGTAATTCTGGAATTATCTTGTAAAATAAGAAAATAAAACTAAAAATCTCTCTCCCCCCACATACACACACACACGCGCGCGCGCGCGTATTAGGGTGGAATGAAAAAATAGTTTTATTAATTTCGATATGTAATAGTGATAAAAAGTTGTCTATTGCCTTTGCTAAGACAGTGTTAAAGTATGCTCACAAATATAATATATTTAGAGGTGCCGCAAAAGAGTTGAAAATGTGTATTTTTAAGTAGATTTTACGAATTTTGACAAATTTGGTATAGTACAAAAAATTATTTTAAATACCAAATGCCTGTTTTAAAGGTTGAAATTATACACATAAACTACTCTGTAGTAGATACTTACAGTATTATACTGCAAAACTTTAATATTTATGCTTACTAAATCTTGCATCTTTTAAAATATTTTTTTTTAATTTTAACAATATTTTGCAATAGTAAGGATTCACCTTACTTTTTAATTAAAAACATAGCAAAACATTCTTTAGTTCTGTAAACCAATAGCCAGAAGCAGAACAGTAGGTGGATTGAAGTGACCTTGAGCTAGGCATATTGTTGGCTGGTGTAGGGTGGGGGGATGGGGGAGAGAAGCCTGTTGCAACTTGTGTCTGTCAGTCTGTCCAGACCAAGCGTTTGAGTAGCAAGTGTTTTTATGCTGTTGTTTACTGGTTTTGTTTTGTATTATGAATGTGTTAGCTTGAATATCAGTATAATAGTTTATTAGTTAATACTTGGTTATTAGTGCGATGGCAGTGTCAAAACCAGTTCAGACTAGACAAAAGTTAGAATGTCCAATTTTTGGACACCCTAAACAATTAAGTGAGTTAAGTTTGCCAACTTATTATGACATTATGAAATATTACCTTTATATTCGACATGAGCTGAAACCAGACGCAACATCAAAAGAACCAACGGTGAGTGAGATATTAGATATTCTTATTAAGAAAGTTGAAACTGTTTGGTCGAAACCATCAACTCCTGTAGTGTCTCGCACTCGCATGTTGCAAATGGGAAAAACCTATCATGATAAATACAGAAATATTTTAAGATCAAAAGGTAGAAAAGGTACAGAAAAATATGATTCAATCGTAGCATCGTTTTTAAATGAAAGCAAACGTCTTTTTGATGTGGCAGCTTGTAAGTGCAAAGAATTTTCTGAATGTAAGTGCGAAAAAGAAAAAAAAGTACCTAAACTTGAAAAAGATTTTTTACTTGACCAGAGAACATTGAGAAAAATGAGTATAAGTAGAGTTGATAAAGTTGTTTCAAAGGTTTTAACACAAAGAGAAGAGAGGAAGAGAGCTAGGTCTTCGCCAACTTCTGAAGGCAAGATTGGAACACAAAAATGGCGTAAGGAAGTTTGTGGTCCCCAAGCTCAACTTTCATGCTGAAGATTTCATTGATATGATTAAGTGGACGGATATAACAATCACAGAGCCTCCAATGACAAAACACATAACTGATGAGGACTTAAAAAAGTATATAAGTGAAGGAAGAGAACCTAGTTGCTAGATGCAATCTATAGATTTCCCTCGTTTTCCCTGTCACACACAAGCGGTAGAAAGAGTTATAAAGCTTGTGACAGAGTCATCACTAAGTGTCTGTGGTCCTGAAGCAAGAGATGGCTTTTTTAAAGCAAAAATTGCTTCGCAAAAGATGATGCCAAAATTTGAGATCAAAAAACATTTTATCTAAGTCTCAAGAAAAGTTGAAAATCAAAGAAATGTGAAACTAATGAACTAATGGAATATTATTATTATTATTTAATGTTTACTTTGTTTCAATGACACTGGTTATTAATTATGTCATTACCTTTGTTCTTTTTTCTTCAATTATAGTGAGTTGGTAACGGTTCATGTTGAATGTTCAAGTTTAATCCCTTTCTAAAACCTCTTTATAAAGCAAAACACCCGAAACAATCGGTAATTATTATTAATCAGTTATTTTAAGTAGTTTTAGATACTATTATTTTAAAAACTGTGTTTAAACAACAATTTGAAAGTAAAAAAGTAATTATAATAGATCAATTCAAATTGGATTTTACATTTTGATTTTTAGGTAAAAAGCCCATTTATTTAACTTTTGCGGAAAATCAAGGTATAAATTTAGAGCAACCAAACTTCATATCATTGTTGTTATAGTAAAGAAGCATCTATTGATTGCTATTAAAAACAATATTTGATAAAAAAAATGTAAAACTAAAGTAGAGAAAAAATTTATAATTTTGTTAAATTTGGATTTTTTGTAAAAAAAACTTATTTTTAAGGCTCTTGCGGCACCTCAAGATATAAATATAGAACAACAAAACTTCGTAGTGTTATTGTTGACATAAAAAAGCAACTTTTAAATGCTCTTAGAAAGTTATTTGCTGAAAAAAAATTTGCCCTATACTTTCATTCCACCCTAGCGCGCATGCGCATAAAGAATTTCGACAAAACCGAAACATCGAAGCATGATAATGTTTTGTAAACAAAAGATTTCTAGACTGTGGGGAATCGACAGTGTGGAAGCGTCACAGTTTTCGATGACGCATCATGCATTTTGTGGAATGACCGCCAGCCTAAAAACACTATCATGTTAAAATGCAGCACTTCTTCCTTCTATCATAAAGTGGTTATCAAACTTCTTGGATGGCAGCTCAAGTCTGAATAGAAGTACATGCACAAGCTAGTGATAGCATGGGTTTGATCATTAGTGTCAATAATATTAAAAATCTTGAATTCCTTAGAAAACCTTACAAAAAATTATAACTTGTTTATAAGGTTCTTTGGTTGTTTGTAAAAAATATTGAGATAAAATAATTAGTGGTAACTTATTTCACTCCCTCGTCAATTGTAAAATAGCTATCATATTTCTTGGATGGTTGAATAGCTCAAATCCAGGTTCTTCACCATCCTTTGGTACCTTCCAACTACATGCTGGTGTCCCACCGGAATCAACTATTAGCATACTGATTTCTTTCCATTGTTTTCAATGTTTGTAGCTATTGGACTGTCTTCCTTACGATAAAATCAACATCTTAATACTTTGTAAATTATTCAAAATCTGGTGCCTATGTAGTAAACTCTATCAGGCTATTTGCCATAGTTTTTTTCCTAGAGACTTCAGCAGCTCCTGCGACAGCCACCTTGAGTAGCTTGGACTAAATGTTGAAATTCAAGCGACTAGACTAACATCATTTTCAGTCTAAAATAACACAAAAACCATTAATAATAATATCAGTCAACAGAGTTTTATGGCATATGTCTGTGCAACGTTACCAATTATATATCGCAATCATGAGTTAAATCATTCTAACGAATTAACGAGCAGTAAAATTAATTTTAATGCATATGGAATAGATATTTTTTAACATGAAATTAATATATTGGACTGAGAATGTGAAAGTATTGCATGCAATCTAATTTCTCATACTCTGGTCTAAAACTTGAAAACTAAAAAAATTTATCAACATTGTAGGCTTTAGAAATATGGACATTTTGTACAATGTTCTTAAGAAATTCATTTATAGTGTAATAATTTTGGTGTAACTGCAATAAATTTTCTAATTTAGAGTTAACAGTTTAACTGCGTGTACATAAACCAGTAGTTTTCCTGAATCTGACTGTCCAACTGTTTACCGTATGCGCTATTCCTGGTGTGTCTTGTGTTTGTAACTCATAATTGGCTCACTGTGAGGACCACTGCTGGTGACAGGTTCATGGTGTATGCTGCTGTTAATTCCAAAAACATTCTTACGGTACCCCTCTTGCTAGAGCAGTCTGTTTTTTCTGATTTTTATTTCATTTATGCTTAATCCTGTGTTGTACAGTATAGTATTGTTGTGATGTCTCTTCTCTTCAAAGAACTTATGTGCTTCAGGATTCTTCTGCTGGGTTGCCATATAGGTCCTCTAGCAATTTGTACATGGGTCTGTAGATGCTTCCAGTTTCAGTTGAGAATTTTTGTTGTTCTACATCTTCCCTGTCTATGGCAGCCTTGATGTAGTATGGCAGAATGATCCTGTTAGTAGTAATGTCTTCATCAACACACACACACACACATATGCATGCACAACAAAAATAATTAGTCCTTCTGCAAGATAAAAATTGTTTTGTCTGACTCGTGTTTTACAGAATTTTTATCTGTACCATCAGGGACGAATAACTTTTGTACTTGCCGAAGACACTGCATACATTTCCAAATGTGAAACAGTGTTGTTTTTTGGCCATATGATTTGTGAACCTGAAAAAAAAGGTCATCCAGGTGAAATCCACTACAAATTGTTCAAGTTTATGAAGGAGATTATGTGATGAACTAGAGAGAATATTTGGAAATTGTATCTCTCATACAAGGTAAAGAATTACAATATGAATGGCCAGCTGCCATCACTGATGAAGTAAATTATCAGGAAACCATTGATCATATTTGAACAGATTAGTATTTCACAAATGAGAAAATTATGTAGCTTTTTCCTGAGTGAGATGGATGCTAAAAATACAAACAAAAACAAATAAAAGCACAAGGCTTGTATACTGGCAGTTTTGGGCCAATGCTATAATCACACGAATAAAGTTCTGAGTCACATTAGGGCAGGAGATGAGATGTGGCTCTCACACTACACGTGCCAGTCGAGTTAAAGAGACTGCCAAAGCCTTGTTAGCAAAGCCAGAGTCTATAAGGAGACTAATGAAATGATGAATACAGTGAGGAGAATATTAAAAAATACAGTTGACTTTTGAAGTACGGTTTTTCAAAAATTAAATTAAATTTTTCTGTGATTCGTAATTATTTCAGCTATGGATCAGTGAAGCTTTGGTTTACAGTTCAATACTGTTGAATTGTCTCGCATGAAAATAACCCTTTCAGTTCATCAGTGTATATGAAAAATTGTAATTTACAGACTGAAACGAATTCACATATAACTGATAAAGCTGTAGCTTTTCGTATAATTTTTAAGACCAAAACGTTAACTTTATCCATACAATTTGTTGTGTTTTCTTTACTGTACAGGGCACAAAAGCAGTATTGGCTCAGAATCATTCCTCTGCTTTTCATACTGGAGTCATTGGTTACGGTCTGCGGACACCACAGGCAGAACGTGATGTCACAGAATTCACGTTCAAGTCGAACACAAGATGTTTAATTTCTGTAGTAATGGCATGCTGCCAGGCAGAACTTCTTCAGACCTCTTTAGACGCTGTCATCAATGTGGCTCTGCTGTTGGTGGAACTTATTTCGCCTGATGTCATGTACAATGGTTTACCGTGGCCCGAAGAAGAATTCTGTAAAGTAAGTTAGCGAGTCTTAATGCATGGTCACTAGTATGAGCAGTTATAATTATTATTTGCAGGCAACAAGCAATAGTTTTTTACATATTAAGTAGTATGAAACTGACAGGGACTTTGTATGGCACTTGGTTACCAAGAGATCCTGGATTTGATTCACGAGTAATCAAAGTAAGTTTGTGAAACCCCAGGTCAAATCAGCCTGTAAAAATAAGCATTTACATCAAAGTCAGGTGGCTGAAGTATAATGCTGGTCACTCTGCTTTCCTTTTGCGCCATACAAGCATGCCTCTCTGACACCACAGTAGTTATTTAAATACTTAAAAAGAAATCTTTCATTATTATGGAGTCATGGATAACACAAAAATTAGATGTATGTTATAAAATTTGAAGATATTTCAGTTTTAATAAATATTTTGAAGTGATAAAAAACAATATTGCTGTGTACATAGCCTACAGGGTGTTTTTGACAAGAAGAAGTAATGGATGCAATCGCCCTCTCACTGTCAACTAGATTTGTTTTAGAAGATAACTAAGTTTGTTATAAAGTTATGTTTAATAGTTTAGTATAAAAAAGGAGAGTTTAAGTGCATGAATTAGAAATATTGTCCAACTGAGTAAATGGATGGCACAGAAATTTAAAAACATTCAAGAAAACTTTATTTTTTTTGTCTAGGTAACAGTGGAACGGGATTTACATATATGTGCAAAACTGAAGAATATGCCTGTCATATGGTCACTGCTGCAAGCTATAGCCAGTTATCGCCCAGCTCTGTGTTACTGTTCTGTTATTCTAAGGGCAGTTGCAGCTACTCTTTTGGTTGGTTATATTTAATTATTTTTCTTGGTTCTACTGTAAGGGAATACATTTTATACTAATTGCAAAAAAGAGTTACTAATTATCCAGCTTGATTTTTTTTTGTTTTTTTTTTGTTCTGTTAGAAATTTTATAGAAATATGTTTGTTAAAATCTTAATAGTGACATGGTGTCTTACTGTTGTTATATGTTTACATTATTATATAATAGTTAAAACAGAGAATAAGAGTTTGTTATTTATATAAAAGCAGGCAGTCAACTTTTTAATTTAATTTACTTTTAACTTTATTAGTAAGTTGCTAGTTACGTATGAGTTCAGTAACTATTTGGTAATTTTGTTTACCTACTTTGTTAACCTGTTTTCCTATTTAACATAACATGAATGATGTATTTTCATTCCATGTTTCTGAGCTGCACGAGGCATGTATACTGTGTACTTTATTGGTAGAATCTTCATGAAAACTGTTTTTTTTCCTAATGTGATAGGTGAAACAAGAATATCATATTAATGTGGCATCATTGAGCTTCAGAGTGTATATAATGAACAGCAGCAGTTAGTGGCTATTTAAAAGCTTTTCTTGTGTCTCTTAGTCTATCTTCCTTTCAGTTAACTCTTCAACTCTTCTGATCTCTATAAAACAGAATTTACACTTAGAAAATTACAGAATAGAAAGTCCATGTAAATGTATGAACTGATCTGTAACCTTATATGGTTATCATCTGCATTTTTTTTTTCTTTGTAATCATACTTCATTTGCAAGTAGTAGATATGAAATTCTCAAGATTGTTGAAAACGCACTCTGAAATGACAGTTCAGAAATCCTTTTTTTTTTTTGTAATTTTGGAAACAAGTATATGTGACAAATATATACTGTTCATATATAGAAGTATAGAATGGGCCATAAGTCACTTGACATGGTGCGTTTTGTACTTTAACAGGCCATAACATAAGAACAGCGCAATTTCTGGTCCTATGTTTATATGACAATTTGTTTTTGATTTTTAGCTCTAGTTTGCCTCATGAAATAGTGCCCTTTCCTCCCAGAACACTCTGTATATACTGTAAATTATACAAGGTCTTTCTGTATCTATTCAATTAACTAGAGCTGATTTACTCCATTTCTAGATATCTCTTGCCAGTAGTTGACCATCAGTTATTCGGGTTTGTGCTGTAAAACATAATAATGAATTAGAAATTGTAAATCTGTTTAGGTTGACTGGAGTATGGCAGCACAACAAAAAAAGGGGGCAGGAGAAGACCAAAGTCTAATTAAGAAAACTGTTTTATTACTTGAAACTATGAACATTGGCCAGTTATTGCCTCCCCCATTGTCATCCTTACAGGAAGCCATTCCTAAGTTGCCTCCACACCAGGTAAGAAAATACAAATACATTAATTCAGATACATTGCACTTGGACTTACTAGTCGATATTGAGTCCTCATTTTCAGTAAGAGGAATATTTTCAGTAAGAGTTCATATCACATATTTCAAAAAAAAAAGGTGAATCCAAAATCCCATCAAGTGTAAAGGTGAATGTCTGGTGTGAATTCATAGACAAATCAGAGCTGTTTATGGTGGCATTGTAAGTCAGTAGGACGTCTTGAAGTGATGCTATATATTCTGTAAAGGAAGGACTGATGTTCACAGTGAACAAGTAGGGACAGACCATCTTTGATCTATGATGACCTTCACAAAATTGAAGACAACATTCGTACAGATTGATGTTTGATTATAAGACAACTGCCATATTAGACATAAAATTATGTCTAAGAAGGATATAACCCATGTTGAGAAAGACTGATGGGTTCTGTACTCTCAGTTCACACAGTATCTAGTGGAAGGTATTAACTTTCTTGAGTTTTCCTTAAGTGGGGATGAAACCTTAGTTCTCACCATACTCCTGAATCAAAGCAACAGTCATTGCAATCATACCACATAGATTCCTCAAAACTCAAAATATCAGTTTTAGCCACAAAAATTATGGCTTTAGTTTTTTGGAACAGAAGGATCAGATTTCCTTGTTGATTTTGTGCCTGAAGGCAGAACAGTTATTGTCGATGCATATTGTAAGACTCATATTGTATGAGTCGTCTTTGATAGGTTATTCATAACTAAAAGAAGAAAATGCTGACATAGAATCTACCTGATCCATACTGCACACACTGTTTTGTGCTGCTTGACATATGGAAGTAGGAATGTTTTAGGTCATCCACTGCATACCCAGACGTCACACCTAGTGAACTCATTTGTTTCTTCATAGAGGAAATACTTAGTCAGATGAAAGGTAAACAGCAATGATGAGACAAAATACAAGGTCATGATGTTCAAAGGACTGGTGGATGGTTTCAGTGACTTGGGGATACAAAAGCATGCTCAGACAGTGACAGTAATTATGTTGAAAAATGAAAATTTATGTATGTTAAGTAATCATCAGTTGAAGCTTTGTAAATAAGTATTTGTAAAAATGTTAACATCTTTGTATCTTTCCTGTCTAGACATGCCTTGAATATATAATAAATACATTTAATAATTATTTATTATTATATAATCATAAAATAATATAAAAATAATGTGATTCATAATTCTGTTAGTTATTGCACACTGTATCTGTCAATAACATGAGTTGGTTGCTAACTGTCGATGTGTTGGTTAGCTGCTTAGGCACGTGTGGTATGTGCACGTTAACTTTCCAATATAATGGTATCACAGCAGAAAGTAAAATTTACCAGTTATCACATGATTGTACCGTGACATGTAAAAACATTTTTTTTCAGTATTCAGATCTATGGAAGTAATTTTGTTATTGTTTTGTAGTTTCTTTGTTTAGTTTCTAATATAGAAGCGTACATGGGTACAATTAAAAAGGGGCCACCAATTAAAAATTTTGTTTCATGGAGCACAAATGTGCCTTCAGTTTTAAAAATAATATTATGTGATGTTCTCATGCAATATCATCATAACACCATATCACACTTTTATCATTCCACGCAGAGGGTACAAAATTATTCAGCAAAATTAAACAACTCAAATCTTTCACTAATAAGGGTCTCTTGCCCAAAAATAACACTTTTGAACACTCTGGTTCATCTCAAATAAAGGAAAATTTTACCCTCTGCTCTACACATTCGCTTAAACTCTCCTTACACACACTCTCCATCCCATCAACAACTATTACCTCCTCATTAACCTCTAATCCCATTAAACTCTCATTATCACTACTATCTACACTTTCATTAATACTCTCATTATTTATTTTTTCCGTATCAGTCTCTGATACTAACTCTTCAAACACATTAACATTCTCAGTATTAAATTCATTATTTTCGACATTATTGTTATTATTTGTTAATTCTTTATCTGGCATTACATTTTTGTACTTGTCATTACAATTTTCATTTGTTTTATTTTTCTCGGTACTCATCACATGTACTCCCATTCGCTCAACACTCTGTTCTAACTTATTCAGACTAGTTCTTATCGTTTCATGGGTATTTTTACAACGTTTATTAATTTCTTGAATGTCATATTTCAACTTATCGAATTTGTCATTCTGGATATTAAATTTAACGTCAGAATCACTCTTTATTTCGTTAATTTGGTTCTTTAATTCATCCAAACTATTCTTTTGAACATCGAATTTGTCATTGAAATTATTATTCTGTACCTCAAATTTATTGTTAAAATTACTGTTCATTTTCTCTAACTGCTTTAGTATAACACTCATCATATCATTTCCTACTTGATTACATTTCGTTGAGATTGGAGTCGATATATTACTCGAGTCGTCTATTGCTGATTCAGTTAAGCTGAATTCTTTTACTCGATCTACTGGGGTTGAATGAACCCCTGATTCTTCCACACTAGCCGACTCGTTCATTTCAACTGCAACCTCGTTATTATCTTCCATTTTTTATAATTGGTTAAATTGAATTAAATAGATTGATTAAATAGATTAATTACGTAAATAACGTAATTAATTAAATTTTATAATGTAGCGTTATGCTATGCTAACCCAAAACATGTTTGTATCTTTGTAGATGTGGAATTTTAATTAAATATAATTATAATTCGTGCCTGTTTCGTGGCGCCAAATGTGATGTTCTCTAAATGATAAAATTTATTATCACAAAATACAAATTAAATTTTACCTACCGTTACGATCGCTTCTACAAAGTCACAGGATCTGTTCACATGTACGCTGGATACAAACATGGTTTACAGGTTAAGCAAAACACAGACACAACTCATTTCTGGAAGAGAATTACTATTTAATAATTTAGTTTTGAATCATTTAACTTGTTTACACAGTTTACTACATATGAAATATTTTCATAAGAATGGATGCTTTGCCTGAGTTACATGATTATCACTCCTATTCTATCTTATACTACGGCTTACCTTATTTTCTATACATACACTCAAAACTGCCCAGCCTGCAATTTGGCACACACTCGGACACACATATAAATTTATTTATTGATTAACATATGTAATAAAGTCCCCCCAGCCCTTACACCGAAACCGACGGCACGTGTTTTGCGCGCGCACTCATTGATAGTTAATTCATTGTTTTATTTTTAACCAAACTCTTCGATACTGTTCTGCTTGTTAAACTGACCGCGGTCACATACTATTTACTGTTGCTACTTTTTTTTTTTTTTTTGTTAAATTAAAACTTTGGTGACGAGCCTACTTGGAACCAGCACGGTACCGTGAACTGCTGCTTATAGACTGCTGCAAACTTTTGTTTGTACACTGTTAATACTTTTAATGACTGTTTTCACACTTTCTAAGATAGGCCAAATTTGTTTTAACGGCCTATCTTGTAAACCCGAGGCCCCTGTTTTAAATTCACAATTCTATTGTCTGGTGCTGCTTACTCTCTGATACCAAACTGCACACTGGAGACTGTGTCACACAAGCCTGCTGCTATGTGATTACGCAATGCGTCTGGCAATTGTTTTGGCTGGCTGTATGTATGTTGCATTGCTGTACTGGAGGCTCCTTACAGGTGAAGTCTGGCAATTTAAAAGTGATTGAATGGGTGATCTATGTTAATGTAAAATTAAACTGTGGTGGCCCCCATATATGAAGTGAATTGTACACTTTTAACAAAATCAAAACCAAGATTAATAAAAAATGAAAAACCTTCTAATTTGACCCATTACAATTATTCTTCAACAGCTTACTTCTGTGAACAGATTTTCCATGTTGACTAATATGAAAAATAAGAAACGAGAGTGACTTCTTTTTAGATCAAGAATTATAGCTGTGCTGTCTGCGACTCCTCCCCATATTGAACAATTGTGCAGAAGTAAATAAACCCATATTTCTCATTAAATTATATAAATGGTCTAATTATTGACTAGAACTGGACATTTTTAAATCCTCCAGTTTGTATTACCAATTGTACAGCTCTCTCAGATTAATAAATAACATTACTAAAATATCAAATAAATATGCTTGTTTTTTATACGTTGATACTTTATCATTTTAATAAAAATATTCATGACAAGGGTATGCAATTTCACAAGCTCGTTAAACTGTACACACATACAGCTTATATCAACAAGTGATCACTTTGATAGGCTACAATCCATAATCTTTGCCTGTATATACACATAACCTTAAAACTATTTATAACAATTTCTCTATATTAATTACAGTATTTACAAAAAATACTGCCCTGGTGAATATGCAAATGTAGGTATTGTTGCAGTATGTATACTTAAAATAATACAACGCATGATACGATTCTATTTATGTTTATTGTAAATTTCAATTTCTTATAATAAAATTCGTATAAACACTATTATGCCCTCGTCTCATTTAATTATCCATTCACTCTTATTTGAATCTTAGTTCTTTGTATCAAAATCTCCCTTACTCCAAATACATACAACCAACCTTTTACACATTGAATCACTTCAGTCGCCATTCAACACTGAAGTCTCACTTGTGGCATGTATCCCACAACACCCACTTTTTTCATAAATATGTGTTTATTTCACATTTTATTTTCATACCAATAAAGTTCACACCTTTTTCTCATGAAGGAATAGTTTTACATTTACAGCAGCTTAGCTTCAATTTCAAAGTAAAAATCTCGTTTAATTTTGTAACTATTGTATATGTGCACCATACATAACATACTATTAGTCAGTTTGTTGAAAGGCGTTTTTATTAAAAATAATACCAGTAGTTTGGTAAATTTATTTTACCAGTAGTTTTGTTTGCTTTTCGTATTGTGTAGTCTAGAATCCATTACACTGTACTCAGAAATGTAAGGGTGATAAAGTGTGTGTGTCAAATGAACATAATTAAGAGATTCTGTAAAGACATTTTTATATTATTTAATTTCACAAAACACAAAAATGTAATTGAAAAAGTAATTTAAAAAAATAAGGGATAATGTAAAGGCACTTAAAAACCGTGGTGTACTGTTTTGAATAATAAAACGTGCACCCATTATGCAGTGCTTCCAATTGCAGATCTGAAAATCTATTTACTTGTTCATGTTTATTGTAGCAGTTAGCTGCATAAACATACCAAGTGTGTGCAGTGGCTTATTTCCCCTTTTTACAAGCCATTAATATAAATGTGAGTGTACAGGTTTAATGAACATTGAAGAGTAAATGAATAAATTGTTAATAGGTGGTACTACTGTTACGTGAGTGTGTATGGAACTACATGCGAGACCATGTGCCAGCTCCAGCGCTGTTTGCTAGAGACAGCAGTGGAATGATGTGGAGGGATCCAGCATTATCTCGACCACCCAGACAGTACACAGAAACTTTCAGACTCATTCTACAGAAGAACATCAGCAAACTTGGCCAGTTGTATTGTCAACTATTTATCAGTTCTGCGCCAGAACCTTAATATTGAAATCTAAGTGTAGGCGAAACAATGAGTGGACAGAATTGTGTTTTATATTTTTGTACAAAGGAAAATGTTTTATATTGACTCATTGACTTATGTGAATTTTTTAGTACTGAGTATTTTAATAACTATAAAGTTAGATAATTTTTCTCTTATAAAGACTGCGTGTATTGTAATTGTTAGAAAAAAATAATGTAAAAAGAAGAAACGAAACCCCGATTATTACTATTCTTTTCAACTTACCTTTACAAGTCAGAAGATTCCCAAAGTCCCAAGGTCGCCACCACATTTTTGGAGGAAATGTGGAAACCATTTCACTTTCCGAAGAAAACAATTTTGACAAATAATTAACCAAAAACTCCTTCACAGAAAAAATTCCAGGGCCATCTAAGCGAACTTATTGACACAGAGAATAGGTTACGGGTATAGTGCGTAATTAACTAAGGTAACACATTGTAGTGAGAAATCTAACTTTATTCTACTAAAACACATTGTATTCCTTTTTTGTTAATGTTGTAACATGACATATGAGCCCTAAGAGTTCAGTGATATAAAATGATAACACATGTCAGATAATGAGTCAAGGAGACAAGCCAAATAATTTGTCTAAAATGCCAAGCTCAACGCTACATGAGCTAACTATCACCAAATGTAAACTCACAGCCATAAGAGTCAATAAACTGATGGTAAATACAAATGAAATGACATTATAGTAAAGAGATTTTGCACCACAAAATGATTGTACCAACAGAAGCAACCACCCAATTGTTTTCGGTCAGTGAAGAACCAAACAGACACAAAATCAGTGAAGAACCAAACAGACACAAGGTCAGTGAAGAACCAAACAGACAAGAAAGAAGAAAGAAGAAGGGATAAGGAAGAAACAAGAAAGAACAAACAAGAAGGAAGGAAGAATCAGTGAAGAAGAACCAACAACCATGGCATAAAAGATTGCAAGAGCCAGTCAACTATGAATAAACACCTACCAATATGTGTAATGACCAATCCACCTGCAGATTAAAGAGATAGACAGAAAACTGACTAACTGAGATGACCAGTATACTATAAATAATGTTATAAATGAATAAGAAAAGAAATTTTATTATACAAAGGAATGAAAATAACAATAATACTTATTGATTAGAAGCTGTGAATTAAGCATGGTAACAAGATATGCACAGCAACAATGTATCAAAAGGAGTATTAATGTGTCTCAGAATATCAGCACACACTAGTCAAATAATCTGACAATCGTATACAAAAGCAAGAGAATAATTAAAAGATTATCAATTATCTTTATTAAAACCAGATATGCAAAAAATAAGGTTAAAAGAATGCCAATGTGAGTCAAACTATAGGTGTACCACAGACAAAAAATAGTTCCAGTCCGCATGCGCTGGCTTGGCGGAGAAGGCTCTCACCCCCACCATGTCCGTTAACAAACTTGACGGCTGTGTAAGCAGCCGCAGTGGGGACTGTGTTATTTAGTTAGATGTTTATACATATTTATGAATAATTTGAGATTTTGTTTAATATATAGGATTTCTTTACAAATAGCCTACAGCAAAACATCCATTACCCGTTTTAATTCGGAATGTGCAAAGCACGGTTGTCAGAAAACACGGTTAATCCACTGATCCTTCCATGTGTCGTTGTGGCTCCCGGAAATTGTAACGATGAGCATAATTGCGTCCACTATAGGATCGGAACTGATCATAATGTGTACACATCCACCGCATACTTGCGTGCATAATGTACACGTACTGGACGAACGGGTAGTAATTTTGAACAAAAATATTTGTGTGGATGAGAACAAATAGGTATTGTAAATAATGAATAGAGACGTAAACTGATAAAATATACTTTATTTCGATTTATGTGATGTGTAATTTTGTTAAAATAAACGTGTGCAGGAAAAATATTACGTATGCAACAAAAGAATATTCTAAAAACACGTGTACAGAGAAAACAAAACTTATAAAAATCACAAAAACACTACGAGCTTTTCCATTAAATTAAAACGGTAATCATTTTTCAATGCCGCAATTACACCCTGGTTCAAGGACTCACAAAAACTAAAGAAAATTGAATTTGAAAACAGCTTTTATTTCATCATCATCCAATAATAGATCTGATTATAATAGGTGGAGAAGGACATTATCAATTAATAAAACTGCCTTATTCAGTAAACCGAATGACAACTGTTTAAAACCATGATTTTAAAATGTGTCTGTCCATATGAACACCTTTTTTGATGATAATAATAAGATGATAATAATGAACCACCAAAAGACTTGTGTCAATTTTTCGTCAAACATAGCTGTTTTTTGCTTTCTCTAAAACTTGCAGTTTTAATTTATGCATACCGGCAGCGATAGTAGCGCATTAAGTAGTCATTCTCTCTTTGCTGATTTTGTGTCAAACAACGTTTTTTCGGCAGCAAAAGTGTTTTACGACATACGATGATGATTGAGAATGTATTTAAATTATTAAAGTAGATATTACATTGGCAAAATTTCAGTTACTAGTTAAAAACATTTAACTGTGAAAATACATCTATTCTAGACGAAATAATTCGTGCAAAAGGCCGTATTTCACTTTGTCTGGCTCATTACCATCTCGATCTGAATCCTACAGACCTCGTCTGGGGAGATATTAAAGGAGAACTTGCACGTAATTGTAGTGAATTATCTTTAGACAAAAAGCAGAATTGTTGTGCAAAATATTTAAAAATTGTACAATAGAAAAGTTGAAAAAGTATTGTGCCATACCAAAAAAATTGAAGAACTGTAGTGGATTATGGACGATTTTATAGACAAAGAAATGGACAAAATAATTATTTTTATGAGAGAAATTCACATCCAAGTACAAATAAATATTCAGATGACGAATAGGCAAGAAAAATTAATACCATAAATATTTATCAATTATTTTCTTATTATTTCAATAATTAAAAATAATTAAAGTTAGTATATCATTTAAAATGTTTAATGAACATTAATTTTTGCTACTGTGATAGACACCTCGATTTACACAGGCGGTTGCTTTTTTGAATTGTTTTTATAGTATGCCTTACATAAATTTTAGGGTTGGGTTCTATTAATATTATTTTTAAATTATGTACAAAAAAAGGATTTTTAGAATTTGTTAATATATTTTATAGGAACGTGCATAATTATATTATGATTTGTTACTTCCATAGTCTGTTGCAAATTAATAGTACACGTAAGTTACCGCACACTAGGAACGAGTTATTGCCGGTATACAAATATCACGTGTAAAATACTGCAGTAAACAGTGTGACTGATGACAATAGAGGGGGTAACGTTCCCCCTTCGTTGTGACGCGGTTGTGGCGGCAATCCCTACTCCAACTATTTTTTGTTTGCGGTTGAGCTATAACATACACATTGTTAGCACCAATGACCAAATAACATAACCTATGATATGTGTAAGATTCACCTGTATTCACAACTAACACTAGGAAAAACCTACTCAAACCAGAATGTAATATATGTAAAAGCAAGTCAAAATAACAATCTTTCTACAGGTAACAAAATCAGATGCCCAAAATAAACTTTGAATAAGAAAATAAACAAAGAAAATGAACCAAAACCCACTAAAATGGAATTCAATAATAAAACTTGTATAAAGTCACATTATAAAAATGAATAGAAACGAAATGTCGATGTCAATACCACAAATAGAGTGTGATACCACTACTGTACTATGGTACAAAGATAATAAGACGGAATATATTTAAGTGCACATGTCATGTGACACCAGGTGTAACTAGTATTGTTTAACCAACTGCAATGTAAGAAAGTCTAATGTAGTAAACACACCAAGTCCAGTACCAAGACAATGTTATTACTCAGCTATTGTAACTGAGAGACAATAACAAAAAGAACTCTAATACCAGAAAAGAATAACATTAAGTAGGCATCTAATGATGAAAATAGAGACCACTTAAGTAACAAAAAATTACCTCATTTTCCAGCTAACAAAGGTAACCAGTAGTAGTAACCCTTTGTTATCAACAAATGGAAACAATTAGAAAGCAGACAAATACTTTCTAATGAGTGAAATTGTGACGATTTCATTAATTAAAAATAAAATAATTAATAAATAGGTAATGTAAAAGCTGAGAAATTTTAATAAAATCGCACATTTAAACTAAATTTTATCGCTATCATAAAATTATAATAATATTTAGTAAAGAGTTTTAATAATAAAATAAAAAGGAATACGAGTGTACAGATAGGGAAAACCTTGTTAATTAACCCTGCATAGACATGCGCTAACCGGAATTAACTTGAATACCGACCCCTAAACAAACTAATAATACTAGTAAATTTGATATATTTATATAAATATACAAGACCACAGTAGTGTACTATAATAAAGTCTGTAATTAAGAATAGCTTTGGATAATTAAAAGGTCAAACTTTAACCCTTTAAATAGAGGATAAATGTGGTACTATTTTATTCCGACGCGTAAACTCCGCGCGATTAACTGACCCTTCCTAACATAGTAAGAGAGACTTGAGATGCGTCGTTCGGCCAGTAAGCAGCTCAGAACGGAGCGCTACAACAAAATATGTTTTATTATTTTGTTATTAAGTTAAATAACCGTGTGAAGAGTTATGTAACGAGTATGTAGTGTGTATCAGTAAAGAAGAAGGTAGAAGATTAAGTGCGAAAGGTGACATCTCACATCTAGAATGATAGTTAAAGTTATTTTAGGGTTGTATATGTAAAGTGAAATACAACCGTTCTATTACCAAATGTAAAATGTTGAGGACGAAGACCTCAACTGTATTTGTCAAACCACCAAGGAACAGGACGACTTCATGACATCGTTACTCTCTCTACCATTAGTTGACTCCAAGGACCTTCACCAGGAAGACGACCACGATGACTACCCTCTACCTAGAGTGTGCGGAAGAATCACGTGTGGACGACATGGACTAAAACACTTAACTAAGAGGTAGCACGGAAGCTGGTCTTCCGTGGACATGTATTTTTTTTTAAATAGAAGTAATTGTAAACACAAAGACTTTAAAATGACAATCTCTAAAGTTTAAGAATAAATGTTGTAACAAGTAATTTCAGTAACCATAAATTGTAAAATAACTCGTGTGATGTAGCGTTGGACCATCGCACTACTAAATGAAACCATTCCTCAAATGGTATAAAGAGTAATAAAGTAATTCAGTAATGGAGTAGAGTAAACTTGAAATTCCTAAATAATATATAGAAACTCGGATCCGAGGTAAAATGCACTAACTGTATTATAAATCTTAATGTAGAAAACCCCTTACGATTTCACTGTAAGTTAAAATTTGATGTTATGTATAATCTAACAGTCATAAATAAAGAGATGTCTTCTTTAGTACATGCTAAATTGAGTGCATAAATCAGCAGTCTCCCCTCCCCAGTTTCCTTTTATATTAATTGTTTTGGTGATTTGATTAATTTTCAGCTTGTTACAATGAAGGCAGCCTGTATAATTGGCCATAGTCAATTAATACGGGTTCCCGATGTTATAACGTAAGTAAAGATGTTATAAAATGCGCCACTCTGCTTTGTAAAAAAAAAAAAAACAAGTAAATAATTTTATTATTAACATGCGCCACCTTGTTTTGTTTAATAAGTAATTGTGTAATATTGTGACACCCTGTTGATCTATTCACTCATGTACTCTAATATGTGTCTAAAATTTAAATAAAATAAAAATGATTATTATTATTATAGTGGTATATTAAATAGGTAACTTTAATTGTGAATTAGATATAGGAATTTACACAATGTTAACTTAGCACCCCAGGTATATGAAACAACATCAGGTACGTGCTTGTCAAAAATTTCATTCATCAACGTGTCGGTTTGTAAACAAAATCTGACCGGTTAAATTCTTGTCCACACCTGTGTAAAACTGTCATAGTTACCTCCCGCAAAGTTGAGTTAGACAATACGCAACCCTCTTCGATTGTTCTATTGTTATAAGAAGCGTGTATCATCCTGTGTTTAGTAACCGATAATTCCCCCTTTGTTGAATATATATTGACGCCTGTGTGAGTTTCTCTTTCTCTGAAATTTATCTCTCTCACTACCAATGTAAATTTTAAATGTGAACTTTAATCGTTTATGTGTGAAAAACAGAAAGAGTAGTATAGAATTTAGTGCGAATAGTAGAATAAGTATTTATAGCCACTCGCATTTCAAAATGGCTGTATTTAACCCCGATCTATTATTAAAAGATGAACTGTGCTATGAAGCTATTTTATGCGGTTTATCTCACGCGAACGTAACAGTGGCTGAATTGCGCAAGACATTACGCGAAAGCAGATCAGATATACCCTCACAGTTAGATAGATTACGTGAACTCGATTATGACAGCGAACGAGAAACCTGTTATGCGAAGTATAGGGAACTGACGTTATTATCTCAAAACATTCACGACGAAAAATCACCTACTGTAATATTGCGCGTCACGCAACGAATAGAACATTTAACCCGCCGGTTGAACAATTTATTGAACTGGCCCGACGTCACCGTAACCCCTCCCGATGTGCAGAAATTTGCGGATGAGGCATTACGCCAATTACCCATAATTATCAACGAATTGCTACGAAAGTCAGACTCATCTAGAATGGAAGAAATTGAGCACTATTTACAAAAATTATATATTTCCCCGGTTCAATCCCCTGCTTTAGTTAACCCTCTGTATTGTTAGATAAAGTGTAAAACCCCTTAGCCCGAAACAAAACTTTAAACAAAGTAAAAATTAAATCAAAGTAAATAAACGTGTCCTAAATAAAAAAAAATATAAATAATAAAATTTGTTAAGTAAATGACAAGTCCTTTAAATAAAAAGTCTAATAATATCTTAAATTATACTAACGTGTTATAAAAGTGTATTAGTGAAATAAGTAAAAAGGAATTAATAATGAAAGTATATGTGAATAATGTAAACACCCGGTTGTGGCCTGCTTGAAAATAATTCCCCAGCGTGCCAGTATAAGACAAACTCGTTCGTGCAGGAAATAATCGTGTTTAGTATTGTAGGAAGTGACCCCGATTGTTATGAAATCCTAAAGTGGTAAACAATAGCCGCGACCATGTGAATAATACAATGCACCTGTGTAAAGTTTGACCCCTCTTGCATAGTTTGTAACAGATGATTGTTTAATAAGAATAAGTTTACCTCTGCGTGAAATTCCGCTTATCTCAGTAGAATGAGCAATTAGAATTTAGAAAGGATCTAAGGTCGAGTATGGGATCGACTTTAGATTACCTTAGTAGTATTAAGAGATAGAGATAAGAAACGTAACAAAGTCACAACGGCGCCGCACTGAAAGGGTTCTTTACAAGGGTTAAAGAAAGTGCAGAAAGCTAACTAATAGAGTTAGAGTATGCAAATGTAATCAGTCGGGCCACGATGTTGTGAGGTTACGAAATTAGTAGTAAGAAATAAAATTAAGTTAGCCTTTAAGAAACGAGATAAAGGGAACTTCACGAACGAAAGAAAGAAAACGAGTGAGAGAAATTTCACACGGTAATCCCCAAGCATACTCCCAGTACATTGCTGACCAAATAAGCCGGAGTCTGTTTTTAAGCGGCGGAGTATGTGACGATTTCATTAATTAAAAATAAAATAATTAATAAATAGGTAATGTAAAAGCTGAGAAATTTTAATAAAATCGCACATTTAAACTAAATTTTATCGCTATCATAAAATTATAATAATATTTAGTAAAGAGTTTTAATAATATAATAAAAAGGAATATGAGTGTACAGATAGGGAAAACCTTGTTAATTAACCCTGCATAGACGTGCGCTAACCGGAATTAACTTGAATACCGACCCCTAAACAAACTAATAATACTAGTAAAATTGATATATTTATATAAATATACAAGACCACAGTAGTGTACTATAATAAAGTCTGTAATTAAGAATAGCTTTGGATAATTAAAAGGTCAAACTTTAACCCTTTAAATAGAGGATAAATGTGGTACTATTTTATTCCGACGCGTAAACTCCGCGCGATTAACTGACCCTTCCTAACATAGTAAGAGAGACTTGAGATGCGTCGTTCGGCCAGTAAGCAGCTCAGAACGGAGCGCTACAACAAAATATGTTTTATTATTTTGTTATTAAGTTAAATAACCGTGTGAAGAGTTATGTAATGAGTATGTAGTGTGTATCAGTAAAGAAGAAGGTAGAAGATTAAGTGCGAAAGGTGACATCTCACATCTAGAATGATAGTTAAAGTTATTTTAGGGTTGTATATGTAAAGTGAAATACAACCGTTCTATTACCAAATGTAAAATGTTGAGGACGAAGACCTCAACTGTATTTGTCAAACCACCAAGGAACAGGACGACTTCATGACATCGTTACTCTCTCTACCATTAGTTGACTCCAAGGACCTTCACCAGGAAGACGACCACGATGACTACCCTCTACCTAGAGTGTGCGGAAGAATCACGTGTGGACGACATGGACTAAAACACTTAACTAAGAGGTAGCACGGAAGCTGGTCTTCCGTGGACATGTATTTTTTTTTAAATAGAAGTAATTGTAAACACAAAGACTTTAAAATGACAATCTCTAAAGTTTAAGAATAAATGTTGTAACAAGTAATTTCAGTAACCATAAGTTGTAAAATAACTCATGTGATGTAGCGTTGGACCATCGCACTACTAAATGAAACCATTCCTCAAATGGTATAAAGAGTAATAAAGTAATTCAGTAATGGAGTAGAGTAAACTTGAAATTCCTAAGTAATATATAGAAACTCGGATCCGAGGTAAAATGCGCTAACTGTATTATAAATCTTAATGTAGAAAACCCCTTACGATTTCACTGTAAGTTAAAATTTGATATGTTATGTATAATCTAGCAGTCATAAATAAAGAGATGTCTTCTTTAGTACATGCTAAATTGAGTGCATAAATCAGCAGTCTCCCCTCCCCAGTTTCCTTTTATATTAATTGTTTTGGTGATTTGATTAATTTTCAGCTTGTTACAACGAAGGCAGCCTGTATAATTGGCCACAGTCAATTAATACGGGTTCCCGATGTTATAACGTAAGTAAAGATGTTATAAAATATGTAAATATACATGTAAGTACCTAGACTAAGATGACAGTAGGATAAGAATTGTATTTTATAAATAAATCTAAGTAAATAGTAACTAAGGAGTGATGAGAACTTGGAAGGCATGCCTTCAAATGGGTATGAGTGCCATTATATAGTGATAATAAAGATTTAAATATCAAATAATAGTGTTAAGTGAACCGTACTAATCACAAACAATAACTTTCTTAATAATGGACCAAAGAACACCATGAGTGGACTCAAATAATAGAGCCAAGTGTTGTGAATCCATTGATACGCTCAGATCTAAAATCGGAATGATATTAACAAAGTTATTATAATTATAAGAATTTGTGTCAAAATGAGAAAAACGTTTATAATCTCGAAACCGAAGACCCACGCCAAACTTAACACTTAACAATTAAAATATAACGCCAAGGGGTATGTACACAAAAGTGAAGATCGCCCACCAATCAAATCCACGGATTTAGCCAAATTTTGGACGTTTACTGAACGGAACGGCAGAGCGAGAGGCCTGCGTTCTGGTCACTTTTCAATCAACATTCGAAGCGATGAGATGTCGCCCGACGAGATAAAAAGTCAGCTGATTTGTTAATGTGTGTGCGTCACTAAGTAAACAGAGTGACATAACCTAAAAATTGTGATAACGAATATACATTAGTATCAGCGAGTGAAGTGCAACAGTGCAAAATAAATTGCCCAGTGTATAATCCAGGGCAATTTCGGTATTAAAATTAAAAGGGAGCATAAGTGATTTTTACTATTTCAGTCAAATCATGAAAAACGATATTATCGAAACATTTAATAACAATGAACGTAGGTTAATGTATACTTGTAACTATAACTGAACAACAAATGGCAATACTCAGAGATTTAATTAATTTTATTTGTGAATTTATTAACCTTATAATTAATTTCTATGTATAATAATTATTTTTTGTGTGACTTTACCACACTTGATGACAGTTGTCAACCATAACATATCTATCAATTTAACCAACAATTGCCAATGACCGAGGCTTGTCAGATGATTGGATTATTAACGAAAGTTAATACAATATTTCTATGTTTTTATGCTTTTATGATTTAGGGAAGAAACCTACTATCATTATAATATTTCAATGTCAATTATTATAGTGAATAATAACAAAGGTTGCCAGAATATATGGTTACTGACAGCCATGCAATTATACCTATATAACCCTAAACAATGAGTCAGATGTTTAACCAAATAACACTGTTTCAAAATTTATAATTTTATTGTTCATTTAATTGTATTATCAAGAATTATCTTGACCTTAATTAACTTTGTTTCAAGCATTTATTGTCCATTGAATCTAATAATTTTATTAACCAATAACGTCCAGATTAGAGACATGATTATTATTTTGTGTATTAATTATAAGTGAATGAATTATAGTCAACATCTAAGTATTTAATAACAATCTATGAGAGTTCTATTCAAAGACTTGGTATCCTGTTAGCTCAAAGAACACATGAAGGTATAGAATTATTATCAACCAACAAACATTTAGATGCATTAAAATTGTAAACAGTTCTGCCACCCTGAGGCAAATTTTTGTAAAGTTGAAAGTCTCATGCTTATTATTATTATTGTTTTGAATCTAATTATAAATCATATTTATGCTCATTCAGAACAAGCAATTATTTTGAATAAAACGATTGTTGACATAAGAAACAGAGTCAGTCAGATTATTTCTAGAGATTAGTTGACAACAGGAGGATGAATTTGATTGGTCGACTCAACAAGCAGCGGCGATTACAAAAACGGTAAGTCCGTATATACTGGATCGAGAGTACGACCCTGCGAGTTCGACACGACACCAAGTAAGTGTTTATTTAGTGAACATTGTTTGTGTTTTCAGCACAGAAACTACCTCACCAATTCAACGGACGAACTTCTGAGTGAATAAACTGACCGAAGTAAAAATACTTCGTTAAATAATTTCTTGTGTAACAACCGGACTTATCAAGCTGGATTCAATGCTAGGTTGAATAGAGCCATAAGTCAACAATAATACATCAATAAACATAAATTTTTGCAAATACTAAACAAAACTAAACGGGAAGTTAGCTCCCCAGAATCCCCTAAACATCGTTTATTACAAGTTTGGCTTCCATCGCGGGGCTTAAACAAGGCGGACGTCAACGTTTTATTACAAGTTGACACATACAACGTGAGGCGTAAAACGTACCACGCAAATAAAAAGTTCTATTACAATGTTTAAAACAAAAATATAATTCAAAACAAACTAAATCAAAAGAACATCTTCAATGGCAAATCAGTACTTTTTTTTAGCGCATACTACATCCTTTGTTCTTTCACTTGCTCACACACGCTATTGAGATCTCATATTCTGTTTGATATATTTTACAGATTTTTACTTCCATATTCCTTAAGGAATGGAAGTATGGTGATGGCAAAAAAAATCGTGTTCGAGATTATTGCAGATTCTGATTCTACTACACTCAAAACATGAAAAAAAGTCGTTTTCCGAAAAGTGTCTGTGTGTGTGTCTGTCTGTCTGTCTGTAGTTTTTTTTCTATGCCAAACGATAACTGCCACAAATTCAAACAGAATCAAATAATTTTTTGCATACAGCCCTGATTTGTAGAGTACTCGCGACCTATTGTTTTTGGTGAAGATCGGTTGAGGGAAAGGGGTAGTTTACCTGCAACGGTTTTTTTTTATCAAGGGAAATTTTTTTTTTTTGGCAAACGATAACAGCCGCAAATTCAAACAGAATCAAATAATGTTTCGCATACAGCCCTGAATTGTAGAGTTCTCAAGTCCTATTGTTTTTGGTGAAGATCGGTTAAGGGAAAGGGGTAGTTTACCTGTAACGTTTTATGTTTTAATAAGGGTATTTCCTATGGCAAATGATAACAGCCGCAAATTCAAACAGAATCAAAAGATTATTTGCATACAGCCCTAAATTGTAGAGTTCTCAAGACCTATTGTTTTTGGTGAAGATCGGTTAAGGGAAAGGGGTAGTTTACCTACAACGTTTTTTTAACAAGGGTATTTTCTATGGCAAACGATAACAGCCGCAAATTCAAACAGAATCAAATAATTTTCTGCATACAGCCCTGATTTGTAGAGTACTCAAGACCTATTGTTTTTGGTGAAGAGCAGTTGAGGGGAAGGGGTAGTTTACCTGCAACATTTTTTTATCAAGCGTATTTTCTATGGCAAACGATAACAGCCGCAAATTCAAACAGAATCAAATAAGTTTTGCATACGTCCCTGAATTGTAGAGGTCTCAAGGCCTTTAGATTTTGGTGAAGATCGGTTAAGGGGAAGGGGTAGTTTACCTGCAACCTTTTACGTTTTAACAAGAGTAAAGTACTTGAAAATTTATTTAAACTTTTTGAAACAATGGTAATTGTTGAAAATAAAATAATTTTGTTGCCAGGTAACAAAAATAAAGTCATTTTGATTATAAAATATAAATATTTACAACAAGAAAAGAATTTTCAGTTTTCAAAATTTAAATATATTTTTATAAAACAATGGGTTCTTCATTGAGGTGGGGACCATGTCACTCACTCCATCTCAAGCCTCTCCCATTTTGCAGAAAAAGAGGACCCTGTCAAGGCTGATACTTTGACGACAGTGACAGGGCTTTCCACCAAATTCAGCAGAGTGACAGGTAGGCCCAACTCTGATTGGCTCCTCAGATTTCCCCAGCGTTAGTAGGTTCTATGAAAATATTTTATTTCAAAAATGATTTTAAATATAAATCTTAGATATGTTTTATAAATCTCATGTTTTATGTTTTAACATGGGTAATTTTTTATATGACGAACCATAACTGCCGTAAATTCAAACAGAATCAAATAATTTTTTACATATGTGCCTGAGCTATAGAGAACTCAATGTCTGTTGATTTTGGTGAAGATCGGTTACGGGGAAAGGGCAGTTTACCTGAAACATTTTTTGTTGTAACATGAGTAAAGTACTTAATTTTGATAAAGTATCCTGATAAGATCTTAATAATCCACTGTAGAAACGTAGATGAAATATCTATAAATGAAGAGGCTAGTTGAACGGGCTGGGGGTAATTTTCTATAAATCAAAATTATAGTTGAAGGGGGAGGGGATAATTTTTTTTTATGTGTACTACGTTATTGGCAACAAAGAAGTATTTTTTTTGTTAAAATTCCTTCCCTGGCTGTTTGGCTGAAAATGATTTTAAATATAAATCTTAGAATATGGAAGTCATGTATGGTTCTCCATACCGATATTTAGAATATTGTTTTAAAAAGTTAATTTAGTATACCAAATTTACCACGTCTTTATGTATACTTAGCTCTTTCGTTGTGGAGTCTCCTGGCTGTTGCACAATGAGTAGTAATTAGCTTTCCAGACGAAAAAAGCACAAAAAAAGTCCCAAACATCCAATTTACATTCACATTTGAATTTCGAGTAAATTCACACTTTTATTACCATTTTAAAACTCTTTTGCAGTAAACTCGGTAGGCCTACCATGATTGTTCACGCACACTGTGAACACGTGTGTAATGTTCGGTTGCTTACTGGAAACTGGCGCGCTTCGCTGGCATTTCTGCGCCACAATTCCATACAAAAATGCATTTGAAACCAGTTTTCGTCGGTTTTCTTCACCCGTCCCATCATGGTGGATTTAGGTCACTTATTTTTCCATTGACCAGCATGACACCATTTGGACGGCCGCACCGAGACATCGAACTATTTTGTCGTAAACAAATGCCTAACTGGTGACTAATCATGACTTCACCAGCTAAAAATATAACTTGTTACATAATATTATATGTCCCGTAAAACTTTGTATATAAAACTTGTCACCAAAATTTTGTCCCTTTAACAGTATTTTCATTAAAGGAATATCGATGACTGACTAAACACTTCAGTGAAGTTTTAGCAGACATTCTTTCAATTACTTTCTGCTCTTAACTAACAGCAGTAAATAAAACTATGTTAAAGTTACAATAAATGTAAAAATAAAGTAATTTATTATGCCTTCTGTAAGTATGCCAAGAATGAATGACCAATGAGTTAATATGGGATTTGAGGTTTGTGGGATTGACAAGAAACCATAGGAACTTTCCCTCCACTCAGTCCCTTCATGTACTGTTCTCTTCTTTCTTTTCCTCCTTTCCTCTTTTATGCACCTTCTCATTAATGGCTCATGATGAAAATCTTAATTTTATTCTACAGATTTAATTCTATTTTACACTTATTGTTATGGGCTAATTATTATTTAATATTTTTTGTACGTAAACTTGTACATTATTTTTTGTTTAAAAAGTTATGTTCTATTCACATGAATTTGTTTTACTTCACTTTCTTCTGATGATGTACTTCCTGCTGCTTGAATGATTACTAATAATGGTAATTATCCTCTCGTCTATTCCACCATTTCATGTATCTTACTGTATTTCATGTATTCCACCATTTTCTCTTCCATCTTCTTACTGTTTTCTTCAATCTTCTTATTTAAATCTTCCTTTAATGTTTTACTGTTATCATTTATCTTCTTATTCGTTTCTTCCATTTCTGGCTTAATTGTGTCAACATGATCATGATCATCTACTGGTAATTCACCTCTCCAGTTTGTGTGGGTCTGTCTGGTTGTTTTTCTGGATTATCTCCACTTCGGGTGTTGGTTGGACCTCCTTATCTCCCGTATCGGTTTCTTTCTCTGTGTTAGCTGCACTTTTTTAGACGTAGCTTGACGATACATTTTTGTCTCGTATTGCAGCTGCCTGCTAGAATTAGGTTATTTATTATTTTTATTATGATCGCCAGCTAGAAATGATAATCTAGCCCTCAAGTTGGTGGCCAATTTGTAAAGTACCAATATCTATATAATTTAATTTGGTTAATTACCTTATTATTGTTAAAATAAAATAAACAACTCCTTTTTTTATATATTTTTTTCTGAAGTTCATATAAATTTATTATTCCTCTGACATTTTTTAATGGTGTTGACATTCAATGTCTCTTCATTTATTGGTAATTCATTTCAATTGTAGAACATGGCAACTCTTATAATCTCAGGGTTAAAGTAAAATTCATGTTAAAGTATTGTTCAAGTCATAACATAACATAAAACACATTATTTATAATGACTGTTTTGTAATTGTATGTTGTTAATGTATGTTGAATAGTGGTAGTAGGTCCTTTGGATCATACAAAAAGATAACTAAAACTGAACTCTTAATACTAATAATTAGAGTTTACTAATAAAATTAATTATTAAATTGTTTATATTGTTTGTTTTATAATTGTTCACTGTAACTCTCTTTTTAAAACGTGATAATGTTTGTTAAAATATCTGGCTTAGTCTATCGGAATGATCTCACCAATCTGTAGTTTTCTTGAGAACTTCCTTCTTCATTTTTTACTTCAGTACATCAGATTTTCTTTTGCACTTGAGATTAAACTAGTATTCTTCTAGTTTTTTTTAATTGGTTTTTACGGATCATTTCATCCTTCATCAGTCATTAATTTTAATATGCCTTCAGGAGTAAATTTTATATGTTCCCCTGGTTCTTTTCAATTTTTTCCAACAATAATTCTTTTTTACCCAAAACTCTTAATTTATTAAGTTAAGGTCTTGGATCATATTTTTGCGTCTCAGGTTCGATTTTACATTTTATAAGTAATACTATTCCCTTGTATTTTATTTTATCTTCGTCACTAGATGATATTGTGACAACAGCAGGAAGCCAACAACATTGCCTGTAAACATAAATTTTATACACGATTGCAGAACTTAACATCAATAGATCTAACTAAAGAAGAATCTAATTTGTTGAAAAAGGGCTTAAATTATAATTTACCTCGTTCAAAATCTAACTTCAGCCATAAACATATTGCTGCTGAAATTATAAATGCTGAAGCTGTGGTCAAAGCAATAGAAGACCAGAAGATCCAAGATGAGGCGCGGATTTTAATCAATAATAAGCTCAGTAATATCATAAGAAACCAGAATACTAATACTTATTCTTCGGTTCCGTGTACTTTTAATAATTATAATAAAGAACGCAATATTTTAACGGGTTTAAAGCGCAAACTGTCAGACAACTGTGCTCTCGTAACCAAGGCTGACAAACGCAACACTGTTGTCATTATGGACAATAGTGATTATACTGATAAGATACGGAACTTTATCGCTAACAACAACATTGAGAAATTAAACTCGGACCCTACTGCATAATACGTCAAGTGTCTAAATCGGGGCATAAATAAGAGTGTGCATTTGTTTGATGAGCGAACTAGACGATCGTTAAAGCCTATCAATTCAAGGGCACCCACGTTGACAGGGTTACCAAAATTACATAAGACTGGCGTTCCGATAAGACCATTAATTAACTTCACTACCGCACCTGGTTATAAAACAGCTAAGAAATTGGTAAACGTCATTAAACGCAACATAAACATAGTTAATAGTCACAGTATAACCAATAATATCGATTTTGTCAATAAAGTGAAGGATCTAAAGATCGAACCTCATCATAAGCTGGTTTTGTTTGATATTGTTAATTTATATACGAATATACCGGTTGCTGATACCTTACAAATTTTGAGAAATAACCTCGTCAATACTAATAAATTAAATGTTGAAAGTATTAATGAATTGATGGATCTTTTGGAGGTGATTCTTAACCAGAATTATTTCACTCATGACAAGCAATTCTTTAGCCAACATGATGGTGTGGCAATGGGTTCTCCACTCTCTGGCCTCCTTGCTGAAGTGTACTTAAACCATTTCGAAAACTCCTTTATTTTTTCCAATAGTGTGTACAATGATAACATAATATTTTATGGCCGGTATGTTGACGACACCTTTTTGATCTATAAAGGCACACATAGACAAATAGATAGGCTACACACATATTTAAACAGTATTAATAACAATATACAGTTTACACTGGAGCACGAGGACAGTGGAAAATTAAATTTTCTTGATTTGACGGTCACCAGAAATATTAATAAATTGGAGTTTAATATTTATAGGAAACCCACTACAACTGACACTATAATACACGCCACATCTTATCATCCGGTATCGCAGAAAATGGCTGCTTTCCACAGCATGGTTAACCGCCTCTTATCATTGCCCCTCAGCGACAATGATTATCAAGACGAACTAAATACAATTAAACATATTGCGGTCACCAATGGCTACAAAAAAGCGGTAGTAAATAATATCCTTAAAAAAACATATGATACGAAAAAACGCAAACACGCTAAGGGCACCTGGGGACAGTGTGTATAAATACATTTCTATACCATACATGAGCTTTCTACCTAGAATTCTGTCTTCTGTTTTAAACAAGTCAAACGTTGTTGTCACATATAAGACTACAAATAACATTTTAAATAGCCTTCGTACTCGGGAACCAACCGTCCTTGAAAAGAAAACAGGGATCTATAAATTAATATGTAATAGTTGTGATGCTTTTTATGTGGGCCAAACGGGCCGTGGTTTTTTCAAGAGGTTTGTTGAACATAAGCCACCCACTTATTTTCATAACACAGAAAATGTAAAATCTAAATTCGCTAAACATCTTATTGATGAAAATCACAACTATACTAATTTTCATACCAACTTGATACCCCTTCACTTTTGTAATAAAGGACGTTACATGAACGCCCTTGAGGAGTTTGAGATATATAGAGCGTATAATAATCCTGTTACCAGGCCACATGTTTTAAATGATCAGCTGAACTTTAAATCTAATGTCCTGTACGATACTGCGTTACGATATTGTCGCGACACGAGTCAAATATGAACCAGTGCGCTGTCGGTTACCGTGTGGTGTACACCGAAAATTGTTGTGTGCGTACTTTGTGTAGTGTAATTGTGTTTTGTGTTATGTGGATTTTAATATTTTTAATATATTGACGACTGTGCCATCGTATGATGGTATGAAGAGACTTTTTTAAATATTCTGAGGATGGGACAAGTGTCCCGAAACATGTCAATTGTATAAAGACATTTACTTAAGCCACAGATGGTGAGTTACATAGCGTTTAGTTGATGATATTGTGAGTTAGTAACGTAAGATTTCTCTCTTTTTAGTTATTTACACTTTGTTTATTCATACCACACGAGCTATATAGTATTCTCATATAAATTATATGTTTCAACGATGTTCATTATAATTGGGTTGATGCACCTTCACTAGACACTTTTTTTTCTTTTTATCGTTTATCACTGTTTTTCTCACTTTCTATCACCATTACACAACATAACTTTGGTAATCATAATTTGATACGATTATGTATGTAAAAATTATATCATTCACCGTCTGTGATTCAATACTACAAAATAACTGTCTGAGGTACACATACCACCTCATAGTTTTACTCTATTGCTTGTGACCTAACAAATGTCTTTTACTTATTAACTATGTTTAACATTTGTACATTTTAACTCTATTAATTAATTATTATTTACAAGTTTGTCTATCACTTGATCTTCCCTTCTGGATATTATTGTCTTCATAAGTCATGGTTCGTCATTGTCATAGTTAATATTTAGAATACTTTTCTTATATGCTGTCTTATCATTAGTTACACTCAATTATTATTTTTGTTCTCTGTACCTTTGGTCATGTTATTCTGAAATTCAGATAAATTTATTATTCCTCTTTGACATTTTTTAATGGTGTTGACATTCAATGTCTCTTCAGTTTTTGGTAATATTTGATTACATTATTTCTCCCTTCTCTACTCTTTATTCCTTGTCTGGGTTTTCTTGACGTGTTTCATTTTGTTTTCTTCATCGTGGGTTTGTTCCCTCTTTGTTCTCTTTTCCTTCTCCTTCTTCTCATCTTGTTTATTTTATTTTTTATTTTATTTTGTTTCTTAACTGGCCAATCTCTGGGGGTGGGTCAATGTCGTTAGTCTGTCAGTCTAGTCGTTGAGTTTCTTTATTAATCACTTTTGGTTTATTACTCTTTCTCCTTCTTTCTTAATTACATTTTATATTTTTTTTTACTCTCCACATTATTTATCATTAACATACATTATTTTTTAGCATTGTTTATACATACTTATAGTTATCAAAACTGATCTGAATTTGGCGATGTTATAATGTATATATATATATATTTTATTTTATATAATATATATATATATATCGCTTATTTTATTTTACATTAAAATCGATACAAATTCGATTATTCGTTAATTTTATATTAATAGAATTATTTCGATTGTTATTAATTCACTTAGAAACCTCTGATGATACTGATATTTTTCAGTGAAACGTGCGTCAGGTGTTAAAAAGAATATACAATATTATCTACTTGCAGAAGAAACAACTTGAAAACATCACAAATTATATAATTACTGCAAGAAACATCGAGTTATATGATGGATGAAAACACCATACAAGGTGATGTAACTCATTCCTATAACCAATTTATTAAACGTAAAAAACAATTAATTAATTGGTTTGGAAACATATATTTTAACAAAAAATGCCTACACCTTAATATTTTTCCAAAATACACAAAAATAATAGTAAAAAACAACAATAACAATAAACTAAGCAAATATATTACTCAAGCCCAATATAAATGGATTAAAGATGAAATATCAAATAATTACAGAAAAATCGACTACATTAATAAACAATTAATTAATTTACATCTTCTTTTAGCCAACACACTTGATTATCATACATGGAATAATAAATATATTAATATGCTTAAAATACTAAATAAACACAAAACAATTAAATTTAACACAATCAATAAAAAACTTAAAAATCTACTAATAAATAGTACACCTAAAGAAGATAACCAAAATTTACACACATTAAATAATAACCACACTTTTTACCCAAAATTCGTAAATTTATCTAATATTAAATTCACGGAAAACGAAATAGCTACCCTAGAATCATCAAACAAAACAAATCTTAAAAATGTAAACAAATATGTAATAGATAATATCATAGTCGAAACTGAAAACGCAATTAGTAATGTAGAACAAGAAAAACAAGATAAAATAAGAACAGAAGCCTCAATAGAAATAATAAAATATATCAAAAAATATAATAACCAAAATCATCATATTAAAAATAAAAATAAACAAAATAAAACCATTAATAACATAAAACAGAAACTAACGACTAATAACCTCACTTTAACCAAAGCTGATAAGAGTAATAGTACAATAATAATTTCTCAGAAAGATTTAGACGATAAAACAGAAGAATTTATAGTTAATAATAATTGCATAACATTAAATAAAGATCCCACAAATAAATATCAAACACAAATAACAAATATACTAAAAAATAGTAACCAAATCATAAATCCTAAAGACTCCTTTAAATATAAATGGATAATCCTTGTGTACCAAAATTAAATTCTTTAATAAAATTACACAAAATCAATAAACCTATCAGACCTTTAATAAACGCTAGGACCGCACCAAATTATAAAATATCAAAATTACTAAGTCAAATCTTAAAACATAAAATTGAACTTCCAGCAAAACACAATATAAAAATATCGGTATGGAGAACCATACATGACTTCCATATTCTAAGATTTATATTTAAAATCATTTTCAGCCAAACAGCCAGGGAAGGAATTTTAACAAAAAAAATACTTCTTTGTTGCCAATAACGTAGTACACATATAAAAAAAAATTATCCCCTCCCCCTTCAACTATAATTTTGATTTATAGAAAATTACCCCCAGCCCGTTCAACTAGCCTCTTCATTTATAGATATTTCATCTACGTTTCTACAGTGGATTATTAAGATCTTATCAGGATACTTTATCAAAATTAAGTACTTTACTCATGTTACAACAAAAAATGTTTCAGGTAAACTGCCCTTTCCCCGTAACCGATCTTCACCAAAATCAACAGACATTGAGTTCTCTATAGCTCAGGCACATATGTAAAAAATTATTTGATTCTGTTTGAATTTACGGCAGTTATGGTTCGTCATATAAAAAATTACCCATGTTAAAACATAAAACATGAGATTTATACAACATATCTAAGATTTATATTTAAAATCATTTTTGAAATAAAATATTTTCATAGAACCTACTAACGCTGGGGAAATCTGAGGAGCCAATCAGAGTTGGGCCTACCTGTCACTCTGCTGAATTTGGTGGAAAGCCCTGTCACTGTCGTCAAAGTATCAGCCTTGACAGGGTCCTCTTTTTCTGCAAAATGGGAGAGGCTTGAGATGGAGTGAGTGACATGGTCCCAACCTCAATGAAGAACCCATTGTTTTATAAAAATATATTTAAATTTTGAAAACTGAAAATTCTTTTCTTGTTGTAAATATTTATATTTTATAATCAAAATGACTTTATTTTTGTTACCTGGCAACAAAATTATTTTATTTTCAACAATTACCATTGTTTCAAAAAGTTTAAATAAATTTTCAAGTACTTTACTCTTGTTAAAACGTAAAAGGTTGCAGGTAAACTACCCCTTCCCCTTAACCGATCTTCACCAAAATCTAAAGGCCTTGAGACCTCTACAATTCAGGGACGTATGCAAAAACTTATTTGATTCTGTTTGAATTTGCGGCTGTTATCGTTTGCCATAGAAAATACGCTTGATAAAAAAACGTTGCAGGTAAACTACCCCTTCCCCTCAACTGCTCTTCACCAAAAACAATAGGTCTTGAGTACTCTACAAATCAGGGCTGTATGCAGAAAATTATTTGATTCTGTTTGAATTTGCGGCTGTTATCGTTTGCCATAGAAAATACCCTTGTTAAAAAAACGTTGTAGGTAAACTACCCCTTTCCCTTAACCGATCTTCACCAAAAACAATAGGTCTTGAGAACTCTACAATTTAGGGCTGTATGCAAATAATCTTTTGATTCTGTTTGAATTTGCGGCTGTTATCGTTTGCCATAGGAAATACCCTTGTTAAAACATAAAACGTTACAGGTAAACTACCCCTTTCCCTTAACCGATCTTCACCAAAAACAATAGGACTTGAGAACTCTACAATTCAGGGCTGTATGCGAAACATTATTTGATTCTGTTTGAATTTGCGGCTGTTATCGTTTGCCAAAAAAAAAAATTTCCCTTGATAAAAAAAAACCGTTGCAGGTAAACTACCCCTTTCCCTCAACCGATCTTCACCAAAAACGATAGGTCGCGAGTACTCTACAAATCAGGGCTGTATGCAAAAAATTATTTGATTCTGTTTGAATTTGCGGCAGTTATCGGTTGCCATAGAAAAAAAATCTACAGACAGACACACAGACAGACACACACACAGACACTTTTCGGAAAACGACTTTTTTTCATGTTTTGAGTGTAGTAGAATCAGAATATGCAATAATCTCGAACACGATTTTTTTTGCCATCACCATACTTCCATTCCTTAAGGAATATGGAAGTAAAATAGTATCGAACTCACGGAACAACTAATAAACGTAGAAGTAAGCAGAAATACAAAATTATATTCATTCAACATATCAAACATGTATACAAACATTTCCATTGAAGAAACTATAAATATTATAATAAATAATCTGAAAACAAATAACGAAAGTAACACATACATTAAACAGTTAACTAATACTTTAAAAATAATTTTAAATCAAAATTATTTTCAATACAACAACAAATTGTACTATCAAACAGATGGCCTTGCTATGGGAGCCCCAACCTCCGCTATCATATCAGAAATCTTCCTACAAAAACTCGACGAACAAATAATAAATATAATAAAATTAAACGACCCATTAGGATGTTATTTTAGATACGTTGATGACACTCTGTACATTTCCCAAAACAATGGTATAAATATAAATAAAATATTCAACTCCATAAATAATTTACATTCTAAAATAAAATTCACGTTAGAAGAAGAATCTAATAATAAATTAAATTATTTAGACTTAACAATAAAGAAAAATGAAACAAATTTTGAATACGCAATATACAGGAAACCTTCTCAAACTGACTTAGTAATACCAAATACTTCTAATCATCCTCCCCAACACAAAATGGCAGTATTTAATTCCATGATTTACCGAATGCTTAGGATCCCATTAAATAACACAGAAAGAAACAAAGAAAGAAAAATTATCCAACAAATAGCAGTTAAAAATGGATACAAAATAAAAACTATTAATAAATTAGAAAATAAAATTAAACATAAAATCACTAATAAAATTCCTAAAAACGCTACATTTAAAAATTCATCTATTAATAATAATATAAAATATACAACCTTCACTTATTACGGAAATATAACTCAAAAACTAAATAAAATATTTAAAGATACTAATTTAAAAATATCTTATAATACAGATAATATAATTTTTAATAAAATAAAACCTAAAACTAAATCCAATATTCACAATAAAAATGGAATATATAAAATAGAATGTCCAGATTGCAATAAATTTTACGTGGGCCAGACGAAGAAAAAACTACGAGATAGATTCGTTCAACACCACAATGCATATTTAAAACCAAATATTTATAAATCTAATTTAGCCACACATTGTCTAAATAATAACCACCAGTTTCCAAACATTGAAAATATAAAATTAATTAAAAACATACAAAAAGGTCAAAAAATGAATATTTGGGAAAATCTTAACATTTACAAACACAATAACAATAATTTATTAATTAAGAACAAACCCAAATAAAAACAAAACAAGACGATCTATTTAAAATTATAAATTTACTAAAAAATAAAAATAAAAATGAATAAAATATAAACAAAATTTCAAATATAACCGAGAAAACAGCTGCTGAAGAAAATAAACATTAAAACAATCGTTAACTAATCGACCTAAATCGATTATCAGTTATTTTATTTTACATTAAAATCGATACAAATTCGATTATTCGTTAATTTTATATTAATAGAATTATTTCGATTGTTATTAATTCACTTAGAAACCTCTGATGATACTGATATTTTTCAGTGAAACGTGCGTTAGGTGTTAAAAAGAATATACAATATTATCTACTTGCAGAAGAAACAACTTGAAAACATCACAAATTATATAATTACTGCAAGAAACATCGAGTTACTTATATAGAAAATGATGGCTATATATATATATATATATATATATATATATATATATATGTGTGTGGAAGCACCACTGTTGGATTCCAATTTGGAATACGTTTACAAGTATGTGATTGGGTGTACTGGGGTTCAATCCAGCCCCCACTTTGGTTTGCGGCAATTTGTAAAGAAATCAATATGTGATGTACTGCTGGTGAAACGCCCGTCTTATTCAAGCCCCACTGTTGTAAACCAATTTTGTAAAGAACTACTTGTTAATTATGTGAGGACGTATATTATATTATATGCTGCACGCTGGAAACGTCAAATTATAAAGAAATCTTGTCTATGGGTGTAATTAGTTATAGGAGACTCCTGTGTATCAAACGCCAAGTAATACGTTGCAGGTGGCAATTCGTAACAATTAAAATGTTGTTACCTGGTTTAATTAATATGTTATTAATTAATATATCTTTCGGTTGTGACCGACGAAACCCTTAGAAAATAGATTATTAAGCAAACAAAATTATAACTATGTTCCTTGAATTTATAATCATACTACGCTATAGATTCAACTTAGTTTTCAGTGTTTTTGTAATATTAGCGATATGTATTGAGTATTAACTGAATGTAAGGGGTATTTGTGTCAACCCTAGTCACTCGATGTTAGAAAATCCCATTCAAATTTTGTAATAAACACAAGTTAGTTCAGCAATCTTCCGCCCCACCAGCTGCAAACGTCGAGCGCTGTTACTTGTAATAAGCGTACTTATAGGTTAGTTATTCGTTGAGTTTGGATCAACCTTTTTGTAAATTATTCCAACCACCACATATAGTATTTATCCTGCAATAACTTCAAACGTTATTTTATACAATAAAGATACTTTATTTATTTTCTCTATCAATTCACAATCCATGTTATCTCATCAAAAATAATAATACGCTCAAGTCGACCATACATCGATTATCAATTACTCAAATTCTATAAACATATACACATGAAAATAATAATAAATAATTCTTATCCCAGGGTTCGTAAAGTTCTTGGAACCATTAGTAAGGCCAGGTAAAATGCATAATTAAGGTTGCTCAATTTACAAAAAAAAAAATTATTTACTTTAAATACAGTGAAATGAAAATAAGTTGTTTTTTTTTTTACCAAACCGATGAAAACTTCGACTAGCGGTGGACGTTTATAAACAGTGGCCAAAATTCAGCTTATCTCGTCTTCATCCAGTGAAACTGCTCTAGTTTTCAATAAAATTGACGGTGGCGTGTACTGGTAAACCCTCAGGAAACCTTCGGACTTCTATTCTTCTTTTACGATCTTCACAATTCTCGGTCCCAGTGAAATGGAATTATTAGGATCCCAGCTTCTTCTGCTGCCAATGAAGGTTATTTCTGCCAAACTGAGTCTTCTGGTATTTTCAATAATTCCGTTAGTTCAGGCTTTAATTCTTTTACTGATCTTCGGTTTATAGCATGAATTGGTTTAATACCGAATCCAGCGGAATTATTTAGTGAATGAGGTGAGAGGCTTTCAATTCTTTTTAACTGTATTCATTTACAATTTGGAAGGTTATTTAAATTTTATTACTCATTAGCATTAAATTATCATTATTTTTCCAAAAGGGTTTTTCAATTTTGAGTCGTATTTCTTCTAGATTTATTCATATTTTTTAAATATATCGGTCCATCTCAACCTAATAGCTTGTAACAATCAGAACGAATTAATTCAAATCAACAACTTCTGTACATTTTAGTTGCCTTAACAACCACGTTTTCTATATATCCTTGAGCCGGTATTATAGAATATTACTACTCTTTTCCAATAAAATACTCCATGCTTGGATTAATATTAAATCACCTAAAATTCTCCCCTAACCTTCCTTCCTAAACAGTAAATGTTTTACCAGATTTTCGTTGGACTGGGTTTTCTTAAAAAGGTATTAATTTCCTTTCACTAATATGGAATTTAGGCCTATAGATTTTCTTACAACCATTATAACATTATTTGGTTTTTTAACTTAATTTTCTTTTACCTGACCTACTGTACAATTAATTATTGGTTAAATGGTTAATTATATTAATTTTAATTTACTGGTGGTTATTTTTTTACATTAATTAACTGGTTATGGAACCCTTCATTAATTTATAATATAATTGTCAGAACTACTTGTTAAACATGAAACACTGGTCACCCTCCTGGCCCAGTTTATAAACATTAATTAAAACAACAGTATTATTCCACTTTATACAATACTTAGAACTTAGTATAGTGCCTAACATTGGTAACTATACTTGGTTGTATAAAGACAAATCTAATATAAATATAAACATAATTATTGATGAAGTATTACTATTAAGCAACATCAGTTCATTTTTAGCATATTCAACATACAACATAAATACTCTGTAGACCTTAACATGCTACAGTACAAAAACAAACATTTTATTACATTCAATCATTCATTGGTCTGGCTCTTTTATATTTAACATTAGTCATTGCCTCCTTTTGACTTGAGGTACATCTCAGACACATTAGCTATTGAGCAGCCTTAATTCAGGGTATGGTTCTTGACCATGTTTTCATTCAATTTTTATGTAACGTTGGGGGACCTCAGCTATGTTACGTTACATAACACCCCCCCTTCGAAATAAGTTTATTTTGTATAAACAAAGTTTAGCAAGAAATAAACGCACAACTTGTATCTGGCCAATTGGTTTCCTATTCATAGTACTTTTATATTTCAGAATTATCCGTTGTATTAATATCATTTCTTCGTTCCTTCTTAAAATCAATTATTTTCCAAGTTTAAATCTTATTTCTATAATCATTCTTGTGACATTCTTTATTAATTATACATTTTGGATCTGGTTTTATTTAATTCTCTATATTTATTTGTGAGTTTTCCCTCTAATATTTAATTTTCCTACACCTCCCTAACATTATAACTGGAATCGAATCGGTGGTGCTCTATCGGCTAACCAATTACCGTCGTCCGTTACATACTTTCTGGGATCAGAGGAACATCATCTCTGCCCAGTTAAATGATTGCTGGAATATTCTACAGTCAATCTTCATTAATAAACCTCGTAAGGTAGTCATCATGTGACCTTCAATAAAATAATAATCATATTCTAGGGATTATTCACTGTACTTTAACTCAGATCATATTATTTCTTCCTTCTATTATACACTTCTCCTCTCCAATACTTGGCTATTTTATTGACATTTATTAATTGGTTTTTTACGGATAATTCTTAACCATTTGTTTTTTTTTTTCTTTTCTTGTGATCCTTTTGACGGTTCCATTTTGGCTTCTTCATTCTCTTATCTTCATTGGCTCATATTCCTTTATGATCAATACAGCTGGTTATGAGATTTTGGTTAGTACTATACATTACATTATGTAGTTATATTCTTCTGGCACAATCATTATTATTCCTTTTACATTCTAAATTACATTTCTCACTATTATATTACATCAGATAAACTCATTTCGTCTTTTGGTTTTGATGATTTTTTATTAGGTTTAATCAGTGTTATTTTTTTTCTTTTATATTAGTTTAAAGTAATTTCTTCTAAATTATATAGTAAGGTGTTCTTACCTATTTTTCGAATTTGGTTGTTTTTATTAAATCACATTGTTCCTGAATAAATTAAATAAGTTGTCCTTACGTCTTTTGGAATTTTGGGGTTTTGTTCTCTTTATTTTAAATTATATTGTTCCGAAATAAATTAAATAAGTTGTCCTTACGTCTTTTGGAATTTTGGGGTTTATTTATTAAATCATCTTGTCTGTATCGGCTCGGATTCTTCGTCTCCTCTGCCGGTTTGGTTCGTTTGATTTATTTCATTTTCCGTTGACCTGGGTTCCGGCCGTTGACGGTCTTCTTCGTAATTAACCTGGCGGTATTCCTCCTGACTCCGACTTCTGCCTCCATTAGTTCTATTATCTCTTCTATCGTTATTATTACACTGGTTCCAGTTGGTGTCCCTATTAAAACTCCGACGTCCTTGGTAGTATGTCCTCCCTTATAATTATCGTACGCCCCCACATAATTAACTCTCCTGTAGTTTTGGTTTTGGTTGTTCGGGTTACGGTTACTGTTATCATAATTTCGGTTGTTTGTGTTCTGATTCTGGTAACTTGGGTTATACGACCGGTTATATTGGTTGTTCGGAATACTCTGTCTATTCCCGTAATTGTTTCCGTTGTTCCTTGGGCTGTTGTTGTTATTTTGCCGTTGGTATGCCTCATTACCATAATTACCTGGCCTGCCATTATAGTTCGTCCGGTTATTCGTCTCATGACTGTTATGGTTATTGTTTCTATTGTTATAGTCTGGGAAATCCCTGCTCCCGTACCGGTCGTTTCTCTGCCGACTCCTTCGATAATGTACCTCACGCTCGTGCTCTTCCAATAGCGTTGACATGGCCTGTATAGTTTTTATCTGTCCACCCGATCGTGCTATTGATATCCCGTTATCATAGTGGTATGCTAACCTGGTGACGAGAATTTCCTCCGGGATTTTTGGTTCAAGGTGTCTTGCCAAACATACTTTTCCCAGGAAGTAGGCGGTAAGTGTTGTTCCCCTGCTGGCGTCATACCTTCCATAGCTGATGCTCTCCCTTACTACGTTCTGGGTGGCGTCTGACCAGTACCTGGCTTTAAAAGCTATTTTAAATTCTTCGTAGCTTCGTATGTCGTGCCTGGTGGCTGTCCACCAGTTATCATAAGTTTCTTTGAAATGTTCGTCTAAGTAACGACGAATTATTGGCAACCTGTTTTCACCAGTTCTCATTATTTGTTCGCCGACCCGTTCCAAGAACTCCATTGGGTTTCTCCTGTATGACTTAAAGTTGATGGTCTCCCGGTCGTCTATATGTTGTGTATATGGAACAGTGATCGATCGGTTGTCGACTGACCGTTGTAGGTTCTCGATTCTATCCTGGTTACGTTGTCCTTGCTCCTGTACTTCGTTCATGACCGTATCTAAATTTCGATGCTGGTTTCCGCAATCTGCTCGTATTGATTCCACTTGAATCCGGTTTTCTTCTTCTATATGGCCTATCTTGACCTCTAGTTCAGCTCCATTTCATGTAATAGCTTCATCGGTCACTCTCAGTTTTCTATTTGTTTCAGCTATCTCCTGTTTTCTTTCGCCGTCATTCTTACCTACCTTCTGGCTGATTGCCTCACTAGCGTCCTCGATTTTCTTATTGAGAGCTTGTCTTAATACTTCATTCTGTTTATCAACATTTTCCCTTATTTCCTTGTTAGAATGCTCAATTCTTTCATCGATTCGTATTAGATTATCCTCATTGATTTTCTCAAGATCTGCTTTCATTCGCTTATTGTTTTCCTCAAGTTTTTCGTTCATTAGTTTGTTATCGTCCTGAATCTGTCTCAAATTCTCGTCATTCCTGTCAAACTTTTCATTCATTTGCTTGATTAAATTTTCGCTCAAAATTTCGTTTTGTTTTCTTGAGTTTTCATTAATACTGTCTATTTTATTTTCCAGCTTCTCATTGATTTGTCTAAAATCGGCCTTCAATTGTTCATTATTTTCATTTATGGTTTGTCTCAAAAGTTCACTAGTACTTTCCTTAATACAATTATTCTAATACAAATGCTCCGGTTATTTATATGAGACAATTACAGGGTTTGACAATCGATATTTGAATTGATACCAGACGTTTAATGATGGCGTCTGTTAAAAATTGTATACAAATTATTAATGTCGTTTGTCATAGGATCTTGAGGTTACGTTCAAAGGATTACAAATGTTTTAAAAACAATAAAAATACACACCCTTACATCAAGTGAACTTAACTAACATATTGTGTATGTATAATTGGTTTAGCGCAGTGTAGCATAAGTGTTTACAAGTTATGGATCATTAACAACAGTTTATATTGGTTAGTTTATAAATTGTCAGTGACTTAAATTTCTTTTTAATCTTTGAAAGTAATGAATTTCAGTTCAGTGAGATTTCGACCTTTAGTGAGATAATTAACGTGAGTTTATTTATGTATTTCGGGTAATTTAAGAGGTACTTATCACTTCCGTAGTTATGGCGAATTCATACAATCTGTTATTCATGGGTTATACTATAATCTTCTTTAATTTGCTGGGTTCAGGACATCAGGCATCTTTTTCAGTTTAACTGGTAGTAATTTCTTTTCTTTTTTCGTTAATTTGGCCTCAACTTCAATAATATGGCTCCAGTCTTTATCTTATGTCTTGGTATACTCTTAGTAATAACTTTTTCTGATATTTTCTATGTTTTAATGGACAATTTTGGTCACTCGAAAATTAGCGTCTATCTCCTTAAAGCGTCATACATTCAGTAAAAAATCTAACGGTATTTTTGGCTTGTTACTCCACAGTTTCCATGGTAACGTAATTATTCTACCTGGTCGATCTCAGAATAAACCCATTGTTATCAAACCTTGAATTTTTTGTTTAATTTGAATAAATATTTTATAATGGCTATATTTACTTGGGGATAATTTCAATGGTTGTAATCTTTACATAGATGTTCGTATTTTCTTTCAAAGATTAGTTTGATATCTTACAAGATTGGTCTAAGCCATGTATTAATGTTTTAGTCCAAAATGGATAATACTATGCTAATACATAATTTACTTATTTCTAAGTTTTAATATAATTCTGTCATGTTCCCTTTCGTTACACATAATTAATATAGTTTGCCTATTATTTCTTATAAAGGTATTGCTATTATTTTCTTTATAAATTCCTTACTTACTTAAAACATACTAACATATTACTGTGAAACTATTTCTTCTGGTAATTATTGCCTTAAACATTAAGCCAATAACTTCTTTCTTTAAATTAACAAATGAACAAATTTGGTGAGTGCTATACCTACACCATCTCTTTTATAACAGTAATCAACCTGGTGATTTTTATACTGAGATAATATTTTTTCTGTTTATTACATTCACAATTATTTTGTGCCTTTCAGTCTAATATACTTAACTTAGTTGCTCATTTAACATGTGCTTATATTTTGGGTTTGTCACACTTGTTTAACTCTTTTTTCTTAAGATTATATGCTGTTTATTTTATTACACTTATCACTTCACTGTTCAACTTTGTCACTCCCACCTATCTCTAATTACCCTTATATTTCTCACGATCTCACTATTATTACAAAGTTTTTGTATCTAATGAGTTCATGTCTCTTTTGTTAACTTCAGACTGTCACATATCATTTTATAATATGCAAACAACATGGTATTGTAAATACATCTTTCAAACAAAACATAACTTTGTATATATTGTCATTAAAGTGATAAAAATTGGTCTGAAATGTCATAATTAGTAATAATAACAACAATTTAATAATGTTAAAATATATTGTGTTAATTGAAACATACTACATCTGTAGCAACAGCCATAATATTAGCGAATAAATAAACTCTCCAAAACCTTATACTTTCAAACACATAATGTTGAGATAACATACATACTACTGAAATAATCTTAGTAAAAGTTCCAAAGTATATAGTAGGATATACAATTTGTTCTCTGATTGAACCACGCACACATTTCTATTCCCTGTCTGTATGAGTGTAATCTTAAACATAACAGCTGACACATCTCCTATAGATAAGGATATACATACAATCATATCTACACATGGTTTTTTATGTATAACAATTGCTGAGATACTGTCATTTACAAGTTACCACTAATAAAAATTTAAACATAAATTATTAACAATAATAAAAAATTATGCTCTTTTAAAACAATCTTGTTAGTTACTTGTTATGGCCATGTAATTTTTTTATTTTCTTCTTTTTTCTTCACTGTCTTCTTGTCTCGCTTCACTTTGGTTAATATCTGGCCAATCTCTGGGGTTGGGTCAACGTCAGTTGTCTGTCAGTCTAGTTCGTATTTTCTTGTTTTGTGACCACCTTTGGTTGTATTCTTCCTCCTTCACTATAGATTATATTTACTACTTTCATTCTCGTTATCATTTATCTATCAAAATATATGGTTTCTTGGCATTTTTTACATACTTTTTTATATCAAATGTGATCAGGGTTTGGCAATGTTATATAATGCCCTTCCACCAAAATTGATCATTTTATAAAACGTGAATTTGAGTTTGATGAAATTATCAATTGTATCGTATCAAATTTTTTTTTTTTTTTTTTTTCAAATTCTCCTGCTTCTCATTCATTTTTTATAATTAATTCTGTATCCTTTAATTCCATTCTTCTTAGTCTTTTCTTCATTATCTTCTCATATTGCGAACTGGCTTATTGACTTTTTATTATAACTTATTCCCTATAAATCTTATTTTTCATCAAAACTACTCTTATACTGATATCAGGGGAACATCATCCCTGCTCAGTAAAATGATTGCTGGTTCATTCCACAGACAATCTCCATTAATAATTCTTAAATATAGTCAACTCGTGACTCAAAATAATAATAATAATAATCATAATATTTGTTGGGAATCTTTTACTTTTATACTTCATTATAGCTCAGTTCGAGTCATATATTGTTTCATCTTTCTTTATAGATACTATTTGAAGCATTGTTTTTTATTGATACAATTCACATTTTTATTCATTTTTAATTACTCTTTGTTTCATCTCCTTTCACATTATAACTCTTAGAACGTTTATTTCATTTATATTGTTTTGTGATCATTGGTTTGGGTAATTTTACTTCCCCTCTTTCTAAATAGTTGTGGAAGCTGATCATTTTGATTGATATTTTTTTTTTTTTTTTTTTTTTTAAATATCATAGTAAGTTATGGCTTCTTACTAGTTAGGAATTTTTTGTAGCTTATTCCTTTACAGTATGTTATGCTTTTTATGCCTCATTTTTTGGCTGAATATTATGGTAATTTAACCTTATTTTGGAGGAATGTTTTGTAACTACACTCCTCTATTGTTAATTTTTATTTAAATATTGTAGTAAGTTGGTTGCTCTTACTTTATCTGAATGCCTTGTGACTTTTATCTCTCCATTTTTACTTGTTCTAAAATATTATTAAGATATTTGGGTAAGCTTTTCTTACATATCTTTTTTGATTTTTTACAATTTTTATTCATCATAATGGTTTCTCTAATGCTTAGTGTAAGCTGTACTTACGAATGTTTTGGAATTTTGACATTCTTTAGAGATATTTTCTTTATGACATTGGCAGACTTGTTTGTTTGTCACGTTATTTTTTTCTTTATTTAAAGTATTTTTGTTGGTTTTTTACTTTAAATTGTTTTTTACAGTTATTGTTGGTTGTCATAATATTTCTTAATTGAGGCTTGATTGTATACCCCCTTTATTTTCTTGGTGACGGGGTGAGTGATCTCGTAAGTGTTATTGCCCTTGTCTTTTGTTATAGTGTATGGTCCCACATTCCAGTGTTTATCTGCATTTGGTTTATCCATTGTCCATGATTACATAAGTTTCCTCCGTTGTTTGGACTGCTCTGGTGTGCATCACTGTTTCTGTCTGTTTTATATATGTCTCTTTTATCTGGTACAGCCACTCTTCTAATACCATGTGTTCTCTGGCATCAGTGCCTACCTCAATCACTTGATGATGTTGTTTACTACTCAACGAAGTTAATCGTACCTCCATTATTGATCTTCTCACTGATATTGGTTTATTTGGTATTTCTATCTCTGGTAATTTCCCTTTTCTTGTAGACTTTCTCAATTTGTTATACATTGTTTTGTTGTGTTCCTTTTCAACTTTGGATATCCTCCATTTAAAGATAGGTTTGCTGAAAGTTTTACTCGCTGGTTGATCGTTGATCCCTCCTAGAATTTCCTTCAGAGTTCTCCTGCACTCCATAACATTCATCATTTCCATATGGTCATTAATTGGTCGATTAAACGTCTCAAGTAGTCCGTTCTTCATCATCTCCAATTCCTCTCTGGTATTGATTCGTTTTCTCTGATGTATTTTCTTAGTCTTCTTAATTATCTGTTTTTTCTGTACTCCTCTACGGTTGGTTCCTTTGTGTTTACTTTTCTCTTTGTTTTCGTTACCTTTATTTTGATGTAACAATGTATTTGGGCCTTCTTGAATTTCTGTTTTTTCATTATTTCCTTCTGGAGTGGTGTTTATTGTTTCATTCACCTTCTTGAACCCGTTACCTAATGTCTCATTAAGTAGATCTATTTGGTAATTGGTTTCTTCCCCTTTCTTATTCATCTCCATTTTTGTCTGGTCGCTTTCTTCACGACGTTCTCTGAAAATTAGTCTTATTTGCTGCTTCATTTCTTCCTTATTTTTCTCGTGGTCCTTCTTCAGCTGTTCCTTCAATTCTTCCTTTAATTCTTCGTTTCTTTGCTGAATTTCCTCCAGCAATCGTTGTTGTAATCTTTCATTATTCTTGTTAATGGTTTGTCTCAATTCTTCCTTCTGTTTCTGAAAATTGTCCTCCTGTTTTTTAAAATTTTCGTTTGTTTCTTTCTTCATTCCGTCGAATTTCTCCTCCTGTTTCTTAAAATTTTGATTGGTTTCTTTCATCATATTATTCATAATTTCCATTAATTTCAGTATGTTCGGGTCTCCTCTAACTTCTCCTTTGTCACCCGCCTGTGGTTCCATTTCTTCGTCTTGGCTTGGTTCTGTTGTTGTTATTACTGTCTCCACTTCTTCAATCGGAGTTCCTTCCTCTTCTTCCCCTCTGTTTTCTTCCATCTCCTTCTCCTTTGCCAATTTTTTCGACACTCCTCTGGTGTGCATTTTGTAATCTTTCGTAATCGCCGCTAGAATTTATAGGGTTTAATTGTATAATTTCTTTATTATTCTAGCCCTACTAGTTGGCGCGCCAATTTATAATATTCTATCGGGACGTCCGCCTCGTCTGGCCCCGCGATGGAAGCCACTTTGTAATATTATAGCGGGACTTCCGGCTACCGTTTTACTCTGCAAAATGTGGATAATGTATAATTTGTGTGTAATGAGTGTACGTGTCTTCTCGATCCGTAGTTCAAATGCGGGCAACTTCTGTATATTTTGTTCGTTGCGAACGTACGAATAACCAGGTCTTGATGTTCACTAGGGGTGAGAAAGTCCCGGTGGCGCCAAATTGTTTTCTTAAAACAATTAAAATAAAATTCAAAAGCGTATGACCAGCACAGCTCAGGCAGTTTGAATAATTCAAATATTTCCGCCAGCTAGGCTCACTGTAGCACACAGCAGTTCGATGCGTGGGCTGTGTAAATCGTCAGTCATCTGCTAAAATGTACATAAAATATTGTGCACCTCCTAATGAAATTATAACACCGTGGTTACACTCAATACTTACACATTTTTTATTAGTGATTATTATTCATTTAATACAAATTATTCTAATACAAATGCTCCGGTTATTTATATGAGACAATTACAGGGTTTGACAATCGATATTTGAATTGATACCAGACGTTTAATGATGGCGTCTGTTAAAAATTGTATACAAATTATTAATGTCGTTTGTCATAGGATCTTGAGGTTACGTTCAAAGGATTACAAATGTTTTAAAAACAATAAAAATACACACCCTTACATCAAGTGAACTTAACTAACATATTGTGTATGTATAATTGGTTTAGCGCAGTGTAGCATAAGTGTTTACAAGTTATGGATCATTAACAACAGTTTATATTGGTTAGTTTATAAATTGTCAGTGACTTAAATTTCTTTTTAATCTTTGAAAGTAATGAATTTCAGTTCAGTGAGATTTCGACCTTTAGTGAGATAATTAACGTGAGTTTATTTATGTATTTCGGGTAATTTAAGAGGTACTTATCACTTCCGTAGTTATGGCGAATTCATACAATCTGTTATTCATGGGTTATACTATAATCTTCTTTAATTTGCTGGGTTCAGGACATCAGGCATCTTTTTCAGTTTAACTGGTAGTAATTTCTTTTCTTTTTTCGTTAATTTGGCCTCAACTTCAATAATATGGCTCCAGTCTTTATCTTATGTCTTGGTATACTCTTAGTAATAACTTTTTCTGATATTTTCTATGTTTTAATGGACAATTTTGGTCACTCGAAAATTAGCGTCTATCTCCTTAAAGCGTCATACATTCAGTAAAAAATCTAACGGTATTTTTGGCTTGTTACTCCACAGTTTCCATGGTAACGTAATTATTCTACCTGGTCGATCTCAGAATAAACCCATTGTTATCAAACCTTGAATTTTTTGTTTAATTTGAATAAATATTTTATAATGGCTATATTTACTTGGGGATAATTTCAATGGTTGTAATCTTTACATAGATGTTCGTATTTTCTTTCAAAGATTAGTTTGATATCTTACAAGATTGGTCTAAGCCATGTATTAATGTTTTAGTCCAAAATGGATAATACTATGCTAATACATAATTTACTTATTTCTAAGTTTTAATATAATTCTGTCATGTTCCCTTTCGTTACACATAATTAATATAGTTTGCCTATTATTTCTTATAAAGGTATTGCTATTATTTTCTTTATAAATTCCTTACTTACTTAAAACATACTAACATATTACTGTGAAACTATTTCTTCTGGTAATTATTGCCTTAAACATTAAGCCAATAACTTCTTTCTTTAAATTAACAAATGAACAAATTTGGTGAGTGCTATACCTACACCATCTCTTTTATAACAGTAATCAACCTGGTGATTTTTATACTGAGATAATATTTTTTCTGTTTATTACATTCACAATTATTTTGTGCCTTTCAGTCTAATATACTTAACTTAGTTGCTCATTTAACATGTGCTTATATTTTGGGTTTGTCACACTTGTTTAACTCTTTTTTCTTAAGATTATATGCTGTTTATTTTATTACACTTATCACTTCACTGTTCAACTTTGTCACTCCCACCTATCTCTAATTACCCTTATATTTCTCACGATCTCACTATTATTACAAAGTTTTTGTATCTAATGAGTTCATGTCTCTTTTGTTAACTTCAGACTGTCACATATCATTTTATAATATGCAAACAACATGGTATTGTAAATACATCTTTCAAACAAAACATAACTTTGTATATATTGTCATTAAAGTGATAAAAATTGGTCTGAAATGTCATAATTAGTAATAATAACAACAATTTAATAATGTTAAAATATATTGTGTTAATTGAAACATACTACATCTGTAGCAACAGCCATAATATTAGCGAATAAATAAACTCTCCAAAACCTTATACTTTCAAACACATAATGTTGAGATAACATACATACTACTGAAATAATCTTAGTAAAAGTTCCAAAGTATATAGTAGGATATACAATTTGTTCTCTGATTGAACCACGCACACATTTCTATTCCCTGTCTGTATGAGTGTAATCTTAAACATAACAGCTGACACATCTCCTATAGATAAGGATATACATACAATCATATCTACACATGGTTTTTTATGTATAACAATTGCTGAGATACTGTCATTTACAAGTTACCACTAATAAAAATTTAAACATAAATTATTAACAATAATAAAAAATTATGCTCTTTTAAAACAATCTTGTTAGTTACTTGTTATGGCCATGTAATTTTTTTATTTTCTTCTTTTTTCTTCACTGTCTTCTTGTCTCGCTTCACTTTGGTTAATATCTGGCCAATCTCTGGGGTTGGGTCAACGTCAGTTGTCTGTCAGTCTAGTTCGTATTTTCTTGTTTTGTGACCACCTTTGGTTGTATTCTTCCTCCTTCACTATAGATTATATTTACTACTTTCATTCTCGTTATCATTTATCTATCAAAATATATGGTTTCTTGGCATTTTTTACATACTTTTTTATATCAAATGTGATCAGGGTTTGGCAATGTTATATAATGCCCTTCCACCAAAATTGATCATTTTATAAAACGTGAATTTGAGTTTGATGAAATTATCAATTGTATCGTATCAAATTTTTTTTTTTTTTTTTTTTCAAATTCTCCTGCTTCTCATTCATTTTTTATAATTAATTCTGTATCCTTTAATTCCATTCTTCTTAGTCTTTTCTTCATTATCTTCTCATATTGCGAACTGGCTTATTGACTTTTTATTATAACTTATTCCCTATAAATCTTATTTTTCATCAAAACTACTCTTATACTGATATCAGGGGAACATCATCCCTGCTCAGTAAAATGATTGCTGGTTCATTCCACAGACAATCTCCATTAATAATTCTTAAATATAGTCAACTCGTGACTCAAAATAATAATAATAATAATCATAATATTTGTTGGGAATCTTTTACTTTTATACTTCATTATAGCTCAGTTCGAGTCATATATTGTTTCATCTTTCTTTATAGATACTATTTGAAGCATTGTTTTTTATTGATACAATTCACATTTTTATTCATTTTTAATTACTCTTTGTTTCATCTCCTTTCACATTATAACTCTTAGAACGTTTATTTCATTTATATTGTTTTGTGATCATTGGTTTGGGTAATTTTACTTCCCCTCTTTCTAAATAGTTGTGGAAGCTGATCATTTTGATTGATATTTTTTTTTTTTTTTTTTTTTTTAAATATCATAGTAAGTTATGGCTTCTTACTAGTTAGGAATTTTTTGTAGCTTATTCCTTTACAGTATGTTATGCTTTTTATGCCTCATTTTTTGGCTGAATATTATGGTAATTTAACCTTATTTTGGAGGAATGTTTTGTAACTACACTCCTCTATTGTTAATTTTTATTTAAATATTGTAGTAAGTTGGTTGCTCTTACTTTATCTGAATGCCTTGTGACTTTTATCTCTCCATTTTTACTTGTTCTAAAATATTATTAAGATATTTGGGTAAGCTTTTCTTACATATCTTTTTTGATTTTTTACAATTTTTATTCATCATAATGGTTTCTCTAATGCTTAGTGTAAGCTGTACTTACGAATGTTTTGGAATTTTGACATTCTTTAGAGATATTTTCTTTATGACATTGGCAGACTTGTTTGTTTGTCACGTTATTTTTTTCTTTATTTAAAGTATTTTTGTTGGTTTTTTACTTTAAATTGTTTTTTACAGTTATTGTTGGTTGTCATAATATTTCTTAATTGAGGCTTGATTGTATACCCCCTTTATTTTCTTGGTGACGGGGTGAGTGATCTCGTAAGTGTTATTGCCCTTGTCTTTTGTTATAGTGTATGGTCCCACATTCCAGTGTTTATCTGCATTTGGTTTATCCATTGTCCATGATTACATAAGTTTCCTCCGTTGTTTGGACTGCTCTGGTGTGCATCACTGTTTCTGTCTGTTTTATATATGTCTCTTTTATCTGGTACAGCCACTCTTCTAATACCATGTGTTCTCTGGCATCAGTGCCTACCTCAATCACTTGATGATGTTGTTTACTACTCAACGAAGTTAATCGTACCTCCATTATTGATCTTCTCACTGATATTGGTTTATTTGGTATTTCTATCTCTGGTAATTTCCCTTTTCTTGTAGACTTTCTCAATTTGTTATACATTGTTTTGTTGTGTTCCTTTTCAACTTTGGATATCCTCCATTTAAAGATAGGTTTGCTGAAAGTTTTACTCGCTGGTTGATCGTTGATCCCTCCTAGAATTTCCTTCAGAGTTCTCCTGCACTCCATAACATTCATCATTTCCATATGGTCATTAATTGGTCGATTAAACGTCTCAAGTAGTCCGTTCTTCATCATCTCCAATTCCTCTCTGGTATTGATTCGTTTTCTCTGATGTATTTTCTTAGTCTTCTTAATTATCTGTTTTTTCTGTACTCCTCTACGGTTGGTTCCTTTGTGTTTACTTTTCTCTTTGTTTTCGTTACCTTTATTTTGATGTAACAATGTATTTGGGCCTTCTTGAATTTCTGTTTTTTCATTATTTCCTTCTGGAGTGGTGTTTATTGTTTCATTCACCTTCTTGAACCCGTTACCTAATGTCTCATTAAGTAGATCTATTTGGTAATTGGTTTCTTCCCCTTTCTTATTCATCTCCATTTTTGTCTGGTCGCTTTCTTCACGACGTTCTCTGAAAATTAGTCTTATTTGCTGCTTCATTTCTTCCTTATTTTTCTCGTGGTCCTTCTTCAGCTGTTCCTTCAATTCTTCCTTTAATTCTTCGTTTCTTTGCTGAATTTCCTCCAGCAATCGTTGTTGTAATCTTTCATTATTCTTGTTAATGGTTTGTCTCAATTCTTCCTTCTGTTTCTGAAAATTGTCCTCCTGTTTTTTAAAATTTTCGTTTGTTTCTTTCTTCATTCCGTCGAATTTCTCCTCCTGTTTCTTAAAATTTTGATTGGTTTCTTTCATCATATTATTCATAATTTCCATTAATTTCAGTATGTTCGGGTCTCCTCTAACTTCTCCTTTGTCACCCGCCTGTGGTTCCATTTCTTCGTCTTGGCTTGGTTCTGTTGTTGTTATTACTGTCTCCACTTCTTCAATCGGAGTTCCTTCCTCTTCTTCCCCTCTGTTTTCTTCCATCTCCTTCTCCTTTGCCAATTTTTTCGACACTCCTCTGGTGTGCATTTTGTAATCTTTCGTAATCGCCGCTAGAATTTATAGGGTTTAATTGTATAATTTCTTTATTATTCTAGCCCTACTAGTTGGCGCGCCAATTTATAATATTCTATCGGGACGTCCGCCTCGTCTGGCCCCGCGATGGAAGCCACTTTGTAATATTATAGCGGGACTTCCGGCTACCGTTTTACTCTGCAAAATGTGGATAATGTATAATTTGTGTGTAATGAGTGTACGTGTCTTCTCGATCCGTAGTTCAAATGCGGGCAACTTCTGTATATTTTGTTCGTTGCGAACGTACGAATAACCAGGTCTTGATGTTCACTAGGGGTGAGAAAGTCCCGGTGGCGCCAAATTGTTTTCTTAAAACAATTAAAATAAAATTCAAAAGCGTATGACCAGCACAGCTCAGGCAGTTTGAATAATTCAAATATTTCCGCCAGCTAGGCTCACTGTAGCACACAGCAGTTCGATGCGTGGGCTGTGTAAATCGTCAGTCATCTGCTAAAATGTACATAAAATATTGTGCACCTCCTAATGAAATTATAACACCGTGGTTACACTCAATACTTACACATTTTTTATTAGTGATTATTATTCATTTAATACAAATTATTCTAATACAAATGCTCCGGTTATTTATATGAGACAATTACAGGGTTTGACAATCGATATTTGAATTGATACCAGACGTTTAATGATGGCGTCTGTTAAAAATTGTATACAAATTATTAATGTCGTTTGTCATAGGATCTTGAGGTTACGTTCAAAGGATTACAAATGTTTTAAAAACAATAAAAATACACACCCTTACATCAAGTGAACTTAACTAACATATTGTGTATGTATAATTGGTTTAGCGCAGTGTAGCATAAGTGTTTACAAGTTATGGATCATTAACAACAGTTTATATTGGTTAGTTTATAAATTGTCAGTGACTTAAATTTCTTTTTAATCTTTGAAAGTAATGAATTTCAGTTCAGTGAGATTTCGACCTTTAGTGAGATAATTAACGTGAGTTTATTTATGTATTTCGGGTAATTTAAGAGGTACTTATCACTTCCGTAGTTATGGCGAATTCATACAATCTGTTATTCATGGGTTATACTATAATCTTCTTTAATTTGCTGGGTTCAGGACATCAGGCATCTTTTTCAGTTTAACTGGTAGTAATTTCTTTTCTTTTTTCGTTAATTTGGCCTCAACTTCAATAATATGGCTCCAGTCTTTATCTTATGTCTTGGTATACTCTTAGTAATAACTTTTTCTGATATTTTCTATGTTTTAATGGACAATTTTGGTCACTCGAAAATTAGCGTCTATCTCCTTAAAGCGTCATACATTCAGTAAAAAATCTAACGGTATTTTTGGCTTGTTACTCCACAGTTTCCATGGTAACGTAATTATTCTACCTGGTCGATCTCAAAATAAACCCATTGTTATCAAACCTTGAATTTTTTGTTTAATTTGAATAAATATTTTATAATGGCTATATTTACTTGGGGATAATTTCAATGGTTGTAATCTTTACATAGATGTTCGTATTTTCTTTCAAAGATTAGTTTGATATCTTACAAGATTGGTCTAAGCCATGTATTAATGTTTTAGTCCAAAATGGATAATACTATGCTAATACATAATTTACTTATTTCTAAGTTTTAATATAATTCTGTCATGTTCCCTTTCGTTACACATAATTAATATAGTTTGCCTATTATTTCTTATAAAGGTATTGCTATTATTTTCTTTATAAATTCCTTACTTACTTAAAACATACTAACATATTACTGTGAAACTATTTCTTCTGGTAATTATTGCCTTAAACATTAAGCCAATAACTTCTTTCTTTAAATTAACAAATGAACAAATTTGGTGAGTGCTATACCTACACCATCTCTTTTATAACAGTAATCAACCTGGTGATTTTTATACTGAGATAATATTTTTTCTGTTTATTACATTCACAATTATTTTGTGCCTTTCAGTCTAATATACTTAACTTAGTTGCTCATTTAACATGTGCTTATATTTTGGGTTTGTCACACTTGTTTAACTCTTTTTTCTTAAGATTATATGCTGTTTATTTTATTACACTTATCACTTCACTGTTCAACTTTGTCACTCCCACCTATCTCTAATTACCCTTATATTTCTCACGATCTCACTATTATTACAAAGTTTTTGTATCTAATGAGTTCATGTCTCTTTTGTTAACTTCAGACTGTCACATATCATTTTATAATATGCAAACAACATGGTATTGTAAATACATCTTTCAAACAAAACATAACTTTGTATATATTGTCATTAAAGTGATAAAAATTGGTCTGAAATGTCATAATTAGTAATAATAACAACAATTTAATAATGTTAAAATATATTGTGTTAATTGAAACATACTACATCTGTAGCAACAGCCATAATATTAGCGAATAAATAAACTCTCCAAAACCTTATACTTTCAAACACATAATGTTGAGATAACATACATACTACTGAAATAATCTTAGTAAAAGTTCCAAAGTATATAGTAGGATATACAATTTGTTCTCTGATTGAACCACGCACACATTTCTATTCCCTGTCTGTATGAGTGTAATCTTAAACATAACAGCTGACACATCTCCTATAGATAAGGATATACATACAATCATATCTACACATGGTTTTTTATGTATAACAATTGCTGAGATACTGTCATTTACAAGTTACCACTAATAAAAATTTAAACATAAATTATTAACAATAATAAAAAATTATGCTCTTTTAAAACAATCTTGTTAGTTACTTGTTATGGCCATGTAATTTTTTTATTTTCTTCTTTTTTCTTCACTGTCTTCTTGTCTCGCTTCACTTTGGTTAATATCTGGCCAATCTCTGGGGTTGGGTCAACGTCAGTTGTCTGTCAGTCTAGTTCGTATTTTCTTGTTTTGTGACCACCTTTGGTTGTATTCTTCCTCCTTCACTATAGATTATATTTACTACTTTCATTCTCGTTATCATTTATCTATCAAAATATATGGTTTCTTGGCATTTTTTACATACTTTTTTATATCAAATGTGATCAGGGTTTGGCAATGTTATATAATGCCCTTCCACCAAAATTGATCATTTTATAAAACGTGAATTTGAGTTTGATGAAATTATCAATTGTATCGTATCAAATTTTTTTTTTTTTTTTTTTTCAAATTCTCCTGCTTCTCATTCATTTTTTATAATTAATTCTGTATCCTTTAATTCCATTCTTCTTAGTCTTTTCTTCATTATCTTCTCATATTGCGAACTGGCTTATTGACTTTTTATTATAACTTATTCCCTATAAATCTTATTTTTCATCAAAACTACTCTTATACTGATATCAGGGGAACATCATCCCTGCTCAGTAAAATGATTGCTGGTTCATTCCACAGACAATCTCCATTAATAATTCTTAAATATAGTCAACTCGTGACTCAAAATAATAATAATAATAATCATAATATTTGTTGGGAATCTTTTACTTTTATACTTCATTATAGCTCAGTTCGAGTCATATATTGTTTCATCTTTCTTTATAGATACTATTTGAAGCATTGTTTTTTATTGATACAATTCACATTTTTATTCATTTTTAATTACTCTTTGTTTCATCTCCTTTCACATTATAACTCTTAGAACGTTTATTTCATTTATATTGTTTTGTGATCATTGGTTTGGGTAATTTTACTTCCCCTCTTTCTAAATAGTTGTGGAAGCTGATCATTTTGATTGATATTTTTTTTTTTTTTTTTTTTTTTAAATATCATAGTAAGTTATGGCTTCTTACTAGTTAGGAATTTTTTGTAGCTTATTCCTTTACAGTATGTTATGCTTTTTATGCCTCATTTTTTGGCTGAATATTATGGTAATTTAACCTTATTTTGGAGGAATGTTTTGTAACTACACTCCTCTATTGTTAATTTTTATTTAAATATTGTAGTAAGTTGGTTGCTCTTACTTTATCTGAATGCCTTGTGACTTTTATCTCTCCATTTTTACTTGTTCTAAAATATTATTAAGATATTTGGGTAAGCTTTTCTTACATATCTTTTTTGATTTTTTACAATTTTTATTCATCATAATGGTTTCTCTAATGCTTAGTGTAAGCTGTACTTACGAATGTTTTGGAATTTTGACATTCTTTAGAGATATTTTCTTTATGACATTGGCAGACTTGTTTGTTTGTCACGTTATTTTTTTCTTTATTTAAAGTATTTTTGTTGGTTTTTTACTTTAAATTGTTTTTTACAGTTATTGTTGGTTGTCATAATATTTCTTAATTGAGGCTTGATTGTATACCCCCTTTATTTTCTTGGTGACGGGGTGAGTGATCTCGTAAGTGTTATTGCCCTTGTCTTTTGTTATAGTGTATGGTCCCACATTCCAGTGTTTATCTGCATTTGGTTTATCCATTGTCCATGATTACATAAGTTTCCTCCGTTGTTTGGACTGCTCTGGTGTGCATCACTGTTTCTGTCTGTTTTATATATGTCTCTTTTATCTGGTACAGCCACTCTTCTAATACCATGTGTTCTCTGGCATCAGTGCCTACCTCAATCACTTGATGATGTTGTTTACTACTCAACGAAGTTAATCGTACCTCCATTATTGATCTTCTCACTGATATTGGTTTATTTGGTATTTCTATCTCTGGTAATTTCCCTTTTCTTGTAGACTTTCTCAATTTGTTATACATTGTTTTGTTGTGTTCCTTTTCAACTTTGGATATCCTCCATTTAAAGATAGGTTTGCTGAAAGTTTTACTCGCTGGTTGATCGTTGATCCCTCCTAGAATTTCCTTCAGAGTTCTCCTGCACTCCATAACATTCATCATTTCCATATGGTCATTAATTGGTCGATTAAACGTCTCAAGTAGTCCGTTCTTCATCATCTCCAATTCCTCTCTGGTATTGATTCGTTTTCTCTGATGTATTTTCTTAGTCTTCTTAATTATCTGTTTTTTCTGTACTCCTCTACGGTTGGTTCCTTTGTGTTTACTTTTCTCTTTGTTTTCGTTACCTTTATTTTGATGTAACAATGTATTTGGGCCTTCTTGAATTTCTGTTTTTTCATTATTTCCTTCTGGAGTGGTGTTTATTGTTTCATTCACCTTCTTGAACCCGTTACCTAATGTCTCATTAAGTAGATCTATTTGGTAATTGGTTTCTTCCCCTTTCTTATTCATCTCCATTTTTGTCTGGTCGCTTTCTTCACGACGTTCTCTGAAAATTAGTCTTATTTGCTGCTTCATTTCTTCCTTATTTTTCTCGTGGTCCTTCTTCAGCTGTTCCTTCAATTCTTCCTTTAATTCTTCGTTTCTTTGCTGAATTTCCTCCAGCAATCGTTGTTGTAATCTTTCATTATTCTTGTTAATGGTTTGTCTCAATTCTTCCTTCTGTTTCTGAAAATTGTCCTCCTGTTTTTTAAAATTTTCGTTTGTTTCTTTCTTCATTCCGTCGAATTTCTCCTCCTGTTTCTTAAAATTTTGATTGGTTTCTTTCATCATATTATTCATAATTTCCATTAATTTCAGTATGTTCGGGTCTCCTCTAACTTCTCCTTTGTCACCCGCCTGTGGTTCCATTTCTTCGTCTTGGCTTGGTTCTGTTGTTGTTATTACTGTCTCCACTTCTTCAATCGGAGTTCCTTCCTCTTCTTCCCCTCTGTTTTCTTCCATCTCCTTCTCCTTTGCCAATTTTTTCGACACTCCTCTGGTGTGCATTTTGTAATCTTTCGTAATCGCCGCTAGAATTTATAGGGTTTAATTGTATAATTTCTTTATTATTCTAGCCCTACTAGTTGGCGCGCCAATTTATAATATTCTATCGGGACGTCCGCCTCGTCTGGCCCCGCGATGGAAGCCACTTTGTAATATTATAGCGGGACTTCCGGCTACCGTTTTACTCTGCAAAATGTGGATAATGTATAATTTGTGTGTAATGAGTGTACGTGTCTTCTCGATCCGTAGTTCAAATGCGGGCAACTTCTGTATATTTTGTTCGTTGCGAACGTACGAATAACCAGGTCTTGATGTTCACTAGGGGTGAGAAAGTCCCGGTGGCGCCAAATTGTTTTCTTAAAACAATTAAAATAAAATTCAAAAGCGTATGACCAGCACAGCTCAGGCAGTTTGAATAATTCAAATATTTCCGCCAGCTAGGCTCACTGTAGCACACAGCAGTTCGATGCGTGGGCTGTGTAAATCGTCAGTCATCTGCTAAAATGTACATAAAATATTGTGCACCTCCTAATGAAATTATAACACCGTGGTTACACTCAATACTTACACATTTTTTATTAGTGATTATTATTCATTTAATACAAATTATTCTAATACAAATGCTCCGGTTATTTATATGAGACAATTACAGGGTTTGACAATCGATATTTGAATTGATACCAGACGTTTAATGATGGCGTCTGTTAAAAATTGTATACAAATTATTAATGTCGTTTGTCATAGGATCTTGAGGTTACGTTCAAAGGATTACAAATGTTTTAAAAACAATAAAAATACACACCCTTACATCAAGTGAACTTAACTAACATATTGTGTATGTATAATTGGTTTAGCGCAGTGTAGCATAAGTGTTTACAAGTTATGGATCATTAACAACAGTTTATATTGGTTAGTTTATAAATTGTCAGTGACTTAAATTTCTTTTTAATCTTTGAAAGTAATGAATTTCAGTTCAGTGAGATTTCGACCTTTAGTGAGATAATTAACGTGAGTTTATTTATGTATTTCGGGTAATTTAAGAGGTACTTATCACTTCCGCAGTTATGGCGAATTCATACAATCTGTTATTCATGGGTTATACTATAATCTTCTTTAATTTGCTGGGTTCAGGACATCAGGCATCTTTTTCAGTTTAACTGGTAGTAATTTCTTTTCTTTTTTCGTTAATTTGGCCTCAACTTCAATAATATGGCTCCAGTCTTTATCTTATGTCTTGGTATACTCTTAGTAATAACTTTTTCTGATATTTTCTATGTTTTAATGGACAATTTTGGTCACTCGAAAATTAGCGTCTATCTCCTTAAAGCGTCATACATTCAGTAAAAAATCTAACGGTATTTTTGGCTTGTTACTCCACAGTTTCCATGGTAACGTAATTATTCTACCTGGTCGATCTCAAAATAAACCCATTGTTATCAAACCTTGAATTTTTTGTTTAATTTGAATAAATATTTTATAATGGCTATATTTACTTGGGGATAATTTCAATGGTTGTAATCTTTACATAGATGTTCGTATTTTCTTTCAAAGATTAGTTTGATATCTTACAAGATTGGTCTAAGCCATGTATTAATGTTTTAGTCCAAAATGGATAATACTATGCTAATACATAATTTACTTATTTCTAAGTTTTAATATAATTCTGTCATGTTCCCTTTCGTTACACATAATTAATATAGTTTGCCTATTATTTCTTATAAAGGTATTGCTATTATTTTCTTTATAAATTCCTTACTTACTTAAAACATACTAACATATTACTGTGAAACTATTTCTTCTGGTAATTATTGCCTTAAACATTAAGCCAATAACTTCTTTCTTTAAATTAACAAATGAACAAATTTGGTGAGTGCTATACCTACACCATCTCTTTTATAACAGTAATCAACCTGGTGATTTTTATACTGAGATAATATTTTTTCTGTTTATTACATTCACAATTATTTTGTGCCTTTCAGTCTAATATACTTAACTTAGTTGCTCATTTAACATGTGCTTATATTTTGGGTTTGTCACACTTGTTTAACTCTTTTTTCTTAAGATTATATGCTGTTTATTTTATTACACTTATCACTTCACTGTTCAACTTTGTCACTCCCACCTATCTCTAATTACCCTTATATTTCTCACGATCTCACTATTATTACAAAGTTTTTGTATCTAATGAGTTCATGTCTCTTTTGTTAACTTCAGACTGTCACATATCATTTTATAATATGCAAACAACATGGTATTGTAAATACATCTTTCAAACAAAACATAACTTTGTATATATTGTCATTAAAGTGATAAAAATTGGTCTGAAATGTCATAATTAGTAATAATAACAACAATTTAATAATGTTAAAATATATTGTGTTAATTGAAACATACTACATCTGTAGCAACAGCCATAATATTAGCGAATAAATAAACTCTCCAAAACCTTATACTTTCAAACACATAATGTTGAGATAACATACATACTACTGAAATAATCTTAGTAAAAGTTCCAAAGTATATAGTAGGATATACAATTTGTTCTCTGATTGAACCACGCACACATTTCTATTCCCTGTCTGTATGAGTGTAATCTTAAACATAACAGCTGACACATCTCCTATAGATAAGGATATACATACAATCATATCTACACATGGTTTTTTATGTATAACAATTGCTGAGATACTGTCATTTACAAGTTACCACTAATAAAAATTTAAACATAAATTATTAACAATAATAAAAAATTATGCTCTTTTAAAACAATCTTGTTAGTTACTTGTTATGGCCATGTAATTTTTTTATTTTCTTCTTTTTTCTTCACTGTCTTCTTGTCTCGCTTCACTTTGGTTAATATCTGGCCAATCTCTGGGGTTGGGTCAACGTCAGTTGTCTGTCAGTCTAGTTCGTATTTTCTTGTTTTGTGACCACCTTTGGTTGTATTCTTCCTCCTTCACTATAGATTATATTTACTACTTTCATTCTCGTTATCATTTATCTATCAAAATATATGGTTTCTTGGCATTTTTTACATACTTTTTTATATCAAATGTGATCAGGGTTTGGCAATGTTATATAATGCCCTTCCACCAAAATTGATCATTTTATAAAACGTGAATTTGAGTTTGATGAAATTATCAATTGTATCGTATCAAATTTTTTTTTTTTTTTTTTTTCAAATTCTCCTGCTTCTCATTCATTTTTTATAATTAATTCTGTATCCTTTAATTCCATTCTTCTTAGTCTTTTCTTCATTATCTTCTCATATTGCGAACTGGCTTATTGACTTTTTATTATAACTTATTCCCTATAAATCTTATTTTTCATCAAAACTACTCTTATACTGATATCAGGGGAACATCATCCCTGCTCAGTAAAATGATTGCTGGTTCATTCCACAGACAATCTCCATTAATAATTCTTAAATATAGTCAACTCGTGACTCAAAATAATAATAATAATAATCATAATATTTGTTGGGAATCTTTTACTTTTATACTTCATTATAGCTCAGTTCGAGTCATATATTGTTTCATCTTTCTTTATAGATACTATTTGAAGCATTGTTTTTTATTGATACAATTCACATTTTTATTCATTTTTAATTACTCTTTGTTTCATCTCCTTTCACATTATAACTCTTAGAACGTTTATTTCATTTATATTGTTTTGTGATCATTGGTTTGGGTAATTTTACTTCCCCTCTTTCTAAATAGTTGTGGAAGCTGATCATTTTGATTGATATTTTTTTTTTTTTTTTTTTTTTTAAATATCATAGTAAGTTATGGCTTCTTACTAGTTAGGAATTTTTTGTAGCTTATTCCTTTACAGTATGTTATGCTTTTTATGCCTCATTTTTTGGCTGAATATTATGGTAATTTAACCTTATTTTGGAGGAATGTTTTGTAACTACACTCCTCTATTGTTAATTTTTATTTAAATATTGTAGTAAGTTGGTTGCTCTTACTTTATCTGAATGCCTTGTGACTTTTATCTCTCCATTTTTACTTGTTCTAAAATATTATTAAGATATTTGGGTAAGCTTTTCTTACATATCTTTTTTGATTTTTTACAATTTTTATTCATCATAATGGTTTCTCTAATGCTTAGTGTAAGCTGTACTTACGAATGTTTTGGAATTTTGACATTCTTTAGAGATATTTTCTTTATGACATTGGCAGACTTGTTTGTTTGTCACGTTATTTTTTTCTTTATTTAAAGTATTTTTGTTGGTTTTTTACTTTAAATTGTTTTTTACAGTTATTGTTGGTTGTCATAATATTTCTTAATTGAGGCTTGATTGTATACCCCCTTTATTTTCTTGGTGACGGGGTGAGTGATCTCGTAAGTGTTATTGCCCTTGTCTTTTGTTATAGTGTATGGTCCCACATTCCAGTGTTTATCTGCATTTGGTTTATCCATTGTCCATGATTACATAAGTTTCCTCCGTTGTTTGGACTGCTCTGGTGTGCATCACTGTTTCTGTCTGTTTTATATATGTCTCTTTTATCTGGTACAGCCACTCTTCTAATACCATGTGTTCTCTGGCATCAGTGCCTACCTCAATCACTTGATGATGTTGTTTACTACTCAACGAAGTTAATCGTACCTCCATTATTGATCTTCTCACTGATATTGGTTTATTTGGTATTTCTATCTCTGGTAATTTCCCTTTTCTTGTAGACTTTCTCAATTTGTTATACATTGTTTTGTTGTGTTCCTTTTCAACTTTGGATATCCTCCATTTAAAGATAGGTTTGCTGAAAGTTTTACTCGCTGGTTGATCGTTGATCCCTCCTAGAATTTCCTTCAGAGTTCTCCTGCACTCCATAACATTCATCATTTCCATATGGTCATTAATTGGTCGATTAAACGTCTCAAGTAGTCCGTTCTTCATCATCTCCAATTCCTCTCTGGTATTGATTCGTTTTCTCTGATGTATTTTCTTAGTCTTCTTAATTATCTGTTTTTTCTGTACTCCTCTACGGTTGGTTCCTTTGTGTTTACTTTTCTCTTTGTTTTCGTTACCTTTATTTTGATGTAACAATGTATTTGGGCCTTCTTGAATTTCTGTTTTTTCATTATTTCCTTCTGGAGTGGTGTTTATTGTTTCATTCACCTTCTTGAACCCGTTACCTAATGTCTCATTAAGTAGATCTATTTGGTAATTGGTTTCTTCCCCTTTCTTATTCATCTCCATTTTTGTCTGGTCGCTTTCTTCACGACGTTCTCTGAAAATTAGTCTTATTTGCTGCTTCATTTCTTCCTTATTTTTCTCGTGGTCCTTCTTCAGCTGTTCCTTCAATTCTTTCTTTAATTCTTCGTTTCTTTGCTGAATTTCCTCCAGCAATCGTTGTTGTAATCTTTCATTATTCTTGTTAATGGTTTGTCTCAATTCTTCCTTCTGTTTCTGAAAATTGTCCTCCTGTTTTTTAAAATTTTCGTTTGTTTCTTTCTTCATTCCGTCGAATTTCTCCTCCTGTTTCTTAAAATTTTGATTGGTTTCTTTCATCATATTATTCATAATTTCCATTAATTTCAGTATGTTCGGGTCTCCTCTAACTTCTCCTTTGTCACCCGCCTGTGGTTCCATTTCTTCGTCTTGGCTTGGTTCTGTTGTTGTTATTACTGTCTCCACTTCTTCAATCGGAGTTCCTTCCTCTTCTTCCCCTCTGTTTTCTTCCATCTCCTTCTCCTTTGCCAATTTTTTCGACACTCCTCTGGTGTGCATTTTGTAATCTTTCGTAATCGCCGCTAGAATTTATAGGGTTTAATTGTATAATTTCTTTATTATTCTAGCCCTACTAGTTGGCGCGCCAATTTATAATATTCTATCGGGACGTCCGCCTCGTCTGGCCCCGCGATGGAAGCCACTTTGTAATATTATAGCGGGACTTCCGGCTACCGTTTTACTCTGCAAAATGTGGATAATGTATAATTTGTGTGTAATGAGTGTACGTGTCTTCTCGATCCGTAGTTCAAATGCGGGCAACTTCTGTATATTTTGTTCGTTGCGAACGTACGAATAACCAGGTCTTGATGTTCACTAGGGGTGAGAAAGTCCCGGTGGCGCCAAATTGTTTTCTTAAAACAATTAAAATAAAATTCAAAAGCGTATGACCAGCACAGCTCAGGCAGTTTGAATAATTCAAATATTTCCGCCAGCTAGGCTCACTGTAGCACACAGCAGTTCGATGCGTGGGCTGTGTAAATCGTCAGTCATCTGCTAAAATGTACATAAAATATTGTGCACCTCCTAATGAAATTATAACACCGTGGTTACACTCAATACTTACACATTTTTTATTAGTGATTATTATTCATTTAATACAAATTATTCTAATACAAATGCTCCGGTTATTTATATGAGACAATTACAGGGTTTGACAATCGATATTTGAATTGATACCAGACGTTTAATGATGGCGTCTGTTAAAAATTGTATACAAATTATTAATGTCGTTTGTCATAGGATCTTGAGGTTACGTTCAAAGGATTACAAATGTTTTAAAAACAATAAAAATACACACCCTTACATCAAGTGAACTTAACTAACATATTGTGTATGTATAATTGGTTTAGCGCAGTGTAGCATAAGTGTTTACAAGTTATGGATCATTAACAACAGTTTATATTGGTTAGTTTATAAATTGTCAGTGACTTAAATTTCTTTTTAATCTTTGAAAGTAATGAATTTCAGTTCAGTGAGATTTCGACCTTTAGTGAGATAATTAACGTGAGTTTATTTATGTATTTCGGGTAATTTAAGAGGTACTTATCACTTCCGTAGTTATGGCGAATTCATACAATCTGTTATTCATGGGTTATACTATAATCTTCTTTAATTTGCTGGGTTCAGGACATCAGGCATCTTTTTCAGTTTAACTGGTAGTAATTTCTTTTCTTTTTTCGTTAATTTGGCCTCAACTTCAATAATATGGCTCCAGTCTTTATCTTATGTCTTGGTATACTCTTAGTAATAACTTTTTCTGATATTTTCTATGTTTTAATGGACAATTTTGGTCACTCGAAAATTAGCGTCTATCTCCTTAAAGCGTCATACATTCAGTAAAAAATCTAACGGTATTTTTGGCTTGTTACTCCACAGTTTCCATGGTAACGTAATTATTCTACCTGGTCGATCTCAAAATAAACCCATTGTTATCAAACCTTGAATTTTTTGTTTAATTTGAATAAATATTTTATAATGGCTATATTTACTTGGGGATAATTTCAATGGTTGTAATCTTTACATAGATGTTCGTATTTTCTTTCAAAGATTAGTTTGATATCTTACAAGATTGGTCTAAGCCATGTATTAATGTTTTAGTCCAAAATGGATAATACTATGCTAATACATAATTTACTTATTTCTAAGTTTTAATATAATTCTGTCATGTTCCCTTTCGTTACACATAATTAATATAGTTTGCCTATTATTTCTTATAAAGGTATTGCTATTATTTTCTTTATAAATTCCTTACTTACTTAAAACATACTAACATATTACTGTGAAACTATTTCTTCTGGTAATTATTGCCTTAAACATTAAGCCAATAACTTCTTTCTTTAAATTAACAAATGAACAAATTTGGTGAGTGCTATACCTACACCATCTCTTTTATAACAGTAATCAACCTGGTGATTTTTATACTGAGATAATATTTTTTCTGTTTATTACATTCACAATTATTTTGTGCCTTTCAGTCTAATATACTTAACTTAGTTGCTCATTTAACATGTGCTTATATTTTGGGTTTGTCACACTTGTTTAACTCTTTTTTCTTAAGATTATATGCTGTTTATTTTATTACACTTATCACTTCACTGTTCAACTTTGTCACTCCCACCTATCTCTAATTACCCTTATATTTCTCACGATCTCACTATTATTACAAAGTTTTTGTATCTAATGAGTTCATGTCTCTTTTGTTAACTTCAGACTGTCACATATCATTTTATAATATGCAAACAACATGGTATTGTAAATACATCTTTCAAACAAAACATAACTTTGTATATATTGTCATTAAAGTGATAAAAATTGGTCTGAAATGTCATAATTAGTAATAATAACAACAATTTAATAATGTTAAAATATATTGTGTTAATTGAAACATACTACATCTGTAGCAACAGCCATAATATTAGCGAATAAATAAACTCTCCAAAACCTTATACTTTCAAACACATAATGTTGAGATAACATACATACTACTGAAATAATCTTAGTAAAAGTTCCAAAGTATATAGTAGGATATACAATTTGTTCTCTGATTGAACCACGCACACATTTCTATTCCCTGTCTGTATGAGTGTAATCTTAAACATAACAGCTGACACATCTCCTATAGATAAGGATATACATACAATCATATCTACACATGGTTTTTTATGTATAACAATTGCTGAGATACTGTCATTTACAAGTTACCACTAATAAAAATTTAAACATAAATTATTAACAATAATAAAAAATTATGCTCTTTTAAAACAATCTTGTTAGTTACTTGTTATGGCCATGTAATTTTTTTATTTTCTTCTTTTTTCTTCACTGTCTTCTTGTCTCGCTTCACTTTGGTTAATATCTGGCCAATCTCTGGGGTTGGGTCAACGTCAGTTGTCTGTCAGTCTAGTTCGTATTTTCTTGTTTTGTGACCACCTTTGGTTGTATTCTTCCTCCTTCACTATAGATTATATTTACTACTTTCATTCTCGTTATCATTTATCTATCAAAATATATGGTTTCTTGGCATTTTTTACATACTTTTTTATATCAAATGTGATCAGGGTTTGGCAATGTTATAATATATATATATATATATATTAATAAGTGAGTGAAGAGGATGTACCAACAAGCTAATTAATAATAATAAATTAGAGTTTTGGGTAAAAAAGAATTATTGTTGGAAAAAATTGAAAAGAACCAGGGGAACATATAAAATTTACTCCTGAAGGTATATTAAAATTAATGACTGATGAAGGATGAAACGATCCATAAAAACCATTAGAAAAAACTAGAAGAATACTAGTTTAATCTCAAGTGCAAAAGAAAATCTGATGTACTGAAGTAAAAAATCAAGAAGGAAGTTCTCAAGAAAACTACAGATTGGTGAGATCATTCCGATAGACTAAGCCAGATATTTTAACAAACATTATCACGTTTTAAAAAGAGAGTTACAGTGAACAATTATAAAACAAACAATATAAACAATTTAATAATTAATTTTATTAGTAAACTCTCATTATTAGTATTAAGAGTTCAGTTTTAGTTATCTTTTTGTATGATCCAAAGGACCTACTACCACTATTCAACATACATTAACAACATACAATTACAAAACATTCATTATAAATAATGTGTTTTATGTTATGTTATGACTTGAACAATACTTTAACATGAATTTTACTTTAACCCTGAGTATAAGAGTTGTCATGTTCTACAATTGAAATGAATTACCAATAAATGAAGAGACATTGAATGTCAACACCATTAAAAAATGTCAAAGAGAAATAATAAATTTATTTGAATTTCAGAAAAAAAAATATAAGAAAAGGAGTTGTTTATTTTATTTTAACAATAATAAGTAATTAACCAAATATAAATTATATAGATATTGGTACTATACAAATTGGCGCCAACAATTTGGGGCTCATAAACATACAAATCTCGTTTAACATTACAATATTCCTCTTCTATTTTTATGGGATAACAGCACTTCTGCCATACAACTTGAGTAAAATCAGAAATACCTTCAGCTACAGTGTACCTTCTCAACTATTTTATAAACATCCATTCCCATATGACTTCAATATACCCATCCATTCCTATGCATCCATTAATATACCCAAACAAATTCTATCGAAATCAAGATGGTGAAGAGGTAGCCAGTACATAAATAATATGCCTTTCTTATCATGTCAATAAAATAATTTTGTGACACGTTACACTATTTCTCTGGCTTACCTTGTTATAGCACAAGATTCTGTTGGCTTTGAATTGGCTAGGAAGGTCTAGCCAATAGGCAAAATAATAAGAAAAGTCATAAATCTAAATAAAACAATAATATAACCGTAAAAACAATGTAACTATGAAAACTGATTGAAATGCCAATACTGAAAGGCAAACTAATGCTGCAAACTCTACGCAGAGATTGGTCGAATGGACAATCAGTGCAGCGTGCAGAGGTGGTACAACACCTATTAAATACATATCCACTTCCCCATCATGTTTATGCATCTAAAGCCTCATTCTTGCTTGCGTGACTCATACGAGTAGTGACTATTAAATAATGACACTGGTGGGAAAGTTTTCTTTATTACTAAGAACTTTACAACTTACTGTAACTGTAACTCCTTCAACACCTTCCTCCCCCTATCTATCCAATGTTGCATACTGTTATGAAAGTCTCACTGATTGTCATATGGTACAGTGGAAAATAAAATACAGACACCAATGAAGTCACTAATTACCAGCTTTAATTAATTACAAATAACAGTTTGTGACCAACAAGGTACTCTCATACAATAATTCAAGTTAATCTTGCCCACACACAATAATGAGTTATAATAATTATAACACAGTAAACACTTTCCACTACCACTCGATCCGCACTAAGGAAATCACTCAACGTAACTGACTGAGAAAGCCAGCGTCTGTCCCTTATATAGAAAGCACAGAATAACTTTCCAAACTTACTGTGGTGTGCCAGCATAATGCGTATTACAAGTGCTCTCCGAAACAATCTGGAAGCTATACCTGCTCAACTAGAGTAGAAACAGGTGGAAGAACACTCTCGACTTTTCAATTCAAGAGGGTTACATCGTTACACTGCCCCCTCCTTAAGCCTGTTTATCCCAAATTGGCAAACGGTCTCTGAAGTAATACTTGCCAGGAAATCTAGATGGACAACCTTGAATTTCCGCTGTTCTTCCTATTGGATCCAATAGACAACATCGTAGATTGTCTTCTTCACAGTTAGTTTGAAGCTTAGGTGAGCGACCACGATGGCGCTTTGGGTTCTATAACCAAACCTAATCTCCTTCGAAACCCACACTACTGCTGCAGATGTCATACCGAGTTTTCATTTTGTCACTGGCTATCTTCAGCCGTCCTATTATCAAGTGATTAATTTCTCGCAGTTGGTTTTCTAATTGCGAGGAATAGTTCTTGGAAATTATTCCATTTTTCACCTTTACCTCATCCACAGACTGGAAAACGTTTCTTTATGTGGATCCTTGCCTTAAAAACACATAAGAATAATGAAATCTTTTTGACCAAAAAAAGCAGAGGACTGTTGTGATGTGTACCCAAGTGTCATTCTTCTACAACTTGGACCTCTTCTTCCTCATTCGTTCTTCCAGATTGGTTAGAACCTCTAGATAATCCTACTTATTAACTGTCTGACCATTGGTACCTGTTCAACCATTACCATACTGATACAAAACTGATCAGCATTGCCTTCAATTTTGACTTCATCATTCTTCCTTTTTCATTCTCAGTGATTGAATTTTTCAAGTCATCTCTGTCTCATTGTTTCTAGTTTTCACTGGAAAATCTATATCACATTACACGCGATGATGGGTCATTTGTAATGTCTGTTATTTTCATACACAATCCAATTATACGTACGCAGTTATTATCTGTGTCGAGATATTACAGCATTGTTGAAGATGACGCAGAAATTAATCATAACGAAATGTGATAAAGGTTACTACAATCAGACCAAAAGCAATTCAACTGTAATTAGCTGGAATAAGGCAACTATGCAGTATAGCTTTAGTCTATGAATGTTTATGTATTACTTTTTACTTTACTCTGCACATCAGTACCATGAAATAGGACTACCTAGTTTTTATTATTTACACCCCAGAACTGTATTAGTTACAGGTAGGAAGAGGTAGGATTTTCTACAAGTGAATGCAGAATGACATATAAATAACCAAAATATGTCTGAAGTCATCGTACACTTTATCTGAAATGTAAAACAGTGGTACAAAAATTGTGCTTATATGACAAATATGGTTACTGGTAGTCCTCAGGTTATGGACAACATAACTTACAGTGTTCTGCATGTACAGATTCTCAGAGTTTTCTACAATGATATGTTACAATTAAATTAATGTTTCAAGAAGCAATTTCTTCTATGCATGGATATGAAGCCACACAGTGCAAGTTGGTTCGTTGCAAACAAAAATAGCAATCTAAATTCACTGACAGATAAAAGTTGAAATATTAGATGTTTCAAAACACACACACACACACACACACACACACACACACACACACACACACACACACACACACACACACACACACACACACACACACACACACACACACACACAATTATTTATATTTGTGTAAAATTACAAATAATCAATAATCACAAAATTATTCATTAGGTCTGCATGGTAATTTTTATTCAGACTGATAAATGCAATTTTAAATTCATAAAAAATGTTTTATTGTTACGATGGTCTACTTGATCGTCGTAGGTACAGTGGAAACAAAATACAAGACACCAATTAAGTCACTAATCACCAGCTTTAATTTTCACAGTTAAAAGTTTGTAATTAACAACAGTCTCTTATAACAAATCACATAAAAATTGTTCATACGCAAATAAATGTCAACTAATATTAAAACACAATTGTATTACAATATACCGTCCGATTATAAAACACAACACTTAACTAGTAACCACTTGAACGCACACAGAAATATCGCCCGACAATAAACTCGAACCGCACTCTAAATATATCACAACTATACTGAAAACTAAGGCCGCTGCCGCTTTGTATTTATACATCTGCACACAGATCAGAATATTCCAAAATGCGTGTTAGCGACATTGTGTACTACGTAATTAATTGCGGCCTTGACACAGTCCGTGCGTCTGGCAGCTTCGAGAAAAGTCTTGCGAATGCGTCAAGAGTCACGTACACCACCGCATTACATTCTGGATCCCTCTGGAATGTTCGATAAACAAGTAGATTGTTCTGTGATGTCGTAACATTATAGTGAGGTTGTAAAAACATTAATGTATAAATCTTTACTTGTGTAAAGTAAAATTTGGCCTATATACACATTTAGAATTTTTGGTATATTTTTTCGTATAAAACTGTGGACTACGTTTGGTTCAACTGGTTCCTCCCTTCTTCTGCTCTCCCACATCTCCTTCACTCTCTATCGATGTTTCTCCCTCCTTTCGTCAGTCTAGATGGCACCTGTCCTCTTCTTGGGGTTTTCCTGAAAATCTGGGGAATTTTTTAATTTCTTTTTGAGTGCTAACCATTCTTTAATGTCTTCTTGAGTAATCTGGAGTTCTTCTAAGTCTTTTTCTGTTTCTTTGAACCACATATTGGGCATTTAAAGCTTTCTGAAGTAGTTAAAAAGTTTCCCCGTTAGTCTGTCAGGATTCATTCTTTGAATTTGTCCATAGAAAGTAATTCTGTTTTTTCTAATTACGTCTGTGAATTTCTCAACATGTATGTACAGCTCATTATTGTGTCATCTTCTGTGCTGTTCTCCATCTTTTATTTGCTCTCAGCAATGGTGGATTGGTTACCACCTGGAGTAGTTTTCTGTTCCTGACTTTCCACCATGCTGTACCATTGAACAAAGTTTTGCTGGTAGGTTAGCAGTATTTCAGCTAATCCAAAATATAACCAAGATTGTTAGTCCTGGAGCTCATATGCCGTTGACCATTCATTGGCTCTTCCACCTTTAGGGACAGTTTCCCATCCCGAGGGCAAATGGATGCCCTAATAATAATAATGTCACTCATCTCTGTAGATGCGGATCTGAAAGACAATACTCTTCTTATATAATTTTCCTACTTGAGTCGCATAGTTAACATTTGAAACAAACATTGTTTTCATTTTTACTGCTTTTTCTTTACCCATTTCAATGATATACAAAGTCTAGAACAACATATTTATCATGAATAGGTTTTAATCACATATGTTCTGAATTAAATTTTAAAAAGTCATTGAAAACACCATGTGTCAAAAATAATAAACATCAGTTGTATACTATAAACATAATCATGCCCACGTGCATGCGGACACACACACACACACACACACACACACACACACACAGAATTTTCGAATTGTTGCAACTTGAAGAGCTAGATATAACACTTAACAGCAACTTACTGCAGGAAAATTTCCAATTTTCTGAAGAGGAAAAATGAAGAACACACCATTTTTTGACCATAACTTTGTTATTTTTTCTAATAACATGGTAAAATTATAAACTCCCATCATGGTAAAAGGTCATAAAATTCATTTTACAGATAAATTAATGACTTTTAATCTTATTCAAGAGTCCTAGTTTTACTAGAGGTATGGTTTCATATTTCTCTACCGAGAGCCAAAAACTGTTTTGGGGAAAAATACAATTTAAACACCATATTTAAACAGTCATATCTCATGAAATATTAGTCCAGTAGAAATTAAAAGAAATGCAAATTCTTTGTCATAAAATAAGCTTTCCTTTCTATGCACACCTTTATTTTGCTAAATTTAATATTTCTTGAGTTGTTTAATACCATAGCTTTCTTGTCTATACCATACTATTCAGTGTCTAATAGTATCAAAAACAGGAAATATCGGTATGGAGAACCATACATGACTTCCACGTTCTAAGATTTATATTTAAAATCATTTACGAAATGAAATGTTTCCATAGAAACTACTTCTTTCCACTTATTGCTTCAGCCTTAACCACAGTACTGTGGTCACTAACGTATACCAGCACACGTTATCGCACTCGATTTTCACTGATGATGGCAGTCGGTGGCACTGCCAAAACATCTGGTTTTGCAGAAAACATTGGACTACGGCCAAACAGGCCGGAAAGGCATTTTAACAACAAACTACTACTTTGTTGCCGATAACGTAGTACACATATAAAAATTATCCCCTCCCCCTTCAACTATAATTTTCATTTCTAGAAAATTACTCCCACCCCGTTCAGCTAGCCTCTTCATTTATAGATATTTCATCTACGTTTCTACAGTGGATTATTAAGATCTTATCAGGATACTTTATTTATCAAAATTAAGTACTTTACTCTTGTTACAACAAAAACTGTTTCAGGTAAACTGCCCTTTCCCCGTTACCAATCTTCACCAAAATCAATAGGCCTTGAGTCTACTACAACTCAGGCACATATGTAAAAAATTATTTGATTCTGTTTAAATATACGGCAGTTATCGTGCGTCATGAAAATATTTCTCTTGTTACAACATAAAATGTTGCAGGTAAACTACGCCTTTCCCTTAACCGATCTTCACCAAAATCAACAGGCCTTGAGTTCTCTACAATTTAGGGATGTATGCAAAAACTTATTTGATTATTTGAATTTAAGGCAGTTATCGTTAGTCATAGAAAAAATTAACCTTGTTATCACATAAAACGTTGCAGGTAAACTACCCCTTTCTCTTAACTGATCTTCACCAAAATCAATAGGTCTTGAGTCCTCTACAATTCAGGGATGCATGCAAAACATTATTTGATTCTGTTTGAATGTGCGGCAGTAATGTTATCATTCGTCATAAAAACAATTACTCTTGTTAAAACATTAAAGGTGGCAGGTAAACTACCCCTTTCCCTTAACCGATCTTCACCAAAATCAACAGGCCTTCAGTCTTTTACAATTGAGGAACGTATGCAAAAAAATATTTGATTCTGTTTGAATGTGCGGCAGTTATCGTTCATCATAGAAAAAATTACCGTTGTTAAAACATAAAATGTTGCAGGTAAACTACCCCTTTCCCTTAACCGATCTTCACCAAAATCAACAGACATTGAGTTCTCTATAGCTCAGGAAGGTATGCAAAACATTATTTGATTCTGATTGCATTTACGGCAGTTATCATTCATCATAGAAAAAATTACCCATGTTAAAACATAAAACGTTGCAGGTAAACTACCCTTTTCCCTAAACCGATCTTCAACAAAAACAATAGGTCTTGAGAACTCTACAATTAAGGGCTCTATGCAAAAAATTAATTCGATTATGTTTGAATTTGTGGCTGTTATCGTTTGCTATAGAAAATACCCTTGTTAAAACATAAAACGTTGCAGGTAAACTACCCTTTCCCCTTAACCGATCTTCACCAAAAACACTAGGTCTTGAGATTTCTACTATTCAGGGCTGTTTGCAAAAAATTATTTGATTCTGTTTGAATTTGCGGCTGTTATCGTTTGCCATAGAAAAACATTACCCTTGATTAAAAAAAAAGTTGCAGGTAAACTACTCCTTTCCCTTAACCGATCTTCACCAAACACAATAGGTCTTGAGTACTCTACAAATCAGGGCTGTATGCAAAAAATTATTTGATTCTGTTTGAATTTGTGGCTGTTATCGTTTGCCATAGAAAAAAATCTAAGACACAGACACACACAGACACTTTTCGAAAAAAGACTTTTTCATGTTTTGAGGGTAGTACAATCAGAATCTGCAATAATCTCGACCACGATTTTTTTCGCCATCACCATACTTCCATTTCCTTATGGAACATGGAAGTAAAAACCAGTAAAATTGTCATTGATATATCAAAATGTCACTGACTACAATGTAGGTTAATGATAGATTCAGGTTTATGAAGAAAAATTTACAACCCCCCCAAAAAAAACCACTTAATTTTTTTTAACATAACGTTATTTGTATTGGTATCAAATATATATAATATTATTTTATATTATATAAATTTATATAAAGTAAAATTAATTTTAAAGATGATTTCATGACCGCAAAATTGTTTTGAGGTAAAAAAATCTCAACTTGTTTAGAGTAAAATGAACTTTATTTTCAGTTCTTACCATTTATAAAAATAAATTCAATATTTCTTTAGTTATTTAGGAAACACTGTCACATAGTATTGTTTGTTAATGGTAAGAGGGGGAGGATGAAATCATAATTTCTAACTTGGAATAACTCAAAAACTTGGCTTCTTCGTTGGCTTCCATGAAAAAAAGCATACCAACTTTTTCTCTAGAATTCAAAGAGCTGGCAGTTTTAGAAGTTATTTATATTTTTATTTCTAACCCACTGAGAAGGGGTGGGAACCATTCCTGAAAGAAAGGACCCAAAACTTTTTTTTTACAAGATAATTACAAAATGTTTCATGTCAATTCATTCTATTACATAAAATTCCAGACAAAAGTGCTTCACCGACTTGGTTAATAGGATCTTGCCACCAAATTTTGACTGAAAAACTTCAGTTCCTCCTCATCACTGTAAAATTCAGGCCATGTTTGTTAAATGACATTGAGAATGATGTTGAAATCAGTCAGCAAGCAATTTTTAATGGAAATGATAATGGAACTTTTAGTATGTAATATAAATAAGACTGAAGTTTTTACCATGTTTTGGGGGAAATTTCATTCACTCGTCTGTTCTTCAAGGCCTGCATTGACACTTTATCACTAATCGGATGAACAACTTGTACACATGCTTACTCCAGTGGATATAGCTCAAACAGTAATGCTTGTATTGAAATGGGGCAATCGGCAATTTTTTGTCAAAAAATATTGCTAGGCACACTCAATAATGCAGCATGCTATCAAAAAGCTTGGTCTTTTTTTTAACACACTTCATATAGTAAAATAGTGCAATCAACATTTTTTAGGAAGAATTTATTTAGATAAAAACATTTTTTTTAACCGTCTGCTGGTTTGTTATAGTTAATTTTTCTTAAAATTTAATATTCATATGCTGTTCTTAGTCAATGTATTAGATCTTAGTTCAGCAGATTGTACTGTGATATATAAAGCAGGATAAAATTAGGCTAGGTGGCCACCAGATGCGGAGTGAAGCAGAGCGGACCATAGTTGAGTGCAATGGAGTTGAGCTGAGTCAGTTAGGGGGCAGTAATAGAAAGTGGAATACTGACTTGTGGAGTATTGATAGAACTGCTAGTTGCTAACTGACTGAGTATGGTTGTCAAGGGGAAGGTGATGTGGTGGGGAAAGCGGAGTCAGCTTCCAAACAGACCTCGGCCAAGGCAAAGCTGAGCAGAGTGGACCCATGCGACGTCGCTTCACTCCACTTCTGGTGGCTGCCCTTTCACTGGAGCAATATTGTTTACATTTTACAAGCTCAGTCCACTACGCTCAACTTCACTCCGCTCCGCTTCTGGTGGCTGTCCGGCCTTAATGAATGTAACAATGTGTCCTCATCAATTTGTTAAAAAAGTATATATATATCACAACACTGGATAATGAGATTACCAAAGACACCACAGTAATAAAAAATAATATATTAAAATTAGAAGAGATAACTGGTGAAGCGTAAAAACTGAAACACAATACACACACACTTATTGGATTCATCTTAATTGTTCATTTTAATACACACAAAAGTAGTGCTAATAGAATTCTATATTACATTTCAAGATAAACTATTATGGGGGCTGGGCTGTTATAAGGAATTTGTAAAGGGTTGAGTTACACTTACAACAGAATCTGTTGATCACTATTTGTACATTTTTATTGTTTCATATCAACAAATGCTGAAAACCTGATATACAGCATACCATGTGGTGTACGCCACTAAAACAGTGGATTTTTAGACTTCACAGTTCCGACTTAGTCAGTCGTATCTGCACTCAAAACCATGGTAACTATACAAGTAAAGTGTACTGACACAACTGTTTGGATGTTCCTTTGAACTGACTATTCAATATTATAGCCAATACAGTATGTTTTCTCGTTATTCACTCCACATGTGTTGTACCAAATATCTAATTTTTGACAGTATTCAAACACTTTCATGGATATGTATTTACTGTGATTACTAGATAAATAAACTTACTGGTTACTACGCTGTGCAACTTCATTGCATTGGGCAACATGTTTAATTAATTTAGTATCAAAACTAACACTTTATAATAACAATAAAATACAACAACAAAAAAGTACTCTGACTGCAGTATAAAAAATCTGAGAGCCCCTAAACTGTTAGTTTGAGAAGGCAGAAGTTATGAAAGTGCTTGCGACAATTGTGATATTTATACAGAGAAACCATTAAATCATTACAGGGATCATACAGGAATATTTACATCATTTAATAATCAGTGTACTGACAGGCCATAGGCATATGCATTATAAAAATACGGCTGAAGAATTTAAAATTCATGTGCATTTAAAAAATAGAAAACTGCAAATTGGTTACTGAACTATAACGACACAGCTATAAACATACAAGTTAAGGAATAGCCTAAATATACGAGGGTTATTCAGGTAGTAAGTTCCGTTTTTAAATATTGCCATGGTATCGGTGCCGTCATGCTGTTGCGTATGCGCAGCCAGTTTGTTGATTCATTGGCAAGCCAACAACACAATTTGTAAACAACTGTGCATGAGTAAGCTTCGTTGGACGTGTTTATAATGTCAAAGAAATTCGAGACCCCTGCTACATGTGAAAGTAGGTATGTGATTTGGTTCTTGAATGCAAAAGGCATTAAAACAATTGAATTCACAGTCAGAATTTTGGTATTTATGGAGAAGAAGCAGTGAGCGATTCATGGCACTAAGATTGATATGACTTTTTTGCTTAGTCTGATCCAGAGTAAACGATGTAGGATGCTTACCCTACATTACACAACCCATCATGGCAGTTCACACACATTGCTGCTGCAACGCAACATCTCCTCACAAAGTTTAGCTGGTAACAAATTGTTCATCCACCTTACAACCCACACCTCACACCAAGTCAACATCACCTTTTCAAATATGAGAAATCCTTCCTTGGTAGCCAACGATGTCAAACAAGCTGTTAATACATAGTTGAAATAAGGCAGGAAATTTCTACGATTAAGGTATACAATGCCTGGTGCTTCGCTATGAAAAGTGTTTCAAAAATGACGAAAACTATATAGGAAAGTAGTTTAAGGTATGTACTTCAAATAGCAATAAAAAAGTTTTGTAAATATGGAACTTATTTTCTGAATAGCCCTTGTAACAGTAACCGCCAGTACTTGACATTGCCATGGTGGGGTGTGAACTAATCTAGAAAAAAATGTATTGTGTGTACAATGTGTTATATCATAATACTTCTATGTATTTTCTATCTTAATGTTTAAATGACCTCTCACAAAGCAAACAGTTTCTGATGAGGGGAACATGAAATGTCGCAAAATACATAAAACAAACCTGTACATACATGCAGAATAACCAGTAACTTTACTTATCTATTATGTATTACTAAAGTTTATATACAACTATTTCCCGTGTTAAAAATATTTCTTCCTAATAGACAGTTATATACAAACATTTGTTTTATGCAGTCTTCATGCGAACTAGAAAAATACATAATTTTTTAAACCAAAAATTATAAAAAATCAGCTTGATCAATGAGCTAAGAACATAATTGACTCTTGTACAGAAACTTAAAAAGTATACGGTTCTTAAGAGCTAACAGCCTCATGATCTGGGTTAGGAATCAGTACTGTTTCATTCTGAAACAAAAGTTGTGGGAAAACGGCTGACTTATTCATAAAATCACCATTAAATACTTTCTTTAATGGAATCAACAGTTTGTCTAGTAAGAGAAAATGTTCTTATTGGAACAATTTACGGCATTCAAAAATGTGCAGTCAGTTTTTCAATGTCCGCTAAGTCTTCAATAATTTCATCCACTTTGGTTCCAATCTTTTTTGCGATTTCTTGCCTTTCAATAGCAGGAAGACTTAAATACAGCCACACTAAATCACCATCAATGATACCTCGAGCTGGGTTACCCAATAACTTACTCCAACTTTTGTAAGTCCTGTCAAAAGAAAAAGCATATTGTAATTACTTAGAATTAACATATAGCCATAAAGAATATAACATTTGGTATGATATTTATATTATCACCTTTTATACAGTCTTTTTTTACTTTTGTAAACTTTACATCATAATTTCTATATTTATTCACTGATTTCAACTTCCTTACTGAATTTTCTAGTCAGAGTAACACGTGATTCAGAAAAAAATAATGTGTATAGTAAAAAAAATTGTCTTGTAACTGATGTAAATACAGAGTTCTCTTCCACTAAAAGAATTTAATGAAAGCAGACATTTAATTTGCTTATTGTTTAATGTCTATTCATACATCAAACACACACACACCACAATATATTATATAAGTATACTTAGAGCATGATAACTTTACAATCTGGTAACATCTCAGCAGGAATCTTAATCTGTCACGTCAAAAGTGTTACCATCTGCTTCATAATTCTACTAAATATTACTCTGCTATGCACAGCAGCAGGTTTAGTAATAATTTGCTGTTACCACCTCTGCTCGCTATCACTACACGTGTACATCTGGTTATTGACATCTGCTGTTCAGAAAGATTTTTTAATTTCTTAGTTCAACATTTCTGTCATCAAACAAACATTATACAAACATGCATTGTTACGTATAAGTGCTTCTGAAAAGTATTTAGCTGTACTATTATTTGGCAGTGAATGTTAATGAATCTATATTAAATTGTACTTTACATGTTACTTTTACAGTTTTGTTTAATTGCAGTTTTTTATTCTTTAGTTATAACTGGGATTTACAATTTTACCTAGAATTTTTTATTACAAATTTGTTTACGTTATGTTTTGAATTAAACTGTGAATACTTAACTTAAAATGACTATGTAATTTTTTTATATTCACAGTTATTACTAAAATAATATTATTAACAGAGATACAACTAGTAGATTCGATAACTCAAATGGGAAGCTCAACATATAACTTTGCCAGATGTTACCAAGTAGGTAACTGTCATGGTACTTAAGACATATGATCCGTAATTCAGTGTCTAATTTCTTCCAACCTGGTTATAAGATACATAAGGAGTAGTAATAAGATGCATTTTGATGTCGTTAATGCTAATACCAGGCCCAACAAGACTTATGACTATCCCATCAATAACATCATCTACAAGTGCTCTGGGTTTTCTTTTTTCTTTTTGTCCAAACTTTGATGCATAGAAGTCCATAAATCTTCAATTTTAACTACTTCAATTTAAGCACTGCTACCAAATCTTTCGCTGGAGCCCACGTTTTCCAGTATATTTGTTTCAGATGATAACGATCTGTTGTTTAGTTGGAGCAGAAGTAGTAAATAGTGATTCTGCAGTCCCATTTCGACATGCAGAAGTTTGTGGTATGTTTGGTATCATTTTTTTCACCTGATGAAGATAATTCCCTCTGACTAGCTGTACTTCCACATTAATAAAGTGTCTGACACAAGTCCAGTTTCCCTACCAGCATGAATAATTAGTAACTGATGGTGTCGGGAAATACAATAAAGGCCAATACAAAAATATAAAATACATAAATACAATAATGGTACTGTCACTCCAACCTTCTTTCTTGACATGGGATGCTTATACAGTTCATACATGTAAATTATATTTCTACCATTCACATACATTGTTGTACAGATCTGAAATAGAAAGTCTTCTTTTCCTGTGTAACTTAGAAGATTCCATAAGCACTGCCACATGGCTTTTAGTATTTTTTTCTACTAAAAACACAATTTTTAAAGTTTTTTTTTTTAATTTGTTTTTCTTTCCTCGGACCCAACTGAAATAATTATTGACACTAAGTGCTGACATAGCGGCCACTTGGTTTTTTGTTTTATAAAATTCATAAACACTTCTTTATAAAATATATTCCCTGGTCACTCCTTCTCTCTACTCCTGGTCACTCCTGATCACTTCACTATGAAATGTATCTATGTCTTCAATATTTCAGACTTTGTCTGTTATCTCAAAGCACCTTCCTGTGACTGATATACTATGTCGTTTTTAACATTTTTAACTGCATATAAAAAACTCTGGTTGTCTCTGCAACATTTTCTACTGTTTTTGTAATGGGTAGTGTAACACTCGTTTTTCACTTCTTTTTTTATAAATTTCATTACAATAAAAATCACTTCCCATGTTTGTAATAATTTTCAATTTTTTGATACCACTGTTAATCTGATAACCCTAAAAGCTGTTACTCAAACTAAGATTATAAACATAATATTTTAACACATTAAACAACATGAACAACTGACATAGTAATAAACCAGTAATTAGCTTAACGACACTTTCATTAATCATGAAATGTAAATTTCAAGGAAATAATAGTATCTGACAATAATATTGCTATTAACATAATGAAACTTTTATTTACTAGGTTTATATCCTTTTTTTCCAAAGCTGTGTACTTCTATATTGTCAAATGATTTAACTAACCTAAATGCTTTGGGATTGAGTCCAGCATTGTGTGGTATATGTGTGATCAACACATTCTGTAACATAAGAAGCCTTCTGTACGTTTTCTCTGGTACTGGCAGCAGATATCCTAATGCCCCATCTAACGTAGCTGTTAACAAACACATCATAGGTGTCAGCATACAAGCAATAAAGCATTACATTAAAAGGAAACTGGTAAATGTATATTTTAAATCTAGATTATTACCTTTTATAAATTTGAATATGGAACATGATCACATATAATGCCTTAGCTGGTTATAGAATGTGTTATTACAAATTCTTCCATTGTTACTTAACACAGTAATTCTTCATCTGTAAAAAGTTTTGCATTCTTGTACGAAACATCCTTCTCTTTTATTTTATGTATTGGTCAATAGTTTTTTCCTTCCCTAGTAACTTATACATTACTCTAGGTTGTTAGGTATTTCAGCCGTAGTGTCAGGAAAGTGTTTTCCAGTTTTCCAAAAAATTGTTAATTCATTTCATGCAGTAAATGAATATAAACGTTTTACAAAACTCATTTTAAAATACATTTTATTCTAAGAAATTATCACAACATAGCTTTTACACAGAGCAAAATGTTACAAATGTTACTGGATATCTTTTATATAAATTTTACATATATACTTTTTTGTTATAACAGTGTATATAAAACAACGCTGACCAGTGTGAGTTATAAAATTGTGACTAACACTTAGTGTTATTAGTACCAATAGAACAGACTCATTTACAGTGTTCATATATAAGTAATTGAACTGTTATTTAGTGTTTACTACATTGATTTACTTTATTTATTTAGTGGTCTTTGCACTTTATTTTTCAAGCTTTTACTATGTTAAAAGGAAACACCTGCAAATCACATGCAACATTTACCATGTATGTTGGTTTCAGTAAGAAAAAAAAAGTACGCACTGTACACCAGTTAATAATGTATATTAAATTGCTAATTAAATAAATATTTCAAATAAGTTTTTAGCATACAAAATGATGTGCCCAGTGCAATAGGACTTTATGGAGTTGTGTACTATAACATCTAAAAGAAAGGGTCCAAGGAGCAAAAACTTTTAATGGAATTCAGTTCACTTTATCTTGTAAGACAAAAATTCTGAAAACTTTGTGGCCTCCTGTCTGTAGAATTATATGTGCACCAATGAAGACATATGTGTATTACTATATACACTAGGGTCATCTCAAAAGTAAGTTTCCCTGTTTTAGGAAAAAATAAAAAACTAATAAGAATTAAAAATAAAACTATACTTTTATTTAAAAACATTTATTTATTTTTCAATATAATCTCCAGCCTTGTCAATACACTTTCTGTAGTGTAAAAACAGTTTTTCAATTCCTTCTTTGAGCCACTGCAAGCCCAGGCTTTGGAGCCAGGTGTCAACCGCCTGTTTCACTTCCATATCTGTTTCAAAACGTTGTCCTCACAGGTGTTCTTTGAGATGGGAGAACAGACAGAAATCACTCAGAGCCAAATCGGGTGAATATGAGATGTGGTCGAAAATCTCCCATCAAAAGGACTCCAACATATTCTGTATAACTCGCAAGGAATGAGGACATGCATTGTCGTCGAACAGAAGAACTTTGTTGCTCAACAAACCAGGCCATTTTCAGTTTATCGCTGATCGCAGTTTTTTCAGTCTTGCAATATCTCTCTGCATTTATTGTGACCCTGCTAGGCAGACAATCAATAAGCAAAACACCTTTAGTGCCCACCCCCCCCAAACCGTAGCCATCACTTTCCCAGCGGAGTGTGCAACTTTGGCTTTTTTCATTTTTTCAGTGAGCTCTCACTCATGGTTTCCAGATCATACTTTGTCGTTTCATTTCAGAAGTGTAATGATGAACCCATGTTTCATCTCCTGTTACGATTTGGTTCACTAGATCATCTCCTTTTCTCAGAACATGTTTAGGAACTTGCGTGCAACAGCAAACCTCTTTTCTTTGAGTTCTTAAGACAACAAATGGGGTACCCACCATGTGCAAACTTTTGGAAATCCCAGCTTGTCACTGACAATCCTCCCAATTGATGCTCGACTTGTCTGGAAATTGGCAGGTAATCATGCAAAAAGTTTGTCTATCCTTCAATGCAATCAACTTAACGGCATCAACAAGAGCTGGATTCTCAGTTGATATTGACGGTCTCCCACTGTGCGGTTCATCGTGCACATTGTTTTCCCTTTCAAGAACAATATATGCCACCTGTGGACCATTTGAATGCTTTACACTCAGGTCTGTACACAGAAACTAAGTGACAATGAATTTCAGCCGCTGATTAATTTTTTACAGTAAAAAACCGAATCACACTATGCACTTTGCAATCAGACACACTGATAAATGGAATGACCATGATTTTAAATTTCATGCTGTTGTTACGTTGCTACACAACAAATTAGGTTTTGTCACTACTGCCACTAAATACAAATAAAAGTTCTCCAACCTTTGTCAGCCTGCTTGTGCAATTTCCATTTGAAAAAAAAAAAAATAGGGAACTTACTTTTGAGATGACCCTCGTATATTACACCCAATAAATATATTGCGACAATACAATCATACGCTGTACTATGCATTTATTAGATAAAATGAATATTTAAATTAAATTTATAAATATGTAATAAATACGCAGGTATGAGATTGAAAGCTGAGTTTATGTTAAAAATACGGCATGTAGACATACAGGAACCGACCTGCACGCTCATGCGATTGTCGCTGAGAGTGTGTACAGTAGTAAGTAATGTGTGTGAGTGAGGCCGGTTCGAGCATGAAGTTTGCAATCTCACCCTAAATAATTGTCAAACTATAGTTTTTATTTAATTACAAGAAAACCATAAATGGTAGAAAAAATTCAAAGACTCCTAAATATGTATAACATTAATACACATGTGTAGTGAGAAAACGGCGTGAAAAGGATGTGCAGTGCGAATTCAGTGCGATTTTAAGCGCGTAGTAATTACACGAATTATTCGATTACAATGGTAATTATGTGGAACATGTGTAATTAAATCATCCATCGTTAGAACACCCTGTAGTTCACATTAGACTTTGCCATTGGCAGAAATGTGCGAAAATATGAAATTGGACGATAGTGGGGGAACTGACGCCACCAAGCAATTTCAGACAGCCAGAATTCTGTTCCAACAGGTGCGGTACGATGCTCGAATATAAATAAGGGCATGGAAGAAGCCAGCCTCCTTCTCAATCAGTCTTCAGTAGCGGCGGGACGCTATGTCCAGTATCGATGCGAATTATAAATTTTGTTAATTGAACAGTAAAGGTGGATGGACTCTATGTTCATCTTAAGTATCAAACAGTAACTCTTAGTCTGGTTACGAATACGATTATAGAACATACTTGACGATGTCTACACACACAAACGTCCGTCACTCAAGACAAGCTACGAGGTTACATCATGCAGAGGAACGCTATGCTGAACAGTAGAGGCGTCTGCCAGAACAACACCAGCTGGTGCAGAGCAACATATCACTCTACACTACAGCAACCGGGACCATGAGGGACGATTAACTGGAGGACGACAAGTGGAACCGGGGGAACGTGCAGGGAACTCCATCAGAAGAGGACCTACGGATCAACAGAGGACATGGGTATGAGCTACAGAATCGAGGTGACAGATAATCAATTTATAAATTTTTAAATGAGAGACTAAAGACATTAAAAGACACTTTGAAATTTAAAAATAAATAAGAGTTATGTAAAATGTAGATATAGAGGTTCAAAGAATGTAATTTAAATTTAATAAATATGTTCATTGATGGTTAACGATTAATTTAATCAATTTAAATTTTATTTAAAGTTTGTAAAGCAATCAATGATTAATATGTATGCAATACATAAATTAACGTAGTTGAAAGATATTCATTATATTTGGTCTCCAGTCGCAGTGAAATTGAAATAAATAAATACCTTTTCCTTTATCCGTGCTGCGACTACGTCTTTGATGTCTTACGACATGTTTCGGGAACACGTTCCCATCATCAGGTAAAATTGTTTTTTCTTCTAGTTCATAACGAACGTGTCAAGAATATAATAATTAAAACACATCAACACATAAACACATAACACAATGAGTATGATAGAACTCAGTCCACGTAACAGTGCGCACTGCCGTACTGTAACTGACCACGTAATCAAACTATATACTCGGCTGGTGTACACAAGCGTTATCACTCTTCAATACAGTATCATATAAACAGTGAGATTTAAATGTTAATTGATCATTAAGCAGTAGGTTTGGTTGAAATAAAAGCGCTTTATATATTTCATATTCTTCCATGGCATCCATGTATCGGCTCTTACTGCATATATGTATGGGCGTAAAGTTATCTGTGAAACCACTATAACTGTGATTGCTGTTTACCAGATGTAAAGCAAAGTTGGATTTGATTGACTTGATGTTCCTTTTTGGCAAATGTTCTTTATATCTGTCTTTAAATTTCCTGCCCGTTTGTCCTATGTAGAATTTATCACATTCACTACACTGGATTCTATATATGCCAGAACTGTTTTCGGTTGTTTTTTGTGTTCGAGGTTTTAATATGTTCAATATGTTATTGGTAGTTTTGAAGGACACGATGATGTCTAATTTTCTTAATTCATTTTTTATTATATTAGGAATCACATTAGTATATTCAACTGAAATATAATGGTTCTTTTTACCATCTAATTTTAATTTTCTTTCCATTTTATTCCTACGTTTGCGAATTAAGTTATCTATTATATCACTTTTATATCCATTATTGACAGCTATATGTTTAATAATATTTACTTCATCTTGAAAATCTTCCTGGTCCATAGGTATAGTTAAAAGTCTATTTACGAAAGCATTAAAAGAGGCCATTTTCTGTGTATATGGGTGGAATGAATCAGCATGGACAGTTATATCCGTGGTAGTAGGTTTCCTGTATATTTTATATGTGATACAATCAGCGTTTCTTCGAACAGAAAGGTCTAAAAAGTGAAAATTGCCTAAACTTTTTAGACCTTTCTGTTCGAAGAAACGCTGATTGCTCAAACTGAGCAGTCGAATTTTAAGATTAAAAAATAAATGGCTTCTCTTATTTCTGCACTATCACAGTTTGATCTTCTTTTGTTTGTTTTTTATGTTAGGCAGTTTTTCTTCTTTCAAGCAAATTTTTCAGTTGCATTGTTGGTAGTCTTGCTTTTGTCTGCAACAAAGGTGAACTACTACTGCTGTTGTAGTACAGTATCAAACATTTGTAAGTACCTAATGAAAGTTGGCACAAGTTCAACACTCCCTGTCAGTGATGAGGGCAAGACTATCACTGAAGAAGGCTACCAACAAAATAGCTGAAATGGCTGGCTGAAATAAAATTAAATTTGGAATAATTTATGTAGGCTTGGATGCACAGGAGGCATCCCCTCCACCCAGCTATGGGTGCTGTAGGCCAATAACTTGCACACTCAAGACCACACATATTCAAAGAAAGCAAAGAGAGAAAAAAATGTTGATTCTGTGCAACTCCTCGATACCCCTGGTAAAAGCCATACGACTAAGAAGAAGAAATTCAGAATACTATACATTGTTTTAAACTCCTTCAAGATCAGTGTGCAGTGTGGTCGAGAGAGAGGCAGGGGAGGGGTGTGATATAAATTGTTGCCATATTGATTGTAAGCCAGCTCTTTTTGCATGTGTCTCAAAATGTCCACAATAAATCAGAAAGTGTCCGTTTATACAAACTTGAGACTTTCCACAAATCTGACAGCTTGCATGTGTTGTTATGACAACTGATGAGCTTTTATTCTATATATTGGCTGCATGATTGCTCAATTCTATAGCAATTTAAAATAATTTCACATACCAAATGTTTTTCATTAAACAAGATAAGTTAATGAGCACAAAATTTATATTATAACAATACATTTGATTCTCCTCTTTAAAAGGCCCCTTGTTGTCGGCGTCAATTTATAACAATGAGATCCGTATGTATCTGAAAGCTACTCACCTTGTGTTGTCAATTTATAACGTGTCTCTTGCACCGATGACGATCGCGAACGCAATAATAACCAGTACCGAATGTGTATCGTTCTTCTCCTTACCTGTCCTTATTTGAATGTACCTTACTTCCCGATAGGCGCCAAATTGTTTTACAAAAAACAATTAAAAAGTTCTACCTGCATCGTCTTGTTTTTCTTCGATGATAATTTAAACTTACTCAAACAGACTGGTGCGAATTCAAATCTTGAATGGAGTTTGACGTGTTGCCAACCTATAATTCTGGTAAAAAATTGTCTTCACTGCTAAAGTACACAATTATTAAGACATATATAAAATAAAACAAGGAATGATTATTAATGTTCAGTACTAATTTATTAGTGTCCAGATTCACTGATTATTTATAAGTTACGTACAAAATATGGTTATTATAAAAACGTTTGCTCCGGCTATAAAGAAATTACAACTCAGTGGTTGGCTATGTTGACTTGGTCGTCAACTGAAACTGGCATCTATCTCGATGTTAATTTTTTCACAGTTTATTCAGCCAAAGAGTTCTTTTGATTACGAAAAATAAACAAGATGTTTATGAAAGTACACAACCTTACATCAATGTTAATTAACTACTATACAGGTTTACTTACAACTCGCTTCTTAGTGTCTAAAAAGTGTGTCGACCTTCAGGCATCACATATAGGTTAAGTTACAGTTCACATACAGTTTTATTATATAATTTCAACTAATCCTTGAAAGAATTTATTTTACCAAGTTCGGAGTGAGAGTTATTGTGTTGTGGAAAAGTTAATTAATTTTATTGCAATTATATAGAATTCATTTATACTTAACAAAATCTGGTTATTTCTTCTGATGAGTCCCAGGTAATTCTTCCAAATTGTGTTGATATAGTAATTAGTTCTTCATCATTCGGGGTTTCTCTTTTTTCTAGTTTCTATTTTATTTATTCAAGGTTTTTTAATTTTAATTCTTGAATTTTGATTTATGGTTTCATCATTGGTTTAATGGATCCAGATTCAACTTCTATTATTCATATTTGTTCATTTTGAGTACATTTCCCTCTTATTATTTTTTAATTGGAGCGGATTCAGTTTGGCATCTGCAAACCTTGAGCGTTAATAATGGACTAACTAAAAATTCTAATGGTTTTCTCAATCCCAAGCATAATTCCCTGCTTCTGATTGGTTAAGAATGTTGTTTACATTGTTATGAAAGCTTGAGTTTTTTGTACCAAATTGACTTAATATTTTATAATTGCTATTATTCATTGGTGTTATTACCAATGTGTGAGATATTAACATCAATGTCTTTATTTTCTTTCAAAGATTAATTTGATATCCCATAATGCTGGGCTTGGTCCTGTATTAATGTTTTGACTAATTTACTAATGTTATTTTATTACATATTTCACTTATTTTTTCTGTTTACTCTATTTCTGACATACTATTATGGTTAGATAATTGAAATTAACAAGTCATTTTGTCCTATTTCTCAAATACAATGGTTAATTACTTATAAATTGCTTTTTCTGAATTTTGACAGTTAGGCATTTTATAGGCCTAAGCTGTAAATGTCTAGAATTTGTTAGTTTACACAATTTAAACATTACCTATTACTTTCATAGGTTCTGCTTGCTATTACTTAGTTATAGTGTCTACTTTTGAATGACTTTGGGCCATTTTACAATAAATAAATGTTATTATAATTTTAAAAAATCATTCCTTGTCCAACATCCTTTTTCCCTATCTTATTACAATGATGAGTATTACTGTGATTATTAAACTTATACAATTGCTTGGCTGTATTTTCTAATATTCTTTACACAAACTTTCTATCACTTAACCTTTCTGTGGTAACATATAACAGTAAAATGGTTTATGGTCTTTTTAAGATCCAGCCCCATTCCTTCTTTTAAAATACAACTCTTTTAGATAAACTAACAACAATTTTGGTGCATGGTGTCTTGACACCATTTACAATATTGTGATCACCATCCTTGTTACTATTTTGTTAATATATGATGTTTTACTATTATTTACATCCTACATAATTTATTTCTTAATTATTAACACAATAAAATTGGTTGACATACTAATTTTGTTGTCTACCATTTGTATGAACATTTAAACTTATATTCCTTCACTGAACAAAAGAATTCCTTGAATTACATCTAACAATATTGTTTTTTAAACTGATCTTATTTTCTAATAAAACTTATCTTTTAATCTTATACCTTTTATCTTATAAACTTATCTAACATAATCCTTATACCATAGGTTCTACACACTACTAATGTGTCTTATTGTTTATCTATCAACATTTTATTATTGTTTATGGTTTATTACCACTGTTCTTTTCTTTTATTAATACTATTAATTGTTTATTTTAAATCATCCCTATCCTATCTATCACTTTCACTGATTACATTGGTTAAGTGTTTATTTAAAATTACAGTCACATTTGTAATACACTTTGTTTGAATTCACAGTAGTGATTCATCTTTAATTCCTTAAGTTTTACAATCACTGTTGCTATCGTATATTAGTTTGGTTCACTGGTTATCATTAACACTCCCTACCTACCTCTCACTCTTGGTTTAAATTAGTTTTTTAAAACCTAATCTTAAAGTCAGTTTTTTAAAATATCATGTTTGCTTTTTATATTAGTAAGGTTATTTTAAAATACATAATATCTTAACTCACAAAGTTAGTACTACAACTTTGTGTAAAGTTAATTTTTTGGGCTATTGACATTAGTCCCTTTAATTCCTTCATCAAGTCTTTACAATTCGAATCTATTCTACCCTTTCATGGTAGTATTTTTATCCTCATACTATCATAACAATGGGTTTACATGTTTATTACTGGTGGTGTACTTTCTTTTACATAACTTGGGTAATACATGTTACAAAATTTGCATATTAGTTAGGTTTTTTATTAGTTTACATTTTATTTTATAGCCTTTATCTGGCCAATCTCTGGGGTTGGGTCACAGTCATTTGTCTGTCAGTCTAGTCTATTCACTCATTTATTATCTTTGTCTACTATTTTTCTTTTTATTCTCTCATTACCTTTATATATTTATTGATCATTATGCTTTAAATTAGTTTACTTCTCTTACAGCTATTGTAACGGTACGGAATTGTGAGCCACCCCAGTTTAATTTCATATTAATTCAAATCATCATTTTAAGCACTTTCCAAATTGCCAGACTTTCACCTGTAAGGAGCCTCCAGTACAGCAATGCAACACATATACAGCCAGACAAAACAACTGCCAGACGCATTGCGTAATCACATAGCAGCAGCTTTGTGACACAGTCTACAGTCTGCTGTGTGTCATCAGAGAGAGTGGTAATAAGCAGCATACAGTGCAGATAAAAATTACATAGTGGCCTCGGGTGTAAGATAGGCCGTAGTTAAGAGTAGGCCTATCTTTTAAGGTACTAAAACTAGTATAAAAAACAGTATAACGCGCGGCCAGCCTACAACAATTTCTAAGTGCGAATAAAATTAATTCGGCCGACTTGAGCATAATGTATAATGTGGAACCAATAAAACAGTAAGGGCCTTGAAACACAAACAGTAAACGTATTAAACGAGTACCGGAGTGCGTGAGATCGAAGCAAGTATTCAACACCAGTTCGCGCAACCAACCCTAGGAGTACGCTGCGTATGGGTAACTAGAAACTTTTAATATGCATATTAAAACCAATGCCAACTAACCGGTGATTATTCGTTGTTATAAAAGGAAAATATACAACACCAATACTTTGTACGATAGAGTTCCCTCAGGGGCGGAGTTTATTTAAAGATCAATGTAACAGAATGAGTGTGCGTGTGCTAAGATAGAGGTTATCCACTGGTTCATTTTCAATGCTTTAATTATTTAACAATATCACTTATAATAGTAACCAAAATAAAACTCAATAGAGATAAGGGTATACCGAGATAAGAAATAATTTCAACCAGTTGTACTATAGTTGAAAGATTGTAATAACGTAAAAGAAAGGTGAATTTTTGATAAATAAAACTAAGTATGTGTTTTAGACAGTATCACATGTGTTAACGTAATTATTGAACATATCAAATCCAAGTAATCCTTTCTGCAGCTATTTTCGTCTGAAAGACCTTGGAGTAAAAAACCCGAAGGTAAGAGATAATTATAATGTAATTAATTCGTAGAGTTTCACTGGCCCCGAACTGGGACGGCGAATATAATTTGTGGTTATATTCGCCAGACCTAATTAAGCTGCAGAACGGGTTATTTGGGAGTGGGGCGAGGTTGTAAATTGTAGAAACAAAATTAGGCATATTTGTATATATAAAAATAATAAATAAAAATGGAAAGTAATAGTTTGACCGAATCAACGGTCATGAGCGGGTTGGAGGTCCATTCGACCCCAATCCCAGTTCAAATTAGAGAATCAAGTAAGTCAGGTGAAATAGATGACTTAGGGATTCAGGTAACCCCACCCGTAATGAATCAAAATAATCGACCAGAAGATAATATGATGAAATATCTATGTAGCACATTGTGCAGTTTAAATAATAAATTTGATAAATTGAGTAGTAAATTTGATATTATAAATAGTCGTTTTGATGTAAGTGATGTTAAGTTCCATGAGTTAAAGGGCGATATAAATAATATTGACCAAAAATTTGGTAAGCGTTTATATGACATGAAACAACAGAGTGTTAAGTTAGAAGACAATATTAATAAACGTTTAAATGAGACGAATGAATGTTTCAATACATTGAAAGAACAAATAATAGAGTCAATAGGAGAACAGATTAAAAGTAATAGTAATAATGACAATAAAAAAGTAACAAGTGAGAGAAATAATGCCGAAAATGATGATATAATTAAGAATGTGGTATCAGAGAATAATACATTAGAAGTAGATAGTGAAATAGTGAGTGAGAGAGAGAGCGCTATATGCAGTAACGAAGTTGTAATTAGAGTTGATGAATTAGAAAAAGAATGGAAAGAAAGAGTAGATGAATGTGTAGAGCAGAGGGTAGATTTTCCCCTTATTTGTGATGAACCAGAGTGTTCAAAAGTGTTATTTTCGGGCAAGAGACCCTTATTAGTGAAAGATTTGAGTTGTTTATTTTTGTTGAATAATTTTGTACCCTCTGCATGGAATGAGAGAGAAAGTGTGATATGGCATTATGATGAGAGAGATTTAAATGGAGAGTTGTGTGTTGACAAAGAGATAGAATTATATAAACTAATGAGAGATTATAATGAGTTGAAAGAGATGTTAAACTTACCTGTTAAAATAGAGAGTGAACATTATTTTGTTGATACAGTTTTAAATAAGAATAATTTACCTTATGATGAAAAAGTAACTGACTTGATAATGAATGTAATTACTGATGGAGACTTAACCGATGTACTTAATGTTGACCTGGTATATGATTATTATGGCAAAATGAATAAACAGAAATTGTATGGTTACAAAACGCAAGATAACCGTATAAAGAATGTAAATAAAATTGAAAATTGTTATGTGAAACCCCGATTAATTTTTGACGATGGAGGTTGAAATTCATAAGTGAACAATTTTAAATATGTTAATATAGGGTAATGACCTAGCTGATTTTTGATATTGAAGTGTGACACAAATGAATAATTATTGTTGAAGAGTTGTAAATACATGTGTAGTGAAATTAATTGTATGTATTATAAAATGTTGAATGGTTTGTATGAAATAACATTGTTGTTAAATGTTTCAGAGGTTACACGGAGATATTGGTGTGTGTGTGGTGTGTATTTTGTATTCATGTCAATAAGTGGATTGTAAGTATAAAGTCCAGAATACTAATCAGATAGAATAAAACGCTTACAGGTGTGAAAAGAGTATTGTATAACACAACAGTAATAATAAATGACTTGTAATAATGTTATTAAAATAATTGAAAGGTGAATTAAAAATATATTTGGTTGAACTGTAAGAAATAGACATTGATAAATATGTTATCTAAAAAATTTATAAAGACTGAAAAGTACAGGTGTTAGTATGATGCAACCAGGATGTTTAGACTATGTGAGTCTTGCAGGCTAGTGTTTATATAAACAGGTGTGGTATGTTGAGACTAATGTCTGTAGTCATGCTTGGTGACAATAACAAAAAATGTTGTAGGTTGCTGAATCAGTATCTTATTGTGATAGAAAAGAACTGAAATTAAATTTTTTACAGACAAAATAATAATGAGGCAATTACTGTAACTTTTGAGATTAATTGAATTAATTAAAGTATTAAAGTAAATTAAATACAACTAAACTAATTTAGTAATAAAATTAATAGAAACGATGATTTTAACAGTGAACTTAACTTTATTTTCATTTAAATTCAAATTGGAATTATAAAGTAAATACTAATTGATGTAAATAAGGATTTAACTTATTAAAACATTCATTTAAAATTGAAAACTGAAGGAAATGTTTGAGCTGAAGCGGTGTTTGGAAAATAAGATGTGTACATTACTATCCAAGTAACTTGTATCAATGCTAATCTATATTTTATGTTAACTGTAGATTCCCCACCTAAGTGCGGTCATGGCCTCACCGGACCATGACCGTGAAAGTAGTTAATTGTGGCAAATCATAAATTTTACTTGATATAACCAGCTTGTGGTTTGTTTTATTTTGTCAACCCGGTGGTTTGTTAGACTTAGTAGGGGGGTTATTTTTTGGGGAATCTACCAAATTTTGGAACAGGTCTATTTTCACCCAGATAGGGGTGGTAGTCCATTAGGGGTGTATAATATAAAAAGAATAGTAGGTTATATGTATACCGAATTTTATTGTAACGCCGAAGCAAGGATGGGGGTGGAATAAAAGAAAAAAATGTCCACCCCTTCCGCATCAGTCCTTGTGAAAGCAACTAGACGCCACAGTCTAGGGGGGGTAATAGTGAGTGTGGATGGGCGGTGACCCAGTTACAGGTCACGAGGGAGATGTGGGTTACGGCGAGGATGAGGCTGAAAAAGGCCAAGAAGCCTCGTGCAGACCACATTAAAATGTAACGGGTATCAGGGGTTAAGGGATTAAAAGGGGGGTATAAAAAAAAAAAAAAATAGCTAAGTATAAATGGAGTTAATGTCCTTTTGTGTAATTAAGGTGTTATTTTGGATGGGCAACATTGTATGGGGAATATTATTCAATTTAACTGGAATTTATGTGTATCATTGTAAACCAATATTGTTTTATTAATATTATTCTTTAGGGTCTATAATATAAAATGAGCCAGTACGTTGTCAATGAACCAGTACGGTTAAGAGGAAACAAATCAGATGTGGGATATGGAGTGATGGAAGGCCGTTTGTTGATTTTTTTATTGAATGTTTTAAAAGTCAGGCGATACTAGGACGGGTATCTGTTCGGTTTTTCGGTGTTGGGATCTCGAGCAGAGAAGTCCAGTAAGATCGGATGGGTGCTGTCGCAGTCGCCAGACTAGGGGGGTAAGAACCCATGATTTAGTAGAGTGTTCAGGGGGGTTGCGGCGCCATATCCTCACTGATCCTCTTAGGTCTAGGCAATAAGAGTTTGAACGCTTCGGCCTTCAACCTCTTATTGGGGGGGTATTGTAACGGTACGGAATTGTGAGCCACCCCAGTTTAATTTCATATTAATTCAAATCATCATTTTAAGCACTTTCCAAATTGCCAGACTTTCACCTGTAAGGAGCCTCCAGTACAGCAATGCAACACACATACAGCAAGACAAAACAACTGCCAGACGCATTGCGTAATCACATAGCAGCAGCTTTGTGACACAGTCTACAGTCTGCTGTGTGTCATCAGAGAGAGTGGTAATAAGCAGCATACAGTGCAGATAAAAATTACATAGTGGCCTCGGGTGTAAGATAAGCCGTAGTTAAGAGTAGGCCTATCTTTTAAGGTACTAAAACTAGTATAAAAAACAGTATAACGCGCGGCCAGCCTACAACAATTTCTAAGTGCGAATAAAATTAATTCGGCCGACTTGAGCATAATGTATAATGTGGAACCAATAAAACAGTAAGGGCCTTGAAACACAAACAGTAAACGTATTAAACGAGTACCAGAGTGCGTGAGATCGAAGCAAGTATTCAACACCAGTTCGCGCAACCAACCCTAGGAGTACGCTGCGTATGGGTAACTAGAAACTTTTAATATGCATATTAAAACCAATGCCAACTAACCGGTGATTATTCGTTGTTATAAAAGGAAAATATACAACACCAATACTTTGTACGATAGAGTTCCCTCAGGGGCGGAGTTTATTTAAAGATCAATGTAACAGAATGAGTGTGCGTGTGCTAAGATAGAGGTTATCCACTGGTTCATTTTCAATGCTTTAATTATTTAACAATATCACTTATAATAGTAACCAAAATAAAACTCAATAGAGATAAGGGTATACCGAGATAAGAAATAATTTCAACCAGTTGTACTATAGTTGAAAGATTGTAATAACGTAAAAGAAAGGTGAATTTTTGATAAATAAAACTAAGTATGTGTTTTAGACAGTATCACATGTGTTAACGTAATTATTGAACATATCAAATCCAAGTAATCCTTTCTGCAGCTATTTTCGTCTGAAAGACCTTGGAGTAAAAAACCCGAAGGTAAGAGATAATTATAATTTTGTAATTAATTCGTAGAGTTTCACTATATTATATTTGTGGATCCCCTATAGGGTCTGAGTTCTGCAACGTTATAATATGCGTCACCTCACGTTAACTGTACCAAATGGCAATACTCACCAAACATTGTAATGTGGCGTTTGTCAGAGTTACTCAAATGTTTCTTTTCAGAAGAAATATCTGTTGTTTTACATCGTATTCTGAAGAAGGTGTTGATGTGCTGTCCTAAATGAAAATCTGCTTTGCGTAGTAACTTCTGACCTATAACACAGAACATAAAAATTGTCAAAAATGTGACACTGTTTTTTAACAGATTTTAGCTGCATCATATGAGATGATGAATTTCAGCTCCTGATTCATTTTTTGTAGCAATGTACAATTGTTTTATCTTTTTGGCTATCAAAACAATCCTTTGTTTTCAGTTATATCACACTGACTTTTTTCTGTGACCTTTTTTTGTGATTCTTTGATCGTTCATTTTTTGTAAATTCATGATGTACACATTAAAATGCCAGTCTCACATGAGCAGCACAAACTATTGGTTGATGTTATCTAATTTTAAGAAATTTGAATTAGTATAATGGAAAGTTTGAATTAGTATAGGTACATTAATGTCTTATTTGGTCTACTGTGTAACATGACACACAAAGTCTAAACTGTTAGCAACTCAGAAAATTGAACTGAACCTTACAAAAACCATCAGTAAAATGATGTGCCCTCCACAGGGAACATGCCGCTAGCATTAAACTGTTGTTGTAATTATCACTGTTCGGAAGTTTGCACAAAATATCTATCGACAGACTTCCAAAGTACACAACTTTTCTTTTTTTTTTAAATAATGAAAAAGTTGAATGTCAAGGAATCATTAAGCTCCTCTATTTGAAAGAGAGAGAAAATGTTGAATCAAGCCAAATTAGTATATGGTAACTTGGCATCTTCAATATCAATAATAAAAAACTGTACTGCTGAATTTAATAATGGTCGTGTTTAACTTTTATTCATAAATGCAGTGACAACTCCAAATATGGCTAATGAAATCCATCAAAACTGTATTAAACGGTCATAGAATAAAATTAAATAAGACAGCTGAGATTTTACAATATCAATTGGTGTAGTGTTTACAGCTTTACATATGTGCATATTGAAAAGGTATATGAAAGGTGGACATCGTGTTTGTTAACACTTGATCAAAAATTGAATGAAACAACAATGTTTCAACAGTTGTCTAGAGCTGTTTATATTGTAACATGACATAAGCTAGCAACAAAACTCACTAATAATTAACGGAAGAAAAGCTGAAAATTGAAAGAAAAATAAAAAATTTATAACATGAAGATTGATAGCCCAACACTACTGACTAAGTAATGACTAAGACACTGACAAGGACTAAACCCAATAGATTGGATAAGGTGAGAGAAACAAAAAACCAATGATACAACCCAAAACATGACTACAATCAAAACAGCCCAAAATGTAACTAATATAATATGTAAAATGAATGTACAAAATCAGATAGGGCAATAAATAAATGAATAAATTGTAACAGTACATAATGACCCAATACCATAATTATGGGATTTAAAGGTATTTTTTCAATGTTTTATTGTTTAATCATTAAAATACAGAATGGTTAGGTCCATTGTCCCTATATACGAAGGAACAAAGCAGATTCAGCAAGAGTACCATGCCAAGGTCACCGTTGGACGTGCGGGAGTCGGTAAAAGCCATGGCGGTGTTTGTGACGAATGACTTTAAATATGCATTGGGATTGGATAATAACACTGTTCCGTCATAACCAAAAACAATGACGCACTGACTACAACGCATGCAACGAGGCGTTGTCCTGTATGACAAAGCTTGATGACGTAAAATACACACACACAAGCGCAAATTTACATTTGCCTCTGTCTCAATTCAACGTAGTTCTTCAAAGGATCAACAGCGATGTATCGCTGTCTGATCAGTTGCAAATTAAAAGCTTAAAACAACTAACTCCTCAAGTAAAATTCTTATGGTGGAGCGACAGATGCTCAAGTGTAATAACAGTTAGAACATAACATGTAGAATCAGTGTAAACATCGTTAAGTAAAAAACAGCAAAACATGAGGCGAACACCGGCCATACACCTTGGAACCACCCAACACTAGCGAGGGAGCAGCGTAGACCACAACTAAGAGAAGTCCACTTTTATCATTTCTTTATTATTTTAATGAGCTCATTAATCCAAATAAAACAACTGAACAAATGTACTGGTAATAGGGCGAATGTGTGTGAGAGTGTGTGAATGAGCTCATGGCCATGAACATATATGCCGAGGGCATTGGTTTGTGTGTAAATGAGATTTAAGCATAACAAGTAATTAGAGCTGCAGCTAAAGATAAGAGTACATAATAACCTTGATTGGAGATAAAATGAGAATCGTAAGAATTAACAGAGTAAATTAAAATAGCCACCATTTTGTTTTATAACATTGTATGACGCCATTTTGAGCACATGGTTGTATATGCAAAATCTATTTGGGAAATTAAAAATTTGATAGTTACTTTCAGTATAAACAGTGTTATCATTTGTGTCACCTTCTTTGTATCAAAAATCTCGCTGTTAATGAATCCTGGCCCCTTAGGTAAAAAGCATATTAAAAAGAAGAGTACGAGCCCGGCAGTGATTGAAATCGGTAAGTACCATATTATGGTAACATTTATACATATAAATATATGTGGGTAGTAATTAAGAATAAAGTCGGTAGTTTGACAAATGGCGCCTGAACTGTGGACATTATATAAAATTACTTTACATAAAACAGGGCAGATTTAGAAACAGAGAAGGTGATATAAGACGGAGCATAACCTAGTACACAAGAGGTTATGTTGACGAAGTAAAGTAACTAGTAATTGCATAGTTAAGTACAAATAAAAAATAAATAGTCATTTAAATAATTAAATTAACGATGGCAGAAAATAATAATAGTCTGGAAATGGACAATACAGACACGGAATCCATTTTATTAGAAAAACATGTTAGCTCAACACCTAGAGTAGTCGAAAATAAAATCTCGTTAGAAGATTTATTCACGTTAATCAGTGACAAATTTGAACAACAGAATAGTAAATTTGAAGACAAATTCAATCAAATGAATAGTACATTTAATGTAAAATTAGATAGTTTTGAGAATGAGCTCAAGAAGCAAAATATCTTACAAAATGTAAAACTAGATCAAGTAGAGGAGAAATTAGACAAGAGAATTAATGAGGTACAGTTTGAAAATAAAAGTAGAGAAATAGACAGATTAGATAAAAACAGACAAGTTAAGTGGGGTAGAAAATTATGATAATATAAATAAAAGTAGGATATTGGAAAATGATTATGTAAACAGGGGTAGTAATAATGAGGTTTTATGAGGAATAGAATATAATAATGATGGAATGATAATGTGTGTTGAAGGGTTGAAGAGAGTGTGTAGAGAGAGCATAATTGTAAAAGAATTGCAGGGGTTAGATTTTTCCCTTAATGGTGTATTTGGGGGTGATATACATGTTTTTAGGAAGGACAAGAGTGCCTTCGATGTAGATATGGGAGACAAAAGGTCTGTGAATAGTTGTCCCTGGATTTTTTGTACACCTGATAGGTGGTGCGAGAATAAAGTTGTAGTGCCCTATGCAAATGTAGAGAGAGAGAATGTAGCTTGGTGTGATAGTGAGAGATATTGTGAGAGAAAAAGAGAAGTAGAGATTTTTAAGATATGTAGAAATTATGAAGAGTTGATAGAAAGGTTAGGTGGAGAGAGAAGTGAAAATAATAGTAAGTACTTACCTTGGATTGAAGCTGATACAGCAGCAGTAGGAGATGATGTTGATAACAATAATGACTTGATAAAATACCTGATTATGACTAATTACACTAAGGGTGACTGGACCATACCGAATGTTGACAAGTTTTATGATATAGTAATGTGGAGTAATCCTGCAGAGTATTACTATGGTATAATGGACAAAATAAATTTAAATAGTTATTATATTACAAAAGATGATATAATGTACTTAATTAAAAATGAGTTGTGTATAGTTATGTTATGAGTTATGTTATGAATTTGCCTTCATGACGATGGAGGCAAATTATTCTAATTGTGTTTATGAACATTTAATTATGTGAACAGTGTTTTTCAGGATGGACTGTTTATGACTGATTTTGGTAAATGATTTAATGATTATGTGAATTGTATATTTTTGTGTATTAATGGCAGTGTATTTGTGTATTTTTGCTGTTGTGTATTTTGTGTATTTTTTGTGTAAACTATATACAGTAGAATTTTAAATAATTTAAGGAAGTTTAATAATGATTTTGAAATGATATTATGGAATTCAGATTCTAATGGTTAGTAGATGATTATAGATTTGGATATTGAGAGGTATTGTTGTTAGTAGGTAAGTGATGAATTTTCTAGTGGTATATTAAGGTGAAATGTTGTAAAAGAGTTTGGGTAATAGTGATAAATAAAGGCATTGGAGTTAGTTAAATAGAGTTACTGGGAGTTAGGGAAAATAAAGTGTTGAGATGCTGATAATATATAAAGAGGTGTTAGATATTTTAGGGACACAGTGGTTAGTGATTATATGTAGAGGTGAGTAATGTGAATGGTATATATATAATATTTGTTGATGGTGATATTTTGTAATAAGGGTATTGGTGTAGAGAGTCTGCAACGAAAGGTGTTGGGACAGGAAGGGACCGTTGTGTGCCGGAAAGGGTTATCTGAAAGGGTCAGGAACCAATAAAGGAATGAGCATAGATAGGGAACACACATACTAGTACAAAAATGAGCGGTGCCAGAGGTTTTAAATGGGATTTGTGAAGGGGTTATTATTGAGATATTGGTGTCATAATATGTTAATGGTTAGAAGCGGTTGTTAGTAGTAAAAAAAAGGGGTAGTAAGGTTAGATTGACAATGCCAAAATAAGATAGAGAAAATAGTGAATAATAGAGAGTCACCCAAACTAGTAAGGATAAAAGGGTTAGAAAAAGAAAATTCATGGTAGGAAGGTAATTGTAACAGAAAGGTAATGATAAATTTGAAATTGTTATATAGAATCTGATATAAACAAATGTTAAATAATTAAAAGTTAATAGAGAATTGTTGATAGTAATGATGTGATAAAGTTTTGGTACAAGTCATGTAAATGTAAATTGTTTAATGTAATGTAAATGTAACAATGTTAATGTGTAATGTCTAATGTTTTATGATGTTTTATTGTTATTGGTAATGACGATAACAAATGTTACAGAATAGTAGCTTTTAAAGGTTGAAAGTCTAAAGGTGCAAATGAAGTTGAGCAAAATATAGTATGATACCTGTTCCAATCGATAGCTGATTATAAGTTGAGTAATAAAATTTGAGCAATAAACGTGTCTGCCATAGTAGTTGTAGGTTGAGTTTGATAGAAATAATTAGGTGAAGGTGTTTTGGGGAATATTAGAGAATTGTTTATGTATTGTGTTATTTGTAGTTATATATATAGTTTGTTTTCCTTACAAGGAAGAAATTGAGTTGGTGGTGGTAAAAGAATATACATTTTAAAGTCTTGCTGTTATGTTAAACTTTTAAATTAGAACAAACCAATGCCCCGAACACAAACCAATGCATCTAAAAGGGAACATATCAGTTGTAGATATGGAAGTATGTTAGACAACTATTTTAAATTTTTGTATTCAATGTTTCAGAGTTTTGTGGTGTTGTGACCGCGGTCCTGGGCTGGCTGGAGCGTCAGAACAGGAGCGTAGAGTGCCTCAGGGCCTTATGGTGTAGGGATCTCTCAGGAGAAGTCCAGTAAGGTCAGAGGGTGCGATCAGCATCATTGGACCAAGGGTAAGTGATGATAAATTTTTTTTATAGTAACATTAGAGGGGGTTGTGGTGACATATCTAGACTGATCCTTTTAGGAAAGTGTGAATGAGTCAATGAAAGTTTTTGTGTCTCGACACAAAATCTTTCATTGAGGGGGTTTGTAACAGTACATAATGACCCAATACCATAATTATAGGATTTAAAGGTATTTTTTCAATGTTTTATTGTTTAATCATTAAAATACAGAATGGATAGGTCCATTGTCCCTATATACGAAGGAACAAAGCAGATTCAGCAAGAGTACCATGCCAAGGTCACCGTTGGACGTGCGGGAGTCGGTAAAAGCCATGGCGGTGTTTGTGACGAATGACTTTAAATATGCATTGGGATTGGATAATAACACTGTTCCGTCATAACCAAAAACAATGACGCACTGACTACAACGCATGCAACGAGGCGTTGTCCTGTATGACAAAGCTTGATGACGTAAAATACACACACACAAGCGCAAATTTACATTTGCCTCTGTCTCAATTCAACGTAGTTCTTCAAAGGATCAACAGCGATGTATCGCTGTCTGATCAGTTGCAAATTAAAAGCTTAAAACAACTAACTCCTCAAGTAAAATTCTTATGGTGGAGCGACAGATGCTCAAGTGTAATAACAGTTAGAACATAACATGTAGAATCAGTGTAAACATCGTTAAGTAAAAACAGCAAAACATGAGGCGAACACCGGCCATACACCTTGGAACCACCCAACACCAGCGAGGGAGCAGCGTAGACCACAACTAAGAGAAGTCCACTTTTATCATTTCTTTATTATTTTAATGAGCTCATTAATTCAAATAAAACAACTGAACAAATGTACTGGTAATAGCGCGAATGTGTGTGAGAGTGTGTGAGTGAGCTCATGGCCATGAACATATATGCCGAGGGCATTGGTTTGTGTGTAAATGAGATTTAAGCATAAGTAATTAGAGCTGCAGCTAAAGATAAGAGTACATAATAACCTTGATTGGAGATAAAATGAGAATCGTAAGAATTAACAGAGTAAATTAAAATAGCCACCATTTTGTTTTATAACATTGTATGATGCCATTTTGACCACATGGTTGTATATGCAAAATCTATTTGGGAAATTAAAAATTTGATAGTTACTTTCAGTATAAACATTGTTATCATTTGTGTCACCTTCTTTGTATCAAAAATCTCGCTGTTAATGAATCCTGGCCCCTTAGGTAAAAAGCATATTAAAAAGAAGAGTACGAGCCCGGCAGTGATTGAAATCGGTAAGTACCATATTATGGTAACTTGTATACATATAAATATAAATACGTGTGGGTAGTAATTAAGAATAAAGTCGGTAGTTTGACAAAATGATATGTAAACTATAGGAAATATAAATGTAAACTAATATAATATAATATAATATGTTATTAAAAGAAAAGAAAAAGAAAGATAAATGTAAAACCCCAGATAGAAAGATATGAATAAAAATACCCTGTTAAGTAATAAGTTAGCCAAAAGTAAGTAAAATAAAATCAAACTTAGCAACAATAATTATGAGTACAGAGGTGCCAAGTGAAAAGTGATAATAAAGAAACTATTAAGGAAAGACTATATAAATAATATAGCAACCCAGTGATAACTAGTTAAACACATAAACACTATTTAAAAAAAAAAGGTGAAGTGTAGGTCTATATAATTAGAACTATTAACCACAGACTATATAAGTAATATAGCAACCAAGTGATAGTTATTTTAAATAAATAAACACTATTTTAAAAAAGGTGAAATGTAAGTGACTATAGAGTGAGATACTATTAACAACAAACTATATAAATAATATATAGCACACCCTGTTAGAGTAGTAGATTAGCTAGTAAGTAGGATATAAGACTTATTGTGTTATTAATTTAAGGAACATTATAAAGTAACAGGAAATAATAAACACTTAGAAAATAAGATAAAAGTGATATATTAGGGTGGAAACAGGGAGAATTAGACACTATATCTTATTAAATGAGTTTATATTTTAATAATAATAATTAGTTTAATATTCTAAGACTGTTATAAGAGTTCTTTTGTTAATAAATAAACAAAGTAATTAAATGGCAAGTTATGTTAAAGCAAAAAAAAACATTAATAGATGAAAAGTTTAGTTACAGGCATGGACCTATAAAGAAGAATAAAATAAAATATAATACGTGTGATAGTTTAAAAGAAATCAAATGTTTTGAATTAAGTTAGTTTGTTTCTATAGTAATGTTTAAAAAGCTAATTAATGAAATAAATAAAATATATAAAATATTGTAAAGAGTATAGGATAGAAGTATTATGAAATTTAGGCATTAGGCCTAGAATTGATGAACAGAATTTTGTAAATTTCAAGATAAAGCAATAGCCAAAAATAAATTAAAGTGTATAATCTGTTTAGGTATCAAAGTAAAAGTATAAGGTACAAATCTGGCTACATAATATTTAGTTTAAAGGTAATTAACTAAAGAAATATCAAATTGGAAAAATAAGAAATCTGTTATAAATTGACCAAATGTAACTATGAGTGGTATCAAATTAATCTGTAAGAAAAAAGCAAAACCATGGTGTTATTGTATTTAATATTACAAATAGCATAAGAAAGTTATAATAATTTAAAAGATTTTTATAAATTTTGAACAGAAAAACGTTAGTTAATATAACACTGTTATAAGTTATTAGCCAATGGGAATTAGAGTAATACAGAGAGTTACCACGACAACAAAAGCTTGTTACATAGTAAAAAACCGTTTAAATTATTATTCCATTATTGACTATCATTATTCCATTATTGACTATCATAGAGAGTGGATGTATGAAGCCCATAAAGATAAATAAGTAAAGAAATCAATAAATTTTATCAAAAAAGTGATTAAGAAGACCATTAATAATTTCTAATACAACTAATGATGAGATGTTAAATAATTCAACAACAGAATTAATAAATATTATATAAAAAACTTTGCTGAAGAATACCTAATTCAGAAATAACAACTAACCAAAGGAAGAACAGAAGAAAACCTAATTAAACCTTGGGATCAACGTGAACCAGCAAGACTGAGGGAATCTGAACACCAAAATTGGATCAATTGAACCTGGAACTCACAAAACCATACCAGAAGGGACCAGACGAAGTATTCCAGAGGAGTGTTGCCCAAGATAAGCCGAAATAAAGGAGTGTTGAGTATATTTTAAATGTTTCACCGGAATTAAAACTCTAAATAATCCACATTAACTGAACAAATTTGTTTCACTTCACCAATCACTTGAATAACTTTTTTGAACTGAATATTCTTTAATAACCACCTCTAATAAAATAAATATATCACTGAATTTTGAATTTATATGAATTTGTTTCAAAATCGTGAACTTGCTAAGCATAAAGTTAACCTCTTCAAAACACTAATTCCCATTTTGGTAACTTACTTTCAACACTTAAGAATATCACTTGTTATATACTAGTTGTAAGGTATATTGTATGATTTTGTGCTTTTATTAGTCTGTAAACAAATATTTCTGTAGTCCAAAGAACTTTCCCCTGAGATTTATTTAATCGAAGAAACTAAACGCCATTGTAGCGTCTACACACGGACTGAGCTAGCAGAACATAGAGCCAACTGTGTAAAAAGTAAACATGCCAGCGCAAGAGTAAATATTATGTTTTTTCAGAAATTGTAATTGACCAATATATACGAAACTGTTAATAAATCCTCGTACCTATTCTCAACTGTATGTTTGATTTATTCAAAAGATTAATACAAAAGTTTGGGGTAAATAAAAATTAAAATACATTAGTTGACGAAGTCGATTTCGCCAAGCAGTGTTAACCAACCAGGCGGCGAGGTAGAAAATTCAAATCGAACGGCGAGCAGACGGTCGACTTTCGTAAGTATTTATAAAACGTAATAAACGAATCGGTACAACTTAACGAATAACAAAGTAAGTATTACAATTAACGCAAATACCTGTCTTATTACAATATGTGATCTAAATGTGGTGTTGTGTATTGTTTAATGCCTGCTGATTTATTCATTTGCCTGCTGTTTCAAACTAGGCAAAAGAACACAGCTGATTGTACGAAAATGGGAGCAAAAACAGTTTGATCAGCTGGTAAGGTTAAAATGTGGACATTTTTGGTATGTACGTGCCACAATATTCATTGCTTTCTTGGAAAATGAAAAATGATAACAGGAGAATATCAGGCTCAGAAATCTGTAGTTGCCACAGCTATGATTAAAATTCTAATTGCTTCAACATGTATTATAATCTCTACATTTGCTTCCATGTGACTTTTTTAATATTTTATATTGGGTTGATATATATACGTTATGAGCTAGTTATATATGATATATTAATATACAAGGTTTTGTTGTTGTTTTATTAAACACGTATCACGCCTACACTATAATAAATCAATTAGTTTTACAAGTTCTAAACTAATAAAAAGTTTCATGTAATAAAAAAAATCACAGTTTACTGTACGATGGCATGCACAATGATGAAAATACCAATTTTATCAACATATGATAGCATGCAATAAATAAACGATAGCCTTCTGATATTCCTCAATGTTACGTTTGATAATTTTGAACCTTGATTTTATGGGGCTCAATTTACAGACTTCAGAGTAATGGACAGGGTTTTAAAAAGTACACAAATTTTAATATTTTACAAGAGCTGTGTTTCCTGTTTGTAGCGAGAACGTCGGAGGAGGGCAGCTGTGAAGGAGAGGCAGGAGACTGCTCCAACACCAAAACAAAAACCTACTACGTATGCATGGACTCGGTAATGGATTTTATTAGTCTCACACCAGATGAGCAGCTCCGCAAATGCTACAGTTACACTAGATGTCCATGAAAAGCTATTATTCTAAGACAATATTAAAATATTCTAAACTGAAAATGGACTTGTCTCTTCAGCGAGGACCAGAAATATCTCAATTAACAAAATGTTAATTTCACATGTTTGTCAACATCTTTGTTAAGAATGATCAACATTTTTAGTTATTAGGACTAATTACTAAGTTATAATTTTTTAAACATATCACAATTTTTATTTTATCAAATTTTTCTGATTTATGACATTATGTGATAAACTGTTTATTTAACAAAATTTTTATGAGTTTCCATATTTTATAAGTTTGAATATTTTCTCCCACATTCACTTACCATATTTTATTATAAAATTACACTCTAGTTAAATATAATTAAGACTGATAGCTTAACTGACTTTTCTCATTATATACGAGGGGGGACCCAAAAGTAACGAGAATTTTTCTCTGGCAGTTGGTAGAACGCTAGTTCCGACTTCCCCCGCTAGGTGCCTTCACTAGACACCATTTTGTATCAGTTGCCCTAGCGGCATTGTTGTGGAAACATTAGCGCGGTCAGTGTGACTATTTTTTGTAAGCGCTGTTTCACGTTTTCGGCAATTTGTCAATGGCAGACATTAAATACCAATGTGCTAACATTAGGTTCTGTTTCCTGTTAGGGAAATCAGCAGCAGAAACTGTCGCAATGCTTCGGACGGCTTATGGGGAGGAAGCTTTTAGCCAGGCAAGGATTTAAGAGCAGTTTTCTCGTTTTAAAAGTGATCAAATGTCAATTGAAGACGAACCACGACCGGGACGTCCCTCGACTTCCAAAACGGACGAAAACATTGAAAAAATCCGTGTTGCGATCATGTTTGATCATCGTAGAACAATCAATTAATTGGAGGAAATGACTGGAATATCCTGGAGTTCATGCCAACGAATTTTGACTGAAGATCTGAAGATGAAACGTGTTGCAGCAAAATTCGTTCCGCGTGTGCTTTCTTGTCGGCTCAAAATACTTGCCTGGCTCAAAGCTTCCTCCCCATAAACCGTCCGAAGCATTGCGATAGTTTCTGCTGCTGATTTCCCTAACAGGAAACGGAACCTGATGTTAGCACGTTGGTATTTAATGTCTGCCATTGACAAATCGCCGAAAACGTGAAACAGCGCTTACAAAAAATAGTCACATTGACCGCACTAATGTTTCCACAACAATGCCGCTAGGGCAACTGATACAAAATGGTGTCTAGTGAAGGCACCTAGCGGGAGAAGTCGGAACTAGCGTTCTACCAACTGCCAGAGAAAAATTCTCGTTACTTTTGGGTCCCCCCTCATATAGTGTTTGATTTTCCAGTATAGTCTTCCAGTAAATCACGGTTTACCATATTTCTGTGCACGTAATCTTTTGGTTTGTCTTACCTCACCTCTGCTCTCATTTTTATGGTGTGTTATACAGACAAATTGGAGGGATGGAGACAGATGGAGAATAGATACAAAGAGCTGGAGAGAATTTTCAGGGAACCAGATATTGTTACTGAGATTAAAAGGAATAGAATTATGTGGGAAGATCATGTACAGTAGATGATGGACATCACAGTGAGAAGAAAGTATTAAATGGGGACCCGAAAGGAGAAGATAAAGAGGGATACCCACGGAAAATACTGGTGGAATATGATGTGGAAGAAGACCGGCACTTCCTGGAGTCAGACAGTGGAGCATACTAGCACAGACCAGAGATGAGTGGAGGGAAGTTGTGTTGCAGGTCCGGCATCTACAATGGCTATAGTGCTGAGGATCATAATCATCATACATACAAACTGATATTTTATCCTTAAAATATACCTAAATACTGTAACATGACATAAGGTAGCAAGAATTCAATGGTATTTAATTATAAAATAAACAGCTGAAAATAAGAGTGAAAGGCAAAAAACTTATGAACTTAAAGATCAATAACCCAGTAACCCAATAAATGACAAATGACTATTAACCCGACAGACTTGACACAATAGATCGGATAGGAACCAAAAGAAAACCAAGAGACAGTGAAGAAGAAGTTGAATTGTACAGTGAAGTACAATCATCATCCAAAAAAAACAAAAAGTGAACAGAATATTGTAAATTTAGTAATGAATTGATGTCTGTAGCATATGAGATGTAGCTAGGACAATAAGATTAATGAAGGGTAATAGTATCACATGTATCTTATTATTTAAAGAATGTAATTGTCTAATAAAATGTAGGAGGATTAGAAGCTAACCATACCCCAAACTAATTGTAATAGTAATGGCCAAAGGCTATAAACAATACTTTGAGCCCAAAACAAAAGCAATATTAGAATGATGACCAAAAGTGATCAGTGTGATTTGGAGGTAAATAGTTATAAATGACCATAATCACACAGTGATTTAAGGTAATCAGACAACCCATGAATAAACAAGTGAATAAGCCCAAAAGTGTGTGTGTAAAAATAAATAAGTAGTGAAGTGATAGGTATAAAATAATGAAACAAAGTGAACAGGGTAGTAATTATAGAAACTTTCTAATGAAAGAAAAAGTGTAGTGTGAGTGTAGAACTAAATATTATGTAAGCTAACTATGTTAAACAGATAAACAATTTGTGATAAACTGTGCACTAGTAGGTAAGATTGAACTAATTGTAATATTGTTAATTTAGGTAATAAGATATCAAGATTATATATTAAGGTAAGAGTTAAGGTATCAGAGGGTATAGCAAATTAAGAAGGACTAACACTGTGTTTAAGTGAAGGGAATAGTAGATAGGACATAGCATACAAGGAACAGTTTGTCAATAGTATTATAAGAGTTTCTTTAAGTTTCTTTAAGTAAGTATTAAGAATTTTGTTTGTGTTCAGAAAATCATAGCATAGAGTAAATTGTAGGGTAAGCAGATAACAGCAATTAAAAGTTATTTCAGGGTAGAACCTGAAAAGAAATGTTTAATAGTAAGAATTAGAGTTAGGGATACTGATGTTTAGTGTTTGTTTTGTTTGTAAATTGTATTAGAGTTACCAGGAATGTTAGTAAGAAATGTTAGATGGAAGTAGAATGGAATCTAGGCTCTAAGCCAAACTGTTGAACATAAATTTATTAATTTGAGAACAAATAATAATCCAAAAGTTAAGGCAGAACGTGCCAAATGATTAAACCATGTAAGTGGGTATTCATAGTACCAAAATATGTGGTTAACAACTAATTTTGAATAAAATATGTGTAAGATGTAAAATTGGGAAAATAGTAAAAATGTAATTAGCTATCCAAAAGTAGGCATGAGGGGTATCAAAATGTTCATCATAAAAAATTAGGAAGAATGGTACTAATGTGATGACCCTAGCTATTAGAACAAAGTAGTAATCTTCAGTTGAAGATATTTAGGTAGAAATAGACGAAAAAAGACGATAAATCCTAACAATAACCTGAGTTAATAACCAATGAAAAATTAGCATAATTTATGAAGTAACCATAGCAACAAGAAAAATAACGCCAAAAAACCGTTAGATTTTGAGTAAGTCATTATTAACCAACGCCAGAGGGTGGACCGAGTAGCTCTCGTATTAACATTAAATTATTATTCTTCAAACAATTTCAAAACTATTTAAAACTAATAGAAGACAAGTACAACAGTACAGGGAATCCTGAACGTAAATTTTATTTATAAAAAATTAATTTAACAAACCGTAGTGATCCAAAGAAGACGAAGCGACGCCGTGACGAAGAAAGACGACCACGGACACTATATGAAGATCAGTGGAACCTCCTAAAAGAAGAAGACGACGACACCAACTGAAGAATTACGAGGCCTGAAGTAGCAAAGAAAAGTGCCGAGACGAGGGAAACAGACGACAGGAATTATCCATAGAAGAAGACGACAGCCCAGGAGTTATCTATCGAAGAAGACGACATCAGGATCTTCAGCAACAAGTAACTGATGAGTATAAACATTATCCCTTAAAGCGTATTCACAAATTTTGGTCTGAATTAAATATAACTATTTCAAAATCACTGATCACTATTCCGAGTCAAAAATAAATGCTTATTTAAATTCACTATTTAACTATAATAAATTAACAATTATTAAGAAAGTAAATTATGACAAATAATTAACGAATCTTCTAATAACGAACTTCTGGCAAATGAACCATAACCATAAATTGCTTCACAAGTTTTCATTGGTGATTACTTAGTCAAATGTAATGAGATATCGATTTATTTATGTAATTAGATGTCAGAATTATTATAACTTTGTGTGTGTTAGCCGTGAACATATATTTCTGTAGTCAAAAGGACTTTACACCCCTGAGAAAAACGATAACTTTTACTGTAAACTAACATTACTGATTGACTGTATACAACTGAACTGAGCAAGTACCAACTACACAATTGTAATAGCCGGTGCCGAAAACGAATTTTGATGTATAATAAACCAAGTGAAATATTCTAAAGGATTAATAAATGTTCTCAATCTGCAATGCTGTATGTTTGATTCCGTTAATTTAGAATTACGACTAGTAATTATTGAAGTGAAGGCGTTAAAGCGAGACGCAAGCTGGGTAATACTGCAGAGAGCTGTACGCCAATCAGGTGGCGAGGCGGCAACGTTCGCAACGTTTGAATGCGGCAGAGCAGAATACGGTTTACCCGTACACGACTGAGAGCATACATTTTGACACGTTTAACAACAAACAAACATATTAAACTTTAATTAAATTTTTTCAACACCACGCAAACATCGCTTTACAATACTTGGAAATGTTGCATATCACTCATTTCTCATGTAAACACTTTTTGGTTATAATCAGCAAAATGAATTGAAACCACATAAAATATTGTTTGGAATGTGCAATGCTACAAAAAAGGATACTAAAGAACAAGAAACAAACCAAAATATGACTGTAATATGTAGTAAAAGACACATAATGCAAAATATATACAAAAACATAATAGTATCAAAAAACAAATAAGACTAGATGCTTTAAACATGATTGATAGGCCTGTATTGATGAGGTTGTTTCTGGTATTTATAGTATATATTACCTTTTCACTTGACACTGTGTCAAATGCTTATTTACAGAAAGACAGAAGTTAGAATTACCAGTTAATTTTTATCTAAAATGACTTGTTTTTAAAAAAGAAATATCACAAACGTTATTATATAAGAGTAGTCAAGAAATGTATTAACATACCTCCATAACTTTCCCTAGCTTCTGGCTGATACATGTAGAGAACAACATTCTTTTCTCTATCAGACACAAGGAAACCCAACTGTGTATTGTCTATCAAGAATTCAATAGTATACACTTCTGTGGCTCGAAAGTCTCTACTGACGAGTGACAGTGTTCTGTACTCCTCTTGAAATCGCAACAATGTTATGGATTTGTATACATCAGCAACTAAGATCAGACTCTTAATAGCAAGGATCTGATGTATATAAATTTGTGTATCAATGAATGCAACTCCTACAAGATCATTATCTTTGAGCTGCCAAATGTAAATCTGTAAACATTTAAAATATTAGAAAAATTCTGCTTCATACATTACACGAACACGGAGGACGGAAGATATCAACACACTGTATAAAAACAATAAACACAATTTATTACTGGAAACTGGTATCACAAAGAAATTGTGAACTGGTAAAAAAAATCTCACAAATTCAATTTTATGAGGACTTTATAATCTGTACAATATAAGTTTAACACAAGTGACTTATGTACAAAAAACGCATGCATTTATAACCTAAATTAGTAGTTGTCTTGATTATTCATCTCTTCTTTCACAGCACTAACACTAGAGCTCTATAATATAGGTATTCACACCCGCCATCTTTGCTCCGAGACTTTTAAATGTAATGTGGCGGGAGCAATGTAAGCACGCTGTGCGTTGCATTATTTAATGTAAATTATGTATGTAAATATTAATATTTTTACATATCAGGGTTATAACCTTAGTGTACTAATTTGATTTATGTATTACACACGAATATGTATAATAATCATCTCATCTTGTCAGTGAAAACAAGGTTATAAATACTGGTGTTAGAGATATTATTAATGTTATGTAGTATGTTTTGCAGATTGTTGTACTACATCTCATAATCATAATGACTTGTTGTGCTGTAAATTGCAAAAATCGAACAGAAACTAATTTTAGAACATTCAAATTTCTGGCAGACCCTATTCGATGTGCAAAATGGATTCAAAATATGAGACGAGACAAATTTATACTAAGCAAGGGAATGCGTCTGTGTGAGGTAAATTTAATGGTTGTTCCTTAAAAGTTTGTGAATGTTAATCATAACGACTAAAAATGTAATACACCTTTGCACTTTTAGGTTCATTTTGAAAGTTCACAGTTTGAACAGGCACGAGTAGATTGTTGGAAAAAACTGAAGCCTAATGCCATACTGACTTTGTTTGATGTACCAAATCCACCTCCTAGGATCAGCCCAGTTCCACGCAGATCACTGTACAAGGTGGTTTATTTTTTTAATCTATTAATTATAAATATAATGTTAGACTATAACTAAAGCCCGGATTCACGTGCAATTGCATCTTTTTTTTGCTAGTTCGTAAACGGCCAGTGACAAGTTATTTATCCGAATCGGGACGTGTAGGTCATTTTAACATACATTTTATCTTGCACAAAATTGCACGTTTTGGGGGTTACTGCATAAAATTGCACATTCTGTAGTTTTAATGCACAAAATTGCACATTTACCTGTTTTTCGAAAATCAGCTGCACGATAGCCAAGCGCGAAACATACACGCAGATCGTAAACAAAGTCGAGAACAAAATCAGCACGAAGAAATTCTAGCCCAGTAAGCGCAGCTTTTGACGTAACAAAATTTTGACTGTCGATGGAATTTCACGAAATTTGATATGTATGTTCTATATGCACTCTAGAACAAAGTTAAACTGTACGCTTTTTATTTGGGGATGAGAACTACCCCTTTTTCAAGGGTGATTGATAAAAAAAAATTAACCACAGGATCCAATAGAGAATCAAATTCTAAGCAAAAAAGTCAGTACGCAACTGTTTTGAAAAATGCGTTGTTTTCGAGTTATTCCAAATCAACATTTTCGATTTTTACCCCCAAAAAACAGGATTTTAGCGTAATTTTTTGCGAATAACTAAAAAACGTTTGAGTTTATAGTAAAAATGAATAGGACCAAAATTATTCTATACGAAATAACAAACAAAATGCGTTTTGGCCGGGTTTTAATCCATAAGTTGTTTTCAAGATATGGCCATGAGAAGTTGTAACTTGCAAATTTTTTGCCTGTACTAACAAAGTTTAACCCTTCCTACTAACCGAGAAAAATACTTTTGACTATAAAATGTCTAGTGCAATGGAAAATACATTATTGTTAATTTTAATAAAATGTTAAGCTAAACTTTTTGTTATTAATTTTAACTAAATGTTAAGCAAAAAACCTGAATATAAACTTAATAGTAAGTTAAAAATGTAAATTCGTGTTTATTAAAAATAGTTTTAGTAACTTTATTTGGACTTTTGGACAAACGAAGTTTAGTAAACATTAATTCAACAGCCATCTATTATAAACAGGAATAAGTAAAATCTGAGAATATATACCTAACAAAGTGGTAAGTGGTAACGATTGGTATTTGTTGTTTTTTAGACAAAATTATTCTCCTCTTACTATGGTCTGAATCAGTAAGTTTTAAGATGAAAACTATTATTTCCATATTTTTAAGGACGTGGGACATAATTTCACACTTTGAAATTACATTTTTGGCACGAAAAACTACAATAGTTTATGTAATATCGAAAACACACTTATACTGCATCCCATGTATACACAAGCGGCACCATAATATTATGTCAGTCTCGGAACAAAGATGGCGAGTGCGAATACTCCCTTTTATAGATCCTTACTAACACTTATCTAAAAATGAAACTTTTTCTTGTGAACTTACTGTTTATTCTCTTCTCGTCGAACGCGTTTCGGAGTATGTATTCGCCTTCTTCAGCTTAGAGACAGACTGCCATCATTTAGTAACGGTTGTTGTGTGGAAGGTGTAGTGGGGGTGGTGCGTGGAGGAAGGGGATTGGCGCGGGGATTCAACTTATTGTTTGTTTTTTGTATAATTGTGTCAAAAAGTGTATGTGATTTATATTGTAATTGATCGTTAAGTATGTTGTTTGGTTGTGTTGTGTGGTGTTTGTATATTTCGTATTGTTCAGTTGTGTTGAGTTTTCGACCTTTGGGTAAGTAATGTAAAATTTCAAGATTAGTGTCTATGTTGGTGTAACTGTGGTTTTCTGTGTGTATGTGTGTGGCAAATGCGGAGTGTATATTGTTGTTGGTTAAAGCTTTTAAGTGTTCAGAATAGACCACAACTGACATGGTTATACACAACACATCAAACCACCCAACACAACATAAACATGCGGCCTTCAACCATATAGACTAACTAAAATACCCTTAAATAAACAAGATTACACCGACGAACTCAACACAATAAAATACATAGCAATCAAAAACGGTTACAACCCTAATTTAATAAACACACTACACAAATGCATCAAAAACAAAAACAACAAAACACAAAATACCATCAACACACAGCACAATAAATAATCACACTCACATACCACAACTCCTACACACACAAAATCGCCAACACATTCAGAAAACACAAATACAAAATAGCATACAGAACAACCAATACCATCAAAAAACACATCAATAATACAAACACAGACATAGACAAATATAACAAAACAGGAGTTTACAAATTAAATTGTAATGACTGCAATAGTTTCTACATAGGCCAGACGGGAAGATCTTTTTCATCCCGTTATTCTGAACACTTAAAAGCTTTAACCAACAACAATATACACTCCGCATTTACCACACACATACACACAGAAAACCACAGTTACACCAACATAGACACTAATCTTGAAATTTTACATTACTTACCCAAAGGTCGAAAACTCAACACAACTGAACAATACGAAATATATAAACACCACACAACACAACCAAACAACATACTTAACGATCAATTACAATATAAATCACATACACTTTTTGACACAATTATACAAAAAACAAACAATAAGTTGAATCCCCGCGCCAATCCCCTTCCTCCACGCACCACCCCCACTACACCTTCCACACAACAACCGTTACTAAATGATGGCAGTCTGTCTCTAAGCTGAAGAAGGCGAATACGTACGCCGAAACGCGTTCGACGAGAAGAGAATAAACAGTAAGTTCACAAGAAAAAGTTTCATTTTTAGATAAGACCTAAATTAGTATTAAAATGCACATAATATATGAGGGTTAGTTGGAAAGTTTGTGGAACAATATCTATAACTTAGCTGTACAACTAAAATTTTTAATGTTTGTAAGATTCATATTTCATGTAAACACCTGTTAATTTCCAAGTCTGTATGTAATTTTATTCATCGTTTACCACAAAAATTTATGTGTCATGTGTCACATGCTGTGACTGAATTCGTTGTTAAAAAAGGTATAGCCACAAGGTAAAGACATCAATGGAGCTTCACAAGGAAATTGTATGTTAGGAGACGCTTAACAAAAACAATGGTTTGTTAAGTGACCACTCAAGTTTAAATGTGGTCATGAAAGGATTGCAGATGAACTCTGCAGCGGACACCCAAAAAGTGTAACAATTCCAAGGAACTAATCACAGCTCAATGTTTGATTTTGTTCATTTTTCAAAACACTCATGAAATTTAAATTTCAAACAGCTGGTAACTAATAAATAAATTGACAGATTTGTAAGTTAACAGGTGTTTATACAAAATATGAATTATACAATAAGCTACTCTTAAGCTTACACCACAATTTTAGTCTATCACTAAGCTACAGATCACACTCTGTGATCTTTTCAACTAACCCTCGTAGCATTACAACAAATTCATATTAAAATACTATTTGCATATCTCAATGTATATTGCAAATGAAACAAAATGAATGCATAGACAGGTAATAGTAATAATAATGCGTTGTCACCCTCGATTCACACATGCACGCCGTTTATCTGCCCGTTATTGTTTATAATGATAATCTCAGGTTTAGAACAACGGGTTAATTTATCAAAAAAATATGGTGTATTGGACTAACACCTTCCATTGTAACTATTTTTAACTTTTACAAGGTTACACAAAAACAGCTGTGCTCACGTCCGCTTTACCGGACGCCATTTTGTAACTATTGTCAACTTACTTACCAAGGTCCAAGGTCCTTTGGGTGAACAGGAAAGCAGAATGGTGTTATTGTCAGTAAATAATTTATTCAAATAGTTCAAAATTTCATTTTTATTGACCTTAGTAACATTTTATCTCTTCTCCTTATTTCATTTCATAAATTGCCAAATACATATGAACAAATCTAAAAGCACATTAAATGAAGTTTAACTTTTTATGGTCAGATTGTACTATAAAAAAAAAATGATAACAAATGTAGAAATAGAATTAAACTTTATAATTGCAAACCAGTACTTCTTGTTTTTTTTATATACTCACAATCTCACACAATTTAATAACCCCACCCCTTTGTTGAGATCTCAATTTCTTTTGTGAACGTTTATGAATTTACTTTTGTTTTTTATTTAAAATTTTGAAAAAATATGTTTACCCCCCCATTTGTTACTTATCTGAAGGCTTTATTCCACGCGTGGAGTCATTCTTGTAGAATCTGGTTGTTTTCGTCACTAAAACTTGCCGATACTGTTTTAAAACTGTTACTTTACTTTTTTACACAATCGACACTTGTAGTCATTTCCTGAACAGTGTTTTAATTACATTTTTATACTTTTTGGCAGTGGGCCCACACGAAATTTCGTCCGCGGACTATTAGATGGCCGTACGGCACGAGATTGAAGACAGATCTGACGCAGAAAGCTGCTCGCGTATAGTTTTATTAAACATTGATCACATGGTTCTCCTCCTCTCCTAAACGCTCCACGCTGGCAATATTTTAAGTCTTGGCATACCTAGCCCACATTCCAAGGTTATGTAAACATGGGTTTGGCCCGCGATGTGTTTGTGATGTCAGTTGTAATACAAAGCATTGAGGCTTGGCGTTTCTAAAAATAGCTGCTGACTCACTGACTTACAATGTATATCCAACTTTTGACTTCGTATTTTCTGGCCGTTTTATTCAAATCATAACCCAGAATTACAATTATTAAAGTACTTACCCTATGTGATATTTTTGGCTACGGTTTGTACCGTCACAATACCCCCTCAATGAGAGGTTTTATGCTGAAGCATACAAACTCTCATTGACGCACACACACTAAGAGGATCAGTCCGGATATGGCACCATGACCCCTCTTAAATTTTATTTAAATCCATGGGTTACTTACCCCCCTGGTCCAGTGACTGCGGCCGCACCTGAATGACCTTACTGGACTTCCTGGTGTAGGATCCCAACACCGCAAGGCCAGACAGGTACTAGACACCCCTGCTCTGACGCACAGGCTAGCACAGGACCGCCGCCACAGTATCACCAGACACTAAAACATTCAATCAAAAACATCAATAAATGGCCTTACATTATACTATATCTGGAACTGATTTGGTCTCCCCTTAACTGTACTGGTTATGATTGAAGAAGCACTGGTTTTTTCTTAACTTCTAATACACACATTCTATGTTAATAGAACTCCTTAACTTAACATGATATATTTTAATTCAAACATTTTATATGACCATCTTCTTATTATTTCTTATTCCAAATTCAAAATATTTTCCTGTGTAACGGTACAGGTAAAACCCTCCAGAGACATATTGAAAATGTAAAGATTTTATTTATAAAGTGTATTGGGTAAAAAACAATGTACACGATTTGGTGTCAAGGTCGACATTTTTACAGCGGAAGGCAGTTATTTTTTACCAACCGAACTTTGAACTTTGCACATCTGGAGTCACGCTACATGATGTCAAGAGCCGAGCCCATAATTACATAACATTGGAATGTGAGGCGAGGTCAGCAACACCTTGAAATCTGTCAACGTAATACAAATTAAACAAAAACTAGACCACGTGATCGCCCCTCCAGCTCAGACTTTTGACCAATTTGGCTCACCCCAGTTGAAATTACACTCTCGTGCTGTACAGCCATATAAGTCTGTGGACGAATTTTCAGGTGGCCCCACCGCCTATTAAAAGTGTAAAAGGTGTATCAACAAAATTTAAACAATGATTAGAACGGATTAACAGTTTTTTCTTATTGTAAATATGTAGACTCAGTGAAATACGGAATAGTCGACTCAATGTGCGTGGATGAAAAAGCTTGGCCACTTCTGGACTAAAATTCAGCTAAGTAACATTGGGGAGGGGTAAAACAAAATTCAAAAAGGCTTAAGCAAAATTCAAAAATCATGTATTCCAATTTCATTTGAGATCTCATAAGGGCAAGGGATATGTACGAGTGTGCGTGTGAATGAAAATTATAAAAGAAGCGCTGGTTTGCGAAGAATGCATTTAATTCTGTGTTTTAATTATTTCTATTTTGAACTTAGGTACTATCAATGTATGTAATCATGTAATCATTGTTATTGTTTTATCGTTAAAACAAAAAATCGTATCAGAAATAAGAGAGGGAGAAGGGATATTTTTTGTTCATGATGGGAATCAAATTAATTTAAACTGTCTTCTTGTAATTAAAATAAATTAAAATTTAAATGCAGAATAAAAGAGATCAAGAAGTGTATGCAAGTAATCAATCTGTTTTCTTTAAATAACCTAATTCTGTTCTCCAGTTTGTCTAACTGAATCCTGGACCCAGGTAAGAAATTATACAGTTGGCAGTATTTCAAGATGGTGTCCGAGTAAATAGATGAGTTTTGTAAACAAGCAAAGTAAATAAAGAGTGTAAAAATAGTAAATATAGTTACACTGGCGCGTCGAACAGGGACGTTTACACAAAAGTTTATTTTATGTAAACATGGGCCTACTTTGGACGACAGAAGGGGTTATTTAAGCTAAACAAATAAAATACAAATAAGAGATAAATAGATGTACGCATAAAGGTTATGTTGTTGTAATGTAAAGTGCTGGGAAGGTTATTATTTGTTCATGTTTATATTATAAGTAATAATTAAGTATTGATTGATTAATAAACAACAATCAAAATGGCGAATAACGAAAGCAGTTTTACCGAATCGATCATAATGAGTAATGTAGAAGCGGAGTCCACTCCAACAACAACTAGAGTAAGAGTGTTGTCAATGGATGATATATTTAACCTTATGAAAACAATGTCGGAAAATATGAATAGTAATTTTAATAAACAAAATAATGATTTCAATAAGAAGTTCAAAGAACAAGACGTTAAAAGCGAAAGCAGATTTAATGAATTAAATAGTAATTTTAACGAATTGAAAGAACGCTTTGACAATACTAACGAAAATTTTGAAAGCAAATTTAACGAATTAAATACAAAAGTAGATAGTTTATTAAAGAATATGAATAATAGAATTAATAAAATAGATAGTAGTATGACAGAAAGAATTGACAAACAAATACATGATGTGACTGAAAATTTTGAATCTCAAATAAATGAATGTAAAACTAACACAACAAATCAAATTGAAGAAATTAATAAAAATACTCAAAAATGTGAAACTGATACTGATAGTAAAATTAGCGAAATAAGTACTAATTATAAGACAGAAATACAGCTATTGCATGATACTGTAAAGACAATAAACCAAAATAGTATTCAATCTAAATGTGAAAACAATGACAAATTCGCTTTAATTGAACGAAATATAGTGTGAAAGACGAATTAAGTGGGGAAATAAATAAAAAACTAAACAGCATTACAGAAAGAACAGTAATTACACGGGATATAAACAATGAAATAGAACTCGAATCATTCAGTGGCGAGAGTACAGCAGTGCATCCGATGCAATTTTTAAATCGCACCAGGGAATTTAGTATATTTAATAACAATAGTTGGGAGGTGCAGTTGTTGCGAATAATAAAATGTTTTAAAGGAAGTTCTGCAATATGGGCGGAGGGCCACAGAGTCGAGTGGGAGTGTTACGATGATTTTGAACGGGCATTTCGGGGAAAATACTGGGCGGAAGAAGATCAAGAAATTTTAAGAAGTCGAATTATGGGGCTGGGTAATTTTGGAGTGCATAATAATAATAATGTTACCATCTACGTTATGAGATTGTACAACAAAGCTAAATACTTAGAGCCTCCGCTGCCATTTAAATCATTCGTAAGACATATCAGTAAACACCTGCCCCGAGAGGTACAAATTACACTCATGACCAGAGAAATAAATGATACAAACGAGTTAGAGAAAATTCTTGATATTTTTCAAAACATAAGGGACAGGGAGGTAGGTAGACGTCAAAACCAGCCGATAATACACCATAATGGAAATAATAATCAAGCAAGGGGGTTAACGACCGGATACGGAGGGATGAGAATAAATAATAACAATAGAGACGAGGGTTGGAGGTGCTCATCATGTAGGTTTGAAAATTTTGCGGGAAGACCGGTATGTTACAGGTGCAGTAAAACAAAAAATGAACAACGGAGAGAAGTTGGAACAAATCAGCACCGTCAACATCAGAGAGGAATAGAGAATAGCGGTGGAGCACCTGGAAGCAGCAGAGATCAGATCAGAGGTCACACTGGACACTCGCAGGGCAATACCACCGCCCAAACGGAAAACTGAGGCAGACAATGGAAGCAAGGACCCCACCATTGTCCACAGAGAACAACAGGGTCCAGGAAGCAAATGAATACCAGAGTAATGTGATCCAGACAGATATAACGAAGGAGTTACTGGAGGAAGATAATGCAGAGATTATGGAACCAAAGACTGGATTGACTGAGGTAATCGTCACAATAGAAGGTAAGAGTTTCAAGACATGGGTAGATACAGGGAGCGAAATATTGGTGATTTCAGAAAATGTACTGGGGGAATTAAAAGAAGTAAATAAACATATTCCATCATTACCAGTTGTGGGTGTGTCAGTAGTGGGGTAACGGGAGTACGGAGTAAAAGGGTGACTAAACAAGTCCATTAAAATTTATTCATAAACGAAGCTGTTTGAAAATACATTTTTAGTAGCCAAGGGGTTAAGCTTAGATGTAATCTTGGGAAATGATTTTTTGAAGAGAAATAGAGCAGTAATTGATTTTAATAAACGGGTAGTAGAGTTTAATAGTGGGAGTGAGCCAGTCAGGGTTAGTTTTGAGCGAGTGTTAGACAAGGTTAGAGTTTCGGGAGTAAAAATGATACAGAAGTGGGTAGGTGATAGGGACACAGAAGCAAAAGTGAATATATGTCAAGAGAGAGAGAATGTGGAGAATGAAGAGAGAGAGATGTATGAGAGTGATGAGAGAATATGGGAAAACGGCGGATAAATTTTGTAATGAGGGTGGAGTTGTAGGGAGTCCCCAACGACAGGAGTTGTGGGCAGTAGTGAAACGTTTTAAAGAGGTATTTGCGGAGTTACCTGGAAGGGCCAGGAACTATGAGTGTGAGTTGAAGGTTCGGGAACACACACCCTTCATGCAGAGGAGTTATCCGGTACCATATTCAAAGAGGAGAGCAGTGCAAGAGGAGTTGGACAGAATGATGGAGGGAGACATAATTGAGAGATCGATATCGCCTTACTCGAATCCGTTTGTGGTAGTAATAAAAAAGGATGGGAGAGTGAGATTGTGTTTAGATGCGAGGAAAATAAACCAAATTATAATACCTGACCGGGAGTCACCGGAGCCGATAAACGAAATTTTTCAAAAATTCAGCGGTGTCAAGTATATGACGTCTTTAGATCTGACAGCTGGATACTGGCAAGTTCAGTTAGCAGTGGAGAGTCGGAGATATACTGCGTTTCTCTTCAACAGTAAGAACTATGAATTTAAACGATTGCCATTCGGGCTTAACACTAGCGTAGCGAGTTTCATTAAGTGTTTAGATACGATATTGCAACTGAAAGACTTAGATTTTCTAACAGTGTACGTTGATGATATATTAATTGCATCTAGAACATTTTCTGAACATTTGGAACATCTAGAATACGTTTTGAATAAGTTGCAGAATGGGGGGTTAACGATTAATGGGGAGAAGTCCAAGTTTCTACAGACAGAGATACATTTTCTGGGGTTTATCATTACTCCGGAGGGAATTCTAGCTAACCCTGATAACGTAGAGGCTATTAGGCATTTCCCCGAACCAAGAAATATTAAACAGCTACAGAGTTTCTTAGGCCTGTGCAACTTCTACAGAAAGTTTCAGAAAAATTACACGCAAATAACGTCAAGGCTAAGTGCAGTTTTACAAAAGAACAAACAATGGAAATGGGGAGAGACGGAAAGGGACGCATTTGAGGAGATCAAAAGAAAATTTTCTAACATGATAATTTTGAATCACCCTGATTTCTTAAACACTTTTTATTTACAGACCGACGCCAGCAACGTCACCCTAGGAGCAGTTATATCAGGAAGATAGCGACCGGGAACATCAGACAATAGCTTTCGCCAGCAGATCCCTTTTGGAGGCCGCGAGGAATTACAGAAACGACAGAAAAGGAGTCGCTTAGTATCGTGTTCGCTGTGGGAAAGTTCCGCACATACATCTTGGGAAACAGGACATTCATCAGGACGGACCACAAAGCGCTCTCATTTCTAAACACATGCAGGTTAACACACAGCTGTCTAACCAGGTGTGTACTAGCCTTACAAGATTACAATTTCTCATGGGAGTATATTAAAGGGGCAGAAAACAAAATACCAGACACTCTTTCCAGGGTAGATGTTATAGAAAACAAAACAGGGAGGGACCTAAAGGAGATAGAAATTTTTTGGTTAACAAGGGAAGATAGACTTTTTGGTGAGGAGTTAAGGGATATTAAGACTACACACAGATCGGATAGTAAAGCGGGGAAAATAATTGCTAGTTTGGAAGCGGATTTAGATGGGTCTGAATATAGTGCACATTTTCAAGTATATCAGGGAATTTTGTTCAAGAAAGTAGAGGGGATGAGCGTGACTGGAGATTGGTTATACCGGAAGGGTTGATAGATAGAATCATATGGGATTTGCACATAAGGTGCGGGCATTTTGGAGCGAAAAAGTACAAATGTATTAAAGGAGTCGTGTGTTTTTAAGAATATGGAAAGGCGAGTTCAAAGATTGTTACAGGGATGTGATTTATGTCAAAGGTCGAAAGTAGTTAATTATCATGTAGAAGGGGAATTGAAATTTATTAAAGTGGAGAGACCGTTTGATTTAGTTGCAGTAGATTTGTATGGGCCATTGACAAAGGGTAGGGGTGGAGTGATGTATGTTTTGTTGTGATGGACACTTTTTCCACGTTTGTTAAATTATATAGCGTAAAGACAGCGACGAGCAGGGTTCTAAGCGAGAAGATAACGAGGGACTACATGGTCAACATAGGAAAACCAAAAATAATACTGTCAGATCACGGACCCCAATTCATCAGCGGTAGGTGGCGGCAGACTCTGGGATGGGAAGGAATCATACCAAAGCATACGGCAGTGTAGCATCCGCAGTCCAACCAAGCAGAGCGGGTGATGAGAGAAATCGGCAGGATATTTCGAACATATTGTCATGCCAAAATAAGAAACTGGAGGTGGGTTGCAGTGGATAGAGTAGATTGGAGGCGGAGAATGGTGGAGGTCAGGGCCCAACTTGGGCTGTAGCGCCATAGGAGGAGGAGGTGTCATGCCAAACACAGTGAGTGGCCGATGTACATGAAGAAGGTAGAAGAGTGGTTGAACAGTACCACTCATGAATCCACCGGATTTACACCTTATGAATTGATAAAGGGGACGTGCCCACCGCGTGGAGCAACTTTTCGATTAGCCACCAGAAAATCAGACAATAGATGTGAACGTGAAAATCCAGCTAGCAAATGAAAGTTTATTAACAAAAGGTGAAAGGAGAAAGCGTAGGCATGATGCAAAGGGTAAGTGGTCGAAGTATGATGTGGGACAGTTAGTATTGGTGAGGAGACACGATTTGTCTAGTGCCCAGGATAAGGAGATTAAGAAATGTTTCCTCTTATACGAAGGACCATATGAAATAATCGAGATAAAGATGAATAATGCATACGTGCTATGAAACCAAGTAACACAAGAGATAACAGGTACTCATAATGCAACTAATTTAAAGTTATACTGGTCACCATAAATATGGAAAATAATAAATGAATTTTAATATGTATTTAAATGTTTTCAGAAGGGACTCTCCCCCATTTTTGGGCGGTCACGGCTTCACCAGCCCTGACCATGGATTTTGGCTGTTTGGGGACGGACCATGGTTGGAGGTAACCTCAACCAGAGGGTGAAAGCAACGATGGTCCTACTCCACAAATTGGTGAAAGTAGAAACATTTAGTTTTGTTTTGAACGGGGAGGGGGACCTCTAAAGTTCATGGGGAAAAAAACCACCCAAAATTATTATAAATAACAAGTTCGACTCGTTGGGAGTTATTTCATTACCAATTAAGATGGTAGGTAATGAGTAACCATTTTGCTCGGTAATGAAATGCAAATAATTTTAACAAAGGCGTCCAAACCTTTTTGCTACATTTAAAGAAGTAGTTATAATTTAGAAGTAATTTAGATTTAAATTAGAAATTATAAGGTGATCAATTTGTGTTATCGGGCACTTGTTATTTTGTAGCTGGAGACAATTGTTTGAAAATAAGAGAGTATGCGCGTGTGCCTATGTTAAATTCTATGGTAGATAGTATATGAAATATAATAAATAAGAAGTGACGGACCAGTGTCTGGTGGAAATTAAAAAAAAAAAATGTAAATTGTGAATCAATCAAATGTTGTTTGTAATTGCTAGTGGTGATGAATTAAAGAACATAGTGAAGCTATGGTGATACCATGGGACTGATAAATGGACAGTGAAAATTAAATGATAATATTTGTGAATTTTGTTTAAAAAATACTGATTTCTTTTAATCTTTGTGAATTTTAATTCTAATGCAATTTTGAGTGGTAATTTTAATGTAATAGCTATGTGTAATTTTGTTATTTTGGAGGATAAATGTAATATTAAACTGATGTGATTTTCCACTTTCGGGCGGTCATGGTTTCACCAACCCTGACCGTGGTTTTGGCTGACAACCAGCTATGGGCAGACTTATTGTACATCGACCATGGTTGGTTGCCTTTGAAATTGGTGTAACTTAGAAATTAACCGGGGGGTGAATCAGGGGAATCAACATAACTATGGAACAGCGGCTACCATCGAATGGGATGGTAGACCGTTTAAGGGCATGTAACTAAATTTTAGTAGGATTACTGGTGTCCTCGGATACCAGTAATGCCGAATTTTTTTAAAACGCCAAAGCAAGAATGGTGTAAGCAGCGTTTACACCCTAATAAACTTCAGTTCTTGTGGAAGCAAATAGGCGCTACAGTCCAACATAAAAAATCAATAGAGTGTGTGGAAAGGAGCTGGCCGTTACAAGCCAGGGACATAAATATAGTATTTATGTAAATAGGTAAATGCCTTGCATGGTTTACCTGTGAGGTTATATACCCAATTGTAACTGGGTTGGGGGGGGTATTATAAAATGATGTGTAAAGGAGAAAGTTGATGATTATTATAAATGGGATAAAATAACCCAATTAAATGGAACTATGTTGATAATATAGAGTGTGTAATTGATCTTATGATGTAACTAAATGATTTTGTGTTGATTTGAAGAATATTATGGAGAGGATTAACAATTTTTTGAGAAAAGATATAAGTAGATGATTTGTGATTATGTAGTCAATTTAAATGTGTTTAAGAGGAATTCTAGTAATGAATTTAAATATTTTGAGATGGAAACTGGGTAATGAAAGATATTTGTAATGATGTAATGGGAAGTGGTCATTTAAATTCTGATTGGAACCAGGGAAATGTTTTGAATTTGGGATAAGAATTAACGAGAGAGGGGCATCCAAAATGTGGGTAGTAAGAAATTAAAATGTATCATGTTATATTAAGTATATATTGTAATGCGACACAATAATAGCCCCATCCCAAAAATTAAAACTGCTCAATTCAATAGGTACAATAATAGGTAAAGTCACCTATGCTATCCTATTAAAACCAGATAAAGACCGAAAAAGATGAGGATAGATTCACAGAGATTAAGAAGACAAATCAATGATAAGAGACACAAATAAGTAACGAAGATATGTAATTAATAATGAATAAAACGGTAGTAAATAAAGTACACTAACCACAAAAAATAAATGAGACAATTATTGTTAAATAAAGTATATTGATAAAGACCGTATTATAATAAGAAAATAAGGCTCATTATGTTAAAGAATAGTTGTAAATGTACATCTAAAATAACCTTGAAACCAAGAGTGAGAGATAGGTAGGGAGTGACAAAGATAAACAGTGAAATGATAAGTGTAATAAAATAAACAACATATAATCTTAAGAAAAAAGAGTTAAACAAGTGTGACAAACCCAAAACATAAGCACATGATAAATGAGCAATTAAGTTAAGTATATTAGACTGAAAGACACAGAATAATTGTGAATGTAAAAAATAGAAAAAATATTATGTCAGTATAAGAATCACTAGGGTGATTATTGTTATAGAAGAGATGGTGTAGGTATAACACTCACCAAATTTGTTCATTTTTTAATTTAAAGAAAGAAGTTATTGGCTTAATGTTTAAGGCAATAAATACCAGAAGAAATAGTTTCACAGTAATATGTTAGTATGTTTTAAGTAAGTAAGGAATTTATAAAGAAAATAATAGCAATACCTTTATAAGAAATAACAGGCAAAATATAATAATTATGTGTAATGAAAAGAAACATGGCTGAACTATGAACAGACCATTAATTTAATTATATGTTATGTTTTATTAATAGATGTAAGTGTTAAAGATGGGGGTGAGAAATGGGAGTAGGGATAAAAATAGTAATGACATAAATTTAACAAAACAGCAAAATGATAATAATATAAATTGAAAGTAATGTATAAAACAAGAAATTATAAGATGTAACAACTTAAGCCCATACAGGACATAGCTGTCTAAGTTAAGAAACCCAGTTGTAAACAATTGAAGACTATATTTAAATAACAAAACAAGGTAAATTATGTAATTACCAACAACTAACAAAAATAACATGGCAGAATTATATTAAAACATAGAAATAAGTAAATTATGTATTAACATAGTATAATCAATTTTGAACTAAAACATTAATACATGGCTTAGACCAATCTTGTAAGATATCAAACTAATCTTTGAAAGAAAATAGGAACATCTATGTAAAGATTACAACCTTTGAAATTATCCCCAAGTAAATATAGCCATTATAAAATATTTATTCAAATTAAACAAAAAACCAGAATTTGTAACAATAGTTTCAAAAGTACTTAGCCAATCAGAGCTAAGCCAGTTGTCATGACGACAGTACGTTACTATGAATTTGAGGGTTACGAAAAGGAGTTCCATTATTAACGACGCCGAGAAACAGACGCTATACTGATGCTGACCTTTTGGAGGAAAAATAACGAATAAAATCGAACTGTGACGAAACCCAATTGATGAACTGATGTCAACCATAGTCCAGTAACACATGAAGGGACAATAATCAAATATTAAACTGCAATTAAATAAAAACTGGATGAATTAAGAAGCCGACGTCAGAAGCAGACGGTACCCATATCGTTGGAAATAAACTAAAGAAACAATTCATTGGTGAAGACACTTGACGAACTATAGCCGAACAATGTGTGGTTGTTAAGTATAAATAAGTTACAACTAATAACGAACCAAACTGATTCACCAATTTACTAATAAATAACTCTCACTCTAAAAGTTAAAACACTAATTTCTTTCAAGGATTTATGATTCAAGTCAAATAACACTGTATGTAAAATAATTATAACCTATGTCAAACTGATTAAACCAACACACACCATTTAACACAACACAGTTGAATTTTCATGTAAATCTTGTTAGTATATAAGTGCCACGATTATAAAGTGGTGTATTTTATTTAAACATCTTGTTATAAACCTTTTTTGTATTCAAAAGAATTCACATGGCAGAATAAATTGTATAAATAAGAGACGATAAACATTATAGTTTCCTACGTTTGAGGCGCTGCCACCTTAGCAACGATCCGCTGAGTGAACTAATTTACAGCCGAGGCATAAACTTTGTGATAATTACATTTATTGTATGATTATTATTTAAAAAATTAATGAATTCTTGAAACAATTAAATCAGTACGAACCTTTATTAACTGTCGTGTATTTATTTGAATATTATTATGTATGTTATGTGCTTTAGTGGAGAGTAGATTTCGTTACGCAAATTTTATGTTGGCAACACATCACAACAATGAGCGAAAGTCGAATTCCCGCCAGTTAGCGAGGCAATTCAAATTATTATTTACAGTTTCCAGGAGACAATCTAACTGCGAAAATTTTAATTGTTTTATAAAAAACAATTTGGCGCCTTTCGGGGGTTACAAAATACAACACAGAACAGGTAAAGACTTCGATACTGGTTATTTGTACGTTCGCAACGGACGCAATCTGCGTGAGTCCCGTCCCAGAGCGACGACAGATTAGTAAGAAACGAGAGTACACATTACACCAATTACACTCTTACACGCTTACAATTAGATGGACATCGTGCGATTACAATATGTATGTTAGAATAAAGAAAAACCAGTGCTTCTTAACGCAAACCAGCACAGCTAAGGGGGACCAGATCAGTTGGGGATATGGTATTATGTAAGGCCATTATTTGATGTTTTTGATTTAATGTTTCAGTGTCTGGTGATGCTGTGGCGGCGGTCCTGTGCTGACCTGCACGTCAGAGCAGGGGCATCAAGTGCCTGTCTGGACTTGCGGTGTTGGGATCTCGAAGGGAAGTCCAGTAAGGTCATTCAGGTGCGGCCGCAGTCACTGGATCAGGGGGGTAAGTTACCCATGAGTTTTAATAAAAAGTAAAGAATGTTATGTCACCATATCTGGACTGATCCCTTTAGGAAGTATGTGAGTGTCAATGAGAGGTTTTATGCCGAGACATATTGAAAATGTAAAGATTTTATTTATAAAGTGTGTTGGGTAAAAAACAATGTACACGATTTGGAGTCAAGGTCGACGATTTAACAGCAGAAGGCAGTTATTTTTTTGCCAACCGAACTTTGAACTTTGCACATCTGGAGTCACGCTACATGACGTCAGGAGCCGAGCCCATAATTACATAACATTGGAATGTGAGGCGAGGTCAGCAACGCCTTGGAATCTGTCAATGTAATACAAATTAAACAAAAGAACGCGACCACGTGATCGCCCCTCCAGCTCAGACTTTTGACCAATTTGGCTCACCCCAGTTGAAACTACACTCTTGTGCTGTACAGCCGTATAAGTACGCGGACAGATTTTCAGGTGGGCCCACCGCCTATTAAAAGTGTAAAAGGTATATCAACAAAATTTAAACAATGATTAGAACGGATTAACAGTTTTTTCTTATTGTAAATATGTAGACTCAGTGAAATACGGAATAGTCGACTCAATGTGCGTGGATGAAAAGGCTTGGCCACTTCCGGACTAAAATTCAGCTAAGTAACATTGGGGAGGGGTAAAACAAAATTCAAAAAGGCTTAAGCAAAATTCAAAAATCATGTATTCCAATTTCATTTGAGATCTCATAAGGGCAAGGGATATGTACGAGTGTGCGTGTGAATGAAAATTATAAAAGAAGCGCTGGTTTGTGTAGAATGAATTTAATTCTGTGTTTTAATTATTTTTATTTTGAACTTAGGTACTATCAATGTATGTAATCATGTAATCATTGTTATTGTTTTATCGTTAAAAAAAAATCGTATCAGAAATAAGAGAGGGAGAAGGGATATTTTTTGTTCATGATGGGAATCAAATTAATTTAAATTGTCTTCTTGTAATTAAAATAAATTTAAATGCAGAATAAAAGAGATCAAGAAGTGTATGCAAGTAATCAATCTGTTTTCTTTAAATAACCTAATTATGTTCTCCAGTTCATCTAACTGAATCCTGGACCCAGGTAAGAAATTATACAGTTGGCAGTATTTCAAGATGGCGTCTAAGTAAATAGACGCACAGCCAAGTTTTGTAAACAAGCAAAGTAAATAAAAAGTGTAAAATCGTAAATAAAGTTACACCTGATTCCAATCAGAATTTAAATAACAACTTCCTATTACTCTTTTATTTAAACAGCTCATTTCATCTCTTAATTTCTTCAGTATTAATCTGTATACTATACATAACGAACACAAAATCAAAAATTATACAATACTATACGTACAGTCAACCAGATGTGTATTTTAACACTATATTATTACTCGTTATATCGTGATTTAATCATCACTCTATCTATCTTATATTTCGTTTTTCATTTTATATTCCTCCTTCCACACTCACTATTACCCCCCCCCCCCGGACTGTAGCGCCCAGTTGCTTCCACAAGGACTGAGGCGGAAGGGGTGAACATTTTTTTCTTTTATTTCACCCCATCCTTGCTTCGGCGTTACACAAAATTCGGTTTTACTAGTATATATTATACAAGTAACCATACTAATACAATTTATTTATACGCCCCTAATCGGTCTACCACCCTTCCTATAGGTATGTAGCCATTGTTCCAAAAATTTCTTAGATTCCTCTGATTCCACCCCCAGTTAAATTTCTAGGTCCACCAATTTAGAATGATAACAAGCTATGGTCAGGTTACACTATGCCTAAAGACAAGCCAAATCCACGGTCAGGGTTCGGTGAAGCCGTGACTGCCCGAAAGTGGGGAATCACAGTTAAAACATACAATACATGTTCTACACCTATACACACTTACATCCTACTCAATTAAACACTTTATGTTTCCTGATAAACATAATACAACATAATAAACACTCAAAATGAACATTACCATTACTAGCAGGTACCCGCAGTTTCGTACGCGAATATTTGTATATGATTGTTGTGGTAACTGTCGAGTTAGTAGTTTGTAACCCAATCTGAGGATCGACTAATTTTAATGTAAAATGATAACCATCTTCTCATCTGCAAAACATTAAAGGGTACTGTAAAGCATCATAAGCTCGATGCGTTTCTGCAATTCGATTTTGGTACTTCGTTTTGTGTGGGAAGTAGCCTAATGATCCCATGAGGTGATATACTTGCCCTTGAAGTTTGAAAGTAGGCATGAAGCTCCCGTCAACTATTTCATTGACTCCGAATGATGTAAATTGAAAAGCTGAATTGTACGATCTTAATGCATTCAAAATTTTTTTCGATAAAAGATGTTCTCCATTTAATAATGATTTTAACTGTTCTGGAGGAGGAAGTATGACATCTAATCGCATTTTTCCTGCAGAGCAACATAATCCATGTGATTCATTTTTCCACTTTAAAGCTTTGCAATGAGGGCAAACCATACTCGGTAACCCGATATCTGTTTCATTCGCGTAGTTAATAACTGGATTACAACTGAAACCACTATTTAATTTTGCATTCCATCGTAAAGTAGGACCTCGTGATCTGAGAGTCGCTTGCCTGCGCCTTTGTGCCGCTAATCTATTTTCACGAATCGTAGGACTTTCAACCCGTGAGACTTCTTCTAATCCAGATCTTTCTGAAGAGTTTCCAGGAGCTGATTGCATTTCGATTACTTCGATGTCATTTTCTGATGCTCTAAGACGCCTCTTTCTTTCCGCAGCAGCAATAGATCTTCCTAAACATGATCGTCTTTTTGGCATTGCAAAGCTAAAAAAAGGGAAATTTATTTATTTGATCTAAATCTCTAGGGGGCAATTAATAATTTATACAATACAATACATATTGCACATATTACTTACCGATGACGTAAAATTAACAAAAAAAGGCACTGATACTACATCACTGACGCTCATCGCATAATTCTCGATGAAGTAGGTTAAGTATAATTCTGGACAATTAATTATTCCTACTGCACGTAGGCCTACTGAATATTCAAATGTCGAAGAGTATGGTTTGTCAGAATCAACGTGTACTATATAATCAATGTTACAATATAATCAAACAATGAATTATTGTATTGTTTATACGAATTCCATATGCTGATAAGAATTCCATAAGAATATTATTAATACAGATGTACCATTAGCAATTAACCAACTCGACAGTTACCACAACAATCATATATACAAATATTTGCGATCGAAGCCGCGGGTTTAAAAAATGCGTTTTTTTGCAATAACTTCGGTTCTTTTTAACCTATCGTTATCAGATAAAGTGGAAAACCTTCCATTGGGTACCTGCTATCAGCGTGCAAAGTTTCATTGAAATCGGTTCAGTAGATTCTGAGATTATATTCAATGCCGGTAAATGTCATTTGTTTATTTACTTGTTACTATGGTAACATACCGATGACGGACACACTACCTAGCGCGTTATATTATAGATTACATTAACATAAACATCTCAACTCTGAATTTGCATAAAAATTACAAACATTACAACTTTAATTTCAATTTTTCAATTAAAGATTCCAACTGTTATATCATTATTTCAACTCTGCATTTCCATTCAACATTTTAATCATCTACCATTGATTATTCAATTCAAATCTCAACCAAAAATTTAAATTCATTACTAAAATTCATCTGTTACAACACTTTAAATAAACTAAATCATCCCAAATTAATTTAACTCCATCTTTTCCAAAACACTGTAAATTACTTCAATCACTTTATTCAAAACAATTTAAATTCATTTAATTCCATCAAAACTATAAATCGATCACACAAAATATAATGTGCATACCAACAACATAACCTTAACACAATACATTTAACATCAATACAAATTTATCTACCATTTTCGTCATATCATGTTATTGTTTACCACAGCTCATTACACAAGTTAGCCAAGTAATTACACCATAAACTAAAATAATTAACAGTTCACTGACTATATATCTAACTGCCATCATCGAAATTTAATCTGATTTTGTACATGCACAATTCATTCTTATTTACATACATTATATTCTCATTTTTAATATAATGCCCCTTTAAATCTGTGTTATTCATTATACCATAATAATCTATAGGATTATTCCTTATTTTTATCTCATAAAACTTGTCAACATTAGTATTTTTTGTCCAGTCTCCCTTGGTATTATTTGTTACAACCAGGTAAGTTACAATATCCCCGTAATCATCATCACCTACTACTACACCAGTTACCCCAGTCTCATTTCCAGGTAAGTCATCACTATCTTCAACATTATCAGCACCATCTGCTGCACTAGTTTCATCACAAGGTAAGTTTTTAATTTTATCTACTTTTTCAGTCTTTAACTTCTCTAACAACTCTTCATAACCCCTATTTAACTTGAAAATCTCTACCTCTCTCTCTCTCTCCCTCTCTATAATCACTTTCCCGACCCCATTTCACTTCCTCTCTCTCATTCCACGCAGAGGGCAATACAACATTATTAAAACTCATCCTGGCTTTACCAGGTACCTTCCAAAAATTAAAAGGACTATTATTTGCAGACCATATGTCTCCCAAATAAACCTTACAGAAACTTCCATTCTCTAACAACACTTGTGAAGCCTTTACTTCACATTTAACCGGGGGAAAATTTGCCACCCATCCCCCATATATACTAAACCTCTCTTCATACCCTTTCTTCAGCTCATCAATACTTACTACCACCCATTCATTACTAACCGCAACTAACCTTCTACTGTCATTCTCACTACCATTACTTAATGTATCATACTTAGATACCTCATTTTCAACTACTTTGTTATTATTATTATTCACCATTATTTCGTTATCATTATTACCACTTAAACTAACACCATTATTATTCGTAATTATCTCCCCATTATAATTATCACTTGTTTTAAAATCATCACTTACCTTATTATCTGTACCTTCGTTATTTTTGTTGTTGTTACACTTACCTGTATCTATTCTCTCTTCCATTTTCTCAATACTTAGTTTTGGTGACTCCATGAACTCATCACAACGTTTATTAAAATTTTCCTCCATTTCTTTTATTTTATCCCCTAGCTTTTTAAAATTACTTTCACTTTTAACATTTACGGCATTGATATCAATCTTGAGTTTGTGATGGTACAATTCTGGTACAATCTTACTTTTATAAAAATATGGTCCAAAAAACCATAATTATTGTATTTATTTCCTAACAATTATTTGGTAATAAATTTTGTAATATTTCATAATCCCTATAAAGTTTTGGTGAGTGGACTATATAATATTTTATACAACGCAGATTGGAATTGACAGGATTTCGATCGCATTCATTGTAAAACTGCAAACATAGCAAAAAACCGTGTGTCACATATAGCGATAACGAGCCTAGCCCTGATGACGTCAGCTGAAGGAATGCATACTTCTGTAAACAACTCGAGGCTTGGCTATATGAACAAAAGACTGGTGACGCAGTTTTGCCCCACCTATGCAATGTTTAACAAAGACTCTGCGTCATTTTCGCCTGGACAGTTAACGGAGCCGGCCGGCAGAGATTCACTGAGTGTGGATTTTTAACTTTTACACCACCAAAAGTGGTTGAATAACTATTCAAAATATCGGAAATGTTGGGGCGGTAACCATTTGAGCAGGTGTCATCGGCCAGGGGATCGTCAATTATGTGCGGCTAAAATCTGCCAGTGTTTTCAAGGGGGGACACTATACGGTGTGGGCCCGAAGATGAAGTAAAACGACCAGATTGTGCACGATGGACTGATCTAAGCAGTACGGTGAGACCTGTCCAAAAAATTGGTGAGACTGGTCCAATATTTATATCATTCAAGTTCATAACTAAATTTAAATGACCAATTCAAAATTTAAAAAATTCATTCAATAAACAATTAAATTAAAATGAGCTCATAAAATAACAAATTTGTACCAGAGAATGAGAGGGGGAGAGAGAGAGAGAGAGAGAGAGAGAGAGAGAGAGAGAGAGAGAGAGAGAGAGAGAGAGAGAGAGAGAGAGAGAGCGTGAACTAAATAATTAACTGAATTAAAGAAATAACTAAGTGCTGGGTTGTGCAAATATTTATTGTTTATCATGTTTAGTATACCATAGTTATAACAAATGTTTAGTTTGGAGGGTCAGAAAATGTAATTATTATTAATGTTTATGTTCAGATAAATGGGACTACGCCCCGAGGCGTAAAACGTGCATGTTTGGCACACTTTTTTTTAATGAATATATGGGAATATGTCTTTTGTGAGTAGTGTTTGAATAAAGGGTAATGTCATTGGTAAAAATTACAAGCAAGAGTGAGTTTATTTCAGGTAATACATTTCGCTATTACTGGTTCGTTAACACGAATCCTGGACCACATAGTAAGTACATCTCATATGTTGTTGTATAGTGAGGCAACATGGCGCCCGAGGAAATATCAAAATAATTGCTTCACAAAAATAATTAATTGGCAGTAATTTGTAGAATCACATTTGGCGCGGCCGAACAGTGACTCGACATAAAACTTAATTTATGTTGAGTATACCTACCAGGAAAGCGGAATGATTGCCTGAAATAATTTCGTAAGTACATAAACACGTGTGTAAGATAGGGTTAAGTTACGAGGTTATAAACCTATATGTGTTTGAGATATAATAACAAACATGAGTACCAATGACAATAAAACTATAGAAATCAGTACAACTGATGTAGATTTGACTAGTGAGATGGATGTTCCATTAACACAAACTAGTCAGATTGACGAGTCGAATATGCTTGCATCTGTAGAGACAGAGAAAGTCGCTACATCCATCTCAACTAGGTCAGAAAATAAACCAGATGAGATTAGTGCAATGATGCAATTATTGTTAAAGTTAGACGAGAAGTTTGATGAACAAAAAAGAGATTCCAATTTGAAATTTGATAAACAGAATGAAAATTTTAATAGTTTCAAAACTGAAATAAAAAATGAAATTACTGAAATAAAAATTGAAATTACAACACAAAACGTTCAAATTAAAAGTGATTTCCATGAGAAGTTTGACGAAATAAAAAGAGAAATTAAAAAACGTAACAATAATCTTAATAAGCAATGTGATATAGTAATTTCAAAGTTGGATGAGCAATTAATCCAAATAGAGAATCAGAAGGTGAGTAGTAGTGAAAATATGACAAAAAACGAAGTACTGATTAATAAAGTAAGTAACAGTGATAATTTGAATAATGAGTTTACAGGTAGTAAGAATGATATGATATTAGAAAATGATAATGAGATTATTGGGAGTGAAAATGGTGTTTGAGTGTGTTGAGTCAGAGAGAGAGCTGAGTGAAAGTACATTTTTAAAATGGGTGCAGGGGTTAGAATTTTCCTTTGATGTTGTGTTAGGGGGTGAAGTCAAGTCTTCACGTGTTTTTAATAAGGACGAGAGTTCCTTAAATTTATATTTGGAAGACGATAGGTCTACAAATAGAGTTCCTTGGTGTTTTTGTGTACCTCATAGGTGGTGCAGTAATTATGAGTTAGTGACCCCTGCATATTTGGAGAGAGAGAGAGAGTGTAACTTGGTGTTATGGTGAGAAATATATTAAGAGAGAAAGTGTAGAGAGGTATTGTGAGAGATATGGTGAGAGAAAGAGAGTAATAGAGATTTTTAAAGTAAATAGAAAGTATAAAGAATTTGTAGAAGGGTTAGGAGTAGAGATGGTGGATGAAAATAATAAATACATACCTTATAGTAAGACTGAAATTGAAATAATAATAGATGATGATAAAAATAATAACAATTACTTACCTTGGGAAGTAACAGGTGTAGCAGTAGAAAATTATGATAGTAATTCGGATGACAATATGACTAATACGATTATAACATATCATACTGATGTAGACAGAACTATACCCAATCGTGACCTGGCATATGATAAATTAATAGGAAATACATCTATTAATGTAAACGAAAAATATAAAATGTTTAATAATTATTATAATGATTATAATAATAAAAGTTATTTAATAGACAATAAGATAAATGGACCTAAGATTAGGATGTTATTCAATGATGGAGGGTAGATTGTTTTAGTGTGTAATGAACATTTAATATATGTGAACAGTGGTTTTGAATTGGACTGCATATGGACTGATTTTGATTAATGACAAAATAATGAGTTTGGATTGTATATTTTTCATTGTTAATATCAATGTATTTATGTATTTTGATGTTGTGTAGTACAGGTAAATTTTATGTACATCATGTATTATGTATTGTTTTAATAATTAACAATGTTAATTAAAAAATTAACATGTTTTTGTTTAACTAAACAAGTGAAAAGTTTAAATAATTGAATAATGAGTAATGACTGAATTAAGGTGGTACAAAAGAAAGTTGTACTAACTTTGTAACTGAAGTTGTAAATTATTAATTGTAATAGAAAGTCTCTAATGAAGTTAAATTATTAATTAATTTGTAATGAAGGTAATTTCTAATGAATAATAAATGATTAAGTAAGAATATATATTTGAATTGAGATGTATTGTTATGAGTAGGTGAGAAATAAGTTTTATAATGCAAGTGTCAATGATTACAGTAAGGTAGAATGCTTAAAAAGGGGATAGTGCCTGGGTGTAAATAAAGGCAGGAGAGTTATTTAATTAAAGTTAATGGGAGTTAGAATTTTTGAAGTAAATAATACAAAGAGAGTATTAGATATTTAGGGACACAGTGGTTAGTGATTATATGTAGAGGTGAGTAAAGTAAAGGTTAAACATTTATTTGTTGCTGATGATGTTTTGTAGTGGGGGTGAGGTGATAAGGAGTGACCAACGTATAGCGTTGTGGCAGGTAATAGCGTAGTTTAAGGGAGTGTTTGCCGATATTTTGGAAGGGCAAAATATTATGAATATATATAGCCAGGTAGGGAACACCCATCTCTATACAAAGACGCGCGGGGCTATAGGATTTATCGTCAGAATGAAATTAGTGAAAGGTGTTTATAATTGAGAAATTGGTGTCATGATAGGTAAATTTGGTGGTTAATTAGAAGAAAGGTGAGTAAGATTATAATAAGTAAAAGCATAGTGAATAAAGGAGTCACCCAGACTAAACAATGATTAGAATGTGAAAGGTTAGGTAGAAAGTTCAGAGTAGAAAAGAAATAGGAAATGAAATAATATTATAATAACATAATATGAATATTAATAATAAATTTGAAATAAATATTATAATCATAATAAATAATTGATGGCTAATTAATGAAAGTTTAGAATTAATGAATTAATTAATTTAAATTGTAATTTTTTTATAATATTTAAAAACTTAAATAGATAGAATGTGTAAATTCTGATCAAGATTAAATATGAATTGACTATTTCAATGTATTAATGTATCAATGTTGATAATGTGTATTATTATGTAAAATGTATTATGTATTAACATAGAAATTTTAACATGATGTATAAAAAATAGTGTGTGTGGAGGAGAAAGAGGGGTAAATATTATTGACAGCGCCAGTTATTAACTGTTAATAATAATAATAATAATAATAATATTATTAATTTCAATAAGATTTTTATTAATTATTTTTTTCTATAAAATGTTTTTCTCCATGTTTGAGTAATATTTGGGAGATTTAGGTAATATTGGGGATTTTATGTGGATTTCCATATGTTTTATTTAAATATTTGTTTCTTTTATAATTACATTAATTATGAAACATAAAGAGTTAATTATTATCGATGGGAATCGAAACAATTTTTACAATTAAAGGGTAGTCCATGAAGAGAATGGCAATTCTATATAATTCTTGTATTCTATATTTCTTGTATTTCAAGCAAACCCAGTGCTTATTAACGCAAACCAGCACATAGCTAAGGGGAACCAGATCAGTTAAGTATAGAGTAATATATCAAGCCACTATTTTGATATTTTTAATTTATTGTTTCAGTGTTTGGTGATGTTATGACGGCGGTCCTGAGCTGGCCAGCGCGTCAGAGCAGGAACGTTACGTGCCTGATTGGCCTTATGGTGTTGGGATCTCGAAGGAGAAGTCCAGTAAGGTCATGCAGGTACTGTCATCGTCATCGGACCACGGGTGAGTTATTGATTTTCTTTTAATATAAATTGTAAGGGGGTTGTGGCGACATATCCTGGCTGATCCCTTTAGGAAGTACGAATGTGTCAATGAAAGTTTTTATGCTTCGGTACAAAATCTTTCATTGAGGGGGTTTTGTGATGGTACAATTCTGGTACAATCTTACTTTTATAAAAATATGGTCCAAAAAAACCATAATTATTGTATTTATTTCCTAACAATTATTTGGTAATAAATTTTGTAATATTTCATAATCCCTATAAAGTTTTGGTGAGTGGACTATATAATATTTTATACAACGCAGATTGGAATTGACAGGATTTCGATCGCATTCATTGTAAAACTGCAAACATAGCAAAAAACCATGTGTCACATATAGCGATAACGAGCCTAGCCCTGATGACGTCAGCTGAAGGAATGCATATTTCTGTAAACAACTCGAGGCTTGCCCGAACAAAAGACTGGTGACGCAGTTTTGCCCCACCTACGCAATGTTAAACAAAGACTCTGCGTCATTTTCACCTGGACAGTGAACGGAGCCGGCCGGCAGAGATTCACTGAGTGTGGATTTTTAACTTTTACACCACCAAAAGTGGTTGAATAACTATTCAAAATATCGGAAATGTTGGGGCGGTAACCATTTGAGCAGGTGTCATCGGCCAGGGGATCGTCAATTACGTGCGGCTAAAATCTGCCAAAGTGTTTTCAAGGGGGGACACTACGGTGTGGGCCCGAAGATGAAGTAAAACGACCAGATTGTGCACAATGGACTGATCTAAGCAGTACGGTGAGACCTGTCCAAAAAATTGGTGAGACCGGTCCAATATTTATATCATTCAAGTTCATAACTAAATTTAAATGACCAATTCAAAATTTAAAAAATTCATTCAATAAACAATTAAATTAAAATGAGCTCATAAAATAACAAATTTGTACCAGAGAATGAGAGGAGAGAGAGAGAGAGAGAGAGAGAGAGAGAGAGAGAGAGAGAGAGAGAGAGAGAGAGAGAGAGAGAGAGAGAGAGAGAGAGAGAGAGAGAGAGAGAGAGAGAGAGCGTGAACTAAATAATTAACTGAATTAAAGAAATAACTAAGTGCTGGGTTGTGCAAATATTTATTGTTTATCATGTTTAGTATACCATAGTTATAACAAATGTTTATTTTGGAGGGTCAGAAAATATAATTATTATTAATGTTTATGTTCAGATAAATGGGACTATGCCCCGAGGCGTAAAACGTGCATGTTTGGCACATTTTTTTTTTATGAATATATGGGAATATGTCTTTTGTGAGTAGTGTTTGAATAAAGGGTAATGTCACTGGTAAAAATTACAAGCAAGAGTAAGTTTATTTCAGGTAATACATTTCGCTATTACTGGTTCGTTACCACGAATCCTGGACCGCATAGTAAGTACATCTCATATGTTGTTGTATAGTGAGGCAACATGGCGCCCGAGGAAATATCAAAATAATTGCTTCACAAAAATAATTAATTGGCAGTAATTTGTAGAATCACAAGTTCATAAAACTTTTCATCAGTATTATCAAATGTTTATTCATTTCGCTAATATTACTCTTTAATTCATTATTTTGTTCTTTCATTTCACTAAAATTATTCTTTAATTCATTATTTTGTTCTTTCAATTCGCTAAACTGCTTTTGTAAAAACTCATCACGTCATTATCAAATTTACTATTATAATTGGTTAAGGTTGGGGTTGACTGAACGCTTGAGCTGTCTACGATAGCTGATTCAGTTAAACTGGGTTCTTTCAACTGGTTCACTGGAGTTGAATGAACTCCCACAGCTCCCCCATACCAGCTGACTCATTCACTTCAACCTCAATCTCTTTATTATCCATCTTTCAAATTATTTAAATTATATAAACCAATCAAAAAATAAAATATTCTAGTCACACACGACATATAATTATAAAATTTTTTTAACATAACCTTTACTCCTATATATATTTATATCTTATTCATATCTCATTTGTTTACCTCAAATAACTCATTCTGCTCTCCAAGGTAGACCCCGTTTACATAAATTTTATGCAAACGTCCCTGTTCGTAGCACCAATTGTAACTATTTTTAACTTTTACAAGGTTACACAAAAACAGCTGTGCTCGCGTCCGCTTTACCGGACGCCATTTTGTAACTATTGCCAACTTACTTACCAAGGTCCAAGGTCTTTTGGGTGAACATGAAAGCAGAATGGTGTTATTGTCAGTAAATAACTTATTCAAATAGGTCAAAATTTCATTTTTATTGACCTTACTGTAGTCACATTTTATCTCTTCTCCTTATTTCATTTCATAAATTGCCAAATACATATGAAAAAATCTAAAAGTACATTAAATGAAGTTTAACTTTTTATGGTCAGATTGTACTATAAAAAAAAATGATAACAAATGTAGAAATAGAATTAAACTTGATAATTGCAAACCAGTACTTCTTGTTTTTTTTATATACTCACACTCTCACACAATTTAATAACCCCACCCCTTTGTTGAGATCTCAATTTCTTTTGTGAACGTTTATGAATTTACTTTTGTTTTTTTATTTAAAATTTTGAAAAAAATCTGTTTACCCCCCCCCCATTTGTTACTTATCTGAAGGTTTTATTCCACGCGTGGAGTCATTCTTGTAGAATCTGGTTGTTTCCATCACTAAAACTTGCCGATACTGTTTTAAAACTGTTACTTTACTTTTTTATACAATCGACACTTGTAGTCATTTCCTGAACAGTGTTTTAATTACATTTTTATACTTTTTGGCGGTGGACCCACACAAAATTTCATCCACGGACTGTTATAACGCCCTACGGCACGAGATTGAAGACAGATCTGATGCAGAATGCTGCTCGCGTATAGTTTTATTAAACACTGATCACGTGGTTCTCCTCCTCTGCTAAACGCTCCACGCTGGCAATATTTTAAGGCTTGGTATACCTAGCCCACATTCCAAGGTTATGTAAACATGGGTTTGGCCCGTGACATGTTTGTGACGTCAGTTGTAACACAAAGCACTGAGGCTTGGTGTTTCTAAAAATAGCTGCTGACTCACTGACTTACAATGTATATCCAACTTTTGACTTCGTATTTTCTGGCCATTTTATTCAAATCATAATCCAGAATTACAATTATTAAAGTACTTACCCCATGTGATATTTTCGGCTACGGTTTGTACCGTCACACCATCTATCTTAAAGTGTTCACACATTAATACAGGAGTGTTCCGTCAAATACTACTGAACCTATGCGGACATCTTGCACTAACGCGGGTTATCACTGATCAATGATCTTTGCAAATTCAGTTAACTGCTTCTATTAACCCTTGATACAGCATACGGGAAACTTGTAGTTAATACCTCAGTCTGGCGTCACCTTATAGAAGAACCTGTTCTGACATGAAAAACTCGCGCAGGGAGTACGCCTTGATGGGACGAGTTTTAGAAGCGGACTGTGTGATCCATCTTGGACTACAGACAGACCCAAATGAATATTGGAGTTCCTGATTGGCTGAAATTAGCAACACGTGATAGATTTTCACAAAGATTAGCTTCAGATCATGTATGACTCTGCTAGAATTTGCAGAAGCATGTAGAGATATTATCTAAAAATGTTATGACTTCTGAAGATAATGTGATTATAGAAAAGTGAATTCAGTTAAAAAAACATGTAAAATTGTATGTTTTGAGCGTTTGACATGTAAGAAATGTAGCACTAAATATGATGCATACGCTTTCCAAGTTTCATTCCGAAATGTTAATTAATATAGGAGTTATTCAGGAAAATACGAATAACACACACACTAAAATTGCACTATACATGAAAGAGAATAAATTTATGGGCATTTTGATACATAACTACCAATCTCTTATTTCACAACTTATAGCTAATTTACAAAAAATTAACAAAAACAATTTTAAACCCGTCTACTAACATCATAAAATGTGTAACATTCATTTATTATGGCTTTTTACTGCATGTTCTATTGCAATATATTAAACATCTTAGCAACATACAACTGGTATTCTGTACCATGCAATATAGACATTCACTTCTATCACACCAACTTACACAAGCGTAACATACCTTCTGTCCAACGGCAGAAACAAGAAATCCCATACAGTGACTGATAGCCGTGACAGGCCCTTTCTGTTCCTTAGAGTACACCATTTTGAACCTGTTCTTTGTAAGAGGCTGTCCTGGTTCTGGTACGACTTCAATAATGTCAAATATTAATATCTGGAACAGGAAAACTAGTAATTTAAATTTCACTACACATTTTTGTCAATTAAAATTCACTGAAGATCATGTAAAACTGAAAACTGAATTACAGAATTAATTAATATTTTTTTGTATCTCCAAAGTTTTGACTTTTCAATAATAAAAGTAAGAGTAAAATTCCAATACACTGTTCCAGCTTATAAGAATTTACTGCTTATAATGATATTTGTCAAATGCATTATATTATTTTTATACTTCATATGACACGAATGTCTGAGATGAGTCTGTAAATATCATAAACAAACTGGATGTACTGCAAACTGAATAAACATTCGAAGGCTATTGTACCTGTTTCCTACTCACTAAGAGGACATAACCTCAAAAATTAGGATACAAATTTGAACCATCCCTTAACCACAAGACAACTAGCAATGTTTACTCAAAGCAATTTTGTATTCACATGAAGGCTCTATGATACAGCAACTTAAAAATGTTTGTACTCAATAACCAATTAGTCTAATTATTTACTTCAACTTATATAAAACTGTTTTTTACTATCGCACACCTTTTTAATTTTTAACATTTATTTTCTTTTATGTTTTTGAAGTCTTCTTCCGGTATGGAACGCGTCAAAAATGTCTTGTATGGCAATGTTTCACTCATATTACAATGAGTATCCTCAGGTCTAAGTGACAAAAACCCCAGCAAGCGAACTCAGTTATATAGTGTAGAAGTGGCGGTGGGTGATCCGGTAAGTGGACCCTGCCCTGTAGGCGTTACGCTGTGTGCATTATTTGTGCGGTCAGTCAACCCGCGTGCAGTCAAACCAGAAAGTAGAGGGTGCCAAGTCATACTAAGCGTGGCGGTTTCTCTGTTGATGTTATCCTTGTGTTTATTAATTTCTATTGCTTCTAGGATCAATCTGTTATTATACCTATTACATGACCTTAATACAGATGCGTCTTCGAAGTTAACCATGTGATTAGTTAAGGCTAAATGCTCAGCAATTGCAGACTTTTCAACTGCTGAGTTCTTCATATGTCTGACATGTTCTTGGACTCTTGTGGAAATCAGGCAGCCCGTCTGGCCAATGTAAACCTTTCCACAACTGCATGGGATTTTGTAGATACCTTCAGTGTTGAACGGGATTCTGTCTTTGATTGGTTTTAAAAATTTTGCCAGCTTCTAATGTGGTTGAAACACTGTTTTAATGCTATATTTCCTCAACATACTGCTAATTTTGTCTGTGGTACCTTTTGCATACGGTAAATATGCTTTACATGAGTGAAACATTGTGATCGAAGACTTTTTTGATGCAGTCTATACCAGAAGAAGACTTCAAAAACATAATGGACACTGGCCATGGAAGCCTACATGAGAATATAATTTATTTTCTTCTTTATTCCTTTAAACAATGGGCTGTAACACCCCCCTCCAACCACTTCTCTGTGCCACTGAATACAATTAATATTTGGAAAAATGGTTCACTAACTGTCCCACATGAAAAGTTTTGTTCATTCACTGGGTTCCTGTACACAAAACGTTCTGATTGCCTCATTGTCCAGATGTCACGTTTTACTCCAACATCTGTTCCTTATATTTCCTGGTGAAACCTAAAGAAAACATACATACGTATGTTGCATGATTGGTGTGCAGACATTTCAATTGATTCTTTTGTGTTTTTACTTTCAAACTGTTATCTTCTACCTTTGGAAACACAAACTGAAGTTGCAGACAAGACAATACAAGTCTGTGTAATCAAAATAGGTTTTCGAATTATCATATATACTTATCGGTCAGAAAAATTGTCTCCACTCGCTGCTGTAATCGTTGATTACACAATTATATAGCAGCATTACAAATGTTTTCTAATTAGTGTTGCGATCAATGAAAGCCTTGTAAACTAGCTATTAACAGCAGATACTGGCTGTGTCATTGTTCTTACTACAGACATTATGTTGTTATTTATGTAATGCTCCACATGCTGTTTTGTTTGTGTGTGTGTAAACATTCTATTGTCCTTGTGTTCCTTTTATTCTTATGTTTAATGTACAGTACTTTTACTGTTTTTAAATGTATTCAGCATATGATTTTATGATTACCATATGAGGTGCTGCCCAAAAGTTCGGGGAATTTGAATGCCACACGCAAACCATTTGTGGTATGTTCCTGCTGGCGCTAAAGTGTGCGAATAGTACCCTTTGTGAATTAGTGTGCCAACAGCTGTGACGGTTCTTGAGTTTCGTGTGTTTTTGTGACATTGTGTTTTAATATTGTGGCGAATTTTATAAATGGCAGATTTTACGGAGCAAAGAACCTGCACCAAATTTAGCTTAAAACTTAAAAAACTGCTTCAGAAACCCATCGCATGCTTGTGGAAGCATTTGGTGACAATGCTATGAGTCAAAGTAAAACTTTTTTGTGGTACAAACGCTTTAAGGATGGACAACAGTCTGTTGACGATGATGAGCGTTCAGGAAGACCATCGACAAGCACAACACCGGAAAACATCACGAAAGTGAGAGAGGCAATTGTTGCAGATCGTTGGGCACAATCGTAGGAATGTCGTACGGGCCCGTGCAATGCATGTTGTAAGACATTTTGGGCATGAGACGCATTGCTGCAAAGTATGTACCGAAACTGCTGAGCAGCGACCATAAAGAACATCGCGTGGCTGTCTGAACTGAACTGAAAACTGCAGCAAGAGATGACCCCAACTTCATCTCCAATGTCATAACCAGTGATGAGTCATGGGTTTATGGTTATGACCCTGAGACAAAGCAGCAGTCGTCACAGTGGAAGTCGCCACATTCACTGCGGCCAAAAAAAGCACGTCAAGTTCGTAGCAACGCGAAGTCCATGTTTATTGTTTTTTTGACAGCAAAGGAATTATCCACAAGGAATTTGTCCCCCCTGGTCAAACAGTCAATGGGAAGTTGTGGAGTAAAATTATTTATTGTGAAGTTTTGAAGCAGCCACGTGAGAGCATTAGGTGCAAACGTCCAGAAAAGTGGATGAACAACAGCTGGGTTCTCCACCACGACAATGCGCCCGCCCATACATCGTTAGCTGTTCAGCATTTTTTGGCTTCCAAAAACATGGTAGTGATTCCCTATCCAACCTATTCGCCTGACCTCACCCCATGTGACTTTTTCCTGTTCCCCAAAATGAAGCTTCACTTGAAAGGCCGTCGTTTTGACACAATTGAGGACATCCAGGCTGAATTGCAGATGGTGTTTCGAACGCTTACGCTTGCTGACTTCCAGCGATGCATGGAATCATGGAAAAAATGCTGGGATCACTTATCCATGCCCAAGGGGACTATTTCGAAGGAGATAGTGGAAACTAGGAGTTATGGTAAGCAATTTTAATTTTATGGGAGAAATTCCCCAAACTTTTGGGTAGCACCTCGTACATATTGTGACAACTTCGAGGCATTACATCTGCTCTCCGGTACCAGCGGATACGAGGCGAGCCAATCAGGGATCAGCAGCCGAGACGAGACCCGGAGACCAACTAACGTGCTCGGAGCGAGCCAATCAGTGATCCCGGTTAGTGCATAAAACCAGCCCCGGGAGAAAATTTCGGAGCACTCTTCATCGCCATGTTATTGGACGCACTTCATCTCCTCTCCTCTCTCGGACGACATTGACGCGGAGTCAGCCGGAAGCAACGGCCGAAGAATAGAACCGGTGTTCTTGCGTCTTCGCCTTCCAGTTCCGCGCCAGCGATGGATTTTGCTGGGCCGGCAGCCGACTCTATAACCGATGCTGAAAGAAGAGGAGGACTGCAGTACGCCACGAAATGCGGGTGCAGCCACCGAACATCTCAGCGCGGCACAACCAACATCAGCCTTTCGCCACACGGTCCTTTTTAGAGCCACCAAAAACACTAGAGTGTATGATTGGCATCATGTGTCATGTGGCAAGCCTTTTGTCCAGTGACAAGTAGCACCCAATGTGGGGCCCCGATCATCTTGCGGATGCAAGGTCCAGCGAGCTACCAGCCGGCACACAAAACAACATGGCGCCCAACAAACACCTCTACAAGATCTGGAAAAGAGCATTAGGCTGGCTACCAGAGAGCGTTCAAGACCCGGGGGGAGTTATGACAACAGCGAGGCATTACATCTGCTCTCTGGTACCAGCGGATACGAGGCGAGCCAATCAGGGATCAGCAGCCGAGACGAGACCAACTAACGTACTCGGAGCAAGCCAATCAGCGATCCCAGTTAGTGCATAAAACCAGCCCCAGGAGAAAATTTCGGAGCACTCTTCATTGCCACGCCATCGGATGCACTTCATCTCCTCTCCTCACTCGGACGACATTGACGCGGAGTCAGCCAGACGAAACGGCCGAAGAATAAAACCAGTGTTCTTGCGTCTTCGGCCTCCAGTTCCGCGCCAGCGATGGATTTTGGTGGGCCGGCAGCCGACTCTACAACCGATGCCGAAAGAAGAGGAGGACTGCAGTACGCCACGAACAGCAGGCGTAGCTGCCGAACATCTCAGCGCAGCACAACCAACATCAGCCTTCTCGCCACACGGTCCTTTTTAGGGCCACCAAAAACACTACGATTGGCGCCATGTGTCATGCGGCAAGCCTTTTGTCCGGTGACAATATGTATAGTTCTCATAAGTCTAATAGTGTTTTTGGAACACTACATGTATTGGGTGTTAAATTATATTTGTCAACACATTTTATTTTATTTTTACTACTATTTATCAATTTCTCACCTGGTATTTCACAGACAACTTTATACAAGGTTTTCAGCACTATAAAAACTGATAAATACAATAGCTACTTTACCTAGTCTCTTGTCAGTTAACTAAACTATTTTAACATAGCGGGCAGTAGCAAAATAATAATTTTAGTCCTACAAATGGGATAAAATATTTGAAGCTAAAATATGATCAGTCATTCCATGAATAAAATTATTACAAATACGTTTTTGTTGTCCCTTTTATGCAATTTATTGGGTAACTAGCTGACTGAGTTAGCAAAAGGGTTAGAAAACATTTCTACTTGCTCAGCATGTAGAATACTTACTTGACCCCTGCTTGTGATATCCTCGCTGTAATTGTAATTTGTACCCAAAGCAATGTAGCCTTTCAGTCCACTCCGTGTACCTTCATATGCTAGACTTACATTCTTTAGACAGGTAACGTGTTCCCAATCGTCTAGTTCCATTTTTGTATTTGGAATAATCTGTATAAACAGAATATTTTTATGTTACAGTTTCTGAGATAATTTACCATACAAACAAACAGTTCTAATAATTATAATACATACACAATAAGTTTGATACTATGGACACTGTATTTAAGGGTGTCCGAGCTGAAACGTATCTCAGAATTGTAATGGTGTAACAATGAACATTTCTCACTGCGTGTTACAAGTAAACATTAATTTATACAATAATTAATAATGATCAATGTGTAAAATAATTAAAGTGAATAATTATAAATAAGTAAATCTGCGTAAAATATGTTTAATAATACTGTAATGGGGGCATTCTGCCCACCGTAATACAGAGACAAATTTTTCCGTATGAAACAGAACACTGGAAAGCATGGAATTTTTCTGCGTGACTTGGCGTAGTTTCTGGCAGGTGTGTGTGCTCAAAATGTATTTTCGTATGGAATAACTGAAAAAAAAACAGCTTAGCGCAGGATCAGCGTAGGTGACACTACACCTTGCAACAGAACAGATGCAAAACACGGTGACTCAGCCCGTGGATGGGTACGTAGGCTTACCGTATAAAACAATACAGCTGTGAATGACTTGTAACATTTCCAGACAACAATACTTATAAAAAGTCTTTTGGCCATCAACTTTTATGCCAAAACGTTCGGTAGCAAATGTGCACAATTCGAGACAGTGAGTCAAACAAAGTGTGACATAATGGAAATACGGCCACGTGTTGTGGACGAACGGACAGAGGAACTCACCAGACAATACCATAATTACAGCACCAACTATAAGTGTACACAGATAAGTAACAGTGTGTGTGTGAGTAAAACTGCAAAATAAATGTGGTTTTAGCGTCTGTGGGGATGAGAAAGGGGGGAGAGAGAAAGCAAGCGCGCTAACCTATCAAAAAGTACTGACTAGCATTGACTATGTCATTAATTATAAGTAAAGAGTATGTAACAGAAGAACTTTTCCAAATAAATTTGTGTACTAATCTTAAGTAACTGAATATAAGGCGAACTGAAAATTTTAACAAACTGATTATAAAGTTTTGTTTGTTTATAATTTTGTTAAAAGATTTTTTAACTTCTTTAATGAACCAATTTTTTAACAGTGTTCATAAGTGGAGTAATTATTAATACAAATATACGTAAAAGTTGAATAAATAAAATCAAATGTTTAACAATTGGTAGCAGGTTTGAATAATAGGTGGGGTGAAACTCAAGTAATTCACAACAATGCTCAGTATACAGAATTCATATTGTTTATATAATTATGGTCACCTTGATCGTCGTATGGTACAGTGAAAAACAAAATACAAGACACAAATAAAGTCACTAAAAACCAGCTTTAATTATCACAAATACAGTTTATAATCGATTTATACAATAATCTGAGAAAAATTTGTCCACACGCAATAATAATGTCAACTAATAGAGTCCCACACAATTATAAAACAGATAACACTTCGCCACAATACTTCGAACCTCACAGGAATAAATCGCCACTAAAACTGAAACTAAGCGTTGTTCAATGCTTATATTTATACCCCGCTGAGATTCCATAATACGCGTCAACACTACTACAAAACACTAAGTATAACTGCTTGCAGCCTTGAACACAGTGCGGGTAGACCGTTAAAGTCTGAAACAGTCTCGGCTACGGACGTGTGACAAGTGTCATCTAATTGTCCTTCATCTCAAAGGAGCAGCAATATGTTGTAATCTTCTTTACTCTTTCACTTTTAATTACTTACCTTTTTTATACCAAGGTTAGCCCAGAGTTCGTGTAAGCGTTTATTTGGAGAACAGAAATTAGGTTATCTGAAATAAATACTTGGAGTCGATTTGTATTCAATGAATTTAGTTTTATTTGTCAAATTCAAAAAATAAATTGATATTTAAATCACATATTGTTTTACTCTCCATTTACACAAAACATTCTTCACCCTCTTCTCCACGTGTTCCTATCTAATTATGATACAACATACTGTTGTTTTTTTTTTATAAGAAGTTATCAATTCAACATATTAAAAAGAAGAAACAAATATTGAAACTACAAATTATTCGGTATACCTTAAATTTACTTAACATAAACCAGTGCTTATTCGTCATATAATTCACACACACACACACACACACACACACACACACACACACACACACACACACACACACACACACACACACACACACACACACACACACACACACAATTTCTTTAAATTCCCATTTTAAGTAATAGAGCTCTTTCAAAATTTAATAGATAGCTAGCTAACTGGTCTGTCATTTGAAAGTTATAAATGTGTTTAAGAGGTACTCATCCTCTGGACGCCGAGTGAAGTTTCCAAAATGGCTAAGCGTCCCTCTGCGCCCGGCAACTTGGTATCCCATTGGCTGGCGAACGTCTCGCAGCTTCCCGTCATCTTGTATAAGGCGATAAGGAATTCTTGAGCGTGACTTTCACATTGTGAAAAGGCGGCACACTCGTGCGCTCGTAGACATTCCCAGACTCTTAATTGCTTTTATCTCGCTCGGCCTGACACCGAGCTAACCACAAGGTGTTAAAAAATCAAGCTTTTGTGATCAAAAAAATGTTACCCAGTCGAGTTGGCCCCAGTTTATTACAATTATTATGAAAAATAAACAAAAAATAAACCCTCAGCCTTATTTGCCCCGTTACAAAGTACGCCGGGCTCCACTGGAATAGCCGAGAAACACGTAATATGATTTAAGTTATTTCTAACGTCACCTTGCCTTAACCTAACCTGTGCTCAATGAGTTCACTTAATGAACCTGAGAAAAATTCTTACAAGTGAAAAATTATGGTTTTAAATGTTTTGTTTCAATGGGGACAGTGAAGCAGTTTCCACATCCCACCTGTCAAAATGTTGTGGCGACAGACTTTTTGTCTTTTTGGGGGTTTTTTGTATTGGTAAGGTAAGTATGGGGGTCTTCTTGTTTATAAACTTACAATATCTATACAAAAAACTGTTCTGTGTCAAGAACATGGAATAATCATGTTTTACAATGCTTCGAAGGACATTATTTTTAGGACATATCTTTTAGAACATTCTTAGAAATACTTCCATAATCAGATATCCTTTCACAATACTAAAAGATGCAGACCTAATAACACAGAAATATAATGGAAAAGATAAGACATACTTATCAAAAGAACATAAGGGAAGTACAGTATGAAAAAAATCTTTCACAATTAAGAGACAGCATTGGAATCATTTAAATGTTTTATAATATTTAAATGAAAATTATAAAATGATTTTCATATATGCAATTTTGAAAAAAAAAGAACGAAAGATACTAATCACGATTTTTTAAAATAATACAGGGTTATTCAGAAAGAATGAACTGATTTCATAACGCAATATTTTATTAAGGAAAAGTAATACAAAATTCCAAACAAATCACAAGTATTCTATTCATAATCAAGTTTTATTCCTGTCTTAAAAGTGTTAAAAAGAATGAAACAATTTCATGACGCAGTTTTTCACTTCTCAAGCATTGTCATGGAATGAGTCATTGACCATTTGAAGGAGGAAGTTTCTAAGTTTCGAATGGCTGCCACACGAGCGCTGTAGTCACGTCATATCGTAGGCAACGCTTGTTTATTTGTTTACACTCAAAATGGTGAACCAAAAGCAAAAAGCATTCTGCATTCCGAGTGCCCAAAAACAAAATCAGTTGTCACAGTGCAACACGATTTTCGAAGGTGATTCGACATTAATCCTACCTCTCCGAAGAACATTCGATGGTGATTTCGACAGTTTGAAGAGTTTGGATGTCTGTGCAAAGGAAAAAGTCCAGGACAGCCACGAATTTCAAAGGAACAAGTGAAGAGAATTTGTGCTGCGTTTGAATGGAGCCCACAAACCAAGCTAGCCATGAGCTTGCAATCCCATAACCCACTATCTGGCGTGTTCTACATTTGAAACCACAAAGACTGCAGCTCGTTCTGGCACTTATCAATAACAACAAGAGGAAGCGAATGGAATTTTGTGTTTGGGAAACAAATCACCCACATGAAAGAGATTCCCCTAAGGTGAACATCTTCTTTACTGTGTCTAAGGACAAGGTTTATGGTCCCTTTTCTTCAAGGGAAACACCGTTACAGGACAAACCTATCGCGATATGCTTCAACAGTGGCTCTTCCCAATACTGCAAACAGATTTAGATGATTCATTTTACAACACAATGGAGCACCGCCCCATCGGCACTGGATGGTTCACGCTTTTTTGAATCAAAAAGTGCCCCAACGATGGATAAGGGGCCCCAAAACCTTGTTCTTTGTGCTTGGCCTGCGAGATCTCCAGATTTCAACATATGTGATTATTTCTTGTGGGGATATGTAAAAGATAGAGTTTTTTCTTCCACAGTCACCCAACACTACTCACCTCGATGACCTTCCAGATCGAATAACAACAGCTATCAACTCAGTGGATCAAGATGTTGCTACATGTCTGGGAAGAATTCTCATATCGCCTTGATCTTGTCCATGCTACAAGTGGTGACCCCACTGAACACTTGTAAGACAGGAAATAAAACTTGATTATGAGTAGAATACTTGTGATTTGGTTGGAATTTTGAATTACTTTTCCTTAATAAAATATTGTGTTATGAAATTGGTTCATTCTTTTTTAATAACCCTGTATATTCATATATTTTATATAAATTTATAGCCAAAATTATTTAATTTACTTTATTATTAGAATTATTAAAGTCATGTGTAAATCCTCTATTCAGACTGCTTGCTTCCTAATATTCTTGCTTGACATTTCAATTCCTAGAATCTGGTATTGTCTTCAGAAACTATATAACATAAAACTGAAACGGCCCCCGAAACTATTTACAATTTTTTTTTATAAATTAATTTTTTTTTCAGAGGTTGTTACTTAATTTTTAAAACTAGGCACTTGTCCTAGATGAAAGAAAAAAGTACTGGGCCCAGCGTGACAGGACTTGCAATAAAACAATCATATAACAGTAACAGTAACAACATTTTATTGGCGTTTTCTTTTTATAACATTATTATACCATCTGAGAGACAACTCTTATAGATGCATACATATATATTAATACTTGTATTCCAATAATGAGAACTGGTGCTACCCCATAACAATAGGATACCCTTACTACGACTGTGATTAATTTACAAAAGATATATTCACACCCCTTTTACAATAATATGTCTTAATCATTATAATCCAATCTGACAGCAATTAATCTTAATTATTCAATTATTTAATTTAATACATTTAGTTAGTCAATTGAATTACTCAACCAATGAATGTTAATTATAGAAAATCAATTAACTGTGCACCTTCTTTAAACTTTTGAGACATGAGTGATCATATTACCCCATATCAGCACCAGTGCTTAGCTATATCAAACATTACAGACATATATTGCGACAGTACAAATAAGTGATGTACTGAGCATGGAATATAAAAATTTAAATTTACTTAATAAACTGTAAATAATTAATAATATATTAGAAATAAGCATGTGAGGGATTGCAAGCTTGGCTCAGACAAAAATATGAACAGGTGTTTCGACCTGAATCGACGTGCACACACACACAAATGTAACTGAAAGTGTGTACACCAGTATTTTGCTAGTGTGTGTGAACGCAGGTCTCTGCAGGCGAGTTTGCCACCCCAAGATGAATAATTGCACAATTACTGTTTTTCCGTAATTATTCATAAACTAGAATTAAGAATTAAAATCCAAAAGCACCAAAAAATGTAAATAAATTTACTAAATACTGTGTACGAAAACCACGCGAAAGTGACACACCGTACGAGTGTAATAGTGAAAAACTGTGTACAAATCGAAAGGGTTAAGTTGCAATGTCCAAAATTACAGTGAACATGTGTTGTAAAATTAGTTATAAGATAAGTATAAGAGTATACTTACAGGACTCTGCAATTCGCAGAAATATAAAAAATAGCGAATTTGACAAAGAGTGGGGGAACTGAAGCCAGAGACAGTTTCTAACATGTCAATTTCGGATCACTGCAGGGTGTCGACCAAGACATGGGTATAAATAGGACACGCAAGCTGCAGTGGTTCTCTTTCTTGAATCATCCACGGTGCAGCAGGAGCTTATGCCCGTCAGCACGGCGTATTTATTTTTTTTCTGTAACCAGTTTAAATTTGCCAGTTACGTACAAATACGTAACTAAGCTGTAAAGACAATCATTTTAATTAATAACAGCACTACTTAAGAAGAGCCATTAATGATTCGACGCTGGACAAGAGAAGAGTTCCAGAGAGAGATACAACGCTGGACAAGAGGAGAGTTCCAGAGAGAGATACGACGCTGGACAAGAGGAGAGTTCCAGAGAGAGATACGACACTGGACAAGAGGAGAGTTCCAGAGAGAGAGAGAGAGAGAGAGAGAGAGAGAGACAGCCGACGCTGGACAAGAGGAGAAGAGAGACAGCCGACGCTGGAGGCGAGACGAAGACGAATACCGATGGAACAAAAATGATCGAGTATGATTGACGACAATAAGGTGATAGACAACTTATTCATATCTTAATCATACAAAGAATTCAAAGACAGTTAAAGACATTAATATTTTATTTAAAAATAAGAGCAATGTTTCTTGTATAGTAGAGTTAAAATCATAGATGTTTTAGAAATACGATTAACGTAACAAGAGCTCAAATTAATATGATATAAAATGATTACAAAGCATTTAAATAAAAACAATTAGTATTTGAGAAAACAGTACTGAGAAACAATAACTATTAATATTTTGAGTACGTTACAATATAGAAAAAAAGATTTAAAAATTGATTTTGAAACATATTAATAGACTGAGTAGTCTGAAAATGAGATTTATCTTTTATATAACAATTAGTAGCATAGAATATTTAGTCAGTAAGGATGTATATATCTTAAGCCTTACGGCATAATAACAAATAATAACTAATGTTTTAAAATCGATGTCAGTGCCATGTGCACATATTTTTTTTATAGTATCAAATAAATTTTAATTACCGTTTCAAGTTACATAGAGTTCTTATTGCAGATACACCTGACACCCAATTTAAATGTTATATTGTTTAAAGAATTTGTCAATCTTGAACGTGAGATCGTTCACGCCTATTTATGTGTATGTAACGTTGCATAAATTTGGTGCTCCAAGATCGTGGGGCTCCACAAATTTAAATTAAATTAAATTTGCAATTTATTACGTTGCATAGAATGGCGCCCTGCACGTGGGGCCCGACATGCCTAAATTTATGTACAAAAATTTGTGACATAAATTGTAGCTCATGAATGTATGACCCGATCCCCATCATTTAACTATTAAAATTTTTTTATGTAGCTAAATGGTTGCTCTAAAAAATATAAAGAGTGTGTTAAATGAAAAATGTATAATATGTAATTATTATTTATATTAAACAGTAACTGAATGTAATGTTAAATTGTTGTGTAATCACACAGCTGGCGCCCACAAATAATATTGTTGTCTATGTAACAGGTGTAACTGTAATGAGTATTAATAATAACTATTAATAAAAATACAGAAATACATAAATAAGTAGGGAACGGTTATCAATAATAATTTTTAAAGAATTACTACTAAATAAATATTTTAATAATACTTCAACATGACGACTCCAGGAAATTTAGACGTCGAAGGATTCCAGATGATGATGCGTGCCTGGGTCAATGAATTAAGCACAAAACAGACAGAAAATTTAAATAAACAGACAGAAAATTTAAATGCTAGAATAGACGAATTAAAAGAATCTAATAAGAAACAAACAGAAAGTTTAGAAAATAAATAAGAGCTACAGTCCGAAAATTTTAGACACGACACTATAAAAATTACAGAGAGTTTAGAAGAGTTAAAAATTGATAATATTGAAATAAAACAAAGTATAATTGACAGTAATGCGCAGTTAACTGAAAAAATTGTTAATACAAACAGACGTATTGACACGATCGCAGAAAATGTCTGTGGAATAATTAATAAACAAATGGAGCTAATATGTGAAAAGATAGTATGTGAAGAATTCATACAAATTGAAAATACATGTGTAATTACTAAAGATAATTATAAAAAAGTAATTAACATTAAGGAGGAGAAGCAAATAAAGGTTAATAAAACATACCTTATTAATAGCGATATTCCAAGTGTGAGGCACACACACAATAGTAAATCACACAAGATGACACAATTGAAACACATAAGACACCACACTTACGGAGATAAATATCACTGTAGGCCTAACAAGAAGCGTAGTAAGTTATCTAGACGAAACACTACGCAAAATTGTGGTAAATATGATGTTAGATATACGCACGATAATTATAATAACGATAATTATAACTGTAAGTATGAAAACTACAGAGGTTATCATAAACGACGTATGAAGAAACCGTCGACAACTGTTCAGGTAAGTTCACTCAACCAAACTAGTGACGAGAGAATTGAGAAAGAGCGAAGCATTTGTAACGAGAGAAAGAGGGTAGATTTTAAGTGGCCGACAGGCAAGATGAAAACATTACCCTATAAACAGGTGACTTATACGATCCAAACAAACGTTTACAAGGTAAGTATGCACACAAACGTCGCAGCTATGCAACGGAAAGGTAACGAGAGAATAATACAATGGAATGCGGACGTTGTTTACACGAGGGTGAACACAATGAATTTCCTGTGTACAACAACCTATTGTTATAATGAGGGGTGTCAGTTCAAACGACACACCGAACAGAACTCAAGGCAAATGAAAATAAATAATTATTTTTAAATGAGAAAAATAATATTACTATTAATTATTAATAATAATATAAGAGGGTTAATTAAGAAATGTATTAGTGATGGTAAGGAATGCTATTGTAGAGAAATGTTTAAGAAAGTAATGGTAAAAGATGTTATTGTTGTTGTTAATATGAAGAAATGGTAAGGAATGTTATTATTGATATGTTATAAATATGAAGAAATGATTAAGATGAGCAATAATTGCCATAATTGTTAGAACGACTGATCAAGCGAACACTTATTGAAGATACAAGGACACAGAAGAAAGCGAGAGTGAAAAGTCATAAGGGCAGAGACTACTTAGGGTTAAGGACTTCGAGAAAAATATCGTTGTTTTCCAAGACAGTTCCTCTGTAACCGATCATGCGACACACTACAAGCTAAAAGAGTATTCTGTTACGGAAGTGTATTTCAAGAAAGTAGTAACGATCAGAAAGGTAATGTTAAAGAAATGTAATAAAAGGTAATGAATGTTAATGTATTGTATAAGTAATGTATTAGATAAAAGTAATGTCATGTTAAGAAAAGAGCTAAGGAAGATTAGAAGCGAAGGTAAGAATGTATGAGTTAAGATAATGTAAAATTAAGGACCGAATGTACACACATAAGTAGGACAGAACACTTTCATCGTATATGATGAGATACAGAAGAAAGAAATTGGTAAATTCCACGCAACGTCATTTAGGAAGTTCTACACATGAAAACAGAGGTCAATGAAACCAGTCAAATCAGCTGTTTGTAAAGCCACCCTACTACAAGGTCGCGAGCAGTGAGCGTACGAAGAGGGGAGGTAAGACAGTTGTATACACTCCAATTAAGGGTGAAATGACGAATATTATTCTTTATTATTTGTTATTTTTTTTTGCAAATAATAATAATAAATAAATTAAAAAAAAATATAATAAATAAATTTATTAAATTTTTTGTTTGTTACCAAGCAGAGGAATAATGCGACAGTACAAATAAGTGATGTACTGAGCATGGAATATAAAAATTTAAATTTACTTAATAAACTGTAAATAATTAATAATATATTAGAAATAAGCATGTGAGGGATTGCAAGCTTGGCTCAGACAAAAATATGAACAGGTGTTTCGACCTGAATCGACATGCACACACACACAAATGTAACTGAAAGTGTGTACACCAGTATTTTGCTAGTGTGTGTGAACGCAGGTCTCTGCAGGCGAGTTTGCCACCCCAAGATGAATAATTGCACAATTACTGTTTTTCCGTAATTATTCATAAACTAGAATTAAGAATTAAAATCCAAAAGCACCAAAAAATGTAAATAAATTTACTAAATACTGTGTACGAAAACCACGCGAAAGTGACACACCGTACGAGTGTAATAGTGAAATAACTGTGTACAAATCGAAAGGGTTAAGTTGCAATGTCCAAAATTACAGTGAACATGTGTTGTAAAATTAGTTATAAGATAAGTATAAGAGTATACTTACAGGACTCTGCAATTCGCAGAAATATAAAAAATAGCGAATTTGACAAAGAGTGGGGGAACTGAAGCCAGAGACAGTTTCTAACATGTCGATTTCGGATCACTGCAGGGTGTCGACCAAGACATGGGTATAAATAGGACACGCAAGCTGCAGTGGTTCTCTTTCTTGAATCATCCACGGTGCAGCAGGAGCTTATGCCCGTCAGCACGGCGTATTTATTTTTTTTCCGTAACCAGTTTAAATTTGCCAGTTACGTACAAATACGTAACTAAGCTGTAAAGACAATCATTTTAATTAATAACAGCACTACTTAAGAAGAGCCATTAATGATTCGACGCTGGACAAGAGAAGAGTTCCAGAGAGAGATACGATGCTGGACAAGAGGAGAGTTCCAGAGAGAGATACGACGCTGGACAAGAGGAGAGTTCCAGAGAGAGATACGACGCTGGACAAGAGGAGAGAGAGAGAGAGAGAGAGAGAGAGAGAGAGAGAGAGAGAGAGAGAGAGAGAGAGAGAGAGAGAGAGACAGCCGACGCTGGACAAGAGGAGAAGAGAGACAGCCGACGCTGGAGGCGAGACGAAGACGAATACCGATGGAACAAAAATGATCGAGTATGATTGACGACAATAAGGTGATAGACAACTTATTCATATCTTAATCATACAAAGAATTCAAAGACAGTTAAAGACATTAATATTTTATTTAAAAATAAGAGCAATGTTTCTTGTATAGTAGAGTTAAAATCATAGATGTTTTAGAAATACGATTAACGTAACAAGAGCTCAAATTAATATGATATAAAATGATTACAAAGCATTTAAATAAAAACAATTAGTATTTGAGAAAACAGTACTGAGAAACAATAACTATTAATATTTTGAGTACGTTACAATATAGAAAAAAAGATTTAAAAATTGATTTTGAAACATATTAATAGACTGAGTAGTCTGAAAATGAGATTTATCTTTTATATAATAATTAGTAGCATAGAATATTTAGTCAGTAAGGATGTATATATCTTAAGCCTTACGGCATAATAACAAATAATAACTAATGTTTTAAAATCGAAGTCAGTGCCATGTGCACATATTTTTTTATAGTATCAAATAAATTTTAATTACCGTTTCAAGTTACATAGAGTTCTTATTGCAGATACACCTGACACTCAATTTAAATGTTATATTGTTTAAAGAATTTGTCAATCTTGAACGTGAGATCGTTCACGCCTATTTATGTGTATGTAACGTTGCATAAATTTGGTGCTCCAAGATCGTGGGGCTCCACAAATTTAAATTAAATTAAATTTGCAATTTATTACGTTGCAATATGTATACATAAAATGCAGCCTTCCTCTTGTACAAAGTATTATTAATGACGTTTATCACTGAAGTTACAAACATGTGTCCATGAAAGTTCTAATGTCTCTTTTATCATTATAAATTTAACAATTTTTGAATATTATATATATGTCCCATGTTCCATGAAATGATGCTGTGTGATGTAGTTAAATTTAAATTGGAAATTTCCCACCTGGATTTGGAGAACGAAAGGCAGCTATGAATTCGATGATGAAAGATTATGATGATGGTGCTGATAAGTGAAGAAGAAAGTGGTTACATGCTGAATGGTTGTCTTTCGGGAACTACAGGTTCTCCCTCTGTGGCTGGCGACGTGGGGAGCCATTTACTGTCGATCTATTTCCATGATGACTGCTGGTGTAGGTGCCATCATGTCAGCTGTTTCCCATCCCTCGACGGTCTGAGGACCCTGAGACCTTTTAAAAGTTTAAATACTCATATACAGTCGGAAAGAATAAGTTACAGTTCAAGTCGCCAGACCACAAGCGAGCACTTCGGAAGCTGAAGAGAAAATGAAGAATGAACACGCGTTTTACCAATGCACAACGGTAACAGAATGGTAATGTTGAAACAGCTGTTACGAGGCTGCTATCTGAATTTCGACAACACACACTGCGGTGCGCTATCGCTCTGGTCGACTGAGTTGGACCGAAGTCCATGCCCTTGGCACGACTATTCGAATATGCCGACCACTTCGGCACACCCTCACCCCAAAAGGGCAACATGGTTGCCCCAAATTCAAATCAATCGTAGCCACTTGGCTGTACTATAATAACCGTCACTTGTGTCCCGGCTGCTTGGGAAGTATTGTGTTGATTTTAATTTAATAACTCTACTTATTTTTAATTTTAAAATATTTCCCCCATGGACAATTATCATTCACATTCCACACTCAAAACAGGGCCATAAAAAAAAATTGATACTTATCTCTATTTTAATTCATTCTACACTTAACCAACTCGTGTAACTCCCTGTTTTACCATAATTAATATTCAACAAGTCTGACCAATTTTATCACAGATAACATCATCACTTATTTGCACCACAAACAACCATTCAACACCACATATCAAGACAACACAGAAAAGGAAGGACTTGATTAGCCTCAAGCAGTCTCAGGGTCCTCTAGTGACGCGAGAGATTGGGAAACGCCAACTAGAGAGAGAGCTCCACAAATCCACAAATGAAGAAAACACACAATGACCATACACAAGATATATACCACAAACGTAACACAGAATACCATTCAACGCTCCAACAAATGCAATATAACACTCAACAAACAATTATGATTCATGAACTGGCGCTTAAAAATAAATAATTAAATTTCAAGAATTCCATAAATAACACATCACAAAATCTCCAAGTCAACTACCGAGATACCTGGCCCAACCATGACCGCACTCTTTCAAAATAAAATTAAACATCTATATCTCTTACAGGGTAACTCCCATATCATGAGAACATGGCTCCATAATTGATCACCATGAGTGGAAACACGTCCTAACTGGAAAATAATTCGATTGCCGGATATGCTGCAAAACTCAAGCGCACACTGAACAAGAGCCAACTGGACACCCGACTCCAACAAGGTCTGAGCAAACCTGGGCAGGCAACAAACTCTCACAATACCCCAAAATTCCCCAAAAATAACGTAAGCCACCTGAACACAAGCGTTAATGTGTGTGTGTGATCCGCACAACTATAAATATTACTTCTGGTTTACAAGTTATTATCAGTCATATGCAATATATATATTGTAACGTAACAGAAATGCGGTCCTCGACGTTACATAAATAAAATAATAAAATTAGAATAGGGAAGAAAATATTTTAATTTCCCACACTTATAAAAAGGTCAGAAAATAAACCCATAATTGTTTGAAAGTAATAAGAATGCAAGGTAATAATAATAATAAAAGATAAGCATATAATAATGTCAATAGTAATAAACCTCAAGGTTCAGTGAGAGGTAAATAACAGACATTGACACATATTGTAAAAAAAACCAATATTGACTATTTCAGAATAATTGATGTTTTTCAAAATAGACGAGAATGAGTAAATAGTGTATGACCTAAGTTACTCAAAAATACTTGTTATGAATTGTATGATGTTATGTTGTTATCATGACCGTGATGTTATATTTTGTGTTATCATGTGAAAGTTTTCCTGTTGATAGAATATCAGGTAATTAAGTAATATGTATTATTCATTTACCGTTGTAGAACTGTGGTTGAACTCAGTTATTGAGTATTAATTAATTTCATTTTTATGTGTTATCTATAGGTCAAGATAAAGTTGTTGTAGATATTATAAAGATAATTATTTTGTATACATGTACGTAGATAATAAGATGATTATAATTGTAAACTTGGATAAAAAGGCTATAATTGTTAACAATGTACCAAAGGAGTTTAATACCACCATATCATAAAAAGATAAAAGGTTCTATAATTTTACAGATAGTAACAAGTTAAATTCAGAAGTAGATCAAGGTATAATAATAGGCCTAACAACCAATAACATTATATAATAAATCAGATCAGAAAGGTTAGGTAAAGAAATTAATAACAAATACTAAATATAATCTAATGAGTTAGTAGAAATTAATAATAAATAATAAATAAACTCAAACTAAATAAATTATGGCAATGCCATAGCGCAATGATACCGATAGGTAATGTTTAGTAACGGAAAAATAATATTTATTAAAAGAAACAGACTAAGAGTGAAAAAACGGCAAAATATATATGAATTAGTCAACAAGCTATAAATAAGATTATATTCAGATATAATGGAAGTTTAGAAAGGAATTATTTTGATGAGTGGAAGAAGATTGTATGAAATGATTATAATATAACACAATATCGAATAAGAATGAAAAAGAGGGTTGCTATGGACAACAAAATAGATAGAATTTGTTGATTTGATTATTGAATTTTTTGACATGAACGAGGAGAGTTTAACTAAGAGAGATGCTCAATAAAAAACTAATTTAATTTAAAATACTAAGTACAGCAAAAGTTACAATAAATGAATGATAAATTGCAATAGTTTGGTCAAATAACCATTAACCATATTGTATAATTGGATAATATAAAACGATATAAAAAGTAACTAAAATTAAAGGAAGAACTTGGATTGCCCAATTCCGGATCATGAACAGAATGTTAAATTGATGAAGTAACAAAACCAGAGAAATAACTACCTGCATAAAGATATAATCCTCTAAAACAAACGAAACTAAAATAACCACCAAATTACATTGGAACTTGCAGTTTACACAATCCAATAGAAAAACGTATTTGGATTCAAAGTTCGTTGAAGCACGTAACCACAAACTCGGACATTGGTGAACAAAAGGAGCGGTATTTCTGCACCAACCAAGGACCAAGATTTCCACCTTTATTTCAACTTTGGAGACAAGACGGACGAAGATCATTTCATCTGCATTCGCTACTGAACAAACACTACCAGAGGTTAGCCGTACACAGCCTCATCGAGTTGCGATGTCCGGCGGACGGTAAAGCAAAAATTATTTAAATATTATTTAATAAAATTTAACTCTATATTGTAATACCTTGTATTCCTATTTATGCATTTTCTGATCTTCCCAACAGTTGAAAGAACCTTCACGCCCTGTATTTAAAAGAAGTATAAAAACCATAACTGAATTTAATATAAAACCTTGAGCCGATCGATAATCGATTAATTCTGACTTATAGCCTTTTCGTATCTAAAGTAAGAGAACAATTTTGTTGGATATTAAATATTAAAAACTAATAAAGAATCATTTCAGAATTTCAATATCTTATCATTTATGTATGATTTAATGGAGTGTGAATAAGAAATAAGATAGATAGAGAGTATAACCAATAATAACCATACGCGGTGGGTTAACCTACAAAATTCCCTTGTTTGGGAACCACAGCGCCATTCGCGGACTTCTCAGGTATTAAAGAGAGGAGAATTCAAATAAAAATTTCTCTCATTCTCTTCAAAACAGAATAGGCTTGAGCGGAATTTTTGAATAACACCCTACCTACATAATTTTCACTCACATCAACACCCTTATATTAAATAGAGAGATAAAGGAGATATAATTAACAATATCACAACATCTACTAAATTAAGATACATAATAAATTGGTGAATACAACAGAGGGGTTTAACACAAACACAAGGGGGTAATTATAAATTGGCGTCCAACAACGTGAGGCGTTAGAGAAGGATAGATTATCAATATAAATCAACACACGAACGAGGTACGAACGAGACGTACGTACCCGGTAAATTATAAATTGGCGCTCAACTAGTGTAGGGCTTAAGTTAAGTAAAACCATAATTATATAAATATTACTTAACTAGAGCAGGCAACTGTTGGAGACAAAAAATGCATACCAGAGGAGTGTCTAAAAAGATGATGAAGGAACGAGAAACGGAACAAGAAATAGAAGTAGGCACAGTCAGTGAAATGGAACAGCAGACAGGCGATGAAGAAGAAACTGAAGTAATTAGGGATACGGAAAAGGAAATAATAGAAGAAGATGCTCAAGGGGACCAAATAGATAAAGCGGGAGCCAGAGAAGCACCAAGTTGGCAGGAAATGATGAAATTCATGGCAGAACAATTTAGGAAACAGGAGGAAAACTCAAAGAAAACAAATGAGGAAAATTTAAAGAAAATAAATGAGGAAAATAAAGAAAACTCAAGGAAACAAAATGAAACCTTGAGCGAAAAATTCGATAAAATAGACGAAAATTTTAAGAAAACAAATGAGGAAATTAAGGAAACCTCAAAACTAATGAACGAAAGGCTCGATAGGAACAATGAAAGCTTTATCCAAATTAACGAACGGTTTGACAGGAATGATGAGGGTTTAAGACAAATGAAGGAAGAGATCCTACAATTAAATGAAGAAAATTTAAGGCAGATTAACGAAAGAATTGAGAATATCCATGTAACAATTAACCAAAAAGTGGACAAAAATAATGAGGAAAGGAAACAAGAAATAGCCGAAACAAAGGAGAAGTTAGAAAAAACCAACGAAACAGTAATACAGGTCCGTGAGGAAATACAAAATAAAATTAATGACATAGAAAATGACAATACAACAATGGTCGAAGGAATCCAACAGGAGACTGTAGAAAAGTATGAGAAAATTAAACAAGAAGTACATCAGATACGGGAGGAGAATAAGGAAGGGATTACACAAGTACAGACTGACATGAGTGAATGACTGGAAAGAGTATATGGTAATTTAAACAATGTGGAAAGCCAAATTAATACGAATAAAAATAAAATTGAGGAAATCAGTAGACGCGAATTACAGATTCAAGAAGTGGATTCATGGCGGAATAGAACATGCCAGCATAATCATATAACCAACCACGATAACCGGGAGTCAATTAATTTTCGAAGTTATAAACGTAACCCTATGGAGTTTTTGAAAAGGTTGGAAGAAATAATAACATGAAATAGAGAGAACCGTTGGAGTATAATATGGGGTATGATTGATGATATGTTTAAGGATACGTACAACAATTGGTGGACGGCGGTGCGTCCGGATATACAGGACATGACAGAATTCAAAAAGCAATTCAGAGAAAAATATTGGTCGGAGTCGACCCAAAATATGGTCAGGAATAATTTGAGCAACGGTCGATACGAGGCAAACGTAGGACAGTCTCCTACCTCATACTTCCTTGGAAAGGTATGCATGGCCCGTAATTTAGAGCCCAGAATTCCGGAGGAGTGTTTAGTAATACAGCTATCCTACCATTACAAGGAAGGAATAAAGAACGCTCGTATGTGTAGCCAAATTAAAACTATTCCAGCCATGGCAAAATTTCTGGAAAATTATGAACATGAAACTCATTATCAACGGAACCGAGTACTAAATTCTAAATACCATAGATATAATGGCAATGACCAACTACCAAATTCCAATAGTAATAATCACAATCAACCAAATCAGAATATTAACCCGAATAGAACACAGAATAACCACCCAAATAATAATCAGAGGAATTATAATTATCGGGGTAATAATCATTATAATTACCGCGACGGTCGTAATAATAGAGGAGATGGGGACAACCGACCCAATAACTACAGACACCATGTAAATTATATATACTCCAGACCTCAAAATAATCAGAGACGGTATTACCCAAGGACACACCAGTATAACAATTATTATAATCAGTCACGACGTGAGGACGAATGCCAAAATGAAAGAAATTATAGGGCAACTCAGAGGACAGACACGAGCCATTACAGAACCAACCTCAGAACTCACCGGAAAATAGAGAGGATGAGGGAAGCCCTCATTTAAACTAATAGAGGCAGTGAGAACTGAAGAATACCTATCACTGAACCAATATCTTGGGGACCAATGACCGATAACTAGACATACAAATGACAATACCATAACTATAATCACCAACCATTATTTGAAAAATATTAGGGAAGACTTATTGGAAAAGGATGATAATCATGTACACAGTAATAATAATAATGAAATTATATATGTTATAACTAAATTAAATGGAATACAATCGACAATTATGATAGATACGGGATCCAACATCTCGTTAATAGATAGTACCGAACTGGAAAAAATCCAGCGAGAAGGCCAGTTACCTATACCCACCTTACCTGTGAATAATGTAATAATAACTGGAGCCACTGGACGGCAAAATAAAACTGTTAAAAAACAAGTATCGCTCGACCTCACCAATAATAATGTAACAATACCAATAGGGTTCTTAGTCGCAACGGGATTACCGTTCAACGTACTGATTGGATGTGACATATTACGACAACATTCAGCAGTAATTGACTTAAATAAAGGAATAGTATCATTAAAATCCGAAGAAGGATTATGGACAGCAGAATTGGTAGACGCTAATAGAACCGTTCCAGGTAACGACAAATGTCAGGTCATAAAAAGTTATTTTTGTAAGAACAATAAACTGCAAGAAGCAATCCAATATGAGGACGACGATCCAGAACTATGGCAGAGTAAGTTGGAAGAGATACGAGAGTTCCAAAGAGAAAAAACTTGTCAACAAATAAGTACGGTACAGGCCGAAAATTTAATTAAAATATACAATAGATACAAACACATATTCTCCAACGCTCCAGGTAAAGTTAAAGGCTACCAGTGTGAAATAAATTTTAAGGAACCGGTAGACTTTCGTAGAAAATCCTACCCGATAGCATATTCAATAAAAAACGAAGTTCGGGAAGAAATAAATCGTATGATCAAAGATGACATAATAGAATATAGTCAATCACCCTATACCAGTCCCATAGTGGCAATCCCAAAAAAGAACGGAAAGGTGAGAATTTGCCTGGACGCTAGGGAAATAAATAAAATGATTATAAACGATAGGACTTCCCCTGGCGAGATCGAAGAAATCTTGAAAAAATTTCACGGCACCAAATACATTAGTACTTGGGATACGGTATGCGGATACTGGCAGGTTGAGTTGCATCCAAATAGTAGAAAATACATGGCGTTCCTTTTTGACGGAAGGAACTATCAATTTAAAAGGTTACCTTTCGGATTAATTAATTCTGTTGCTATATTCGTGAAATGTATGGATCAGATATTGGGACAAGAAACTCTACAATTCACTACAGTCTACGTAGATGATTTACTGATAACATCTTCTCATTGGGATGAACATTGCGAAAGGGTAGAACAAGTACTGAGAAAGCTGTCTGAGAATAATATAACTCTTAAACTGAACAAATCTAAATTTATTGCTAACCAAGTAAAGTTCTTAGGTTTTAATTTGACAGAGATGGGTATATCACTTTCAACAGAGAAAGAAGAAGCAATTCAACAGTTCCCTACTCCAAAAAACAGAAAACAGTTACAATCCTTTCTTGGAATTTGTAACTATTACCGCAAATTCCAAGATAATTATTCAGAAATAACTGCTAAATTCCAAAAACAGCTATCATCCAAGGACAAATGGGCAGGGGGACCAGAACAAGATAAAGTTCTACAATTAATCAAAGAAAAATTTCTAGAGACTGTTATGTTGCACCACCCTGACTTTAATAAACCCTTCTATCTAAATTGTGATGCAAACAATGTAAGTTTAGGAGCCACTTTATATCAAGAAGATGGAGAAGGACATCACATGGTAATTAGTTTCGCCAGCAGAGTGCTAAACAACTGCGAACGCAACTATAATGTCACTGAAAAGGAGTTGCTAAGTGTAGTATACGCATGCAATAAGTTCAGAACCTATATACTTGGATACCCAGTGACCGTAAGGAGTGATCACAAATCCATTTCATTCCTAAAACGATGTAAGCTCAGTCATGGTCGATTAACTAGATGGGTCCTTGCACTGCAAGAATATCACATTAATTGGGAATATATACCTGGAAGGAAGAACATAGCAGCCGATATCTTGTCCCGAATAAACATACAAGACCAATCGTTCGATGGAGAAAAGTAACAAATTGCTAAGGTGTACAATATTATTAAGAGTAGAAAGGATTTAGAAACAATAACAAACGAAATTAATCAACATCAAAAAATGGATCCCAAATTAATGAACATACGCCAGAAGGTGCAAAATGCTGATGAGATTATTACAAAATATTACTGTATACATGATGATAGACTATTTATTAAAGTTACCCCTAATCAAGAAAACTGGAAATTAGTAATTCCAACAGCTGTGGAAAATAAATTAATCTTAGATTACCATATAAGATATGGACACATGGGAGCCATAAAAATCGTTAAAGCCCTGGAAGAACAAGTGTACATAAAGAATATAAACAGAAAGGTACAAAAATCAATTCAAACCTGTCACATCTGCCAAATGGTTAAATGTAACAATGAGAAGAAGGAGGGAGTAATGATTCCCATTACATCCAAACATAAAAGTATTCCTGGACATATGTGGACCGTTCCCACGCAGTGGAGGGAAGCATAGATATAAATTTATCATTATTATTTTCGACCATTTTACTAAATATACTAATCTTTACACTATCAGCAGAGCCACTACCAAGAAAATTCTGGAGATAGTCATTGGACATTACATACTAGAGATTGGTAAACCTACATCCATTATCACAGATCATGGTACGAAGTTCAAAGGAAATAAATGGAGGAATAGTCTTCTAAAACATGGTATTAGAACATATAAGACTTCAGTCTACCACCCCAGCAGCAATCCTGCAGAGCGAGTATTGAGGGAGGTTGCCAGGATACTCCGAACTTACTGTCATGACCAACAGAGGAGGTGGCACGAATGCTTGTTACTTACCGAAGAATTTCTCAATATATCTTACCATCAATCCATTGAAAATACACCGTATACGGTAATGTTTGAAAAGCTTCCACCTAGGGAAATCCAGGATATCATCAATTTTCCAATTAACCCAGAGTATCAATTTAAAAACATTAAATTTTATAACCGAGTAATGGAGAAGGCAGAACAACAGAAAAAGAAGTATAAAAAGAATCATCCAAAACCAATAAATTACCAGGTTGGTGAAAAAATATTAATAAGAAATAGAGAGTTACCCAGTACTCTAGAAGGAATAACGAAAAAATTATTATTATTATATACAGGACCCTATGTAATAACAAAAAATAATAACAATAATACTTATGAAATAATGAACCCTATCACGAAAAAAATTAAGGGAACATATAATCAAGAATCTATAAAAAAATATCATGAAGAAACACCATCACCAATCATAAAGGACTGACAAGATGGACGAAAATATATGAAAATAAAAAACCACAAAATCCAAAAGTATGTAAGTACAACTTACTAAATATTTTGAAACAATAAGATTTAATAAAAAACCACAAAATTCAAAAGGAAGTAAGAACGTCTTACTATATGGTTATAAAGAAATTATTAAGAAGATTTAATAAAACCCTCAAGATTAAAAAAGGAAGTAAGAAAATATTACTACATGTTTACAAAGAAATTATTCTAAATATTTAAGAATAAAACCCCAAGATTAAAGAATTTTATATCAAGAAGGACTTATACAAAATGATTAAAAAACAATATGATCTAAGATACATGCCAAAATGCCAAGCGAATCGAAGAACAAAATAAATAATTGTTTATGACCAGTATAATTTTAAATGAAAAAAGAAAAAATGTATGTCAACATAATTAGTGGTAATGTGACCAGACAAAATGGTAAAATAAGAACAATGGATAATTTAATGACTATAAATACACTGAAACTAAGTAATGATGATAATTAAGTCAATTACAATTTAGAAATTCTTGGAATTGAGAATAACCAATGAAGAGATAATACTTAGAATTGCTGTCACAAAAAAGAAGATCAAAGATAATTACAAATAATGACTATCAAAAATATTATCTGAAAATAGTTAATGAAAATAAGATGGAATCACGAAGTATGGAATATATGAATAATTAAATATAAAACGCGATAGCGTAACGAATCCCCAAGATGTTTATTATTAATTAAATAAAAAGATTATTATGATATTATTATATTTTTTATGGCTAGATGAATTTCAGCAGTACTATATTGAAGTGTAGTGTGGGCAGCAGAGTATGAAGCCAAACAGTGCTTCTCTGAACTGTACCAGCTCACATGATAGGGAATGTTAGGGAAATTGAATATTTAAGGGATATTAGAATCTGATGAAGCCTTCTAAAGGTGAAAGACGGTTTAGGCTGTAAGGTAAAACTTTACGTTTTTACTTATAAAAAACTTAGTGTTCCGAGTCGTCAATACCTATAGTGATATTTAGTTAAGTAACGGACACGTCATGGACAACGAAATCCAAGAATATTAGAATCGCTGCGAAGAATGACATCAGATTCCAAAAAGTATGAAGGAAGAAAACAGAAGGAAGATAGCTGACAGAAGAATAAAGGAGAAACGCATTGATAGCAGTAACTAGCAATAGGAGAAAAGTCAAACTAAGTTTTACTGATTATTGTGACCAATCATTGACAAGTAATGTTTAAAAGAAACAAGCCAAGAATGTTAATATGATTAATGAACTGTCATTAAATAGAAAAAGGTAAATACAAGTCCAAAATGTCACGTTCAGAATTCCATCATTGACCATTGAAATTAATATGAAGGTAAGGAGGATATTCAAAGGCATGGAAAAGATAAGTTTACTTGACCTAAATTAAATTCAGGTAAATTAAACTTTTTTAGGAGGGGAAGCATATGTAACGTAACAGAAATGCGGTCCTCGACGTTACATAAATAAAACAATAAAATTAGAATAGGGAAGAAAATATTTTAATTTTCCACACTTATAAAAAGGTCAGAAAATAAACCCATAATTGTTTGAAAGTAATAAGAATGCAAGGTAATAATAATAATAAAAGATAAGCATATAATAATGTTAATAGTAATAAACCTCAAGGTTCAGTGAGAGGTAAATAACAGACATTGACACATATTGTAAAAAAAACCAATATTGACTATTTCAGAATAATTGATGTTTTTCAAAATAGATGAGAATGAGTAAATAGTGTACGACCTAAGTTACACAAAAATACTTGTTATGAATTGTATGATGTTATGTTGTTATCATGACCGTGATGTTATATTTTGTGTTATCATGTGAAAGTTTTCCTGCTGATAGAATATCAGGTAATTAAGTAATATGTATTATTCATTTACCGTTGTAGAACTGTGGTTGAACTCAGTTATTGAGTATTAATTAATTTCATTTTTATGTGTTATCTATAGGTCAAGATAAAGTTGTTGTTAGATATTATAAAGATAATTATTTTGTATACATGTACGTAGATAATAAGATGATTATAATTGTAAACTTGGATAAAAAGGCTATAATTGTTAACAATGTACCAAAGGAGTTTAATACCACCATATCATAAAAAGATAAAAGGTTCTATAATATTACAGATAGTAACAAGTTAAATTCAGAAGTAGATCAAGGTATAATAATAGGCCTAACAACCAATAACATTATATAATAAATCAGATCAGAAAGGTTAGGTAAAGAAATTAATAAAAATTAATAATAAATAAACTCAAACTAAATAAATTATGGTAATGCCATAGCGCAATGATACCGATAGGTAATGTTTAGTAACGGAAAAATAATATTTATTAAAAGCAACAGACTAAGAGTGAAAAAACGGCAAAATATATATGAATTAGTCAACAAGCTATAAATAAGATTATATTCGGATATAATGGAAGTTTAGAAAGGAATTATTTTGATGAGTGGAAGAAGATTGTATGAAATGATTATAATATAACACAATATCGAATAAGAATAAAAAAGAGGGTTGCTATGGACGACAAAATAGATAGAATTTGTTGATTTCATTATTGAATTTTTTGACATGAACGAGGAGAGTTTAACTAAGAGAGATGCTCAATAAAAAACTAATTTAATTTAAAATACTAAGTACAGCAAAAGTTACAATAAATGAATAAATTGCAATAGTTTGGTCAAATAACCATTAACCATATTGTATAATTGGATAATATAAAACGATATAAAAAGTAACTAAAATTAAAGGAAGAACTTGGATTGCCCAATTCCGGATCATGAACAGAATGTTAAATTGACAAAACCAGAGAAATAACTACCTGCATAAAGATATAATCCTCTAAAACAAACGAAACTAAAATAACCACCAAATTACATTGGAACTTGCAGTTTACACAATCCAATAGAAAAACGTATTTGGATTCGAAGTTCGTTGAAGCACGTAACCACAAACTCGGACATTGGTGAACAAAAGGAGCGGTATTTCTGCATCAACCAAGGACCAAGATTTCCACCTTTATTTCAACTTTGGAGACAAGACGGACGAAGATCATTTCATCTGCATTCGCTACTGAACAAACACTACCAGAGGTTAGCCGTACACAGCCTCATCGAGTTGCGATGTCCGGCGGACGGTAAAGCAAAAATTATTTAAATATTATTTAATAAAATTTAACTCTATATTGTAATACCTTGTATTCCTATTTATGCATTTTCTGATCTTCCCAACAGTTGAAAGAACCTTCACGCCCTGTATTTAAAAGAAGTATAAAAACCATAACTGAATTTAATATAAAACCTTGATCCGATCGATAATCGATTAATTCTGACTTATAGCCTTTTCGTATCTAAAGTAAGAGAACAATTTTGTTGGATATTAAATATTAAAAACTAATAAAGAATCATTTCAGAATTTCAATATCTTCTCATTTATGTATGATTTAATGGAGTGTGAATAAGAAATAAGATAGATAGAGAGTATAACCAATAATAACTGTACGCTGTGGGTTAACCTACAAAATTCCCTAGTTTGGGAACCACAGCGCTATTCGCGGACTTCTCAGGTATTAAAGAGAGGAGAATACAAATAAAAAATTTCTCTCATTCTCTTCAAAACAGAATAGGCTTGAGCGGAATTTTCGAATAACACCCTACCTACATAATTTTCACTCACATCAACACCCTTATATTAAATAGAGAGATAAAGGAGATATAATTAACAATATCACAACATCTACTAAATTAAGATACATAATAAATTGGTGAATACAACAGAGGGGTTTAACACGAACACAAGGAGGTAATTATAAATTGGCGTCCAACAACGTGAGGCGTTAGAGAAGGATAGATTATCAATATAAATCAACACACGAACGAGGTACGAACGAGACGTACGTACCCGGTAAATTATAATATATATTGTAACGTCTCGCGGGTAAACTCTCAGAGTAATAGTAATTTTACGTCTGTTTGTACTCTTCGAAAATCTCGCTTAATTAAGAGTCACAGAATTTATTTTTTTATGTTATATGCTTTCAAAATCGAGTGTGTGTGATTATGCAAAGATTTTCTTAAATTTTATTTACGTGAAATCAACACCGTTGTTTGACAGTAGTTAGGAGAGAGAGTGCCAAGAGAATTACTCTCTTAGTATACGATTAATTATTTCAAATTTTTCCGCTCGTGGTACCAGCTGACTGCTACGTTTACGAACACGTTTGAGGTTAAAGTGACTCCAAATGGTACGTAATAAATTCTGGATGTCCGTTCTCTTCTCGGTCTTCTGACAATCTGTAACTAACTACCATCTACTGAAAATAATACACATTTTTATTATTCAAACAACAAGGCATTCCTTGAATTTATTTAGTATTTTTTATGGTCTCCCAAAACATAAAGGGATAATCGATTCTTACATAAAACACAGAGTTAGTTCGATCTTATTTTTCAAACATATAGCATATAACAAATATTTTTATTTAAATTTTAATAACAATAAAGAAATAATGAATTAATTTCCCAGGGTTATTTTAGAGTTTTTTGTACTTTGAGAAAGTCAGAAATGTATATGGGACAGTACCAAGCTTTACATAAATGATTTTTAAATTTTGTACTATTTATATTATGCAGTTGATTTGTTGACCGCTAGAGCGCAGATTAAGTTTCTTCACAGATAACAACAACCACTAAGCATCATGGCGGCAGGAATGTTATTAACAAAACTATGTTTTGCTGTTTTTGGTTTAACAAAAATAATAAAGTTTATGTTCACCTCTTTTCCAGAAGTATTTAAAGAGATTGTGCTGTTTCTAGTGTTATAAGTTTATAGTTGAGGTGGAATTTAGTTAAATTTTAATAGGTAATGATCTCACCAACAATGTCGAATTTCGGTAGGCTAGGCTTGGAAATCGAAGGTTGATGTTCTCAAGTTTTCATCAATTTGCAGGCGTGAATTATTCTGTTCGAAGGAGGTTTAAGATGTAGTGGATATCACTCATTAATTTTATTAATTTAACACTGATTATTTCGAATGGTATTTATAAATTTCTTAAATTTTTATAGACATTACACTTTTTAAACTGCTCACTTCCAATATATTTGAACAATTGAATTATATCTTGTTAGTTAGTTACTCTTAGTAACCAAGAATTTTTATGGTTTTTTATTGGCTAATCTATATACCTTTTAGTATATAGGCTATTAATAATTATAATTTCATTTCTTCTTTTTAGAAAAATAATCCTGTATAGATTTTATTTATAATCAAATTTAATTTATTTAAGGTTTTTCTTTATATTTTTCCTTAAACTTGTACACTGGTATTTTATATTTTAATCCCTTTTATTTTGATTTATTTATGCTTTATAATTCACTGAACGTATCCTTACTCTAAACTATTTTTTACATGCCATCTTGCTAACATAGTATTATTTGATATTATTATCATTTTATATATAACCCTGGGTTATCTTATATTTAAACAAAATATTTATATTAAACACAAATATTATTCCTAGGTACAAAACCTTTGTGGCCTACACAATATAAAATTACAAAAAATACAAAGCTGGTAAACAGCAATATAGTCCACTGCTACAATATTGATTTTTTTTCATCTCCAACACAAATCTGAGAGATGCTCTTTTTAAAGGTTCACACTTTCACCGAGTACACTATGTTCCACTTTGTACACTGCACTTTTATTATTTATTATTGTTTACAGTGTTTTTGGGAGTACAAAGTTTTTCATAGCTTGGTACCTAATCCCCATTTCTGACTTTAGAAAATGGGTGATTACTGGTTTTAACTGGTGATTATGTTGTCCTATTTGGGCAGGGGTTATGTAACATTACAATATATAGGCGATCTTAAATTAAGTCCCCTCTCTTGAACTAATTATAACACAATTAACACATAAAACACAACATTAACATTGTATAAATTTATAAGTACATCAACAGTAACACACAACCACCAATAAAATTTTTGTTCACTCTCATTTTCTCAAAAGACGCATGAACACATACATATATCATGACTTCAGCCTCCAGGACAACCCCCCAAAAAAATTTAAATTTTAATTTTAATTCTTTGCAAAATTCCCCAAATTGCTTTGCACGTCCTGTCACACACAAAAACCACACTCTGCTACCATTGAAACGGCCCCCAAAACTATTTACAAATTTTTTTTTAGTGGTCGTTACCGTACTTAATTTTTAAAACTAGGCACTTGTCCTAGATGGAAGAAAAAAGTACTGGGCCCAGCGTGACAGGACTTGCAATAAAACAATCATATAACAGTAACAGTAACATTTTATTGGTGCTTTCTTTTTATAACATTATTATACCATATCATTTCATCTGAGAGACAACTCGTATAGATGCATACATATTGTAACGTAACAGAGTTGAGGTCCCCAACGTTACATAAAAAATTGAATTAACTATGGTCAAGGACCATACCCCGAATTAAGGTTGCTCAGTAATTAATGCATCTGAGAAGCACCTCAAATCAAAAGATGCAATAATAAACGTTGAATATAAAATACTATACCAATTAATAGTTAATATAATAAATTGTGCTTGTTTTTATACTGTAGCATGTTAATGTTCACAGAATATTTATGTTATGTTTTGAGTATGGTAAGAGTGAACTAATGTTGTTTAATAGGAATACTTAATCAATGATAATGTTTGTATTTATGTTAAATTTGTCTTTAGACAATCCAGTATAGTTACCTGTGTTAGGCATTATACTAAGTTTTAAGTATTGTCTAAAATTGAATGATGAAGTTGTTTTAATTAATGTTTGTAAACTTGGCCAGGAGGGCAATCAGTGTTTAAGGTTTGACAAGTAGTTCTGATAATTATATTGTAAACTAATGAAGGGTTCTAGGACAAGTTAATTAATGTAATAAAGTAAAAACCAGGAAATTAAAATTAATGTAAATAACCATTAATCAATAATTAAGTGTACAGTAGGTCAGGTAAAGAAAATTAAGTTTAAAACCCAAACAATATTATAACAGTTGTAAGAAAACCTATAGGGCTAAATTTAATATTTATGAAAGGAAATTAATACCATTTTAAGAAGCCCAGTCCAATGAAACTATAGTAAAACATATACTGTTTAAGAAGGAAGGTTAGGTGAGAATTTTAGGTAATTTAGTATTATTCCAAGCATGGAGTATTTCATTGAAAAAGAGTAGTAATATTCTATAATTCTGGCTCTAGGATATCTAATTTCATCCAATGACAGAAAAAGTGGTTGTTAAGGCAACTGAAATGTACAAGAGTTGTTTATATTGAATCATTGGTTCCGATTGTTACAAGCTATTGAGTTGAGATGGGCAGACACATTTAAAAAGAATGAATGATAAATTTTGAAGAAAAAATGAATCTAAATTAAAAACCCCTATTTGAAACTAATTCTATAATACTACTGATGAGTAATAAAACCAATTAGACTTCCAAATTATAACTGAATACATTTAAAAGAGTTGAAAACCCCTCACCTCATTCACCAGAATAATTCCGCTGGATTCGGTATTAAACCGATTTCTCCTATAACCAGAAGATTAGTTGAGAGAAATAAAGGCCGAAACTAACGGAATTATTGAGAAGACATACGAAGATCTCGTTTTGCAGAGTTAACCTTCACTTGCAGAAGAAGCTGGAATACTATTTTCATTCCACCGTGACCGACAACTATCAAGATCTTAGGAGAAGAACAGCAGTTAGAAGAGTTCCTGAGAGCTTCCCTGGATACTACACCATCAATTTTATTAAGGGCCAAAACAATTTTTCCTGGATGAACGTAACTTAAGCTGAACATCTTCACTGTTTACAGACGTCCAGTGCCAGTTTGAGTTCTGCCAACCCGGTAAAAAACAACCTATTTTAAATTCAATATATTTAGAGTTAATAATTTTGTTTTGTAATACTTGAGTAACCTTAATTTTGCATTTTACCTGGCCTTACTAATGGTTCAAAGAATCTTTACGAACCCTGGGATAAGAAATATTTGTTGTTATATTTAATTTGTATAAGTCAAATGAACTTGTTCAATTTTATTATTTTGGAGATAACGGTGACTGTGAAATAACATATAAAATTAATAAAGGATCTTTATTGTATGAGATAATGTTTTAAGTTATTGCAGAATAGATACTATACGTTGTAGGTGGAATAATTTACAATAAAAGGTTGATTCAAACCCGATGAACGGCTAACCTAGAAGCACGCTTAATACAAATAACAGCGCTAATTGCATACAGCTGGTGGAACGGGAGATTGCCGAACTAGCGTGTTTTCAGTACCAAATCTGAATAGAATTCTCTAACATCGAGGGACTAGGGTTGACGAGAATACTCAATACATTCAGTCAATACACTATATATATCGTTGTTATTGCTACTGAATACTAAGTTAAACCTATATCGTAATACGATTATAAGTAAAAAGAACATAATCATAATTATATTTGCCTAATAATATATTTTCAGGAGGTTTCAGCTGTAACAACCTAATAGATGCATTCATTAATGACACATTGATTAAAAACAGGTAACAACATTTTAATTGTTACAAATTGCCACCTTCAACGTGTTGATTGACGTTGATACACGGGAGTCTCATATAAGTAAATAAAGTAACAACATAAGAGTCGTTACAAATTGGCGCCCAACGTGGGGCTGAATTAAGAAGGACTCCCTTATAACACGTTTTATATCAAATTGGCGCTCAACGAGTGGGCTTTAGTTAAGTAAAAAATCGTATTAATTATTACTTAACTTGAGCAGGCAACCATTAGAGGCACAGGAATGCATACGAGAGGTGTTACTAAAAGGATGGAGAAGGAGCAAGAAACGGAAGAGGATAGACGGGAAGAAGAAACAGAGGTAGTCACAGACACCGAAATGGAACAACAGGCGAGCAATAAAGAGGATGCCCAAGGGGACCAACCAGATAAAGCGGTAACCAGAGAAGTACCAAATTGGCAAGACATGATGAAATTTATGGCAGAACAATTCAAGGAACAGAATAAACAAACTAATGAACAATTTAGGAAACAGGAGGAAAACTCAAAGCAAACCAAGGAAGAATTAAACAAAAAATTCAAAGAAAACTCAGAAAAGCTAGAAAATAAAATAGACAGCATCAAAGAAGATAATAGACAAACTAATGAAAAAATAGACAGTATCAACGAAAACTCAAAGAAACAAAACGAAATTTTGAGTGAGAATTTAATCAAACTAATGAATGAGAAGTTTGACAAAAATAAAGAGGAAAATGATGAGAATAACCGGAGGATAAATGAAAGCTTAAACCAAATTAATGAAAGATTTGACAGGAACGATGAGAGCTTAAGGCAGATTCTGGAGAATACCAAACAAATGGATGAGAAAATTGAAAACCATAATAAGGAGTTGCGGCAAATCATCAATGAACAAGGCCTAGCGTTGAGGGAAGTCATCAATGGAAGTATTATAATTGTCAATGAAACACGGAGCAAAGGCGTTGATAGCTATGAAGTGGAAGTGAGACAGAAAATAACCGAAATTAAGGTGGGTCTGGAAAAGACAGATGAACCCATCATGCAACTCAGAGTGGAAGTAGAGACCAAAATTACTCAAATAGGAAACATACAAGCGAAGACCCAAGAAAAATTTGACGGGATACCAATTAATATAACCGGAAGAATAGAACGGGTTCATAATGAAATAAAGACACTGAAAATAAGACAAACGCGTAAAAAGAAATTAATAAATACACGGGAAGGATTGGAGATGATTAAAAGGGGATTGGTTCAGCTACATAATATACCAATTACGGAAAACAGAGAAGTAAGGCAAGTGAGAAACTTTAAACGAACCACACTTGAATTCCCACATGGACTAGAAGGACCAAAAAGGCCAAAACTAACCGAGGAGCATGGAGTACTTATGGAATTTATGTATGAACCATTAAAACAATTAAGAAACAGTACAGAAGAATCAGTTCAAAAGACGATGATGAACTTGAACATAAATGACAATTTTATAGTGACAAGATGCAAGAACCAGATGATAGGGAGATACGTCACAAGGACAGAAATAATTCTATACGCTAGAGAAATCCGAACAATCAGTACAGAGGAAATAATGGACCACGGTTAAACAGATTCCAAACAGAATATAAAGAAAAGGGACGGATTTTATGGATACAGGATCAAGCAAATCCAAGGAAAATAATGAAGAAACAATAAAACCCCAAAATTCAAAAAATGAAGTAAGTTCACCTTACAAACAAGTATTTAAGGAAACAATTTATGAGCTAGAGAAAAAAAAGAACAAATATTTAAGAATTATCCGTAAGAAAGCCAATTAATAAATGTCAATAAAATAGCCAAGTATTGGAGAGGAGAAGTGTATAATAGAAGGAAGAATTAATAGGAAGAAATAATATGATCTGAGTTAAAGTACAGTGAATAATCCCTAGAGTATTATTATTATTAATTATTTTATTGAAGGTCACATGATGACTACCTTGCGAGGTTTATTAATGAAGATTGACTGTAGAATATTCCAGCAATCATTTAACTGGGCAGAGATGATGTTCCTCTGATCCCAGAAGATATGTAACGGACGACGGTATTTGGTAAGCCGATAGAGCACCACCGATTCGATTCCAGTTATAATGTTAGGGAGGTTTAGGAAAATTAAATATTAGAGGGAAAACTCACAAATAAATATAGATAAATAAATAAAACCAGATCCAAAATGTATAATTAATAAAGAATGTCACGAGAATGATTATAGAAGTAAGATTTAAACTTGGGAAATAATTGATTTTAAGAAGGAAAGAAGAAATAATAGTAATACAACGGATAATTCTGAAATAAAAAAGTATTATGAATAGGAGAACCAATTGGTTAGATACAAGTTGTGAGTTTATTTTTTACTAAACTTTGTTAAGACAAAATAAACTTCTTTCGAAGGGGGGGGGGTGTTATGTAACGTAACAGAGTTGAGGTCCCCGACGTTACATAAAAAATTGAATTAACTATGGTCAAGGACCATACCCCGAATTAAGGTTGCTCAGTAATTAATGCATCTGAGAAGTACCTCAAGTCAAAAGATGCAATAATAAACGTTGAATATAAAATACTATACCAATTAATAGTTAATATAATAAATTGTGCTTGTTTTTATACTGTAGCATGTTAATGTTCACAGAATATTTATGTTATGTTTTGAGTATGGTAAGAGTGAACTAATGTTGTTTAATAGGAATACTTAATCAATGATAATGTTTGTATTTATGTTAAATTTGTCTTTAGACAATCCAGTATAGTTACCTGTGTTAGGCATTATACTAAGTTTTAAGTATTGTCTAAAATTGAATGATGAAGTTGTTTTAATTAATGTTTGTAAACTTGGCCAGGAGGGCAATCAGTGTTTAAGGTTTGACAAGTAGTTCTGATAATTATATTGTAAACTAATGAAGGGTTCTAGGACAAGTTAATTAATGTAATAAAGTAAAAACCAGGAAATTAAAATTAATGTAAATAACCATTAATCAATAATTAAGTGTACAGTAGGTCAGGTAAAGAAAATTAAGTTTAAAACCCAAACAATATTATAACAGTTGTAAGAAAACCTATAGGGCTAAATTTAATATTTATGAAAGGAAATTAATACCATTTTAAGAAGCCCAGTCCAATGAAACTATAGTAAAACATATACTGTTTAAGAAGGAAGGTTAGGTGAGAATTTTAGGTAATTTAGTATTATTCCAAGCATGGAGTATTTTATTGAAAAAGAGTAGTAATATTCTATAATTCTGGCTCTAGGATATCTAATTTCATCCAGTGACAGAAAAAGTGGTTGTTAAGGCAACTGAAATGTACAAGAGTTGTTTATATTGAATCATTGGTTCCGATTGTTACAAGCTATTGAGTTGAGATGGGCAGACACATTTAAAAAGAATGAATGATAAATTTTGAAGAAAAAATGAATCTAAATTAAAAACCCCTATTTGAAACTAATTCTATAATACTACTGATGAGTAATAAAACCAATTAGACTTCCAAATTATAACTGAATACATTTAAAAGAGTTGAAAACCCCTCACCTCATTCACCAGAATAATTCCGCTGGATTCGGTATTAAACCGATTTCTCCTATAACCAGAAGATTAGTTGAGAGAAATAAAGGCCGAAACTAACGGAATTATTGAGAAGACATACGAAGATCTCGTTTTGCAGAGTTAACCTTCACTTGCTGAAGAAGCTGGAATACTATTTTCATTCCACCGTGACCGACAACTATCAAGATCGTAGGAGAAGAACAGCAGTTAGAAGAGTTCCTGAGAGCTTCCCTGGATACTACACCATCAATTTTATTAAGGGCCAAAACAATTTTTCCTGGATGAACGTAACTTAAGCTGAACATCTTCACTGTTTACAGACGTCCAGTGCCAGTTTGAGTTCTGCCAACCCGGTAAAAAACAACCTATTTTAAATTCAATATATTTAGAGTTAATAATTTTGTTTTGTAATACTTGAGTAACCTTAATTTTGCATTTTACCTGGCCTTACTAATGGTTCAAAGAATCTTTACGAACCCTGGGATAAGAAATATTTGTTGTTATATTTAATTTGTATAAGTCAAATGAACTTGTTCAATTGACAATCGATATATTTTTGTATAATCGATTTGATAATATTATTATTTTGGAGATAACGGTGACTGTGAAATAACATATAAAATTAATAAAGGATCTTTATTGTATGAGATAATGTTTTAAGTTATTGCAGAATAGATACTATACGTTGTAGGTGGAATAATTTACAATAAAAGGTTGATTCAAACCCGATGAACGGCTAACCTAGAAGCACGCTTAATACAAATAACAGCGCTAATTGCATACAGCTGGTGGAACGGGAGATTGCCGAACTAGCGTGTTTTCAGTACCAAATCTGAATAGAATTCTCTAACATCGAGGGACTAGGGTTGACGAGAATACTCAATACATTCAGTCAATACACTATATATATCGTTGTTATTGCTACTGAATACTAAGTTAAACCTATATCGTAATACGATTATAAGTAAAAAGAACATAATCATAATTATATTTGCCTAATAATATATTTTCAGGAGGTTTCAGCTGTAACAACCTAATAGATGCATTCATTAATGACACATTGATTAAAAACAGGTAACAACATTTTAATTGTTACAAATTGCCACCTTCAACGTGTTGATTGACGTTGATACACGGGAGTCTCATATAAGTAAATAAAGTAACAACATAAGAGTCGTTACAAATTGGCGCCCAACGTGGGGCTGAATTAAGAAGGACTCCCTTATAACACGTTTTATATCAAATTGGCGCTCAACGAGTGGGCTTTAGTTAAGTAAAAAATCGTATTAATTATTACTTAACTTGAGCAGGCAACCATTAGAGGCACAGGAATGCATACGAGAGGTGTTACTAAAAGGATGGAGAAGGAGCAAGAAACGGAAGAGGATAGACGGGAAGAAGAAACAGAGGTAGTCACAGACACCGAAATGGAACAACAGGCGAGCAATAAAGAGGATGCCCAAGGGGACCAACCAGATAAAGCGGTAACCAGAGAAGTACCAAATTGGCAAGACATGATGAAATTTATGGCAGAACAATTCAAGGAACAGAATAAACAAACTAATGAACAATTTAGGAAACAGGAGGAAAACTCAAAGCAAACCAAGGAAGAATTAAACAAAAAATTCAAAGAAAACTCAGAAAAGCTAGAAAATAAAATAGACAGCATCAAAGAAGATAATAGACAAACTAATGAAAAAATAGACAGTATCAACGAAAACTCAAAGAAACAAAACGAAATTTTGAGTGAGAATTTAATCAAACTAATGAATGAGAAGTTTGACAAAAATAAAGAGGAAAATGATGAGAATAACCGGAGGATAAATGAAAGCTTAAACCAAATTAATGAAAGATTTGACAGGAACGATGAGAGCTTAAGGCAGATTCTGGAGAATACCAAACAAATGGATGAGAAAATTGAAAACCATAATAAGGAGTTGCGGCAAATCATCAATGAACAAGGCCTAGCGTTGAGGGAAGTCATCAATGGAAGTATTATAATTGTCAATGAAACACGGAGCAAAGGCGTTGATAGCTATGAAGTGGAAGTGAGACAGAAAATAACCGAAATTAAGGTGGGTCTGGAAAAGACAGATGAACCCATCATGCAACTCAGAGTGGAAGTAGAGACCAAAATTACTCAAATAGGAAACATACAAGCGAAGACCCAAGAAAAATTTGACGGGATACCAATTAATATAACCGGAAGAATAGAACGGGTTCATAATGAAATAAAGACACTGAAAATAAGACAAACGCGTAAAAAGAAATTAATAAATACACGGGAAGGATTGGAGATGATTAAAAGGGGATTGGTTCAGCTACATAATATACCAATTACGGAAAACAGAGAAGTAAGGCAAGTGAGAAACTTTAAACGAACCACACTTGAATTCCCACATGGACTAGAAGGACCAAAAAGGCCAAAACTAACCGAGGAGCATGGAGTACTTATGGAATTTATGTATGAACCATTAAAACAATTAAGAAACAGTACAGAAGAATCAGTTCAAAAGACGATGATGAACTTGAACATAAATGACAATTTTATAGTGACAAGATGCAAGAACCAGATGATAGGGAGATACGTCACAAGGACAGAAATAATTCTATACGCTAGAGAAATCCGAACAATCAGTACAGAGGAAATAATGGACCACGGTTAAACAGATTCCAAACAGAATATAAAGAAAAGGGACGGATTTTATGGATACAGGATCAAGCAAATCCAAGGAAAATAATGAAGAAACAATAAAACCCCAAAATTCAAAAAATGAAGTAAGTTCACCTTACAAACAAGTATTTAAGGAAACAATTTATGAGCTAGAGAAAAAAAAGAACAAATATTTAAGAATTATCCGTAAGAAAGCCAATTAATAAATGCCAATAAAATAGCCAAGTATTGGAGAGGAGAAGTGTATAATAGAAGGAAGAATTAATAGGAAGAAATAATATGATCTGAGTTAAAGTACAGTGAATAATCCCTAGAGTATTATTATTATTAATTATTTTATTGAAGGTCACATGATGACTACCTTGCGAGGTTTATTAATGAAGATTGACTGTAGAATATTCCAGCAATCATTTAACTGGGCAGAGATGATGTTCCTCTGATCCCAGAAGATATGTAACGGATGACGGTATTTGGTAAGCCGATAGAGCACCACCGATTCGATTCCAGTTATAATGTTAGGGAGGTTTAGGAAAATTAAATATTAGAGGGAAAACTCACAAATAAATATAGATAAATAAATAAAACCAGATCCAAAATGTATAATTAATAAAGAATGTCACGAGAATGATTATAGAAGTAAGATTTAAACTTGGGAAATAATTGATTTTAAGAAGGAAAGAAGAAATAATAGTAATACAACGGATAATTCTGAAATAAAAAAGTATTATGAATAGGAGAACCAATTGGTTAGATACAAGTTGTGAGTTTATTTTTTACTAAACTTTGTTAAGACAAAATAAACTTCTTTCGAAGGGGGGGGGGTGTTATGTAACGTAACAGAGTTGAGGTCCCCGACGTTACATAAAAAATTGAATTAACTATGGTCAAGGACCATACCCCGAATTAAGGTTGCTCAGTAATTAATGCATCTGAGAAGTACCTCAAGTCAAAAGATGCAATAATAAACGTTGAATATAAAATACTATACCAATTAATAGTTAATATAATAAATTGTGCTAGTTTTTATACTGTAGCATGTTAATGTTCACAGAATATTTATGTTATGTTTTGAGTATGGTAAGAGTGAACTAATGTTGTTTAATAGGAATACTTAATCAATGATAATGTTTGTATTTATGTTAAATTTGTCTTTAGACAATCCAGTATAGTTACCTGTGTTAGGCATTATACTAAGTTTTAAGTATTGTCTAAAATTGAATGATGAAGTTGTTTTAATTAATGTTTGTAAACTTGGCCAGGAGGGCAATCAGCGTTTAAGGTTTGACAAGTAGTTCTGATAATTATATTGTAAACTAATGAAGGGTTCTAGGACAAGTTAATTAATGTAATAAAGTAAAAACCAGGAAATTAAAATTAATGCAAATAACCATTAATCAATAATTAAGTGTACAGTAGGTCAGGTAAAGAAAATTAAGTTTAAAACCCAAACAATATTATAACAGTTGTAAGAAAACCTATAGGGCTAAATTTAATATTTATGAAAGGAAATTAATACCATTTTAAGAAGCCCAGTCCAATGAAACTATAGTAAAACATATACTGTTTAAGAAGGAAGGTTAGGTGAGAATTTTAGGTAATTTAGTATTATTCCAAGCATGGAGTATTTTATTGAAAAAGAGTAGTAATATTCTATAATTCTGGCTCTAGGATATCTAATTTCATCCAATGACAGAAAAAGTGGTTGTTAAGGCAACTGAAATGTACAAGAGTTGTTTATATTGAATCATTGGTTCCGATTGTTACAAGCTATTGAGTTGAGATGGGCAGACACATTTAAAAAGAATGAATGATAAATTTTGAAGAAAAAATGAATCTAAATTAAAAACCCCTATTTGAAACTAATTCTATAATACTACTGATGAGTAATAAAACCAATTAGACTTCCAAATTATAACTGAATACATTTAAAAGAGTTGAAAACCCCTCACCTCATTCACCAGAATAATTCCGCTGGATTCGGTATTAAACCGATTTCTCCTATAACCAGAAGATTAGTTGAGAGAAATAAAGGCCGAAACTAACGGAATTATTGAGAAGACATACGAAGATCTCGTTTTGCAGAGTTAACCTTCACTTGCAGAAGAAGCTGGAATACTATTTTCATTCCACCGTGACCGACAACTATCAAGATCGTAGGAGAAGAACAGCAGTTAGAAGAGTTCCTGAGAGCTTCCCTGGATACTACACCATCAATTTTATTAAGGGCCAAAACAATTTTTCCTGGATGAACGTAACTTAAGCTGAACATCTTCACTGTTTACAGACGTCCAGTGCCAGTTTGAGTTCTGCCAACCCGGTAAAAAACAACCTATTTTAAATTCAATATATTTAGAGTTAATAATTTTGTTTTGTAATACTTGAGTAACCTTAATTTTGCATTTTACCTGGCCTTACTAATGGTTCAAAGAATCTTACGAACCCTGGGATAAGAAATATTTATTGTTATATTTAATTTGTATAAGTCAAATGAACTTGATCAATTGACAATCGATATATTTTTGTATAATCGATTTGATAACATTATTATTTTGGAGATAACGGTGACTGTGAAATAACATATAAAATTAATAAAGGATCTTTATTGTATGAGATAATGTTTTAAGTTATTGCAGAATAGATACTATATGTTGTAGGTGGAATAATTTACAATAAAAGGTTGATTCAAACCCGATGAACGGCTAACCTAGAAGCACGCTTATTACAAATAACAGCGCTAATTGCATACAGCTGGTGGAACGGGAGATTGCCGAACTAGCGTGTTTTCAGTACCAAATCTGAATAGAATTCTCTAACATCGAGGGACTAGGGTTGACGAGAATACTCAATACATTCAGTCAATACACTATATATATCGTTGTTATTGCCCAACTACTGAATACTAAGTTAAACCTATATCGTAATACGATTATAAGTAAAAAGAACATAATCATAATTATATTTGCCTAATAATATATTTTCAGGAGGTTTCAGCTGTAACAACCTAATAGATACATTCATTAATGATACATTGATTAAAAACAGGTAACAACATTTTAATTGTTACAAATTGCCACCTTCAACGTGTTGATTGACGTTGATACACAGGAGTCTCATATAAGTAAATAAAGTAACAACATAAGAGTCGTTACAATATATATATTGTAATATCACACATATTAGATCTTCAGTATTTACTGATAATATTTTATTATTTTTATTCAATTATTTCTGTGTCAAGTTGTATTTATGATGTTAACGTTCTTTTACTAGTAAAACGTGCCATATGCCATATGGAGTGCCATATGTAATACCACAAATGTTTAAATCGTACTCTTTCTGCCGTTTCTAATTATTTTGTTTCTATTTATTTCTAATTATATTTATTTATAAAAAAAATAATAAATACATTTTTTTGGATTGTATTTTTTTTTTTTTAATTTGCTTTATTTCGTTATTCGAATTATTTAATTCGAGATTAAACGGTTAAGAATTATTAATTAATGTTTCCTTGCTTTTCATCAGTTTTGGTAAAGATTTATTTACAGAAATGTTTTGCGTCAGTTCGGTTCGATTGTGAAATCGACTCGTCGCATATAGGTTATCTGCTGATTCACTCCTTTTCGATGGCGTTCCAATTGCCAAGGTGTGTTCACTCTTCCTTTCCTACTTAAAAATCTTCTATTCTAACTTTATTTAATAAATAAAACTCCTTTTAAATCAATTAATTATATTTATTAGTTTTTATTTCTTTTCAAATTAGGATTACGACTCTCGGGTCAAAGATGTTTGTTTCCCGGATCGACTTTTTACCTCGGGTCGATTGTAACAAAATTAAGTTTTTCTATTTCATAATATTAATTATAGGATTCTTTTTTAACTGCTATGAAAGGTCAGAAATGCTTTAGGAAATACAATACTTACAAATACTTAATTATGCTTAACTTAATTTACATATTGGTTTTCCTGGTAAAATTACAAACAATTTGATACCAAACATGACCCATGTGTGTGAACTAATAGATATTTTTGGTGATTACAAAATCATGTTTTATAGGCCATTTTAGTCATTTGGCCTTCACAAAATCATGTTCTAATTCTTTACACTATCTAATACATTGTGATTACTATAAAAAGAAAATCTATTTAACGATTCCAGCTTATCATTACTAATTTACAGTGGTTTGACCTTTTATTAACTATGATTGACAATAATTTTAATGTTTAACATTTTCCTAGGTCATATCGTTTCTTTAGTACCTTGTTTTATTCTTTTACAATTATTATTTGTCCTGTTGGTTTAATACCTTACTTTTAATTACAACATTTCTCTTTTTTATTACATTGGATTAAAATGCTTATTATACCCTTATTCTTGTACTTCCTTAACAAACTGTATAAACAATTTAACTTAATGTCATGTTTCCAAAATTGATATTGTAATAAACCTTCAATAGTTAAATTAACTTTTATAACAAACATAAAAAACTGTTTAACATATCATAACATTAATTCTTTTCCCTGTCTATCAAGGTCTGTTAGTTGATTAATAACACCTTGTTTTTCTAGGCCTATTTTAGGTATTATTTGGTACTATGTTCTAAACTACACCTTCGAGTTGGCCTATATACTCCATACATTGCTAGTTCTTTATAATAGATTCATTAATAACACAGAATACTAACATGTACATGAAATCAACACAATTAAACAATGTTAAAGCCTTTTCTTTTAACATAAATAAAGAGCTTAAAAGGCACAGAACCTTTAACAACTAATATCACAACTTATAATTACTTCCCTAACATTAAAATTTAGTTTTGGTTGTCACTATTTAGTGTTTTCATACCTATATTTGTTTATTTTCTTGCTTGGTTCTTTTTGTGCTATTTGTTTACACTTAAGACCACTGACTTAATCATCAACCTTCAGTTTTATTCGCATGATTAATGATTATCACTATTTTTCACTCATTAACTCACTTTTCACTGATACTAATGAGAATTGGTGCTACCCCATAACAATAGGATACCCTTACTACGACTGCGATTAATTTACAAAAGATATATTCACACCCTTTTTACAATTATATGTCTTAATCATTATAATTCAATTCTGATAGCAATTAATCTTAATTATTCAATTATTTAATTTAATACATTTAGTTAGTCAATTGAATTACTCAACCAATGAATGTTAATTATAGAAAATCAATTAACTGTGCACCTTCTTTAAACTTTTGAGACATGAATGATCATATTACCCCATATCAGCACCAGTGCTTAGCTATATCAAACATTACAGACATATATGTATACATAAAATGCAGCCTTCCTCTTGTACAAAGTATTATTAATGAAGTTTATCACTGAAGTTACAAACATGTGTCCATGAAAGTTCTAATGTCTCTTTTATCATTATAAATTTAACAATTTTTGAATATTATATATATGTCCCATGTTCCATGAAATGATGCTGTGTGATGTAGTTAAATTTAAATTGGAAATTTCCCACCTGGATTTGGAGAATGAAAGGCGGCTATGAATTCGATGATGATCGATTATGATGATGGTGCTGATAGGTGAAGAAGAAAGTGGTTACATGTTGAATGGTTGTCCTTCGGGAACTACAGGTTCTCCCTCTGTGGCTGGTGACGTGGGGAGCCGTTTACTGTCGATCTATTCCCATGATGATGGCTGGTGTAGGTGCATCATGTCAGCTGTTTCCCATCCCTTGAAAGTCCGAGGACCCTGAGACCTTTTAAAAGTTTAAGTACTCATGTAGAGTCGGAAAGAATAAGTTACAGTTCAAGTCGCCAGACCACAAGCGAGGACTTCGGAAGCTGAAGAGAAAATGGAGAATGAACACGCGTTTTACCAATGGAACGGTAACGTTGAAACAGCTGTTACGAGGCTGCTATCTGAATTTTGACGACACACACCGCGGTTCGCTATCACTCAGGTCGACTGAGCGGGACCGAAGGCTGTGGCCTTGGCGCGACTATTCGAATATGCCGACCACTTCGAATAAAAGTTAACAACTTACAATAGAACCTTATAAAACAAAATATTAGCAAAACATATATAATTACAATTAAAATGTTTTCTATAACAATAAAAGTCTTATAAACAGGAACAACAGAATATAAATATAAAAAATTAAACTACAAAATTATGTAAATAAAAAAAATAAACCTAACTGGCAGGAACTGAATATTATGAGTATACTCGGCAGCATTGCCCAGTATCGGCTGAATTGATGGAAACATCATTGCCGAATGGATGACTGCTGCATCCCCAAACAACTATGGAACTATAAGCTGAAGGGACGGAGAGGGTGGGACGTCTGAGGAAGTGCTGGAGTGACCGACTCTAGACTTTGCCTATTTGAGACCGGAACAAACCAGACCTTCGTTTAATCCTTGCAGATGATGATGATGATGAAATTAAATCTTCCTTACCTGTGAGTGGTGATTGAAAGACCCTGTTGAAAGACCTAACATCGGCTGGACAGCTCTCTTCTTTTGTATTTATACCCCCGCCTACCTGCTAAAGACCATGCTCCTTCCCCTACTTCTCAATCCTTCGTAAACAACAAAAATTCCAAACCCACACGGAAATTTCCAACCCCTAACAGAAATGTCTGTCCTACTAATACCTGTTCCCACTGTCACGCCTTTCATCGCATTCCTCAAAATATTAAACCAAATTTGAAAAATGTTCTTCCTTGGTTGGCTTAAACAGCTCTCATTAACCATGATATAAATAACCACATTAAAGTCACATCAGTAGTAAAATAACTATAATTTTTAAGAAATTCTAAAAATGTACTAGGATTCTGGTACATTACATGTGGCTGAGGGGTGGACAGAAGTGTTAAAAATTATGAGTTTTGTTAAAATATATTTAACGTTTAATGTTCTATCAACATAACAGACTAACAAAAGAAACGAAAAACACCTCTCGGAATTTGGTGCCACTACAGTACAAATGGTTTGTAAAAGATTCTTGGCCATCTTATCAATGCTATGTACATTGGTCAGATTCAGTTATAGGGCTGGTTATAGGGAGGCTAAAAGATTAGTAAAGATTATAAAAGAGAACATTGACATAATAAATAACTACAGCATAAAAAACAGTTACGATCTCGTTGAAAAAATTAAAACTATTAAATCAGCACCACAATATAGGTTGGCTTCATTTGATATAGCTAATCTGTACACCAATATACCGGTAGCTGAGACAATGGTAATTCTCAGAAATAGCTTAATTACAACAAATAGGTTAGGTAGAAATGAAATTTATGAGCTTATGCAATTGCTAAAAACAATACTTAAACAAAATTATTTCTCTTATGATAATGAATATTTCATGCAGGAGGATGGTCTAGCAATGGGGTCACCTTTATGGGGAGTTTAGCGGACCTATACTTGAACCACTTTGAGAATATGTTTTTAATGTCTAGTTTTAATAAACAGCGAGATAAAATTAAATTTTATGTACGTTACGTTGATGACACCTTTATGATATCAATGGAACGAGTAGACAAATAGAAAATTTGAAAGGATATATGAACAGTATAAATATTGTAACGAAGTCTGTTACCGGGTGTTTACAAATAGTGTGGTTGAATTTTATAATGGTCACTCGATCTTGTATTCGTATAGTGAAGGTGTGCGTGACGAGCGTTTTTTAACTCACTCGTTGGGTTCGTGGTATAATAGAGGTGTATGATTGATGATGTTAATACGTTCAATAAATTCTGTCAATGTTATTTGCGTGTAACAAATCGAGTTGTACTTTTTCTTACCATTTACGGGCAAACCGTATCTCTCGGCGTTTGGTTTGAATATTGCCGCCTCGCCACCTGATTGGCGCACGCCGTCTTTCAGTGTCGACTTCGCTAACGTTGAGGTTTGTTGTTTTCACTTCAATAATTTTCTATGTCTTATCTTAATTTGTACAAATCAAACATACAGTGTTGCAGAATAATAATATTTATTAATCCTTTAATAGTTTTCAGTTAGTTAGTAGTACATTATTTTATCTTAGCACCGGCTTTTACAGTTGCTCAGTTGGCATGCTCAGTTTAAATGTGTCCTGTACCCGCCGCTTGGCGAATACTGTTATTTTACAATAAAATAGTTTTACACAGGGGGTGTTAATAAGTCCTTTTGGCTACAGAAGTATTGGATTACGGCTAAAATGCACAAATTTATAATAATTCTTAAAACTAGGTATACAATATTTAATATCTTAATACATTCGAGTAAGTAATCATCAATGAGAGTTAGTTTAACTTTTTGGTTAGGATTTTGTCAACAAGTTATGTTTATTAAGCATTTATTATAGCTCAGTTTAAATAGTTATCAATTAATTAAAGTTCAATACTCGTGATATTATAAATACTTTCGATTCTAGTTCAAAATAGTGATCAGTGAAGTGAAAATTGTGATTGGTTATTATGGATTGAAAAATTGGGAATTCGTTTTTAGTGAGATTATTGCTTATACTCATCAATTCTCGATGGGGCTTCCGCGATGCTCATCTGCTTCTTCCGGATGGATCTGGTCGTCTTCTATTCTTCGGATATTCGTTAATCTCGTTCGGACAGTTTTTTCCCATAAAGTTCGGCTTCGTACTCGTTCTGCAATCGTCCGTCTTCTTGGGTTGAAGTAGGTCCACATCTGGTCTTCCTTCGGAATGAGTCGTCCGCTATTATTCCAGAAGTTTTCTTGATTTCCACGGATAATTTTTGTTTGTGAAAAATTTTAATAATAGATATATTATTAGGTGTCCCCTGGACTGCTATTACTATCTTCTTTTCCTTCGATTCCGCCAAAATTCACTTATTTAGGATAAAATTTGGGTTGAGAGCTGCATACGTCCGCCCTCGGCGTCGGTCAATAATGGATTAATAAAAATTCAACGGTTTTTTGGCAATAAATTTCGGTTGCTATGGTTACCTAATAAATTATGCTAATTCTCATTGGTCGTTAATTTAAGTCATTGTTATATTCTAACGTCTTATTTTAGTTTAATTTTACAAAATATCTTCAAATTAATATTTCTTCCTTATATTAGTAGCTAGGTTCATTACATGAATACCGTTGTTCATAATTTTTGATAAGGATCATTTTGATACCCCTCATGGTTACTTTTGGGTAGCTAATCACAATTTTGTTATTTTCCTTATTTATATTTTATATATATTTTATTCAAAACTGGATGTTATTTATACATTTTGGTATTAGGAGTACCCACTCAACTTGTTTAAACATTTGGTATATCCTGCTTCGATATTGGACTATTATTTGTTCTCAAATTTACAAAATTCTTTATAAACAGTTAGGCCTAGAGCCTAGATTTTCCTATACTACTATCTAACATTTCTTGGTCACTTCTTACCTTTATATTTGGTATTTTAAAACAATTTTTTAACAGAAACAAGTAATAAACATTGGTGTTCCTATCTACACCTCTTATTATAATAATAAACATTTTCTTTACAGGTTCAAGCCTGAAATAAAACTTCTAACTACCTTTCTGTTCCTATACTACTATCTGGTTCAACTGATGATTCATTATATTATATTGGCTTTTTAAACAATAATAACATCCTTATTATACTACTATTAAACTATACTTTACATAATATATTCTATTCCCTCATTCCTTCACTAGAAAAAAGTGTCTATCGTTCTTGTTTGCCTTTCCTTCCAATGACTTAATTTCTATCTTATTCTATAATTCTTATTACCTATTGCTTAACTTAATCACATTATAATGAGTTCCTCTTATTTGCTAGTACAAAGTTTATCACAGGTCTTCCAGTTATTCTAATACAGTCTACTAACTAAAATACTTTTTTAAGTTCACCCACTACACTTTTTCCTTCATAGAAGGTTTTTGATTTATTCACTTTCACTTATTATATGCGACATGCTATCACTACATGTCACCACCTTTGTATTACTATACTCTTTCTTCCACTCACTTGATTATTCACTGGGTTGTTTATTTATGTTAATATCATTAAGGGGTTATTGGTTGTAAGTATCTATCTTATTTTCCCTTCACTAATGATCACCTTTGGTTATTGATTGTGGCCTTTATTTGCCTCAGGATATTATTTACTGGTTTTGATTATTTTTTATCCCTATTCATTAGGGTGTGTGCGTTATTAATTTCCTATCTTATATTTATGAGTACATTCCTACATTAATAAAATATACATAACATTACTATCTTTCTTATTTGTCACTGTTATCCTAGGTACATCTCATCTATATTCTAATTACATTAGTGCATTTATTAACATACATTTTAATGGTCATTATTAGGGAATTACAATGTTCATTATCGATGTCTTGATTACATTTAGTTCTTGGTTCCTTCTTCCTTGTTCCATTGTTCTTTTTGTATTTATCCGATCTATTGTGTCAAGTCATTGTCAGTTTATCAGTCATTTGTCATTTGGTTATTGGGTTATTAATCCCTGAGTTTATAAGTTCTTGCCTTTTATTCTTGTCTTCAGCTTCTTTGTTTTATATTTAATTACCAGTGCATCTTCACTACCTTATGTCATGTTACAATATGAAAATCCAATTTACCCTGGAAATGGAGAAGAATAACTGCCTGAACTTCCTTGATCTCACTATTAGCAAATATAATGACCGATTTAGATTCAAAATTTATAGAAAGCCCACCACTACGAATATCACTATTCATGCTGAATCGTACCATCCATATTCCCAAAAAATGGCAGCCTTCAACGTGTTTGTTCATAGAATGCTTGCTATTCCCCTTGAGCAAAAAGACAGAGTAGAAGAGACTAATATCATCAAAAGTATAGCTATCACTAATGGGTATAACGGTGAAATCGTAGACAAGCTAGTAAGAAAACACTCAGTAAAAATCAATGGTAAAAGCAGATTAACGGGCCCCGCTAAAAAAGATACTAAGTTTATAGTAACTGAGTACACAAATGCACTACCAGTCATTGTAAAGAATGAATTAAAGAAACGTAAAATAACAGTGGCTTTCAAAACCACAAATAACATCAAAAAACGTTTGGGACAAAGAACTCACATCCCGGATGAAGAGAAAACTGGAGTATACAAGCTTGAATGCGATGACTGCAACAAATTTTATATAGGACAAACGGGCAGACAATCAGCCGAACGTTTTAAGGAACACCTACTCAAAAGTGATATCTCGAAAACAAGATCTAGTTACGCTCAACATTTAATGCTGTATAATCATAAGTACTCAGACTTCCACACAAACTTTAAACTGCTTCATAATTGCAAAAAAGGTGCATACATGAACGCTGTGGAGGAATATGAAATATACAAGGCTTCTAAGTTACAAGCGGACCAACTACTTAATGATAAAGTTTCGTTTCGATCTAATCTACTGTACAACACAGCCATCAATATCAATGTGTCCACGGGAAATGATAACGGTCATACAGGATAAAGTACAACAGTTAATCGTTGGCAACGAGACGATGCGCATCGGACTGTGCCGAGACTATATCAATGTAAAATTATGTGTGGTGTTTTAAGTAATTGACGACCCCGTTCGGGTGAATTTGATGTTTTTGTAATATGAAAACCTGAAGATGAGGATTTATCCTCAAAACGCATCGTTTTAGAAAGTAAAACAGATAAGTCAAAAGACGGGAAGTTAATACAGGTAATGCCTAATATTAATTCTAATTAGTTAATAAACGTGACTTGGAGACAAATAAAACAAAATGAAAAAGATTCAGTTAACAAACTTCTACTCACAGCACAGTAACATAACACTTTGCTGATGTCACACCAGAAAGCTGGATGTGTCAAATTAGCAGTGTTACCAACACTTTATAATTTGCTTTATATTACTCTGGTCTGAGTACTATAAACTAGTGGAAAATTGTTTCTGGTCCAGCAATTTCTGCTGCTGTGTGTGGCAACAAAGTTAGGAATACATCAGTTTTGAAAATATATCATCACTATCTGCTTTTTTGTCATTGTACATGCACATTGTTGACGTTGACGTTTGATGGTGGAACAATGTGATGATTTCTTGGTACTGTCATATAAACGTTCACTGTTACACGCAATAACTGTTCAGGAAAGTATAAGCTATAAGTATCAATACATAGAGAATTTTGTGGTAATCTGTATTAAAAGTTTATTTTGCCTCCTTACTTCTATGTTTTTGTTTACTTGCAATGTTTGTTTATTCTTTAATTACACCAGAATTGAATTTTTTCATATTTTCTGTTTTTAAGTAAATTGTAGAAACCTGAAATTATTATATAATTCTGATGTCCACAGATAGTATAACAATAACACACAGATGTAATGGTAGCTGTAACGTAACGAAAATATGGTACCCTACATTACATAAATCAATTTATAAGCTTTAAAATAAAATAAAAATACTAATTATCCACACTTGTAAAAGGTCAGAAACCCAACCCATAATTGAATAAATGAAATAAGAATACAAGGTAGAAAGAAAAAAAATTAATAATGTTAATAAATACAAACCTCAAAGTTCAGTGAAAGGTGTAAACAACAGACATTGACAAATAATGTAAAAACTAATTTAGACTGTTTCATAATAACTGATGTTTTAAAGGAAAGGAGAATGAGTAATTGTTACATGACTTAGTTCATAAAAATGTACCTGTTATTACGTTGTATCATGTTGTATTATTATCATGATAGTTATGTTATTTTTTGTGTGTTGCAAGTGGAATAATTCTTTTAATAGAATAACAATTAACTAATTATTATATGTTATCAATATATCATTATAGAACTGTTGTTAAAATCATTAATTAATTACCAATTAATTTCATTTTGTGTGTTATCCATATGTCATTATAAAGCTTTTGTTAGACTTTATAGAGTTAAATGTTTGTATAAATGTACTTAGATAGTAAACTGATTATAACTGTAAACTTGGCCAGAAAGGCTATAATTGTTAACGAGATACAAAAGAGTTTAGTGTAGTCATGTCATAAACAAATGAAGGATTCTATAATAATGCAGATAGTAACAAGTTAAACTCAGAAGTAGATAAAAGTATAATCATACGCCTAACAACCAGTAACAATATATAGTAAGTCAGATCAGAAAGGTTAGGTAAAGAAATTTGTAACAAATACTAAATAAAATATAATGAGTTAGGAGAAGTTAATAATAATTGCTAATAACAAATAAATAAATTCCATTTAAATAAATTCTCATAATGCAATAGTACAATGATACCCGATAGATAATGTTTTGTAACAGAAAAATAATACTTGTTAAAGTAAGTAAATTAAGAGGAAACGATAGCAAAATATATAAAATTTAGTAACAAACAATAGGTAAAATTATAATAGGATATAATGGAAATTTAGTAAAGGATTATTTTGATGAGTGGAAGAACACTGTATGATAATGGTTATAGTATAATATAATATCCAATAAGAGTAGAAAAAATGGTTGTCAGGGACGACGAGAGAGTTAATTTGTTGATTCGATTATTGAATAATTGTACACGAACGAAGACGGTTTAGTTTAAAGACACTCAGAAAAGATTTGATTAATTTAGATAAAAATAATACAATTGGGAAGCAAAATGAATAATAAATCACCATAGTATGGTCCACTGTCATTCAACCGTCTTATATAACTGAACAATCTTAAACCTGTACGTGAAAATTGACGAAAAATATAAAGAAAGAACTCTAATAGTAAAACTCAAGATAATGAACAAATGTTGACTTAATTAATCAACCAAAACAGAGAAATAACTACCTGAATAAAGTGATATAATCGAATAACGTAAAAAACGAAAATTAAACACAAAATTATATCTGAACTTCAGTTTCCACAATTCAATAGAAAAAATGTAGTTGGACACGAAATTCGTTGAAGCACGTAACCGCAAAACTCGGACATTGGTGAACAAAAGGAGCGGTATTTCTGCATCATCCCAGGACCAAGAATTCAACTTTTATTTCAACTTTGGAGAGAAGGCTGACGAGGACAAATTCATCTGCATTCGCTATTGACCAAACACTACAAGAGGTTAGCCGTACACAGCCTTATCGAGTCACGATGCCGAGCGGACGGTAAACTACAATTATTTTAAATAATATTTAATAAGAACTTAATTCTATATTGTAATACCTTGTAATCCTATTTATGTATTTTCTGACCTTACTAACAGTTGAAAGAACCTTCACGCCCTGTGTTTAACGAAATATAAAATCATAACTAAACTAATATAAAACCCTGAATCCGATCGATAATCGATTACTACTAACATACATACTTTTGTATCTCCGTAAAGAAATAACTTTGTTGGGCAAGAAATATTAAAATATTAATAAAGAATCCTTTCAGAATTTAACGATATCTTCTCATTTATATAATATTTAGTGTAGTGTGAACAAGATATAATATAAGTAGAGAGTATAACTGAGAATTATTGTACGCGGTGGACTAACCTACAATTTTCAGCTGTCTGGGAACCGCAGCGCTATTCGCGGACTGCTTGGGTATTAAAGAGAATGAGAAAACAATAAAAATTCCTTCTCTTCTCTTCAACGCAGGATAGGCTTGAAAGAAAAATTAGAATTACACACTCAATACATAATTTTCAATCACAATAACACAATTATATTAAATAGGGAGAAACTGGGATATATTTAAACATTGTTATACCTTACTATATTGAAATAAGATACATTATAAATTGGCACTCACAACAGTGAGGCTTAACTTGGAGACACCCGTTAAGTTATAAATTGACGCTTCCATCGTGAGGCGAATTAAATAGAGACGAAAGGGTTAAGTTATAAATTGGCGAACCCAACAGTGGGGCATTAGAAGATAGTGATACGGAGAAAAGACGCTATACGCGATGTCATAAATTGGCTTCCATCGCGGGGCTTGAACGAGACGGATGCCACAGGAGTAGTTATATAGCACAAGCCCACCTTTGAACTTTGGCAGGTTTTATAAAGTAGTCAACTACGTTGCAATATTTAACATAATTTGTAAGCAAATTATATTCTGGAATATTTTTGAATTTTTATGTGTCATTGTTAATACAAGAATCTAAAGTTTGTTATTTTTGTGCATAATTATACACGTTTGTGCATTATGTGTATTAGACATAACAACTACACATTAAACACATAATGAATTAAATATGGCAGTCTAATTACTTATAATACAATAATTCAAGTTATAGTTTAGACAGATTACACTTCATCTTCTAATTATCAGTAATAACTAGCTTGACACTTAGAACTGGAGTCTGTGTGATAGCATAATTGGCACTGTTTCGCCACTGTGTACAAGCAAACTGAACTGTCAAACCATGATGGCAAAGTTATTATCTTGGTTGCATAGGTAGCTAATAACTATCTTGTATGGTGTAGCATACAATCTCTGTAACATAAAATTTACAATTACCTCCCATGAGACAGGTGAAAACAACAGTACACTGAATCTTTCTTGTAATGGATAAGGAAACCGGTCATCTCTGTCTTCAACTGACAATTCCTGTAAACAATATCACACAATTTGAAAACACATGTTTATATAGCATTTATATGTAGAAATGCTACATATGTAAATAACGTCTTATATAAATATATTAATATGTTGATTTTTATTATCTATCCAATCTAAACACTCTGCTATACATGAGCTGTAAGGCTATAAGTCAATATACGAGGGGCGTTCAGAAAGTAATACTTGTTTGCATATACAGAGTGTGCAGTTGTCCCATTCATGTTTATTATTGTTCGACAGTCCCAGTGACGTGTCTGTGTGAGTTTCAACTGTGTTCCTGACCTTTCTGTCTTTTCTGTGCACGTTCAAAATAATTTAAAAAATTGATAACACCACTGCATAGAAAGAGAGATCCGTAATTCGATTTCTTCACTCAAGAAATATGCGGCCATGCGAGTTTTACCATCAAATCAGTGAAGTGTACAGTAATGTAACTGATGAATCATCAGTGAGATGATGGAATCACAATTCTGACAAAGGGAGAGAGAACCTCCTTGATAACAAAGTGGTTGTTCTTCCATCATAACAGCTGATTTTCTTCCATCACAACATGGTCAGATTCTTTTTTGAACAGGCCTTATATACCTATATACAAAGAGTTTAGAAGTTAGAAGACTTACCTTGTCTTCACCATTAAATTTGTAGTATTTGTTTGTTGGTTCTGCAACACTGGTAACAATACAGTACGTTTTGCTTTCCAAGTGGTATGTTACAAAATGGGGAGTACACCTAAGTGGCACTTTTCTCACTGGCCAGGGCGCATCGTATGACAGATGTGTCGGTAAAACACAGATCCGCAATTCACTCTATAAAAAAAACACAAATCATAGAGTTGATTAATATAAGGAAAAAAGTAGAGCTATATTATATTAATTTGTTGGATCATTGTACATTTTAAAAAAATTTTCCATGTTTATTATACAATATATACGTTCAATTAAACTTGCATCATCTATGCCTTATATGGGATAGATGCCTTATATGAAATCCCATCTATTTCAATTACTGATGGGTTTAAGCAGCACACTTTCCCCTACTCCCTTCAAAATGGCCTTCTAATAAGCCAAGGCCCTGCTCTCTGTTGTTCAAGAGCTGTGGTTCCAAATCTTTTTTTACTTATAGCCTACATCCTATTACAGCCCTCTGATATCAGGTGTGTGTCTACATAAAATGGACTCACATGTTACCTGGCTGATTCTGCTAGTGGTCATATGCTCATCTCAATAAATGAGCCACACAAACCTCAGTACCTGCCTGACTAATGTAAACAATCACAAAAGGCTCATTATTTGTGAGAATTAATTATGTCTAAACTGGGATAAATAATCTGGGATCTGGATAACTGTCGTGATTCTAGACTTGACATATACAAACAAATTCTGGCCAGAGATGGGAGGGACGCTTATGTTAAGCTAAAACCAATCAACATTAACATTCAGTTCCACAGCTTGTGCAGTACCAGCAAGCTCTCACTGGTCTGACTTGCCAGGCTCTATGCCTCATGGCAGTAACCATGGAGAATAAGAGATTGATTCCAGAAAGGGAGCTTGTGACAGCTACCACATTCAAGCAAGGCACCAAAAGCATGAATTACCCATAAGGAGTGATGCAAAATAATACAGTACTAACATGAAGCCCTACAGTACTAATCTATTCAGAATATATGACAAATCTATATACTGTATTCATACGGCAAAAAGAACAATACTATAGTATAAATAAAATGGGAAGCATTATAGAATACATTAACAGGCCTGTCTATGAAAAAATAAAATTTATGAAATGACATGTTTGTGTCATACTGTATGCGTATAGAACCTGGACAAGTGGGAAAGCATACATACAAACAACTGAAGCAGTGAAATACACACGACTGCTCCATACGTTCCTCACACAATACTACATGAGTTAAAATAATTAACAATCACTACTTTTAAAAAATGTGTTAGTTTTCTTGTTTCATACTTGAAAATTATTATGAGAAAGACAGCAAGTCTGTTACAATAATTTCATGTTAAAAAGAAATTTTAATTTCATGTTTCTGTTACAAGTCTGTTGTGTTAAAAAGAAATCAGCTACGCACTTACTAGCAGCAATTTCCATGGACATAACTTGTTACTTACCTTTTTATTAAAGTACAAGAAACCTTGTGGGCAGTTGATGTTGTTGAATGGAGCAAAACATGTAACACTACCATCTATGTTCATCGGATGTATTCTAAGTTCACCACGAGCTGTTAAGAACACCCAGTGTGGATTTGGTCCACAAATGAAAACCTGTACATACACACATCGCTGTGACTCTGGACAACATAATTTACACACCCGAGTAAAAATTACAATAATAATATTACTTTATGTAGAATAAATTCTGCCTTTTACAATAAACATTTATGTTTTGGTTTTGTCATTAACTGGAACTCTCTTAACATGAGATCACAAAATTTCATTAAACTGAGTCATCAAAATTCTTTAACATAATTTGTTCTGTTCAAAAAATTGCTGTTCAGAAATCTTAAGTTTTTTCCACTGTGGAAAACTATACTTCATTAGAATTTATGACTTTTCAGTTTTCAAAATTGAATGAAAGTACCGACCAAACAAAATCCCACAACTGTGTTCATTAATGCAATATTAACTACATTGTGCTAATGACAGATGTTCAAGACACTGCTTTTGACTGATTTCTTCCTCAATAAATGAGCCTTCAATTCATAAGAACCTGTACAGATTATTCACCTGACTTTTGGTTCATACACAAATATGAGAAGCTACCCAAAAGTTACCAACAGGCTGCACAAAGCAATCACAGAAGCACAGTACTGACTTGTATTCTAGGTTCCTTGAAATAGATTGTTTATAAATACATTTTAAAAACAGTGTCTTAGGTCACATGTTTGTGTTTACATTTCTTTTTTTTTAGGCATGGTGTTGCGATTCCGTTATCATTATAATGACCAATGCTAAGTGACAAAACATTTCCATTAAATTTTGTTTAGAATTAAATTTTAAAAAAAAACTGCAGCACAAGCCTATTTCATAATAAAAGGGGCTTTGAGGAACAAGCTTTGATCAAAAGAAAAACAATTGAATTATTTAACCATTTCAAAGAAAGGGGAAAATATGAGATGGGAACAACAATGACACATGTTAGTTTCAGCTTGTCACACTATAAAGTTGTCTTCATACAACTTGTTACTGCCAACAGATCTCAGCATCCAACACAACCACTCTTCAGTATTATAGCGGCATGTGAAATATTTATGTAGTTGAACTTCACTATACTGTATATGCATCGACTTGCCCAACCCATCAATTGCTTCGCAAGTGCTCTCTACCTCTCTCTGCCTGTTCTCACCATCCACATGTAGGCAGTTATCATTCCTATATGCAACACTTAGTTAGAACTAGCTTACCAATACACGGCCAGCATACCAGTAGTTTTTTGAAACCAGTTTGATTCGAAAGAAGAGCCGCAAGAGCTATTGTAACTGATATAGTGACTACTGGGGAGCTTTCAATCATAACAAATTTATTTGAATCATTCATTCCACAGGAGCCTAATGAATTTTCTTTGAATGCAACAATGAAAATTAACATTGTAAGCAATGTTTTGTAAGAAAATTGTAGCATGACAGATTATCCACATTGTTCTAATTTAAAAAAATGATCATGTATAAAATAAAAATAAGATGACATCAAGAAAAACTACTATAAAAATTAGTCAAGGACCACAGTGTAGTGAAATAATAGTTCGAATAGATAAAATAAATTAAAACCAACCATGCAATATATAAGAAATTATAGAAACATAATGATAGGCCAATGTATAAAGTAATTATACCCAGGTAGTATAGGAGCAGATCAGGAAATGCCCAGTATAGACAAACATCCATAATAAAAAGAATGACTATTGGAAAACCAACCACATGTAATAAAATTAAAAACCCCAAAAAATATGAACATAAATAAGAAAAGTACAATGCAATAAAATAAGAGTAAACGTGAATGATATGTAACTGAAGGTTCTAGATATAAATGTAAAAATGTACCAGTGCAATTTAATCTTACAGTATAATGAAAAGCAAATCCGGATGATCTCATATAAGTGATATTCTTTATCATACAATACCAGACAAAATGACAAAAAATAAGATAAGAGTATACAATAAATAGTGGAGTGATCAAGTGTAAATCCCTAAAATAAAACATAAACAGCAAGGACTGGATGAAAATTAATTTTAAGGAATATTTTAGGTGATGAAAAAACAGATGTGTTTTGTTTATATTAACAGTTCATTGAACTCAAGGCTTGAATGTCTGAGATGAAGTATAATTTTCTGTTATAAAATATTTGTTATGTTTTAATAATATTAATTAATAATAAACCTTACTGTAATTAAATAAGGGTAATTTAGTTAAGATGTTATAAGAATTGTAGGTCAGAGAGGGTATTAGCAAGCTGGAATAATAATAAACATTGTAAATGAACTAACATAAGGTCTAGGCCAAACGGTAAATCTCACAAAACTTGTAATTAGTAAATAAGTAAAGAAAATTAATTAAATTGATGAAAATTATATAATGTAAATCAATCACTGTATATTATAACTGTAACAATACTTTGTAAAGGTATTGAAGAAGTGTATAAGATATTATTAGAAAAAATGCAAGTGTAATAACACTGGAATCTAAGAGGAAAGCCTAAATTAAAGATAATATGTAAATTAGTACATCCAAATCATAAAATTACAAAGAATTAAAGAAAAATAACCATTTTAATTCAATCAGTGATCTTGCTCAATGATAACTAGAACATAATGTAACGTTTTTTCGCCGCGTTACAAATCCAGGGAACCCATCGTCATTAAACTCCGTTAATTAGATGGGCTGCCTACGTTGTAACAGAATGTATCACAAATAATTAATATAACAAATTACTTACTAACTGTGTAAGGAAACAATGGCAAGGTATACAATTGATTTAAGCACTCCTCATATGTTTGTAACAAGAAGACTTCTCTTTATTTAACATTTAAAAACATTTACTGACAGATCCCATGACATTACTAATTCAATTATTAAGTTATTTGAAAGGTTTCTTTAAACTTTGGGATCAAAATTGATTCTATATAGCTATACCTCGGATCCGGGTAACCTTCGGTATTTATTTATTAAAACTTTTAGTCATAATCAATTCATGATATTAGCTTGCAAGACTTTCTTTTATTCAACCATTGGAAGAATGGTATTATTGCTTGAATTATATTACTCTACATTAGCATATAAACTGTTACAACGTATGAAGTTAGAATAGTTACATGAAATTCTTAGATTTAATTTATAAGTCTTTACAAAGTTAATAGTTTCTGAAAAGTCTCTTTCAAGATGTGTTGTGTAACAAATATTAGTAACCCTCGATAGACAGGCTATCGAGTCACCTTTTAATTGGTATGCAGAAGACTCGTCCTGGGGTATCCGTCTTGGGAAACAGGAACAGCTACGTCGTCATCTCGGTCTGGTCTTCGTCAGTAAAGGGCTCCAAAGTTCGCAGGTTGAACCTTCTACGATGATACTTGTAGATTCTCGGATGTCCTGATCTGCATATTCTGTCGCGTGTAATAGAGTTTGTGGCTTCTGATAGTTCACATCTCCAGGTATGACGTTGGAAGTGTTGTTATTTCTTGAAGTTCGAAGTCATCTTGTGTTACACCTTTTTTACGTTTCGAGTTTTACACTTTAAATCTCTTGTTTATTTACATAACTATATTAGTTAACACATCCAGATGCTTTAAGCAGCTATTTCTGGTATACCATCTTAAGGTAAAACAAAGTATAGGTAACATATTTTAAGAGCACAGCTCTTACGTCTATACTGTACGAAGTCACCATTGCGAGAGAGCGAAATTCTGCTCCCTTCGCCTGGTACTGGACAAAATGGTAGTGGGGCAATTACCGCACGAGAATATAGTTCCTAACAATTTTTAAGTTAACATTTTTATTTATACAAACTATCCCTAAACAAATATACATAATTTAAATCAGTTGTTTTAGCGACTATCTGTGTCTTCAGATTTTTAATTATTAACATTAGGTTTTTTATCTTATTCTAACTTACACAAGACTCGGAAAACATGTCGAGTCTGGAATCAACAGGACAGCGCCTGCTCACAAGCAAAGGGTTAAATACGATATTAATAACTCTTTACAATTTATCTTTTTATTAGAGTATCTTCTAACTAACTAATTACTGCTTCCTCTCATACTGAGTACATACAGGTTTTTTTTATATTAATACAGTGAGATTTAAATGGCTTAATAGCTCGCAACCTTAATTTATAAAAATTTTTATTTTCTTGATTATTTCTTTTATTTAAATCGTCACATACTCCACTGCTTAATTTGCACGCTACGGTTAAGCTTTTTGAGTCTAACTCACAATTGGGCACTGGGATACTGAATGGGGTTAGTGTGTGTAATTTCTTTCACATAGTTGTTGGACACTTTACAACGTTGTCCACATAGTTATTACCTATAGTTACAACACAGTATACTTTATATTCTTATTTACTACCATTTTTTTTTTTTTTACATACTATTTACACTTAATATTTACACAATTAAAACACAAAACTCTTTCTTATCTCTATCACTTAATTTTACTACCGGTTTTTTTGTTTGTCTTACTCTCTCTTCTGTAGAGTAACTTTCTAAATCTTTACTATTTAGAATTCTATCTTTTCTTCTGTGAGTCCTATATAACTCATGTAGTTAATGAGTGTTAGTACCCATCTAGTTAATGATTATTCATTAATGCATGCTTCGCAGAACTGGAACTCAGGTTGATCAGGCCTCGTTTCCAAACTCTACGTTTTACATTTTTCACGTGGATTCAGAAATATAATTTTCTTTACTGCCTAGTATTCCCTTTTCTTTTTGGGTTATACTATACCGTCACTTCTTCTTATACAACTTTAGTTGCAAAATATGTGTTCTCCGCACATATTTCTGAGTTGCAGGTTCGCACAGGGCTACTGTAACTGGAGTTAGGTACTTTTGGATTTGGTAAGGGCCACACCATCGGAATGATAGTTTAGAGGTGGTCTTATCAATCGCACTACTAATGGGGTGAGTCTTGTACATTACTAAGTCACCTACTTGGTACCTGACTGAGTTGCTATGATTACCTTTCTCGTGGTATCTTCTGGATTTTTCCAAGCTTGCTCTTAAGTTAGAGCGGGCTTTGTTCCATATTCGCTTTATCTGCTTATCCGTTATTTGCGGAGGCAGCAGATCGTGTATATTCCATCTTGTGGACAAAGGGTGGTTTGGTCGATACTTGTATAGTAACTCGAACGGGGTCGACTTGTGACCTTCGTGGTAAGCTGAATTAAAAGCGTATTGAATCCAGGATAGATTTTGGTCCCACGACGTGTGATCGTTCGCATGATAGGCGATTAGCGCAGATTTGAGGTTTCATAGATACCTTTCAGCAATATTGCCTTGCGGTCGATACTCTGTAGTGGTTATATGGTCTATCCCTAACTTGAAACACATATTCTTAAATTCTTTTGCTTTAAACTGCGGACCGTTATCAGATACTATACGTACTGGAGTACCGTAGTCTTTAAATAGTCTTTCCTGTAGTATTTTAACTGTTGTCGACGCTAATGCTCGTCGCATGGGATACATCCAAACAAATTTGGTGAACGAATCTACACATATCAGTAACATGGTATTTCCTGATTTGGATCGTGGATACGGACCTGAGAAATCTAGATAAAGTTTCGAAAAAGGGGTCTTTGGGATTTCTGATATCAATTGGCTTACTTGAGTATTTCTGGCGGGTTTGCTAAGGGCGCATAATGAACATTTCTTTACGAAGTTGGCTATTTCGCAGTTCATATTGTTCCAATGATATTCCTTTCGAATACGATGTATCGTCTTATTGATTCCCATATGGGCTCCTATGGTAGATGAATGGAAGTATTCCATTAGCATGGGCTTAATTACATCCGGGGCTATTATTCTTAATTCCTTTCCGTCTCTTATCTTGAGACACAATACATTCTTACTCAATACGTACTTCTCGGATTTAAGACCTTGGGTAAGTTGTTCTATAATAGGCTTCAGTAAGGGGTCTTGTTGTTGATACAGGGCAATGTTTGTAAAGGCAAGGGGGAATTCAGTAATTACGGCGTTAGCACTTGCTATTTCCGGCTTCACTATGTTTTCGGAAGTTTTAGTGGGTGACTGGAACATACGGGACAGGGTATCGGCGACTACATTTTGAGTACCTTTAATATGCTGCACTCTGAATTTGTAGCAGTTTAATTTCAATATCCATCTGCCAATTCGTCCTAATTGTTTAGGGTGATTCAATAACCATGATAACACCTGATTGTCGGTTTCCAAAAGGAATTCTTTATGTTCTAGGAAGGGTTTAAACTTTTTGAACGCAAAAACAATTGCTAAACATTCCAATTCATATGCGGAATACTTTCTTTCTTGATCGCTCAGTGTTCGTGATGCATAACTAATTGGTAGTCTACAGTTATCTATCTCTTGGTATATCACTGCACCTAACGCTACACTGGAACTGTCGGTTTGCACGACGAATGGTTTTGTGAAATCAGCTAATTGCAAAACTGGGGGAGATATAATGCTTTCTTTAAGTTGCTCAAACGCGTTTTGATGTATTGAGCTCCATTCGAACTTCGTTCCCTTCTTTCGTAAGGAGTTTAGGGGTGCTGCTATTTCGGCAAGATGGGGAATATATTTGTGGAAATAATTCACCATACCTAAAAATCGGGCTATACCTTTTGCATCTCGTGGGGGTGCAAATTCTCTAATAGCACGGGTTCGTTCGGGGTCAATGCTTACCTTTCCATTCGCTTTCACGATATGTCCTAAGAAAGAAACTGAGGGACAGCAAAACTTACCTTATTTGGGTTCACCGTTAATCCTGCTCTTAGTAAACGAGATAACACTTCACGCAAATGTCTGAGATGTTGTTCCATTGATTCACTGTATATTACGATGTCGTCCAAATAGTGGTACACATATTTGAATTTAATGTCGTGAAATATCTTTTCCAATAGTCTACTACATACGGAACTTCCTTGAGATATTCCAAACGGTACCCTAGTAAATTGGTACAAGTTAAAAGGAACTGCAAACGCGGTTAGACGTTTGGATTCTTCTGAAAGAGGTATTTGGTGAAAAGCTTGATTCAGATCCATTACCGTAAAGACCATAGCTTTAGCAAAATAATGAAACGCACTATGGATGTCTGGAAGAGGGATTGATTCAAATTCTATTCTTTTATTTAATTGCCTGTAGTCTACAACTAGTCGGTGTTTATCTGGTCCTTTCGGTACTAAAAAGGAGGGTGAAGAATATGGGGACGTAGAGGGTTCTATGACTCCTTGGTCCAATAACTTATTGATATGGTTTCGCATGACTTCCATCTTGGGAGGCGACAACTTGTACGGAGGTAGTCGTATTACTTTCTGATCACTCAGATTAATTTTATACTCTATTAGGTCCGTAAGTCCTAGTTTTGGTGTAAGAACCGAGGAAAATTCTTTTATTAGTTTTACTATTTTGACTCTATCTCTTCGTTCTAGGTGAGATAAATCTGAATCTTGGTGTATTACATGTGCAGTAGATGAACAACGTTTATCTTCATTACTATCAAATTTATGTTTTCTTGCACGGTCAAATCTGAAATAAAATTCTCGCTCGTAGATGTCAAGAATCATTCCTGTCTTACTAATAAAATCTGCACCTAATATTAAAGCAGGTCCTAATTCTTTACATACTAACATTGTAAACATCCAACTTAGGTTTTTTATTTTAACCTTAACGGTAATGCTCAGGTTTATATTTATTTTACGTTTATCAGCGGTAGCACACTTTATATTCACAGGTTGGTTCCGTTTTACTAGATGATGATTAGCTAACACGTCCGCTAATTCTTGGCTGATTAAGGTTCTACTAGATCCCGAATCAATTAAGGCGATGGGGGATGTAACGCCTAAGTCGACTCGTATTAATGGTAGTAGATTTTTTTTCCATTTACATCTATTAATCGCATTACACTTTTCACGAAATTCTCGCACATAGGGGTCGATTTCTTTCGCACCTTTTTTGTTTTTCACTTGGTTACAGAATAATTCATTCTTATTATTATTACTGGTTTCTTTTAGTTTACCCAATTTCGAGTAGCTGCGGAAGACACAGGTTTTCGGGTCTCCCTGCCTTACATGTTTTTTGAATTGGTGTTATTCCGTTCCAATGGCTTACTTTTGCACTCTCTTCTTATGTGCCCATATTTGCCACAATTATAACAGGTGGGTTTTCTGCGAGGTGGGTACTTGGTTTCCGCTTTATCTGGGTTTACAGTTAACTTACCAGCTTTGCGCACATGGTGAGGTCTACTAGAAACTTGTCTTTCATACGAGGTTGTTACATCAGGCAGTAGTGCTCGCAATTGATGTCTATTAGTTCCAGAGGTTTTCATTGCTTCTCTATTTTGATCTGAGTACCATACATTTGAAGAATGGATACTGCACTGTTCTAGATCAGCAATTGTATTGGGTCTATTCATCAATGATAGTCGAGATCTTTCTTCAGGTGACACGCCTATTAAAATGGTGTCCACCAGTTGTGTTTCATTCCAGCTTACACGTAATAGTCGAGAGGACTCCCTAATATCGGAGACGTAGTGAGCTAATCTCTCCTGATGTCCTTGTACTCGGAGTACTGTCTTTCTTTTTATTTCCTCATAGATGCCGGTGGGAATAAAGTATTTTATTATAGAGCTATGTAGCTCTTCTACTGGGAAAGTAGAGGTTAGGGCTTCTAGGACACGATTTTTTAACGGGGGTTTACACTTTGGTAACAGAACTTGTAAAATTTGCCAGTCATTCAGCTGCTGTAGATCCTTTATCTGAAGAAGATAACTAATAAATGTTAGTAATTTGGAAACATTTAAGCCATCTGTATAAGGGATTTCGGTTAAAATCTTCTCCACAGGGTGAGTCATTTTACCGTATAGATCTGCGTTATAGTTCATAGGTGTAATTCCTCGATGAGGGCGGTTAGATTCATTGGAGGTGGTGGTCAATTCATTATTTCCGGGACGAAACTGAAAATGCTCGGGAGGAGGGGCATTTACATCTGTATCAGTATTTTGTTCTGGGTTCGCTTGCACTTGCGATACGATAGGTGAGTTCCGATCCGAGTTAGGCGGAGGTAAACCAGTGGTGGGGGATTGTACTGGGGAGATGTGTAATTTCATTAATGATTTCTCTATTTCGTCCATCCTGAATGAGTCGGATTTTCGTCTTAAATCGTTAATAATTGAAGGTAAGCGGCGTAGAGCTTCGTCTGCTAGCTTTTGTACATCAACGGGTATTTCTGTGAGATTCGGCCAGATCGACAAATTTTTTATTCGCCTGGTTAAATGCTCTATTCTCTGGGTAGTCCGCAAAATTCTTGCCGGAGATTTCTCGTCTTGGAGTGTTTGAGACAATAAGTATAGTTCACTATACTTGACATTACAAATTTCTTTCTCGCTTTCATAATCGAGTTGGCTTAGATAGTTTAATTGCACGGGCGCATCAAATCCACATTCGCGAATTGACCTTCGTAATTCCGCGACTGTTACATCAGCATGGGGTAGTCCACGCAAAAGGGCTTCGTAAGACAGCTCGTCTTGTAATAACAAATCCGGGTTAAATTGGGCCATTTTGTTCTAACACATTAGCACGTACTTAAAATTAATACTAGTATATTACACATATATTACATATATATATAATAAATTCATACGTAATCAATTTACACAAATTAGAAAAGAACAATTTCTCTTCTAAGGGAGAGACAGAAATCACACACACATATTTTTCAAGGTTAAATAGCCGATCAGCTGTTTTCTGGAATGTAGGTCACCCTCTGTGTTTAGTTAACAAGGAACTGGTGTGTCAGTGAGAAAGGGGGTTTTACTCTTATTGTTCTCTAGACAATGCGACTGAATATCACAACTACTTTATACCGTTATAAATGAGAGATGGGGAGCACAATCTTATTCAACAAATTTATTATTATTATTTCGCTTGACAACACTTTGACTCCATTCATTCATAAACTTTTCTCCATTAAATAAATTACTTATTTTGCTTCACAAGTTATAAATCACGAACTTCTACTTAATTACCTTGGTCTACATTACATACTTTATTATTAACAAAGTTATTTTTAATTAATTTTTTTTTTATAACACATACTAGTGTATGTAAGCTATATAGTTGGACATACACTGTGCAGAATGATTCAGGAAACAACAGGTCATGGATTGTCGTAAACAAACCTGTTACAGATTGTTCGGTTGACCAAAATTGTTATGTTTGGTCACAATTCATGTATGCAAGTAATTATATCGAATAATGCAGGTTCCTACTGGCCTATAGAATGCAAAAGCTACATGCATTGTATGACGCTAAGGATATTTCACTTATACATACTATCATCTACGTAACTTAATACACTATTAAATATGTTTTGAACATTAAAGTTATTAAAGTAACTTTCTGAGTGCATAGATCAATATTATATATTTAGTTATTGTTCATACAAATTATCCACGCATAGTGATGCAGTTTTGTTTGTGACACTCTATACACAAATAAAACTTTTTTTTTTTTTTTTTTTTTTTTTTTTTTTTAAGAGTGACACAATTTTGTTTGCGTCACGATGCTTAAAACACCTTTATAAAAATTAGCAGAGTGGCGCACTTTTGTAACGTCTTTTCGCCGCGTTACAAATCCAGGGAACCCATCGTCATTAAACTCCGTTAATTAGATGGGCTGCCTACGTTGTAACAGAATGTATCACAAATAATTAATATAACAAATTACTTACTAACTGTGTAAGGAAACAATGGCAAGGTATACAATTGATTTAAGCACTCCTCATATGTTTGTAACAAGAAGACTTCTCTTTATTTAACATTTAAAAACATTTACTGACAGATCCCATGACATTACTAATTCAATTATTAAGTTATTTGAAAGGTTTCTTTAAACTTTGGGATCAAAATTGATTCTATATAGCTATACCTCGGATCCGGGTAACCTTCGGTATTTATTTATTAAAACTTTTAGTCATAATCAATTCATGATATTAGCTTGCAAGACTTTCTTTTATTCAACCATTGGAAGAATGGTATTATTGCTTGAATTATATTACTCTACATTAGCATATAAACTGTTACAACGTATGAAGTTAGAATAGTTACATGAAATTCTTAGATTTAATTTATAAGTCTTTACAAAGTTAATAGTTTCTGAAAAGTCTCTTTCAAGATGTGTTGTGTAACAAATATTAGTAACCCTCGATAGACAGGCTATCGAGTCACCTTTTAATTGGTATGCAGAAGACTCGTCCTGGGGTATCCGTCTTGGGAAACAGGAACAGCTACGTCGTCATCTCGGTCTGGTCTTCGTCAGTAAAGGGCTCCAAAGTTCGCAGGTTGAACCTTCTACGATGATACTTGTAGATTCTCGGATGTCCTGATCTGCATATTCTGTCGCGTGTACTAGAGTTTGTGGCTTCTGATAGTTCACATCTCCAGGTATGACGTTGGAAGTGTTGTTATTTCTTGAAGTTCGAAGTCATCTTGTGTTACACCTTTTTTACGTTTCGAGTTTTACACTTTAAATCTCTTGTTTATTTACATAACTATATTAGTTAACACATCCAGATGCTTTAAGCAGCTATTTCTGGTATACCATCTTAAGGTAAAACAAAGTATAGGTAACATATTTTAAGAGCACAGCTCTTACGTCTATACTGTACGAAGTCACCATTGCGAGAGAGCGAAATTCTGCTCCCTTCGCCTGGTACTGGACAAAATGGTAGTGGGGCAATTACCGCGCGAGAATATAGTTCCTAACAATTTTTAAGTTAACATTTTTATTTATACAAACTATCCCTAAACAAATATACATAATTTAAATCAGTTGTTTTAGCGACTATCTGTGTCTTCAGATTTTTAATTATTAACATTAGGTTTTTTATCTTATTCTAACTTACACAAGACTCGGAAAACATGTCGAGTCTGGAATCAACAGGACAGCGCCTGCTCACAAGCAAAGGGTTAAATACGATATTAATAACTCTTTACAATTTATCTTTATATTAGAGTATCTTCTAACTAACTAATTACTGCTTCCTCTCATACTGAGTACATACAGGTTTTTTTTATATTAATACAGTGAGATTTAAATGGCTTAATAGCTCGCAACCTTAATTTATAAAAATTTTTATTTTCTTGATTATTTCTTTTATTTAAATCGTCACAATAATAGAAATTGTAAACCATTTGAGGTGACAGGAAGTACAGTTAAGGCCTACATTCAAATATACTGTAAATTTGACTTTTTGAGTTAAAAATACTATAAAATATATCATGTTTGGTATTAAATAACGCAGAATTAACTAAGGAAAGTAATTATGTAATTAGTATTTAATAAAATTAAATAATAGTAAAAATGTAATTAATCATAAATGTAAAAGTCAATTATTTAGGCGGAAATGCCATCTGGTTAAAACGATGTAGATTTAATATTAATTCAGCCAGGACTGATTGTACGGAGGAAAAAGGGAGTTAGTTGATTGTTACACGTTGAGACGTACACTTCGAACGAGCTCAGACAAATGAATTCATTTTAAAAGAGAGAAGATAATTTTTGGATATAACTAGACCTATAAAAAATAACCCAGAAAAATTGAAAATATGATTAATCTACATTGAGTTAACCTGGAATCAACCAAATTAATCTAATTATGAAGATTTGAAATCGTCATCCAGATAATAGAACAATAAAAACGTAAAATCAAAATAATATCGACACAAATTTGGACATTGTAAAACCTCACCACCATTGGAACAAGAACACATTTGAACACTGATTGCCGTGCCGAACAACTGACCACTACTCCCCAATAATTACACTGTGATGAAGAGGAACTAATCACTACTGCTTGGAAGAGGAACACACCAATAACCAACATTTATTTGAAGGAATTCTGCAGTGAAGACGCCTCGTATACATTCAGCACGGAGGCAGCCATTTTGGACTACTCCCAGAATCCTTTGCGGTGACGGCAGAACAGCATCCTGAGTCTGGTTCAAGAATTTATCTTATTAACATTTTCTATTCAATAATATTTTGTACTTTTAGATAATTAAGCAGTTTTTATTGTAAGCATTATACTTTTCAGCTTTGCCTTTTCTCTGACTATTATAAAATAACAGCTAAAAGAACCTGCAATTTAATATTAATATTTTATATACTGAATTTAATCGCCCTGAGATATGAGTTTGTAACTGTCAATTAACTAATCGATTCAAAATCGATTAGTATCTTTAACGTTAATAAATTCTTTAAATATTATAATTTTGAGTTTCATTTATTGGTAAAAATATAGATAGAAGAATTCCAGATAATATTTGACACTTGGACTCCAAGAAAAGAATAAAATAACATCACTGAAGGAGTACCATCATAGAATAACAAAAGACCGCTAATCGATTGACATGAGATAATCTAGTTAACGCGGAAAAACAATTCTGGTTATTCTAAGCTATTAAATTAATTAAATTAATAATTAAAAGAATTAAAAATAAATAAATACATAAGAAATAATTAATAAATAAATAAATTAAAAAAAATATATTTTTTTATAATCTTATAATTTTTTGTAACCCCGAATTTTAGATTTTGTTACAAAATTGGTGAGCCTATAGTGGGTCTGAAGATTAAGACTGATCGACAATAAATCAGTTTTATTACAAAATTGGCGTCCAACTTAAGGGGCTGAAATTAGTGATTGACAGGCCATAAGAGATAAAAATAATCTGCCCAATTCCTAATTTTGGCCAGCAGCTGTTATAAAGTCAGGAAAAGTAATAAAAATGACGAAACGAGCAATTCAAAGAAAAGGGCGGCAGAAGCTGAAAAAGAAATCGAAGAGATCGATATGGACGACAAAGAGGCAACTCCGGTCGAAGATATAGAAGGAAGATTACCTCCTGCGGAACCGAATCAACCCGCACAACCAGAAGAACAGCCCGAGAAACCTGCGCCAACAGGGGATGTCAATCTCCAGGAGAAAGAGGTAGAGAAATCCAAAACGACAGAAGATATGAAATGGGACAAGATGATGGAAATGTTCCTCAGAGAATTTAAAACGACAAAGGAAGAAATCAAACCACAAAAGAAGAATTAAGGAAGGACATTGGAGATACCAACAAGAAAATGGATGAGAACAACCAATCCACAAAAGAAGAATTGAGTAATCAAATTGAAAATACAAATATGAAAATTGATGAAACTAGTAAGAAGATGGAAGGTGACAACCAACAGTTAAGGGAAGAGCTGAGGGAGAATAGTAAGAAAATGGAAGAGAAGATGGAGGAAAATAATAAGATGGAAGAAAAGATGGGGGAGAAGTTGGAAGAATTGAAAGAGGATAACCAACTATTAAGAGAAGAATTAAGGGAGGATAACCAGGAAAATATGGACAAGTTAGACGAGAGGATAGAGTTGTTAAACGAAGAGTTGAACAAGGAAATCAACGATAATAATGAATCCACAAACAAGAAATTAGAAGAAGAAACAATAGGAATAAAACAACAGATGACAGAAGCTGACGAAAGATGGAGTCAGACTGAGCGAGAAGTACAGTTTTAAAGCAGAAGTAAACACCAAGGTTGCAAATATAGAAGAGACCAATAAGAAGGTGGATAATAGTTATAAAAAATTATGTCAGAAAATGGACGATATGACTAAAGAATTACAAAATGATAACAAACCGCGAACGGAAGAAATAACAAACGATAAAACAAGGGAACAAGTAACATTATTATCTGGAATTAAACCTAACAGAAACAAAGAAAATCTTAAGCATATGGAAATGAAATCAAAGAAAATGAGACAAATACATCCACAGGAACTAATAAAAAAATGGGAAGATGATGCACAGTGGTTTAATTGAGGTCCTTAATATCCCAATGACCAGTGAAAAAGACATCATGAATTCCATAAATTATAGAAGCAGGTCAAAACAAATTTCAGAAATAACTTACAATAAAACAGTATGTTACCACTTTAAAAGGAATATAGATAAATGGAATACGACAGAAATAGAAATATATGGTAAAACATCAGTGTTATCATTAATCATTGATGTACCAGTGACATCCTGGTTTAATAAACCATATAATAGAATGATTCAAATAAAACTTAAAACAAGCGAAAGGATAACAGAAGAAAAAATGAAATACAAGGAAGAAGCAAGAAACGTCACAAGAAAGGAAATAATTATGAAGACAATGGTAGTCCGGACAATAAGGTCAACTGAGATTATGGACCACGGCTAAATCAAATACCACACACCATCAAGACAAGGGACGGATGTTATGATAACCGGCTACGGCAAAAACCCATTTAAAAGAGACGGAAAATAAGTATCGTTGAGAAAAAATAATATGAATAAAGAATAAAGGGACAAAACCGAGATTTAAGGAAGAAGATTATTCAAGAAAATGAACCATACAAATGAAAATATGAGGAACTGAACGATATTATGAAAATCACCAAAAGATCATCAATACTGGGTTTAGAAGAACATATAACAAATAAGAACTGTAATAAGGGGATTAGAATTTATTGAATTACAACAAACAAATTCAAAAATAACGTAAGGTCAACTTACAACAATTATTTACAGAATTTAATTTTGAATGAAATAAAAAGATATCAACAAAATTCTAAAAGAAAGATAAGAACAACTTATTTCAATAATATGAATAAACTAGTTTTGGAAAGGAAATATTAAAAGATTTACGAAATGCAAGGGGAAGTAAGGACCACTTAAATAATATAATGTTAATGAAATAATTTGGATGAAAACAAGAGCGAAATAATAATTTTTGAAAACAAAAATATAATATAACTATAATGACTACTTTAATTTGAATTATAATAAGAACAATTGGTAGAATGACTGTCATAGCATAAAAAAAATAGAACAATTAATTAGAACCAAGAAAAAAAAATATATATATATATTATAATACTCCTCATCACCCGTAGTATCGTAATGGTATAATAATTTTCCCGTGTTATTCCTTGTATATATTAATTTGTAATAAATAGTTGTAAATAGTGTATCAGTTGATCGTGGAATATTTATGTTGGGTGTTTACGAATGTGATTTAAATATATAAGTAAAAGAATTGAATTATTCTGCCTTGGTTTCTGAATCAGAATTATAATTATTCCAGTTCAGTAGTTAGAACTCCAAAAATCAATTCAAAATAGCGGTCGAGTCATCCCAAATAATTTTCAAGTCACCTTCGATATTAGGCTTTAACCTATTATTTGAGGTTAATCTTGGGATTTGCAGTTTGCGTACTTCCAATGACTCCCCGAATTCTTCTTATCCTTGTTAATTATAAAATAAATGCTGATAATATATTACGTTCCTGAAATAATAACGCATGGATATGATTTAATAACATAATGGTTTAATCTCTGTAATATAAGTTCAAATTATTGGAAAATTCCATTCGATACATACGGTTGTCACAATCGATATTTATCTCAGGATTTACTAATTAAATAATGTTAATATATTTCGTGGGAATTCTTGTGGCTGCTACGAAAAGTTCCTTTACATGATAATTAATAATATTGAGTACCTTTACAAACAATCTATTACTTATAATCTAAAAAATTACAAAAATTATATATTAAGTAACATACAAAGTTTGACGAGATTCAATGCTTCGTAAAAAGCATGTAGGTTAAAGTGACGTCAACATCATGGCTACTATTGTCCATCTCAGAAAATAATGAAGTTTATTAATGTGTACAATAAATGTTTTCCTTGTAATCACTGTTTCGTTCAGATATTGAATTTGTTTTCACTTTAAAATGTTTACTAGTGATTAGTGTTAGTGTAAATTGTTATATTGTCTAGTGGTTGTTCCTTGTTGGATAAAAATATTGTCAAATTATACTTTACACATCTTGACGATATTGCTGACGGTTTTCTGGTTTATTCTGGATAATTTCTTGATTGTGTGTACTACTGGTTCATGAAATGATTGTAGTGGAGGGATTATTTATCTTCGATGATGGTCATTCAGATCTTCTTTCACAAACGGGTTAACAATTTTTATATTTTTATTTTAATTACATCTCGACACGCACTATTAAACTGTTCTCCATCACAATTAACAATTAAGTGTTATTTCTTCTTTTTTAGTCACCGAACTCATATAAACTTCTTAAATTTTGATTGGCCATTTATGTACAGGTTAAATGTTATATGATCGATTCCCATTAATTACTTTACATTTTTATAAATTACTTTTAATAGATAATTTTATTATTATACTCTAATGATACATGCAATGTTTACATGATGATTAATTATATAATTATAAAGAATTTGATACTAAACATGCCTCAGTTTATAACTGTAAAACCTTATTAATTTGAATTTCTACGATATGTGGTGGAACAATTTGTTATAGTTGATTGTAATTTCTACTTTGACTACCTGAGATAAATATATATACATAATTAACTGGTGACATAAAATCTTACAACATACAACAAAACTCTTAATAATAATAATTGTTTTTGACAACTTTAATTATTTCATACTTTTAAACTATTGTCTGTATGATAATAATAAAAACACTTTTTATAAATAATAAATAACACTGTTTAACGGTAGTCTGTGTCACTATTTATATTATATCACTCATCACTGTAAAGGTTTGTGTCCCTTTTTCTATCCTTAATTATATGTCTATACAATTTTGTTAATACAATTTTAATTTATGATTAGGTACTCTTTATTGGGTTTAGTTGTGTTTCAGGGTAAGTTGATTATTTAGGCCTACAAGGTTTATTTATTTAATTTTGTCTGTTTACTGCCCTATTCTACTGGGTTATTTCTGGGTTTCTTGATAATATTAAATAAGTCAAACCAACTAGTTTCCTTTAATTTGCTATCAATTATTATTTCTTGGTTCCTCTCTGGATCGGATTTCACTATTATTCACTATTCATTTTGTTTCGTTACAATATATATGCTATTAATTTTGATAACCGGAAGAAAGTTTGTGCGACCAATAGAAGAATTAAAGAGAATTCAGATGAAAAAATTTATACCAATAACTAGTGATAAATATATCAACAGAACTTCCAACCATGAGAAAAATAAATATATCAACAGAGCTTCCAATCACGATAAGAATAAATACATCAGCAGAGCTAAAAATATAGAAGAATAAATAATAAGGAGAATAAATAATAAGAAGAATAACTGAGATAGAAAATATTAGTAAATCTGAGAAAATACGAAGTGAGGTATCCAAGGATGATTTTTATTAGTCAAAAAATAGACTATTCTTATATAATTTTTATTTAATGACTGTCTGTAGATAATTCCAGGAGTATTATATTTTGAGCAGAGATGATGTTCCTCTGATCTCAATTAGAAGTGTAGTATGGCGAGCAGAGTATATGTAGCCACAAGTGCCTCTCTGGGCTGCCCCAGCTCACGTGTTAGGGAATGTTAGGGAATGAATATCCCATGGGTAAAGAACTAAGTTAAGGAAAAAATAAATATAATAATAATAAACCTCAGATAACAATATCTACAAGTATAAAGAAGCAGATGTAGAAATGGGGAGGAAGACAAAGAATATAATAACTAAAAAATATCATAAGCAATTATTTCATACATACTCAAAGTATGATCTGAACTAATTACTTCTGGAGGAGAGCAATCTGTAGCATGACAGATTATCCACATTGTTCTAATTTTAAAAAATGATCATGTATAAAATAAAAATAAGATGACATCAAGAAAAACTACTATAAAAATTAGTCAAGGACCACAGTGTAGTGAAATAATAGTTCAAATAGATAAAATAAATTAAAACCAACCATGCAATATATAAGAAATTATAGAAAAATAATGATAGGCCAATGTATAAAGTAATTATATCCAGGTAGTATAGGAGCAGGTCAGGAAATGCTCAGTATAGACAAGCATCCATAATAAAAAGAATGACTATTGGAAAACTAACCACATGTAATAAAATTAAAAACCCCCAAAAAATATGAACATAAATAAGAAAAGTACAATGCAATAAAATAAGAGTAAACGTGAATGATATGTAAGTGAAGGTTCTAGATATAAATGTAAAAATGTACCAGTGCAATTTAATCTTACAGTATAATGAAAAGCAAATCCGGATGATCTCATATAAGTGATATTCTTTATCATACAATACCAGACAAAATGACAAAAAATAATATAAGAGTATACAATAAATAGTGGAGTGATCAAGTGTAAATCCCTAACATAAAACAAAAACAGCAAGGACTGGATGAAAATTAATTTTAAGGAATATTTTAGGTGATGAAAAAACAGATGTTTTGTTTATATTGTAGCATAACAAAATTATCACGTTAAACATTTAACTTAATGCAACATAAACAAAGGAGAAAAGGTCCATAGTGAGTGAGAAGAATGAATTGTTTAAAGGTTAAGAAAAAGAAACTGTATATTAAGTCAATAAAATGTTAATAAGAATAAAAAATAACAAAGAAAACCATTGATCAAAATAACTTGCTATGTAAAAACCCAATAAACCAGCAGTATACCCAGTAGATTGGGGAAGCAGTAAAAAGGGAAAGACAAGAAAAAGGAGATAAAAGGGTGAAAACAATATTAATAATGGAAATTTATAAGGTCAAGAAGCAGAGAAACCACAAGACCAGAAATTTACTAATATAATAATGAAGAAAGGACAAAATATATCAAGATTCCTACAAAGAGCCTAGAAACAAGAAGAGCTATTCCAAAAATGTTAATAATGGAATACATACCATTGAACAAAATTAAAACCAATATATTTAGACCCAGTAACTCAAGTTACAAGATACAATCCAAAGAAAACCGAATTGTAAACTAGTTATAAGTATAATATGTAAAAAATTATTTAAAAAGACTACCATTAGTGTAGACAATAATAAGTGACACACTATAATAAAGTATAGTGTAAGAAATAGAAATCCATTAAAAAGACTACCATCAGTGTAGGGAAATACTATATAAAAAAAAAACAAAAGACAGTCTAATGACTAAGGTTAATTTTAATAATAAAAGTGTTTTAAAAAATTAAGTAATATAAGATTGTAATAGTTATAAGATGCTTTTATTTCATTGTGTTACCAAGACAGTTATAGTAATTGAAAGAGACAGTTAATAACTGAAGGTGTCATTAGTTATAAGATATTTTTATTTCATTGTGTTATCAAAATAGTTATAGTGAACACAAGAGACAGTTAATAACTGAAGGTGTCATTAGTTATAAGATGTTTTTATTTCATTGTGTTACCAAAATAATTATAGTGAACACAAGAGACAGTTAATAACTGAACGTGTTATTAGGAATAAGATGTTTTAATAGGATTAGGTTGGTGATAGAAGGAAACATAAAATCAAAGGACAGCCAATGACTGATAATATTGCTGATAATAAGATGTTTCCATTATAATTCTATATGTATAAAAAAAATAATAGGCATAAGATGTTTTTGTTATGTTTAAGTGATATAAAAAAAAAAGTTAGTAGATATAAGATATTCTGTTGTATTTAAAATCATGTTATTTAATTTTCAAGTTTGTAAGGCAGAGAGGCAAGTAGGAAATAGGAATGTAATAATTTTATTTAAAACTGTAAACCATATGAAAGGTACAAAGCAGATTAGCTAAGACACCACTTTAGAAAACACAGACCAGTAATGTAAACCCAAAACTATCTATCAGAGAATCAAACTACATAATAGGGGATAAAATTCAGTCCATACAACACAGAAATTGAAAATGTAATTAATACAGATACAATTAATAACGAATGGAATGACAAAGGAAAGAAAATTAACTTCCTTTGGAAACAAATAATACTAGGCCTATAATGGTGATCAAATCAGACTAAATAGTAAATTAATCAATATTGAAGTGTTTTAACAACAAAATTATTAACAACAAAGATAATCACGGAGTTATTAAGATTATTCCATGGAAATATTATCAGAAAAAACACTTAAAAACCATTTAAACACTAAATTTGTACAAAATATGAGGCCTACAATAATTATAAAAAATTGTAATTTTTGGGCTTAAATGAACTTGAAACAAACCCAGCTATATATCCAAATATGTAAAATTAATTAATCAATATTGCTGAGTAGTTAGATTTTTGTAAAATTAAGAAATATTTGAAATACAGTAAAAAATAAGAAAACTTTTTATGTATATTTAGATGATGAACCAAATCTGAGACATGTACTTTTATAAATAAACAATAGAAAGAGGAAAAAGACATATCACAAATTACCCTAAAACGACGACGTTCAGAGTTTAGTCTATTGTTAATCGTGAAGACGACTAGTTGAGAATGTACTAACAGAAGACCGAAAAAGTATAATTTTGTGCAAAACCGTGAGGGTGGCTATGAAGAGTGTAACAGAGGTTAACTAAAAATAAAAATAACATCAACAGTTAATAATTAACACCTCACTGATTCCGAACAACAGTAATAACACCATCTAACACAAGCACAAGAAATCAACGGCCATTTTGAGAAGATTTTGGACCATATTAGCAGAACACGAATACACATATTTGAAGACCGGACACTTCACCAGTAACCCATCCTAAAACGACATCGCAGGAGAAGAGAGAACACTCTACACTATATTCCTGGACCAACACTACTTCGCAGAGAAGGGAATATTCATTTATTTCTGTGGGAGAAGCTCAACCCGTTCCAGCAGTGCATAGCAGAGAAAATAGAGGTGATGGCGGCCATACTGGATTTCCGAACGAGCCAAGTACACTGCCAGCTTGAAGTGAGTGACGTCATTTCGACGAATGGTTCGATATTACTTTTCATAATTGACAATTTCAATAATAATATTGTTCTATTTCAGCCATAATAATTTAGTTTAAGAATATCTGTAAGAATGTATCTTGTTCCTTGCCCTCTGACCATTTCGACTCGCTAAAAGAATCCTAATTAATTAATCTTGTAAAAAAATATATTTTGTCAATCTTGTTCGCTACCGACTGGGGCAAATATCAGCCAATGCCTTGGCCATGCGCAGCCTGAATGGCACATAATTTTAAATGTTAATAAATGAACATCATTATTCAGTTACAAGAGTTGTATTTATTTGTATAATGAATGTTAACTATTTTTTTTTCTTCTAAACAAAAATAATTTACAGTGATAGAATAAATATCTGAGAGGAAGAAGAAGAGTAAAGTCAGCGGAGAGAGAACCAACCGATCTGACTACACAATTAAATCATTAATAGAAACAAATAGATCTGAACTACAAATTCATACTTATTCAATTGGAAATAATTAAAGCACACACACAATTAATTAATTATTTATTAATTAATTGAATTCATCAATTAAACAAAAAAACTAAATATTAGTAAAATTTCATAACTTACAAAATTTTTTTTATTATCAACCAATCACACTTTATTATAAAACATTATTTATATTTAATTTATTCTTTGTAATTGGTGAATCCAAAGTGGAGCTGTATCATCGGCGAGTTCAACACCGAGATTCAGACAACAGTTATTAGTATCACAATAATTCTTGCTATCTATCTTATTTATTTATATTTGTAATAAATTATATTACAAATTGGCGTCCAACTAAAGGGCCTAAAATAGGAGCTAATAGAGTTACAAAATAAGGACGATTGTCCAGTTTCCTATTTTTAGCTCGGCAGCGGTCAATAGGTCGGAAGAAGGAGCGAGATGCACAGGAGAGCTACATCAAGAAAAAGGGCTGTGGAGGCCGAGCAGGAGGTAGACATGGAGGATAAAGAGGCGACACCAGTGGAAGATGTGGAGTCGATGTTACCGCCAGCAGAACCAAACAAGCCTGCACCACCGGAGGAACAGTCAAAGAAATCCACTACAAAGGAAGATACAAAAGTTGATCAAATGATGGAGATGTTACTCAGAGAATTTAAAACGACGCAGGAAGAATTAAAGGAAGAATTGGGTAATAGGATTGGAGATACCAATAAGAAAATCGAAGAAAATAGTAAGAAGATGGAGGAGAAAATGGAGGAAAATAGTAAGAAGATGGAGGAGAAAATGGACGAAATAAAAAACGAGAATAAATTATTAATGGAGGAAAATATTCAGAAGATTGAGGAGAAAATGGAGGAAATAAAAACTGACAATAAACAATCGAAGGAGGAATTGACCCAGATAAGCCAGAAACTGGAAGAAACCAATAAAAAGATGGAGAATAATAGTCAACAATTAAGAGAAGAATTAAGAGAGACGAACCAAGAGAATATGAACCGATTAGATGGAAAGATGGAAGCATTGAAGGAAGAACTGGGGCAAAAGATAGCTGAAAATAATGAAACAATCAGCAAGAAGGTAGAAGAGGAATTAACGGTAATCGAACAAAAGGTTACAAGAGCTGACGAAAGATGGAGTCAAACCGAACGAGAAGTACAGAGTATCAAGACAGAAATAAACACTAAGGTAAACAACATTGAAGAAACGACTAGGAAGACATTGGAGGAAAGACTAAAAGAAACACGTGAAGACTGGGAGCGAGTGCAGGACCGATTCACAGAAAAATGTGACGTCATTGAAGCTACTGTGACCAGTATCAACAGTCAGGTGCGACAGAACCAAACAGATATAGACCTGTTCCATAGTCGACCGACAAGTATTACCAGTTGTCCTAACAACGAGAATCGCGAAGGAATCAACTTCAGATTTTATAAAAACAAACCGATGGAGTTCCTAGCCAGAATCGAAGAGTACTTCACCAAACACAGAGGCAATCGCTGGAGGGAGAATAAAGAAGTACTTGACGAATCATTCAAGGAGATAGCAGATAATTGGTGGATGGCGATAAGGGACGAAGTGACCGACTACCAACAATTCAAAAGGCTATTCAAAGCCAAATATTGGTCTGAATCAACACAAAATATCGCTAGAGACGGGATCTGTCATGGAAAATACAACCCGTATGGAAACCAGACTCTAATGGCATACTTCTTGGGAAAGGTGTGCGTGGCCAAACATCTAGAGCCCAGAATACCGGAAGAATGCCTGGTCAGCAAGCTCTCATACCATTATGAGGAAGATATAATAAGAGCTAGAAGAAACAGTCAAATAAAGACTGTACAAGCAATGGCCGAGCTCTTAGAAATGTATGAGCATGAAGATTACTACCGCCAAAGTCGCAGGAGATATGAAAGGCCGGAACCAAGAAGTAACACCAATAATTCAATTAATAATAATCGGCAGAATGTGGGCAACAACAATAATTATAATTCCGCAAATCGGAATAATGCCGAATACAATTATAACACCCGTAATAACAATAATGTACCTAGATTTAATAACAATAGTAATAATAATCATGTTCCTCGAATTAATAATAATGAGGGCAACAACAACAATAATAATAATAATAATAACCGTCCACAAAACAACAACGGTTATTATAATAATAACCGTAATTATGTTCCAAATGGTCAGAGGAACCCCAACCCCTCTAATAACAATTATCATAGTAATTATAACAGGAATTACCCGAATGGAGGTAATAACAATAATTACAGGACATATCGACCCCATATTAACTACATCAGAGCGGAAGGCAGTGGACAGAGGAGGTACCAGCCTCAACGAAGGAGCCGATATTATGAGTACGAGACCTTTCAAGGAAGTCAGGGAAGTAATCGTTACAGAGAGTACGAGCCCAGACGCAGTTCCAGCCTGGACAATCAACGAAGACTACCTGTAACGGAAGCCCAACAGGACGATCGTGCTGAACCAAACGAAGCAGTTTCAGGACTCCAAGTTGATGCTTCCAACGGCCTAATCCGTAATGATGCGGAACATTTAAACGAACGGAGGCAGTAATAAACTCCAATAACCCTTTACTGCTCCAATCTGCTGGGTTTGACCAAGGAATAAATTTGAAGAAAGAAAGAAAAAATTTTACAATAATATACAGTAATTATTTGAAAGATATCCGTAAGGACCTGCTAGAAGAAAGCGAAATTAACATTAATAATAATGACAATGAAATAATATATATAATTGCAGAAATTGAGGGTATTTCTGTTCCTATAATGATAGACACTGGAGCCAATGTCTCTATAATAAATTGTAATGAGTTGGACCGGATACAGCAGGAATGCCACAAAAACTTACCGGTACTACCTATTAATAATATTGTACTTGTAGGAGCTACCGGCAGACAGAACAAGACCATAAGAAAACAGGTATCCCTAAGTGTCAACAGTCAGGGCATTAGTATGGATATGATATTTCTTGTTGCAGCCGGATTACCTTTCAACATCATGATAGGATGTGACATATTGCGCAGAAACTCAGCAGTTATCGACTTGTGCCGAGGAAAGTTATCACTCTTTTCGGAAGGTTCGACCTGGGTAGCCAATTTAACTAACAACAAGATGTTAGACTCCAGACAACTTCTCAACCACAAAAATAAAGTGAATTACTTGTCAAACTACTCGACAAACAACAAGCCAGTACATCAGGATTCGGAGGATGACCTATGGCAACAAAAGATTCAGGAGATACGTAACTTCCAGTGCCATAATACTACCGAGCAATTAAAGGAAAACCAGCTGAATCAATTGGTCAACATATATGAAAAATATTGAGCTGCATTTTCGGACGAACCTGGAAAGATCCTGAACTACCAATGTTCCATACGATTCAGAGAACCGGTAGAATTTAATCGAAAGTCGTATCCCATAGCACAATCTTTGAAGGAAGCCGTACGCACAGAGATCCAGAATATGATCAGTAAAGATATTATCGAGAGCAGTCAATCGCCATACACTAGCCCAATTGTGGCTATACAAAAGAAAAATGGGAAGGTAAGGCTTTGCCTTGACGCACGTGAGATAAATAAAATGATTATTAACGATCGTACCTCACCTGGCGAAATTGATGAGATACTGAAGAGATTTCACGGAACGAAGTTCATTACCACGTGGGATACCGTTTGCGGCTATTGGCAGGTGGAGTTGCACCCAGCAAGCCGGCAATACATGGCGTTCATCTTCGAAGGGCGCAACTATCAGTTTAAGAGGTTGCCCTTTGGGTTAGTGAACTCAGTAGCTGTTTTTGTCGCCTGTATGGATCATATACTCGGACCAGAAGCACTCCAATTCACGACTGTCTATGTTGATGATCTCCTAATAACATCAACCAATTGGGAAGAACACTGTTACCGTGTGGAGCATGTCTTGAAGAAACTGGCTGAAAATAATGTTACCCTTAAACTAGACAAGTCCAAGCTTATAGCTAAAGAAGTACAATTCTTGGGTTTCCAGTTAAACAGTCAAGGAATAACACCATCCACAGAAAAGGTAGACGCCATACAACGATTCCCTATACCAAAAAACAGAAGGCAACTACAATCATTTTTAGGCCTGTGTAACTACTATAGGAAGTTCCAAAATAATTATTCCGAACTGACGGCCCGGTTTCAGTACCAGTTATCGTCCAAGAATAAATGGCGATGGGGTCAAGAACAAGACGAAACCTTCAAATCAATTAAGGAGAAGTTCTTAGAAGCAGTAATGATCAACCATCTGGATTTTAACCAACCCTTCTTTCTAAACTGTGACGCTAGTAACATTAGCTTGGGATCAACACTGTACCAAGAAGATGAAGGTGGAACCATCTAGTAGTGAGCTTTGCTAGCAGAACCCTTAACCAGTGTGAAAAGAACTATAACGTGACAGAAAAAGAACTGCTAAGTGTAGTCTTTGCCTGTGGGAAGTTTCGGACGTATATCCTCGGATATCCAGTGACCGTTCGAACAGATCACAAATCAATATCATTTCTGAGAAGATGCAAGTTAAGCCATGGTAGATTGACCAGATGGGTACTTGCCCTGCAGGAATACGATATACAGTGGGAGTATGTTCCTGGAAGTAAAAATGTAGTAGCCGACGTGTTGTCGAGAGTAAATCTGGAAGAACAAACGTTCGAAGGCGAAAAGGAGAGCATCTTGAAAATCTATAATATTATTAAGGACAGATCGATTTAGAAAAGATAGTGCAGGACATTAGCAAACACCAGCAGTCCGACCCGAAGTTAAACCACATTAAACTTCGTATCTCCAACCAAGATGACACAATAACCAAATTTTATTGTGTACATAACGAAATATTATTCATCAAAACATCCCTTGATGAAGAGATATGGAAGATCATGATCCCTACTACAATCGAAAAGGATATCATCCTGGACTATCATCTACGATACGGTCACATGGGAGCCATGAAGGTGATCAAGGCGATAGAAGAGAATTGTCATATAAAAAGTATAAATAGAAAGACGAGAAACTACCTCAAAACCTGTCTGATATATCAATTGGTGAAAACTAACAATGAGAGAAAAGAGGCTATGATGATACCAATTACCTCACAAGCCAAACTGGAAAAGGTTTTTCTGGACATCTGTGGTCCATTTCCCCGCAGTGGCAGACGCCATCGATACAAATACATTATTATCATGATGGATCATTTCACAAAATTCACAAAACTGTACCCTGTGAACAGAGCCACCACTTTGAAGACTCTAGGAATAATAACAAATCATTACATTCCAGAGATAGGGAGCCCGGCATCCATAATCACAGACCATGGAACGCAATTTAAGGGTTGGAGGTGGAGAAACACTCTAAATACGTTGGGCATTAAGACATACAAGACATCTGTCTACCACCCCAGCAGCAATCCAGCAGAGAGGGTACTGCGAGAAGTCGGAAGAATATTACGGACTTATTGCTATAATCAACAAAGGAAGTGGCAAGAATATTTATTAGCTACTGAAGAATTCCTTAATTTGTCATATCACCCCGCTATAGGTACCACGCCATACACGGCAATGTATGAAAAACCGCCTCCAAGAGAAATACTAGACATAATAGAGTTCCCCATGAGTCAAGAATACAAACTCAATTGAATCAGATTCTACAATAAATTGGCAGAAGACCAGGAAAGGCGCAAGTACAAGTATCAAAAGGCGATTAAGAAAATAATAAGCTATGAAGTCAGAGAAAAGGTACTGCTAAAAAACAGGGAATTACCCAGTACTTTGGAAGGCATTACCAAAAAGTTGTTACTGCTGTATACCGGCCCATACCTGATTATTAAAAACAATAATAACAATACGTATTTACTAAAGGATATCATTTCAAATAAAGTAAAAGGAACTTATATCAATTATCAATTAAAAAATATTTAGAGGAGAGATGAGAAATTTCAAAATTCAAAAAATTAGTAAGTACAACTTACACTGATCATTTGAAAGACTATTATGAATGAAGAAAAAAGAATTTTGATGAATAAAAGATTTCCAAATTCAAAAATTAGTAAGTACAACTTACACCAAACATTCGAAGAATTATGAAAAAAAAAAGAGAATTTTGATAAATAAAAAAGATTTCCAAATTCAAAAAATTAGTAAGTACAACTTACACCAAACGTTCGAAGAATTATGAAAAAGAAAAAAGAATTTTGATGAATAAAAGATTTTCAAAATTCAAAAAATTAGTAAGTACAACTTACACTGATCATTTGAAAGACTATTATGAATGAGAAAAGAATTTTGATGAACGAAAATTTTCAAAATTCAAAACAATAACAAGTACAACTTACACCAAAATATTTGAAAAACAACTATGAATAAGAAAGAATTTAGTTGAATAAAAATATCTAAAGTTAAAAAATAGTAAGCTCATATCATTACTCATACGAATGATGAGAAATAACTCATAAATATGAAAAAAGATTTTGTAAGAAAGAGATACAAAATTCTAAAGGAGAAAGGAAACCAGAATATCATATGACTTAATCGAAACAACTTAACCAAACTCACAAAGGAAATAATTTAATAAAAATGGAACAATGAAGAAGGACCAACTCAGTAAAGACCAAATAGTGAGACCAGAAACCAAAAACCCTGATACTATTAATGATAATGTTGTTGCAATAACCACTATTATAGTGAAAGTGATAAAGAATTAATTCATGTTATGCCATGAGCAATAAAAATAACTCATTGGATACCAGATGGTAGAAAGAATAAATATAAATACTAATTACTATGTAAACATGATGAAATGTATATTATACCACATACCTAAACCACATAATATGGAATAAGCTTTAAGAGAGAAGAAGAGTCAAGTGTATAAAAGTATTAATTTAAATATAAAGTATTATGAAGTGAAGAATCTAAAGATGTTTATTTTAGTCAAAAGAGACTACTTTTACTGTTTATTTATTTTTATGACTGGATGTAGAAAATGCCATCCGTCTTATATTTTGAGCAGAGATGATAATGCCTCTGGACTCAATTAATTGAAGTATTGGACAGCAGGGATTGAAGCCAAAAGTGCCACTCTGAACTGTTCCAATTAATTTGTTAGGGAATGTTAGGGAGTAAACATTGTAACGAAACAAATGTTACAAAAGAATAGTAAATAATAGTGAAATCCGATCGAGAGAAGAAACAAGAAATAATAATTGAAAGCAAATTAAAGGAAAACTATTTGGTTTGACTTATATAATATTATCCAGAAACCCAGAAATAACCCAGTAGAATAGGGCAGTAAACAGAAAAAAGTTAAATAAATAAACCTAGTAGGCCTAATCAACTTACCCTGAATAATAATCCAAACCCAATAAAGAGTACCTAATCCATATAATAAAATTGTATTAATTATAATCATATAGGCCTATAATCAAGGAAAGAAAAAGGGACACAAACCTTTAAAGTAATGAGTGTGATCATAAGAAACAGCGACACAGACTACCGTTAAACAGTGTAATTATTTTTGATGAAAGTGTTTTGTTATTATTAGACGAATTTTAGTTTATCATACAGACAATAGTTTAGCAGTATAAATAAACCAAAACTGTCAAAAACAATTATTATTATTATTAAAAGTTTTGTTATATGTTATAAGATTTTATGTCACCAGTTAATTTATGTAAATATATTTATCTCAGGTAGTCAAAGTAGAAATTACAATCAATCATAACAAATTGTTCCACCACATATCATAGAAATTCAAATTAATAAGGTTTTACAGTTATAAACTGAGGCATGTTTAGTATCAAATTGTTTATAATTATCTAATTAATAATTGTATAAACATTGCATATATAATTAGAGTATAATAATAAAATTATCTATTCAAGGTAATTTATAAAATATAATGTAGGTAATGGGTGTTGATCCTATAACATTTAAACTGTACATAAATGACCAATCAAAATTTAAGAAATTTGTATGAGTTAGGTAACTAAAAGAAAGAAGAAATAACACTTAATTGTTAATTGTGATGGAAAGCAGTTGGATAGTGCGTGTCTAGAGGTAATTAAAAGTATATAAAAATAGATGACCCGTGTGTGAAAGAAGATCTGAAGGACCATCATCGAAGATAATAATCCTTCCACTACCATTTTCATGAACAAATAATACACACAATCAAGAAAAATATTCAGAAACGACCAGGAACCCTTCAGCAATATCGTCTAGATGTGTAAAGTATAATTTGACAATATTTTTTTTCAACAAGGAACAACCACTAGACAATATAACAATTTACACTAACACTAATCACTAGTCAACATTTTAAAGTGCAACCAAATTCAATATATAAGCTAACAGTGATTACAGATTACAAGGAAAACATTTATTGTACACATTAATAAACTACCTTATTTTCTGAGACGGACAAATTGAATATCGTCAAACTTGTATGTAACTGAATATATAATTTGAGTAAATTTTTAGATTATAAGTAATATATTGTTTGTAAAGGTACTCTCTATTATTAATCAACATGCAAAGGAACTTTTCGTAGCAGCCACAAGAATTCCCACGAAATATATTAAAATTATTTAATTATAAATCCTGAGATAAATATCGACCCTGTGACAACTGTATGTATCGAATGGAATTTTCCAATAATTGGAATTTATGTTACAAAGATTAAATCAATATGTTATTAAATCATATCCATGAGTTATTATTCCATTATTAAATAGAAAGTGTTATAACATACTGGTGAGGAAGCACCAAATAAGAAAGGATATAAAATGATAATGTTATACACAAGATTGAAGATCACTTATTAATGAAGAAAGAAACTAATGAAGGAGATACACATCATCTGAGAGGAAGCAACGGTGGAAAAAGAAGGTATATAAAGTGAAAACATGTAATCACGAAGAAAATATGGTAAATACAAAAGAATTAGTAGTAATTATTTCATCCATACTAAGAGTATGATCTGAACTAATCACTTTTACAGGAGAGCATATGTAGCATAACAAAATTATCACGTTAAACATTTAACTTAATGCAACATAAACAAAGGAGAAAAGGTCCATAGTGAGTGAGAAGAATGAATTGTTTAAAGGTTAAGAAAAAGAAACTGTATATTAAGTCAATAAAATGTTAATAAGAATAAAAAATAACAAAGAAAACCATTGATCAAAATAACTTACTATGTAAAAACCCAATAAACCATGTAACGCGTCCAATTTTGGGTTATTTTATTTTTTTACGGAATGGGGTATTTCCCACTTTATTTATTTCGTTTTGTGCGGGATCTTATAAAATTATTGTGCAACGTGACTTTCTTTAAAACAGAACACACGGCATAGGGAACTGTGTTTGGAACAATCGAAACGCAGTTTGCAGTTGAGTAAGGCGGCAAAGGAATTCGCGCCCCCTTCGAAATTCTTAGAACTCTGTACTTGTGTGGCGGTGCACACACGCCACTATACAAGCACACGCTCGAAGGGACGCGCTCAACTAAAAAACCAAGATGGCTAGAGTGCAAAATTATTCAGCGTCTCTTCACAGATCCTCAGGAAGTGCTGTTAAGGACGGCCCACTTTAATGACGTCAGCCAATGCCTAGCTGAGATCATATGCTGTATTAGCTCCAAAAAACTACATGTAGAGCATGGGACGCAGTTTCAGCGACGAAGATCAAGGCAGTGCTTTCCGTACAAAGTCTGAGATCATCTCAGCAGTACCTGTTACGTTATTGTTCCCAGTCTACTAACTGAACCCGCCGGCGCCGGAACAAGCGAAGTAGGCTTGTTACAAAAACTTACATGTAACAGTTAAAAAGTGGATTAATCATTTGAATTTATGTGACCGCGGTCGATTTTAACAGAGACAGTGTAATTTATAACATTCGGGCAATATAAAATAAGAAATTTCACGAGAAGATGTCTGTGCGCGAAGACCGCGTGTCCGCCGTGGGGGGGAAATTTATCATTGTTAAAATGTTAAGGGCATTATAAATTCTGCGTGTATGTGTGCGTGGGCAATGCTGGGCTGTTTGTGTGATAATTGTGTTTGTGCTTTATAAATGGTACCTAAGGTAAGACATAGTTCGTAAGTTCTATTATGCCAGAGTTGCACAACATGTACAACAAAGATCTATAAATTCAATATTTCTGATTAATAAAAAATATAATTTCTCTTCCATAAAATTGAGAGTTAAATTCTTTCAAGGCCTTAATTCGTTTATGTACTGTCAGAGTTCGTCGAACGAAATGGGTTAGTCCACACTACGCGATCCGGCGAGATCAAAGATAAAAGGTAAGTGGGAGTTTTTAATTTGAATAAATAACAATTACCAAAATAATAAGAGTTACAATTGGTGCCGTGAATTACCAGGATGTAATATAACTGAAAAGGGGTTATACTGCGCCGGCTTACATCTGACGGTACATAGCGAAATACGGTTGCGAAAGCAAAATTGATTTTGTATATGTTAAAACATCAGTTTTGAAAAAAGACCAATCATTGGCAGTATTACTTAAGAAAAAATAGATCAAGTAAAAATGTCTGAAAACACAGAGAAAAGCAGTGTAGTAGATTCAATTATGAATGAGAGTGGCCTTGGTTCGATGAACCCGTCACCTAGTGTGAGCGAAGTAAGTCAGTCAAGGCCAACAGCTGAGTTGAGTGTGCAATCAATAGTTAACGATGATCTAACTGGGTCAATTATGGTCGATCACGCAGAAGCGAAATCTACCCCAATATTGATTAAATCAAATAAAACGAAAGAGAAAAAATTGTCATTAGATGACCTATTAGATTTTATGAAAGTTAATTTCGATAAACAGAATAAACGCTGTGATAATAATGATAAAATTTTAAATCAGATGAAAAGTGATTTTAACAATAAATTAGATCAATTAACTAATGATTTTAATGAACAGAAAATAAAATGCGAACAGCAGAATATTCAAAACGAGACTAATTTTCAAGAAATTAAAGACCAGAATGTTCAATTGCAGCAGAATATAAATGTAAAATTTGATGAGTTGATAAATAATATACAAGACAAGAATGTATGTCTTGAAAATGCCGATGAAATGACAAGAAATAGTTTGAATAAAGTAGAACAGAGTAAGAATAATACAAACGAAAGTTGTAATGGCAATGTTGTATTGGGTAAAGAATTAATAAATAATAATGATGTTGTTGAAAATAATGAGAGTAATAATGTAATATCTGAGAGTACTGAGGAGTTTGTAGAATGTGATTATGAGATGTTAATGTGTGTTAATGAGTTGGAGAGAGAGTGGAAAGAGAGTTATATTATGGGTATGAAACAGGGGGTAAATTTTTTACGAGGTAGAATGGGGGGTGAAGGAAGACCTTCACGTATATATTGTGTAGACAAGTGTGCTACAAATAATTGTTTTTTGAAGTTTTTTGTTTTTCCTGGAGAAGTCAGGAAAGGTTTAATTGAATTTGTACCCTCTGTCTGTAATAATGATGTTGAAAGTATGATTTGGTATTGTGATGAGAGAGAGTTAAACAGAGAAGTGTATGTGGAGAAAGTAACAGAATTATATAACTTAAATAGAAAGTATGATGAATGGAAGGAAAGTTTAGAAGTATATGTGAATGATAATGATTACAATGATTTAATAAAAATGATTAACCCGATAGTGAATGAATTTAATGACGGAGACTTAACAAAAATACCTAATGTAGACCGGTTTAATGAGTATTTGAATAAGTTGACTGAAGTTAGTTTTTCTGGTTACAACACACAAAACAGTCATTTGTGTGGTGATAAAATTGAACGATGTTATGTAGAACCAAGGTTAATTTGGGACGATGGAGGGTAAACTATTAAAACAATAAAAGACAGTATAAACATTGTGTTTAATGTTTTTTTTTGACATGGCAAATTTGGACAATGAAGTGTGGAAAAAACTGAACAGTTATTAACTAAAGTTTGTAAATAAATGGTAGTGAATTTATGTGTGTGCATTGTAGGATGTTAAGCAAACAAGTGTGTGTAAATGTTGCAATAAAAATAATAATATTTGCAATTTAAAGAAATATCAGAATTAATTTTGAAAACAGTAATTGATTAATGGTAATTGTTTCGATAACTATATAATTTATATTTTTGGTAATTAATTTAATTAAACCAATTTGATATGTTTAAATATTTTGATTGCGTATTTAAATGTTAATTAATTAAATTTCTTTATGAATTCAATTTATTTTACGAGAGATGGAAATTTGGTAATGAATGATAAATTATTGGATGTAAACTAATATTTTTGCGAAATGTTTCAGAGATGAGGTGAAAGTAATGTGATAATGGTGATTATGTTTTATGTGTATATCATGTTAAATTGAATGTAAGTATGGAACTTTTACAATATGAATCATGTATAACAAAAATGTTTACAGGTAACTAAGATTTAGTGAGATTATTTGAAATAATTGTGTTCAGTAAATATGATAATTAAAATTTGTTAATAATAAAGGAAAATGATATATACTAATTATTAATAATAAATTTTGAAAATGTTAAGGAAGATAATTGTTGAAAATTATGAATGATATAAGTGAGTCAAAGGATTAGTGATGAATGAAGGTCTCATACTATAATGTTGTATATAACAATTTTATTAGTTAGTAAGTTGCTATTGCGGGGGTGGCCTGTGCCCCCGTAGATAGTGAAACGGGTTGGGGGTAGCAGGGAGTGTTACCTCCATCGGAGGCGAAAATGGCGAAAATGTGTGGCACACCTTTTTCGTGTAAGTTAAAATTTACACTCTGACAGACGACCGTGTCGCACATAACTAGAATGATGTGTAACAGGCAGTGAAATGCAAGTCAGATTTCCCCGACTTTTCGGGCGATTTACTGCCTTACCAGCACTAATCGTGGATTTGGCTAGCGGCCAGCTATGGTCATATCAAGTCCCTTGACCATAGCTGACTTGAAATTGGTATATATTAGAAATTGATTGGGGGGCGAACATTAGGGGAAATCTCCCGGAACTATGAAACAGCGGCTGCCACTCTGCCCGCTTGGGGGTAGCAAAGACAGGTGGTAGACCCGCATTAAGGGTATGTAATTATATAACAAGAATATGTTGATATTCGACAATGTTCAAATGTAATAGCGGAAGCAAAGACACGGAGAGGTAAACCTACTCCAAAATATACAGTCTTTGTCGAAGCAGAAAGGACGATACAGTCCTCCATAATTTGAAATAGTGTGTGTGGCTGGGAGGTGGCTCAGGTGAGTCACGAATTTAACCTTTACCACATAAAAAATTTTTTTTTCTCTAATTCAAAGTTTGATCAAATAAAAATGCTTGCGCTCTGTTCAAATACTAAATGCTCATATTTTCAATACAAGTTGTTCATGCTATAATTTTAAGTGTATTATTTTATTGTTGTAAGGTAGATATAGGTGTTGATAAAGTATGTGTTTTCATTATATGTGTATACTTTAAACTAAGCCAATAATTAAACGTCTGGCAGGCGGGTAACACAAAATGATCAGAATCAGAAAAAGGGGAAACAATGAGGTGAGAAGTGAGTATAAATAAAAATATATATTTCATGTAATTGTTCAATTGTGAGAGGTATTTTCATTGTGTTAGGGAGATCAGCTGATCAGCAATAACAGGTCACTGGTATATTGGTTATAAATGTTCCAAGAAATCAGTGTTCAATGTAATGTTTTTAATGTATTACAGATGTTTTAAAGTAATGATAAAAATAATTTGATGAAATGAGAAATAAAGTAACAATTGTCAGAGCTAATAAGAGATAGTTTTTGGGTGATGAATATTTTGTGGGACATATAGATCTGTCCAAAATCGAATTCCAAGTGAAGTTGAAATAGTAGAGATGATATAATGTAATATTGTTTTGAAGTAATGTAGTTTTGTGAAGTATTGATGTTGACACAGTAGTTACGGAGAATAATTGTAGAGTTTTGAATGATATGTTGTTGTTTATAATTGATGCTGTTATTTTGTTGTATTTGTAGTAAGGTAATGAGATTGAGATTTTTTGGGGATGGCAATTTTGTATTAGGGGGTAGTGTAATGTGGGAGTTCGCAACAAAATGATATGTTGGGACTGGAATTGGTACCGATTTAATGAGTAGGGGCCGCCTTAGGTAGAATCCAGGGGCCAAATAAGGGAATTGAGTTTTTGGGGGCGGGGAAACACATATCCTATGTACAAAGGGTTAGAGTATTTTTTACATATGTAGAGAGAAGGTCGCGAATTGAGTTTAATGATAGGTTGGGGTTAGAGTGTCTTGATTAGTAGAGATTTTAATAGAGATGGGTGTCATGTTACTAAAAGTTGTTAGTTTTAGAGTCAGGAGGGGGAAAGATTATATATGTATACAGTGTAGCGGGGCATTTTTGGGCATACCTGGGGTAATAACAGGATTTGTATTTTTTAATAATAAATAACTTGTCAAGTGATAGAAAAATGTTATGACCGAACGGTAAATTTCTTATTTGGAGCGATCGAGACGATGGCAGCATTGTTTGAGACGGTAAAGACCATATGATTCAACAATATTCATATAAACAGTTTTAATAACCGGCAACTGTACCAAACTCAGTTCAAGGACAATGACGAACACGTTATGTAACAGTAAACACGTTACACAACCAGACATCAGGCGATGTGTTGCGTCAGCAAATTATATAACGATGTGTGTCACCAGTTTTGTCAACAAGCCAAAAACAGTCCACTGGCGCACGAATACAAAATGTAAACCAATCAGAGTCGAACGAGCAGCGGCCACTTCACAAAGTAGCGCCTGTAATTCTGCCCAGTAACATCTCATCACCACTCGCGAGTGGTCTGTATAAAAGTTTCGAAACGTAAGTGCGGGCCCGCAACAGACCAAAAATGTGATTGACATATAAAAGAAAATGTGAAGTAAAGTCTAGAAAAATACAAAAGCAATTAACAGTTTTATTTCTTCATTATAAAAACAGTTTTCGGCAATTAATTATTATACCGGACAATGTGCGGAAAAGTGTGACGCCACCAACTTACGGAACAGCTAAGTAGCCATGCATTCATATTAAAATTTCAACAAAGGTTTTCTTTTAAAATTAATTAAGTAATGTGGAAATAAATTTTAATAACATGTAACACGAGAGCTCTCAAATCATAAAATCATTGTGTGTGTGTGTGCGTGAGTAAGCGGGTAGACAAAGAAGGCTGGTTTGCGTTGTTTGTATTTTAATTTAATTCATACTTAATTTCTTAAAATTTATTTGGAATTTGTATACCATGTTTTCATTCTCATTGTAGCAGAATGATTTACAACTTTCGTAAATGTGAATTTCCAGTAGAGAGAGGATGGCAGGAGGTAGTTTGTTAATAATAAAATTATAGTAAAAAATGTTAATAAATTTTAATTATGTGTAAACGTATAAAGTTTCTTTGTTTGATTAAACAACCATCTGATCTCCTGTTCGCCTAAAAAGAACCCTCATAAATTATTTTCTTGCAGTTGGCAAGATGGCGCCCGATAAATATACAATGTTTGTTAGTGAATTTTATGTGATACAGAAAGGTAAGTAGCTTCACATTTGGCTTCCGAACGTAGGGACGATTTATATAATAATATTATATAAATATAGGCCCACTGGGAAAGCAGAATGGTTGTTTAAGGTAAAATAAATTTTTTTTTTGCATACGTAAAATAGACGTATAGAATAAGGTTATGTCATGTTTTGTAGTATGAGTGAGCAGAACATTTTTTTTTCCTTTTCTCAATAATAATTATGTATGACAAAATAATATTGTGCTAAGAAATATATATAAAAAATTTTTTTAAGTAAAATGGCAGACAATCATGAAACTGTCGGCGTCACTGACAGTGTAGATGAAAGCCAGATAAGCATAACTGAATCTCAAATCATGCATGAAGGTGTTCACTCAACACCAGTCGCGAATAAAACGGCTGAAGATAATGATATGATTAAGATGATGAAATTGCTTTTTAATGAACAGAAAAACGATATGCAAGAGTTCAAAAGTAGTATCAATGAAAAGTTCGATATTCAAAAGAATAGTTTTGAAGAGTTGAAACATGAAATACAAGAAATGAATAAACAGTTAGAAAGCACTAACGAAATAATAAGAAACAGTTTAAATAAGTTAGAACAGAAGTTCGAGAAATTAGGTGACAATGTTTTAAGTAAGACAAAATGTAAAAATGACGAAATGGTAGACAATTTTGAGAGTATAGTGGGGGTGAAGAATAATGATGAAAATATAATAACAAATAGTGCTGATGAAGTTTTAGAATGCGATAATGAAATGTTAATGAGTGTTTATGAAATAGAAAGAGAGTGGAAGAATAATGTAGTAATTGAATGGGGACAGAGGGCAAATTTTCCCCTTATTGTTTATAATGATGATGATGATTTAATGTTGTTTTTTCAGGGTAAGAGACCCTTATTGTTAAATGAATTAATGTTGTATAATGTTGTACCCTCTGTCCGAAATAATTGTGAGAGTGTGATGTGGTGCTATGAAGAAAGAGAGTTAGGTATTGAGAGTGAATTAGAACTATATAAGTTAGAAAGAAAGTATGATGAATTGAGAAAAATACTAGAAGGGGTGATGATGAATCATGTGAAAGACGTACCTGTTGAAAGAGAGATAGAGAATAATTTTGATAATATCTTACCTGACTATGATGACTTACCTGACGTAGTAGTTGAGGAATACAAAAATGAGAAAACGATTTACCTGACATTAACAAATAACACTGATATAGACGGGACAATCCTAACTTATGGTAACAAGATTTCTAGTGGTACAATGGATGAAATAGAGTTGATAGATTATTATGATAGTAATGATTATCATAACTTGTGTGTGGATAATACTGATGAATGTTACAAATACACTAGATATATATATGACGATGGAGGATGAGCTAAAAGATCAGTGTTGGGACATTTTTAAATATTGTAAATTTTTGGTAATGACCTTGCTGATTTGGACATCTGAAGTGAGATACACTTGAACAGTTTTGACGTATATTTTGTAAATAATATTGAATTCATTTGTGTGTATTGTGAAATGTTAGAAAAGTAATGTGTATATGTTTTAGAAAATGTTGTATTAATAATAATAATATTATTAATATTTTTGCACTCTAATTAAATAACAAAATAATTATGAAGACAATAGTTAATGATTTGTAGAATGTTGATAATAATTGAAATATGTTTTAATAATCAAATGAATATTTAATTTTAATAATAAATTGAATTAAATAATTTGAGATCTTTAGATATTGTGATTGAATGTTATGTGTTTGAATTTTATAAGGTAATTAAATTGTGTGATGAGATTTTAATTTAATAATCATGAATAAATAAATAAATGTTAAATGGTTTATTTTGTGGAATTTTGTGGAACATAATGATTAAAAATATATGTTAATAATAAATTTTAAGCAATTTTGAAAAGCTGACTGCAACACAGGATAAGTCAATAATGATGATAAATAAAAGAGTTAATGAAAAATTTTAAATAATAATGTTTATAAATTTTTATATAAATTAGTTAAAAGAGAATTGTTGGTTCAATGTATATTTGTGTATTATGTTATGTAATGTATTGAAATAGTGTGTGTGGCTGGGAGGTTATCCAAGGGGATAACGTATTAAAAATTTGATATATTTTAATTAATAATGATGATTTGCTACTCAATAATTTTGTTTGAATTTAAAAATTAGATGCACTAAATACTTCTTATATTGTGTTATTATGTCTTATTGTGTTGATTGCATTAGTATGTTAGGAATAAGTATTATAAAAATATAATAATATGTTTTCAATGTGTTTACAGATTTTAAAATAAAATGAAAAATAGTTGTGATAGGTAAAATTTTCAATGGGTTGTAAAAGATAGAAATGGGTGATAGTAATTAGTTGAATAAAATGTTTGAATCAGTTCAAGTTGAATTTTGTGGGACATAGATTTGTCCAAATCGAAGTAAGAGTTAAAGAAGTAGTAGAGATGAAAATAATGCAATGTTGTTTTGAGTTAATGTATGTTATAGAATTTTGAGAAGTATAAGTGGAGACACAGTAGTTATGGAGATTTTATGTAGAGTTTGGAGCGATATATTGTTTATTTGTTGATGTTAATTTGTTGTAATTGTAGTGAGGTTATGAGATTGAGATTTTTTGGGGATGGCAATTTTGTAGTAGTGGTAGTGTATTTGGGGAGTCCGCAACAAGGGTTGGGACGGGATAGGGACCGATTGGCGCCGGAAAGGGTTACCTAGGGTGAGTCCAGGGACCAACATAAGGGAATGAGTTTTGGGAAGGAAACACGTATCCTATGTACAAAGGGTTAGAGAGTATTTTTTTTTATATAAGAGTAGAGGGTGGCGATTGGAGTTAAAGTAGTAAGTAGTTAGAGGTAGAGAAGGGTTAGTAAAATTTTGATAGAGGGGTGTCATACTAGTTAGAGATTTTGTAAGGGAGCATTAGAGTAATAAAAGGGGTAAGATTATGAATAAATGCCAAATGGATGAAGTAAATTATAATGAAATAATGAATAACGTAGAATCACCCAAAGTAATGAAATGGAATAATGATGGCCATAATTGAAAAAAAAAAATAAAATAAAATAAATAATTTTTGTAATTTTGAGAAACGAATTAATAAGAGTAAATCAAGTTTAAAAGTAATTTTTTGATTTTATATGTCAATTTAATGATGTAAAGTGTGTAACATTTTAATTGTAAGTTGTTTATTTTAAAATGAATTATTAATGTACTGTGTTTTCTTATGTTAAGTTATGTTAGGTATTCTGATATATACATGTTAGTAATAAGTGAGTAAAAACAAAACCAGTGCTTCTTAGCGCAAACCAGCACCGCTAGGGGGGAACAGATCAGTTGGGGATATGGTGTTGTATAAGGCCACTATTTAATATTTTGATTTGTTGTTTCAGTGTTTGGTGATGCTGTGGCGGCGGACCTGAGCTGGCCTGCGCGTCAGGGCAGGGGCGTTGAGTATCTGTCTGACTCTACGGTGTTGGGATCTCGAGAGAGAAGTCCAGTATTGTCATGCAGATGCAGTCACAGTCACCGGACCAAGGGTGAGTTGATTATTCTTGTTTGTAAACCGTACAGGGGGTTGTGGCGACATATCCTGGCTGATCCCTTTAGCAAGTATGAATGTGTCAATGAGATTTTTTATGCTTCGGCATAAAATATCTCATTGAGGGGGTATTGTAGCGGGGCATTTTTGGGCATACCTGGGGTAATAACAGGATTTGTATTTTTTAATAATAAATAACTTGTCAAGTGATAGAAAAATGTTATGACCGAACGGTAAATTTCTTATTTGGAGCGATCGAGACGATGGCAGCATTGTTTGAGACGGTAAAGACCATATGATTCAACAATATTCATATAAACAGTTTTAATAACCGGCAACTGTACCAAACTCAGTTCAAGGACAATGACGAACACGTTATGTAACAGTAAACACGTTACACAACCAGACATCAGGCGATGTGTTGCGTCAGCAAATTATATAACGATGTGTGTCACCAGTTTTGTCAACAAGCCAAAAACAGTCCACTGGCGCACGAATACAAAATGTAAACCAATCAGAGTCGAACGAGCAGCGGCCACTTCACAAAGTAGCGCCTGTAATTCTGCCCAGTAACATCTCATCACCACTCGCGAGTGGTCTGTATAAAAGTTTCGAAACGTAAGTGCGGGCCCGCAACAGACCAAAAATGTGATTAACATATAAAAGAAAATGTGAAGTAAAGTCTAGAAAAATACAAAAGCAATTAACAGTTTTATTTCTTCATTATAAAAACAGTTTTCGGCAATTAATTATTATACCGGACAATGTGCGGAAAAGTGTGACGCCACCAACTTACGGAACAGCTAAGTAGCCATGCATTCATATTAAAATTTCAACAAAGGTTTTCTTTTAAAATTAATTAAGTAATGTGGAAATAAATTTTAATAACATGTAACACGAGAGCTCTCAAATCATAAAATCATTGTGTGTGTGTGTGCGTGAGTAAGCGGGTAGACAAAGAAGGCTGGTTTGCGTTGTTTGTATTTTAATTTAATTCATACTTAATTTCTTAAAATTTATTTGGAATTTGTATACCATGTTTTCATTCTCATTGTAGCAGAATGATTAACAACTTTCGTAAATGTGAATTTCCAGTAGAGAGAGGATGGCAGGAGGTAGTTTGTTAATAATAAAATTATAGTAAAAAATGTTAATAAATTTTAATTATGTGTAAACGTATAAAGTTTCTTTGTTTGATTAAACAACCATCTGATCTCCTGTTCGCCTAAAAAGAACCCTCATAAATTATTTTCTTGCAGTTGGCAAGATGGCGCCCGATAAATATACAATGTTTGCTAGTGAATTTTATGTGATACAGAAAGGTAAGTAGCTTCACAACAGATCTAGTACAGTCAATGAGAATAAATAATTTACATCACCCACAGTAATGTAGAAGCAAATTGTTAAACAAAAAAAAAAGAGATTTATAATAGAACATAAAATTTTATTTTTTAAACCAGTGACAGATTTCTGATAGCATTTGGTAATGTAAAATTAAGAATTGTTTATTTTAAACAATTTAAATGTCAATTTGCTTACTATTTATAATAATATTTTGTTAATTTTAAATATTTTATTTTATTATGTTTTGTGTTTCACACTAGATTGTTACAGATGTTAAATGTATTTTCAGACAGAAATTGTGCATAACATATGTAGGTCAAGGGTCTGGGACTTGACCTAGTTTCGATCAGCTGATGAGGTCATACACCCACTAAGCTTGTATAGTAGGAAGTCAATTTAATTTGTTATTTTAATCAATTCAAACAAATTTTAAACAAATTATATATATAAAGGAAACATTTAAATAAAATTTAAATCTTTTTGAATTTTAAAATTTTTGGAAATTTTAATTCTTGAAAAAAAAAAAAAAAAAGATTTTTCGCCTGCCAGTTGATAAATATTTTTGAGTAATGACTATTTTATTATGTGTGTATTAACCATGTTTATTTTATTGATTTTTTGTATTGCATTGTATTGTTAGACTATAAGTGGTTCACATGTTAAAGTAAGGATATGTTTTGATTAGGAGAAGGTCTAAATGAAGTTATTCTAAATAAAACAGAAAAACAAGGAAGAGAATTTTTTTGTCAAGTATATTATTTTGAATTTTGAATTTTTTTAAATTTTTCATAAATTTTAAAGAGTTTGTCAAGGTGTAATATGTAATGTGAGTGTGTGTGAGCCCAGTATCTGCTAAAGGCAGCCCAGCTTGCATACAAGGGGAAACATATCGGTGGAGGATCTGGCATAATTTAAGCCAGGGAGTGAGGATTTTGGGGGGTAGCATGCTAGAAGGTGAGGTGCGCTGTGGTACTTGTCGGTTCGATTTCTCGGTGTTGGGATCTCTTACGGAGAAGTCCAGTGATCTCGTTCAGATGAGTCCATGGTCGCTGAGCCAGGGGGGTCGTGTACCCATGTAGATTAAGAACAAGGGGGTTGTTGGCACCAGTTCCTCACCGGTCCTCTTCGGGGTTTATCGATGAGATTTCTTCTGTTGTAAACCGCACAATTCTCATCGAGGGGGTATTGTAACGCGTCCAATTTTCGGTTATTTTATTTTTTTTACGGAATGGGGTATTTCCCACTTTATTTATTTCGTTTTGTGCGGGATCTTATAAAATTATTGTGCAACGTGACTTTCATTAAAACAGAACACACGGCATAGGGAACTGTGTTTGGAACAATCGAAACGCAGTTTGCAGTTGAGTAAGGCGGCAAAGGAATTCGCGCCCCCTTCGAAATTCTTAGAACTCTGTACTTGTGTGGCGGTGCACACACGCCACTATACAAGCACACGCTCGAAGGGACGCGCTCAACTAAAAAACCAAGATGGCTAGAGTGCAAAATTATTCAGCGTCTCTTCACAGATCCTCAGGAAGTGCTGCTAAGGACGTCCCACTTTAATGACGTCAGCCAATGCCTAGCTGAGATCATATGCTGTATTAGCTCCAAAAAACTACATGTAGAGCATGGGATGCAGTTTCAGCGACGAAGATCAAGGCAGTGCTTTCTGTACAAAGTCTGAGATCATCTCAGCAGTACCTGTTATGTTATCGTTCCCAGTCTACTAACTGAACCCGCCGGCGCCGGAACAAGCGAAGTAGGCTTGTTACAAAAACTTACATGTAACAGTTAAAAAGTGGATTAATCATTTGAATTTATGTGACCGCGGTCGATTTTAACAGAGACAGTGTAATTTATAACATTCGGGCAATATAAAATAAGAAATTTCACGAGAATATGTCTGTGCGCGAAGACCGCGTGTCCGCCGTGGGGGGGAAATTTATCATTGTTAAAATGTTAAGGGCATTATAAATTCTGCGTGTATGTGTGCGTGGGCAATGCTGGGCTGTTTGTGTGATAATTGTGTTTGTGCTTTATAAATGGTACCTAAGGTAAGACATAGTTCGTAAGTTCTATTATGCCAGAGTTGCACAACATGTACAACAAAGATCTATAAATTCAATATTTCTGATTAATAAAAAATATAATTTCTCTTCCATAAAATTGAGAGTTAAATTCTTTCAAGGCCTTAATTCGTTTATGTACTATCAGAGTTCGTCGAACGAAATGGGTTAGTCCACACTACGCGATCCGGCCAGATCAAAGATAAAAGGTAAGTGGGAGTTTTTAATTTGAATAAATAACAATTACCAAAATAATAAGAGTTACAACCAGCAGTATACCCAGTAGATTGGGGAAGCAGTAAAAAGGGAAAGACAAGAAAAAGGAGATAAAAGGGTGAAAACAATATTAATAATGGAAATTTATAAGGTCAAGAAGCAGAGAAACCACAAGACCAGAAATTTACTAATATAATAATGAAGAAAGGACAAAATATATCAAGATTCCTACAAAGAGCCTAGAAACAAGAAGAGCTATTCCAAAAATGTTAATAATGGAATACATACCATTGAACAAAATTAAAACCAATATATTTAGACCCAGTAACTCAAGTTACAAGATACAATCCAAAGAAAACCGAATTGTAAACTAGTTATAAGTATAATATGTAAAAAATTATTTAAAAAGACTACCATTAGTGTAGACAATAATAACTGACACACTATAATAAAGTATAGTGTAAGAAATAGAAATCCATTAAAAAGACTACCATCAGTGTAGGGAAATACTATATAAAAAAAACAAAAGACAGTCTAATGACTAAGGTTAATTTTAATAATAAAAGTGTTTTAAAAAATTAAGTAATATAAGATTGTAATAGTTATAAAATGCTTTTATTTCATTGTGTTACCAAGACAGTTATAGTAATTGAAAGAGACAGTTAATAACTGAAGGTGTCATTAGTTATAAGATATTTTTATTTCATTGTGTTATCAAAATAGTTATAGTGAACACAAGAGACAGTTAATAACTGAAGGTGTCATTAGTTATAAGATGTTTTTATTTCATTGTGTTACCAAAATAATTATAGTGAACACAAGAGACAGTTAATAACTGAAAGTGTTATTAGGAATAAGATGTTTTAATAGGATTAGGTTGGTGATAAAAGGAAACATAAAATCAAAGGACAGCCAATGACTGATAATATTGCTGATAATAAGATGTTTCCATTATAATTCTATATGTATAAAAAAAATAATAGGCATAAGATGTTTTTGTTATGTTTAAGTGATATAAAAAAAAAAGTTAGTAGATATAAGATATTCTGTTGTATTTAAAATCATGTTATTTAATTTTCAAGTTTGTAAGGCAGAGAGGCAAGTAGGAAATAGGAATGTAATAATTTTATTTAAAACTGTAAACCATATGAAAGGTACAAAGCAGATTAGCTAAGACACCACTTTAGAAAACACAGACCAGTAATGTAAACCCAAAACTATCTATCAGAGAATCAAACTACATAATAGGGGATAAAATTCAGTCCACACAACACAGAAATTGAAAATGTAATTAATACAGATACAATTAATAACGAATGGAATGACAAAGGAAAGAAAATTAACTTCCTTTGGAAACAAATAATACTAGGCCTATAATGGTGATCAAATCAGACTAAACAGTAAATTAATCAATATTGAAGTGTTTTAACAACAAAATTATTAACAACAAAGATAATCACGGAGTTATTAAGATTATTCCATGGAAATATTATCAGAAAAAACACTTAAAAACCATTTAAACACTAAATTTGTACAAAATATGAGGCCTACAATAATTATAAAAAATTGTAATTTTTGGGCTTAAATGAACTTGAACAAACCCAGCTATATATCCAAATATGTAAAATTAATTAATCAATATTGCTGAGTAGTTAGATTTTTGTAAAATTAAGAAATATTTGAAATACAGTAAAAAATAAGAAAACTTTTTATGTATATTTAGATGAACCAAATCTGAGACATGTACTTTTATAAATAAACAATAGAAAGAGGAAAAAGATATATCACAAATTACCCTAAAACGACGACGTTCAGAGTTTAGTCTATTGTTAATCGTGAAGACGACTAGTTGAGAATGTACTAACAGAAGACTGAAAAAGTATAATTTTGTGCAAAACCGTGAGGGTGGCTATGAAGAGTGTAACAGAGGTTAACTAAAAATAAAAATAACATCAACAGTTAATAATTAACACCTCACTGATTCTGAACAACAGTAATAACACCATCTAACACAAGCACAAGAAATCAACGGCCATTTTGGGAAGATTTTGGACCATATTAGCAGAACACGAATACACATATTTGAACACCGGACACTTCACCAGTAACCCATCCTAAAACGACATCGCAGGAGAAGAGAGAACACTCTACACTATATTCCTGGACCAACACTACTTCGCAGAGAAGGGAATATTCATTTATTTCTATGGGAGAAGCTCAACCCGTTCCAGCAGTGCATAGCAGAGAAAATCGAGGTGATGGCGGCCATACTGGATTTCCGAACGAGCCAAGTACACTGCCAGCTTGAAGTGAGTGACGTCATTTCGACGAATGGTTCGATATTACTTTTCATAATTGACAATTTCAATAATAATATTGTTCTATTTCAGCCATAATAATTTAGTTTAAGAATATCTGTAAGAATGTATCTTGTTCCTTGCCCTCTGACCATTTCGACTCGCTAAAAGAATCCTAATTAATTAATCTTGTAAAAAATATATTTTGTCAATCTTGTTCGCTACCGACTGGAGCAAATATCAGCCAATGCCTTGGCCATGCGCAGCCTGAATGGCGCATAATTTTAAATGTCAATAAATGAACATCATTATTCAGTTACAAGAGTTGTATTTATTTGTATAATAAATGTTAACTATTTTTTTTTCTTCTAAACAAAAATAATTTACAGTGATAGAATAAATATCTGAGAGGAAGAAGAAGAGTAAAGTCAGCGGAGAGAGAACCAACCGATCTGACTACACAATTAAATCATTAATAGAAACAAATAGATCTGAACTACAAATTCATACTTATTCAATTGGAAATAATTAAAGCACACACACAATTAATTAATTATTTATTTATTAATTGAATTCATCAATTAAACAAAAAAACTAAATATTAGTAAAATTTCATAACTTACAAAATTTTTTTTATTATCAACCAATCACACTTTATTATAAGACATTATTTATATTTAATTTATTCTTTGTAATTGGTGAATCCAAAGTGGAGCTGTATCATCGGCGAGTTCAACACCGAGATTCAGACAACAGTTATTAGTATCACAATAATTCTTGCTATCTATCTTATTTATTTATATTTGTAATAAATTATATTACAATATTAACAGTTCATTGAACTCAAGGCTTGAATGTCTGAGATGAAGTATAATTTTCTGTTATAAAATATTTGTTATGTTTTAATAATATTAATTAATAATAAACCTTACTGTAATTAAATAAGGGTAATTTAGTTGAGATGTTATAAGAATTGTAGGTCAGAGAGGGTATTAGCAAGCTGGAATAATAATAAACATTGTAAATGAACTAACATAAGGTCTAGGCCAAACGGTAAATCTCACAAAACTTGTAATTAGTAAATAAGTAAAGAAAATTAATTATATTGATGAAAATTATATAATGTAAATCAATCACTGTATATTATAACTGTAAAAATACTTTGTAAAGGTATTGAAGAAATGTATAAGATATTATTAGAAAAAATGTAAGTGTAATAACACTGGAATCTAAGAGGAAAGCCTAAATTAAAGATAATATGTAAATTAGTACATCCAAATCATAAAATTACAAAGAATTAAAGAAAAATAACCATTTTAATTCAATCAGTGATCTTGCTCAATGATAACTAGAACATAATAGAAATTGTAAACCATTTGAGGTGACAGGAAGTACAGTTAAGGCCTACATTCAAATATACTGTAAATTTGACTTTTTGAGTTAAAAATACTATAAAGTATATCATGTTTGGTATTAAATAACGCAGAATTAACTAAGGAAAGTAATTATGTAATTAGTATTTAATAAAATTAAATAATAGTAAAAATGTAATTAATCATAAATGTAAAAGTCAATTATTTAGGCGGAAATGCCATCTGGTTAAAACGATGTAGATTTAATATTAATTCAGCCAGGACTGATTGTACGGAGGAAAAAGGGAGTTAGTTGATTGTTACACGTTGAGACGTACACTTCGAACGAGCTCAGACAAATGAATTCATTCTAAAAGAGAGAAGATAATTTTTGGATATAACTAGACCTATAAAAAATAACCCAGAAAAATAGAAAAATATGATTAATCTACATTGAGTTAACCTGGAATCAACCAAATTAATCTAATTATGAAGATTTGAAATCATCATCCAGATAATAGAACAATAAAAACGTGAAATCAAAATAATATCGACACAAATTTGGACATTGTAAAACCTCACCACCATTGGAACAAGAACACACTTGAACACTGATTGCCATGCCGAACAACTGACCACTACTCCCCAATAATTACACTGTGATGAAGAGGAAATAATCACTACTGCTTGGAAGTGGAACACACCAATAACCAACATTTATTTGAAGGAATTCTGCAGTGAAGACGCCTCGTATACATTCAGCACGGGGGCAGCCATTTTGGACTACTCCCAGAATCCTTTGCGGTGACGGCAGAACAGCATCCTGAGTCTGGTTCGAGAATTTATCTTATTAACATTTTATATTCAATAATATTTTGTACTTTTAGATAATTAAGCAGTTTTTATTGTAAGCATTATACTTTTCAGCTTTGCCTTTTCTCTGACTATTATAAAATAACAGCTAAAAGAACCTGCAATTTAATATTAATATTTTATATACTGAATTTAATCACCCTGAGATATGAGTTTGTAACTGTCGATTAACTAATCGATTCAAAATCGATTAGTATCTTTAACGTTAATAAATTCTTTAAATATTATAATTTTGAGTTTCATTTATTGGTAAAAATATAGATAGAAGAATTCCAGATAATATTTGACACTTGGACCCCAAGAAAAGAATAAAATAACATCACTGAAGGAGTACCATCATAGAATAACAAAAGACCGCTAATCGATTATGACATGAGATAATCTAGTTAACGCGGAAAAACAATTTTGGTTATTCTAAGGTATTAAATTAATTAAATTAATGATTAAAAGAATTAAAAATAAATAAATACATAAGAAATAATAAATAAATAAATAAATAAAATTTTTTTTTTACTTTCAACAAAATATTTTTTTATTATCTTATAATTTTTTGTAACCCCGAATTTTAGATTCTGTTACAAAATTGGTGAGCCTATAGTGGGTCTGAAGATTAAGACTGATCGACAATAAATCAGTTTTATTACAAAATTCTTCACACTTTTTAAAGCAAAAACAGATAGCAGGGTATGAACTGGAAAAGAATGTAGCAATCATTAACTGAAACAATTACTAAAATACATTTGTTCAATCATGTTGTAAATGTTAGAATAGAACAACTTTAATGACAATTATTTCTTATTAAAGCTCTCCTACACAGGTTCTCTGTTTATATGCCGGTGGGACATTGACATCTCCTGACTGGGACAGATAACAAAACATTAACATAACATTTTGTTTTTGTTTTTTTTTTTGTAACAACTTGGGTAAATTGATTGTATAAATGTGGAGCCAGGTTTTTTTTCATAATGTTCATAACATTAAACTATATGCTACGATCCATCTCTCCAGAGGATCTAGTTTTATAAATTAAACTAGTTTCTTGTCACCGGACAAAAGGCTTGCCACATGACAAATGGCGCCAATCGTAAACTCTAGTGTTTCTGTTGGCCCTAAAAAGGACCTTGTGGCGAGAAGGCTGATGTTGGTTGTGCTGCGCTGAGATGATCGGCGGCTGCGCCCGCTGTTCGTGGCGCACTGCAGTCCTCCTCTTCTTTCGGCATCGGTTGTACAGTCGGCTGCCGGCCCAGTGAAATCCATTGCTGGCGCGGAACTGGAAGGCGAAGACGCAAGAATGCCGGTTCTGTTCTTCGGCCGTTCCTTCCGGTTGACTCCGCATCGATGTCGTCCAAGAGAGGAGAGGAGATGAAGTGCGTCCGATGGTGTGGCGATGAAGAGTGTGTAAAATTTTCTGCTGGCCCGGGTTTTTATGCACTAACCGGGATCGCTGATTGGCTCGCTCCGAACACGTAGTTGGTCACATCTCGGCGGCTGGTGATCCCGGATTGGCTCGCCTCGTATTCTTCAGGTGTCACGCGCCGTGTCGCTGGTACCAGAGAGCAGACGTAATGAATCGCTGTTACCACATCCTATTGCCCAGGTCTTTGTGGACGCATTTAGCAAAACTATTCATTTCTCATTGCAGATACTCAAACATAGTTAAACTGTCAAGTAATGTGACAAGAGAAGATAGTTTATGTGACAAAGAATGAATGTAAGTAAAAACTCGGACTAAAAACTAAAATTGTACAGGTTGATGGAAAGAAATCACAGTGTGCCAATTTGCAATGAACTTCTACTGAAGAAGCATATTTTAAAACTCACGTGGACACAGAGCACCCAACTTCCAAATTGCACTTTGAAGACCAACACTAAATATTGTACGGTTTTCCAAATAAAATATTAAGAATCGCTGTTGTTGCACCTTTGTTCATCAGGAATAGCAACCTACAATGGGATCTGGAAATGGGGTTCATGACTGACAGAAGAGAGAGAACTGTAAGAAAACACCAGCAAAGACTACATCATCATAAAAATACCGAAGTCATCCAGCTGCTAGAAAATACAGCCGTTATGGAATTTAAAATAAGAAACCTCTTCAAGACAGTGGAAAGGTATCAAATTTCCAGTGTCACATACTAGACCAGTGCTGCATAGTGAACAAGATTGAAATGCATTTAATATTTACAAATGAAGCATTTTCTACTAAGTTAGTCTTAAATATAGTAGAACTTCCATATTACGAACTTCTAAATAACAAAATTTTCTGTTCAAAGAATTTTTTTCAGGAATTTTGAGAATTAGTCAGAAAAAGATGTTAAAACGTTCCTACTAAATCAAGTTAGTTTTCTATTTAACTAAATTTTTTCTAGCTAGGTTGATAACAAAATTTGGCTTGATACTAGAATTCCATTTCCTTTTTACTTTATTTTACCTCTGTATGTCTGATAACCAACTATAGTGTGTTGATATTTAATAAAATGTTTGAACAACTTCGCCTATTACTGTACTGTGGAATGTAATGTGATCCTGCCCACTCGTCTACATGTTCACTTTCAGTTCTCCCCATCACCACTATCTGTTACTGCTCCACAATTTATACATCATTCTGGTTTCATCTTTGTCTTAGTGTGGTTCTCTGTTGTAGCGAGTTCAAGTGATTTCATGTATACACTTGTCAACCTGTATTTTTGTGATATTGTCAGTGTTTGTCAGGCAGAATAGCGGTGGGACTTCAATAATGTCAAACCGCAAGGTTTTAAGTATCGAAGAAAAATTGCAGATTCTTAATGAAGTGGACAGTGGAGTTAAGAAAAAAGAAATTGCATTACATTTCAGTATTCCAGCAAACTCTTTATCGACCATTTTAAAGAATCATGAATCAATCGAAAAACACAATGAACAGTTAAATACTAATCGAAAACGTTTTAAAACACATGTTTATGAAGATTTAGACGAGGCGGTTCTTAAATGGTTTACCGTGGTCTGTGGAAAAAATATTCCTGTATCAAGAGCATTAATAAAAGAGAAAGCTTTAGAATTTGCTAAAATGTTAAACTATCCTGATTTTCAAGCCAATATGGGGTGGTTGGATAAGTTTAAGTCCCGTCACATTTCCCAAAAAATGTGTCAGCAGCGAGAGTGGTGGTGTTAAAGAAGACGAATGTGTTTCTTGGAAACAAAATATCTTGCCAAAAGCCGAACTGTTCAAGCACAATTCAATTTGTTAATTTTATCATTCAATTTGTTATCACTTTTATTTTATTGTCTATTCATCAATAAAATAAGACATACAATTTTATTCATGTTTTTGCTCGACCATAAACACCATTTTTCATTTTTTTCTATTTAACGAATTTTCCATATAACGAACTTTTTTTGGTGCCCCAAGACACTTTGTTATATGCAAGTTCAACTGTATAAATTAAAATAGCACTTCATATTTACATAAAAACTGTTCATTCATCATTAGATTAGACTACATTTATAAAAAGAGTGACTGAGTGCTTTATATTAAAAAAAAAGTATACAAGCTATTATTAATCCTTCAAAGCATGGTAATCAAAATATGCACACAGAAATATATGCATATTTATCTACTCACATATGTCTGTTTACCATTTAGCTTATCTTTCTCTTTCTTATACACACACGTACACTCTTTCACTATAAATCATATCTTACAGGCACTCAAACAATTATTTATTTCTTCAAAATAACCTGAAACATTCCACAGACACTTACACCATTGTATCCAGCAATATTACTGAAGTATCGAAGTTGATTTACTCGTGCTGTTTCTTCTTCTCTTTTACGTGATCTAAAATAATAATAATAATAATTATTATTATATTTATAAATACAATTAAGATACTATTCTTAAAGATGACAATAAAGTGTGTGTTGCTAATGTGCGTGTAAATACACTTGCACCTTAATACAGCTGTGAAACTACATGCTGCACCAAACAGCGTTGGTTACGGAAGCCGTGTTGTAGTGGCAGATGTAAAAGAATTGATTTACTGACTTGTGAAAGTCTCGACTTAACTAAAACTATCTTAACAGAACATTGCATTTTCCATTTGCAATTAACAGAATTCACACAATTTTATTTAAATTATGGTAATTGATTATTATTGGTTATTATGTTTATGATATTTGATATTGTGGTTGGTATCTTATAGCAGAGAATCGATCGCCTAGAACAGTCGATGTCACCAACTGAAAATCCAAACTGAGAGGGGTCATTTATGAGAGAAGAGTTAAAAATTAATTTACTGACTTACCTTGATTTCTTTTCTTTCATTAAAATGGTCTGCGTTACTTTCCTAAATCTCATTTTCAGGCTACCACGTGGATATCGATATGCTTGGTACAATAGGACTTGGTCGTCTACCCTTAACATGAGCAGAGGGCGTGTGCCGTTATGACCAAGTGCAGCTACTAATATCTCTCGTACTTGATTCTCAGGACCTCCTGTCATATTACAAATATTTTCACATGTTTTTCATATAATCAATGAACACTATAAAACCACAAAAATTCTGCCTTCTTAAAACAAATACATTCTATTGTTTTTACATATTATACAATTCTAATTAACTGAATCCAACAATTCATATATGACAACTGTACTTTACGTTCAATGTCTGGTACATGGGCCTAGTGTGGCAATGAGTGTGTTGAATTGTAATGAGTAGCTTGGGTTCAAAAATCACTAAAACGCATCCAACAAGTTAAAAACATTGGACTGTTTAAGTTTCTACTGTTCCAGATTTTAGTTTAACAAATCACTACATTCAGTGTCATATTATCCTATGGGCAGACAAGGCGACTGCCAAGGGCCTTGTGTTGGGGTGTTTGGCCTCACATTCCAAAAATGATCTGTTCATAGACTTTTCTAAACTGTTTCAAAATTGTCTCTTTCAAAACAGAAAATTACATAAAGCGAATTGAGAAATGACATAAAATAAGGCCTTCTGAACAATTTAAGTTTCAAGTACTGAAAATGACTTAATAAAATCAAATGATGTAGCTGATAAATTTTCTCCCTAAAAAAATCAGAAAAAAGTTTTGTTTAAATACATTTTTTTTAACTATGTACTGTACCTGAATGTTTAAATGTACTAACTGGTATTTAAATATTTTTTGATATTTTAACTGACTCTTTCAATGTTTTTTTCATAGAATCTTAATGGAACTGCATTACACATCTTAAATATTTCTTCTGTTTGGACACAGGTGTATATGGAGAGAAATAGAATATAAACTTTTTAACACAATATTGTAAAATAAAAAGTTAATTACCACTTTCAAACATTCTACTCCTGACTTTACAATAGTACAGATATACCAGGCCATTATTAAAATAATGAACATAAAATAAAATTCGTTATTGTGGAAGGGGGAGAATTATTAAGTTTTCAATGCTGAAAATTTCAGATAGGCCTTAGTTCAAGGAATTGCTGGGGGCCTCAAAAATCACTTACATATGACCCTGACTACATTAGTTTTTTCCTGTTACATTAGTAACTTAAACGGAGGTTACTAAGTTCTTTAATACTGGCTAATAATGCTTTGATACCTCAATAGTGTCTATAAATATACGAGGTGTGTTCAAAAAGTACCACCCCTTTGATCAGGAAAAATACATTTATTTATGTGCAGGTTTTAAACATTTATCCCCTTCAAAGTACTCCCCTTCAGATTGTACACACTTCTTCCAGCGGTCCTGCCACTTTTGGAAACATGTCTGGAAGTCATCTTTTGGTATGGAGTATAGCTGTCTCATCGTATTTTGTATGATGTCTTCTCTTGACTTAAATGGGGTCCCCTTCAACGACATTTTCAACTTAGGAAATAACAAAAAATTATAGGGAGCCATGTCAGGAGAGTAGGGAGGCTGGTGTAACTGAGTAGTGTTGTGTTTTTGCCAAGAAAGTCTGAATTAGATGAGAATAATGGCCAGGTGTGTTGTCGTGATGGAGTTACCAAGTTTGCGCTGTACACAGGTCTGGCCTTTTGTGCCACACAGCATCACGGTGGTGATGCATAACATCTAAATAGTATTCTTTGGTAATTGTTTGGCCTTGTGGTGCTTACTCATGATGCACTATCCCACATGAGTCAAAAAACACAATCAGCATGACTTTGATTTTGCTGTGCACTTGTCTTGCTGTTTTCGGCTGAGCGTATGATGAATGTTTTCATTGTGAAGACTGAACTTTGGTTTCGGCAGTGGCGGCTGGTGGTTGAAAATTTTGGGGGTTGCAATTGTGGGTTGGATGTTTAAATTGTTTAAATAGAAAATGCAAAAATATCACTAAGTTTATATGACTGAATGATAAAGTTAGTATTGTTTTATTTAATTCAAAATTATGACTTATATGGTAATATAACATTTTCTGTGTAACAGCATCCAAAAAATGTATTGAAATTAGTTAACGTAATAACAGGCCTATTTATTTTGGTATTAATTCACTTTAGATAAACTATTTTACTGTGTAGACATAATTAATATTGAAAAATATAGTTATACTTGGGAATAATTTTGTCACACCCTTATTTGAAAAGAAAATCCATCCGCCTTTCTTTCAGACTGGCAAATTTTTCAATCACCTTCTGATTGAAATCAGGATTTTCCATGATCAGGTCCCTTTCTATTGAGAGCATGGCCAATGCAGACAACCTCTCTTGTGATATGGTGTTCCTTAGAAATGTCTTTATTCTTTTAAGCGTCGAAAAACATCTTTCTGCTTCAGAAGAGGTCATTGCTATTGTAATCAAAATTTCTAAGAGTTTTGCAGCTTCACTAAAAGTTTCTTCTAACTTATTGTCTTTGAAAAAAGAGTACAAACTAACAGCCCCTGACAGTCTTCTAAAATCCGTTGCACTATAGATTGTTGCAAGTTCCGTACAGAGTTTTTTAAAATTGAGAAAATTGTAAGCATTGCATACAGTTTTTACAGTGTCTTCTGGAAATTTAGAATCATAATCTGGAAACTTTTCTGACATGAACAAAGATGCTCCTACGAGATGGCTCGTGAATCTAAACCGTTCCTTTATTTGGCATATAATCACATCACATACTTCCTTCGCCTGTCTCTTCCACTCAGTTTTGTCAATCTTCCTTTTCTTTGGAGGTGAACTTTGTGATGACTGTTGTGGCTCTCCAGTGTCTGTGTCAATATTATTTCTGATTTTCAACACATTTTCTTCAAAACTTGTAAGAAACCGTTTTATAACAGTGAGATCAATATCTACTTTCTGGAGCTGATTAAAGAGTATGTCAGTAAGTGGCATAATTTTTCTAAAAAATGAGAGCCAAAAAATAAAGTTTTGACTTACTAAAATTTTTAAGTGGCCAGAAGCCTGTGAAAGAGTACTGTCATTTTTTATGTGATCAGAATCTAATATTGTTTTCATGCACTGTATTAGGTCCTGCCTGTGATCATAAATTGTTGTGACACTTCTCGATTAAAAGTTCCATCTGGTAGGTACAGATCTGGGTAACCGCTTTTTTACTACTGCATCTAGTATTGATGTTCTTTGCGGACTAACTGAGAAAAAAGCGCAAAGGACTTGAACATTGGCAAAGAAAACTCGAACTTCCCTGTTTATTGATGCAGCTTTCATCACAACTAAATTCAGCTGATGTGCATGAGAATGAACATATTGGGCATCGGCATAACAATTTTTTACAATTGCATGTACACCACTAGAAGTTCCAGCCATTACAGATGCTCCATCATATGTCTGTGCAATGAGCTTTTGGGGAGTTTCATTTATTTTGTGGTGTTTTAACTCATCAAGAATACATGATGCTAAGGCCCTGGCATCATGACGAGAAGGGTTAAGAAAAGTCCAGAATCTTTCTACAGGTCTGTTTTTTGCTATGTACCTATAGATAACAGCTACTTGGTATAAATTAGACACATCGCTGGTTTCATCAGCAATAACAGCTAAAATATTTGCTTGTTTAATTTCATCTGAAATTCTTTCATGACAGACTTCTAGCATTATTTGTAGTAATTCATTTTGAATGGTTTTAGAAATACCCCTAAATACTGTTGAAGTTTCAAGATGGTTTTTTAAAACTGTATCTAGCTCTGCACTAAAATCTATTAACCGTCTAAAAATTCCTGGATTATTTGATTCTTTAGACTCATCGTGGCCTCTTAAAGCTAGTTCAAACACACCACAGAAACGAATACAGTTGATAATAATACTTAGCACATATCTATTCTGCTTAACTTGTTCATTGTGAGCTACAATATTTCTCCTATAAGCTGTATCTAGTTGTTCTGCTATGTTAGTTGTTCCTAACAATGCTAACTGTAAACTATTTTTTATGTGGGTACCTGAAGCCTCATGTTTTTTAGTTCTGTCATTAAAATGGTTTAGTCTTTAAATCCAGTCTTAGTCCAAGCTCCTCCCCTCCAAACAATATACAAGGAAAGCAAACTAATGCAATTTTAGTGTCACACCCACGTAACCAGGAATATTTATTGTATAAGTCCGTTTTAAATTTACGATTAAAAATTCTATTACCTGACTTTACAGTTTGATTAAAACTTGAAAGATCTGGTGTAGGTCTACCTACTCTCTTAATTTCAATTTTTTCCTCAATTGGACGTAAACTGAACGGTGTTTTCGTTAAGTTTTCGACAGAATTCATTGCGTCCTACGAGTTATATATAATGAATATCTTACACTATGACGCCTTAATCCTTTAATATGCACTATTATTTATATTTAACAATGAATTGTACTAACACTTAACTAACACTAACAATAAACTTCACAAAAAATTCGACCGAGACTACTGAACTGAACTAATAAAACAACATAACCATTCAAATTCGAACTGTCGCACCACGTGTTATTTACCAACATACTGGTGGCGCCGTGACTGACAAGCGGAGTTTGCAGTCCCTAATCACACCAGGCGAAGCTATAGCGATGTAATAGGAACATCCTAGTGTAGCCAGCCAGAACACTACTACATTGTGTTTCTCCATATACCAAGCAAATCACAGCTGGTGTACACACCCGTAGTACACCGCGGCGAGAGCGTGTACGGTTTTCATTAAGTGTTCTGGACTTTTCAATCAACAAATGATTAATTACGATTATTTAGCTTGAAAACACTTATTAATTATTGTTTTTTTCATAATTTTATAATTTAAAATACAGTTTATGGGGGATTTACAGGATTAAAAATACAATTAAATTTACAGGATTTAATGGGGGTTGTGCAACCGTGCAACCTAAGCACGGGCCGCCACTGGGTTTCGGGATCGTACCCATACACCCACATCTCATTGCCAGTAATTACAGTGTTGAGGAATGCTTGTGTCAGTTTTTATACAGTCCAACATGTCCTGCAAAACTTCCAAACAGAGTCCCTTCTGCTCCATCGTTAACAGCTTTAGCACAAATTTTGCAGACACTTCGCATAGCCACAATTTCAGTCAAAATGGAATGTACTGAACAAACGATTATTCCCACCTCAGCAATCTCTCGGATGGTAATTCGACGATTCTCCATTACCAAAATTTCCACCTGGTCAATGATTTCATCGTTACGGCATGTTGAGGGCCTGGCAGAATGTGGTGCGCTGTCCGCTGAAGTGCCGCCATCTTTGAAGCAATTATACCACTCCTTAATACATGTGACACTCATAGCACCATCCCCAAAAGATTGCTGAATTTTTGAAATAGTATCCGCTTGGGCATCACCAAGTTATTGGCAAAATTTAATACAGTACTGCTGCTCAAATTTTTCTGTCATTTCACAATAAATGGCACTCGATAAATGTACTTACTGACAAGCAGGCCTACAGAGACTAATTCGTTGTAGCAGGATGGTGGCAGTCAGGGCTTGTGTGCTAGGGTTCACTGCATGCCTGTACTCAAGGCCAACGCCACATGAAAAATCTGAATCATTACTCATTTGATCGCCCATGAAAAAAAAGGTCCGATTCTTTTTTTACCACACCTTGTAAAAATTGAACATTAAGGCTCACATTGTACAAGCATTTGTAACAGTCTTTGAACCATGAATATTGTTACAACACAAACAAGCCACCCCAATACCAGGGAAAAAACGATGAATCAACTATATAAAATGTTTAAACTAAAGAAAATACAATGACGCGACAAACAACTACATGACCCAACCCAAGTGATTGACACAATAAAATGAAATAAATGAAACCAAATGAGAAGGTGAAAACCAAAAAAGAAATGAAATAAAATGAAATCGAACGAGAAGGTAAATGAAAAGGAAACAAACAAAGTATAAATGAAATAAAATGAGAAGAAATGAAAAGACACAAACGAATAATATAGAACAGAAAAGGAGAAATGTTACACTCAAATAATTAATGCTTGATGCCTTTACTTGGTAAAAATCCATTGTAAATTATATTAAAAAATAAAACAATAAAATATGAAGGCACTATGCTGCCGAAACAGCTGTCATGGATTATAATTTTAATAAATGACGAGTGAAACTCACTAAAACTATTTTATTGTTTTATTTTTTAATATAATTTACACTCAAATAAAGTAATGAAAAAGAAACCGATAAATAATAAATGTAAATGATAATTATTAGTATCGACTAACTAATCAATGTAAATGATAATTATTAAAATCCAATAAAGTAATGGCAAACTAAAGTACACTAACCAAAGAAATAGAGTTTAAATGTAATAAATGACTCTATAATGACATGAACTTGTTAACAGTATAACTAACCATTGTAAAGTGAGAGATAGAGAGATAGATAGATAGTGAACAGGAGTAAGTGAGAAAGAAAATTTAATGTTAGGGAATACCCACTAGTAACACTTAAATAAAATATAAAAAGTGCAAAGTGACAGTGTAAACCCCCAAAATAAATAGAAACCCTATTGATAGGTATAAACACCTAATAATCAGTGATAAACACTAAAGGTTAATGGTAAACAGTGTTAGTAAATAAGGATATTGTTATTAGTAGGATTAAGATTAATGGTAGATGAGGAATACAATAGTATTCAGGAAAGGAATCCCATGGAAAGTTAAAAGTTAGTGTTACCCTGGTTAGAGAGTACAGTTTATATAAGAAAAACTATAGTAAAGAATATAAATGCACAATCAATAAACATCCTATGTTCTAAGGGATAGTTAGTTAAGAATAAACAAAATGTAAAGAAAAGTAACATAATAACTATTAAAGAATTGTTTGATTAAGTATATGAATAGGAATATGGCTGAAGAATTATACAGACCATACGCCTAAATGTTATGTTATATTTTATAGAGAATAGTAAATAATAGACCCATTATAAATAATGGCAATATAAATAAGAAAAAAGATAAATTCATATAAATCTAATAATACTGGAAAGGCAGTTAGAAAATAATAGACAAACCATAATATGGAAATTAATGAAAACATACAATTATTATAAAACAGACCCAAAACAATTCAACAAATAAACAAAACATTTGTAACACAAAACAAAACATGTATAAGGGTAAAATAATATTTAATTTGTATAAATTAAGAAAATATAGCCAATTACTACCTAGGCCTATGAAATGCCTAACTGTAGAAAACCAATAACTACAAATTGTAAGAAATTAACAAGGATATTAGCAAATCCAATGCAAGTAACTAGTCAATGATAATTAGGGAATCATATTAAGAGATAAATGTTAAATTAAGGACATAAAATAAGAAAGAAATGTAATTAGATAATATCAACATAACTGCCAAAACAATAATACATAAGCAAACCCAGCTTTGTGGGATGTCAAAATGATCTTTGAAAGAAAATACGAACAGTTGTGATAATATTTCATACACAGAGAAGAAAACAGAAGAATAATAGCAATCAGAAGATATTTAGTCATTTTGAATAAAAATTCAAATATTATAACAATGGGCTTAAGCCATGAACAGCCAATGAGAGTCAATCAGTTACCATGACAACTGAACGTTATTTATGAATATTCCGTTAGAAACTGGGAGTCCATTACTGAAGCTACAGATGAAGAGATGCCAAGCCATAAATGAATCAAATTTTAATATAAAACGATTAAAAGTAATCCAAATTTGATAAAATGAATAAGTAATGTGATGGTACAATTCTGGTATGATAATAATTTTGTAAAACTATGGTCCTAAAAACCATAATTATTGTATTTTTATTCCTTAACCGTTTATTTTGTAACAATAATAATTTTATTTCATAATCCCTATAAAGTTTTGGTGAATAAACTATAGAATATTTTAAACAACGCACTTTGGAGTTAACAGGATTTCGGTCGAATTCGCTGAAAAGCTACAAATGTCGCAAATTCTATTTGCCACAGATAAACAGTAAACAACCAAGCCCACAATTACGTCAGACGAAAAGAATGTAAGACTCATTGTATGCGACTGGGCTGGGCTGCGGAACAAAGAACTCGTGACGTAGTTTTGCTCCACCTACGCAATGTTTAACAAAGACTCTGGGTCATTTTCGCCTGGTCCGTGAATTGGGCCGGTCGGCACTTCACGCGGCCGGCGTATTCACAAAGTGTTTGTGTATGTGTACATTTGACACCACCAAAAGTGGGTAAATAACAGTGGTCCGGTACAGTTCAATTCGGCAAAAAGTGAGTGAGATGTGATCGTCCAGAATCGGCGAACTCGCGGTGTGCGACGTTCTAAAACTGGAAGGTAAGTATCAGTTACACCCTTTTGTAATATCAAAGATACTAATCTCAAAAATACTAATATCAAAGAAAATAAATGACCAATTCAGTAAATTCACAATTAATGACCAAAATTATTCATTAAATAAAAAATGAGCTCATAAAATAAAAAATTGTACCAGAGAGAGAGAGAGAGAGAGAGAGAGAGAGAGAGAGAGAGAGAGAGAGAGAGAGAGAGAGAGAGAGAGAGAGAGAGAGAGAGAGAGAGAGCGTGAACCAAATACTACTATAATAATACTATTTAAAGTGCTGGGTTGTGCAAATATAAAATATATATATTGTAACGTAACAGAGTTGAGGTCCCCAACGTTACATAAAAAATTGAATTAACTATGGTCAAGGACCATACCCTGAATTAAGGTTGCTCAGTAATTAATGCATCTGAGAAGTACCTCAAGTCAAAAGATGCAATGATTAATGTTGAATATAAAATACCATACCAATTAATAGATAATATAATAAATTGTGCTTGTTTTTATACTGTAACATGTTAACGTTCACAGAATATTTATGTTATGTTTTGAGTATGGTTAAGAGTGAACTGATGTTGTTTAATAGGAATACTTCATCAATGATTATGTTTGTATTTATGTTAAATTTGTCTTTAGACAATCAAGTATAGTTACCTGTGTTAGGCATTATACTAAGTTTTAAGTATTGTCTAAAATTGAATAATGCAGTTGTTTTAATTAATGTTTGTAAACTTGGCCAGGAGGGCAATCAGTGTTTAAGGTTTGACAAGTAGTTCTGATAATTATATTGTAAACTAATGAAGGGTCCAAGACGAATTAATTAAGGTAATAAAATAAAAACCAGGAAGTTAAAATTAATGTAAATAACCATTAACCAATAATTAATTGTACAGTAGGTCAGGTAAAAGAAAATTAAGTTAAAAAACCAAACAATGTTATAACAGTTGTAAGAAAATCTATAGGCCTAAATTTAATATTTGTAAAAGGAAATTAATACCTTTTTAAGAAGTCCAGTCCAATGAAACTATGGTAAAACATATACTGTTTATGAAGGAAGGTTAGGTGAGAATTTTAGGTAATTTAGTATTATTCCAAGCATGGAGTATTTTATTGAAAAAGAGTAGTAATATTCTATAATTCTGGCTCCAGGATATCTAATTTCACCCAATGACAGAAAAAAGTGGTTGTTAAGGCAACTGAAATGTACATGAGTTGTTTATATGGAATCATTCGTTCTGATTGTTACAAGCTATTGAGTTGAGATGGGCAGATACATTTTAAAAAATGAATAATAAATTCTGAAGAAAATATGAATCAAAATTAAAAAAAACCTCTTTGAAACCTAATTCTATCATAATACTGATGAGTAATAAAACTAATTAGACTTCCAAATTATAACTGAATACATTTAAAAGAGTTGAAAACCCCTCACCTCATTCACCAGAATAATTCCGCTGGATTCGGTATTAAACCGATTTCTCCTATAACCAGAAGATTAATTAAGAGAAATAAAGGCCGAAACTAACGGAATTATTGAGAAGACATACGAAGATCTCGTTTTGCAGAGTTAACCTTCACTTGCAGAAGAAGCTGGGATACTATTTTCATTCCACCGTGACCGACAACTATCAAGATCATAGGTGAAGAACAGCAGTTAGAAGAGTTCCTGAGAGCTTCCCTGGATATTACACTATCAATTTTCTTAAGGGCCAAAACAAGTTTTCCTGGATGAATGTAACTTAAGCTGAACATCTTCACTGTTTACAGACGACCAGTGCCAGTTTGAGTTCTGCCGACCTGGTAAAAAACAACCTATTTTAAATTCAATATATTTAGAGTTAATAATTTTGTTTTGTAATACTTGAGTAACCTTAATTGTGCATTTTACCTGGCCTTACTAATGGTTCACAGAATCTTACGAACCCTGGGATAAGAATTATTTATTGTTATATTTAATTTGTATGAGTCAAAGTAACTTGATCAATTGACAATCGATATATTTTTGTATAATCGATTTGATAATATTATTATTTTGGAGATAACGGTAACTGTGAAATAATAGATAAAATTAATAAAGGATCTTTATTGTATGAGATAATGTTTGAAGTTATTGCAGAATAGATACTATATGTAGTGGGTGGAATAATTTACAATAAAAGGTTGATTCAAACCCGATGAACGGCTAACCCAGAAACACGATTATTACAAATAACAGCGCTAAGTGCTTACAGCTGGTGGAACGGGAGATTGCCGAACTAGCGTGTTTTCAGTACAAAATTTGAATAGAATTTTCTAACATCGAGGGACTAGGGTTGACAAGAATACTCATTACATTCAGTCAATACACTATATATATCGTTAATATTACCCAACTACTGAATACTAAGTTAAACCTATATCGTAGTACGATTATAAGTTAAAAGAACATAATTATAATTATATTTGCCTAATAATATATTTTCAGGAGGTTTCATCGGTAACAACCGAATAGATATATTTATTAATAACATAATTAAATAAAACACAGTAAACGCGAGGATTGTTACAAATTGACGACTCCAACGTGGGGCTGAAATAAAAAGGACTCCTCCTAACATTGGATTGTTACAAATTGACGCTCACAACGTGGGGCATCATCATCTTCTATTAACATAGTAATCACCTAGTTGTTACAAATTGGCGCTCAACGAGTGGGCTTTAGTTAAGTAAAAAATCATATTAATTATTACTTAACTTGAGCAGGCAACCATTAGAGGCACAGGAATGCATACGAGAGGTGTTACTAAAAGGATGGAGAAGGAGCAGGAAACAGAAGAAGATAGACGGGAAGAAGAAACAGAGGTAGTTACAGACACCGAAATGGAACAACAGGCGAGCAATACTGAGGATGCCCAAGGGGACCAACCAGATAAAACGGTAGCCAGAGAAGAACCAAATTGGCAAGATATGATGAGATTTATGGCCGAACAATTTAGGAAACAGGAGGAAAACTCAAAGCAAACCAAGAAGGAAACTAATGAGAGTTTAAAACAAACTAATGAGAGTTTAAAACAAACTAATGAGAGTTTAAGACAAATCAAAGAAGATTCCAGGAAACAGAAAGAAGAATTAAATAAAAAATTCGAGGAAACTTCAGAGAAGCTGGAAAATAAAATAGACAGTATCAAAGAAGATAATAGACAAACTAATGAAAAAATAGACAGTATCAACGAAAACTCAAAGAAACAAAATGAAATTTTGAGTGAGAATTTAATCAAATTAATGAATGTGAAGTTTGACAAAAATAAAGAGGAGAATGATGAGAATAACCGGCTGATAAATGAAAGTTTGAACCAAATTAATGAAAGGTTTGACAGGCATGATGAGAGATTAAAGCAGATTCAGGAAAATAATAAACAAATAGATGAGAAAATTGAAAACAGTAATAAGGAATTGCGGCAAATTATAAATGAACAGAACCAAGCGTTGAGGGAAGTTATCAATGAAAGGGTTACAAATGTCAATGAAACACTCAATAAAAGGGTAGATAATAATGAAGCAGAAGTAAGACAGCAAATAGAGGAAATTAAGGGGAGTCTGGAAAAGACAGATGAAACCATAGTACAACTTGCAATGGAAGTAGAGGCCAAAATTAATCATGGGGAAAATACCAACAAAACTATGATAAATCAAGTACAATTAGAAACACAAGAGAAATTGGACGGGGTGCAAATTAATATAGCTGGGAGAATTGAATTGGTAAATAACGAAATGACACAAATAAAAACCCAAGTAGTTCAACATAAAGAGACTATAGAAAATATAAAAAATCAGGAAATAAGTGATATAAAGGAATCAATAGAGATTTTACAAAATAGACCAATGTATCTAGCACATCACATAGCCCCTGAGCATAAAGATAATATCAATTTTAAAATTTATAGGGGAAATCCCATAGAATTCCTGGAGAGAATAGACGAATGTTTTAACCGAATTAAAGTAACTCGATGGAACGTAATAAAAAGTTATTTAGATGAATGTTTCAAAAGTATAAATGATAATTGGTGGTCAGCTGTCCGGAATGAACTTAGTGATTATGAAGAATTTAAAAGGACTTTTAAGTCAAAATACTGGTCAGATTCTGTACAGAACATGATTAGAGATAACATTACTAACGGGAGATTTAATTTTAATCAAGAGCAGTCACCAACTACTTACTTTTTGGGAAAGGTATGTTTAGCGCGTCATTTGGAACCGCGGATACCAGAGGAGTGTTTGGTAAATAAATTGTCATACCATTTTGAAGAAGAGATAGTTCGTGCCAGACGCAGTGGACAAGTAAAGACCGTAGAAACAATGGAAACCTTGTTAGCCAGTTATGAAATGGAAAACTATTATCAAAGGTCTCGACGGCAAGGTGAATATTACAACAATAGAAGGGAAGAGACAAATCAAGAGTCGCGTCCAGGAACAAATCGATTTAACAATAATAATTATCACCGAAGGGTGAATGACCAATTTATGAACAATCGTTATCGTAACAATTATTACCCAAGTAATCACTATACTAATCATGATAATAACAGATACAGAATAGGCCGCAGGAATTTTGACTATGGGAGAGATTATTGGGATAATAACCAAGGGAATGATAATGGAAGAAATCAAAACAGAAATAGGAGCGTCGAACATGATGGAGGAAGCAGGGAACAAAGGAGAGACATACCCTCGGAAAATCCACCAAGTAATGACCAGGGAACCCATATAGCTTGGGTAAACTATATCATGGCTGATGAGAGGAATCACCAAGAGGATCATCGAGGAAACAGTAAACCGAATCCCAATTCTGGGAATGCTGAGGGAAGGAATAGACGTAACGAAGAGGACATAGAACCGTATGTATATGATCCAACCTGCGACGATGCCATTGAAAGATTTACCACTGCATATAATTTACGAAATCCACCGGAAAACCATATTGGTAGAGCAGCCCGAACAGAGGCCAGTACAAAATAATTAAGATAAATTATGTGGAATCAATTTAAAAACAACAAAATTCAAAAAATAAGTAAGAACACCTTACTATATAATTCAGAAGAAATTACTTTAAACTAATATAAAAGAAAAAAAGAACAAATATTTAAGAATTATCCGTAAGAAAGCCAATTAATAAATGTCAATAAAATAGCCAAGTATTGGAGAGTAGAAGTGTATAATAGAAGGAAGAATTAATATGAAGAAATAATATGATCTGAGTTAAAGTACAGTGAATAATCCCTGGAGTATTATTATTATTAATTATTTTATTGAAGGTCACATGATGACTACCTTGCGAGGTTTATTAATGAAGATTGACTGTAGAATATTCCAGCAATCATTTAACTGGGCAGAGATGATGTTCCTCTGATCCCAGAAGGTATGTAACGGACGACGGTATTTGGTAAGCCGATAGAGCACCACCGATTCGATTCCAGTTATAATGTTAGGGAGGTTTAGGAAAATTAAATATTAGAGGGAAAACTCACAAATAAATATAGATAAATAAATAAAACCAGATCCAAAATGTATGATTAATAAAGAATGTCACAAGAATGATTATAGAAGTAAGAATTAAACTTGGGAAATAATTGATTTTAAGAAGGAAAAAAGAAATAATAGCAATACAACGGATAATTCCATACGCAAATAATAGGGTGAAAGGTACATACAACCAGTCTGAAATAAAAAAGTATTATGAATAGGAGAACCAATTGGTCAGATACAAGTTGTGAGTTTATTTTTTACTAAACTTTGTTAAGACAAAATAAACTTTTTTCGAAGGGGGGGTGTTATGTAACGTAACAGAGTTGAGGTCCTCAACGTTACATAAAAAATTGAATTAACTATGGTCAAGGACCATACCCTGAATTAAGGTTGCTCAGTAATTAATGCATCTGAGAAGTACCTCAAGTCAAAAGATGCAATGATTAATGTTGAATATAAAATACCATACCAATTAATAGATAATATAATAAATTGTGCTTGTTTTTATACTGTAACATGTTAACGTTCACAGAATATTTATGTTATGTTTTGAGTATGGTAAGAGTGAACTGATGTTGTTTAATAGGAATACTTCATCAATGATTATGTTTGTATTTATGTTAAATTTGTCTTTAGACAATCAAGTATAGTTACCTGTGTTAGGCATTATACTAAGTTTTAAGTATTGTCTAAAATTGAATAATGCAGTTGTTTTAATTAATGTTTGTAAACTTGGCCAGGAGGGCAATCAGTGTTTAAGGTTTGACAAGTAGTTCTGATAATTATATTGTAAACTAATGAAGGGTTCCAAGACGAATTAATTAAGGTAATAAAATAAAAACCAGGAAGTTAAAATTAATGTAAATAACCATTAACCAATAATTAATTGTACAGTAGGTCAGGTAAAAGAAAATTAAGTTAAAAAACCAAACAATGTTATAACAGTTGTAAGAAAATCTATAGGCCTAAATTTAATATTTGTAAAAGGAAATTAATACCTTTTTAAGAAGTCCAGTCCAATGAAACTATGGTAAAACATATACTGTTTATGAAGGAAGGTTAGGTGAGAATTTTAGGTAATTTAGTATTATTCCAAGCATGGAGTATTTTATTGAAAAAGAGTAGTAATATTCTATAATTCTGGCTCTAGGATATCTAATTTCACCCAATGACAGAAAAAAGTGGTTGTTAAGGCAACTGAAATGTACATGAGTTGTTTATATGGAATCATTCGTTCTGATTGTTACAAGCTATTGAGTTGAGATGGGCAGATACATTTAAAAAAATGAATAATAAATTCTGAAGAAAATATGAATCAAAATTAAAAAAAACCTCTTTGAAGCCTAATTCTATCATAATACTGATGAGTAATAAAACTAATTAGACTTCCAAATTATAACTGAATACATTTAAAAGAGTTGAAAACCCCTCACCTCATTCACCAGAATAATTCCGCTGGATTCGGTATTAAACCGATTTCTCCTATAACCAGAAGATTAATTAAGAGAAATAAAGGCCGAAACTAATGGAATTATTGAGAAGACATACGAAGATCTCGTATTGCAGAGTTAACCTTCACTTGCAGAAGAAGCTGGGATACTATTTTCATTCCACCGTGACCGACAACTATCAAGATCATAGGTGAAGAACAGCAGTTAGAAGAGTTCCTGAGAGCTTCCCTGGATATTACACTATCAATTTTATTAAGGGCCAAAACAAGTTTTCCTGGATGAATGTAACTTAAGCTGAACATCTTCACTGTTTACAGACGACCAGTGCCAGTTTGAGTTCTGCCGACCCGGTAAAAAACAACCTATTTTGAATTCAATATATTTAGAGTTAATAATTTTGTTTTGTAATACTTGAGTAACCTTAATTGTGCATTTTACCTGGCCTTACTAATGGTTCACAGAATCTTACGAACCCTGGGATAAGAATTATTTATTGTTATATTTAATTTGTATGAGTCAAAGTAACTTGATCAATTGACAATCGATATATTTTTGTATAATCGATTTGATAATATTATTATTTTGGAGATAATGGTAACTGTGAAATAATAGATAAAATTAATAAAGGATCTTTATTGTATGAGATAATGTTTGAAGTTATTGCAGAATAGATACTATATGTAGTGGGTGGAATAATTTACAATAAAAGATTGATTCAAACCCGATGAACGGCTAACCCAGAAACACAATTATTACAAATAACAGCGCTAAGTGCTTACAGCTGGTGGAACGGGAGATTGTCGAACTAGCGTGTTTTCAGTACAAAATTTGAATAGAATTTTCTAACATCGAGGGACTAGGGTTGACAAGAATACTCATTACATTCAGTCAATACACTATATATATCGTTAATATTACCCAACTACTGAATACTAAGTTAAACCTATATCGTAGTACGATTATAAGTTAAAAGAACATAATTATAATTATATTTGCCTAATAATATATTTTCAGGAGGTTTCGTCGGTAACAACCGAATAGATATATTTATTAATAACATAATTAAATAAAACACAGTAAACGCGAGGATTGTTACAAATTGACGACTCCAACGTGGGGCTGAAATAAAAAGGACTCCTCCTAACATTGGATTGTTACAAATTGACGCTCACAACGTGGGGCATCATCATCTTCTATTAACATAGTAATCACCTAGTTGTTACAATATCTATAAACCACATATCAAATGTTTAATGTTTACTGTGTAGGTATTTTGGAGGGTTTGTAAAAGGGAAATTTAAAGTAATTTTGTCGCCACCTGGTGGAGAATATATGTAAGTAAATGTCATACATAAACTGGGTAATATAATTTGGTAAAAATTTTAACAAAGTATTATTATTTCACATAAGACTTTCCGCTACTCAAGAAGTTCGCTTAAACGAATTCCTGCCCTGTAATAACTTTTAAAGGTAAGTAAAACTTTACATTTATATTTACGTTTCTTGATCAAGATGGCGCCCGACCTTTGAAATTATTGACTAAGTGTAAAAATATTATATTGTATTTTATTAAGTAGTATAACATTGGCTTTCCCGACCAGGGACACTACGCAAAATTTTATTTTATGTGGGTAAGCCTACGAAGAGAGCGGAAAAGTTATTTGAAGTAATAGTTTTACATAATTTTAAATATGTAAACATAACCCAACTTCCACAAGGTTATGTTATAAGGTTGTATGCATGCGGGTAATATTAAAATAAGTAAAATGAATACCGATAAAGGTGATAACGTAGAGGAAACAGTTGCGAGTGAGATGGATGTTAAACTGGACCAAATTAGTCAGACCAGTGTAACTGAATTAAATCCGGTTCCAATAACCCCCATCTCAACTCAAGACGTAAGTAAAACAGATGATACATCTGCAATGATGCAGTTACTATTAAATAAATTTGATGAACAGAGTAGGAAGTTTGATACTTTTAACAAAAAGCTGGATGAACAAAAAAGGGATTCTGATGAAATTAAAACACAAAATGTTCAAATTAAAAGTGATTTCAATGTAAAGTTCGACAAATTAAAGACCGAAATTAAAAGACGTAACGATAATCTAGATAAACAATGTGACAAAGTAATTAAAAAGTTGGATGAGAAGTTAATCCAAATAGAGAATCAGAAGGTGAGTAACAGTGATAATTTGAATAATGAGTTTACAGGTAGTAAGAATGATATGATATTAGAAAATGATAATGAGAATATTGGGAGTGATAATGAGGTGTTTGAGTGTGTGTTTGAGCTGAGAGAAAGTACATTTGTTAAAGGGGTGCAGGGGTTAGAATTTTCCTTTGATGTTGTGTTAGGGGGTGAAGTTAAGTCTTCACGTATTTTTAATAAGGACGAGAGTTCCTTAGATTTATATTTGGGAGACAAAAGGTCTACAAATAGAGTTCCTTGGTGTTTTAGTGTACCTCATAGGTGGTGCAGTAATTATGAGTTAGTGACCCCTGCATATTTGGAAAGAGAGAGTGTAACTTGGTATTATGGTGAGAAATATATTGAGAGAGAGACTAAGAGAGTAATAGAGATTTTTAAAGTAAATAGAAAGTACAGAAAATTTGTAGAAAGGTTAGGAGTAGAGATGGTGGATGATTATAATGAATACAAACCTTGTAGTAAAAGTGAGATAGTAAAAATAGTAGATGATGAGAAAAATGATAACAATTACTTACCTTGGGAAGTTACAGGTGTAGTAGTAGAAAATTATGATGACTATATGACTAACAAGATTATAACAGACCATACTGATGTAGACAGAACCATACCCGATCGTGACATGGTGTATAATAAACATATTGAGATTGTGAATGAATATAAAATGTTTGATAAATATTATAATGACTATAATAATATAATTTATTTACTAAACAATAAGATAAATAGACCTAAGATTAGAATGTTATTCAATGATGGAGGGTAGATTGTTTTATTGTGTAAGGAACATTTAATATATGTGAACAGTGGTTTTGAAATGGACTGCAGATGGACTGATTTTGATTAATGACAAAATAATGAAGTTGGACTGTATATTTTTCATTGTATTAAGTGTTTTAATGTCAATGTATTTATGTGTTTTGATGTTGTGTATTACAGGTAAATTTTATGTACACCATGTATGTTTTAGTAATTGTTATAGTAATAAGTAACAATGAACATGTTTTTGCTCAGTGAAAGTAATAGTGAAAATTTTAAATAACTGAATAATAATTAAAGAGTAATTACTGTATTAATGTGGTACAAAAGAAAGTTGTACTAAATTTATAATTGCAGGAGTAATGAAGTTAAATTATTAATTTGTTATTAATGAATTAATTATTAAATTATTAAATGAATAGAAAATTTCTAATGAATAATAAATGATTAAGTAAGAATATATATTTGAATATTGAGATGTATAGTTATGAGTAGGTGAGAGATAAATTTTATAATGCAATTGTCAATGATTACAGAAATGTAAGTGTTTAAAAAGGAATAGTGCCTGGGTGTAGATAAAGGCATGTGAGTTATTCAATTAACGTAAATGGGAGTTAGATAGATAAGAATGTCAAAGAAAATAATACAAAGAGAGTATCAGATATTTAGGGACACGGTAGTTAGTGATTATTTGTAGAGGTGAATAAAGTAAAGGTTAAACATTTATTTGTTGCTGATGATATTTTGTAGTGGGGGTGAGGTGTTAAGGAGTGGCCAACGTATAGCGTTGTGGCAGGTAATAGCATAGTTTAAGGGAGTGTTTGCCGATATATTGGAAGGGCAAAATATTATGAATGTATATAGCCAGGTAGGGAACACCCATCTTAATACAAAGACGCGCGGTGCCATAGGATTTATCGTCGGAATGAAATTAGTGAAAGGTGTTTATAATTGAGAAATTGGTGTCATGATAGGTAAATTTGGTTGTTAGTTAGAAGAAAGGTGAGTAAGAGTATAATAATAAGTAAAAGCATAGTGAATACAGGAGCCACCCAGACTAAACAATGATAAAAATGTGAAAGGTTAGGTAGTTAGGTAGGTAGAAAGTTCAGAGTAGAAAGGGAATAAGAAATGAATGATGAAATAATAATAATAATGTAATATGAATATTAATAATATATTTGGATTTTTTTTGTGAAGAATTAAATAATAAATGATAAATAATTGATGGCTAATTAATGAAAGTTTAGAATTATTAATTAATTAACTGAAATTGTAATTTTTATAATTTAAAGGCAAGTTTAAATAGATAGAATGTGTAAATTCTAATCAAGATTAAATGTGAATTAACTATTTCAATGTATTAAATGTATTAATGTATCAATGTTAATTATGAATGTATTATTATGTAATATGTTTTATGTATTAGCATAGGAATTTGAACATGATGTATAAGAAATAGTGTGTGTGGAGGAGAAAGAGGGGTAAATATTATTAACAGCGCCAGTTATTAACTGTTAATAATAATAATATTAATTTTAATAAGATTTTATTTTTTTTATAAAATGTTTTTCTCCCTGTTTGAGTAATTACTTTAAAAGGAGATTTAGGTAATTATATCCATAAATTTGGGATTTATATATATTAATTATATCCATGTATTTTATTTAGATATTTGTTTCTTTTATAATTACATTAATTATGAAACAGAAAGAGTTAATTATTATCGATGGGAATCGAAACGATTTTTAAAAATAAAGGATAGTCCATGAAGAGAATGGCACTTCTATATAATTCTTGTTGATTATATTTCAAGCAAACCCAGTGCTTCTTAACGCAAACCAGCACATAGCTAAGGGGAAACAGATCAGTTAGGGATATAGCATATACCAAGCCACTATTTTGATATTTTTGATTTATTGTTTCAGTGTTTGGTGATGTTGTGACGGCGGTCCTGAGCTGGCCAGCGCGTCAGAGCAGGAGCATTACGCGCCTGATTGGCCTTATGGTGTTGGGATCTCGAAGGAGAAGTCCAGTAAGGTCATGCAGGTTCTGTCATCATCATCGGACCACGGGTGAGTTATTGTATTTCTTTTCATATAAATTGTAAGGGGGTTGTGGCGACATATCCTGGCTGATCCCTTTAGGAAGTACGAATGTGTCAATGAAAGTTTTTATGCTTCAGCATAAAATCTTTCATTGAGGGGGTTTTGTGACGGTACAATTCTGGTACGATAATAATTTTGTAAAACTATGGTCCTAAAAACCATAATTATTGTATTTTTATTCCTTAACCATTTATTTTGTAATAATAATAATTTTATTTCATAATCCCTATAAAGTTTTGGTGAATAAACTATAGAATATTTTAAACAACGCACTTTGGAGTTAACAGGATTTCGGTCGAATTCGCTGAAAAGCTACAAATGTCGCAAAAAACTATTTGCCACAGATAAACAGTAAACAACCAAGCCCACAATTACGTCAGACGAAAAGAATGTAAGACTCATTGTATGCGACTGGGCTGGGCTGCGGAACAAAGAACTCGTGACGTAGTTTTGCTCCACCTACGCAATGTTTAACAAAGACTCTGGGTCATTTTCGCCTGGTCCGTGAATTGGGCCGGTCGGCACTTCACGCGGCCGGCGTATTCACTAAGTGTTTGTGTATGTGTACATTTTACACCACCAAAAGTGGGTAAATAACAGTGGTCCGGTACAGTTCAATTCGGCAAAAAGTGAGTGAGATGTGATCGTCCAGAATCGGCGAACTCACGGTGTGCGACGTTCTAAAACTGGAAGCTCAGTATCAGTTACACCCTTTTGTAATATCAAAGATACTAATCTCAAAAATACTAATATCAAAGAAAATAAATGACCAATTCAGTAAATTCACAATTAATGACCAAAATTATTCATTAAATAAAAAATGAGGTCATAAAATAAAAAATTGTACCAGAGAATGAGAGAGAGAGAGAGAGAGAGAGAGAGAGAGAGAGAGAGAGAGAGAGAGAGAGAGAGAGAGAGAGCATGAACCAAATACTACTATAATAATACTATTTAAAAAGTGCTGGGTTGTGCAAATATAAAATATATATATCTATAAACCACATATCAAATGTTTAATGTTTACTGTGTAGGTATTTTGGAGGGTTTGTAAAAGGGAAATTTAAAGTAATTTTGTCGCCACCTGGTGGAGAATATATGTAAGTAAATGTCATAAATAAACTGGGTAATATCATTTGGTAAAAATTTTAACAAAGTATTATTATTTCACATAACACTTTCCGCTACTCAAGAAGTTCGCTTAAACAAATTCCTGCCCTGTAATAACTTTTAAAGGTAAGTAAAACTTTACGTTTATATTGATATAAAACGATCCAATGGGTGTGTTACAAATATATCTTATACAGCTCTGTAAATTATTTATTTATTTATGTAAAAATTTTCTTCCTCAGTATTAATCTTCAGCCCCACTGTTGGGCTAGCCAATTTGATACCACCCAATCAATGAGAATTGTTTTTCTTATTGAATTATATTATATTCTTACGGGGTTTAATTAAGCTCCACGTTGGTATGCGCCAATTTGTAACAACAAGCTGATGTTACGTGTATAGCGAGTGTAATACCGTTATGGGTTTCTCATTAATGCAGCCCCGTGTAATTAACCAATCTGTTATTAAGGAAAATGTTTATTATGTAGTCTTATAGGTGACCTCCTGCAACTCAATAGTAATAGAAAAATGTTATTTATTATATCGTTATTGCAACTTTTATGTAGACCATAGCACTGTGTTAACCAATTACTAAATGTTTACTCGATGATAATTCTATATAACATGTATTTTAGTTAATAATTTGATAATTCTCTCCAACCCTATTCAGTCCGTATTATTTAAATTAATTCAAAAGTTGCGAGGAAATACGGTAGTTCGGCAATCTCACGTTCTACCAGCTGTCTACTACAAGCGCTGTTATTCGTAATTGGTCCACACTTATAGGTTAGCTTGTTTCACCTGATAGTTAATCACCTTCTTTACCTGTAAATTACTCCCCCATCAAAATACAATACCTATTCTACAATAATATAAAACATCATTATATACAAGAAGGATTCTTTATTTGTATTACTTTTTAAAATTCCAACAGTGCTCTTTACGGTTATATGCTCGTTATATCGATTGTACAATGTTGAATCGATTTGTCAATGGATTAGTCCTGTTTAATACAATTTAAATATAATTTTATTTATCTCTTATCCCAGGGTATGTGTGATTCTTTTAACGATTAGTAAGGCCAGGTAATGCAAAATTAAGGTTACTAAGTATTACAAATTGTTATTAGTTCTTAATGTATAAAATTAAATATAAGCTGGTGTTACCATACAATGCAATTCTCAAGATAGCCGTGTCAGTTTACCAATGCTGGAAGACTTACAGTTGAGGTTACTTTGGTCCAGAAAATGTGTCCCGATTATTAATAAAAATTGAAAGGTGATGTCCCGGAGTGCAACAGGAACTCTTCTATTCTTCGTTCTTCTTCACGATCCTTGTGGTTGTCGGTCCCGGTGGAATTGGTGTCGTATTATAATTTCCTTCTTGAAAGTGAGGTTTACGTCTCCAGTAACAAAGGTTCTTGTGTATATCTTGTCTATAATTCCATTAATTCAGACTTCTTATTCAGTCAATAAGTATCCTGGTTAAATGGGAAACCGGGTTCATCACTAATTCCAATGGAATTAATTTGAAGAATGAAATAATAATTCTGCTACCTTTTGGAGGTGTATGAGTATATTTTTCGAAATCTAATTCATTAATTATTCATCTGTTTGGTTTGAAGGAATTGGTTTTGATACTTTAATTTATTAATTTTAATTCATTTTATTTTAATTTATTTCTTTTAAATTTGTCTACTGATCTGAACTCAATAGCATATAACAATCGAATATATTAAAGTTTTTATAAATTCTTTTCTGTATTTTGTATGAATTCAACTTGACCCATTTGCATATAACAATCGAATAATGAAAATCAACAAGCTTCTTTACATTTAGTTACCCTAATAACCATTACTTTCTTTCATTGGATAATATTTGATATCCTAGAGCCAGAATTAGAAAATATTACTACTCTTTTTTAATAAAATACTCCATGCTTGGAATTATACCAAATTACATAAAACTCTCACTTAATCTACCTTATTAAACCGTATATATTTTACTATAGTTTCATCTGACTGGACTTATTAAAAAGGTATTAATTTCCTTTTACAAATATTAAATTTAGGCCTATTGGTTTTCTTACACCTGTTATAATATTGTTTTGTTTTTAACTTAATTTTTCTTTACCTGACCTACTGTACAAATAGTCACTGGCTTATGGCCACTTACATCAATTTTAATTTCCTGGTTTCAATTCATTATATTATTTAGTTCATCACTGAACCCTTCATTATTTTTTAACATAACTATAAGAACTACTTGCCAACTTTTTAACACTTATTGCCTTCCTGGCCAAGTTCACAAACATTATTTCAAACATCTTCATTAATCAATTACAGTAAATACATTTAACATAATATAATACCTAACACATGTACTTATACTTAATTATTTAAATACAATTTTAACATAAATAAAAGGAGTACCACTGACTAAGTACTTCTTTAAAGCAACAGCTCCACTCTTACTATCCACAAAACATAAAATAAATATCCTGTAAACACTATATCATGCTACAGCACAACACCAAGTACATTTTATAACACATTAAATATTAATTTGAATAGTATTTTATACTTAATTCCTACACATTAAACTCCTCCCATTAGACACAATGTTTATGTTTTACATCTCGTATTATTCATTACATAATTTAGACTTAGGTACACCTTTGATGTTTTAATTACTATGTACCTCTAATGCATTCTTCAGGTGAGATGGGCCCTCTTGTATTTAATTATAACCGGCTTTGGGCATTGTTCTAAACCATATTTACCTAGTTTTTTTATGTAACGTTGGGGACCTCAACTCTGTTACGTTACAATATTTACGTTTCTTGATCAAGACGGCGCCCGACCTTTGAAATTATTGACTAAGTGTAAAGATATTATATTGTATTTTATTAAGTAGTATAACAGTAAGAAGAAGATGAAGGATTAGGACATCCAATTGAGGCAAAATACCAGAGTAATAAATTCTAAATTATTAAATTTCAACCAACTAATATGAAAAAGAAGCCAGGCGTACTTAAATCCCAAGATGATTGAAGATTGAAGACCAAACGATGACCCAACCCATTTCAACTGAATGACATTACACCTCAAGTCAACTGATTTGATAAGTATTGCTGAGTTACCCGAATTTATGAAATAAATTCTCTTTAATTTTTTCTCACAACACTTTGAACTCTCACTATAAACTGATGATATTATTTCTTTCAAAGATTAATTAAAAAATAAAACACTAAACTTATGTGAACTAGAAAAAATAACCTGTATAAAAATTACGAACTTTTGACACACACATTTCAACACTCCATGAACAAATTATAATTACACATTATATTATATAAGTACCAGTAATGTAAGGTAGTGTACTTTATTGTAATCAAATTGATATTTTTTCGTAAACCAAAAGAATCCAGATTTATTGAACGAAATTGTAAAAATCAACATTCTGTAGACGCCATGCCTGACTAACTAAATCGTTCAAAATCGATTTTGCCAAGCCTTGAGTGTTAATTGTCTTACTGCCAGTGCAAATTTGTTTAATAACAAAATATAATTTTGTATATTACTGAATAATTACTAATCACAATTTAATAAACTAGTACAGAGTTGTAACCACTGTTCTTTATTTCATAGGAAAGTGCATTATATGATTTGTGTATTTAGCTATGAGCGATAGTGGCAGTAAGCGCTAGACGTCGGAAACTCTGCAAACCACATTAATCAACTGCACGTGGCGGGAGTAAATTTGAATTCACCATACCGTCATAGCCACGAACGCTCAATCGGCCTATTTTTTTTTTTTTTTTAATTGTTTTCAGTTAAAACAATTTGGTGCCACTTGGGATTTACGCACACATACTCAAGAACAGGTAAGGTTCCCACATCCGTGTACTGGTAATTTGAGAGATCGCTACGGACATCGTCAGCGCAAACATAAAGTAACGACCACCCAGTGTGAGGCGAACACACAACAAATACACTTTTTCAGAGACGATAAGAGTCTGATCGTTACAAATTGGCTTCCAACGCGGGGCTTAAACAAGGCGGACGTCATCTCTACGTTACAATATGCACGCATTTTCTCATTAGCATGAGTGGAATGTGGAATGAATGCTTTCATATTACAAAAACTGCTAACAAACGACAGGTTGCCAAAAATGATTAATAAAGTATACTGTTACGACGGTCTACTCGATCATCTTAGGTACAGTGGAAACAAAATAAGTACAAGACACCAATTAAGTCACTAATCACCAGCTTTAATTTTTACAGTTAAACAGTTTGTAATTAACAACACAGTCTACTACAACAAATCAAATAATAATTGTTCACACGCAATAAAATGTCACTAATATTAAACACATTTGTATTACAATAAACTGTAATTATACTGCCCGATTATAAAACACAACACTTAACTAATAACCACTTGAACGTACACAGTAATATCGCTACTATAACTCTCAAACCGCACTTGTCAATATCTCGCACTAAACTAAACTGAATGTCGTTGAGTACCGGTATTTATACTGCCCCAAATTACTAGATTATTCAATAGTGCCAGTATAGTTAAAACGTAATTACTTGCAGCCTTGACACAGTCCGCACGGCTGACGGCATCGAGAACTCCCTCGTAAATGCGTCTACAAGCACGTACGCCACACGCTTACATTCTGGATCTCTCTGGAACGTTCGATAAACACGTAGATTGTTCTGTGACGTTGTAACACTATCTAAGCTACTTTGGACACATAGTCAAAAGGACAGGCACAGTGCTATATATTTCAGTGAAAGAAAAAATTGTATGGAAAAATCTATGATGAAATGTATGGTCAGCTTTGTGGCTGTATCAGAACTACAGTTAACAGTTCTGTGTCCCAAGCCCAAGTCATGCTCATTCACAACTTGGTGATGTGATGCAATCCCAAGTCTGTACAATATCTGCTAAAAGTACTTGAACAGAGTGTAGATTCTGCAGAGCTCTGTACTATTTATGGCAATGTGGAGCAATCTGTTGGGCAGTTTATAATAATAACAAAATGTGTGTGTAGTATATATAAGCTTTTTAGGTTGTACCATACGATGGCAATATATTGTTAGTACAGGACACGCACCAGTAGAATATAATATATGCATTTCTTTTATAATTATTATAACACTGTAAAATTTGTGTGAGTGTACTGACCATGCAGTGGTGCCCTGCACTCCCGCTCTTCTGTTTTCTCACTTGTTCTTATGCTTAGCTGTGGCATACCCCTCAACCCCCTCAGACTAGTCACATGACCCCTAATACACTGCATGGAGGTAGCATGGAAACTGCTACCTACAGATTCAAGCGGCCTCACTCTGAATTGTAAAACTACAACACCAGATTGGGCAGTGGCAGTTTAAACAGTAACTCAATACGGGAATTTTAATAACATTAAATGTATGAATATATATTGTAATGTTACATAACCCTGTCCCAATAAACTAAATCATAATAACATCAATGTCAGAAATGGGTAACCTATGGCTCGCTCAAAATTAAATTATATCACTCAATATGATAAACAATTCGAGTGGTATACAGTGCAAAGTGAGTTCTAGTGTACCCATTGGGGTGAAAAACAAAAGTGAAAGTAGCGTATTGCCAAACTGTGCTGTATGTTGGGAAATTGTAAAACTGTGGGAGTGGGATGTAATACTGCTAATTGATTTTGTGGTTTTATTTATTTATTGTAATTTATAGTGTATGGACAACCACTTGTTATACATAAGTTAATGTTATATTTTTTAAAATATTTGTGTTGTAATATAGGATAACCCAGGGTTAGTTTTAAAGGACATAAAAATTTAATTACCAAAAGATAATAATAAATGAAAATAATACTATGAGGGAAATGGCAACAGGAAGTAGTGCCGTGTATGAATGCTATTCGAGACTAAATAAATAATATATAAATTTATTTAAAGATAATAAAATGATAAAATACTTATATACAATGTCATAAGAAAATTAACCAAAACTTATTATGTAATTTAAATGGGTATAGAAACCGGAATGGAAAGGAATTATTTTCCATAAATAAAATATAAATTTATAATAATTACAAAATGCCTGCATAATAAAAATACTATGTGTTACTAAGAGTGATGGAAAATAACAAGTATTGTTAAGAAAAAATTTTGAACAAAAAACCGTAGAGTTGAAGAAACGATGCGACTACAATTATAAAAAATAACCTTTTTTGGAACGTTGGAGGAGTTGAAATTAACGCAAGATTAACAAACAGCATGACCACTATCTAATTATACCTGATTAATCCAAATTAAATGGTTATATTCATTAATAAACAGTGAATGAAAACCTTCTGAGGATCCAACATGGTTCGGCCTAGTTCTCGTTGATAATTGGAAAATACTCCAGACGAAAAGGAAATTATCACGCAAGACGGACCTCATCACAGAATAAAACTTCAATCCAGTAAGAATCATACGGAGCGAGGTAAAATAAACATTTTTTCGTAATAATTCAAGAAGAAAACTCATTCTGTACGGTAATATAGAACAAAAAATAATCATTTGATCATGTGTTTTTTAAAGTAAACAAATACACGCTGCTCTCTTACGGCAATTCCTGGAACTACATACTACATGAAAAATAAACAAAATTATTTATTAATTTTTCGGTATTTGTAAAGCGTAGTAATTATCCATTTCTGACACTCTCGTAACTAAAAGAACTTACCCTGACCCCTGGGGAATTATTAAGAATTATGTATTAATTGATGTTTTTTATTATAGCGTAAAAATTGGGTAAATAACACCATATATGTTTTGCTCCTTAGACAACTCTATGTTTACTCTGTAAAGTCGAGATGTTGTTTTATTGAAGATAAGATTAATTGTGATACCTATATTTTGGTGGCAGGAGACAAAAGTCAATAATAAATAAAGCAATATTATTGAAAATTAATCTTGAATAATAAAGTGTTATAATTTATTGTAGTGGGTAGTTGTAATAAATTTCAGCACAACAAACAGAAGAAATCGTCTAAACTGAGTGGAAGTAATGATACTTACTCTCTCTTCTGCATAAGGCTGAACAACTTCCCTCCTTGACTCCAAATCACACACTCTCGATTTCTCTTCAGATTGAGTAAAACAAAATAATAAATAAAATCCTTTATTTATACTTTTTAAAACGTCAGTTAGTATAATTCAAAAGTGACGCATACTACGTGGGGCATATAAAATAACTCTACTATACCTCACAGTGAAACGTTATAGAATTGGCGAACCCAACATTTGGGGCTTGACTAAAGGTGTACGTTTCGCTAAGACCTCATCAAAGTAGTGCGTTATAGATTTGGTATACAACTGTGGGACTGAATTAACGAAACCTGAAATTGCAATACACTCGTAAGTGGTGGACGCCTCACATTAAGTAGTACGTTACAGATTTGGCGCTCAACGTAAAAGGGCGGTAATTAGAAAAGAATTTTGATATTTAATAAAAATATATACCAAAAAATCTAATTATCGTTGGCAGTTATGAGAAAACAAGAAATGCCTAATACCCGAGGAAAATCGAAGAAGAGGGCAGAAGAAAAGGAGACTGAAGAAGGTGGACAGGAACAAGAAATAGAGTTAGTCACGGACAGTGAAATGGACCAACAGACAGGCGATAAAGAAGAAACCGAAGTAGTTATGGACCCGGAAAAGGAAATAGTTGAAGAGGATGCCCAAGGGGACCAACCAGATAAATCCACCCAAAAAGAAGACATGAGCATGCAGGAGATGTTGAGAATTATTATGGAAAGCAATAAACAAACAAATGATAAAATAGACGAAAAATTTAGGAAACAGGAGGAAACTTCAAAGAAACAAAACAAGCAAACTAATGAGAAAATAGACAGCATTCAGGAAAGTTTAGTCAAACAACTAAATGAAAAAATAGAGACCATTCATGGAAATATCAAACAAACCATGAATGAACAATACAATGAACTGAAAGAAACTGTCGAAGGACAAAGAGAAGAGATGAATGCAAAATTTGAAGAGAATAATGAGAATTTAAAACAAATTGAGGGTAAAATGGAGAGTTTCAACAAGGAATTAAGAGAAAATCTAGAAGGTAAAATTGAACAGGTCAATAATACGTTAAGTCAAAGAGTAGAGGAATATCAGGAAGAGGCAGAGAAGAAATTAATAGAAACCAACCAAAGATTAGATAAAACTGAAGAGAAGATGGAACTAATTCAAACAGGAGTCGAGGCACGAATGGAAAAGGAGGAACAAAATAATCAAGTTCGTGTAATGGCCATACGCCAAGAAAACAATGACCAGTTAGATAGTATCAAAAGCAGTCTAAACTGTAAATTTTCAGAGTTTCATAAAACAGTAGAGAACGTAAAAAATCAGTGTGATAGCCAAGCAGAGAAATTAGATAGTTTGCAACAAATACAAACCAATTTGCAAGGTGATGTAGATAGAATAAGTGCTAGATCTGCATGCAGCAGTCATCATGTGTATCCAGATAATAAGGAAAGTGTAAACTTTCGGGATTATCGCAGAAACCCACTTGAATTTTTAGGGAGAGTAGACGAAATTTTGTACAGATCAAAGGAGAATCGATGGAATATGATAAAAGGTCTATTAGACAAATCGTTCAAAAATATCAATGATAATTGGTGGACAGCAATTAGGAACGAGGTGTGTGATTATGGTGGTTTCAAAACTATGTTCAAACATAAGTACTGGTCAGAATCAGTACAAAACATTATTAGGGATGATATCTGTCATGGTAGGTATGATCGTACAGTGGGACAAACACCTACTGCTTACTTTTTAGGGAAGGTGTGTATCGCAAAGTATTTAGACCCTAAGATACCTGAAGAGTGTCTAGTGACCAAAATGGCGTATCATTTTGAAGAGAAGATCATAAGTGCACGCTTGAGTGGACAAATAAAAACTATTGGAGGCATGGAAACGCTGCTAGAAAATTATGAACAGGAATCGTATTATAGGAGAAGTAGATGGAGGTCAGGGAATACCGAGGAGCGGAGGAATGAACCACCAAGAGAGAATCGGCCCCGAGTTAATTATGTACATGCTAATAACAATTATTTCAATAATAGATATCGCGGAAGATGGTCTAATAATAATAGACAGAATTACAGACATGATTCTTATCATCGAGACGAAGGTCCACAAAGGAGTATGAACGTCGAGCAACCTAGATTCAGAGAGAGTGATGGAGAAAGGATACCGACAAACAATATTCAAAATAATGAAAATGTTGAAGCAACCAATAGTAATGATGGAAATAGGGGAAACGGGTACCAGCAGTGAGAAGATGTGATTGCCCGTCACTGCTAGAAACAACAGGGCACAGAATTTACCATACACCCAATTATAATACTAATTTGAATCAACCAATAACCATTATCAGAAATAATTTTCTAAAAAATATACAATCCGAGTTAATGGAAGAAAGAGTAATTAAAGAGTCATCACCAAACAATGACATAGTCTATATACAAATAAAATTAAATGGAGTGTCAGCAGAGGCCATGATTGATACAGGAGCCAATATTTCAATTATTGATCAATTAGAATTAGATCGTATTACTGAGTTAACTACTGAGAGAATACCTACTTTACCAATTAACAATTTAACAATTGTTGGTGCTACCGGGAAACAAAATAAAACAATAAAAAAACAAGTGTCTTTGAATGTTACCACTAATGGAATAGGAATACCTATGGGATTTTTAGTAGCTAAAGGGCTACCGTTTAGGGTGTTAATAGGGTGTGATATGCTACGGCGACACACTGCGATTATAAATCTGGCCAGGGGTATCGTAACCTTGAGCACAGAAAATGGTGAGTTAACGGCTGAGATAATTGGTAGCCAAAGTGCCCCTCAGTGTCCGAGCTCATTTTTTGTTAGGGAGGATAATAGATTAACCCTAGGTAACAATATAGAAGTAACAGAATCAAAGATTTGAAAAGAGAAGATAGAAGAAATAATGGAGTTTCAGAATAGGCAGGCACCGGAAATAATTAGTATAGAACAGAAACAACAACTTATAAAAATTTATAATAAATATAAATCAGTATTCTCAGAATCACCAGGAAAAGCAAAAAACTTCTTGTGTGAACTAAAATTTAAAGAAAATGTAAATTTTAATAAACGATCATACCCTATTGCTCAAGCTTTGAAAGAGGCAGCAAGGAAAGAAATTCAAAGAATGATATTAGAAGACATAATTGAAAGAAGTAGTTCTCCATATACCAGCCCATTGGTAGCTATACCGAAGAAAGATGGTCAAGTCAGACTATGTCTCGATGCTCGGGAGTTGAATAAAATGCTCATTAACGATCGCACGTCTCCAGGTGAGATTGAGGAGATAATGAAAAAATTCTATGGATGCAAGTACATGAGTACTTGGGATGCAGTCTGTGGATACTGGCAAATAGAGTTGCACCCTAACAGCAGACAATATGTTGCTTTCATATTCGAAGGACGAAATTATCATTTTAAGCGTTTGCCTTTTGGATTGGTAAATTCTGTGGCTGTGTTCATCCAATGCATGGACCAAATTTTGGGTAAGGAAGTTTTAGATTTTACTACCATATATGTGGATGACATACTAATTACGTCTGGTACTTGGGAGGAGCATTGTAACCGAGTGGAAACAGTGTTAGATAAACTTTTGCAACATAATATAACTTTAAAACTGGATAAATCTAAATTTATCACCCATGAACTACCATTTTTAGGGTTCATTTTATCTGCTACTGGAATTAAACCATCTCCTGAAAAAGTAAAGGCTATTCAAGATTTTTCCAAACCAAGAAACTTGAAACAATTACAATCCTTTTTGGGGATATGCAACTATTATAGAAAATTTCAACAAAGTTATTCAGAAATAACAGCTAAATTTCAATGTTTACTTTCAACGAAAAACAAGTGGAAATGGGAAGAAAGTGAAGATAATAATTTCCAGATAGTAAAAAATAAATTTCTTGACTGCATCATGTTACATCACCCAAATTTTAATAAACGTTTTTTCATAAATTGTGATGCTAGTAACATTAGCCTTGGGAGTGAGCTATATCAGGAAGATGAAGAAGGAAATCATGGAGTTATCAGTTTTGCAAGCAGAGTACTGAGTAGTTGTGAGAGAAATTATACAGTAACTGAAAAAGAACTGCTGAGTGTTGTGTTCTCATGTATAAAATTTCGAACATTTATTTTGGGATACCCAGTGACTATCAGAACTGATCACAGATCAATTTCGTTTTTAAAAAATTGTAAACTTAATCACGGCAGACTTACTAGATGGGCATTAATACTTCAAGAATATAATTTAGACTGGGAATATATTCCAGGTAAGAAGAATGTAATAGCAGACCGATTATCCCGGATTAACCTTGAAAAAGGAACTTGTGAGATAGAACCAGAAAGCATTGGAAAAATATATTACATAATTAAGATGGCAAAGGAGTTACAAGATATAATTAATAAAATAAAAGTCGATCAACAAAGTGACATTAAATTAACAAAAATTAACGAACGAATATTACAACATGACCCTATAATAATGAAATTTTTTTATGTTTATGAAGAGATCCTTTTTATTCGTCCTACCATTAAGGATCATGTCTGGAAGCTGTATGTACCAGCAGCAACAGAAGTAACATTGATTCAGGATTATCATGAAAGGTATGGCCATATGGGATCGCTCAAAGTTATTAAAGCGTTATCTGAACATTGTTACGTGAAAGCTATAAATAAAAGAGTAAGAGAGATAGTAAAAACCTGTAACATATGTCAGCTAGTAAAAGTAAATAATGAGAAGAGAACAGGCACCATGATTACCATAACATCTAATAAAAAACTTGAAAAGATTTTTTTGGATATCTGCGGACCTTTTCCCAAAAGTGGAGGAAGACATAAATATAAATATATCATCATATTATTTGATCATTATACGAAATACACAAAACTCTATGCTATTAGTAGAGCTACAACGAAGAAAATTCTAGAAGTAATTATAAAAAAATACTTACCTGAGGTGGGAAAACCGGAAATGATTATAACTGATCATGGAACACAATTTCGGGGGAAAAGGTGGAAAGAAGAATTGAGAAATTGGCAAATACGAACGTACAAGACATCAGTGTACCACCCTAGTAGCAATCCTGCTGAGCGTGTATTAAGGGAAGTTGGCAGAATTCTACGCACCTACTGTCATCAAGAACATAAAAACTGGAGTCAGTATATTGAACCAGCCGAGACTTTTCTTAATTGGTCATACCATGACACTATCGGTACTAGCCCTTATCAGGTAATGTTTGATAAACCACCACCAAGAGAAATTACGTCATTGATAAATTTCCCTCCAGGAGAGAGAGTAGAATTCGACCAAGTGGAAATGCACAACAGAGTGTTGCATAAAGTGGAACTTCAACAAAAAAGGGATCAAGGAAAAAGGAGAAGATTGGATACATACCAGTTGGGAGATAAAGTACTAATAAAAAATACACAACTACCCAGTTCTATAGAGGGTATTGCTCGGAAGCTATTGCTACTTTATACTGGCCCTTACCTCATAACCCAGGTGAAGGGGAATAATACTTACGAAATTAAAACAATTACCAATAATAAAATAAAGGGAGTGTATAATCAGTCGGAAATGAAACACTATTATGAAGACAAAGTCAAGACCATTAGGAGACTTGAACCAATCAACAATTTATTTCTATAAACAAGTTGAACTAAAATAAATTTGTTCTAGTGGGGGGGCTTTATGTAACGTTACATAACCCTGTCCCAACAAACTAAATCATAATAACATCAATGTCAGAAATGGGTAACCTATGGCTCGCTCAAAATTAAATTATATCACTCAATATGATAAACAATTCGAGTGGTATACAGTGCAAAGTGAGTTCTAGTGTACCCATTGGAGTGAAAAACAAAAGTGAAAGTAGCGTATTGCCAAACTGTGCTGTATGTTGGGAAATTGTAAAACTGTGGGAGTGGGATGTAATACTGCTAATTGATTTTGTGGTTTTATTTATTTATTGTAATTTATAGTGTATGGACAACCACTTGTTATACATAAGTTAATGTTATATTTTTTTAAATATTTGTGTTGTAATATAGGATAACCCAGGGTTAGTTTTAAAGGACATAAAAATTTAATTACCAAAAGACAATAATAAATGAAAATAATACTATGAGGGAAATGGCAACAGGAAGTAGTGCCGTGTATGAATGCTATTCGAGACTAAATAAATAATATATAAATTTATTTAAAGATAATAAAATGATAAAATACTTATATACAATGCCATAAGAAAATTAACCAAAACTTATTATGTAATTTAAATGGGTATAGAAACCGGAATGGAAAGGAATTATTTTCCATAAATAAAATATAAATTTATAATAATTACAAAATGCCTGCATAATAAAAATACTATGTGTTACTAAGAGTGATGGAAAATAACAAGTATTGTTAAGAAAAAATTTTGAACAAAAAACCGTAGAGTTGAAGAAACGATGCGACTACAATTATAAAAAATAACCTTTTTTGGAACGTTGGAGGAGTTGAAATTAACGCAAGATTAACAAACAGCATGACCACTATCTAATTATACCTGATTAATCCAAATTAAATGGTTATATTCATTAATAAACAGTGAATGAAAACCTTCTGAGGATCCAACATGGTTCGGCCTAGTTCTCGTTGATAATTGGAAAATACTCCAGACGAAAAGGAAATTATCACGCAAGACGGACCTCATCACAGAATAAAACTTCAATCCAGTAAGAATCATACGGAGCGAGGTAATATAAACATATTTTCGTAATAATTCAAGAAGAAAACTCATTCTGTACGGTAATATAGAACAAAAAATAATCATTTGATCATGTGTTTTTTAAAGTAAACAAATACACGCTGCTCTCTTACGGCAATTCCTGGAACTACATACTACACGAAAAATAAACAAAATTATTTATTAATTTTTCGGTATTTGTAAAGCGTAGTAATTATCCATTTCTGACACTCTCGTAACTAAAAGAACTTACCCTGACCCCTGGGGAATTATTAAGAATTATGTATTAATTGATGTTTTTTATTATAGCGTAAAAATTGGGTAAATAACACCATATATGTTTTGCTCCTTAGACAACTCTATGTTTACTCTGTAAAGTCGAGATGTTGTTTTATTGAAGATAAGATTAATTGTGATACCTATATTTTGGTGGCAGGAGACAAAAGTCAATAATAAATAAAGCAATATTATTGAAAATTAATCTTGAATAATAAAGTGTTATAATTTATTGTAGTGGGTAGTTGTAATAAATTTCAGCACAACAAACAGAAGAAATCGTCTAAACTGAGTGGAAGTAATGATACTTACTCTCTCTTCTGCATAAGGCTGAACAACTTCCCTCCTTGACCCCAAATCACACACTCTCGATTTCTCTTCAGATTGAGTAAAACAAAATAATAAATAAAATCCTTTATTTATACTTTTTAAAACGTCAGTTAGTATAATTCAAAAGTGACGCATACTACGTGGGGCATATAAAATAACTCTACTATACCTCACAGTGAAACGTTATAGAATTGGCGAACCCAACATTTGGGGCTTGACTAAAAGTGTACGTTTCGCTAAGACCTCATCAAAGTAGTGCGTTATAGATTTGGTGTACAACTGTGGGACTGAATTAACGAAACCTGAAATTGCAATACACTCGTAAGTGGTGGACGCCTCACATTAAGTAGTACGTTACAATATTCAGTATATTTGCGGTCCAACTAGCTATCTCCTACAGAAACCACCCCTGGATGGATTTAGCATTTTGGACAAGGAGTGTTAAATATGTGCCATCAACCAACATACACACACTGTATTCCTCTGATGTTAGCCATGAACAAAGTTGTTCCATAAGAAATATGTATGGTTTAGAGATACCTTGTACAAAACAAATTAACACTTTGAGGACCAATGGCATAATATTATGCCACTAATGGACTTTGTGTTTTCACAGGTGGCATAATATTATGCCACTCACTTTTCAATGCTTTCAAATGCATTGTGTTTTATTATTATGCTTAAGAATTAATACAGAATTATCAAGCATTTGGTTCTTGTTCCTGCCATCAGATTGCAGCACTAACTGGAGGAAAGAGTTTATATGAAATTATTTTGCAAATGCTGCAAGTTTGTTTACATTTTGTGTGTTCAACATGTGAGTTACATTTTTGTTTGTGAGTATTTCGAAGTTATTTTGCAAGTCTTTTGAGTGTTATGTATATTTGAGTGTATTATTCAGCACATTAGTGTATTATTTATTATACAAATGATATAGTATTATAAATTGTATCCTCTCAACTTGATGATAACCTAGAAATAATACACTATGTAGTACACTATACATGCTAATTCAATTTTTCTTTAGTCATTTTCAAAATTTTTCCAGAATATTTTCTTTTCATCTAAACTAATTATAGACAATCATTCAAACAGAAATTCTGGAAAATGAATAATTATGTTTGGCTGTAAATTCTGGCCCAGTAGTTACCACTGCTGTAATAGATTGCGTGTCCACCCATGCTTCAAATTGTATCACTCTAAAACAGGTTATAATGTGTAATTTTTATAAGTTTCACATACTTTTTCATTAATAAAGACAATAACTGAGTTGTAAACAAAACAATATGAGTAAATTCTAGTCGAACATAGTTGTTTTAGTTTAAATATGATTTCAAAGAATGTTTTTCCCCTAAAAATTACATGAAACATCTCATTTTTATACACCTTCACTTGAGATATATAAAAAAGATAATAAAAATGTAAATAGTATATTCATAAAAGGAATGTCTGTTAAAATGTTTGGTGCAATTATTTTATAGTAATAAATTTGTGACAGTACGAAAAACCTGATATCAAATTTATGGTATACAAAGTATCAAATTATTGTATTTCAATGTATTTTGCATTCATTTGTATGGGTAGTACAATTTCCCTGGTTTTGCCTGCAACGACGCAGTTTCGACATAACAGAATCATTCCAAGGTCAACTATGTACAGTACGTGCGAATAAGAACACTTAAAATGGTTACACAAACAAATACAGGCTCTAGATTGTAGCGGGTCATTTTTGGGTATTTTTTTATTTTAACCGTATGGGGCTTTTATATATTTTATTTATTTCATTTTTTGGGGAAGTATTATAAAAGATGGTGAAATCGTATTATAACAGAACGCATTGCCACGTTATTTTCCATGCAACAGCACGATGTTGAGAAACAGTGAGACAAAAGCGATACGCAGGTGTTATTGTGTAAGCCGTCAAGCGAAGCATTTACCCCCTTCAAAATTCTCAGAAATCTGTACTTATGTAACAGCACACAGACGCAACTGTATCACCACAAATCCGAATGACGCATCCAGCCACCAAAACAGGATGTCCCAGGACGAGCAAAATTCCGCAATGTGCTTTTTTGAGCGGCAGGAAGTCATGGCTAAATCCGGCTTTTCCAATGACGTCAGCGGAGCCAAGTCCAATATCGGCCTCGGGTCACACGCACATACCAGCTTTATGCCACACATAAAGTGGTTATCTCTCAGCAAATGAGCAATGAGCGACGAAAGCCGGGTGGCAGTGAACAACAATTCCCGCCAGAGAAAGGAAGATGTAACTGTTACATTACCAGTTCCAAGCTAGTCTACAAGTAACAGTCTCGGCGCCAGGCTGGTCTCACGTAGGCTCGCCAACAAAGTTTCAATTTATCAGGAGAAAAAGTGGTAATTACCGCAAATGTATATGTGACCGTGCTTAATCCAACTTGAAGTAGTGAAACCAGTATTTTTTCGGAAAGATAACAATCAATTTACTCTTAAAATTATGAGTGCGGGTATGAACCGCGTGGCAACGGTTTACGTGAGAGCTGGGGTGGGCTTCATCTAAAAAATGTTAAGGGGTTTTTAATGTCGTACGAATGTGAGTGTGGCAAAGCTGGGCTGTGTTTTTTGTTTATGTGTGTATAATTATGCAGTTGTAAAATTGTCCATTCCAAGGTAAGCTATAGTCAGTCAGGTATAATAATTGCGTAACATGTCGCACGAAGATTTGTAATGTCAATAATTCAGACTAATTAAAGAAAAATCTAATTTCTCTTCCACAAAATTGCGAGTTAAAATTCTTTCAAAACCTTAGTTCGTTTTATGTGCTGTCATAGTTCGTCGAACGAAATGGGTTTACCTCCACTACAAGATCCGGCCAGATCCAAGTCGTAAGGTAAGTGGAATTTGTTAAATTAATTTGAAAAATAATTTTACCGAAAAATATAAAAGTTACAATTGGTACCGTGTGACCAGGATGTAATATAACAAAAAAGTTATTACAACGGCCTACATGTGACAGTACATTGAACGGAATACGGTTGTGAAAGTAAATTGATGTTGTAATAGCAGTTTTGAAAAAAGACTAATCATTGGTAGTTGTTACGTAAGACAAAATAGATAAAGTAAAAATGTCCGAGAATACAGAAAAAAGTAGTATAGTAAATTCAATTATGAGTGAAAGTGGCCTTGAGTCGCAATCGTTTGATGAAAGTGGTATGTTGAGGGGAGAGACGGGTACTGTTACAGAAACAGCTGTCGGCAGTGATGTAATAGTTCATTCCACTCCGTTTGCGACTCGAGCACAACCAAGCGAAACAGATGTTGATTCGGGGATTCAGTTGACCCCCGTTTCAACTAATAAAAGTAAACAATCAGAGGAACTAGATATAATGAGTTTTTTACGAAAAATGGACAACAAATTTGACATGCAGAATAATGAATTAAATAACCGTCTTGATAGAAATGATGAGAAATTTGAAATTTTAAGTAACGAATTCAAAGAGCAGAAAATAAAATGCGAACAGCAGAATATTAAAAATGATATTATTTTTAATGAAATTAAAGACCAGAATGTGCAGTTTCAGCAAAATATAAATATAAAATTTGACGAGTTGATAAATAATATACAAGACAAGAATGTATGTCTTGAAAATGCCAATGAAATGACAAGAAATAGCTCGAATAAAGTAGAACAGAGTAAGAATAATATAAACGAAAGTTGTAATGACAATGTTGTGTTAGGTAATGAATTAATAAATAATAATGATGTTGATAATAACGAGAATAATAATGTAGTCGAAAAATTGGTATCTGAGAGTACTAATGAAGTTGTAGAATGTGATTATGAAATGTTAATGTGTGTTAATGAGTTAGAGAGAGAGTGGAGAGAGAGCTATATTACAGGTATGAAACAGGGGGTAAATTGTTTACGAGGTAGAATGGGGGGTGAAGGAAGACCTTCACGTATATATTGTGTAGACAAGAGTGCTACAAATAATTGTTTTTTGAAGTTTTTTGTTTTTCCTGGAGAAGTCAGGAAAGATTTAATTGAATTTATACCCTCTGTCTGTAATACTTTTGAGAGTGTGATTTGGGGTTATGAAGAGAGAGATGTAAACAGAGAATTGTATGTTGGTAAAGAAACAGAAATATATAACTTAAATAAAAAGTATGATGAATGGAAGGAAAGTTTAGAAGTATATGTGAATGATAACGATTACAACGATTTAATAAAAATGATTAACCCAATAGTTAATGAATTTAATGATGGAGACTTGACCAAAATACCTAACGTAGACTGGTTGAACGAGTATGTGAATAAGTTGATTGAAGTTAGTTTTTCTGGTTACAACACACAAAACAGTCATTTGTGTGCTGATAAAATTGAACGATGTTATGTAGAACCAAGGTTGATTTGGAACGATGGAGGTTAAACTATTAAAACAATAAAAGACAGTATAAATATTTTGTTTTAATGGTTCTGACATGGCAAATCTGGACAAATGAAGTGCGGAAAAAACTGAATAATAAATAACAAGAGTTTGTAAATAATATAGGGAATTCATTTGTGTGTATTATGAAACGTTAAGTAAACAATGTGTGGACGTAAGATGATTGTTGTAATAATAATATTGAAATAGTTGCAAGTTAAATAAATAATTTAAAAAGGCCACTTTTATTAATGAATCAAAAATATATCTGATCCAAATTGGAATAAAAAATGTAAGAGACAAATATATTATCTAGAAGATTTATAAAACCTGAAAAGTGTAGCAAGCAGATATGTCAGTATATGATGCAACTAGAATGTTTAGATTATGAATGCTGAAACTGAGCATGTTTATAACTGTTGTTTATGAAAACAAGTCTGGCACACAACTGTGTTCATGTAAACAGTAAACAGGTGTGTTGTAGTGGTATGTTGTGACTCAAGCCCGTGGTCATGCTTGGTGACCATAACAAGAAATGTTGTAGTCTGATGAATCAGTATCTTGAGCAAAATCCTATTGTGACACAAAATAATTAAAGAAAATTTTTTGCTAAAAAATAATGAGGTAATTATTGTAACCCAGAGTTTGAGAAATTAAAAACCATTAAACCATTAATTATTGTAACCCAGAGTTTGAGAAATTAAAAACCATTAAACCATTAAGTTATTCAAATTAATAGAAACAATGATTTTTAACAACGAACTTAAATTTTACTACATAAAGAATTTTTCTGCTCATCCAAATTTTGATCTAATCAAAAACGCTTGTGCTCTGTTAAATAATTAAATGGTCATATTTTCAATACAAGTTGTTCACGCTATAATTCTCAGTGTATTATTTTATTGTTGGATGTTAGATGTAGGTATTGACAGAATATGTGTTTTCATTATATGTATATTTTTTTGTAAGCCAATAAGTAAACGCCTGGCAGGCAATCAACATGATAGAAGTAAGTATTGATAATATATTTCATGTAGTTTGTTCAATTTGAGATGTGTTTTAATCATGTTAGGATATTCAGCTGATCAGCAATAACGTCACTGGTACATTAGTGCTAAATGTTTTAAGTAATTGATGTTCAATGTAATGTTTGATGTATTACCGATGTTTGGAAGTAATGATAAAAATAGTTTGCTACAATGAGAAATAAAGTAACAATTTATGCCAGCTAATAAGAGATAATTTTTGGGTGATGCATAATTTTAGGGGACACATATATCTGTCCAAGTTGAATTCAAAGTTGAATTTTAAATAGTAGAGATGAATATGATGTAATGTTGTTTTGAAGTAATGTAACAGAATCTTGAGAAATATTGATGTTGACACGGTAGTTGTGGAGAATAATGGTAGAGTTTTGAATGATATATATTTATGTTTATAATTAAGGAGATTATTTTGTTGTATTTGTAGTGAGGTAATGAGATTGAGATTTTTGGGGATGGCAATTTTGTATTAGAGGGTAGGGTAATGTAGGAGTCCGCAACAAGGGTTGGGACGGGATAGGGATAGATTTTAGTGGGGAAGGGGCCGCCTTAGGTAGAATCCAGGGGCCAAATAAGGGAATCGAGTTTTGGGGTAGGGGAAACACGTATCCTATGTACAAAGGGTTAGAGAGTATTTTTTATATATGTAGAGAAGGTAGCGATTTGTGTTAAATGGTAAGTTGGGTTTGGAGTATTGGGATAGACGTTTTGGTAGAGATGGGTGTCATGATAATTGAAGTTGATGAATATTAGAGTCAGAGAGTAAAGTTTATGTATGCATACAGATCTAATACAGTAAATGAGAATAAATAAATTAAATCACCCATAGTAGAATAGAGCGAGATTGTTAAACAAAAGGAGAGACTTATGATAAAGATATAAAAGCTTTTATTTTAAACCAGTGACAGAATTTTGATAAAATTTGAAAATAATGTAAAGTTAAGAATTGTTTATTTTATTATTATGTAAAAGTCAATTTGATTATCATATTAATATTTTGTTCATTTTAAATATTTTATTTTATTATGTTTTGTGCTTTGAGTTAGATTGTTACAGATGTTTAATGTAGGTGCAGAGAGTATATGTAACATATGTGGGTCAAGGGTTTTGGACTTGACCTACTTTCGATCAGCTGATGAGGTCAGACACCTACTAAACTTGTGTATAGTAGGGAATTAATTTTATTTGTTTATTTAATCACTTTAAACCAGTTTTGAATAATTTCTAAATATAAATGAAACCGTTAAACAAAATGTAAATTTTTGTTTGAATTTTAAAATTTTTGGGGAATTTGATTTAAAAAAAAAAAAAAAAAAAAAAAAAAAAAAAAAAAAAAAAAAAAAAAAACTTGTCAATTTTAAAGAATTTTGTAATTTTTCAATTTCACAATGTATCATGTAATGTGAGTATGTGTGAGCCCAGTATTTGCTAAAGGCAGCCCAGCTTACAAAAAAGGGGAACATATCGGCGGAGGAGCTGGAATAATTCTAGCCAGGGATTGAGGATTTTCGGGGGTAGCATGTTAAAAGGCGAGGTGCGCCGTGGTGCGAGTCTGTTCGATTTCTCGGTGTTGGGATCTCTTACGGAGAAGTCCAGTGATCTCGTTCAGATGAGTCCATGGTCGCTGAGCCAGGGGGTCGTGTACCCATGAGATTAAGAACAAGGGGGTTGTTGGCACTAGTTCCTCGCCGGTCCTCTTCGGGGTTATCGATGAGATTTCTTCTGTCATGGACAGCAGAATTCTCATCGAGGGGGTATTGTAGCGGGTCATTTTTGGGTATTTTTTTATTTTAACCGTATGGGGCTTTTATATATTTTATTTATTTCATTTTTTGGGGAAGTATTATAAAAGATGGTGAAATCGTATTATAACAGAACGCATTGCCACGTTATTTTCCATGCAACAGCACGATGTTGAGAAACAGTGAGACAAAAGCGATACGCAGGTGTTATTGTGTAAGCCGTCAAGCGAAGCATTTACCCCCTTCAAAATTCTCAGAAATCTGTACTTATGTAACAGCACACAGACGCAACTGTATCACCACAAATCCGAATGACGCATCCAGCCACCAAAACAGGATGTCCCAGGATGAGCAAAATTCCGCAATGTGCTTTTTTGAGCGGCAGGAAGTCATGGCTAAATCCGGCTTTTCCAATGACGTCAGCGGAGCCAAGTCCAATATCGGCCTCGGGTCACACGCACATACCAGCTTTATGCCACACATAAAGTGGTTATCTCTCAGCAAATGAGCAATGAGCGACGAAAGCCGGGTGGCAGTGAACAACAATTCCCGCCAGAGAAAGGAAGATGTAACTGTTACATTACCAGTTCCAAGCTAGTCTACAAGTAACAGTCTCGGCGCCAGGCTGGTCTCACGTAGGCTCGCCAACAAAGTTTCAATTTATCAGGAGAAAAAGTGGTAATTACCGCAAATGTATATGTGACCGTGCTTAATCCAACTTGAAGTAGTGAAACCAGTATTTTTTCGGAAAGATAACAATCAATTTACTCTTAAAATTATGAGTGCGGGTATGAACCGCGTGGCAACGGTTTACGTGAGAGCTGGGGTGGGCTTCATCTAAAAAATGTTAAGGGGTTTTTAATGTCGTACGAATGTGAGTGTGGCAAAGCTGGGCTGTGTTTTTTGTTTATGTGTGTATAATTATGCAGTTGTAAAATTGTCCATTCCAAGGTAAGCTATAGTCAGTCAGGTATAATAATTGCGTAACATGTCGCACGAAGATTTGTAATGTCAATAATTCAGACTAATTAAAGAAAAATCTAATTTCTCTTCCACAAAATTGCGAGTTAAAATTCTTTCAAAACCTTAGTTCGTTTTATGTGCTGTCATAGTTCGTCGAACGAAATGGGTTTACCTCCACTACAAGATCCGGCCAGATCCAAGTCGTAAGGTAAGTGGAATTTGTTAAATTAATTTGAAAAATAATTTTACCGAAAAATATAAAAGTTACAATTGGTACCGTGTGACCAGGATGTAATATAACAAAAAAGTTATTACAACGGCCTACATGTGACAGTACATTGAACGGAATACGGTTGTGAAAGTAAATTGATGTTGTAATAGCAGTTTTGAAAAAAGACTAATCATTGGTAGTTGTTACGTAAGACAAAATAGATAAAGTAAAAATGTCCGAGAATACAGAAAAAAGTAGTATAGTAAATTCAATTATGAGTGAAAGTGGCCTTGAGTCGCAATCGTTTGATGAAAGTGGTATGTTGAGGGGAGAGACGGGTACTGTTACAGAAACAGCTGTCGGCAGTGATGTAATAGTTCATTCCACTCCGTTTGCGACTCGAGCACAACCAAGCGAAACAGATGTTGATTCGGGGATTCAGTTGACCCCCGTTTCAACTAATAAAAGTAAACAATCAGAGGAACTAGATATAATGAGTTTTTTACGAAAAATGGACAACAAATTTGACATGCAGAATAATGAATTAAATAAGCGTCTTGATAGAAATGATGAGAAATTTGAAATTTTAAGTAACGAATTCAAAGAGCAGAAAATAAAATGCGAACAGCAGAATATTAAAAATGATATTATTTTTAATGAAATTAAAGACCAGAATGTGCAGTTTCAGCAAAATATAAATATAAAATTTGACGAGTTGATAAATAATATACAAGACAAGAATGTATGTCTTGAAAATGCCAATGAAATGACAAGAAATAGCTCGAATAAAGTAGAACAGAGTAAGAATAATATAAACGAAAGTTGTAATGACAATGTTGTGTTAGGTAATGAATTAATAAATAATAATGATGTTGATAATAACGAGAATAATAATGTAGTCGAAAAATTGGTATCTGAGAGTACTAATGAAGTTGTAGAATGTGATTATGAAATGTTAATGTGTGTTAATGAGTTAGAGAGAGAGTGGAGAGAGAGCTATATTACAGGTATGAAACAGGGGGTAAATTGTTTACGAGGTAGAATGGGGGGTGAAGGAAGACCTTCACGTATATATTGTGTAGACAAGAGTGCTACAAATAATTGTTTTTTGAAGTTTTTTGTTTTTCCTGGAGAAGTCAGGAAAGATTTAATTGAATTTATACCCTCTGTCTGTAATACTTTTGAGAGTGTGATTTGGGGTTATGAAGAGAGAGATGTAAACAGAGAATTGTATGTTGGTAAAGAAACAGAAATATATAACTTAAATAAAAAGTATGATGAATGGAAGGAAAGTTTAGAAGTATATGTGAATGATAACGATTACAACGATTTAATAAAAATGATTAACCCAATAGTTAATGAATTTAATGATGGAGACTTGACCAAAATACCTAACGTAGACTGGTTGAACGAGTATGTGAATAAGTTGATTGAAGTTAGTTTTTCTGGTTACAACACACAAAACAGTCATTTGTGTGCTGATAAAATTGAACGATGTTATGTAGAACCAAGGTTGATTTGGAACGATGGAGGTTAAACTATTAAAACAATAAAAGACAGTATAAATATTTTGTTTTAATGGTTCTGACATGGCAAATCTGGACAAATGAAGTGCGGAAAAAACTGAATAATAAATAACAAGAGTTTGTAAATAATATAGGGAATTCATTTGTGTGTATTATGAAACGTTAAGTAAACAATGTGTGGACGTAAGATGATTGTTGTAATAATAATATTGAAATAGTTGCAAGTTAAATAAATAATTTAAAAAGGCCACTTTTATTAATGAATCAAAAATATATCTGATCCAAATTGGAATAAAAAATGTAAGAGACAAATATATTATCTAGAAGATTTATAAAACCTGAAAAGTGTAGCAAGCAGATATGTCAGTATATGATGCAACTAGAATGTTTAGATTATGAATGCTGAAACTGAGCATGTTTATAACTGTTGTTTATGAAAACAAGTCTGGCACACAACTGTGTTCATGTAAACAGTAAACAGGTGTGTTGTAGTGGTATGTTGTGACTCAAGCCCGTGGTCATGCTTGGTGACCATAACAAGAAATGTTGTAGTCTGATGAATCAGTATCTTGAGCAAAATCCTATTGTGACACAAAATAATTAAAGAAAATTTTTTGCTAAAAAATAATGAGGTAATTATTGTAACCCAGAGTTTGAGAAATTAAAAACCATTAAACCATTAATTATTGTAACCCAGAGTTTGAGAAATTAAAAACCATTAAACCATTAAGTTATTCAAATTAATAGAAACAATGATTTTTAACAACGAACTTAAATTTTACTACATAAAGAATTTTTCTGCTCATCCAAATTTTGATCTAATCAAAAACGCTTGTGCTCTGTTAAATAATTAAATGGTCATATTTTCAATACAAGTTGTTCACGCTATAATTCTCAGTGTATTATTTTATTGTTGGATGTTAGATGTAGGTATTGACAGAATATGTGTTTTCATTATATGTATATTTTTTTGTAAGCCAATAAGTAAACGCCTGGCAGGCAATCAACATGATAGAAGTAAGTATTGATAATATATTTCATGTAGTTTGTTCAATTTGAGATGTGTTTTAATCATGTTAGGATATTCAGCTGATCAGCAATAACGTCACTGGTACATTAGTGCTAAATGTTTTAAGTAATTGATGTTCAATGTAATGTTTGATGTATTACCGATGTTTGGAAGTAATGATAAAAATAGTTTGCTACAATGAGAAATAAAGTAACAATTTATGCCAGCTAATAAGAGATAATTTTTGGGTGATGCATAATTTTAGGGGACACATATATCTGTCCAAGTTGAATTCAAAGTTGAATTTTAAATAGTAGAGATGAATATGATGTAATGTTGTTTTGAAGTAATGTAACAGAATCTTGAGAAATATTGATGTTGACACGGTAGTTGTGGAGAATAATGGTAGAGTTTTGAATGATATATATTTATGTTTATAATTAAGGAGATTATTTTGTTGTATTTGTAGTGAGGTAATGAGATTGAGATTTTTGGGGATGGCAATTTTGTATTAGAGGGTAGGGTAATGTAGGAGTCCGCAACAAGGGTTGGGACGGGATAGGGATAGATTTTAGTGGGGAAGGGGCCGCCTTAGGTAGAATCCAGGGGCCAAATAAGGGAATCGAGTTTTGGGGTAGGGGAAACACGTATCCTATGTACAAAGGGTTAGAGAGTATTTTTTATATATGTAGAGAAGGTAGCGATTTGTGTTAAATGGTAAGTTGGGTTTGGAGTATTGGGATAGACGTTTTGGTAGAGATGGGTGTCATGATAATTGAAGTTGATGAATATTAGAGTCAGAGAGTAAAGTTTATGTATGCATACAGATCTAATACAGTAAATGAGAATAAATAAATTAAATCACCCATAGTAGAATAGAGCGAGATTGTTAAACAAAAGGAGAGACTTATGATAAAGATATAAAAGCTTTTATTTTAAACCAGTGACAGAATTTTGATAAAATTTGAAAATAATGTAAAGTTAAGAATTGTTTATTTTATTATTATGTAAAAGTCAATTTGATTATCATATTAATATTTTGTTCATTTTAAATATTTTATTTTATTATGTTTTGTGCTTTGAGTTAGATTGTTACAGATGTTTAATGTAGGTGCAGAGAGTATATGTAACATATGTGGGTCAAGGGTTTTGGACTTGACCTACTTTCGATCAGCTGATGAGGTCAGACACCTACTAAACTTGTGTATAGTAGGGAATTAATTTTATTTGTTTATTTAATCACTTTAAACCAGTTTTGAATAATTTCTAAATATAAATGAAACCGTTAAACAAAATGTAAATTTTTGTTTGAATTTTAAAATTTTTGGGGAATTTGATTTAAAAAAAAAAAAAAAAAAAAAAAAAAAAAAAAAAAAAAAAAAAAAAAAAAACTTGTCAATTTTAAAGAATTTTGTAATTTTTCAATTTCACAATGTATCATGTAATGTGAGTATGTGTGAGCCCAGTATTTGCTAAAGGCAGCCCAGCTTACAAAAAAGGGGAACATATCGGCGGAGGAGCTGGAATAATTCTAGCCAGGGATTGAGGATTTTCGGGGGTAGCATGTTAAAAGGCGAGGTGCGCCGTGGTGCGAGTCTGTTCGATTTCTCGGTGTTGGGATCTCTTACGGAGAAGTCCAGTGATCTCGTTCAGATGAGTCCATGGTCGCTGAGCCAGGGGGTCGTGTACCCATGAGATTAAGAACAAGGGGGTTGTTGGCACTAGTTCCTCGCCGGTCCTCTTCGGGGTTATCGATGAGATTTCTTCTGTCATGGACAGCAGAATTCTCATCGAGGGGGTATTGTAGCGGGTCATTTTTGGGTATTTTTTTATTTTAACCGTATGGGGCTTTTATATATTTTATTTATTTCATTTTTTGGGGAAGTATTATAAAAGATGGTGAAATCGTATTATAACAGAACGCATTGCCACGTTATTTTCCATGCAACAGCACGATGTTGAGAAACAGTGAGACAAAAGCGATACGCAGGTGTTATTGTGTAAGCCGTCAAGCGAAGCATTTACCCCCTTCAAAATTCTCAGAAATCTGTACTTATGTAACAGCACACAGACGCAACTGTATCACCACAAATCCGAATGACGCATCCAGCCACCAAAACAGGATGTCCCAGGATGAGCAAAATTCCGCAATGTGCTTTTTTGAGCGGCAGGAAGTCATGGCTAAATCCGGCTTTTCCAATGACGTCAGCGGAGCCAAGTCCAATATCGGCCTCGGGTCACACGCACATACCAGCTTTATGCCACACATAAAGTGGTTATCTCTCAGCAAATGAGCAATGAGCGACGAAAGCCGGGTGGCAGTGAAGAACAATTCCCGCCAGAGAAAGGAAGATGTAACTGTTACATTACCAGTTCCAAGCTAGTCTACAAGTAACAGTCTCGGCGCCAGGCTGGTCTCACGTAGGCTCGCCAACAAAGTTTCAATTTATCAGGAGAAAAAGTGGTAATTACCGCAAATGTATATGTGACCGTGCTTAATCCAACTTGAAGTAGTGAAACCAGTATTTTTTCGGAAAGATAACAATCAATTTACTCTTAAAATTATGAGTGCGGGTATGAACCGCGTGGCAACGGTTTACGTGAGAGCTGGGGTGGGCTTCATCTAAAAAATGTTAAGGGGTTTTTAATGTCGTACGAATGTGAGTGTGGCAAAGCTGCGCTGTGTTTTTTGTTTATGTGTGTATAATTATGCAGTTGTAAAATTGTCCATTACAAGGTAAGCTATAGTCAGTCAGGTATAATAATTGCGTAACATGTCGCACGAAGATTTGTAATGTCAATAATTCAGACTAATTAAAGAAAAATCTAATTTCTCTTCCACAAAATTGCGAGTTAAAATTCTTTCAAAACCTTAGTTCGTTTTATGTGCTGTCATAGTTCGTCGAACGAAATGGGTTTACCTCCACTACGAGATCCGGCCAGATCCAAGTCGTAAGGTAAGTGGAAGTTGTTAAATTAATTTGAAAAATAATTTTACCGAAAAATATAAAAGTTACAAGATACGTCTGTTTCATTGGCCAACAACGCCAAACGTCATTAACAAAAGAATGACGTGCATAAAATACGTAATAAACTAGGCATTTATTTGACGAAAGACAAAGAATAATGATGTACGCACACACACATACGTAAAAAGTGCGTAGTGTTTGACCCCAGTCTGCACAACTCCGCATCAGCGGTAACACCTTACAAAAGGCAGCCGGCTTATTATACCGGCTCAGTGATCTGAAAATTCAAAATGTAATCTCTATATGTAGTTACAAATCAGTGGAAGAGAAAGTAAGACAGTGTACAATAGTTTGTTTTCAAAATTAAAACCTAGAGTCAGTGAAACAATAGTAAAAATGTAACCACACCATTTCTGTGAAAGCAACATGTGAGCCATCGTCCAGAACTTCTAGTTTACAAAACAGGAAAGTGCAAAACCTAAATTCAATTTTAAAGAGCTCTTTTATCCAAATGTCAGATATATGCATAACCAAAATGAATTAATGTATTCAGTATGAGTGAGAGTGAGAAAGTGGGAGTGAATGGTAATTGTCGACAGCCAGGCGTTGGTTTGCGTTTCGCCTAAGCGAATATAATTAAAGTCATTTTGATAGGAAAGCAGCTGCATAGTTAACAGAAAATTTGGTAATATGATGAATAAGAATATATAACCTAGTTTTGTAATAAGAGAAATAGAATGTAAGTAATGGCCGCCATTTTGGTTTTTTGGTTGGGCAAATTGCCATTGTCAGTAAATAAAAAGTCCGGTGTAAAAAATGAAAAGAAAAATAAACCGATATTGATAGTTGATGTTTTAAAATGGTAGTATCTTTATTTCAATGCCTATTTCAGTCAATATTCACGCTGAGTCGAAACCCTTAACCCTTAACCAATAATAAGATCGAAGCAACAGGCTTTACAGATTATGGTAAGTACCATAATTATGGTGTGGTGGACACACGTGTATAAAGTTAATAAATGTAAACACACAAAAGTATATGTTTGCATGTTAATCTTTTTTACAAATAAAGATTTTAGAAAAGTGTGTTTGTTAACAAATGCCGCCCGAACTGGTGACTATATAAAAATATATCCTGTTGTATTTTATATAATAAGCCTGAATGATGGCAGAGTGGGCATTGAAATTAAAGATACGATTGTAGGTTAGGTGGTAACACAAATATAAAGCAACAAATCATTAACATTTTTTTTTATAATGGCAAATGATAGCGAAACAAGCATGACTGAGTCACAAATTATGCGAGAAGGCGATCAGTCAACGCCTATAGTAAATAACAAAATGGAAGAAAATGACATAATAAGAATGATGAAACTGCTTTTTAATGAGCAGAGCATCAAATTTGATACGAAATTAGATAATTTTAATGAGAAATTAAATCAGTTTGATGAACAATTTAGTGATATTAAAAAGAAATTAAGAAACAAAGCTGTAATTATGATAAAAGATTAAGTGAAATAGAGACACGGTTAGTCAAAATAGAATTAGAAAATAAGAAAGTAATAGACAAATTAGAATTGAACAAAGATGACAAGGTAAGTAGTAATGGAAATGACGATAAAATAAATAAAAATATAGTAATAGGAGATAATAGTGTGGAGGTTGGTAGTAATAATGAGGTTTTATGGGGAATAGAATATAATAATAATGGAATGATAGTGTATGTTGAAGGGTTAAAGAGAGGGTGTAAAGAGAGATATATTGAGAGAGAGAAGTGTTGTTGGGAGAGTTATTATGAGAGATATTTTAAAAGAGAGAGATGTTTTGAAGGTGAGAGAAAAAGAGAAGTAGAGATTTTTAAGATATGTAGAGATTATGAAGAGTTTATGGAAAGGGTAGGTGGAGAGATGATATATGATAAATATAATAAGTACTTACCTTGCAATGAGACTGAAGGAGTAGGAGATAAAGAGAATTATGACTTGGCAAATTACCAAATTATGACTGATTTTACTGAAGGTGACAGAACCATACCCGATCATGAGTTATATGAGTTTAAGGAAAAGTATAAAATTTTGAATAGTTGGTATATGTATAATAATAAGATAAGATATTCAATATTAAACAATGTATATAGTTTTAAGGTAAGACTATTATTTGACGATGGAGGGTAAACATTTTATTGTGTTTATAAACATTTAATTATGTGGACAGTGTTTTTCGAAATGGACTGTTTATGACTGATTTATGAGAAACGATTTAATGGTAATTTGGATTGTATATTTTTTGTGTATATCAATGTCAATGTATTTGTGTATTTTTGCTGTTGTGTATTTTTGCTGTTGTGTATTTTATGTATTTTTATGTAAACCATGTGTTGTAGAATTTTAAATATTGAAGAATAATTAAGTTTGATGATGATTTTAAATGATATTATGAGATTTAGATTCAAATGGTTAATAAATGATTAAGCATGTGATATATTTGGATATTGAGTTGTTTTAGGATTGTAAGGTAAGTGATGAATTTTCTAGTGGTATATTAAGGTGAAATGTTGTAAAAGAGTTTGGGTAATAGTGATAAATAAGGGCATTGGAGTTAGTTAAATAGAGTTAATGGGAGTTCGTGAAAATAAAGTGTTGAGATACTGATAATATATAAAGAGGTGTTAGATATTTTAGGGACACAGTAGTTAGTGATTATATGTAGAGGTGAGTAATGTGAATGGTATATATATTTGTTGATGGTGATATTTTGTAGTAAGGGTATTGGTGTAGGGAGTCCGCAACGAAAGGTGTTGGGACAGGAAGGGACCGTTTAGCGCCGGAAAGGGTTACCTGAAAGGGTCAGGAATCGATAAGGGAATGAGTTGGTTAGAGTAGGGAACACACATACTAGTACAAAAAATGAGCGGTGCCAGAGGTTTTAAATGGGATTAGTGAAGGGGGTTATTATTGAGATATTGGTGTCATAATATGTTAATGGTTAGAAGCGGTTGTTAGTAGGAAAAAAGAGGTGAGTAAGGTTAGATTGACAAATGCCAAAATAAGATAGAAAGAATAATGAATAATTGAGAGTCACCCAAACTAGATAAGGATGAAAAGGTTAGAAAAGGAAAATTCATTGTAGGAAGGTGAGGTAAATGAAAGGTAATGATGAATTTGAAATTTTTTTTGTATAGAATCTAATGATAAATGAATGTTCACTAATTAAAAATTGAATAGAGAATTGAAGTAATAATGTTGTAAAGTTCTGCTACAAGTTATGTAAATATGACTTAAGTAATGTGAATTGTTCAATGTTAGTGTTTAATGTTTATTGTACAATGTTTTATTATGTTTTTATTATGTTGATGGTACAATAGGCTGGGAGGTTACTAAGGGATAGTAACGATAACAATGTTAAATTTTAAAGAATTAGTAGTGAGATTGATGTTGGTTATCAAGTCTATCGTAATGATTCTGTTATAAAGAAAATTAAACGTAAAGAAAAGGTTGTAAAGAAATTAAAGAGCTTTAAAGTTGTTTGCCATGATATATAGATATTGTAATGTTATATGAAGTAAAATAGTAGAGTTAATGGTTGTTGCTTAGAAAAGTAAAATGTGTTTTCTGTTTAGGCTAAGAATAAATGTTTTCATGTGGTAAAGAGAGTAAATATAATTGACTGGAGTCAGAAAGTTGTACTAAATACCGGGTTGTTAAAAAGAGAAGGAATTTTCTATCTGAACTCTTGTTATACATTGTTTGAAAATTGTAGAGTTAAGCAAACCAATGCCCCAAAACGCAAACCAATGCACTAAGAGGAAACATATCGGTTGTGGATATGGATATAGAGAAGGCCACTATTTTAAAATTTGGTATTGCATGTTTCATAGTTTGGTGGTGTTGTGACCGCGGTCCTGAGCTGGCCGGTGCGTCAGAACAGGAGCGTAAAGTGCCTCATGGCCTTATTGTGTAGGGATCTCTCCGGAGAAGTCCAGTAAGGTCAGACAGGTACGATCAGCACTATTGGACCAAGGGTAAGTGATTGAAATTCTTTTATAGTAACACTACAGGGGTTGTGGCTCCATATCTGGGCTGATCCTTTTAGAAAAGTGTGAATGAGTCAATGAAAGGTTTTGTGTCGAGACACAAAACCTTTCATTGAGGGGGTTTTGTGACAGTATGAAAAACCTGATATCAAATTTATGGTATACAAGGTATCAAATTATTGTATTTCGATGTATTTTGCATTCATTTGTATGGGTAGTACAATTTCCCTGGTTTTGCCTGCAATGACGCAGTTTTGACACAACAGAATCATTCCAAGGTCAACAGTGTACGTGCGAATAAGAACACTTAAAATGGTTACACAAACAAATACAGGCTCTAGATACGTCTGTTTCATTGGCCAACAACGCCAAACGTCATTAACAAAAGAATGACGTGCATAAAATACGTAATAAACTAGGCATTTATTTGACAAAAGACAAAGAATAATGATGTACGCACACACACATACGTAAAAAGTGCGTAGTGTTTGACCCCAGTCTGCACAACTCCGCATCAGCGGTAACACCTTACAAAAGGCAGCCGGCTTATTATACCGGCTCAGTGATCTGAAAATTCAAAATGTAATCTCTATATGTAGTTACAAATCAGTGGAAGAGAAAGTAAGACAGTGTACAATAGTTTGTTTTCAAAATTAAAACCTAGAGTCAGTGAAACAATATTAAAAATGTAACCACGCCATTTCTGTGAAAGCAACATGTGAGCCATCATCCAGAACTTCTAGTTTACAAAACAGGAAAGTGCAAAACCTAAATTCAATTTTAAAGAGCTCTTTTATCCAAATGTCAGATATATGCATAACCAAAATGAATTAATGTATTCAGTATGAGTGAGAGTGAGAAAGTGGGAGTGAATGGTAATTGTCGACAGCCAGGCATTGGTTTGCGTTTCGCCTAAGCGAATATAATTAAAGTCATTTTGATAGGAAAGCAGCTGCATAGTTAACAGAAAATTTGGTAATATGATGAATAAGAATATATAACCTAGTTTTGTAATAAGAGAAATAGAATGTAAGTAACGGCCGCCATTTTGTTTTTTTGGTTGGGCAAATTGCCATTGTCAGTAAATAAAAAGTCCGGTGTAAAAAATGAAAAGAAAAATATACCGATATTGATAGTTGATGTTTTAAAATGGTAGTATCTTTATTTCAATGCCTATTTCAGTCAGTATTCACGCTGAGTCGAAACCCTGGACCCTTAACCAATAATAAGATCGAAGCAACAGGCTTTACAGATTATGGTAAGTACCATAATTATGGTGTGGTGGACACACGTGTATAAAGTTAATAAATGTAAACACACAAAAGTATATGTTTGCATGTTAATCTTTTCTACAAATAAAGATAAAGAAGAAAATGTGTTTGTTAACAGAGAGTATCAACACAGTGGGTTTAAAAAAAAAAGAAACACTAGTCACAGGGGACGGTCTGTGTATAAACGCAATAGTACTCAAAGTGTTAAAGCCCCCACTAGTGAGACTTATTTTAAATCAAATCATCAACCACAATGTTTTACGTACCTTCAAGACTAGAATGGGATGGCACTGCTACTGTCGGTATGGCTCCTAAACTGTCATACAGTACTCTGTGACCAAGACCAACCCCAGCGACTAGGTAGCTCAACTGTAGATCTGGCAATGAATATATCTCTAAATGGCCATTTTCACGGCTCATCAGCGCCCAATAAGTTGCTTTGACTTCGTTTAAATATTTTTGCCACCTAAAAAGTACATATTAATTAAATACATTTAAAATAAAATGTATAGTATAACATGAATACAGAATAACTAAAATACAACCTAACCTACTCTGATGGTCAAATTTAGTAATCTGAATGTGTGTGTGTGTTTTATTATATTGTGTATTGGAAAACCTGAACACAGATTTCTGTTTTTCCATTTGCCCTCTTCCCTAAAATACCTATCTGGATACAGCCTTGCAAAAAACAATGACTGCTATAATACATATTGGAATTTCTGTTCATCAGGCATAAGCACTTTCAAGCTTACATATGGATGGACAGATCCATAAGGGACGAAATCATAGAAACACCCCAAACGAGTTGCCTTAACAAACATTTTCCTAACTTAATAGAGAGCAAATCATGTTATTTTTATGTGGCAAACTTAGTTTTAATTTTATCAATAAAATAAATGCTATCCAAACATAGCCAAAACATGTATTTTAAAAAGCCAATTTGTTTAGAAAGAAGACATTTGGAAAAGGCAGTTTTGTTTGTCCTATATTTGTCCCACCACCAAAATGCCCATCCCAAAATACCTAACTCAGCCAAGTCTGATACAAGTGTCGTATACTATCATCTTGGAGTAGACATACTTTAAAAAGTTTATGTAAAGTGCCTTACTGTTTGGTATCTTACCTTTAATATTTGTTTATTTACAAACAAGTAGATATGTATTTTGTTTTTCTATTCCCTCTTTATAATTACTGCTACTCCTGCAACTACTTCCAAAAGCTACACCACTATATATTAACATGAAGTTCTTTTAACTCCGTTACGCCTTTAAGATTCTTGTTAGTTTCAGGAATTATGACAATATACATGTTCATTAGGTTAAATTTTTGCTGAAGTTCCATTTCTTTGTAAGTGAACCCACCTACATTCTACATGCCAATTTTAAATTGTTCTGCAACACCAAGTACTTTTTCTTTTTATTCATAGATGTAGGCAGCAACGTCTGATCTGACCTTACTTGAGACAGTTTAGTAAGTAATATGTCTCTTGAGGTTACTTAATATTACCTTACTAGCATATCGTAGGATAAGGTGATGGTGGGGCTGCCACCTTCTCGCTTATCCTCTAGCCCGATTTTCTGTCTGGGTTGTCTCCCATAAACTGGCTGCTGGCTGTCTTACTGGACTAAAGAGCCCATTTACCCTGTTCAAGATATCCGTAAGGATCTTGCAGTTTCTCCTTGCCTCCTGCATCGTACACTATTGACCAACAAAGGGTCCTCCATCTTTAGGGCCATTTTCTACCCCAAGGACAAGTGGGTGCCCTAACTGGAGGGCAGCTTATACCCAACTGTCACTTGGTCTCCAGGCTGTGTTAGTCATCTGTAGACATTTCCTGTCCCCCGTCACTAGTTGGTGTGACTGGATACTTCCCTCGTATCAGGAGTGTGACCATAAGACATTACTCACCCTCTCAGGACTTTGGGAGGCAGACTTTATCATCACCTTCTTCTTAACGGTTTTAGGCTTTAGTGACCTGTTCCTATTCCACAGTCCACCTTTTCTTAGGTCTACCAACTTTTCTTCTGCCTCTAGGGTTGTAATGACTTATGACTTAAGTCTAGGGTTGTTGACTTAATGACTTATTTCATAAAATCATAAATGAATTGTAAGAAATTATGTTACTGTCAGTAATTGATAAGATGGATTACTACTTAATATTAATGCTGGTATTAACCAATTACTGAAATTGAACCAGAACCTTTTCACCACAAGTTTGTTTCAATATCCTTAAATTACTGCGGACACAAATTAAATATTTAAGAACAAATGTAAAACTCATACCATGGTATTGCTCGAGCAGCAGCTTTGCCCTGGGTGTGCGGTTTATCTGAGCTTATTCCTCCTTCACCATACAACATTTCATCCTCATCATCAACTTCCCTGTTATAAAATTTTTACAACATTGACAAACTTTACTCAGTTAAAATTGATACTAAGTTAAAAACAAAGTTGACCACTATTTTGTTATTCCTTATGATGTTTCTCACACTGGATCACCACACACACACACACACACACACACACACTTGGTCTTAAAAATTATAAATACAACTTGCAATTTTAAGATATCATTTAATACTTACAGTAGTTGTATTACTTGGAAAGTTCAAACATGACTACAGAAAATGTAAACTACAAAAAATAGGATAAGTGATTTTTCTTTAAAATAAAACATTTATTTGGCTAGGACATGTTGAATGAACACCAGAGGAAAGATGTTCATAAGCATGAGCAAAACCCTCGCACTTATTAACATTGTTTCATAAATTTATAAAATTCATGGTTAACTGTTAATTTCAAATTAGATAAAAACTACTTTTTTCATAGTTAGTGTTGGAGCAGTTAAAAAGGGATGAGTGTGTAGATGAAAGAAGGACAGGGATAGGTGTGGGAGGTTAGGGAGTGGTAACAAGGGAAGTGTCCCGTTTTATCTCATTTGAAATCTGGTCACCCTAGACTAAGGCTAGTTGCACACACATCGATTTCGATCGTACGGAAAAATATCGTACGATATTTTATCGTGTGTGCGTTACTTTCACACACCACGGTTTTTTCCGTGTAGAGTCTGTAACGGGGCAAAAGGGAGGGGTTTTATTTTATTAAATATTTGTAACAATTCATTTCATATGCGTGGCCAGTCACAAGCTGAATCTAAATCGTCGCAAACAAAGAACGCATAAGGCGAAGTCAATACAATGGAATGCGTCAACGTGCAATCACGCAATACCATTCTTAGAATTTTGAGACTGTGACACACACCCACAAGCGTGCAAACACCAGCAGGCGCAACCGACGCCAAGTTGGTAAAACAATATGGCCCAGAGACAATATTTTTCGCCACGTGTTCCAGAGGTGGCGGTAACACAATTGTAGGTCACGCCTACTCCAGTGACGTCAACTACTGGACACCAAATATCGTCAACGTCCAGTACACGGGAGTTTGCACTTGTTAGTTGTGCCACAGCTATGACTTTAACGCATAAGGCATTGCTTTCCGCCTTGTCCGACAGAAATCTAGTTGGAGGGGATTTGGTGAACGCTCTTCCCAGTCTCTTACTGACGCTCGCCTGCGCAGGCAGCCCGCCAAACAGGGCTCATTAATAAATTTCAACATCCAGTAAAAGTGAGTGCCGTTTTGTCAAAATGCGGAAGTAAGCACAGTTTTCGGAAAATGACATCATAAATTGTTTTCGAACATACAGATCGAGTTTTATGAGTGATGCACCACAAGGTCGGAGAGACTCCACGTTGCCGGCAGGGGTAGTGAGTAATGTATCTCAGAATACAGAAATATATTGCATAAAATGAATGGGGCGTATTTAAATAAAAAGGGGGTTTATTTTATTTTGTAATGGAATGAATGTGTGTGCGAGCAGGCTGGGCTGCTTTCATTAAGGTAAGATTTTAGTTGTATCAGACCATGTCGTAAATATTTCAAGAAAGTTGTATTTATTTCAAATTTTGCTAAACGTAATAAACTGATTTAAGAGATATAAGAATGAACAAAAAATAATTTGAAGTTTTGAAAAGTTAAGAACAAAATAAAATTTAATTTGTTTCTCTTTATAAATGCGAGTTGCGTCTGTTATTAACACAACCTATAATCATACTTGCATCTCAACGTTCGTGTGACGAATTCTGGGCCACGAGGGCAATACAAGGTAAGTGGAATAATTTATGAGATAAATTATGTGATTTTAATTTATTAACAAGGAAAGAGACATCACATTTGGCGCCCGAACAGGGACAGTTTTTATAAATTAAAATTTAAAATATAAAAACCACACCTACGGAAATGCAAGTATGGTTGAAAGGTTAAGTGACAGTATGAAAAATTACGTTCAGTACATAAACTTGTGTGTATATGTTGTAGATGTAAGTTAAAGAATTAGTTAAACAAAAACCAGTAAATTTACAACCTAAAAATGGCAGGAAATAATGAAAACAATATCAATGAAATAACTAGTGTTGACAATTTTGATGAGTCAGTTGTTATGCATAATATTGAGGTCCACTCGACTCCAAACATGAGTCAGGACAATAAAATAAAAATAAATGTGACAGATGAAACAAATGTAACAGAGGATTCGGGAGTACAGTTAACTCCCACCTCAACAAAATGTAATAAATTAGATGATGATATAATGATATTAATGAGTAATGAGTATATTAAGAACCATATCAATGGACATTCATGAACAAAAAAACGAAATCAAAGAAATTAAAAGTAGTTTTAATAATAAATGTGATGAACAGAATAGTCAGTTTAAAGAACTTAAAATTGATATTAATGAGATCAAAATTAAATATGAGAGTAAGTGTAACGAATTGAAACGAGATATTGAGAAAGTGGTAGAGTCAGTAGGAGAACAGATTAAAAGTAATAGTAATAATGATAATAAAAAAATAACAAGTGATAAAAATAATGTTGAAAATGATAATATAATTAAGAATGTGGTATCAGAGAGTGATACGTTGAAAATAGATAGTGAGACAGTGAGTGAGAGAGAGAGAGAGAGAGAGAGAGAGAGAGAGAGAGTAATAGGTTGTAACGGAGTAGTAATTAGTGTTGATGAATTAGAGAAAGAGTGGCAAGAGAGATTAGATGAGTATGTAGGGCAGAGGGTAAATTTTCCCCATATTTATGATGAACCAAGGTGTTCACAAATGTTATTGTTGAAGGGCAAGAGTCCCTTGTTATTGGAAGACATGAGGTCTTTGAGTTGTTCCCCGAGTTTTTATAAGTTAGTACCCTCTGTGTGGGATGGTGTTGAAAGTGTGAGATGGTGTTATGGTGAGAGAGAGTTAGATAGAGAGTTGTGTATTGATAGAGAGATAGAATTATATAAGTTGAAGAGAAATTATAATGAGTTGAAAGAGATGTTAGAAGTAATAAAGATAAATGATATGAAATACTTGCCTTATAGAGTAGAGATTGAGAATTGTTTTGATGATACCTGTTTAAATAATAATAATTTACCTTATGTTGTAATGAGTGTAGTAGAAGAGTATGATGAGAAAATAACTGACTTTAGATTGAATAAAAATACTGATGGAGACCAGACTAAAATCACTAATGATGTTGACAGGTTTTATGATTTGATGATAGTGGAACAATTAAAGTATTAGAGAATTATTATATTGAATTTAATAAATTGAGTGTGGACAAGAACGATTTATGTTATAAATATATTAGATTAATATTCGATGATGGAGGGTAAATTAAAAGTGCAGTGTATGGACATTTTTAAATATTTTAATTCGTGGTTATGACCTTGCTTACTTGGAAAATGAAGTGTGATAAATTGAATAATTAATGATGAATAATTTGTAAATAATTGATAGTGAAATTAGTGGTGTGTATTGTAACAAGTACATAATGTAAACAACGTGTGTAAGTAATTGTTTTAATAATAATAAGATTATTTCAGTAGACTAAATAAATAATGAAAATAATTTTGCAGACAGTAATTAACGAATTGTAATTGTTTTGAAAATAATTGAAAAATGTTGTGTTTTTCATAACTGATTTAATTAAAATAAACGGAGATGTTTAAATATTTTTGATTGATTTACAATGTTATATAATTGAATTTTCTAATGGATCTAAATTATTTTATGAGATGTGAATTTGACAATAATTAATAAATAAATAAATGTTAAATTGTATAGTATGGAATAACATTGTTGTTAAAATGTTTCAGAAGATACAGGGAGTTACTGATATTTATATTTGTGTGTTTATGACAGGGTATGAGCAATGTACTGTGAGTATAAATTTTATGATACAAGTTAAATAGAGTAAAATGTTTACCGATGTTGAAAAGATTTTAACTAAATGATGAAACTAATTTGAGGTAATTATACTAAATAGAAACCATAATCAAAAGGTAGTAATAACTGAAATATGAGATAAAATAAATGTTAATAATAAATTTGAAATTTTCGAGGAATCTAATAGTAATAAGTGATAAATAATGAAATGATGATATATAGAAGAGTTAATAAAAATTTCAAGTTATAATGTTTATAATTTTCTGTATAAATTATTTAAAAGAGAATTGTTTGTTTGTTTGATCAAGGTTAAGGTCGATTTGTTTATCATGTTATGTAATGTTTTTATACAAGAGATGTGGGTAATTTTGGGGGGTTGAGTGGTGTTAATAGAAGTGCTATACTTAGGGAGTGTAGAAACTGCAAAGGTAGAAGAATTCATTTAGTTAGTAATATGATATTGCCGTGGTGGCATGTGCCACGGTAGATAGCGGTAAGTGTTGGGGGGTGACCGAGAGTGTTACCTCCATCGGAGGCCAAAATGGCATAAAATACGCGGCACACCTTTTATATAATTTTATATTATATCCTGATAGATTGCCATGCCGTTTATAATAATGACGTAGAGAACATGCCTGAAATTAGAGATGATTTCCCCGACTTTTCGGGCGATTACTGCCTTACCAGCACTAATCGTGGTTTTGGATAGCGGTCAGCTATGGCCATAAATTAAGAACCTTGACCATAGCTGGCTTGAAATTGGTGTATATTTGAAATCAAAGGGGGGTGATTTTAGGGGAAATCCCTGGAACTATGGAACAGCGGCTGCCACTCTGTTCGAGTAGGAACAGTATAACCAGGTGGTAGAACCGTTTTAAGGGCATATAAATATATAACAAAGACATGATATCTCAATAATTTTAAAATGTCACGCTGAAGCAAGGACATGGAGATGATAAATTCCTCCAACAATGCCGTCCTTGTGGAGGCAAATGGGCGCAACAGTCCACCAGCAGAAAATAATAGTGTGTGTGGCAGGGTGGTTGCTCAAGGGAGCAACGAATTAAAATTTTGTAACTTAGTAATGGCAACTCGCTCTTGAAGTAATTAAATAATTGTTTGATTTGAGAAAATGGATACTGTAAATGTTTATTATGTTTTGGTTATCATGTTTCAATGGGTCCTTAATCTTGTTATGTTAAAGTGTAAGAATTATAAATATGTGTTAAATATTTTTCTTTATATAATTTTGTGTAGCATTGTTGAACAGAGGTCATTCACCTTGTCAAGAGAATCAGCTGATTGCTGGAATTATAAACGTATTACGTCACTTACAAATAATTTACAAATTTTTCGATGTAACTAAATGCTTGAATGTAACTAATGTTTGAATATAATAATTTTAATGTGTTAAAATATTTTGATTTAAATGATGGAAGTAATTTGATATAGTTAAGATTTTTAAATGGTTTGTAAAGGGTGGTAAAGTTGATTTTGGGTGATTAATATTGAGTTAGGACATGTAAATCAGTCCAAGTTGAGTTTAAATGGGTGCTAGAGAGAAAAATATTGTTGTGAATTAATGTAATGTAGAATTTGAGATGTAATGTTGACACAGTAGCTATGGGGAAAAATATGTAGAGTATTGAGTGATATATTGATGTAATAAGTAAATGGAGATATTTTGTAGTTGAAGGTGATGTATTGGGAGAGTAATTAGAGTTGATGGGAATTTTGTAAGGGGGGTGGTGTGATAAGGAGTCCGCAACAAAAGGTGTTGGGATGGGAAGGGACCGTTTAGCGCCGGAAAGGGTTGCCTAGGGAAAGTCCAGGAACCAACATAAGGGAATGAGCTTTAGGAGGGGAACACACATCCTGAGTACAAAGGGGTAGAGAGTATTTTTTTATATATAAAGGTAGAATGATGCGAATTGAGTTGAGTAGTAAGTTGGGTTTAGAGATTGTTTGATAGATGTTTTGATAGAGATGGGTGTCATATTAGTTAAAGCTGTTAGTGATGTTAGAGTCAGGAGGGGATTATAAATGTATCAATGCCAAGTTGATACAATCAAGTTATTATGAATAATTAAATCACCCAAACTAATGGAGATTGAGAATGTTAAAGAAAGAGAGTCATAGTAAAAATATAAAATTAATGAAAACAAGTGACAGATTTTAATAGAAGTTGAAACTAATTAGAGCAATAAATGTGTAATTTTTAATTAATTTAAATGTAAATTTTATTGTTAATTGTAATAATAACCATGTTAATTTTGAATGTCTTATTATATTATGTTTGAAGATAAAAATTTTAAAGATGTTTAATGTATTTTATGATGTAGCCTATGTATAACCTATGTAGGTCAAGGTTGTTGACTTGACGCAGTTTGATCAGCTGATGGTTGATGGTATAAACTAGACCAGTTTTGGCAATGAAGTGATGCAAATTTTGCTGTTTAATTGATTTAAATAATTTTAAATTTTCTGAATATTGAGAAAAGTATATTTTAATAAATTTAAATTTTTTTGAAAAAAAAAATTGATTTTTGTGCCTGCCATCTAATTGATGTTTTGAGTTTTAAGTGTATTATTGTTTATGTGCATTGCGAGGGTTTTATTGAATTATATTGGTTAGAAGATATGTGTAAACAATTGTTAGAGTAAGTGAATTCATGTTTAATAAGGTGTTCAATTTATTTTTCTTTAGGATTGTTAGTAGTAGTGAAGAGAATTAGGGATTCATGTAAAAGATTTTTCTTATTGTGATTTTGAGGAAGTACTAGTTGATTCTAATGTAAATGAATTTTGAATATAAAGAGAAATGTTTGAGAATTTTCAAGGATAGTTTTGTTTAATGAGTAATTATAAGTGTGTGTACGAGCCCAGTAACTGCTAAAGGCAGCCCAGTGTGCATGGTAAGGGGGAACATATCGGTTGAGGATCTGGTATGGAAAAAAGGCCAGGGATTTGGAGTTTGGTGTGGCATGATAGAAGGTTAGGTGTGCTGTGGTGCGTGTCTGTTCGATTTTATGGTGTTGGGATCTCGGATAGAGAAGTCCAGCAATCTCGTTCAGGTGCGGCCATAGTCGCCGAGCCAGGGGGGTAGTTTACCCATGATGTATAAGAACTAAAGGGGGTTTGTTGGCACCATATCCTCACCGGTCCTCTTAGGGGTTTAACAATGAGATTTCTTCTGTTTCGACAGAAGATCTCTCATTGGGGGGGGGCATTGTAACAGGGCAAAAGGGAGGGGTTGTATTTTATTAAATATTTGTAACAATTCATTTCATATGCGTGGCCAGTCACAGGCTGAATCTAAATCGTCGCAAACAAAGAACGCATAAGGCGAAGTCAATACAATGGAATGCGTCAACGTGCAATCACGCAATATCATTCTTAGAATTTTGAGACTGTGACACACACCCACAAGCGCGCAAACACCAGCAGGCGCAACCGACGCCAAGTTGGTAAAACAATATGGCCCAGAGACAATATTTTTCGCCACGTGTTCCAGAGGTGGCGGTAACACAATTGTAGGTCACGCCTACTCCAGTGACGTCAACTACTGGACACCAAATATCGTCAACGTCCAGTACACGGGAGTTTGCACTTGTTAATTGTGCCACAGCTATGACTTTAACGCATAAGGCATTGCTTTCCGCCTTGTCCGACAGAAATCTAGTTGGAGGGGATTTGGTGAACGCTCTTCCCAGTCTCTTACTGACGCTCGCCTGCGCAGGCAGCCCGCCAAACAGGGCTCATTAATAAATTTCAACATCCAGTAAAAGTGAGTGCCGTTTTGTCAAAATGCGGAAGTAAGCACAGTTTTCGGAAAATGACATCATAAATTGTTTTCGAACATACAGATCGAGTTTTATGAGTGATGCACCACAAGGTCGGAGAGACTCCACGTTGCCGGCAGGGGTAGTGAGTAATGTATCTCAGAATACAGAAATATATTGCATAAAATGGGGCGTATTTAAATAAAAAGGGGGTTTATTTTATTTTGTAATGGAATGAATGTGTGTGCGAGCAGGCTGGGCTGCTTTCATTAAGGTAAGATTTTAGTTGTATCACACCATGTCGTAAATATTTCAAGAAAGTTGTATTTATTTCAAATTTTGCTAAACGTAATAAACTGATTTAAGAGATATAAGAATGAACAAAAAATAATTTGAAGTTTTGAAAAGTTAAGAACAAAATAAAATTTAATTTGTTTCTCTTTATAAATGCGAGTTGCGTCTGTTATTAACACAACCTATAATCATACTTGCATCTCAACGTTCGTGTGATGAATTCTGGGCCACGAGGGCAATACAAGGTAAGTGGAATAATTTATGAGATAAATTATGTGATTTTAATTTATTAACAAGGAGAGAGACATCACAAGTCCAGTCGTTTTAGCTCGAGATCACTCACAGTTGTATGAAAAATGAATCCAAAACGTTTTGTTGCTATGTGGTTGGTGTACCATCGTCTCAGGCGTCGTAGGATTAAACGAACTTACTGGGTTCATCCAATTAACGAGAAAAGGGAACACGCAGGGACATTTCACACATTTTTAGAAGAACTTCGAAAGGATGAGAACAAGTTCTTCAACTATTTTCGAACGTCAATACCATCGTTCGATGAACTCCATGAACGACTTAAAAGTGAAATCCAACATCAGAATACAAAAATGAGAAATAGTATTTCATCAGAAGAAAGGCTTGCTCTTACGTTAAGGTAAGTAAAAGCAATAATTATTATTTATATTGTTGCATGTACTCTTGTTTGTTTACTCCAGCTTAAATTTATTACAATCAGAATGATCACTGTTGCACACCACTATATAAAAATTATTCCGATTAGCGCTTTCAAGCTTCACAGCCCATCGTCAGATCGAAATAGCTTGAAAGCGCTAATCGGAATAATTTTTATATAGTGGTGTGCAACAGTGATCATTCTGATTGTGATTTCAACCACTAACACAAATTTCTTCATTAAACGTCTCTTAAATTTATTGTTATAATTGAGGCGTGTAATTCTGTTGCATGTTTGTAATTCTAATCTGCTGTAAAAATGGCGTTTGCCATAGATAAATAAAGAATATTATATTCAAAAGCATGATATTTTTAAAAATTTGGTTTTGAGAACAAACTTATTGTCATTCAACCAGTTGTAAAATGCTAACAGGGTTTTTTGACTTTCACTTCAAAATTATCTTAATTTTATTATCTGTTGGGCCAACAAAAAGAGAAAAAAAATGTCATTGACAAATTTTTTATTTTTGTAGGTAACATAAAAATTAACATTACATTATAAAAATTTCATAATGGAACTTGGTAGTATATATGTAGAAAACAAGTTATTATATTCAATTTAAAATATTGAAATCGATAGTGTTGTCTGAAGATCCAGATAGAGCTGAGGAAGGACTGTCCATTTGGTAGCTGTCTGGAGAGGTAGCTGCTAACGACTGGCCAAATTTTTTAAAATACTGCTGAGTTGATAGGGTAGGTTGGGACTCAGATGGTTCTCTTCTCAAAGTAGGATTGGTAGGATGGGGAAATGGATTATTTTGCAAATTAAAGAACTGAGGATGTTGAGAAAACGGGGTCTGAAAAGTGGTAGATGGGTTAAAATGACTGGAGCATGAAGGTTGTGGATTGGGAAATGAAGGAGGCTGAGGGGCGGAAAACTGTTGAGGATGGTAGGGAACTGTAGGAGGTTGAGTCCGTTTCTTTTCTGGTTGATGTTTGCAATTACTTGAAGAACGCCCATTTGAAATTCCAGAACTTTGCTATGAGGTAAATGAACTTCGCTCAAATGAGGTATCACGCCTTGAAAGAATGACATATGGGAATTAGGGATTTCTGGTTCCAGTGCCTTCAACATTTTCAATTCAATTTCATCTGGCTTGCAGCGTTTTCTGTTGACATGTCTCTCGGTGTTTTCCTCTGTACTTGTGACTAGGTTGTGACGAGCTACGCCCTCCACCCCTGAAGAAAGTCCATCTTCCCTGTTAACTGTATTTTGCAAGCTGTCTGCAGTTTCTCTTGAATCATACAATTTGATCAAAAATTGCATTTGATCGTTGTATACTATAACGATTCATATTAGCGTCCTAACTGAGCGTTATATGAAGTGTCTGACGGAGGGAGTAGAGCAGCGTAAGCAAGAGAGAGAGCGTACAATCGCAGCCATCTCACTCTAACCATGTCACAGCGACATCAGATACTGGTACAAACATGAAATTTTACTCAATACAAATTATCAGTTCAACCTGTGATAACTTAAAAACTAATAAATATACAGTAATTCTGAAAACAGCATTGTATTCAGCAAGTGAAGCTTTATAAGTAGCCGCAATCTCAGTTAATATAATTACCAATTGAAGAAGTTATACGGAAGACGTACGCCAAAAGGAATAACAAGAGAATTATGCTACGTAGGAATTAGGTGTTTTCACACACACACAGATAAAGACCTAAGCAACAATATTCTGTGGTCAGATCTTTGAAAACACGTTTGCAAATACCTGTAATCAATCAATTTGCAAACACACGAAGTACGATTTTAACTAGAAATTCTCTGCCGTTTCAAACCTGTCAAGGGGTGTTTTGTCGACCTGTTCAAGATTGTCAAAACTGGAAAAATGCATGATTTATTTGAACAGCCAATCAGCATCCCGTATTTAAAACTGACGCCAACTCAAAGCGAGGGGTAGCATGACTCTTCGTTCGGATCTTCAATGCGCTAGTCGTGTATAAATAATGTACAGAAATTTTTCAATCACGCAAAAGTGTAATTAAGATCAAATTCGGAAGTAGTCCGCAGTGAATATGAACTAGTACCGTTCAACCACTCTCGCTGCGTAAAACAACGTTAATTAATTAAATTATTAATTAATTAATCATCAGCGTGAAGGACCTGTTCGACAGAAGGCTACAGCATCTGTAATTACCAGGGCATCTTCTACGGCATTGATCAACATCAATTCTTCTGTGCAAAACCATCAAAAGGAGGACCCCTACGGATTCCTATCTTCGGTCAACGCATCAAACAGTAAGAAATAGATTCATTGATCAATGAAATAAGCACTAAACAAATAATAAAAGCAATAAACAATTTTTAAAAGACACTAAGCATTTCACACTTTGTAATTTAATTATAAGATTAGCTCTAACACAGTATAGGAGTGTTGAATGGAAAGTGAGGTGTAGTATTGGACATGCAAATTATTGCAGACCAGTTCTTTAGCACTGGTTTGAGAGATAGCAATCTCTTAATCAAACCAGATAAGAGCTATAGGTCGTTTGAATGTCTTAATCGTTACTTTTCACACTCACTCAGTAATTATAAGTGTTAGGGTAGAAATAAGTCCTACCATTAGCATGATCAAGTTTAAAAATAATTAACTAAAATGTTAATTAAAATAATCAAGAAAATATTAAAGTGTTATTTGTAACGATTCCCCTTGAAAACCACAATCACTGAACGAATCCTGAGAAAGAGTGTCTCCATGCGCTGAGCTAAGCTGAAACCGTGTCATTTGTATCTGAAATTTGTTCTCGCACCCAGGTAAAGTAATATCACAGGTAAGTACCATTTTATCTAACATTCAAAATATTAGATAATTGTGTTAGATGAAAGGGAGCGTCGTATAGATTTGTCGCCGCAACTAAGGGGCGCGAGTAAATCACCAAATTTATATATAAAAATAAGTTTTGTATAAATTTGGCGCGACCAACTAAGAAGCTCGATTTAGCACAAAAGAAAGTTATATAGTTTGGCGTTGCTTTTACCCAAGTGATTAGTTAAATTGTAATATTAATAAATTGAAAAGAAGTGGAATTCAAGGTTACAAATAACTGTTAAATAATTGTTAAATTAATTTGTTAAAAATAAATTATAAAAAAATGGCTAAATCATTAGCAGTAGATATGGCAGCAATTGAACAAATGTTTAAGCAGTTGACCACTAAAATGGAAGAAACTAAAACTGAAATAAAAGAAACAAATAATAAAATCAAAATTACTAATAGTAAAATTGAAAGTACAAATAGTCAATTAAATAATAAAATTGAAAAAATTGAAAGTAAAATTGAAAGTACAAGTAGTCAATTAAATAGTAAAATTGATGAAAATATTAAGTTTAGAAGAAAGTAATCAAAAATTAATAACCGATGTTAATAATAAAATTGAACAAACTAATAAATATTTGTCTAGCGAAATGAAACAAATAAACAAAAACTTGTCTAGCCAAATAGAACAAAGTAGTAAAGAAGCTACATTTAAAATAGATGAAGAAATAGCAAATTTAGCTACTAATTTAGCTGGTAAAATAGATGAGAATAATAGTAGGTTTGATAAACATACCGAAGAGGTTAAAACTACGTTAGAGGAATTTAGAAAAAAGTAAACACTAATTTTCGCCGTCAAGACGAAAAACTAAATAAGTTTAGAAACGAATTTCATGAAAGGTTAGAACAAAAAGTAACTCTCATTAACCAACAATTCAGCGAAGTAACAGCTGAACTAAAAACACAATCGCTTCTAAATAAAGAAGAAATCCAGAATAATAGGGAAGAGTGTACCCAACTGGGAGAAAATATTAAAGAAGTTAAGAAACAGGTAGAGAGTAAGGCTAACAGTGACGAAGTACATCAAAAGGTGGAACAGCAGTTGAAGGTAATGCGGGAAGATCTGACTAAGGCAATGAAGTCACAGCAAACCAAAGTATTGAGGTGTGGCGGCTATAAGGAAGAACCGGAAAACCTTGCATTTTCAGGAAACCCACATGAGAATCCTGTGGAATTCCTAAAGCTGTTTGAAGCTTATGTAACTCGTGTAAATCCACTGATGGACGATGAGGACAAGAAGGACATGTTTGGCCGATTTCTCAAGAATTGGGCAGGTACGTGGTGGAAAGTCATCTCGGACAGAGTCCAAACCTACTCAGACTTCAGAGAAAAATTCCTTGCTCAGTACTGGAATGTTCAGATACAAAGAAGGGTACGCGATCATCTAGAATTTGACACCCGTCAATGAATATGACAACCACCAATTATGTGCTTAACGTAATGGCGCAAGTTAAACATCTAACACCACCAATAGAAGAGAGAGACCTAGTATATAAGCTAGCGCGTCATTTCTCAGAACGCACTAGAGTAGCAACCACTACTAGAGGAGTGGATACTCTAGAAAAGTTCATAATGGTTGTAGATGAGTGTCAAGATTTAGAGAGGGACCTACAACGTGTAAGTAATCAGCTGAGTAACTACTCTAGAGGCGATCATCAAGAACCAACTTTCTACTCAAATAAGAGGAGAGACAATGAACGCCTGAAAGAAAAAAGGTTTACCCCATATCCGGGTAATAAAACCCAAAATAGGCCGGAATTGGAGGAGAAGGGTAGAAGTAGGAGTGTAGAAAACAAACCAAATAAAGGGTATAAAGTATGTAAAACAACTATAACCTCTACCGAGCAGCAACCGTCGACTAGTAAAATGAATACGGGAAACGGGAAGCCACTGCAGGTAGAAAAGAAACAAAACTAAACCTACCATTACCTGCAGTGAAACAATCAAAGAAAACAGGTAAAAAGAACGTAACTAATAATATAAAACAAGTGAGCGATAGGGAGTTCTTGTTAAAAGAGGAGCAAGAAGTGGGTAGAAACCATTATCCTGAATGTCCGGAAATAATTTGTAAGATCAGTAATCTACTAGTAAGACCGCTTATAGACACTGGCAGTGAAGTTACCTGTGTCAGCTCAAAGTTTGTAGATAATTGTCAGTTGCGAAATTGTCCCAGACTACCCGTAAAACATTGTAATGTACAGGGAGCCACTGGAGCCAAAATGCAAAGGATAACTGAACAAATATATTTACCTGTCAGTTTAAATGGTAACCAAACCCAAATTGTAGCTCTTATAGTCCCTAAACTCATTCATGATTGTATTATTGGGGTAGATACGTTACTTGAATGGAAAGCAAAAATAAATTTTAAAAGAAATACCATTACGATGGAAATTAATACAAATAAAATAAATGTAAGTATTAAAGAATATAAGCATTGGAAGTCGGTAAGTCTAATAAAGAACTGTAAGCAGCTAAAGTCATTTCAAGGTTTAGCTAACTACTATCAGAAGTTTACAAGTAAATACGCGGAAAGTACTGTTCCATTGTTAAAGTTGTTCAACAAAGGGGTTAAATGGAAGTGGACAAAGGACCACGATGAAGCGCTGCAACAAGTGAAAAGTCTTTTTATAAATACTGTTGTATTACATCATCCAAGAATAGGAGAACGATTTTACTTGCAAACAGACGCCAGCAATATTGCTATTGGAGCACACTTGTATCAGATCGATGAGAAGGGCCAAAAAGCGGTATTAGGATTTGTAAGTCGCACACTAAAAGGTTCGTAGAATTAACCTATTTTACGACAGAAAAAGAGCTATTAGCAATAGTGCATAGCCTGTCAAAGTTTAGAAGTTATATTCTGGGTGCTAAACTTACTATAATCACCGACAATAAGGCGTCAGTATTTTTATTAAAGTGTAAATTGCTAGGTGCTCGTCTGACTCGTTGGATCTTGGCTATACAAGAGTATCAATTTGAAATACAATATTGTAAAGCGAAAGACAACTTGGTAGCAGATGTACTCAGTAGAAATCCACCATCAGAAAACAACATGGAAACAGATAACATTAAATGTAGTAGCAATGATATTGGTATTTACGCGGTAAAGCATATAACAAAACCTGAAGTAATTAGACGACTTAAGGAAATAGGGACTCATCAACAACAAGACCCTAGGATTAGTGTAGCTTGGAGGAGTGCAGTTACCAACACCAAACCAGGATTTTCTATATATGGAGGTAAGCTATATAAGCTATGTTCCCATAGGAGGAAGAATAAACAAATTATTGACCCATAAAGAAATAATAGTTTGAGCCAATAAGGTATATAAATCAAACATAGTCAAATAAAATAAATATATAATTGTTTTGAATCAAGGTCAATGATAATAAGAATAAATTTTATTTAAATAAATGTTAGTATTGTTATTTAAATTATTGACAGTAATTAAGCCAAAATGATGATTAAAATATTAATGGTCATATAAATTTCCAATACACCATGTTAGGTTAAGTAACATTGTAATCTTTAGTTATAAGATAGATGTAAAGAAAATGGTATAAGTGCAAGTTTTGTGCGGGAAAAAGTGCGAAAGAATATGTGCAAATTTTTCAACAGTGTAAAACTGTACATTAGACAAAAAAATTAATGATTTATAAAATAATCAATTTTTTTTATACCGAGTGGGGGTATATATAACGATTCATATTAGCGTCCTAACTGAGCGTTATATGAAGTGTCTGACGGAGGGAGTAGAGCAGCGTAAGCAAGAGAGAGAGCGTACAATCGCAGCCATCTCACTCTAACCACGTCACAGCGACATCAGATACTGGTACAAACATGAAATTTTACTCAATACAAATTATCAGTTCAACCTGTGATAACTTAAAAACTAATAAATATACGGTAATTCTGAAAACAGCATTGTATTCAGCAAGTGAAGCTTTATAAGTAGCCGCAATCTCAGTTAATATAATTAACAATTGAAGTTATACGGAAGACGTACGCCAAAAGGAATAACGAGAGAATTATGCTACGTAGGAATTAGGTGTTTTCACACACACAGATAAAGACCTAAGCAACAATATTCTGTGGTCAGATCTTTGAAAACACGTTTGCAAATACCTGTAATCAATCAATTTGCAAACACACGAAGTACGATTTTAACTAGAAATTCTCTGCCGTTTCAAACCTGTCAAGGGCTGTTTTGTCGACCTGTTCAAGACTGTCAAAACTGGAAAACGCATGATTTATTTGAACAGCCAATCAGCATCCCGTATTTAAAACTGACGCCAACTCAAAGCGAGGGGTAGCATGACTCTTCGTTCGGATCTTCAATGCGCTAGTCGTGTATAAATAACGTACAGAAATTTTTCAATCACGCAAAAGTGTAATTAAGATCAAATTCGAGAAGTAGTCCGCAGTGAATATGAACTAGTACCGTTCAACCACTCTCGCTGCGTAAAACAACGTTAATTAATTAAATTATTAATTAATTAATCATCAGCCGTGAAGGACCTGTGCGACAGAAGGCTACAGCATCTGTAATTACCAGGGCATCTTCTACGGCATTGATCAACATCAATTCTTCTGTGCAAAACCATCAAAAGGAGGACCCCTACGGATTCCTATCTTCGGTCAATGCATCAAACAGTAAGAAATAGATTCATTGATCAATGAAATAAGCACTAAACAAATAATAAAAGCAATAAACAATTTTTAAAAGACACTAAGCATTTCACACTTTGTAATTTAATTATAAGATTAGCTCTAACATAGTATAGGAGTGTTGAATGGAAAGTGAGGTGTAGTATTGGACGTGCAAATTATTGCAGACCTGTTCTTTAGCACTGGTTTGAGAGATAGCAATCTCTTAATCAAACCAGATAAGAGCTATAGGTCGTTTGAATGTCTTAATCGTTACTTTTCACACTCACTCAGTAATTATAAGTGTTAGGGTAGAAATAAGTCCTACCATTAGCATAATCAAGTTTAAAAATAATTAATTAAAACGTTAATTAAAATAATCAAGAAAATATTAAAGTGTTATTTGTAACGATTCCCCTTGAAAACCACAATCACTGAACGAATCCTGAGAAAGAGTGTCTCCATGCGCTGAGCTAAGCTGAAACCGTGTCATTTGTATCTGGGATTTGTTCTGGCGCCCAGGTAAAGTAATATCACGGGTAAGTAACATTTTATCTAACATTCAAAATATTAGATAATTGTGTTAGATGAAAGGGAGCGTCGTAATACATATTTTTTTATGTTTGCTGCGCCTGAACCGCTTTTCTTGCAATCCTGCAGTTTATTTTGGGATTTGGAAAATGCATCGCAAAGATTGGTCCACCTTCTTATGACTGCCTTCCCTGAAACAAATATTTTTTTTTTTAAACTAGCCTTGTTAAACGTGGTACACCATAATAAGTTAAACTTAATCTCAAATGTTAGAATTAATTATCATATACATGGGGTAGGTGAGGAAAGGAACGCGCGCGCGTGTGTGTGTGTATGTGTGTGTGTGAAATCATTTCTTTTTCTATTATTTTCTTATTATTTGTAGATAAGCATGCTAGCAAGTATATGGGAAGGACATATTATTGTAGATACAAAGCAGAGCATACAAGACAAAGAAAATGGAGACGATAAAGTTAATTATGACTTTAGAAATTCACAGTTTTACACACGTTTAGATATAATTAAAATTCTTACAGTTCTGTTTTAATTAAACTGATAGTTACAAAATATATTAGTGTATACTAATATTTGGTATACTATATTAGTGTATTTTTTGGTAACATTTATTTCAGTACACACGAAATAATGAAATCGAACATAAGCCATTTTCTAAAATTCAGACAAAAGGGAAAATGTAAAGTATAATTTGGTAACTGACATTGGGAAATTAATTTTATTTTCAATATTCTGTGTCTTTTAGACAAAAGCAAAATATACTATTTAAAATGTTTATGAACCCATCTGGCATTATGATTAGCATAACTTTTAAACTTAAAGTCAATGAGTTCATGACTAAGTGTGGGTGTGTAATATTTTTGTGAGATTGTTTTCCACCAATCCCACCATAAGTTTATTATTATAGTCAATAATAAATACAGTAGACTGGTGACCATTCGGCCTATTGTCTCGATGGGTCAGCACGAAAATATAAAAGACGGACGGACGGAGGTCGATACTGAATCAATTTTTCTGTGGGACGGGTTTTTGGCTGAGGATACTACAACAATAACCGGACTGGAAGATTTACCAGGAGAAAGCACAGCATGAGGTGGCCTTCAAGCAAACACTGTCAGAAATATATGCGTATTAAGCAAATATTTTGTAACAAGTGTTGGAGCCGTTCCCTGGCAAATGACTAAAATATGAGCAATGAAATAGCCAATCCACTCTCACAAAGTACAGTAATTTGTATTTAAACATGATTAACAGACTAAATTTTAGAGTGAAATAATTGTTGACATATGTAGATATAGAAGATATAAAAATTAAATTATGTGAAAACTCACCGAATTCATTTTTTTCCTTGTCCTCCGTATCTTCAAAATCCGTATTTATTTCACAGCAGACGACTTTCCATGCATTTCTGGTAGCATTTCTGTCTTTGTAAACGTCTAGTGTTTTGTCCCATAGCACTGGTCTTATTTGTACCAATGAAATAAGGATTTCATTATCAATATTTTCAGCCATACTTAAAAAAAATAACACACTAATTAACTACCATATCACAAACTAAAATCAATATTTGAATACTATACAGAATAATCATTTTTAACTATCCGTTAAAAAAATTCTCATGTTTACATGTAACCTCGGTAGAACCTCCTCATTATTAAACTAATAATACTAGTAAAGGATTTTAAGAGTTCGATTGAAGTGTTTATAAATAAAAAAAAACTAATATTATTATTTAATAAAATTTGTTAATATTACTTACTTTTATGAAATAGGTTCCAGTTCGGTCAGAAGCAACAAGTCAAATGAAGACGGATTTTTACCGTACGAATATAAATCGTGTAGTGTGCAAGCGTGCATTGGGTCACGTAAGCCACTGAATTCACGGACACGGCATGGCGACTGTCTCTTGCAGTGGCAATGGACGGCAGCTAAACAGGATCGTGCCATGCCGTGTGGAGATCGTACCGTGTGCAAGCTCCCATGCTCTTCTTCATTCTACTAAAAGAATTCGATCGTACGATATTTTACCGTACGATCGAAATCGATGTGTGTGCAACCAGCCTAAGGGGAATGGCACATTTCTCCTCAGAAGACCAACATGGTTGTGTAATTACAGGTACATTTGCATACGAGTAAATCATTAATAAAAACATTTACTTTTCAGTAAATATTATTAAATATTAAAATATTTAACACAAATAAAAGTAAACAAAAATTAAAATTAATTAACATTTCAATTGATTTTTTTTTTAAATCAGAAATATTAGTTTAGGCAAACAATAACATAGTAAAAAGTATTTCAAAATTACACAGGCTTAAATGCACACACACAATACAAATTGATTGTGAATATCAAGGCAAGAGTTTTACTAGACTAATGTGGATGTTCATAGATCTACAGTAGGTAGACAACAGTATCTGTATCACCATTGTTTGAAACTTTTGTTTTACTTCCTATGCTACAAATTAAGCATAATTTATATCACTGTATACACATTCACTACTGACTAATTAATCACCTTTTGATATTTTCTTGGGTAAACACACGCTCAGGAGCCATATGCCAATCAGTATCAGGTAACAATGGTGAGAACAGGCCTGAGACATCACGGTATGCACACAGTGCCGTTATGTGGGGTTTCTGAAACAGAAACATACATTTTGTCTTAACTATTACCTCACATAACTATTCTGTTTAAAATGTAATAGACTTTGCTCCTAAATGGTGTAAGTTTACTAACTGAAACCTCCTCAATCTCCTCCACAAAACAGTGGCTAACGTTCTTCTTTCCAATCTTCAGCATGATACGGTTTAGAGCCATCATCTGGTAAAATATGATTGAGTATCAATTCAGCATAGAGAGGGCAAAATTCTAATACCTTTTGACAGAGAATGTCAGTTACATCTGGACTAAGATAAGGAGAAGCTTTCCATCCGTTCTCCCATTAAAAAGCAAAAGCCCTTATTGTAGTGTAGCACTAGAAATTTAAATTTAATAGACTTGAAATTCATAATACTTCTAAATACATCTAAGATATGTAATGTTTATTATAATTTTCAAGAGATTTATGGGTTCACAAGTCTTAGAAAATCTTAAAATGTATGCAATTTTGTAATATCTATTATTATTATTAATAATGGTTGTATTTATATGAAGTGAGGAAAAATTTCATGTTTTCTTTAGTTATAAGCATTAAGAAAACATTGTTATTGCCTCCAGAAGTGGTTATGACTATAAAATAGGTTAATTACCTTTCGTCACACTTCTTAAATATCCAAAATTCAGGATTACTTGAGTTTCGACATTGTTATGTCATCATCAGATCCTTAGAATGGGGTTGAAACTACATCTATCGATGTTCACACATCTTGTCAGACGATAAATACGACACACACGAAGGGACAAAAACATTTAAACACTTAAAACATTCAAAATAAATAGGGTGCGAAACACACGATATGCGACCATTGCGGACCTGTACAGGACCACAATGGTCGCATATCGTGTGTTTCGCTCCCTATTTATTTTGAATGTTTTAAGTGTTTAAATGTTTTTGTCCCTTCGTGTGTGTCGTATTTATCGTCTGACAAGATGTGTGAACATCGATAGATGTAGTTTCAACCCCATTCTAAGGATCTGATGATGACATAACAATGTCGAAACTCGAGTAATCCTGAATTTTGGATATTTAAGAAGTGTGACGAAAGGTAATTAATCTATTTTATAGCAATAAGAAAACACAAGTCCCACCTTGTCCCAATAACAAATGAAACATTAACAGAACAAAACATGAGTGAAGACTGCCACAAAGACAAAGTAAGGAAGAAAAGTATATGATATAAGAAAAACTGAAGCAAACTTGGAGTAGCGTGGTTAAGCAAAATAATAAGTTACAATCCAGTAATATCGAAGAAATGCTGTTGAATATCATGGCACGCCTTGACAGGCAAAGAGAAAAGCCTGGAGAACTTTAAAAAAGATGTCATGGTTAGACTGTCGAAATTGGAGAACAGTACTAAAAAAGCTGCATCAGGGCGAAGAGATGGTTCAAGTTATTAAAATAGTAACGTGGAATGCCAATGGGCTTCTGCAACATCGTAATGAACTGCAGATGTTCCTGGACATTAAAAAAATAGACATATGTCTTGTCTCAGAAACACATTTCAATAATGAAAGTTATATTAAGTTGAAGGGTTATTGTGTGTATCATACAATACACCCTTCCAATACTGCTAGAGGAGGAAGTGCAGTAATAATAAGAAAAAATATATAACACTTTGAAGATATTTCGATCAATACAGAAAAAATGCAAGTCACTGCAGTCACTATTAAATGCAAAACTCAAACTCGAAAAGTAGCAGCCGTATACTGTCCACCAAGGTATAATCTCAAGCAAGAAGACTACACATTCCTCCTACAGAGTCTTGGAGAGAGGTTTATACTTGGAGGCGATTTTAATGCTAAACATACCTACTGGGGATCCAGACTAATTACCTCCAAGGGGAGAGAGCTATTCTTAGCAGCTAAAAAACTCAACTGCGAATTCCATACAATTGGAAAACCAACTTACTGGCTGACAGATGTTAATAAAATACCTGATCTCCTGGACTTTTTCATCACCAGGAAAATCTTGCAAAATTACATTAAAATAGAAGAAGGATTGGAACTAGCTGCTGACCACTCTTCAGTAATACTGACCGTGAGCGACAAAATAATAATGAAAGAAGACAATCCTACTCTAGTCAATAGAACTACTAACTGGATAGGCTTCCAAGATGATCTGAGTTCAAAAATACAATTGAACGTCAGACTGAGAACAACAGAGGAGCTAGATACAGAAGCTGAAGCATTTATAAAAGATATTCTGCATGCCGCCTGGGCAAATACAAGAATAATTACAAGGAGAACAGCTGGAAATAATTATCCAACTGAAATAAGAGAAATGGTTTCAGAAAAACAAAGAATACGAAAAAGATGGCAAGAATATAGAGTACCTAGAGACAAAACTAGACTAAATCAAATATCCCAGCATTTGAAAAGAGAAATACAAAAAATAAAAACCGAGTCAATTAACTCATACTTAAGGGAGCTTTCATATGGGAGTGACACGGATTATTCTCTGTGGAAGGCTCCAAAAGGGTTAAAAAGGCCAAAGATGCAGAATCCGCCACTCAGACAGCTTGATGGCACATGGGTCAGAAGCAACCACGAAAAAGCAACCTCTTTGCAGATCATTTGGAAAATACCTTTCGGCCATATGATATGAACACTGACGAGGATTTTTCAGTGATTGGAGAAAGCCCATCAATTGAAATAAGTGCTGTAACACCAAAAGAGGTTGAATTAGAAATTAAAACAAATTTAACCAAAAAAAAAAGCTCCATGATATTATCTCATAACAGGAGAAATCTTGAAAAAATTGCCTAGAAAAGGAATAGTAAAATTAACTAACTTGGTGAATGCATCCTTTCGACTCAAGTATGTCCCAATGTACTGGAAGGTAGCGGAAGTTATTATGATTCCTAAACCGGGCAAACAAGTGAATGTAGTAACATCATATAGACCGATTTCACTATTACCGGTATATCCAAACTGTACGAAAAGCTCCTGTTGAAGAGATTGAAACCTATCATAGAAGAAAAATGCATAATTCCACTACACCAATTTGGCTTTAGAAATAAGCACGGGACTATAGATCAGGTGCATAGAATTACTAACTTAATAGAGAAGGCGTTAGAAGAAAAAAAAATTTGTTCGGCTGTATTCCTGGATGTTGCACAGGCTTTTGATAAAGTTTGGCACCAAGGACTGGAATACAAACTAAAGCAACTCCTTCCAAAACAGTATAGCTCACTTCTAAAGTCATACATTAGCGGAAGAATGTTCAGAGTGAAAAGTGAAGATCAATACTCAGAATTGAGACCAATCGAGGCTGGTGTTCCACAGGGCAGTGTTCTGGGTCCGCTGCTGTATTTGATACACACCTGTGATATACCACAAACAGAAGAAACAACGATTGCTACATTTGCGGATGACACAGGTGTCTTGGCAGTCGGAAGTAATGAGCTGGAGGCTAATAATAATTTGCAGGAAGCAATAGAAAAGATTATTGCATGGACAAAACGCTGGCGCATTAAACTTAATAAGAATAAATCAGTTCATGTCAACTTTACCAATAGAAGAACTGAACAAATACCAATCGTTTTAAATAATCATACTATTCCGTATGCAAACACAGCAAAGTATCTAGGCATGAACCTAGATGCTAAGCTTAGATGGAAAGAGCACATTAAAAAAAAACGTGAGGAACTGAATCTCAAATTTTAAAAAATGTATTGGCTCCTTGGTGCAAACTTCGAGCTTGCAATATATAATAAAATTATGCTATATAAGCAGGTGCTCAAACCAGTTTGGACCTACGGAATCCAGCTGTGGGGGTGTGCCAGTGCGAGTAACGTCGAAATCATACAACGATTTCAAAATAAAGTACTGAGAAATATTGTTAATGCCCCTTGGTACATAAGGAATAGTGACCTGCACAGAGACCTGGGTGTGGAAATGGTTGCTGACGAGATTAGGAAATTTGGACAGAAGCATGAAGACCGGCTTCATAACCACGTTAACATAGAGGCAATTCAGCTGCTTGACCAACATGGGATATTGAGAAGGCTCAAGAGGACCAAACCTTTTGACCTGTTTTAGTGTGGTGTGTGTAAAGCAGACTACAGTGTGAAGTGTTGTGTATGTGTATGTTTTCACCATTAGAGTAATCTGAGGGATACCAGTGGGTAAACCCAGTAAATAGACATTTAGTTTTAAGATATTGATAGAGTCAAATTGCTCGTTAATCTATCTAAGATTAGTTGGAAAGAAAAACACAGAATGTACGATTCAACAGAATTACAATTCACTTCAGTAAAACTTATGGCACCTAAGAGACAAAGTGTCGGGGAAAGCTTGTATTTCCATATCTCTCCGTCTCATACATTAGAAAATCTCCACTTTGTCATTAGAAAAGTATTTCTATAAAATACCAAATACTGTTTATTAAACTGTGTTAACATAGAAAATCAATAGAATGTCCTAAGCAGTGGGTAAGTACTGCTGGAACCTGACTGTACAATATGCCTTATACTTAGCTAAATATGCTAAATACTTAGCTAAAGTAGCATATAATGTGATCTTGGCGTTTCTTCTATTTATTATTTATTAACACATCATCTGATTTACTTTTAGAAATTGTTGCAGTGTAGTGCTAGAAATTCAGGTTTATTAAACTTGAAATTCATAATACTTCTAAATACATCTAAGATATGTAATGTTTATCATAATTTTCAAATTTATCTGAGATTTATAACCCAGAAGTCATAGAAAATATTAAAAGATCATATTAAAATATTAAGTACACATCACTATCATATTTTAATTTGACAATTTCATTACAAACATCTAACAGCTAAGAGTTGTAAACTTACAATGTTCAAATGACCAGGACGAAAAGCATGTAATTTCCCCTGACCCCGAGCTTCACGTAGTGTCAACAAAATAATTCTTCCATCCTCTGTTAGTAGCACCACATATGGATCAGCTGATGATGCCTGAACAAGTCGTGACCCCTGATCCAATGGTATGTGTTGAATCTGTTCTGTTCCTTGCAACAGTCGTACACCCATTTGTGACACCTAAATCAAACAAAAGAAGGAGTTACTTATACTGTTCATACTGTTGAAAAGAATAAATTAATGAAAAAAATAATTTGATATAATAATAAAAATAAATGTAATAAAATAAAAATATAATCAGATAAAGTGATAAATACATTAATTAAACCTTGGTTTTAATATTTTATCCCTCTTTCCAAATGTTTTCTAACATGCCATGATGTCCTAAGAAATGGAATACTAATTAATCTTCCCCAGTATGAATTATAACACCATAAAACACATTATTATGGTTTAAACGTCTCATAAATTCTCTTTTTTAATGTTTACAATAATAGCACTGTATGTCACAGTTAAAGAACAGGTGACAACTACTCTCAGTGTTATGTTTACTTAAACAGAAATCTTTAAGACACTTCTAACTGGTGCACACTAACCTGAATAATATATTTATTAGAGCCTAAATTTCCAGCATATATAGTGGGCCCTAGAGTGTTAAATCCAGACTGGTCTAATTCATTGATTTCTTGCCCTGTCTGAAGAATCTGTAAAAAAAAAATGAATGACAAATGACATAAAACATCTATATACACATCTTATAGCTCGGGGATGAAAAGACTGTGGTTGTATGTACATATACTTCATAAAAGTTGGCATAAATGTCTAAATTTTAATCATACAGACCCCTAATGTCTTTTAGATTGATCCTCCCCCCCCAAAAAAGGGGGCAGGAAGCAAAGGGCAAAGATGTGAGGCAAAGCTTTTGGGAGAATACTCAGACATGTGATAGGATTGATTTAAGCTAGTCAGCATAGTGTAGCAGTGCCTATGAGCTGTCTCAGTACTGTGTCACAACCTATTATTCATTGTATCATTTTGAGGCTTGAGTTTTGGGGAAAAATATCAAACAATACTAAAAGGCAGACCAACTCCAGACATTTCTGTTAAGACATTCTTATTCACAATAGTTAAGTGCATGCAAATCACGAAACATGTATTCTGTTACACGAGGATAAAGGAATGGTGAATAATATTGGCTTTTGTGATATCAGTAATTTTCACAAAAGTTAATATGCCAGATGAAAAGACTCGCTAACAACTGTCCACAGTACACATAAAGGGGAGAATCTAGTACCTGTTTTTTATTTACTTGTTTGCTGATTTATGTTTGTTCAAGTATTTTTATTTTCGAGTTTATTTATTCTCATTTATCAACTTACTTATTTATACCTTTGTGTATATGTTTATTCCCTCATAAGAACTGTGTCCTGTACAGAAAGGTGGCTTAGAACCTATTCCCTTTGAGAAAATGGAACCTGACTGCTCATATTCTAAATATGAAAAATTAATTATATTCCTCAACACTTCAGATAAAAGTTATGGAATACAATTCAACCAATTTATTTATACTTTAATTTACTAATATTGAGTCCTTAAGCTCAGCTACATTGGTAATTTTATCAAACTACACTCTATCTACTAACCATTGTTGAATCTTCCTGACTTAAAATCATGAAGGCATGGGTTGGATCCTGGTTTTCATCAGGAATACTATCTTTACCACCAGTCACCATCCACATGTCAATACAACCAGGCAGTTCAAAAGTTGTTACCACCTGTTACAAAATTACAACTTTATGCTAAATTTCTGTACAATTAGTTAAACATACACAAGTTAATACACAATTATACATAGTGTATATAATTAGAAATAAACCTTAACACGGAAAAACAAAAAGAGGAAAAGTATGGCACACAATTACTAATTACAAAGAATGCATTGAACCGAGTGACATTATGAGAGATCTTCTCATCCTCAAACTTGACATGATGCAAGGTAGAAAATGTCATAATGGGTATGAGGATGGATCAAATATAAACCAGAATTTTTCTTTTAAATTTGATTGAAAATTCAAAATAAAAAAGTACAAAATTATTATATCATTTTTCTACATAATGTCCTGATTACGTCACATTTTTTTCCAACGAATTGGCAACTTTTTGATTCCTTCCTTGAAAAAAAAAGGAAGGTGTGCATTTGCAGCCAGTCACACATGAACTCCTCCCTCTTCTCATGTATCATCATTGAGTTGTTGTCCTTAAAAGGCTTCTTTAAGTGGTCCAAACAAATGGTAGTCACAAGGCGATAAATCTGGATTGTAAGGAGGAGTTGTAAGGCCATCCAGTGAAATTTTTCAGATTCTCACAAAGCTGCGCTATGTTACTGCAGCAGTATGGGGCCTTGCGTTGTCTTGAAGAATGACATCACACATTCATCGCCAACATAGTTTGTTGCAATAGGCAGCTTTTGCATCTTCCAGGAGCTAACAACAATAGGCAGCATTCTTTGTTCACAAAGAAAATCTAGCAACAGAACGCATGCAGAGTCCCAAAAAATGGTCGCAAGCACGTTTCCAGCTGACAAGCATGTTTTAGCCTAGACCGTCTCAGCTTCCCATCGTTGGTGGGGTTGATTTCCACAGTTTTCCAGCCAGTAAAAAATTGTCTGTGTAAATGAAACACTTGAGTCTTGTGCTCAGTCTCCTCAAAATTTTGGCAGGATTTAACACCTTCTGTGGCAAGAAACTGTCATTGTTACCGGGGTCAGTCATGGTTACTAACAAGACGTCAGCCTTGTGCCATGAGTCCGAGAGAGGGACCAACTTCAGACATCCCCACCAATATCTGCTCAAGGCCGCGGTGTGCGCCATTCACTTACTCCGCCACTGGACAAGAATTCCTGTTCATATCTGCTCCATCTTCATAAATGTACATTTAAGTTACTCTGTAAATGTAATATGTGAAATCTCCATTACACTGCAATGTAAGTTCAATGAAATCTCCACTGAAACAAGGTTTCTGTCAACAGCACCAAGTATCTGACTGACAATTATTATTACAAGAAATGAAATACAACAATAAACATCAGAGTCACTTTGCTGTATCACATTCACAAGCTGCAGGTTTACACAACCTCTTTAATGTTTATTAAGCAAATTGGTGGAACTGAATATGAAACAGATGTACTGTATCCTGTGAGGGCAATCACAGTTCAAGTTGTTTTTCATTAGGTGTTATGCTACAATCGAGTATGCATGATCTCTCACAACATACACACGTTTACAGAATCTGTCACAGGTCTGATGAGTAGCTGGAACACTACTTGTTAGATTCCCATTGTTTTTCAAGAGGAGAATGACTATATACAATCTACATTATATGTGTCTCAAGGCCAGAATACAAATCAAGTCGCCTGGTGTAGTAACCCAACTCATACTGACTACACCACAGTCACAGTTAGTAACAAGCTGTACAATACACAGTGATAGTTAACAGACAACTGTAACAGTTAATAACAGTTACAGTACAGAAAATATGTTACTAATGTACAGTAAAATTGAAAGTTAAGGGAATATGCGCAGAAACCAATTTATGGATGGACGAGTCCACTTTGAAATTGTAAATGGCGGGAGGGTACCAGAGAATCAGCTGGTAAGCAAGTGAAGGTGTTGCCAACTTGCGGGTGATATTTTAGTTACCCGTACATTGTTAGTTACTGTGTGACGTACTATCTCAGTCTTGCATTTCTTATTATTATTTCAATTTATTATTAATTGTATCGGTGTTTTACAGTCACTCATTTTTATTAGTTATTTAATTTTTTAGTTAATTTCTATTGGTTGTTTTTATTCTGTAATTACGTATTATCATAATTATTTGTGTTATCATCCAGTAACGAGTAAATGGATACTTCTCCTTCAACTAGCAAAGACAGGAAAGTTATTCATAATCAAGCACGGGAAGTAATAAGAAACAGTTTTTTGTTGTCCAGGATTAAAAAGATTCTTGCAATTAAATTAATACGAAGAACGCGTTCCTTTATATAATGATAAACTGTAGAGATAGTCGAGTGTAATTAAGGAGTGGAAGTGTACAGTTTGCAAATTCCATTGTGATAAGAACGGTCAGAAAGGCTGTAGTTTTTTACGTCTCAGCAGTACACAATGACAGATCCAAACAAACTCAGATATGTTTATAAAACATTCTGATACGTAACAGCAACAAATTCCGATACGTGTGAACAATACATATCATTTGCTTGATTTTAATAGTAATACAATTACAATATTATTATTCTTATTATTATTTGATTTACGTCGGAAACAATAAATGTATAATTCTTTTTTTAAAGCCAGCTGTGTGACTGTAGGCACACAACACACACACACAGATAGAGATTCGTGGTGACACATTTACAAACAAACCTTAACAGTCGCGAGTTTTTGTTACTATTAGAAATAATGTTCGTAGGTTGGCTGCACCGTCGCTAATAACAACAATTCTCTTCTGACATCTCACAGCGACTCCCTCCACATCGCCTTTGCCCTCTGACCGTAAGCGTTTCGCGCATTTCCATGCCCTTAACTTTTAATTTTGCTACAAATAGTAATTCTGACTCCCATAAAGAATTACAAAGCGCAATGAATTCACTTCTGAGGAAGTGAAGTCAAAAGCAATATAGTGAAGATGCTGGACAGTGAAAACAGCAAAATGCTACATGTAAATTAAAGACGCTGCACTGTTCCATGTATTGTGATGTCAACATTTTCGATGGCATACAGTGAACTTGTATGGTTTCTGTTCCAGAAATGATAAAGATACTAACACCAAAGAGCTTTCTAATATATTAATATTTGTACGTTAAATAATGCAATGTATTTGTCAAAGTACTTTGTCCATAATAAAGACATACAGTAAGTCAAGAACATATTTGTATGAAGACTTAGTTTGAGAACTAAGCACTTCAATATTGAAACATTATACAGATACTGCAATTGTGTATTTAATAACACAAGGTTTATGTATGTGGCAACTTAAATAGTAATCAGGATATAAAACCAAATAGTGTTACAAATAAAACTGTAAAAGTGGCAAAAACAAAGAAAAAATTTAGGTAAAAGTGTTTTAGGCATGTAGGTTTAAAATCAATCAATTGAAACACCAAGACCTGATATAAACTGAAGTATAAAATTTTACTTAAAAATATTATAAACATGCTATACTTTAACTGTTAACTGAATTTTTAGGTTAAACTTAGATAACATACACAATTCAGTGCACACAAAAATTAAATTTCAAACAAGTTTAGGTAGGTTACTTAAACAGATTTAAACCTTGCGACTTGACCAAAAGACTTGTTGAAGATCAGTGAATATTCATCAAATAAATTCTTCATGTTTAACAGCACAGTATAGTTCTCAAACTGAATACTCCCAACAAGATATTTATGAACGTACCATGTGTTTATTGCAACTGACTGGACAGACTGCATAAAATATTCAAACATAAAATATTTGTTGAAATTGAATTTTTCATCACACTTTACTTCATGTTGTACTATCAATATTTCAATACTTTACCAGCATCTCAAAATATCTGAAGATTATGAAGTACACAAAGCAAGAGTAACTATGTTGTTTCTATCAAATACACACAATGAAATTATGATCTAGTTATATAATATTACCTGAGGACGAATTGATCTCTGAAGGACACATAGTGCACCATTCTTTGTGTAACCTGAAGTTGTGACAAGCTCAATGTCAGGATCTGGATTGTTAGAAAATTCTTCAGACAAAAATGCTGGCTCACCCATGGATATATTACCGCATGGTCCAATATTCAATAAACTGTCGCAGACCTACAAAAATAAAACAAATAAAAGCTAGCTTTTGCATGGATAAAATTGTATTACACATTATAATTGTATTAAATCACTTTCATGTATGCGGAATGTGCAATATAGACCTTGAATGTGTTTTGATGTGTGTGATATGTCAATTATACTTTTTAATATCTATTTAATAATCATTAAATAAAAGTTGCCTGAAGTAATTACAATGAATATGAATACCTCAAATGTATATGATGCAATATGTATTGATGTTTGTGCTTCACTTCCATACACTTCTAATTCATCAAGGTCACGGATATCTGAGACATCAGATGCCATCCAGTCACCTGTTGAAAGAAACTTAGTGAGAAACATATAATGTCAAAAATTTATAAAAATATGTGTATGTGTGAGGAGTTGCAAGCGGTGATATAGATGTACAGACATGTATCAATTACAAACGGGAACAAATGACACAGAAGTAAACATACAGTTATGCAGACAATTAATAAACTCATTCCATACAGTTTGGCTACATGAATAGATCTATCTTACAAGAAAAATTCTCATATTAACAGGATTCTGTTACACCTCCTCATAAACTTTAACTCAAACCAAGATATGTATGAAATAATGAAAGGAACCTGCACAGAATAAGACTTCAAATCCTATTCATTGGGATTCGAAACAGACACAAGCAACATTATATAGTGAAGGTGGTATGGTTCTCCCTCTCTGCCTCTCATTCATTTTCATCATTATTCAGCTCTGCATTCACTGACGGAATAGGCCTCCCTGTGAATGTCTATTCATTTGATTTTGTCTATTTGGTGCCAGTTTTATCTTGTTCGATTTCTTTAATATCATCTGTCCAGTGCTTTCACATGCTGCATGTTCTATCCTTAGCTTCCATCCCAGAAACTTAGGTTTTCCAATGAGTGACTTGTATTCTGTGCAACCTTCTGCCCAAGTGCATTTATATTTGCCTATATGTTCCCCTAAATCCTCCTGCAGATCCTTATTCCTGATTGTATCTCTTAAAGTAATAGCAATAATAGATCTTTCTATTATTCTTTGCATCATTTGAAGTTTAGGTGCCACCGTTTTAGTTAAATTTAATGTTGACACACCACACATGGAGCATGCCTGACCAAATACCACTCTCTTCAAAGTTATTGGGACTTTACTCTCATGTGCCAGCACCTCATATTCTGCCCAAGCCAAAGCTGTCTTTCTTTCAACTTCACAAAGTAGGGCAGTGACTCCCTCCCCATTCAAAAGGCAGAAAAAACATCAAAATAACAGCAAAAATAATACTCTTCATATCAAAGGAGAATGAAAGTTTTGCAACTAGCAAAGATGTATTTTGTGTACTGGTTCTTTAACAAATAATAGTAAAATTAAATACCAATTGACTAGGTGTTTAACTGATAAACAATGTTTTAAATTTTGCAAACTGCCAGTCACATTACTATTTCTAAGATTGTGACAGTACAAAAAGGAGACATAATTGTTTCATATGGTGTAATAATCAGATCTGGGTAAAACTAAATAAAATATGACTTTCGAGAGTGGAATGGAATGAATCAGACCGTGTAACATAGTCACTGACGTCACAGAATATATAAACCTAACCATATATGGGCACGAATTTTCAGCGATTCGATTGACGTCAGAAGAATATCACAAGATGAACACGTGTTTTTAATACGGAAACGAAATCCTAGCTTCGATGATGTTCTAGAACGTTTTGATATATCTCGAGGACACGTGACCCGACTTTATATAGTACAAACACAAGTCGCCATCTTCCTGTTTGAACCAAATCGTCAACCCGCACGGGTGTGTATTATCCCCAGTCCGCGAACCAAGTTGATTTAGGCCTTAACCCAGTGAAAATGCATATAAAACAGTACAAAATAAGTTCTTCAAGTATCAAAAGTAACCGTCAAAATTAACTAACAGTTAACAGTTTAGTGAAAGTGGAAATAAAAGTGAACTACAAGATCAATGACGCCACGTGGAGAATAATTCCTTCAGATAAGTAAACTTGAATTAAATCGACCAGACACCAATCAACAAAAATGTATACCGTATCAAACGATAAATTCAGATCATAATGAGAGCTCAGATTTAACGGTTTTTTTTAATCGAATGAATGAAAGCGTGAAAACGAAGTATTGGTTAGCCTTCAATTAGTTAAGTAGTTTTAAGATGATATAATAATTATTATATGTATTCAGAGGTGTGATGTGTCAATCACCGAATAAGTAGGGAACGCCCTTTGTATTTCAAAATGAAAATAAAAAGTAATTTATATTGCACAATGACCATGTGTTGACTGAAATTATTACGCTGCAACCCTAGTCTGCTTCCATCATTGAATTCTCCCCTACCGAGCTTAGAATCTTCTGAGACCAGGGTCACAAAGTGTTTAAATTAGTTAAGTGTTATTTCAGGGGCAAAAGTGGAATAGTTGCATATTAGCTACAAATATGCTGGCGGCCCTACAAAGTACTGTTGAATTATAAGGTAGGTGAGATGAGATCGCCAAGGTAGATGATATTTTGGGCGGGTATATTTGAAAAGTGTTAAGAACTTTACAATTGGCGACACTGCCAGGATGTTTAAAAAGAATTGAATAATAACTTTACAAGATTTTTAAAAGTTGATTCATTTCATCAATCCTAAATTCCTGAGTCATTAATTCAGCTCAAGGTCAAGTCAATGTGGTTTCTACTGCGGAGACAAATAAACAATAGTCTACCTTGCCTGGCCACCCTGATTTTGAATTGTGTAAGACACAAAAATGACTTGCAACCTAAAGCCACTCTCAATAAAAACATGACAAAAATAAGGATAAGGATGATACAGGAGAATAGAATAAGATATAATAATTCTACTACATATCAGTGCCACTAATTATTATCACCTTACCTAATGTATCAAGTCTCTTCTTCTTAGAAGGCTGAGGAATAGTTAAGTCGACTGTTTGAGGCCTGTAGTCTGAATACTGTTCTTTCTCAGTAAACCTGAGTAATAGCGAATTACCAAGTCGTGACCCCAGGAACAAGTAATTATCACCACACACACATGTCTATTGGGAAAAAACAGGTAAAATTAAAATGGGAAAAATTAACAAAAATCTCTTTACAGTTTCTGACACATACAAAAAGCATATATTTAGTATATAAAAATTGTATATTTCTACGAATACAAAAATTGTGTTTACATATTCTCCTATCCATAAACTGAGAAAAAACGATTTAAAGATAGAAATTTATAAATATCTTATAACAGAGATAATATTATTTTTAATCAAATGAAACCTAAAACTAAATACAAAAATATTCAAAATAAAAATGGAATAAACAAAATAGAACGTTTGGATTGCAACAAATTTTACGTAGGCCTGACAAAGAAAAAACTACTCAACAGATTCCTTCAAACTGCAATGCACTTTTAAAATCAAATATTTACAAATCATTTAGCCACACATTGTATAAATAATAAACAACAATTTCCTGACATTCAAAATATGAAATTAATTAAAAACATACAAAACGTGACAAAATGAATATTTGAGAAAACCTTAATATTGTTACAACACAAAAAGCCACCCCAATACCACGGAAAAAACTATGAATCAACTATATTAAACTAATGAAAATAAAATGACTATGACGAGACAAATGACTAAGACCCAACCCAAGTGATTGACCCAATAAAATAATATAAAATGAGAAGGTATATGAAAAAGACACAAACAAAAAAATAAAGAAAATAAAATGAGAAATATCAAACTCAAATGATGATGAAAAAGACACAAACAAATAATAAATGTAAAGGACCAGTATTAAAATCAAATAAAGTAATATCAACATGAAATTTTTTAAAATACTAACTAATAATTGTGAATAAAACAATAAAAAACCCAGAAGTGAGAGATAGGTAGGGAGTGAAGGTGATTAAGTGAGTAAAGAGAAATCAATATTAGGGAATAACCACTAGTAACACTCAAGTACAATAAAAAAGTGCAAAGTGCCAGTGTAAACCCAAAATAAATAGAAAACCCAAATATAAGTACAGACACCTAAAACCAGTGATTAACACTATAGTTTAATGGTGAAAAATACCAAAAAATAAGAATGTTATTGTTATTATTGTTAAAAGTTATAGTAGATTAGGAATACAGTGGTATTCAGGCTAAAAATCCCATAATGATTAAAAATGGTATTGTTACAATGGTTAAGTAGTAAAAAATATATAGTAAAAGTTAAAAGAAAAATAGACTAAACAATATAAGTGCAAAATACGTAAAACATCCTATGTTCAAAGGGATAATTAGTAACATAAAATAAATGGTGTTAGAATGTTCTTCACCAAGATAGTTATTTGTTCAATTAAGTTTATAAGAAGGAATATGGCTGAAAAAGGTAAACAGACCATAAAACCAATTTTTGTGTTATGTTTTATAAGTAATATTAAACGATAGACAAGTTATAAAAAATGGCAATATAGATAAGTAAGTAGATAAAATTTTACAAACAATAATAATAATCTTCAGAGTAAAGACAGGAAAAGAAATTAGAGAATAATAGACAGGCCATGATTTTGTAAAGTAATAAGAACATACAATTATTGTAAAAAAGCCCAAATTAATTCTAAAGGTAAGCAAGTCATAAGTTACACCAAGCAAAACATATGTAAATGCAAAATGATCTTTAATTTATATAAAATAAGAAGATATAGCCAATTACTACTCAGGCCTATAAAATGCCTAACTGTATAAATCCAAAGTAAACAAATTATAAGAAATTAACTATTGTATTAGAAAATCCAGGACAAGTAACTAGTTAAGTACAATTAGTGAATCATATTAAGATGGCAAAGTTAAATTAAAAACATAAAATAAGAAAGAAAGGTAATTACATAATATATTAACATTATTGTCAAAACTTTAATACATGAACAAACCCAGCTTTGTGGGATGTCAAAATGATCTTTGAAAGAAAATATAAACAGTTGTGATAATATCTCATACATAGATAAGAAGACAGAAGAATAATAGTAATCATAAGATATTTAGTCATTTTGAATTAAAATTCAAATATTATAACAATAGACATAAAACATGATTAGCCAATGAGAGTACAGACAGTTGCCATAACAACGGAACGTTATTTATTATTATTCCGTTAAAAATTATTAGTTCATTATTGACGCTCAAGACATATAGAAGCCAAACCATAGTCGACTCAATTTTAATTTAAAACAGTCAAAAATCAATCAAAATTTGATAAAATGAAGACGCAAGAAGTCTGATGAAGAACTAGTCAATTCAACAGAGACCACAGACCATATTTTCAAATTCTAAATTAATTATTTAATCCACATTATCCGAAAAAGAAGCCAGGCGTACTCCAAATCATAAAGGATGGAAGATTGATGATCAAAAGGACCCAAACGCACCTAGAACTGAGTAACTCTTCACCCGAATTCAACAGATTTGGTAAGTATTTCTGAAATACCCGAATTTATGGAATAAATTCTTATTAACTTTTTCTCACAACACAAATAACTCTCACTACGAACTGATAATCAAATTTCTTTCAAGGATTAATTGAAAATAAAAAACTAAACTTGTATGAAACCAGAAAATAACCTATGTATAAATTACGAACTCTTAACACACACTTTCTAACACTTCAGGAACGAATTGTAATTAAATCTAATAGTATGTAAGTACTATCAATGTAAGGTAGTGTACTTTATTATCAACTTATTAATATTTTTTCGTAACCAAAAGAACTCGGATTGAACGAACAGTAAAAAATAAACACAAAGCGACAGCCACATGTCGATTTAATAACGTTTGATCAAATTTAGCCAACCTGAGAGAAATTGTCTATTTATTGCTGGAGCAACTTTGTTTAATAACGGTATATAAATTTTTATTGAATTGAATAACTGATGATTTCACGTTAATAAACTAGTACCGAGTTGTAATAACCGTCCTTTATTTCATTGTAAATTGCATTATAAAGTTTGTGTACTTTAGCGATGAGCGAAATTGACGGCCAGCGTTAGACGTCGGCAGCACGGTGAACTACTAGCGATATTCATATGCCTGCCAATTGCGAGGGTAATTTGAATCAGTCAACACTGTCGAGAACGACCGCTCGATTACATTTTTTTAATTGTTTTCATAAACAATTTGGCGCCACCCGGGAATGAAATATACTCATTAAGGGACAGGTAAGGTTTACACTCGCGAGATATTGTACTGGTAATTCGTGAGATTGCGACAAACATCGTCAGCGTAACAAAAAGAAAAAGTAAGTAAGTAAACGTAAAGTAACGACTACAACGTGTGGGGCTAACACACATAAAACACACTTTTACAGAGTACATTCAGAGCGCGTCGTTACCAATTGACGCCAACAACGTGTGGCAGAATAATTACATACAGAAAGTAGAGTCGTAAAGATCGCGTCGTTACAATATTTATAAAGACAATAACAATAATTTACTAATTATTGAGAACAAGCTCAAGTAAAAACAAAACAAGATGGTCTATTTAAAATTATAAATTTATTCAAATAAATTAAATATAAACATAAATATTTCCAATATAACTGTCAAAATGGCTGATTAAGTAAATAAACATTAAAACAATCAATAAGATAATTAAATGGAACATTTCTTTTATATTAAATCCAATTATTCGTTATTATTTTATATTGAAATCAAATCATTTCAATTATTTGTTAATGATATAATCAGTGAAACATATGTCAGGTGAAAATACAATAATCAATTTAACTTGCAGAAGTACTTAATATATGAAGAACTATTCATAATATATTTCATAAAAGTACATACATACATACTTTCAAGTATGAATAATAATAGATTAAAGGGACTCATACTACCTATACCACTGTTAGTTTGCAGTTATGTTATGGTGAAGATAGCCTCTATTTTCTGTCTGAATTGCAGAAAAATTGTTATGGTCTCATCACTACTTTATGGACTTAAAAAACTTACCACTGGTGTTCTCACTGATTTGGAGACGCACTTATCTCCATTGATTATGAAAAACCACTGGATAGAATTAACAAATGCATTCTGTGGGATATTATGTGTAAGAGGGGTTATCCTAAACATCTTGTAGACGTTATAAAGAGCTTACACTATTGTACAATAGTATTGTCTATAGGAGAGGGTTTGACAGAAGAGATTTACATTAATTAGGGAGTGTGCCAAGGCTGCAGCATGTCTCCAACACTGTTTAATATCTATACTGGTATAGCTAGAGAGTGGAAATTATGAGTGGATCCAGGAATAAAAATAAATAATAGAACACACATGAATACATTGCTGTTTATGGATGATCGAGTAATCAACCAAAACAATGAATGCGAGCTCCATAAATCGATGTTCCACTTACAGCAAGTTTGTTCAAATTACAACATGAACATTTCTGTGCAAAAACTATCGCATTTGTGGGAAAATATCCCTTGCAAACTAAGACTGTCTTGGATAACAAGAGTATAGAGCAGGTGTCACATTTGCGCTATCTTGGCTGTGACATCACTTATAATACGGTGTAATGGTACAAAATTGTATGCTAAGAAGATAATAATTTAAATCAGTTTTAATTTCAAAGTAGTCAGTATTCCCCTGTGGGGTACCCCATTGTAACCAGCCACACATACCATGTTATTGCAGACTGTTTATGTCTGATGTCTGGAGTCTGCCCAGCCAGACGTATTACGCAACAGCTTGCCAGCTCAGTCACTTTGTGAATCACAGTAAAACACATTGTCACCCCAGTTTGCATCAGACAGTAGCGGATTACAGTCGTCTTCAAGTTAACCAAAAACAGTGGCCCCGGACGTGTGAGATGGGCCGTAAATATCGTCGGCCCATCCAGTAAAATAACGTAGTGTACAAACAATATAGCGCGGTCAACTAACTCAAAACCTATAAGTGATCGAGCAAATTAAAGTCGGCCGATCACTTATAGATCACATATATATATTACCATGTGTATAGATATTCAATCAAAGTAATGATTGAAAGTTTAATCAAAGATACAATAAACTCAATATAAACAGTTGCGGGAGTGCGTTAGAATGAAGAAAGCAGCCAACACGAGTCTGTGCAACAAACCACATGAACACACAGCAGATGGGTAACTAAAAACACTGAATATTCATACTAAAACCAATTTAAAATAAACGGTGATTGTTCATTATACTAGGAAAATTTAACATATAACCCTAAACAGTAGAGATCTCTAAGGGAGAGGGGCTTTTATAAAAGGAAGGGGGGAAGATATAAAAAGAGTACTGGTTCGTTAAGTAGAATTGATTAAGAAATCAAGAAATAGTTAAGGAAAGTTTTTTATGTATACTTGTTTTTGTGTGACAATTATTATTAGAGAATAAGCGATTAGCATGAAAACATCTAATTTTTCTAGGTAATCTGAGAACAAGTTGTAATAACAAGAAAAGGTAGAGACAGAAAAAATACAATAATCTGTTGTGTTATTAGTCATAAAGTAAATTAGAGAAGTTGTGTTTAATAAAAGAGAAAGAATTTGTTAGAATCGGAAAGACTGTGTTTACCATAATTATTTCACACTCAAACCCAAATAACCTTTCTGCAACTGATTTCGTCTATACGACTCTGGAGCCCAAAGGTAAGAAAAACGCAGTGTTATAAATTCAATAAGTTTTATTAAATGATTGAAACTTTCAATTGTTTCAATGGCGCCCGAAACAGTTGGACGATTTGGTGATTTCTTTTAATCACACAAATTAGACCTAAGCTATAAGTTGCAGAAATTTGTTATTTGAGAGTGAGGGCGTTTTTGTAAAATATACAAACGTCTAATGAAGTTTATATAAATGTTAATTTAAGAAGTTTATAATTGCGTAGGCAGTTTATTGTGTACGTAAATTAATTATATTGACAAAGATGGAAGACATTAACAAAATAAAAATGACCGACTCGACAGTTACGAGTGAGTCAGGAGACCATGTAAACCATATAACGGTCCGAGAAAATATTTTAACTGAGTCAGCAATTACGAATGATTCGGGAGCGAAATCAACCCCCATAATAACAAAAATAAAAGAAAAAGAATGGTCAATGAATGATATGATGAATTTCATAAGTAGACGTTTTGATAGTAGTGATGCTAAATTTAATGAATTAAAGGGGGATATTAATGTAAAATTAGATGAACAGATAGCAAAATTAGATGACATGATTAATAAAATGAAACGAGATGAGAAGTGGGAAAGAGATAGATGTAAATTAAAAGAAAATAAAGAAAGTGATTTAAACCCGGTAAGTAGTTTTGATAGTGGAGGTAAAAATGATGACGACACTTTTACAAAAAATAGTGCTAGTTTAAGTGCAGTAAAGATAAAAAACGAGGTAGGTGAGGTGAATATAAGTGATAATCAGAAAGAGGTTAGTTTAAGTATAAACAAGGTTATAGTCGATAAGGTAAGTGGAAATAATAGTGACAACTATAATTATAATGAGGAAACAATTACGAATAATCAAATGATAGACTATAAGGTAAGTAATAATGTGGTTAAAATAAGTAATGAGGAAATATTATTGAATAAAAATAACAGTGATATATTGAGTAATAGTGGTAGTGATATTGAGAGTAGAAAATTAGTTGAGGTTAGAGGATTGCTAGTTAGTGACCATAATGAGTTAGAAAGGGAGTATAGAGATAGTTTAAATGAAGAGGGTGAACAGGGAGCAAATTTATATGGGGTTAAATGTGAAGCAGAGATTTCACAAGTTGTTTATGGGGATAAGAGATCCTCACTAGGACATTTGGGTGACAATGGGTCGGCAAATGGTCAAATAAGTTTTTTGTGTATATCTGGTACAGCCAGATGGTGTTATAATAAAATGGTTTTGCCCTCTGTGTGGAATGAGAATGTGAAATTGGGCTGGGAGAGTGATAATAAAGAGAAAAATAGAGTGATAGAGTTGTTTAGATTAAACAGAGATTATGAAGGGTTAGTAAGGGGAATAAATATTGAAAGAAATGATTATATTATTAGCAATACAGACTTACCTTGTGCAGTACTAGACGATTATAATATCAACAATAATGATAAATATGTACCTGTTGGAAGAATTAGTGTACTTGTAGTAGCAGACAATTGTGATAATGACGTAACTCACCTGGGTGCAACAATAAATACTAATGGAGACTGGACAAAAAATACTGATGTAGACATGGATTATGATAAAAATAATAATGGGGGGTAACCCTGAGCATTATTATTATGGTATAATGGAAAAAACAAATTTTAATGGTTATTACACAAATGGTAATCATAAAAGGTATGTAAATAAAAATGAAAAAATGTAATGTGAAATTAAGATTAATTTTCGACGACGGTGGTTAGAGAAATAATGAATGAACATTTAATTATTTGAGTTTATGGTATAACTACTCGTCTGATTTATGTAATGAAGTGTGGTAAATGATAAGTGGATAGGACGAAAATTTGTAAATAAATGTGTTGATGTTACATGTATTGTGTCAAGATTATATTGTTGGAATGTAGACTATAGCTTATGTAAAACATGTTGGTATTAAGGATGAATGGTATAATAATAAGAATAATAACATTTTATTTTAATAAATAATTAACAGGAGGTAATAAGGAATTTTATTTTGAATTGTGTGTTTAAATTAAAAGTGTTTTAAATAATGTAACTAAAGAAATTGTTTTGATTTGGGTTGAAATGAAGCCAATTTAAAAATGTGAATTTTATTAATGAAGTCAAATTAATTTTGATTTAAATTTTGATGTAAATGCAAAAATGAAACATAAATAGTAATTGATTAACATGTCAACAGTAAAAGATTTATATAAACTGAAAATTGAGGGAGTGTTAGTGGTGATGTAATCAGGAATGTGGAGGCTGAGTCAGTGTTTATAAAAACAAGTCTTGTATACAACTGTTGATGTAAACAGGTATAAATAATCTCTATAGTAATGTTAGTATGATTCATTTGTATTGTATGAAACCAATGTAACATGTTGATGATGAGTTGAAATCATTGTGATAGTGTATGAGTACGGACTTAATAATTGAAGTTGAATTAATTAATTTAACAGATGGACTATCTAAAAAGATGGAATAATTTATTTGTGCCTTGTAGTGAATAAGGTGGTAATGTTTTGTTTGTAATTCAATGTAAAAATGGTAATGTTTATTTGGAATGCTTATCATGTTGTATCCTGCTTATGTAATTGTGTATTGAATAATAAGGCAATAATAACTGAAGTTTTAACAGAAGAGTAAAGTAAAAGTGATAAAGAAAGGTAAACAGAAGGTTGATTTAATGTTGGTGTTATGATTTATTTGTATTCTATGTAATCTACTTGTACTTTTGGCGGGGAACCGTGTTTTGTTAGGGGGAAAATTACCAATATATAACTGGTATGTGATTTTTATGTATTCAAAGTAAATAAATGTAAGCAGACAGTAAGGTTATATTGCTATGTAGACATGTAGACATATGTATATTGTATTTTGTAGAAAAAAGACCAGTACTTTGAAAAAAAAAAAAAAATTTTTTTTGAACCAGTACTTTGACAATAATGAACCAGTATGGCTAAGAGGAAACGAATCAGTGTGGGATATGGAGTAATGGAAGGCCATTTGTTGACATTTTAATTGCATGTTTCAGAGTCAGGTGATACTGTGGCAGGGGCCTATCTGATTTTATGGTGTTGGGATCTCGAGCAGAGAAGTCCAGTAAGGTCGGATGGGTGCAGCCACAGCCACCGGACTAGGGGGGGTAAGTACCCATGATTTTAGTAAAGAACTAAGGGGGGTTGTGACGCCATATCTCCACTGATCCTCTTAGGTTTTAGGCAATGAGAGTTTTTATGTTTCGGCATAAAACCTCTCATTGGGGGGTTTGTAATGGTACAAAATTGTGTGCTCAGAAGATAATAATTTAAATTAGTTTGAATTCAAAGCAGTCAGTATTCACCTTTGGGGTACCCCATTGTAACCAGCCACACATACAATGTTATTGCAGACGGTTTATGTCTGATGTCTAGAGTCTGCCCAGACAGACGTATTACGCAACAGCGTGCCAGCTCAGTCTCTTTGTGAATCACAGTAAAACACATTGTCACCCCAGTTTGCATCAGACAGTAGCGGATTACAGTCGTCTTCAAGTTAACCAAAAACAGTGGCCTCGGATGTGTGAGATGGGCCGTAAACATCATCGGCCCATCCAGTAAAATAACATAGTGTACAAACAATATAGCGCGGTCAACTAACTCAAAACCTACAAGTGCTCGAGCAAATTAAAGTCGGCCGACTATATATTGTAACGTCTCGCATGTATACTCTAAGAGTCAAACAAACGTCTTACCTATATACCTTCCTACTTATGCCCCACGTTGGTACGCCATCTTGTAACATCTCGCGTGTATATCTCTAAGTCTTAATAATACTTTACTTAATTAAATCGATGTTTTATTTGCCCCACGTTGTTAGCGTCATCTTGTAACGTCTCGCGGGTATAATCGGATAGTATCATTTGATCTTATCATCACTCTTGCGATCGTCACAGAATTCGTTATAATTTATGTTCAATGTTAAAAATAAAGAAATCGAGTTTGTGTGATTATGCAGATATTTTCCCTTAGATTTTATTTGGGTGAATTCAATGAAGTTGTTTAACTGTAGTTAGGAGAGAGAGTGCAAAAAGAATTATCCTCTTGGCTTACAATTAATTAATTTAAATTTCTCCGCTCACGAGACCAGCTGATTGTGACATTTACAAACACATTGGAGGTTAAATTAACACCAATGGTATGTAATATTTTCTGGTGGTCTGTTCTCTTCTCTGTCTCCAGACAATCTGTAAACAACTACCCTCTACTGAAAATAATACACATTTTTATTCAAATAACAAAGTATTCATTGTATTTATTTAGTAAATTTTTGTTTGATATTCTCCCAAAACAGAAAGGTATAATCGATTCTTACTAACAACACAACATTAGTTCGATCTTATTTTTTAAACATAGAATGTATAACAAATATTTTATATTTTTATTAAAAAAAAAAAAAAATAAAGAAATAATCTATTAATTTCCCAGGGTTATTTTTGAGTTCTTTGTACTATGAGATGGTCAGAAATGAATATTGTTAACTACCAAGCTTTACATTAATTAATTTATAATAATTTATAGTATGTAGTTCTGAGGTTATCCGCCAGAGTGCAGGTTATGTTTCTTCACTAAAACCACGAATTTTATTTAATGGCGGCTAGCAATTCACAGGGATCAGTTATGCTGATTTTTTGGTTAACAAAAATAATAAAGTTTGTTTTCACCTCTTTTCCTGAAGTGTTTAAAGATATGGTGCTGTTTCTAGTGTTATGAAGTTATAGTTGAGATGTAATTTAGTTAAATTTACTTGGATACGATCTCACCAAATATCGACGTGCTGTAGACTAGGCCTGGATCTAGTAGTTGGATTTTTTCAAAGTTTCATCAAATTAAGGGCGTGAATGGTTATACTTGAAGGAGTTCTAATATAAGGTGGACATCACTCGTCAATTTTATTAAATTTCGCACTAATTATTCCAAAAGTATTCATTAATTTCTCAAATTTTAATAGGCATTACTTTTTTCAAAACGTTCACTTTCCAAACGTTTTGACAATTAACTCAAGCTTGTTAATTGGTTACTGTTAGTAACCAAGAATTTCTATGGTTTTTTATTGGTGAATCTATATACTTTTTAGTATATAGGCTATTATTAATTATTATAAATTTATTTCTTCTTTTTATAAAAATAATCCTTTTTATATTTTATTTATAATCGAATTTAATTGATCTAAGGTTTTTCTTTATATTTTTCCTTAAGCTTGTACATTGGTCCTTTATATTTTAATTCCCTTCAATTGGATTTATTTATTATTTACTTAAAGTATCCTTACTCTAAACTATTTTCCTATGCCATTTTGCTCACATAGTATTATTTTATATTATTATTATTTTATATCTAACCCTGGGTTATCTTATATTTAAACACAATTATTATATTAAACACAAAAATTATACCTAGGTACAAGACCTTTGTGGCCTACACAATACAAAATTACACAAAAATGCAAAAAGATACAAAAATTGTCAGCAGCAATATAGTCCACTGCTACAATATTAATAGTTTTTTCATCTTCAGTACCAATCTGTGAGATGCTCTTTTTTAAAAGTTTACATTCTCACTAAATACACTATATTTCACTTTGTACACTATATTTCACTTTGTTATTGTTTACAGTGTTTTGTAGTACAAAGTATTTTATAGCTAGGTGCATAATACCCATTTCTGACTTTTAGAGTGGGGTGATTGTGTTATCATTTTTGGGCATGGGTTATGTAACGTTACATAAAGCCCCCCCTCACTAGAACAGATTTATTTTTATCTACTAGTTTTTTTAAAATAAATTGTTGAACTCTTCAATCTTCGGATTCTTCCATTAATTTTCATAATATTCCTTCCTTTCTGATTGGTTATACACCTGTTATTCAGTTAAATGGTAATAGGCTTGATTTCATACTCAACTCTCTCTCTCTTGGAAGCAAATTCATTAATGATTTAATTTCTCTGGGTAGTGGTCTTTCACACATTACTTGATAAGGACTGGTCACACTAATCATAAAAAACTTGTTTTGACACTCATATTTCTATTTGCTTCTATAAATTCGCTTCCTCAATTAAGCTTCTGTCTGCTATCTTCCTTCTTTTTTCTTCCTTCATACTTCTGGAATCTAATATCACTCTTTTCAGCTATTTTATCATCCCTTAAATATTCAATTTCCCTAACATTTTTTACCTATCCTGTGCGGTGGTTCAGTTCGGGTGGCCACTTTGGGTCCATTACTCCGCTGTCCATCCTTACACCTTCTGAGACCACGGGAACATCATCCCTGCTCAGGAAAATGATTGCTGGAACATTTCTACAGTCAATTCATTATAATAAAAACTTATAAGTAGTCGATTAGCGACTAATACTAAACACTTTTGGGATTCTTCACGTTGTAGCTGTTTGCATTTAATTATATATGTCTTTTTCTTCTTGATTCCTTCTTCTTTTTCATTAACTAATAGCATATAACATTATTGATAGGCATTATTTTAAAATCCTTTTGACTTTACTTCTTGTGACATATTTTCTCCGTATCATTTCTTCTTATATCATTTTCAATTCCGAGAAATTCTAAATTATAGTTGTATTAATTATCACCCTCCTTCAGCTTCATTGTAGTCATTAAATTATTCATTATTCTTCTTATTTGAGCACACTACCATCCATTGTTTTTATTTATATATTTATTCTTCTGTTTGTTACCATCAAAATATTATTTTTTCTATCATTCCATTTTAAATCAGTTCTTTATAAATATTATTTAATAATCTGTCCTTACATTTTCTTGGTGGTTTGTCTTTTTATTTTATCAAATTGTTTCGAAATATTTAGTAAGTTGTCCTTACGTAGTTTTTGAATTTTGGGGTTTTAATATTTCAGTCCTTTTTCTCAATATTTTATTGAAATTTAGTTTAACTGTTTTCGGTATCATTCACAACACGGATTGATCCACTCTTATATTTTTCCCGTGGATTCTGTTGATTAAACTTGTCAATAAAATTCGCTATTGGATTGCCCCATTGTGGATCACTACCATACATTTCAATGTTATCGTATGTATATAGTCTCTCATCTTTATTACTGGGACCAGGATTAGTACCTTGGTTTTCCCAACGGTCAACTCGTTTGTCCACCTTTCTTTGTCGCTGTTCATCTTGTCTCCTCGAATCCCTCTCATCAGCCATTATATAATTTACTTGGGCTTGATTAGTTCCCTGATTGTCGCTTGGTGGATTTCCCGATGGTATGTCCCTATTTCTATCCCCACTTCTGGACCTCCGATTTTCATTATGATCATTCCATTGTTGTCTGTTGTCGTGGTTTCTCTCCTCTCGTCTATCATAATTTTGTTTCTGGTTAAAATATGAACGTTTTCCTTGGTAACGATTATTGTAATAATTATTGTTGGCACTGACATAATTTACCCTTGGTCGATTATCTCTGGGTGGTTCATTTTTCCGCTCTTCTGTATTCCCTGACCTCCATCTACTCCTCCTGTAATATGATTCTTGCTCATAGTTCTCTAATAGCGTTTCCATACCTCCAATGGTTTTTATTTGTCCGCTTAGTCGAGCACTGATAATCTTTTCCTCGAAGTGATATGCGATTTTGGTCACCAAACACTCTTCAGGGATCTTTGGGTCTAAATATTTTGCCACACACATCTTCCCCAAAAAATAAGCCGTAGGTGTCTGTCCTATACTGCGGTCATACCTACCATGACAGATATCGTCTCTAATAATGTTTTGCACTGACTCCGACCAGTACTTAAGCTTGAACATCATCTTAAAATTCCCATAATCACACACCTCGTTCCGGATTACAGTCCACCAATTATCGTTAATGTTTTTGAAACATTCATCTAATATTCCTTTAATCATGTTCCATCGGTTCTCCTTCGACCTATTTAAAATTTCATCTACTCTCCCTAAAAATTCGAGTGGGTTTCTTCGATAATCTCGAAAGTTTACACTTTCCCTACTATCTTGGATAGTATGTTGAGTGTGGCATGTAGATCTGGAACCCATTCTATTTACCTCCCCTTGTAGGTTTGTTTGTAGTTGTTGTAAATTGTCTAATTTTTCTACTTGGCTATGGAACTGATTCTTGACATTTTCTACGGTTTCGTTAAAATCTGTGACTTTACTGTTTAGGTTGCTTTTTAGACCATCTAACTGATCATTATTTTCCTGGCGTATGGCCATTATACGAACTTGATTATTTTGTTCCTCTCGGTCCATTCGGGCATCTATTCCTGTTTTAATTTGTTCCATCTTTTCTTCTATTTTATCCAATCTTTGATTGGTTTCTATTATTTTCTTTTCTGCGTCTTCCTTATATTCATCTACTCTTTGGCTAAGTGTATTACTGACCATTTCAATTTTACTCTCGAGATTTTCCCTTAACTCCTTATTGAAATTCTCCATTTTACCCTTAAATTGTTTTAAATTTTCTTTGTTTATTTTCTCAATTTGTTTTAAACTGTCCCTCAAGGTTTCATTTTGCTTCCTTGAGTTCTCCTCCTGTTTCCTAAAGTTTTCATCTATTTTGTCAAATTTTTCGCCCAAGGTTTCATTTTGTTTCCTTGAGTTTTCATCTATTTTATCAAATTTTTCCTCCTGTTTCCTAAAGTTTTCATCTATTTTATCAAATTTTTCGCTCAAGGTTTCATTTTGTTTCCTTGAGTTTTCATCTATTGTTTGTTTATTGCTTTCCTTAATGCTATCAATTTTCTCCATCATTAGCCTCATCATTTCTTGCCAATCTGGTTCTCTTCTGGCTTCCGCTTTGTCTGGTTGGTCCCCTTGGGCATCCTCTTCAACTCTTTCTTTTTCCGTGTTTGTGACTACTTCGGTTTCTTCTTTATCACCCGTTGGTTGTTCCATTTCACTGTCCGTGACTACTTCTATCTCTTGTTCCTGTCCACCTTCTTCCTTCTCATTTTCTTCTGCCCTCTTATTCGATCTGCCTCTGATATGCATTTCTTGTTTTCTCATAGTTGCCGAAGAAAATTAGGTTTTTTGTGATATTATCTTTCATATATCTCAAAATTTCTTTCCTAATTAAAACCCCACGTTGGGCGCCATCTTGTAACGTCTTGCGTGTATACTCTAAGAGTCAAACAAACGTCTTACCTATATACCTTCCTACTTATGCCCCACGTTGGTACGCCATCTTGTAACATCTCGCGTGTATATCTCTAAGAGTCTTAATAATACTTTACTTAAATCGATGTTTTATTTGCCCCACGTTGTTAGCGTCATCTTGTAACGTCTCGCGGGTATAATCGGATAGTATCGTTTGATCTTATCGTCACTCTTGCGATCGTCACAGAATTCGTTATAATTTATGTTCAATGTTAAAAATAAAGAAATCGAGTGTGTGTGATTATGCAGATATTTCCCTTAGATTTTATTTGAGTGAATTCAATGAAGTTGTTTAACTGTAGTTAGGAGAGAGAGTGCAAAAAGAATTATCCTCTTGGCTTACAATTAATTAATTTAAATTTCTCCGCTCACGAGACCAGCTGATTGTGACATTTACAAACACATTGGAGGTTAAATTAATACCAATGGTATGTAATATTTTCTGGTGGTCTGTTCTCTTCTCTGTCTTCAGACAATCTGTAAACAACTACCCTCTACTGAAAATAATACACATTTTTATTCAAATAACAAAGTATTCATTGTATTTATTTAGTAAATTTTTGTTTGATATTCTCCCAAAACAGAAAGGTATAATCGATTCTTACTAACAACACACCATTAGTTCGATCTTATTTTTTAAACATAGAATGTATAACAAATATTTTATATTTTTATTAAAAAAAAAAAATAAATAAAGAAATAATCTATTAATTTCCCAGGGTTATTTTTGAGTTCTTTGTACTATGAGACGGTCAGAAATGAATATTGTTAACTACCAAGCTTTACATTAATTAATTTATAATAATTTATAGTATGTAGTTCTGAGGTTATCCGCCAGAGTGCAGGTTATGTTTCTTCAGTAAAACCATGAATTTTATTTAATGGCGGCTAGCAATTCACAGGGATCAGTTATGCTGATTTTTTGGTTAACAAAAATAATAAAGTTTGTTTTCACCTCTTTTCCTGAAGTGTTTAAAGATATGGTGCTGTTTCTAGTGTTATGAAGTTATAGTTGAGATGTAATTTAGTTAAATTTACTTGGATACGATCTCACCAAATATCGACGTGCTGTAGACTAGGCCTGGATCTAGTAGTTGGATTTTTTCAAAGTTTCATCAAATTAAGGGCGTGAATGGTTATACTTGAAGGAGTTCTAATATAAGGTGGACATCACTCGTCAATTTTATTAAATTTCGCACTAATTATTCCAAAAGTATTCATTAATTTCTCAAATTTTAATAGGCATTACTTTTTTCAAAACGTTCACTTCCCAAACGTTTTGACAATTAACTCAAGCTTGTTAACTGGTTACTGTTAGTAACCAAGAATTTCTATGGTTTTTTATTGGTGAATCTATATACTTTTTAGTATATAGGCTATTATTAATTATTATAAATTTATTTCTTCTTTTTATAAAAATAATCCTTTTTATATTTTATTTATAATCGAATTTAATTGATCTACGGTTTTTCTTTATATTTTTCCTTAAGCTTGTACATTGGTCCTTTATATTTTAATTCCCTTCAATTGGATTTATTTATTATTTACTTAAAGTATCCTTACTCTAAACTATTTTCCTATGCCATCTTGCTCACATAGTATTATTTTATATTATTATTATTTTATATCTAACCCTGGGTTATCTTATATTTAAACACAATTATTATATTAAACACAAAAATTATACCTAGGTACAAGACCTTTGTGACCTACACAATACAAAATTACACAAAAATACAAAAAGATACAAAAATTGTCAGCAGCAATATAGTCCACTGCTACAATATTAATAGTTTTTTCATCTTCAGTACCAATCTGTGAGATGCTCTTTTTTAAAAGTTTACATTCTCACTAAATACACTATATTTCACTTTGTACACTATATTTCACTTTGTTATTGTTTACAGTGTTTTGTAGTACAAAGTATTTTATAGCTAGGTGCATAATACCCATTTCTGCCTTTTAGAGTGAGGTGATTGTGTTATCATTTTTGGGCATGGGTTATGTAACGTTACAATATATATTACCATGTGTATAGATATTCAATCAAAGTAATGATTGAAAGTTTAATCAAAGATACAATAAACTCAATATAAACAGTTGCGGGAGTGCGTTAGAATGGAGAAAGCAGCCAAGACGAGTCTGTGCAACAAACCACATGAACACGCAGCGGATGGGTAACTAGAAACACCGAATATTCATACTAAAACCAATTTAAAATAAATCGTGATTGTTCATTACAAAATGAACATTTAACATATAACCCTAAACAATAGAGATCTCTAAGGGAAAAGGGCTTTTATAAAAGAAAGAGGGGGGGAAAGATATAAAAAGAGTACTGGTTCGTTAAGTAGAATTGATTAAGAAATCAAGAAATAGTTAAGGAAAGTTTTTTATGTATACTTGTTTTTGTGTGACAATTATTATTAGAGAATAAGTGATTAGCATGAAAACACCTAATTTTTCTAGATAATCTGAGAACAAGTTGTAATAGCAAGAAAAGGTAGAGACAGAAAAAATACAAAAATCTGTTGTGTTATTAGTTCATAAAGTAAATTAGAGAAGTTGTGCTTAATAAAAGAGAAAGAATTTATTAGAATCGGAAAGACTATGTTTAGCGTAATTATTTCGCACTCAAACCCAGATAACCTTTCTGCAACTGATTTCGTCTATACGACTCGGGAGCCCAAAGGTAAGAAAAACGCAGTGTTATAAATTCAATAAATTTTATTAAATGATTGAAACTTTCAATTGTTTCAACGGATTATGATGTTGATCACAAGTTGGCTAAGTTTCACGCAATATGTGCCACAATTCGTCATGTGTTATTGAGGAAAACAAGGAAAGAGACTGATTAGCATTTTATAAGGTAATAATTGTGACAGTGTTATTGTGTGGTTCTGAGACTTGGGTCCTGGTGAAAAAAACATTTGAGTAGGATACAGGCATCAGAGATGTGATTCTATTAAAGGCTACAAATGAAGTGTTATACTCTACAATAAAAACACTCATAAAGAGTTGAACACTTTTAAAATCCAAGACCGTATTGCAGAAAACAAAGAGAGATGGACTGCCCATCTGAATAGGATGCCAGATGTGGACAACAAAGTATAGGAAGACCTAGGAAGCACAGGTGAAGTGGATGTACTCCTTTGGGACCAGAACAGGTGATTCACCTAGTCCCTGACAGAAGAAGAATAATAACAACAAACCATAAACAATTCAGAATTTATACTGATTAAAACAGGAGAAAAACGTAGCTATTAAATATCACAAATTGTAAAAACATAACTCTCCAACTGTTTGATTATTTCATTAAGATTTTGTTCAGACCAATGTGATGCATAGGTACACATATATAAACAGAATATATCTGTTGGTATAAACAGTTGTACTCTGAGAAACTGGCCATTCCTGTAGATGAGTTTATTTTCTGAAGTCACGGAAGATGAGAAAATTATATGAAGACATTAAAAGTTTCTAAATCATATGTTAAAATGCTAGAGAAAATATCAAGGAGGGAAATACATGAGCACATAATATGATTTTGCATGTGCATGTCCTTCTGCTGCCAAGAATCAGGGTCCATAAGCTGCTTTCAATACTCCCTTCTGTCATGGCTGAGGCGTTTCAAGTACATATGCATTAATTTAAAAAAATATTTGATTTTTTTATGCCACCAAAAATCACACCTTTTAAAGTAAGTACTCACACAGGTAGTTAGTACACTAGCAGCTGCCTTTTCAAAATGAAAACTGCGAACACTTCTCATACTGTCTGAGTATAATGTCAGTACATACAGTTCTCCGCCTTTTAAAGAAATTACAAGTCGGTCTGCTGAGATAAAACTGGCCTGTGCCCCTTCCAAGCTCATTTTTACATTCTCTTGTATTTCTACAAAAAATAATGGATAAATTATTTTTAATCACTTTGCTTGAATAAATATTTAAAAAATAGGTATATTAGAAAAAAAATTACACTACAACCACATTCACGGTTTCCAAAATAAATCATAACTGACTGACTTTTTGACAATTAAAAAAAAAAAAGCTTTAAAAATATACGTTTTCACAAGATAAGAAAAAATTAACTTGGCATAATCTCATTGACTCATGAAGATTTCTAAATACTTCATCATTATCATTTCAACAGTCTTACAAAAAGGGGTCGATGTTATTACAATTTACTTATTCTCTTATTTAAAACAACAGAGCTTAAGAACAAATTTGTTCTAATTTTCCAAAAGAATATGGTGTAAAACTTAAAAAAAAAAACCTTCAGTATCATAAATATTGCTCCAGAATTTGAGACTAAAGTGTTCTTCCACATACAATAGAAAACTCTTCTGCAAAAAGTCTTTCACTTTGCTCGATACTTGAATACGCAGAGAGGAAAAACAGTGATCACAAATTAAACATGAAGATGTAACTTTGTATATATGAATGTGCACAGAAACTACCTCTAGAGTACAATACATGAATAAACTAAAAACCAGACAACAAAATTATAAATTCATATATTTTCAAGAAGCTCCTACATTCAGTAAGTCATAAATCATCTCATATGTACTTACTTAGAGGGAAATTTGTGCTGACATCTGTGATTGAGTTCAAAGATATCCCATATGGTGGAACACTTTGATTCAGGTATATGAGGGAATTAACTGCAAAAATTAATGTTCCACCCAGTGGTTTGCGAACTGGTATACTCTGTGTACAGTCCATAGGTAAGTTGGAAACTGACCAGATAACAGGATGGACGTGCTGTTGTATATTTAGTGATATCGCCACCATACAGCATGTATCTCGTCGAACAGCAATACGCCTGTAACAGATAGCAAACTTCACAAAAAAAAACCTACAGACACGTTTACATTTTTGACTGTTTACTGTACTTTAATAAACAATAAAGGGTAGTTTCCAATTATCTGTCTCTGCACTATGCTTTCAGTCTGACTACTTGGTAGTATTAATACCATACGATGAAAGACAATGAAGAAGAATAAAAAGATTATACTACTTAACTGCATGCCAAAATGAAGTATTGTTTATACGTGTAAGGTTAAGAAAATTGTTTTTGTTTTTAGTTTATTTTATACAGAAAATAATGTTTAATTTTAAAAATTAAAATGTTTACTAATTAAGTATAATGTTTGTAATACAGTAATTTTAAAGCATGTAGAGCAAAATAGTTTTAAGAAATTATCAAGTGGACGTTTAACAATTAATATAACAATGCTCTTAAAGCAGTAAACATTAAGAAATGTGAAAACAGGGATTTAACAAGTTAACAACTAAACTGTGTTACAATCTAAACTATCGTAGATCACCTTCTACACGAGATAATTAAGTACTGTTATATATATACATACCAATGAAAAATTCAAAATGTATTGAATTAAAATATACATATGGTATAAACCAGATTCCAATAACACCAGAAATGTATGGGAACAGATAATGTGAAAGCCAACAAATTGGTTACAGACAAAAAAATAGTGGAAAATTTCATGTTTTACACAAAAAGTGAGTTTTACTATACAGTAGGAGTCCAGCACAGTAACCCACACGAGCCACTTACCTTACTTTGAGCTTAGTTTGCTTCAGTTTACATGTTAACCTAACAACACCATGTTTTCTTTAAAACCTCTCAGCAATGGGTGATTTCTTACAGGTAAATCCCCTATTCAGACTGCTTCCATCCTAATATTTTTCTTGCTTGATGTTTCGATCCCTAGAATTTGGTATTGCCCTCAGAAGCTGAGAGTGGCGGTCTTTCAACAGGGTTTTTCAACTGCCACTCACAGCTTCTGAGGGCAATACCAAATTTTAGGGATTGAAACATCAAGCAAGAAAAATATTAGGATGGAAGCAGTCTAAATAGGAGATTTACCCGTACCACCATGTTTGCCACCAGTAATGCAACCTAAAATATTGTTATAAACATTTCGCACAGTAAATAAATAACAATAAAACAATAGTAATAATTACACTGATTCAATGACTGCTTGGCACTTGGCAGAACATTTTATTAATATTCAACTTTAATAAATAACACTTGGTATAGTTCTACAGATAATTTCATATTCCTCTCAATTGTTTGACCAATTACAGTAGCTTCACAAGTTAGATTTGCTGCTGTACCTGATAACACAATTGTCAGGGAAATAAAAAGTATCTGTAGAATTATACCAAGCATTATTTATTAAATTTGAAGTTAATAATAATAATTACAAACAAAAATAAACTATTTAATTAGATAAAACAACTCAGTAACATATTCTGGATTATATTACTAAATATATAAGCAATATTCACTACATATTGATACAGACAATCACATAGATGAAATATCAAAAATTAGTGCATGTTAAGATAATAGGAAAGTAGTCAATGACGGTGAAAATAAAATAAAATTTCATCTTTCAAACATAAAGTTTACATTTGTGTAATACTTAAAATTATTGTGTGGAAAGCAACAAACTTCCGTAGACCTAATTTCCCGTTTACACACATGTACGTGCAGGGAAAAAACAATACTAGTTAAAAAATTTCAATGTCTAAAAACAGCATATTTCAATCCTGGAGAAATATACAGCACAAAACATGTTTACTACAACATATAAATTCATATAAACTACTACCCTTTTCATTTGTTCCACAATAGAACAGTTAGTAGAAATTGTATTAAAATATAATTTGGTAAGAATAAAAATCTGAATTGATGAAATATAAAAGTCGTGGTTTAGATAACAGGATCCAAATGTGGAAGCCCTATGTGACATCTTCGTACTTACATTTATTACTCAGAGTTGAGTGGTTAAATTCAATTGTCGGTTTTGCTAACATCTCCTACTATAAGTAAACCCCTGAATTATAGGCTGTATTCATCATAACATTAGAGCTTTCACTGCCAGAGTCAACCCACCAGTCCGGAAAATCATTTTTCTGAAATATAGGCTGTCTATTTCTCACATACTCAGTCCAGAAAAATACAGAGTAAAGTGTGATACACAATTATATATTGAACTTTCTGAAAATTTCCATACACTGACTTCAACATTAGCAATATTCACTCATTTAAACTGTTGTTTATTACAATCTCTTAATGTTTATACACTTCAGGGTAAACTGAGTTTGTTCAGTTTGTGTTACTACCTGCCAATTTAGATTTGCTGGTTACCAAAATGTAATGTTCATTCCACTCTGAGAATAAACAGTATTTGTTCTTACTTTAGCTTATTTGAATATTAATAAATACCTTTTTCTTTATCCGTGCTGCGACTATGTCTTTGATGTCTTACGACATGTTTCGGGAACACGTTCCCATCATCCGTAAAATTTTGTCTTCTAGTTCATAACGAACGTGTCAAGAATATAATAATTAAAACACATCAACACATAACACAATGAGTATGATAGAACTCAGTCCACGTAACAGTGCGCACTGCCGTACTATAACTGACCGCGTAATCAAACTATATATTCGGCTGGTGTACACAAGCGTTATCACTCTTCAATACAGTATCATATAAACAGTGAGATTTAAATGTTAACTGATCATTAAGCAGTAGGTTTGGTTGAAATATAAACGCTTTATATATTTCATATTCTTCCATGGCATCCATGTATCGGCTCTTACTGCATATATGTATGGGCGTAAAGTTATCTGTGAAACCACTATAACTGTGATTGCTGTTTACCAGATGTAAAGCAAAGTTGGATTTGATTGACTTGATTTGATTTATTAATTTCAATTTCACTGCGACTGGAGGCCAAATATAATGAATTATTTGAATAATATGAATAACAAATGAAGGTTAGTATGAGTTAATTACAAAAATGCTTTCCTGCAAAAAAAATGACAGGCACTAAAAATAACTTCAAATTTTATGTGGCTCATAAACTGTGATGCCTGTTACAGTTTTGTGATGCCTGTAAACTATTACAAGTCAACTTATTGCTTAATCAGTGTCTGCAACATTTTATGATTTTTGTTATGGCTGATGGTAAATAACAAGAGTGTGATTGATCTTTATAAGAAAAATGGCTGCCACATTATTTTTGTTCTTCAAGACGCTTTTAGCGAAGAAGCGTTAATAAAAATGAATTTATGAGTGACAATCATGTTTCGAGCAAAGTAAAAAGACACATGAAGACCACTCAAGATCTGGCTGACATTCAATTAAGTCCAACTTTTAACATCTTGCAGAAGGGTGTCATAAACTGTCTTGATGTTATTACTAATAATTTATATATTTCGTTCAGTCTTACTGTGTAGTAAAATTAAGCTACGTTCAATAGGAATCATCATGAGACAATTTATACATTGTTTACTGCCAAGAGGATTCAACTACAACAAAATCTTTTGAATGCATATCACGATCTAAAAGGAAACAGGTTGGAAATAACAAATGGCTTCTATCTCACAGTTTGTGCCTAACATAAACTGGTGTGCACTTACATTCTGATGATGAAACAAGCATCAAGCCAACAGAAAATGGCAAATTCACTGAACCTAAGAAGTCCTAATTGAACTGTTCAAGTGTGAATACTATGATGACTTTTATAAATTGGTAGAAACACACACACACACACACACACACACACTTTCCTCCTGGACAAACTGTGAAACAACAGTCTCATTTGGAGGTACTGAGTATATTGTGAGAATATGTGAAGAACACAAGCAAACATGTAGGGCAGTCCACACAAAACATGTACCATATGTCCACACAGCTTTAAGTGAACAGTAGTATAGACACAACAATACAACACACACATATATATACCGCATCCTCTCTACTTATATCAAGCTATGTTTTCTGTTCCTTCATATAAAACACCCTATGACAGGGAAATGTTTTGTTGATATCAGTGAAGAAACAGAAAACACTGGAAGCTTTATCCAACATTGAAAATGACGAGAATTCAGCCATGTAAAAGTGGTGGAAAACCTGAACTAAGTCACAATGGAAATACTTACTTTATAGCCGTAACTTTATATAAAACGTAATAAAATATTCTAAAATAATTTTAAGGCTATTTTTAGGTCCACTCTTAAGTGTTTTAAACGTACCCTGGGAAAGTTTTCACTGGTTCATACAATATTAGCAAAGTAGGCTCGTAGTAACCATGAAGGAATTGGACATCAATAATGTTATCCATCTTTTCTTCTAGATCCTTGAGTTGAATCATGTAAGACGCAAGCACTGATGCCTTCGTGCCTGGAGGAGCTGAAGTAACTGTAGTTGAACTCTCAGTCAGTACCAGATCTCCCTCATCAAGAGCAGTTTCACGGCGGAATGGTAAGACAACTAGCTGACGACCATAGACAAGCATTACTGCACATCTACCATCTGGATCGACTCGAATAATTGGAATGTGGAAATGTTGTGTCCATCCACCCTAAAAACATTTCAATACAATTAAGCAAACCATACAATTAGGCAACTATATTTCCTTTCAGTTTATTTAACACACACTCTCTCTCTCTCTCTCTCTCTCTCTCTCTCTCTCTCTCTCTCTCTCTCTCTCTCTCTCTCTCTCTGTGTGTGTGTGTGTGCGCGCGCGCGCGCGTGTGTGTGTGTGTGTGTGTGTAGTTATAACACACCAAAACAGTGCAAAAAATATAGAAGAGAATAAGCATATAAAAAATGCAGAAAAGGCAACACATGTTGACAACCATTATAGATAAAAGTGGAAATATATATTATCAGAGTATACGAAGGTAATAAAAAATCTGGGAAAGTTAGATACAAAGGACTGAACTTTTGTAAGTATTATATTCAATTACACCATACCACTGCAAAAGGTAAGTTTGATTTAGAGATACCACAGACTAGATATTTCCATTAAAATCAAGAAGTGTGAATATGCTGAAAGTTTTTGCAGCCACAATTTATAACTTCCTGTTCAGAAACTTTGTTTAAGGTGCATTCAAAACATTCTGTAACTTCACAAACACTGTGCCAACATGAGATAGCAACACTTGATAAGTGGTACCTACTGCCTAGTACTTCTTAATTAAACTTTGTTGCCCAACATTTTTGTACATGTTCGAGTAGTGTTTTGTGTTTTGTGAAAGTCAGGATGACTGGATGAATTAAAGTCAAGATACTATGTAAGTTAAAGTCAGGATAATAAAAACACGAAATTTCGCTTGAAACCCAGAAAAATATTTACGGAGACTCATGAAATGTTTAATGTTATCAGTATATGAGCCCTTCATATCGATATGGATGGTTTAAGCGATTAAAGGATTGCTGATAGTCAATATGATGACCCATGTTGAAGGATATAAGTTGCAGGAGTGGCAATATATATAAAAAGACTTGTTTAACACTCATTGTAAATAAAATTTTTAATGTAGAACTGAAGAACTGTTACTGTGTAGTGCAATCAAACAAGGGCATAATAAGACTTGAGAAAATAGAAAAATTCTTTCGTTTTGTATTAATATACTTCACTTGACAATAAGTGAAGCTAAACTAAATGAAATGGAATCATTTCTTTCCTGTGCATTAAGCAAAATAAAAAAACCTGAAAAAGTACGGTATAACTGACTTTCATTAAAACAATAGGCATTAATCAACATATGTATAAATTTGGAGACAAAAGTGACAGATGACAGGACAGCTGCAAGGCCTAAAACTCAACAATGCCGATAAAGATGATTGTGTGTGTGTGTGTGTGTGTGTGTGTGTGTGTGTGTGTGTGTGTGTGTGTGTGTGTGTGTGTGTGTGTGTGTGTGTGTGTGTGTGTGTGTGTGTGTGTGTGTGTGTGTGTGTGTGTGTGTGTGTGTGTGTGTGTGTGTGTGTGTGTGTGTGTGTGTGTGTGTGAGAGAGATTATGTTATGCATTTTTTAAGACTCACCCTCATTTCCTCTTCTTCAAAATAATGGAGGGAAAGTGTGCGTAAATCGTGTGTGTCCAAATCATATTCGACTACGCTCAGTTTGGCATCCTTAAAACTTAATAACAAAGCATCCCTCTGGGATCCGGTCAGAGTCACCGACTGCATAGACATAATATTGCCAAACAGGGTGTATGTAGCCAAACACTCCAGTTTCATTTTTGGCGGATTCTTGGCTGTATTAAAAAATAAAAATTAACTTTAACTTTTCAATTGCGGCTCACACATTAGTACAAAAGACAGATATTCCAACATATAGTTAACATGTTGTCACAACATGGTCATAAAACAATGTCATTAACAAACAAGTGAAATGTGTGCTTGCGTGTAGGTAATATCTGAAACAAAAATTATTTAAAGACACACAGGAAACAAATTTTGGGAAAGTTTCATGAAGTATTAATATAGTGGAAGTAAATATAAGAAAGAAAAGAACAAGAAAGCTCCTCAAGTTAAGAATACTAACTGTGATGGTCAGTTTCTATGGCTTGCAGATCCTGCTTCTTAATGTCTAGCAACTAATCAAGACCAATGACAGCTGTTACAAATCAAGAAGCATGATATTTATACAGCTGAAGATTGCTATTGTGATAAAACATTTGGTAGAGCTGACATGTGGGCTAAGGTTTTATTAGCCATGACGGTTAAAATGTTGTACTGAATACAATACAGATTCATGATAAATATGTTTGGTTGTATCTTTAGACCACTCTACTAGCTACCATTATAAACTTGTCACTAAGCCAGAAATAGTGTTTGCTGCACCTAGAAAAAAAATATATTCCTCTACCTCTCCTTCTTCTTCTCCCTTATAATGAGTAATCATCTCTGTCATCATGTCCTTATCTAGATTTGGTGTTCTGCTTCATCACCCTACTTTAGTGTCCTACATTGTACATAATGACACATTTTAGGTACACAGTTCATATCCACTCTGACCAGATGTTCTTCCAATTCACTATATATTGCTGCACTTTCTCTTCTCATGGCTCCACATTCCATTCCATACACTTGCATTTCTTTCTTTTATCCTCTTTCTTATATCCTATAATTCTTATGAGGAATTTCATCTCCATGTTCAGTCTCTGTATCTTTGCCTTTTTAGGTCTCCATGTTTCATTCCCATACAGTACTACCAGGATACCATATACTGTATACGGAGTTGTATCTCTAATCTATCTTTATTTCTAAACACCTTTAGTAATACGCTACATGTGGCTTGATATTTAATAATTAGGTTGACAAGATCCCTCTCACAATCATATGTGACATCACAGCCAAACTAAAAGTGAAAAATTTGCTCCACAGCTTTATCTCCTAGAGCTATTGTTTTTTGAACTATCACTGTCCCACAATCAGACATTGCCTTAGTCTTCGCTGATATCTTTCCACCTTACTCTGTTTCTACCTTATCTGAGTAGAATATCTGTTTGAAACAACATCTTAAGTTGGAGTAACTGCTATCACATCAACATATAACAGTATATTCAAGAAGAAGCATTCACTTATCATGGTCACTCGTGGAACCACACGCTGCCATTCTATTATCACTTGATTAATGTACCAATTAAAAAACATGAATGATACAAGACATCTCTACTCCACTTCCCCCAGTATTTTAAAGCTTGCTTCCAGTCAGTAGCTTTGTATTACCCTTTTCAAATGACAGAGCAAACCTATGTTTTCCAATATCAGCCATAATTTTTGCCCATATAATCAAAGGATTTTTTAAGGCCAATAAAACCCATATAGGTTTTTAGGTTATACAATGTTTCTTTTATGAATTTGCTAACTGCTATAATTTTTATTGTTCGAGTAAGCTTTTCATCATCACTGACATCTTCAGGTCTTAAACAACCTAGTGATGACGAAAAGCTTAGTCGAACAATAAAAATTATAGCAGTTAGCAAATTCATAAAAGAAATAGTAAGGATGGCTGCTAATTTAAACAATACGAAGAATATACAATGTTTGATCAAAAAGTTCATGCAATTTTACAATTTCCACCTCTACAAGTATCCAATTAAAAAACTGTTTTTATGTGATGCTGGTACACGTGTTACTGATAATTGTCTAAAAGTTTAGCCTTATTTGATGCATAGTTTAGATTTCACATCTAACTGAATAAGTCATCCTTATATGTATTCGGCAATTTTTTGTGATTCTACAATGCACATGGATTGAAGAACATGGATTAAATTTTGTTTAAACTGTGAGATAAACTGGTCTGTCTGGTAAACATGTTTAGAAGCCTTCTGGCAAGACTGCTGTGCATGAACAAATGGTTTATAAGCTTCAAAGACAGTTTACAAGCAGTAAATGAGTTGAAGATCGTGGTTGTCAGATGAAGATTATGTTTTTATTTTTAACAAAATTTCATCGCTAGCTGCAATGATAAATAAAGAGCAGTGATCGGACATTTTAGACCATTTGTATGAAGCTATTCATAGAAAATGGCCAGATTTATGGAAGAATAATTTATGAAAATTGCAGCCCGATAATGCACCTGGACACAGGTCATTGTTTGTTAAGACTTTTGCCAGGCTAGCCAGAAGAAAACTTCACAATGATGCACAGCAACTGCCATATTCACCAGATTTGTCCCAACACGATCTTTCCTCTTCCAAACAGTGATAATTTCTACAAAAGCTCAATGTTTTGCGATCGTTGAAGACGTAAAAGAAAAATCGCTAAGCGAGCTCAAGGCTGTACCAAAAAATGAATGCTTGAAATATTTTGAAGACTGCAAAGTGGCTGACTTAATCGTGTTACATTCGACTGAGGCTACTTTGGAGGGGGCAGTATAAGTGTCAATGAATGAAGGCATAATTTTTTAAATAAACAAGAACTGCATGAACATTTTGATCAAACCTCGTACTCCCATCTTTTTCTATGAGTTTGCTGAAGCCCAAAAACACTGTTAATGGTGAACATTCCTTCCATTACATTTTCATCAACTGTTTTTATCATTACATTTTCAGTAACTGTTTGGTCCATATGTTGAATTCCAGCCTGATGGGCGTTTTCCATATTTCCAACAAGCTTTAAACAACTAAAGTAACCACTGCTTAAGAAGAATGCCTCCATGTTTATACAGTTTACATTTAAGGCATCAGGCCCTTGTAGCTTTCTTGTTTGCATAGCTTTTTAAAGCCTTATCAACTCATCCATAGTTAATTAATTGATCCTTCCTTTACATTCTTCTGCATCCAATCCACCTTCTCTGTTGATTGTATCTGTACACAATTCCTAATAATCTTGTCCACAATGAACCATCTTGTATGAGCTAGTTCTACACCCATCCTAACCTGTCATATTTTCCTTTTTGTTCCCTGCCATTGTCAGATTGGGATGGTTCAAGATTACAATAGTCCCCACTAAGGCTGGCAGTTGGAAACTGCAAATACTAAGACGCGACCAGCATCAGAAAAATGGATGTAATACCACCTGATCCTTTCTCAGGAGGAGGAGGAACTGCTGTGCATGAACAAATGGTTTACAAGCTTCAAAGACAGTTTACAAGCAGTAAATGAGTTGAAGATCGTGGTTGTCAGATGAAGATTATGTTTTTATTTTTAACAAAATTTCATCGCTAGCCGCAATGATAAATAAAGAGCAGTGATCGGACATTTTAGACCATTTGTATGAAGCTATTCATAGAAAATGGCCAGATTTATGGAAGAATAATTTATGAAAATTGCAGCCCGATAATGCACCTGGACACAGGTCATTGTTTGTTAAGAATTTTGCCAGGCTAGCCAGAAGAAAACTTCACAATGATGACACAGCAACTGCCATATTCACCAGATTTGTCCCAACACGATCTTTCCTCTTCCAAACAGTGATAATTTCTACAAAAGCACAATTTTTTGCGATTGTTGAAGACGTAAAAGAAAAATTGCTAAGCGAGCTCAAGGCTGTACCAAAAAATGAATGCTTGAAATATTTTGAAGACTGCAAAGTGGCTGACTTAATCGTGTTACATTCGACTGAGGCTACTTTGAAGGGGGCAGTATAAGTGTCGATGAATGAAGGCATAATTTTTAAATAAACAAGAACTGCATGAACATTTTGATCAAACCTCGTACTCCCATCTTTTTCTATGAGTTTGCTGAAGCCCAAAAACACTGTTAATGGTGAACATTCCTTCCATTACATTTTCATCAACTGTTTTTATCATTACATTTTCAGTAACTGTTTGGGTCCATATGTTGAATTCCAGCCTGATGGGTGTTTTCCATATTTCCAACAAGCTTTAAACAACTAAAGTAACCACTGCTTAAGAAGAATGCCTCCATGTTTATACAGTTTACATTTAAGGCATCAGGCCCTTGTAGCTTTCTTGTTTGCATAGCTTTTTAAAGCCTTATCAACTCATCCATAGTTAATTAATTGATCCTTCCTTTACATTCTTCTGCATCCAATCCACCTTCTTTGTTGATTGTATCTGTACACAATTCCTAATAATCTTGTCCACAATGAACCATCTTGTATGAGCTAGTTCTACACCCATCTTAACCTGTCATATTTTCCTTTTTGTTCCTGCCATTGTCAGATTGGGATGGTTCAAGATTACAATAGTCCCCACTGAGGCTGGCAGTTGGAAACTGCAAATACTAAGACGCGACCAGCATCAGAAGAATGGATGTAATGCCACCTGGTCCTTTCTCAGAAGGAGGAGGAGCAGGGTAAAGATGAGTCTCTGGCACTCTAAAACTGGATCCACTTGGTATGCAAACCCTGTACAGAAAACTCTCTGGCCCTACAGGTTGAGGGTTCTGTGACTAGGCTATTAATCCGTCCACAGTCACATGCTCCATTCATAGTAATCCATCTACTAAAAAAGACTAACTAAAAACTTTGTCAGTGACCACTGAATGAATGTGATATAAAAGAAAGTAAATATCAAACCTGACCTTACTTTAAAACTATTACTGTGTTCAACAAAACTGTTCATAAATAAACTGTGGCTGTAAAAAATTTTATAGTTTTAGAGTTTTATTTTAAATTATAGTTTTATAAACACTTTATTGTCAGCCACTCATAAACTATTATAGTTTTTCAATCGTGTTTCATGTTAAAATAAAAATAAACTGAACCAGGTGCTTTTTAATACACTTAACCAAATTACTGAAAGTTGTGAAACAGAGTTTTTTAGTAATGTCATTACTCTCACCAAGCCAAGAACTGTGAAGGGTAATAATAGTGTAGGCAATGGACTAACATCAGCAACTGCTTCTAGAGATAACACACTTACCACCATATTTGAAGTCTAAAAATTTTAATATTTAAATAACCATGTTCTTAATCTACACAAATGGTAAGACTATAGCTGGAATCAGAATTCAGTCACTGCCTCTATTTCATAGAACAAGCAATAAAATGATAAAATATACTATGTAGGGACTAAGGGAACATACTATACTGTAGGGAACAAGTTAACGATTTGAACTACTTTGCTATACTTATGTATGTATGTGTGTGTGGGCATGTGCACGTGTGAGTGAAGAAATTCTGTTGTCCTTTGAACTATTGATACTCATCTTAAGTATGATTCAGGCACTGATCTTGCATTGTTTTTTATTGTAAGTTTTTCTTCTAATGGTAAAGAACACAAATTGATTTTTTTACTATCAGAAACTTTCATTTTTACCAAAAACTTGAGTGAAAACTGGTAAATGTGTCACTGTTTATAATGCAAAAATGCTGTTCGCATCCTTGTATTGGAGTTGGCATTTAATTCTTTGTAATCTTGGCTTAGGCTCCTAATGTTTACAGCATATTACTTACAAACTAAAATATAACTGTACAGCATATTAGCAGATACTGTTAAATGGATTAAAATCAGTGGTGGCTCGTGAAGGAGGGTTGTGGGGCCTCCCTGAAAGAAGCAACACATAAAAAACAAATTTTGAGATATATACTCATTTTCTCAAATTCTTTCCCTACAAAATGTGAAACGTATATGAATAACATTTTTCTAGCTACACAACTTCCATATTGATTGAGGAAATTACTAACACTTGAGGAATCGCTTCAATACTAGACAAAAGCACAATTACTAGTGAACATGCGCCTTGTCAACTGTGTGTGTGGGGTGGCCAGTCGCAGAGCCCAGCCACACAAGGTAGTTTCCACGACAACCTGACATCACTGCCATTTCACCAAAGTAGTCATATTGCACTGTATTTAACTCCATTTGTCGGAGTCTGTGCATACAGTCAACAGCATCTTTGTATAATAAATAATGAGACACTGTTTCTGATATAAAAACATATTGTTACGATGGTCTACTCGATCATCGTAGGTACAGTGGAAACAAAATCAAGACACCAATTAAGTCACTAATCACCAAATTTAATTTTCACAGTTAAACAGTTCGTAATTAACAACACAGTCTTTTACAATAAATCAAATAAAAATTGTTCACACGCAATAAAATGTCCACTAATATTAAAACACAATTGTAATACAATATACCGTCCGATTATAAAACACAACACTTAACTAATAACCACTTGCACGCGCACAGTAATATCTTGATAATCACTTGTAATTGCCCGACAATAAACTTGGACCGCACTGTATATATATCGCAACTAATACTGAAAAACTAAGGTCGCTGCCGCCTTGTATTTATACATCCGTGCACAGACCAGAAGATTCCAAACTGCGTCTTAGCGCCAGTGTGTACTATGTAATTAATTGCGGCCTTGACACAGTCCGCGCTGCTGGCGGCTTCGAGAAAAGTCTCGCGAATACGTCAAGAGTCATGTACACCACTGCATTACATTCTGGATCCCTCTGGAACGTTCGATAAACACGTAGATTGTTCTGTGATGTCGTAACAATATGTTTTTTAGTCCAGTCATTGATGGTTTTCCGCTCCGAATTCTTTGGAACTAAACCAATTGACGTGAAATTTTGACAGAAGGTAGAGAATGGCTCAAGGAACAAAAGTTATATAGTGCCTATGTGCGCTTTTACCCTGGGTGAGGATGAAAACATGATGCGCTTTTACCTTCTCGGGGGTGAAAATTAAAACATGATAAATAAATGCAGAAATCGGTAGAGGAATAAATTCTAAGCAAAAAATGTTCTATAAAGTTTCTTCGATAAATCAATACTTTTTTAGTTATTCGTGATTGAAAATGTCGATTTTTCATCGAAAAAATGCATAGTTTTGAATGTATTTATACGAATAACTCGAAAACCTTACGTTTTATCGAAAAAATTGTAATGAGCAAAAATGAAGCTTATAAAAAAACGAAGAGATTGTTTTTTTTTCTGTAGATGCAATACGAACTTAGTTATGGCTCGTTGAAGGTAACTTTTTTTCGGGGAAAAGTGAAGTCGAAGCATTTAACGTCAAATAACGGAAAAACGAACAATTTTTTGGGGAAAACTCATAGGACCTTTTTTAAAGAACTTGAAAAACGCTTCAAAATGAGCTTTGATAGAAGTCATTAGCATAAAAACTAACAAAGTTATGATAAAAATAAAGTTGCCTGCTGGCTTTGTCAGCGAAAAAACCAGCATTGAAACCAATGGCATTGCCACAGGGATTGAAATTGAATGTAATCCATTTGCAATCTACTTTATTTAAGTACTAATAATATGTTCCAGAAGTTTTAGCGGTTTAGGATCTCTAGTTTTGAAAAAAAGTTCGATTAAAATTAAAAAAAAAATTTGAGATTTCTTAAAAAATTTTCTTTTTTTCAAATTAACTGAAAAACTAAAGAAGATACGTAACAATGCTAGAGTGCAAAAATTTAGGTTTTTTTTACTGAAAATTTTGTTTTTTTTTTATCTCTGTAGGATGACAATTAACTGAGATATGACTGTTAGAAGTTTACATTTGAGTGCGAGGACGACCTTCGCCGAGCCCTTTGACCTCAAAAATCTTAAAAACTAAGGGTTCAAGAAAGTCCAACTTTACACGACTTGTAGCCCTGGGAATTCCCTGCAAAATGGTTTTTGGAGCGATTGGATATCTTAAAAATGAAGGAAGTTATCACTGAAAAACCAATTGCATTTTTTCAGCTAAGAACATTTCCCTTGTCCGTTCGGTGCTGCCACCTAGCGGGCTGAAATTTAATTGTTTTGTTGTTTATGTTAGTTGGAGTAGGCGAGTCTAGTTCCCGGCATATTGAATACTTATTGTCGTATTTAGAGCGAAAACAATATTTTGAAGTGTAAAAGTAAAATTTTTTGTGTTTGTTTGTGTGGAAATTGTGCTGTTGAGTTTGTGTTGTGCTACAATTCATTATTACTGGATTATTACCTTATTTATGGTTTAAAGCAAAAATTGCATTTTGTTTTAAGTTTAAAACATAACCTCTTCTGTAGAAACTTGTTTTTATTGAAAGTGGCACCGTCTTGTACCTATGAACACGAACACCTCTTGTACCTTGAAACATTTTTTGAGGTACATAATTTTACAGTTTCGTGTTTCTCGTGTTTTGTTGCTTTTAGACAATCATGAGACCCACCTTTCTGTCGCAGCATTAGAAAACGCTTCGGAGGCTGGTATCTAAAATATTTTGACAATATTTTTTTCTCTTAATGTACTTTTTTTATTAATAAACATCATTAAATGAGTAAAAAGTTATTTTATTACAAGATTATCTCCTCTAAACTTCTCAATTTCTGTGATTTCGCTGTGTTTCAAGGTACAAGAGGTGTGTTCCTAGGTACAAGAGCATAGTGTACCTTGGAACACACTTTCCTCAAACTAACTTTTGCTTATAACATGATTATGGAAGCATGCTTGGTAAAATTACTTAAGGATATTCTAAAAGTAATGTCAATGCATACATAAAGCAAAAAAAATTGTTAAATATAGCTTCAGTGAAAATTTATGGTGAATTTTAAAAAAAGTGTTCCTAGGTACAACAGTCTCCCCTACCTTTCCAAAATCGAAAGAATAAACACGTGGTGCTCTTCACTCTGAAAAATCATTGAATAGTAAAAAACAATCTTTGTTATATGAAGATTGTTTCAATAATATCAGTGAGTTTCAGTTACAATTCATTAAATTCAGTTTCCCAGTTAAGCACATTGTCGAGTTGTTTACGGAAATTAATTTCTTAAATAATTAAAATATTAATAACTTAATGATCGCTTATTTCATTCCCTTATATTCACAAGTTCATTACTTATAAACATTGTTTAAGTAGATATTTTCAGTTCTTTCTTTTGCTAATAATATCTTAAACTCAGATAAATTCATTATTTCAATAGATCAGTGATATAAGAGAAAATCACTCTTTATAATTTACAAAATATTATTTTCAGGATTCATCTTTAAATTCATATCTTGTTGCACTGGTAATGTCATGGGCAGCCAAAGTACAAGCAGCAGTGCCGATGATACTTATGTAAATTTGTGTAGAATTTGCACTTCAAATACCACTGAAAGAGTCGTAAATGTCGGTTTAAAAGGTAAAGAGACATTAAAAAAAATATCTAGTGAGAGACGTGGTAATTTGTTTACAACACTAAACCTCTCAGAATCATTGTTTGTTCACACTTCCTGCAGAAGTAATTATATAAATAAAATAAATGTCGCAGCTGCCAAGAGAAAGGCTCAGGTTGAAAACGCAGTAAAACTTAGTCCTGTAAAGAGAAAATTGAGAAAATCTAGTTCAAGTTCTGATGCAAGTAATCTGAGCAATACTTTCGATTGGGAAGGAAATTGTTTAATATGTGGACTTGAGGCAAATATAGAAAAAGAAAAAAAGAAGCGCTGTGACCGAAGAAAGATAATATGTCAAATTGAATCAACTGATTTTGTATCAAACATATTAAAAATTCTTACCCCATTAACAGACGATTACCATCGAGAAATATTTAAGTGTATTAGCAGTGTAATAGATCTTATAACATTGGCAGCAAAATATCATAAAGAATGCTATACAAAGTTGATAAATGATCATAACAAGAAATCAAAAGAACCAACTGTCAAGTATACAGATAAAATCGATAAAGCAATGGAAGAGATCTATAACTTCATGCTATCAAGTGATGAATGTCAATTTAGTATAACGCAACTCATGGAAGCTGTAAAAGTATCTGACATAATTCCTCATGAAGATACTATTAAGAATCGCCTAAAAAGTAGATTTTCAGATCAAATTGTTATTTCGAGCAGGCTGGGTGGTACGACGTACGTATGTTTTTCAAAAAATTTATATGACATACTTACAGATGCATGGTACAAACGTAGGGCAAAAACTGTTGAAGAAGAGGAAACTCGATTGATCGATTCTGCGTCCGAATTAATCCGTAGAAAAATTAGAAACACCATATGTCGAATGAATGAATATCCTGCCAGTGATCAGGTATTTACTGATGTTAATAAAAATATTCCACCCCATTTACTCCGATTTTTAAACAACATCATTTACAAAGATAAAGAGCAAACAGCCAGTAATGAAAACTGGTACTCAAAAAAAATTTCAGCTATCGCTCATGCAATTATGTCTGCTGCTCAGCCAAAAAGTTTCCTATCTCCACTTCAACTCGCCACAGGTGCTACATTTTATAGAAAATTTGGGTCGAGAAAAATTATTGAATTATGTTATCAACTTGGATTCTCTTGCAGTTATGCAGAAGTTTTATTGTATGAAATTTCTGCTGCTTGTCAAGCAAAGACAATTCTGCTAAATCCATTCATACAAATCGTTTCTGATAACAGTGACTTTAATATCTGTACAATAGACGGTCGAGGAACTTTCCATAATCTAGGTTCGATTGAGATTATTACTCCAGCTAATAGTTTACAGAAGAGAAGGCCGATAAAGCGCTTGCAGCATTCAGAAATTCCTAAAAAGTCAGAATTAGTTGAAAAAAATAAAATTGATTTGTTATTATACACAAAAAAAGCAGGGAGCGGTTTAAAAAAAATAACAGTAAAAAGCCTTGACAAAGATCCATCATTCAAAACAACATTGATTGATCAACTGAATATTTTATGGATGTTTTTTAAGTATGTAAGAGACGATAGTTTTCTGGGTTGGAATGGATTTATGTCTATGCTAACTGATTGTCAATATAATTATGAAGTATCGATAATAAATTTTTTGCCCTTCATAAATGGATCGCCAAGTGATTACAATACGTTATACACTGCTTTGAAATACACTACTGAAATCATTTTGAAAGAAGGCATGAAAACCTGCATCATTACATTCGATCAGCCATTATACATCAAGGCTCGAGATATTGTTGAATCAACAATTTTTGATGAAGTTCATATGGTTGTGCGTCTTGGTGGATTTCACCTATTAATGTCCTACATGGAGTGCATTGGAGAAATCATGGCAGGGAGTGGAATCGAGGATATTCTTTCCATTATCTATGCAGAAGGATCAATAGACAAAATGTTATCTGGACATTCTTACGCCCGTGCAGTGCGACCTCATATCATTCTACAGCAGACATTATCACAACTAATATTCGACGAATTGAAGAGAGAAAACGTCAAATTTCAACAATTGATTGAGAGTGGAGACACCATGTCTTACATGATGAATATTGAGGAGATTCCTTCAAATCCAGCGTTTCAAAAATTAAACTTTAATATTTGAATGTAAACTTGAGGCAACTGAAAAAAGAGGAAATACGTGGAAATTATGGGTATTATATTTTAGAATGGTTTCTTTACTGAAAAATTTTTTAGCTGCTGAGCGAATGGGAGACTAGGAATCACACCTTAACTGTATCGAACTCATGATACCATACTTTAATGCTGCTGGCCACTTAAATTATGCAAAATCTACTTGATTATATCTGCAGGATATGAAAAGTTTAAAAGAAACAATGGACCCAGTTGAATTTAAAAAGTTTACTGAAAATGGATTTTTTACTGCTCGAAGAACCAATGTTTTTTATGCTGGAATTTTTACGGATTAAACCATAGAACACACGTTGATGAGGGCTATGAGTGTCGAAGGTGGACCATTCAAACGAGGTGCTACGGAGAGTCTTGTATTCAAATGGATAAAAGGCATTCTATACAGTAAAGATATTATTGAAGGCTTAGAAAAATTTTGTGATTTAGAATTTAATAAGAGTCACCAACACGTAGATTCGAGAGACGCTAGAATTCAAAAAGATAAAAAAGATGTACTGGCTTTGCGTCAATTTTTAGCAGACCACAATCCATTCGATGATGTCGATAATTTGCTAAATATTGTCACAGGATTGATTGGAACGGAGGAAATAAATTGTTATAATGCCCTGGCTCTTGGCATTGAAACGATGAAGGAAATCGATGATGTAAGTTTCGATGACATCAAACAATCCAGAAAAAAAAAGGTTATTTCATTGCAAGGAGTCGATAGTAAAATAAAAATCGGTAATAAAAGCATCCCCATAGATCCACTGCTATTATTTCAACGAATTTGTGTAATGAAGAAAAGCAATGAAGAATTAGAATCATATTTAAAATTCGAATTAGCACCTTATCCACTACCGTTATTTGATGAAGTAGGGATGGGGAAATCAACAAAATCTTCATTGTATTCACTATTCCAAATGCTTGACGTTGATTTGAATAAAGATACTTCTCGTTACTTTATTGATGGAGGTATGTTGTTATATAGGGTTAAGTGGCCAACTGATTGCAATTATGAAAGCATTTTCAGAGAATACATCTCCTATCTCAAAAGAAATTTCGGCAACCATATAGTTGTTGTTTTTTATGCTTACAATGAAGAAAGTACTAAAGCTACAGAAAGGTACCGTCGATCACAGAAAGTTGCTTCCAAATAATATCAATTCACAAAAGAAATGCCAGTAATTGTAAGTCAGGACAAATTCTTATCAAACTGCAAAAATAAAAGCAGATTTATTACCTATCTTATGGAGGAATTACAAAAAACCTCTATCAAATGTTACCAAGGAAATGGGGAAGCTGACGAATTAATAGTTGAGTTAGCCACTCGGGATGAATCGGATTTTCAAAAAGTTACAGTAGCGGAAGATGTCGATATTTTAGTATTTTAGTTATTTTTACTGCCAGAGCTAAGGACGACGAAGAAATTTATTTCCTGAAATTAGGAAAACAAAAAGTCCCTTCAGTGATATACTCGTCTAAACGTTTTGCACTAGATTATCCAAACAGTGCAAAACTAATCCTTTTCTCGCATTGTTTTACTGGGTGTGATACAACTTCCGCGTTCTATAATAAAGGCAAAAAAATTTTATCGATCTCTTAGAAAAACGTCCCGATCTCAGAGATAAGGTGCAGATATTTTACAATCGCAATTCAGAGCTTGAAGAAATTTTAGGAGTCGGTAGATACTGCACAATATTATTATACGGAGCTGCTAAAGATATACAACTAAATAAATTAAGCCGAGTAGAAAACTTATCAGCGTATCTGGAGCAAATGTGTTATGAGTCCTTCATAAAGGCTACTACAAAAAACAATTCCGTAAAATTATCATCCCTTGTCCCAACAGTTGACGCTCTAAATGAGCATATTAAAAGGGTTTATTTTCAAACACAGACGTGGCTTGGAAATAAAAATATTGGTCCAACTGATTGGGGATGGATAAATAATGAAGTATCATTGCAACCAATTAAAATGCTCAATCAGCCCGCGCCGGAAGAACTCCTCAAAATGATATTTTGTAATTGCAAAACCGGATGAGGCGCAGCATGTAGCTGCCGCAAAGTTGGGCTGTTTTGTAACGCAACATGTGGTTTTAAAACTGTTAAAAATTCTTCTAACTACCCTCATGACTACTTCAGAAACTGAGCAGTGCTCTTCACCTAACATCATATTAATTTTAAGAATGTTAATCAAAGCCTGTTTAAGAAACACTAGGAATTAGGGCAGGTTAACTGCTTTGACTGTGTTGTTAACAAAGCAGTTGACAATTTGCGAGATTACAGACATTTTGGAGAAAACCAGAAGAGTAGATTTTTTTCTTTCAAAGAGTATCTTTGCCAAAAAACTAGTTACATCTTAATAAATTGTATATTTTTATTGTGTGTGTGTGTGTGTGTGTGTCACAATGGATAGACTTCAACTTTTAATGAAATTAGTTTCTATAAATTCATAACATAAATTATTTTACACTTTTTAAGTGTAGTCTGTGAGATAAATACAAAGCAGTTTCAGGTAAGCTGCAGTATACATTGCTCTATTTTTATAGAGCATCTTCCCTTCTGATTTAGTCACAAGCTGCCACTGATTGATGCAATTAGCATACTCATACATACCAATAATTAAATATCGGTATGGAGAACCATACATGACTTCCATGTTCTAAGATTTATATTTAAAATAATTTTTGAAATAAAATATTTCCATAGAAACTACTGCTTTCTTCAGCCTTAACCACAGTACCGTGGTCACTAACATATACCACCTCACGTTAGCGCATTTGATTTTCACTGAAGATGGCAGTCGATGAAACTGCCAAAACGTTGGTTTTGCAGAAAACATTGGACCACGGCCAAACAGCCCGGGAAGGAATTTTAACAAGAAACTACTTCTTTGTTGCCGATAACGTAGTACACATAACATATAAATAAAAATTATCCCCTCCCCCTTCAACCATCATTTTCATTTATAGAAAATTACCCCCACCCCCTTCAACTAACCTTTTCATTTATAACTAATATTTCATCTACGTTTCTACAGTGGATTATTATGACCTTTTTTTCAGTACACTTTATTTATCAAAATTAAGTACTTTACTCTTGTTAAAACATAAAATGTTGTAGGAAAACTACCCTTTCCCCTTAACTGATCTTCACCAAAATCAATCGACCTTGAGTCCTCTACAACTCAGGCACATACACAAAAAATTACTTGATATCAGGGAAGCAACAAAATTTGACAAAGTTGTGATGAAGACTGCTAACATAGAGAAAATAACTGATGATTTCTTCCTTAATATGTTTGTGTCTCCTGTTCAACACCCACCATTCTGATCCATGTCATAACGCTATATTCCACACAATCTAGTAAATAACTAGCCATCAGGGAGGTCAAAATATTTTCAAGGAGGGGCAAACAATTTTCCAAAGGAGAAAAATATTTATATATTTTTCATACGTATACACATGCACATTTTAGTTTATAATTCTCATATCATAATAGAAATAAGTACACAGATTGTATTAATTGCTTTAATACAACAACACTGCCCAGCGATCCACAGGAAGCAAATCGATGTCCATCTTTTCGGCTTGCACCGTTGTGTTGGTGTGGGTTTCGGCACTTTCCATTTAAAAAGCATGCAAACATAAGAAAATAAACATGAGTGAGGCCAGAAATAACGCGAATTTTGTATGTGTGTGTCCTGTCAGCCTTTTTATTGCGGTAATCACAATAATAAAACTTTGGAAAAGTAAACATTACATAATTGAGATATGCTTGCCTGCCAGGAACGATATATTATCACTCATACGTGATTTAAATTAAAATAAAAAATATAGAATTTTGTTAAAGTGAAATGAAATGTTTCCATAGAAACTACTTCTTTGTTGTCAATAACGTAGTACACATATAAAACTTATAAAAATTTACCTCCTCCATCATCAACTACCATTTTACTTTATACAAAAAATTACCCCCTCCCCCCTTCAACTATCCTTTTCATTTATAGATATTTCATCTACCTTTCTATAGTGGATTATTACGACCTTCTTTTCAGGATACTTTATTTATCAAAATTAAGCACTTTACTCTTGTTAAAACGTAAAATGTTGCAAGTAAACTACCCCTTTCCCTTAACCGATCTTCACCAAAAACAATACGCCTTGAGTCCTCTACAATTCAGGGCTGTATGCACAAAATTATTTGATTCTGTTTGAATTTGCGGCTGTTATCGTTTGCCATAGAAAAAATTCTACACACAGACACTCACGGACACACACACAGACAATTTTCGAAAAATGACTTTTTTCATGTTTTGATGGTAGTACAATCAGAATCTGCTGTTATCTCGAACACGATTTTTTTCACCATGACCATACTTCCATTTCCTTATGGAACATGGAAGTAAAATGACTTTTCTTCATGTTTTGAGGGTAGTACAATCAGAATCAGCCATTATATCGAACACGACTTTTTTCGCCATCACCATACTTCTATTTCCTTATGGAACAAGGAAGTAAAAAATAAATATGCTGGAAATAACTGCATACCTGAATATCTTATTTTCTTATTTGCATCTATGTCTGGTATTAAACGAAAGACCCTTATCACATTTGCACCTGCAACAACGAGTGATTTCTCTGATCGATTAAAAAAATTACACGTGATCGCATGTTCCACCCCTGTGGCCGGGTGTGTCTGCTTATAAAGTGAATACATTTTCCTTTATATGTGTTCAGCCTCCTTTTTAAATTCCTGTAAAAAAAAATAATTGTTATTAAATCTTAAGAACAAAGCATTCACTAATGAACATGTTTTGTTTAAGAAGTGTCGGTCGTCACTAAAAAAAATGTAATGTTATAAAAGTTATTTATAAATAAGGTGTACTTAAACATTCTTCAGAGATCCCACAAAATGTCAAACAATATTTACATACATCAATAATAATATACATAAAATAGTAACTGCAACAGTAACAACAAACAGAAATTAATAATAATGATAAAAACATTCAAAAATGTATCACAAAAAATACTTCCCCATATATCATAAAGCAAACTAATGATTCCCCACTAAATGAACAATATTTTAGACATTTGTGTAATTACCCGGTATTTCGGCCTATACAACAGTTTTACTATAATGATTTAAACATATTTATTTCTTTAATATTTTTAATTTGTTACAGACAGATGTCTTTTTATTACCACTGTCCTACAATTTTAATACCACTGTCCTACAATTTACAAACAAAATAGCAGGCTAACATAAATATTCAAAACAGTTTTCATATAGATGTTTATGGACATACAATGAATGAATGTCTGAAATTATATTCGTGTTACCAGTGATGCTGACAGAACAACGGACGAGCGAAACACACATTTTCCTATTTTTGGGAGTCAAAAATAATTGAAGTTGTTTTGCTTTACTCTTTAACTAATACGTTTCCACCATTCCTAACTCTGGTTTGATACATCGTGCGTTTAGTTTAGTTTTTTGCTTTATGATCTCTCATATACAATATTAAAGCTATTTTCATAAATCATAATTTCATTAATACAATATGACAAAAAATTACAGTACATAATCATATAACTCGTGTGGTTTATAGCGAATCTAACCTAAAAGCACTTGTTGGAACGAAACACATTTTATGTAAAATGTAAACTATTATCCTTCTTCTCCTTTGTATATATGATTACTCACTTTGTGTAATATAGCAAGTCCCACTTTATTTTATTGGCATTTTTTATTTGCATACAATAACTTTTGCCTTTATTGACACAAATTTATTTATACTAGTTCTGTATAGAGGTTAAGGAATAACAATGGATACAAACAGATTGCAAACAAGCGGCACTTGATACTCTCACAGAGTAAATGGGAATTCCAGAGTTATACTACACTTATGCAACAAAATTAAATGTATAAATCAGTTTTTTGTCAGTAAAAAGCGCCACTTTTTACATCAAAACAGTCACAACAATGCCGTTGCGGCTCTTGAATATAAACAGTGTTGCCATCTAAGAGTAAGGATATAATTTCCATCGCCATTTCTATGCTGCTGCTATTTTGTTACTTAAAAAAGTTATATTTTCTCATTTATAAAATACAAGTATAAATATTATTTTATAAATTAATCAGAAAATTACACGTAGTGAAATATTAGTAAACTTTCTGCTTGAACGCTACTACTGTACCAGTAGAATATTTTTAGTGGAAACGTTTTCCATATTTACGTGGCGTGTGTAGTTAATAAAAAGGCATTCTTTTACATATTACTATAATAGTCACCAATTCAAAACAGAATTATATTTATCATGTCTCTGTATGTTTCATCATATTATAATATTATCGTTACACAACTTGATACTTTTTCAAATAGAAATGACAGACTTATAATTCAGAACATTGTATTCTGCATGCGCCGTTGGTATTTTGTAAGAAGTTAAGCTAGCGGTTTTTTAAATTTTATTTTACTAAGTAACAGTAACCATAGCAACAAATCTACTTGTCAGAAGATTATGAAATGTTAACCAGGAGAGAAAATTTGTTAATCAGACCTTGGCAAGAAAGAAGATACATTCAGCACAGAAATAAGGTTACTTACATTTATATTTAATTAATATTAGTTTATTATCATCATAATAAACACTACTATGTTTAATATAAAACTTATACAGTATTCAGTGTTAAGCTATTGCACAACTTTAATATTTTGTGAATATTGTTATAAAATTTTAAAAACAAAATATGTTATTAGTTATTGGTATAACTTGTTTCCAGATGCACTTATGAATAACTTATTTAATTATACTATGAATTCTCACACATATGACGGTACTTGTGATAACAAGATTATAATGTACAGTATATAGTAATTACTAAGTATTGTCTATGTCTGTTGACTTTTCTGTAGTTGAATGTGAACTTAATACTGATAAAAATAACTAAAGTGGATATTATATTCCAAACATGCTTAAAAACTTTCACAAAGCATTCAATATGAGGTGATGTGGTTTTGTTAGGGAGTCATATTCTAACCAATGGACAGTCTTCCATTGACCTCAACATTCTATTCACTATTGCTGCTCCTCCTCCTCCTCATCCTGCTGCTACTACTCCTCCTCATCCTGCTGCTACTACTACTACTACTACTACTACTACCACCACCACCACCATTACTACTACCACTACTACTACTACTACTACTAATATTATTATTATTACGTCTACAGCTACTGAATTTATCATGAAACTCTCCATGTGGGTTCGAGGTATTTTTGTGTAGCAAAATGTATAATTAATGATCAGAATGAAAAAGCAACTGAATTTGCAGTTAACACAAAGAATGATATAAACAAATTTTGCCCATTTGAACCCTTACAGAGGAATGTACCCTAAATAGTTATTTACAAACTAGAAGAATTTAAAATTTTGTCATACATTATAATTTTTTTATACTAGTTATAAACTTAATAAAATAACTTAAAAGAAAATTTCAGTAAATGAAATGATGAGTCGAAGTTCTTTGTTGTTGAAATTAAAAACATCATAACTGTATTTATAAACACATAGATTTACGAGCACTGTAACTGGAAACCGATATTATGCCCCCTTCCAAAAATGGTTGCTAGTGCTGTTGTCAAAACATCCAGTTTGTAAAGCCAAAGCCAGCTGTTTTATCATTGATAAGAATGCTAATGATGATGGTGGTGGCTACAAAGCAATTACAGCATTTCATGAATAAGGGAACATTTAATGGTGATATGTCAATGGGAATCATTTAATTGAAGCTATCACAACAGTCAAAAGTTGGACATGAGATCCGTCAGCTGCACATAAATGACTGACTATTAGGTATGAAGAAGAAGATGAGTAAAGAGATCAGCTGGTGATGACATTGAAAGGCTTTGTTCAGCACAAAGGAACAGTTAGCAGTTCAGCAACGAGCCATGTCAAACTTGGAGTGATGAAGACTGCTACCACTAAAAATCTGCATGACAAAACAGATTAAACTCAAATGAAAATTGTACAGGTCAATTAACTGGTCAAACTTTCCTAGGTAATTAAAATATCGGTATGGAGAACCATACATGACTTCTATGTTCTAAGATGTATATTTAAAATCATTTTCGAAATGAAATATTTCCATAGAAACTATTTCCTTCTTCAATCTTAACCTCAGTACTGTGGTCACTAAGGTATACCACATCAAGTTTGCGCACTCGATTTTCACTGAAGATGGCAGTCGATGAAACTGCCAAAACGTTGGTTTTGCAGAAAACATTGGACCACGGCCAAACGGCCCGGGAAGGAATTTTAACAAGAAACTACTTCTTTGTTGCCGATAAAGTAGTACCCATGACATATAAATAAAAATTACCCCCACCCCCTTCAACCTTTTCATTTATAGATATTTCATCTATGTTTCTACAGTGGATTATTATGACCTTCTTTCAGTACACTTTATTTATCAAAATTAAGTACATTATTCTTGTTAAAACGTAAAATGTTGCAGGTAAACTACCCTTTCACCCTTAACTGATCTTCACCAAAATCAAAAACCTTTGAGTCCTCAACAACTCAGGCACATATGCAAAAAATTATTTGATTCTGTTTGAATTTACAGCAGTTATCGTTCATCATAAAAAAATTAGTCTTGTTAAAACATAAAATGTTGCAGGTAAACTACCCCTTTTTCTTAATCGATCTTCACCAAAATCAATAAGCTTTGAGAACTCTACAATTCAGGGATGTACGCAAAAAATTATTTGATTCTGTTTGAATGTGCGGCAGTTACCATTCATCATAGAAAATATCGGTATGGAGAACCATACATGACTTCTATGTTCTAAGATTTATATTTAAAATCATTTTCGAAATGAAATATTTCCATAAAAACTACTTCTTTCTACTTACTGCTTCAGCCTTAACCACAGTACTGTAGTCACTAACGTACCACCTCACGTTATCGCACTCGATTTTCACTGATGATGGAAGTCTATGGCACTGCCGAAACGTCTGGTTTCGCAGAAAACTTTGGTCTACGGCCAAACAGGATGGGAAGGAATTTTAACAACAAACTACTTCTTTGTTGCCGATAACGTAGTACATATATAAAAAATTATCCCCTCCCCCTTCAACTATAATTTTCATTTATAGAAAATTACCCCCACTCTGTTCAACTAGCCTCTTCATTTATAGATATTTCATCTACGTTTCTACAGTGTAATATTAATATCTTTATCAGGATACTTTATTTATCAAAATTAAGTACTTTACTCTTGTTACAACAAAAAATGTTTCAGGTAAACTACCCTTTCTCCCTAACTGATCTTCACCAAAATCAATAGCCTTGAGTACTCTACAACTCAGGCACATATGTAAAAAATTATTTGATTCTGTTTGAATTTACGGCATTTATCGTTCGCCATGAAAATATTTCTCTTGTTACAACATAAAATGTTGCAGGTAAACTACCCCTTTTCCTTAACCGATCTTCACAAAAATCAAAAAGCCTTGAGTTCTCTACAATATAGGGAAGTATGCAAAACATTAATTGATTATGTTTGAATTTAAGGCAGCTATCGTTCGTCATAGAAAAAATTACCATTGTTATCACATAAAATGTTGCAGGTAAACTACACTTTTCTCTTAACTGATCTTCAACAAAATCAATAGGTCTTGAGCACTCTACAATTAAGGGACGCATGCAAAACATTTTTTGATTATGTTTGAATTTACGGCAGTTATCGTTCGTCATGAAAATATTTCTCTTGATACAGCATAAAATGTTGCAGGTAAACTACCCCTTTCCCTTAACCGATCTTCACCAAAATGAACAGGCCTTGAGTCTTCTACAACTCAGGCACATTTGTAAAAAATTATTTGATTATGTTAGAATTTACGGCAGTTATCGTTCATCATAAAAAAATTAGTCTTGTTAAAACATAAAATTTTGCAGGTAAACTACCCCTTTTTCTTAATCGATCTTCACCAAAATCAATAAGCTTTGAGAACTCTACAATTCAGGGATGTACACAACAAATTATTTGATTCTGTTTGAATGTGCGGCAGTTACCGTTCATCATAGAAAATATCGGTATGGAGAACCATACATGACTTCTATGTTCTAAGATTTATATTTAAAATCATTTTCGAAATGAAATATTTCCATACAAACTACTTCTTTCTACTTACTGCTTCAGCCTTAACCACAGTACTGTAGTCACTAACGTACCACCTCACGTTATCGCACTCGATTTTCACTGATGATGGAAGTCTATGGCACTGCCGAAACGTCTGGTTTCGCAAAAAACTTTGGTCTACGGCCAAACAGGATGGGAAGGAATTTTAACAACAAACTACTTCTTTGTTGCCGATAACGTAGTACATATATAAAAAATTATCCCCTCCCCCTTCAACTATAATTTTCATTTATAGAAAATTACCCCCACTCTGTTCAACTAGCCTCTTCATTTATAGATATTTCATCTACGTTTCTACAGTGGAATATTAATATCTTTATCAGGATACTTTATTTATCAAAATTAAGTACTTTACTCTTGTTACAACAAAAAATGTTTCAGGTAAACTACCCTTTCTCCCTAACTGATCTTCACCAAAATCAATAGCCTTGAGTACTCTACAACTCAGGCACATATGTAAAAAATTGTTTGATTCTGTTTGAATTTACGGCATTTATCGTTCGCCATGAAAATATTTCTCTTGTTACAACATAAAATGTTGCAGGTAAACTACCCCTTTTCCTTAACCGATCTTCACAAAAATCAAAAAGCCTTGAGTTCTCTACAATATAGGGAAGTATGCAAAACATTAATTGATTATGTTTGAATTTAAGGCAGCTATCGTTCGTCATAGAAAAAATTACCATTGTTATCACATAAAATGTTGCAGGTAAACTACACTTTTCTCTTAACTGATCTTCAACAAAATCAATAGGTCTTGAGCACTCTACAATTAAGGGACGCATGCAAAACATTTTTTGATTATGTTTGAATTTACGGCAGTTATTGTTCGTCATGAAAATATTTCTCTTGATACAGCATAAAATGTTGCAGGTAAACTACCCCTTTCCCTTAACCGATCTTCATCAAAATGAACAGGCCTTGAGTCTTCTACAACTCAGGCACATTTGTAAAAAATTATTTGATTATGTTAGAATTTACGGCAGTTATCGTTTGTCATGAAAATATTTCTCTTGTTACAACATAAAATGTTGTAGGTAAACTACCCCTTTCCCGTAACCGATCTTCACCAAAATAAACAGACCTTGACTTCTCTGCAATATAGGAATGTATGCAAAAACTTATTTGATTACGTTTGAATGTACAGCAGTTATCGTTCGTCATCGAAAAAATTACCCTTGTTATCACATAAAATGTTTTGCAGGTAAACTACCCCTTACTCGTAACCGCTCTTTACCAAAATCAATATGCCTTCAGCTCTTTACAATTTATGATAGCATGCAAAAAATTATTTGATTCTGTTTGAATGTGCAGCAGTTATAGTTCGTCATAGACAAAATTACCCTTGTTATCACATAAAATGTTGCAGGTAAACTACCCCTTTCTCTTAACCGATCTTCACCAAAATCAATACACCTTCAGCTCTTTATAATTTATGATAGCATGCAAAAAATTATTTGATTCTGTTTGAATGTGCGGCAGTTATCGTTCGTCATAGACAAAATTACCCTTGTTAAAACATAAAACATTTCTCGTAAACTACCCCTTTCCCTTAACCGATCTTCACCAAAAACAAAAGGTCTTGAGAACTCAACAATTTAGGCCTGCATGCAAAAATTTATTGAATCTGTTTGAATTTGCGGCTGTTATTGTTTGCTAATGTAAACTGCTATGCTGTTCATAACATATCAAAAATATCGGTATGGGGAACTATACATGACTTCCATGTTCTAAGCTTTATATTTAAAATCATTTACGAAATGAATTGTTTCCATAGAAACTACTTCTTTCCACTTATTGCTTCAGCCATAACCACAGTACTGTGGTCACTAACGTATACCACCACACGTTATCGCACTCGATTTTCACTGATAATGATGGTCAACGGCACTGCCGAAACGTCTGGTTTTGCAGAAACATTGGACTACGGTCAAACCGCCAGGGAATGAATTTTAACAACAAACTACTACTTTGTTGCCGATAACGTAGAACACATAAAAATTATCCCCTCCCCCTTCAACTATAATTTTCATTTATAGACAATTACCCCCACCCCGTTCAACTAGCCTCTTCATTTATAGATATTTCATCTACGTTTCTACAGTGGATTATTAGATCTTCATATCAGGATACTTTATTTATCAAAATTAAGTACTTTACTCTTGTTACAACAAAATATGTTTTTGGTAAACTGTCCTTTCCCCGTAACCGATCTTCACCAAAATCAAAAAGCTTCTACAACTCAGGTACATATGTAAAAAATTATTTGATTCTGTTTGAATTTACGGCAGTTATCGTTCGTCATGGAAATATTTCTCGTGTTACAACATAAAATGTTGCAGGTAAACTACCCCTTTCTCTTAACCGATCTTCACCAAAATCAACAGACCTTGCGATCTCTACAATTTAGGGACGTATGCAAAAATTTATTTGATTATGTTTGAATTTACGGCAGTTATATTTCGTCATAGAAAAAATTAACTTTGTTTTCACATAAAACCTTGCAGGTAAACTACACCTTTCTCTTAACTGATCTTCACGAAATCAATAGGTCTTGAGTCATCTACAATTCAGGGATGCATGCAAAACATTATTTGATTCTGTTCAATGTGCGGCAGTTATCGTTCGTCATAGAAACAATAACTCCTGTTAAAACAGTAAAGGTGGCAAGTAAACTACCCCTTTCCCTTAACCGATCTTGATCAAAATCAACAGACCTTGAGTACTTACAACTTCAGGAATGTATGCTAAAAATTATTTGATTCCCTTTGAATATGCGGCAGTTATCATTCGTCATATAAATAAAATTACCCTTTTAAAACAAAACGTTGCCAGTAAACTACCCTTTTCTCGTAACCGATCTTCACAAAAATCTACAGGCCTTGAGTACTCTACAATTCAGGGATGCATGCAAAACATTATTTGATTCTGTTTGAATATGCGGCCGTTATCGTTCGTCATAGAAAAAATTACTCTTGTTAACAAATTTCCCTTAACCGATCTTCACCAAAAACAATAGATCTTGAGAACTCTACAATTCAAGGCTGTATGGGAAACATTATTTGATTCTGTTTGAAGTTGCGGCTGATATCGTTTGCCATAGAAAAATAGCGGTATGGAGAACCATACATGACTTCCATGTCCTAATATTTATATTTAAAATCGTTTTCTAAATGAAATATTTCCATAGAAACTACTTCTTTCTACTTACTGCTTCAGCCTTAACCACAGTACTGTGGTCACTAACGTTGTAGCGATACAATTAAGCCAAATCTCGTACCAGTAATAAAAAAGATAATTCTTAATATAAAAGTTACTTCATATGAAATAAAATGTGTAAAAAATGATTAAAATGTAAATACTTTGACATGACGTACAACGATATTACCCAACCCAAGTGATTGAGCCAAAAAACATAAACATAAAGAAGGGAACCACGTAACATACTTATTAAAATGTAAATATTTTGACATGATTAAGCCGACAACCCAAACATACTTAAGAAAATGTGATTAACAAAACAATGATGGACACAGAACTAAAGGAGAACCAAACCAAGATGAAGAATGAAGATGAAGATTATTGAAGAAGAAGAAGAGGAAGAATGAAGAGGAGACAGATAAAACCCAAGGGAAACTAACACACATATATAAAAGGGAGAGATTGTATGTTAAAGATAGAATACGGTCAATAAACCTTAAATAATTATATATTGATAAAACCAATGTTATTATTAGCATTAATTTAACATATGTATCCAATTTTTAAGACAATACAATTGTAAAACAATGTAGTATAGGAAGGGTACACTAACCCTGGCAGAAAGGTTAGATTCAACCCAAAACACCACTAGCCTAATATTGTTTATAGTAAAAATAATACTAAAACAAAAATAGTGAGAAATGGTAGGAGTAGGTATAGGGGTTACCCATTAAATAACACTAATTACAAAACAGTGAACCAAAGTGAAGTGTTTTAGTGAAGTGATAATGCCCTAAAAATAGTGAAAGTGAATGTGAAACATTCAAATTAGAATGCTAAGGAAATAGACACTCTTTAAAACATTGATAAATTACCAATGATTGGAGTGGAACTATAATTAGTTGTATACCTAGATGTAATTAAAAATAGTATTTAAAATTAATATAAGGGAAGCATGTGACATATCAGGGAGAAAGCCCAGTACCATAACTTGTGTTAACATGGCATGATAGGATAGAAGTAAAATTTGTTATTAAAGATTAAAATTATAAAGAATACAACACCCCATGTTGAAAGGGGAATTAACCTTCATATTATTAGAGAAAGTGACAATGTTTATCACCATAGTTTATAAGACAAGAAAGAAATCAATGTTAATACTAAGAATAATTTATGACTTATAAAGAATAATTGATTCAATGTTAAAGAAGGAATATGACTGAAAGGGGACTTACAGTCCATAAACCTAACTATTATATTTTAAATGAAAAGCAATGAAAATGTATGTTGAATAATAATTAAAACACAAACAAATAAACGAAGCCCATCAGGCTGAATTCAGAATGTAATTTAAAAGGGAAATACACTAGAAAACAATCATGGCTGTTTGTAACTAGGAAAACAGTTAACTGCCAAGAACATTTCAAATGAAAATTGTATCAATTTCATAAAAAATCTTACTAATCTAAGAACAGTGAATGAACAATGATTGTATATCAGTGATTTCTACACAGAAATATTATTGTAATAATTTAATTCAAGAAAGATATGTTATTTTTTAAATGTCAACTAATTAGACTATAGTTAAAGTGTAACAAAATATGACCTTATGAGGTATCATTGTAAACTTTGAAAGGAAAGAAAAATAATAGTGATGTCATTTATTATCCCAAAGGAATTATAAGGGAATAAAATAATTGGGAAAATACTTAATAAATTTGAATAAAAATTCAAATATCTCTAACAATGTAAGCAAAGAGTACTTAAACTAGCATCGAATTATTAGTTACTATGACAACGAGTCATTTGAGGCTTATTTTTCCGTTAAAAATAACAGACGCTGAAGAAACGAAGCGTGGGTACGCCACGCAAGAAATTGGACAAACTAAAACTTTAATCTAAACAATTACAACAAGTCGAATAGTGAACCGAAATGATCCAATGTGAAGAAACGTCGATCTGTACAGAATTAGTGATGACCAGGAATGAAATTAAACAAACTAATTAAAGAAAAAACCCAGACCAGTTTGAAGAAGATGCTGGAAGCCTACAACCAGCCCAAATTCGAAAAATACACGCCTACTCATGATGACCCTTCAACGTGAGACGAACTGATAAGTACCGAATAATTTATTACTCCTAAAAAACCCCAAATCACTTAAATTATTTTCAAATGATAAAATTTCTCACTATTTAAAAAATAGTATTTTCTTTCAAAGGTAAAGGCATAATTTACTTACTTATATTAAAAAACATTTATAAAGATAACCTTATTTGTGAACATAACTACTGTAACAGAAATACGACACTACAGAACAAATTGTACAAACACATTATAAATCCTAAGTACCTATAAGGTATAATAGTGTACTTTCTTTTCATGTAATCAACGTTTATGTCTATTTTCATGATCAAAAGAACCCCAGATTGTAAAAACATATTAATTTGTTAGAAGTAACTGAATGATAGTGTTTTCAATCAATTTTGCCAACCTGAGGTGTTTTGTGTTTCAAGCTCTAAGCCGGAGCATAATATTATAAATTTGTTTATTATTCAATTGTCATGTTTATTAATAATTAAATGTGTATTAAAAAGCGCAGTACAGAACAATACTATCTTGTTATTTCATAGGATTTTTTGTTGTAAATATATGTGTGTTAGCGAAGTTTAAGTCATAGCCAACTAGCGCTTGTCACGAGTGGCCGAGTCGACAACTTGTGTAGCAGCGGGAATAATTCGAACGCCACAGCTGTCCATGCTAATACCACATATTACTTTAAAAACTAAATGTTTTAATTGTTTTAACAAAACAATTTGGCGCCACCCGGGAATCGTAATCCCTATGAATTAACAGGTAGGTTGTACTGGTGACATTGACAACGCTACGGACTCCAGTAGTGACGTCGATTTATGTAACAACCAGTGTGAGGCAAACACACTACAATCACACTAATACACAAAATAAACAAGTGTGAGACATTTTAACAGGTACGACCTCGTTTACTCGTTACATATTGACGAACCCAACGAGGGGCTTTAAAGAAGCACCACACACACACCTGTTATTTTTACTCGTTACAACGTATACCACCTCACGTTATCGCACTCGATTTTCACTGATGATGGAAGTCGATGGCACTGCCGAAACGTCTGGTTTTGCAAAAATCTTTGTTTTACGGCCAAACAGGACGGGAATGAATTTTAACAACAAACTACTTCATTGTTGCTGATAATGTAGTACATATATAAATAAAATTTAGCTGGTAAACTACCCCTTCCCCTTAACCGATCTTCACCAAAATCAACAGGCCTTGAGTTCGAGTTCTCTACAATTCAGGAATGTATGCAAAAAATTATTTGATTCTCTTTGAATTTACGGCAGTTATCTTTCGTCATAAAAAAATTACCCTTGTTAAAACATAAAATCTGGCTGGTAAACTACCCCTTTCCCTTAACCGATCTTCAACAAAATCAACAGACCTTGAGTACTCTATAATTCAAAAAGGTATGCAAAAAAGTAGTTGATTCTGTTTGAATTTATGGCAGTTATCATTCATCATAGAAAAAATTACCCTTGTTAAAACATAAAATGTTGCTGGTAAACTACCCCTTTCCCTTAACTGATCTTCACCAACACCAATAGGTCTTGAGAACTCTACAATACAGGGCTGTATGCAAAACATTATTTGATTCTGTTTGAATTTTCGGCTGTTATCGTTTGCCATAGAAACAAATTACCCTTGATAAAAAAATGTTGCTGGTAAACTACCCCTTTCCCTTAACCGATTCTCACCAAGGTCTTGAGTACTCTACAATTCAGGGCTGTATGCAAAACATTATTTGATTCTGTTTGAATTTGCGGCTCTTATCGATTGCCATAAAAAATACCCTTGTTAAAATATAAAATGTTGCAGGTAAACTACCCCTTACCCTTAACCGATCTTCAACAAAATCAACAGACCTTGAGTTCTGTATAATTCAAAAAGGTATGCAAATGAGTAGTTGATTCTGTTTGAATTTACGACAGTTATCGTTCGTCATAGAAAAAATTACCCCTGTTAAAACATAAAATGTTGCAGGTAAACTACCATATTCCCGTAACCGATCTTTACCAAAACCAACAGGTCTTGAGAACTCTACAATTCAGCATTGTATGCAAAACATTATTTGATTCTGTTTGAATTTGCGGCTCTTATCGTTTGCCATAAAAATTACCCTTGTTAAAACATAAAACGTTGCCGGTAAACTACCCCTTACCCGTAACCGATCTTCACCAAAAACAACAGGACTTGAGAACTCTACAATTCAGGACTGAATGCGAAACATTATTTGATTCTGTTTGAATTTGCGGCTGTTATCGTTTGCCATAGAAAAATATCGGTATGGAGAACCATACATGACTTCCATATTCTAAGATTTATATTTAAAATCATTTTCAGCCAAACAGCCAGGGAAGGAATTTTAACAAAAAAATACTTCTTTGTTGCCAATAACGTAGTACACATATAAAAAAAAATTATCCCCTCCCCCTTCAACTATAATTTTGATTTATAGAAAATTACCCCCAGCCCGTTCAACTAGCCTCTTCATTTATAGATATTTCATCTACGTTTCTACAGTGGATTATTAAGATCTTATCAGGATACTTTATCAAAATTAAGTACTTTACTCATGTTACAACAAAAAATGTTTCAGGTAAACTGCCCTTTCCCCGTAACCGATCTTCACCAAAATCAACAGACATTGAGTTCTCTATAGCTCAGGCACATATGTAAAAAATTATTTGATTCTGTTTGAATTTACGGCAGTTATGGTTCGCCATATAAAAAATTACCCATGTTAAAACATAAAACATGAGATTTATAAAACATATCTAAGATTTATATTTAAAATCATTTTTGAAATAAAATATTTTCATAGAACCTACTAACGCTGGGGAAATCTGAGGAGCCAATCAGAGTTGGGCCTACCTGTCCCTCTGCTGAATTTGGTGGAAAGCCCTGTCACTGTCGTCAAAGTATCAGCCTTGACAGGGTCCTCTTTTTCTGCAAAATGGGAGAGGCTTGAGATGGAGTGAGTGACATGGTCCCCACCTCAATGAAGAACCCATTGTTTTATAAAAATATATTTAAATTTTGAAAACTGAAAATTCTTTTCTTGTTGTAAATATTTATATTTTATAATCAAAATGACTTTATTTTTGTTACCTGGTAACAAAATTATTTTATTTTCAACAATTACCATTGTTTCAAAAAGTTTAAATAAATTTTCAAGTACTTTACTCTTGTTAAAACGTAAAAGGTTGCAGGTAAACTACCCCTTCCCCTTAACCGATCTTCACCAAAATCTAAAGGCCTTGAGTCCTCTACAATTCACTGATGTATGCAAAAAATTATTTGATTCTGTTTGAATTTGCGGCTGTTATCGTTTGCCATAGAAAATACGCTTGATAAAAAACGTTGCAGGTAAACTACCCCTTCCCCTCAACCGATCTTCACCAAAAACAATAGATCTTGAGTACTCTACAAATCAGGGCTGTATGCAGAAAATTATTTGATTCTGTTTGAATTTGCGGCTGTTATCGTTTGCCATAGAAAATACCCTTGTTAAAAAAACGTTGTAGGTAAACTACCCCTTTCCCTTAACCGATCTTCACCAAAAACAATAGGTCTTGAGAACTCTACAATTTAGGGCTGTATGCAAATAATCTTTTGATTCTGTTTGAATTTGCGGCTGTTATCGTTTGCCATAGGAAATACCCTTGTTAAAACATAAAACGTTACAGGTAAACTACCCCTTTCCCTTAACCGATCTTCACCAAAAACAATAGGTCTTGAGAACTCTACAATTCAGGGCTGTATGCGAAACATTATTTGATTCTGTTTGAATTTGCGGCTGTTATCGTTTGCCAAAAAAAAATTTCCCTTGATAAAAAAAAACCGTTGCAGGTAAACTACCCCTTTCCCTCAACCGATCTTCACCAAAAACAATAGGTCGTGAGTACTCTACAAATCAGGGCTGTATGCAAAAAATTATTTGATTCTGTTTGAATTTGCGGCAGTTATCGTTTGCCATAGAAAAAAAATCTACACGCAGACACATAGACAGACAGACAGACACACAGACACACACACAGACACTTTTCGGAAAACGACTTTTTTCATGTTTTGAGTGTAGTAGAATCAGAATCTACAATAATCTCGAACACGATTATTTTTGCCATCACCATACTTCCATTCCTTAAGGAATATGGAAGTAAAAATTACCCTTGATAAAAAAAAAGTTACCGGTAAACTACCCTTTTCTCTTAACCGATCTTCACCAAAATCAACAGATCTTGAGTACTCTATAATTCAAGGAGGTGTACGAAAAAGTATTTGATTCTGTTTGAATTTACGGCAGTTATCGTTCGTCCAAAAAAAAAAAAAATATTACCCTTATTAAAACATAAAATGTGGCTGGTAAACTACCCCTTTCCCTTAACCGATTTTCACCAAAAACAATAGGTCTTGAGAACTCTATAATTCAGGGCTGTATGCGAAACATTATTTGATTCTGTTTGAATTTCCGGCTGTAATCGTTTGCCATATAAAATAATTACCCTTGTTAAAACATACAATGTGGCAGGTAATCTACCCCTTACCCTTAACCGATCTTCACCAAAAACAATAGGTCTTGAGAACCCTACAATTCAGGGCTGTATGCAAAACATTATTTGATTCTGTTTGAAGTTGCGGCTGTTATCGTTTGCCATAGAAAAAAATTACCCTTGTTAAAACATAAAACGTTGCTGGTAAACTACCCCTTTCCCTTAACCGATCTTCACCAAAAACAATGGGCCTTGAGGACTCTACAATTCAGGGCTGTATGCGAAAAATTATTTGATTCTGTTTGAATTTGCAGCTGTTATCGTTTGCCATAGAAAAAAATTTACAGAAAGACAAACACACACAGACACTTTTCGAAAAATGACTGTTTTTCATGTTTTGAGGGTAGTACAATCAGAATCTGATATAATCTCGACCACTATTTTTTTTGCCATCACCATACTTCCATTTCCTTATCGAACATGGAAGTAAAATACCCTTGGTAAAAAAAAAATGTTGCAGGTAAACTACCCCTTTCCCTTAACCGATCTTCACCAAAAACAATATGTCTTGAGTACTCTACAATTCAGGGCTGTATGCAAAACATTATTTAATTCTGTTTGTATTTGCGGCTGTTATCGTTTGCCATAGAAAAAAATATTTAGACACACAGACAGACACACATACATACACACTTTTCGAAAAATAACTTTTTTTCATGTTTTGAGGGTAGTACAATCAGAATCTGCAATTATCTGGAACACGATTTTTTTTACCATCATCATACTTCCATTTCCTTATGGAACATGGAAGTAAAAGGACAGAAATGATACATATTTATGACATAAATGAAGTCATGTACCAGAAGGTCTGTTATATCTATGTTATTTAGAAAATGTTTGGACATTTTTGGAGAGCATGATCTAACAGAGTATGATAACCAATTGTTATCGTAGCAACATGATGTCAGCTGCACGCAGTGCTGCTACAGTTGTGAGTGACTGTACAACAATAAAGATGATAACACTGATCTGGAGGAATTTCAGCCATTCTCCAGGATAGCCTATATTATAAAAAAAATTAGTGTTATGTCTATGTATTGACTTTCTAAAAATGATGATTTAGGCCTGTATTACACTAGGCAATTGACTGCAGAAAAAGCTCTGGTGCATCAGTTTAAATGAGACCTATTACACTTACTGTAATAGGTTGCATGATCTGCAATCAATTGCAAGGCAGGTGTAAGCCATGAACACTGTGCAAGTGCAAGTTACATGCACTGAATGTGGTACATTGATTCAAATGCCATGTATTACACTGTGCAACCAACTGCATCTAACTCGCCTGCACCCGCATACTGGGAATGGCTCAGGAGGCCTGTCTCGTCAACATAACTTCAGTAAGACTATGTGCTTGTGTTGTTTGGTGGTTTGTGCTGTTTTGTGTTTGTCATCATGGAGGAAGAAATGCAAACAGCTAAGAATAGTACAAAGAAGGATGATTTGACAAAAAAATTAACAAACTGTTCTGAAAATAAAATAACCACAGAATACTTGTTCCCAATTTAGAATCTATACCCAAGGCTGCCACTACCATATGTGCAAAATGTGCACCGCAACTGGTGGCCGTTGGCTGCCCAATTCATCAGCAGATATTGCAAAATAAATTAAAACAATTAACACTGGCTAGGTCTAGGTATATGACGTTAATGTTTATTGAGTTATTCTTTATATTTGTTTTGTTAGCATTGCCACAGTGTGCTGGCATCAGCCTTTGTTTTAACTCCTAAGAAAGTGTATAGGTATTGTTGTGCAACACTTATATCTGAGTTATAGCTGTGGTCTCTTTGTGGTTTTGTAGACAGACTTGTGCATGTCGATGCTAGCAAACTATAAAGTACCTACCCGTTAAGATAAGAAATTATTTATGTTTATTTTGATGAACGGGTGCCTTTAGGACTGTCAACTTGTATTAAAAACAACTAGTTTGTAAGCAGTAACAAAAATTTGTTAGTTATGCTTAAGAGGTTTCCAAGTACGATATTGTTTTTGGTCACCGTCTGGCGGTGTAATTCTGAGATGTGTTGTATTTTTATATGGTTTATATTTGTAATATCATTAAAATGTCTGGCAGAAAAATGAAATGGTTGTCAAGCTTTCAGTATAAACAAAAAAATAAAGGTGAAAATTGAACAACAACAGAAGTTAAGTTAGAAAAATTTTTAGCTGATACTAGTGAAAATGAAAATAAGCGTCCAAAAACTGATTAGAATGAAGGTGTAAATGTTGGTGCTTCAACTTCAAAACAATTTGAATTTGAAGAAAAAGAAAAGGCTGAGAAATGTGGCAGTCCTCCAACTGTTTACAGCCTTCCATGAATCAAGAAAGATTATCAGCCCTAGCTACTCTATCCATAGAACATGAAATGTGTAAGGCAATCAATTTGAGCAATGTTATTAAAAAATTTTCTGAAACCAAAGCCCAAAAAGCACTCTTGTAATAAACTATATTGTTATAAAAACTCTGAAAAGATGACTGCGCAAATAAACTATTATATTTTTCATTATTATATATTCCACTTATATCATGTAAGTACTCAGCTAAATAAGTTTTCGAAAAATATATTTATTTTTTGTCAGTTTTACTATTTGTGCCTGTATCAATTTTTAATTAAAATAATATTAAATAGTGTGGCAAAGTAGAGATATGAAAAATATATTAAGGAGGGTGGCTCAAGGAGGGCACAAGCGCCCTAGCGGTGGCTCTGTTATACCAGGCAAATCTTGTCTTATGTAACTAAGAAGTTCATCAAAGATGAGTTGGACATACGGAAGTAATTAAGAAACTTGTTTCTGTTCACCAGAAGTTCATAAAATAAAGTGTAGTACAGTCCTTTATACTTTCTTGTGGTTACCATGCGATAAACATAGAATTTTTGTATTGTTCTCCTTCGTCTCTGTTTATTAATTAACAAGGAGCAGCACTGCATTGTTTGACAACATGACTGTAGTTACTGTAATATTACACTATTAACTGAAGTACTGTACTGACAACATGCTTATTTTCCAACTGATTGCAGAGCTGTTGCAGCCTGCAACTAGTTTCACCACATAGCCTTATAATCGATTGCATGCAATCAGTTGTGTAGTGTAATAGAGGCCTTAATTACCATTTGTTATCAACAGTCTGTGTTTAACATTGACTGTGTAAGGATGAGCAAATTCCTGTTTCTCACCTGATCAGCTTATCACGGAACTTTCCAATGTGACCCCAAGATATTTTTGTGCAGTCCTCAATAAGAAGAATGCCCCAAATTAGCAGAAAATCATGGCATTTCAATCTGCTTGTGTTTAAACTGAAATTCAAATAAGTGTTCACATATAAATTTTTAAATGTAATAACTGGTAGACTTTCTCATTAATCTTTTTTCTCACTAATCAATATTAAGATCAAGTGTATTCCCTTTTTTGTTTTGAGAGAATACATATTTTGCAATATAATACAAAATACACTAACAGAAAACTCTTGGATTTCGTTCAAATTAAATTGCTCAGGTTGCAACAAATTCTACATAGGCCAGACAGGACGTAGCTTCAAACAAAGATACATTGAACACACAAAGGCATTACACTCCACTACAGAATCCACCTTTGCAAACCACCTCATTGAAGCAAACCACACATACAAAAACATCGACAATAATATGGACATTCTATAGGTTGTCACCGGACAAAAGGCTTGCCGCATGACAAATGTCGCTAATCGTACACTCTAGTCTTTTTGGTGGCCCTAAAAAGGACCTTTGGCGGAAAGGCTGATGTGGGTCGTGCCGCGCTGAGATGTTCAGCGGCTGCGCCCGTTGTTCGTGGCATACTGCAGTCCTCCTCTTCTTTCGGCACCGGTTGTAGAGTTGGCTGCCGGCCCAACGAAATCCATCACTGGCGCGGAACTGGAGGGCGAAGACACAAGAACGCCGGTTCTATTCTTCGCCCGTTCCTTCTGGCTGACTCTGCGTCGATGTCATCTGAGAGAGGAGTTCTGCCGGCCCGGGTTTTTTGCACTAACCGGGATCGCTGATTGGCTCGCTCCGAACACATAGTTGGTCACGTCTCGGCGGCTGCTGATCCCGGATTGGCTCGCCTCGTATTCTTCAGGTGTCACACGCCGTGTCGCTGGTACCGGAGAGCAGACGTAATGAATCACTGTTGCCACAACGTATACACAAAAGGCCGAAAACTAGACACTCTAGAACAATTGGAAATATATAAACACACAAAAACATATAAAAACGACATCCTAAACAAACAGACACAATTCAAATCACACGCATTATTCGAAATATCACACCCCACACACACAATATCAATCTTTGAAAAGTCGATACTGTCGCCAACAACAAGACGGACAGTGCTCCCAGCGGCAGCCTCTGAAGAAGCTTTTTAAAAGCAAAAACTGGTTCAGGCTGTAAGGTAAAACTTTTACGTTTTTACCCATAAAAAACTTTGTGTTCGGAGTTGGTAGTGAAATAGTTATATTTAGTTACAGAAAATGTAGCCAATTAGAATCCTATTTGGAATAAATCTTTATATGTTTTAATTTTGTAAAGCTAGGCTGAGTAAGTCTTTTGGATTTTATTTCAAGTTGTCTGTAATCCTAGAAAATACTAATTTTAATTTTTTGACTTTTTACATAGAAGACCAATTAATAGTTATATTTTGTAATATTAAGTTTAAACATGATACAAGAATTCTGTACTGAATCAAAATATCTTCCTATTTTTTGTGAACAAAATGAATTTGTTTCTTATTACAGCTTGGATACTTTTAACCCATGTACATTTATGAAAAATTTGAAGTATTAAAATAGTTAGATTTACAGGTCCATCTTTAATAACACTTGCACACATAAATATACACATGGATCCATAAGTGTGCATGTTCTCTATGATACCCTTATCATAATACAACAAAAAAAGCATATGTAAATTGGAAAATAATGTGTTGTCCCTGGAATGTAGAAGACCCACTTGACCACGAAGTTGGAAGTCCAGATTTATCGTATTGTACACTTGATTGCGTACATACCACAATTGTATTCTCCAATGATGTACAGTCAATCTGTGGAGTGTTAACAATTGAGGAGCTTTTTTTTATAACTGAACATATCCAGAAAATTTTAATTTTGGGTTTCATGCAATAACTGATAGAACTCTTACGTTTCCATAAGCTGGTATATCTTTTTTAAACAAAATTTAATAAATAGAGTAGCAGTAATGCTTTAAAATATCAGTTTTGTGTCAAAACCATACATGTCCCTTCCGTTGTATTTTTACATTTATTTGTCATCAAAAATGAACATCTCCACTGCATTTCCCCTTATGTAATTTTTTATTTTTATCAAAAGTTAACATATCTGTTTGCAGCATAATTTTGAGCTATTCTTTCTTGTGTTTCTTCGACATGCCTACAGATAACACCACTATATTTGTTACTCGTCATCAGAAAATATTCCAAGTTGTAATGTTGGTAGCACAGAGTACGAATATATAGAACGGTTGGTAGCGATGCGCGCCAATTCCACTCGTGTCAGCTTAACGTCTAGGTTAAAAACTTTGTTGTTCGTAGCTATTTGTGTGATTGTCATTGTTTTTATTTTGTGTTTTGTTTTTTCATGTACTTGTACAGTATATATAAGATGGAAACATTTGTTAGTAATTTAAATAGTAGTGCACGAAAAAAGGTAGACCAAAAACATCATTATCTTTAAAGAAACAAATTGAGAAATATTGTGACAGTAATCCTAATCTCCAGTTCCTCAAGAAAAAACAAAGACCATGTAATCACGCAGTTAAAACGTTTCAGTATAATTTAGTACCCAGATATTGCTAACAAACATTCACAGTTTTATTCAGCTGGGTGCCAAAGTTAACCAGGATAAAGTTTTATTAACATTCATTTCCTCAAATGAACCTAATCGAAATCGTATGAAAGATGGAACAAAACCAAAACAGTCAGTTACAAATTTTTCATGAATACTAAATCTCAAATAATGATTCAAGTTTGCAAATCGTTTTTCTGTTTCGCTATGAATTTACCAAAATCAAGAGTCCTTAGAGTAGGGAAGATTATTTAAGAAGGTCGTGTTCCTACAGAGAAATGTGGAGGGGACAGGAAATCGAAAGAATTTACAATTAAAAGAGAAAATGTTAAAAAAAAGATTTGAGTAATTTAGAGTGTCGTGAATCACATTATGGACGCAACAAAAGTAAATGGGTTTATTTGTCAGGAGATTTAAATATCTCAAAATTGTTTAAATTGTACCATACACAGTGTGATCAAAGTAATATGCCAGTCACATTTCCATTTTTTTATAAAATTTTTTCAACAGAATTTAATATTGGTTGAATCACACATAATATTGGGTTGGTTGGCACACCTGCTTCAGATGTTTGTTCCCTCTGTATTTGATTAAAAAAATGAATTGATTTCTTATAAGGATAACGATGAAAAGTTGGTGGACATTAAAACTCAACTCAAATTGCATAATTTACGTGCTAATGCTTTTTATGACATCATGAAAAACATTCCAAAAAAAGAAAACTGTATTTCTTTTGTATTTGATTTGCAACAAGTACATCCTCTTCCTAAAACACCAATTCAAGAGGCTTTTTATAGCCGTTAGATAGGATTCTATGCATTTTATTGTGTTTCACATGACTCTAAGAACCCAACATTTTATACCTGGTCAGAAGACTAGGCTGGCAGAGGTTCAGTAGAAATTGGTTCAGCCCTCATACACCATTTGCGTTCACTGAATTCAAACAAAGATATTACTAAAATTGCACTGTTCTGTGATGGTTGCACAGGACAAAACAAAAATTCACACATTATCCACACATGTCACTGGCTGAAGTTGGAGTCCCCTGACCATATAAAAAGTATTCAGATAACGTATCCTGTCCCAGGCCATATTTTCTTGCCTGCAGATAGGGCATTCGGAAGAGTAAAAAAAAATTTTACAGAAACATGCTGAAATAAAAACAAAAGACGAGTATATGAAATTTTACAAGGAAGTAGGAACAGTAAAGGAACTTGGCAATGACTGGGTGGTGTTTGATATTAAAGATCTAGAAAATGTTTCTTCTAAGATTAAGGGAATCAGTGATATTAAACGGCTTGTTGTGTCAAAACACACATCAAGGACAGGCAGTGTATTTACTAAAGTACAATATTTTACCAATTACAAATTTTCTTCTTCAGTTGAATTAGCAAATTGTAGAACTATTGTAAAGAAAAATAAAGTAGAAGGTTCTGTGGTGTTAAAAGAGCTGCCATTAAAACATATCTTATCAAGTGAAAAGAAAAAAGATGTCATTAAACTTCTCGAGAAACAATTTGGGACTGAATGGGAGAGTATTCCAGACCTACTGTGGTATAAAAAAGTCTTCGAAGAAAGTGATGGACAGGTGACTGAAACTGATGAGTCTAGTGATGTTTGCAGTTGTCTAGTGGAAGACTGTGTTTGTGTTTAATCATTTGTTTTTATTTTATTTCATTCTTAACAAAGCAGTGTTATATTAAAACGAGTTAATTCTATTAAAAACATGTAGACATTTTTTTGAGATGGCAATTGCAGTGAAAGCTACGAATGATTGCATTAGTAGTTATTAAAAAAGTACTGTTTCTAAGTCTGTTTTCTAAGCTGACGAAGGTGAATACGACGCTGAAACGCGTTCAATGAAAAAGACAAGTAAGTTTTCACAAGAGAAAGTTTCAATATTATATTAAGGTTATTAAAAAAGTTTAGAATTTAATAAAAGAAAGTGTTTAATAATAAAAAATTGTGAATATTTTATGGAGCCTACTACAATGAACAGGTATATCCTTGTTACTCTGTATTTTTGCTATTTTATAGGCGTTGCAGATAAAGTTACATAACGTAAAAATCTGTTTTTTTTTTTTCATAAATTTACATATTCATATTTTTTACCAAAAGTTATCAAGTCCAAATGTTTTTTGTTAATAACTTGGAAATACATTTATTTTTAACAGTGAAATCTAGGGTTTAAAATAAGGGCTATAAAGTAGATATCAGAAACAATAAAATGGCTCAGAGCTATAGGTTTTTTGTTTCTCCTGAAAAATTTTGCTAAATGGATATGTTAAGTTTTGAAAAAAAGCTCCTCAATTGTATTGCATTATACAGAAGGATGTTAATAGTACCGTATTTCATTACTTGCAGAAGAAATCTAGTATTGGCCTAGTATTGTATATAGATTGTGTGTGTGTGTACACTGTTCCTTTTCAAGTATTAAATTACTATTATTATTTAATGGCATATAATGTGTAGGCCTATTCATGGCCAGTACTGATAACAAGATAACCATGGATGTACAAATTAGTGGCCAAAACATGCTTCTGAAGTAAGCATAAATATTTCTGTATTTGTACATTGTCAAATGACTTAAATGATTTGTACATTTAATAGTTTAATATTTATTATTTTTAAATTTTTAATTTATATTGTTTAAAGTATTAGTGTTTTATTAGAATAACTGACATGTTATAATGTCGTGACGACATTATAATATTGGGAACCTGGTTAATTGGCTCAGGTCAATTAAACAGGCTGCCATAATATTCACAAACTCATAACTATCTGTAATATAAACAAACACTAAATAGGATCCCGTGAATTGAGAAATTTTTGACTGGGGTTTGTAGATTTATTCACTCACCTTTTTGGACCATGACATCTCTTTATTACATACTGTTTTAGCATCATAGAAGAAAATTAGTAATGATACTAATGATAAAAATATTGCGCATTTTGTACAATTGTAATTAGTGTAAGTCATGGGTCTTAGCTTGTACTGTCCTCGGATCCGAGTTGTGTGTTCCTGTATATGATATTAAAAATAATAATCTTTACTTTGTGCCATCTAAAGAATGGGCTTATTTAACTTTGGCGTGTTATACTCATTAAAGTCCTTAAACTTAACACATCTTATTACTTATCATGAAATTACAATTTTATGGTAATTAGATCAGTCTTTTGTGTTTTACTTTACTCTTATGTTGTTATTTAAGTGTCTTTCATATATTAGTTAAAGTTAAGTTCTGAACCACAGAAGTAGAACTTCCGTGTCACCTGTGTGTAACATATCCTTGGCGAATCGGGGCTTCTATCTGTCGTGCAGGGTGTCTGGGAGATCTTCTGTCTATCGTGTGTTGGTGAAGTTTGGTGTCATTCTTAAAGATGAGTAGTCTGTCTCTTCTATAGATTCTTGTGGTCTGTTTCTTTGTGGTAACTACTAGTGTTCACATTGTTGTACCGCACATATTGCTTATGGTTAACTTTCTAGAAGTTTAACATCACATTTAGGTGATGTTATTTATTTATAGAGATATCATCGCCGCACACTCAAGTCATTCACAACATTCACATCATCCGGTAATTACGTAAGTTTTACTTAGTCTACATGTTTAATATTTTCTAGCGGTCTACATAATGTGCTGTACGCTGTATCACCAGGGGAGTCTCTGATTCAACTGGACTAACTAACTATAGGGGTAATGGGGCTGTCTGCGCGCGGGTAGTTTCTCAGCACGAAAAGTAGTTCTTAATTATTTTCCTTTAATTTGCTTACAATCTAATTACATCACTCTATAATTTTATTATTCTTTTTATGTAACACAAGGTCGTTATGGATTTATTGAGTTTCTTAAAAATAATTTTATTAACTGATACATTGGCAAATCGGCATGTTACTACCGGTTTGGGGCATAGAGAAAGGGTTCTTTAGTACCTTATTAAATTATTTTAGTATTATAATTTTTTTTTAAATTTTATTGTGGGATTTAGGCATATTAAATCGTCACAATGTCTGTTGTAGAAACATAACCAAATATTTCACAGAAATGTTAGTGTAGAGATGCTATAAATTATTTTCTTGTACTAATAAGAGTACCAATTACTCCATATATTTATATATGGTCCAAAACCACTTAAATACCATTTTAATTAACAGTCTTGCATTTTATAGTTCAGATCTCAAATGCAAATTGCCTAAAGGTTGAATAAAGCTTTTTTTTATTAACTAGTAGCGTAGCTAATCTTAAGACTAACCAACAATTTATCCAACATAACTGTAACATCAGTCAGTTTTGTTTTGTTTCATTTGCTCATGTATTTTGCTATCTCACTGTCTCACTTACAGATAATGTGCTCACTTCCTTGTAGAGATTTTCACTTTACTAAGAAAAAATAATACTTTCTCTTAATAGTTTATTAACTTTTACAACAAGTGGTATATTTAATGTGGAAAATTTAACAAGATTTTTCATAACATTTGTAAAGTACAGATACCTTTAAAAAAATTATTCATAAATTATTAAAATTATCACCAAATCAATAGTGTCTTCGTAGAAATACTCCAAAAAAAAGTAACAGACAAAACACAAGAGAAAAATTAAAAACCTGACACCAATCAGCACAAATATAATTCCTTCACACAAATTCTACCCATGTACAGTAAACCTCACGAACGTCAAAATCACTAAAAACGAACAAACACTCCTTGATAAAGGCCTAAAACATAATCTACATTAAAAACAAATAACCAAACACTAACAAAACTCATAGTTGACACTGAAACTAATATATAAAACATAGCACCAGGACATCAAGACACACTAAGACATAATGTAAACAATATAATAGGAGCATATAAGACACCAGACAACAAGAACCACAACTCAGAAATACACACAGCCATCAAACTGAGGGAAAAGCACACAAACACAACATCACATTTGTAAAAGCAGACAAAGGCAACATGACTGTAATCATCTCCACAGACGACCTACACAACAAAGTACAAAACTTCATGGAACAGAACAACATCACAGAACTAGTACACGACCCCACCGACAGATACCAAAACACAGTAAAACAACTAATCAACAAAGCCAAACACATAATGACATACAAACAAAATCCCTACATGAAACAAATCCGATCATCAGCCCCCACACTCCAAGCACTTCCCAAAATCCATAAAGAAGATATTCCGATCCGCCCCATTATCAATTACCGTAATGCCCCTGTATACAAACTCGCAAAACATCTAGAAAAAATTATCAGACAACACACATGACTAGACAACAACATTGCAGTAAAAAACAACACAGACCTTGTAACAAAAATAAAAGACATACACATCCCCCATAATGCCACATTAGCCTCGTTTGACATTAAAAACCTGTACACAAACATCCCCATCTCTGAAACAATCACCATCCTTCAAAACAAACTCAAACAGAATAACACACCAGCCGAACTTATCAACAAAATAACAGAAACTCTGAACATTATCACAAAACAAAACTACTTTACATATAACAATAAATTTTACACACAGAATGATGGTCTACCCATGGGCTCACCCATATCCAGCATTCTAGTAGAAGTCTTCCTCCAACACTTAGAAAAAACAAAAATATTCACAAATAATGACAGACACTCACATAAAATACTATATTGGCACAGATACGTTGATGACATTCTAATACTATACAGGGGAAACAAAAGACAATGTAAACAGTTACTAATGCACATAAACAAAATACATAAAAAACATAACCTTTACTGCCGAATATGAACACAACAATACCATAAACTTCTTAGACCTCTCCATCACAAAACTAGAACACAGGCACAAATTCAGTATATACAGAAAACCAACTACAACTGACACACTAATACACAACTCCTCCAATCACCAATACAACACAAACTAGCTGCCTTCAGAACCATGATACATAGACTTAACAACATCCCCTTAGATGAAAAAGACTACAAACATGAACTAAACACAATAAAATATCTAGCAGAATCCAATGGATACAACAGAACAATAGTCAATAAACTCTTACACAAAACACCAAACAAACAACAGACAAAGACAGAAAACAACAAATTCATAACACTAACATACATTAACTAACAAACTGAAAAAATAGCCCACAAATTCAAAAAAGCAGTATACAGAATTGCTTACAAAACTACTAACAAAACAGAACACACAATATCAAAACACACACACAAAGCACAAAACAAATTCGATCTACCTGGTGTTTACAAACTAAATTGCTCAGATTGCAACAAATTTTACATAGGCCAGACAGGACGTAGCTTCAAGCAAAGATACATTGAACACACAAAGGCACTCCACTCCACTACAGAATTCACCTTTGCAAACCACCTCATTGAAACAAACCACACATACAAAAACATCGATAATAACATGAACATTCCACACGTACACACAAAAGGCCGAACACTAGACACTCTAGAACAATTAGAAATATGCAAACACACGAAAACAAATAAAAACGACATCATAAACGAACAGACACAATTCAAATCGCATGCATTATTCAAACATATCACACCCCACACACACAACATTGATCTTTCGGAAATCGATTCCGTCGCCAACAACATGACGGACAGTGCTACCAGCGGCAACCTCTGAAGAAGCTTTTTAAAAGTGAAAACCGGTTCAGGTTATAAGGTAAAACTTTTACGTTTTTACCCATAAAAAGTTTTGTGTTCCGAGTCGTAGTGAAATAATTATATTTAGTTAAGTAACGGACACTTCATGAACAACAAAATCCAAGAATTTAACTCAGCAAGACGAGCTATAGTCCAAAACTACAAATTCACAATATTGAAGGTTTGAAAGATCGTTACGCACCTAACTTTCAACAAAACATGCCTCAACAAATCAATCACACCAAAATACGCACAAATCAAAATCAAACACAACAATCAGGCCGCTCAAATAACACAAAACATTGCACAAAGGACATACATAAAAGATTCCATAAAACAGTTATACAAGAAAAAAGATGCTCTCAACCGCAAAGCACTGATGCTACACCTACAGATCGCCAACATATACGGACACAATTACATGACTGAACTAATACATCACACAAATTAATGGACAAAAACACAAATACATAACATACAGACAAAACACGTGAGCAAAATTAAAAACCTGACACCAATCAGCACAAATATAATTCCTTCACACAAATTCTACCCATGTACAGTAAACCTCACGAACGTCAAAATCACTAAAAACGAACAAACACTCCTTGATAAAGGCCTAAAACATAACCTACATTAAAAACAAATAACCAAACACTAACAAAATTCATAGTTGACACTGAAACAAATATACAAAACATAGCACCAGAACATCAAGACACACTAAGACATAACGTAAACAATATAATAGGAGCATATAAGACACCAGACAACAAGAACCACAACTCAGAAATACACACAGCCATCAAACTGAGGGAAAAGGCACACAAACACAACATCACATTTGTAAAAGCAGACAAAGGCAACATGACTGTTGTGCCGGTGTAAATCCGGCTGTCGAGAGTTTTAGAAAATTTTTATTTTAATTGTAAAATAACGCGAATGCAAGGGTCAGTTGAAACGACCCTTGTCCGGCTCCGTTAAGGCTGCGCGCGCAACTCGTAGTGAGGGGCGGCTTGTTCCGTCGGTTACAGCGGTTAGTCAGCTCACCGCCCCGCTACGAAATACATCGGCTTCTCTCTCCGAACAATTACGGCGTAGTTTCTCTGCATCTACATGGCTTGCTGAAACTTAAGCGACTCCCGGTAAGAATTGCATTATTTTATGTGTTTAAAAGTAATTCATATTAAATGGATAATTAATAACAAGGTGTATGCAACCGTATAAAAAGACCTAATTATGTGAGTGCGATCCGACAGTTTTTATATTAAAAGAAAACTCATTGTTCAGTAATTTAATTAATGTTCAGTATATAGCCCATGTTCCTTTTATTATTACTATAATAGTGTGAGAGGTATTGTAATTGTCATTGTCATGATAAAGGTGTAGAATGTTAAAAGTTAATGGCTAAAAGTTAGTGCGTAGTCAGGTAGTGAACTATGTCCATTCATGCAGCAGACTGTCGGGGAGCTCTTTAATTAACTTTACAGTAGAGAATTTATTTGTGAGAACTTCCATAGAGGAAATATTATTAATGTTAAAACATTATTAATACTGTGAGTGCCTTGAAGTTGAATTTTTTGGTCAAATAATGATTATTGGTCACCACGTGGCTGTTTAACCTGTAAATTTCTGTTGAGGCATGTAGACATTGTGCTGATGACTTTTATATTACGCCACGTTTGATATAGTCTTTTCATTATCAAAATTTAATTATTCCATGGCTGACTTTCTACTCTTTAAGCTGGTTGCAAATATTTTATTAATTGACTTGTGGCTTCTCTTTCAAAAAAAAAAATATTAAAATAAAAGAAGTTGTTTTATACTCATAAAAATACATAAAAGGAAAGAGGGGTTACAAATGGTACCGCAGAGCGTGGTTTATAAAGTCTGATACTGCAAATGGTACCAGTGAGCGTGGTTCATTCTAGGCTTGAACCCTTGGGTCCTGGTGTGTGACGGGGCTTGCAAACTCGGAGATATTAGGGCGATTGTTGTGACATTGTTTTCTTAGGTATATGCCCGTGTAGGCTAGTTGTAGGTAGTATAAATTGTGAGTCGGGTCACACCACTGAGGCGGTTATTTGTGTTTGAAAAATGTGATGGTTGTACGGCCGGGGAGTCTCAAGCGTGGCCTGGATGATGGAATGATAATTCAGGGTCGGAGTTTAGCGTGTTATATTGGCGGGATGCGGTATGGCCCGATCGGAAATCGGTACCGGCACCGACTTGTGTCTGGTTGATGTTAGAGTATTAATTCCCGAATTATGATTTTCAATTGTTAGTTGGTTGTTGTGAGTTATGTGTTGGTACGGCGTGTGTGTCGAATTGCTGTTTGATGTTATGTGTGTTTAGTATTGTTGGTTGTCACTTGTCTCCTTCTGTCGTGGATGTGAGTGGTTCAGAATAGGCCAGGTCTCCGCAGCGCTAGAGAACCCGGGGGTCCTCTTGATGGAAGAACAGTACTCAAGGTTTTCCTGGTTTAGTGATTGGTGTTTTCATGTTTGTTTGTGGTTCATAGGAGAAGTAATTAGAGCATTGGCGGCATGAGTGTTATAAATCCCGATTTATTTTTGAAGCACGAGTTGGAGTTCGAGATTAAGTCCCGGGGTGGGAGGCCCCAAGGGGATGTTGCTTCTTTGAGGAAGCAATTAAGAGACGCCCTCGCGTCCGGAGGGACGACGTCGCTCGTAAAGGTCACTGATGTGACAGCGGAGCTCGAGTTGTGCCAGGAGAAGTGGGGAGAGTTGCGGGAGGTGATGGAGGATTTTGAGTCGGCCCCTTCCAGCCTCAGGGCAAGACAGAGAGTGCGTCAGCGAGCGGAACACCTGCAACATAGACTGGAGAACTTGTCCGCACAAACTACAATCGCTGAAGTCAGCGCCACGCTGAAGCTGATTTCGGAACAGGTGGCTAAAGCATTGCGGAACTTCGAGCCCGTGAAGTCTCAGCTTTCCGTGAGCTCTCCCCAGCCTCCTGAAATGGACATAGCGCAAACGCCGAACCCGGCGGCTCAATTGCCAACGCTCTCGGGCGGATCGAGCGTCTCTTATAATAAATTACATAACCCCCTGTCGTCCATTATTCAGGAGCTTCCGGTTGTAGATGGACTAGACGTGGACAAATTGATGGTCTTTTTCCGAATTTTGTTTCAGCTGTCCGACTTCCCGGGGATGTCGGATAGCACCCTACTCGAACTCGTGTATCCCTATTGTCGGGGGTCTGTGGCTGAGCGGGTCGCGCGGACTATACGAGATGGCGGCAGTGTGGCGTCTTTCCATCGGGGGGTGTTGGACGCATGCGTGCCTGGCCGATTGCGAGAGCAGCTGCAGCACAAACATTGTTATCGGGTGCAAGCACACGGGGAGAATTTTGCGAAGTTTGCACAGAGTATCCGTGAGGCTGCCCGGATTTTAGGGTTGGGACTGCCCGAGAATGAAGTAGTGCAGATGATATTCGAAGGGGTTACTCCCCAGGAGAGATCTCGTTTAACTTTTGCTGAGCGACCGCGGAATTATGAAGACCTCGAGAAGCTGTGCGTGTTATCCCGGGCTATACAATCAATAGATGAATCCCGTGGGCCAGTAAGGGCCAGTCCGGGCGAACCCCGAGTGGTGGAACGACGGGTCGTTCAGTCCCAACCCCGGCCAGAGAGAAATAACGGTGATCGAGGTGGACAGTTGAGAGGTGTTGTTTGCTTTCGCTGTCGCAGACAGGGGCATGTTGCCCGCGATTGTCCGGAGGGTGGTATGCGTCCGGCGCTTCCCCCAAGGGTCCGGTACTCAAAAAACTAAATCGGAGGTTGTCTTCCCCTCGTTACAAGACTTTTCGGAACTCAAGTGCCTCCAGGCAGAGGATAGGTCCTGACTCTTCTAATGTCAAGGTCCTTGCTACCGTCCCGCAAAAGGCTTCTGTATGCCCCTTCCTGTCGCTCGAGGTAAAGAACTTCCTGTCAACTCAGAGCGTTAGTTGACTCCGGGTCAGCCCGATCTATCATCTCATCTCGAGTGTGCGCGGACCTTGAAAAACTGGGCTTAATAAAAGGGTCGAATCGGTCATCTGTGGTGTGCTGGACTGCTTCTAGGGAAAGTCTGCCCATCTCCCGGGTGGTTTCCTTTAAGTTCAAGATTGATGGCTTTTCTTGGGTGTGGCCTTTTCTGGTTTCTCCGGCTCTGGGAGTTGACTGTATTGTGGGTGCCGATTTCATCGCTAAAAGTGGTCTCGTGTTGGACATCCATGGGCACCAGTGTTATTTTAAATTTAATCGGGGTGTTGTTATTCCATTTCTTGGATACCAGGGAGCTAAGGGAGGTATCCAAGAGGTCGCTTGTCCCGATTCTGCACGAGATCATCTCACTCCCGACCAGCAGAGAGCTTTAGACCGATTGTGTGAGGAATTTCCCTCCGTATTAACTCCTAAGTTGGGACTCACACATTTATTAGAGTATAAAATTCGTTTGACGGACTCTAAGATAGTGAGGTCGCACCCATACAAGTTCGCCCCTCCGAAAATGGCCGTTCTGAGGGAGAAGGTTCAAGAGCTTTTAGAGCAAGGGGTAATTGAACCTTCCAATTCCAGTTATGCCAGTCCAGCGTTCCTGGTACCCAAGCCTGGGGGTAAGCACCGTATAGTGATAGATTACCGGAAGTTAAATTCTAATATTGAGGTGGATTCGGTTTCCCTTCCGGATCTCCACTCAGCTTTCGATTGGTTTAGTGAGGCCAAGTACTTCACCGTGATTGATCTCAACGCTGCATATCACCAGATCCCTTTGTCCAAGGAAAGTAGACCGTACACGGCGTTCTGTGTCCCGTGGAATTTATATCAGTATATGCGGGTTCCTATGGGTCTGGCGGTGGGCGCCCAAACGCTCACGCGTCTGCTTGACCTAGTGTTTCAAGATGTAAAATTTAAGTTCATTTTCAACTATTTGGACGACTTGCTGGTCTACAGCAAAACCTATGATGAACATCTGTGTCATCTCAGGGAGGTGATGAGCAGGTTGAGAGGCGCGGGCCTCACGGTCAATCCGGAGAAAGTGCGAATCGCCCAGGAGAGCATCTCATTTCTGGGGCATCTTGTGTCGCACCAAGGCGTTACAGTGGACCCTGAAAGGACCCAGGGTATCCGGGATTTTCCCCCGCCAAAGGATGCCAAAGGCATCGCCAGGTTCGTGGGGATGGTTAACTTTTATCGGCGGTTTATCCCCAATGCAGCGGAGATAGCTGCACCCCTAAATGAATTGAGAAAGAAGGGGGCTAAGTTTGTGTGGGGCGAAAGCCAGCAGAAGGCTTTCGAAACGTTGAAGGAAGCTATTATTTCCCCGCCGGTGCTGCGGATGCCGGATTTTTCTCAACCGTTTATCTTACAGACGGACGCGAGTTCGGTGGCGCTCGGGGCGGTTCTGTCCCAAGTCGTTGATGGTGCTAGGCAGCCTGTGGCCTTTATTTCCCGAACCCTGACCCAGCAAGAAAGAAAGTCATCAGTATATGAGCTAGAGTGTTTAGCTGTGGTATACGCTCTAGATAAGTTCAGGCGTTTTCTGGAACACGCTGAGTTCCTGCTCGAGACCGACAATCAGGCTCTCTCTTGGCGTCTTGCTCACCCCCGGCAACTGGGTAAAATTGGTAGATGGGTGGTTAAAATCTCATCCTTCAAGTTCAAGGTGCAACACATTAGGGGAACTCAGAATGTGGTTGCAGATGCTTTGTCACGCATGTTTTCCCAACCCAGTGAAGTCCAATCTGAGCAACCCTGTTCTGTTCTGCTAGACTTTCCGTTAGCCTTCACTGATGTGTTACCCCATCAGTTGAATGATGAAGAGCTGGGTCCTATCATCCAGAATATAAAGGAGGGTAACGCGCAGGCCCCTTACTTCTTGTCCAAGGGCGTCCTGTGTTGTCGAGAAAGAAAGGGACGTGCCCCGAAGATCGTGCTGCCTAGCAAGTTAGTGCCCATGGTCTTCAGCTATTATCACAATTCCCCAGTAGGAGGCCACAAGGGAATTTCGAAGACCATTTCCGGTATTAGGAAACACTTCATCTGGAAGGGCATGGACAGGGACATCGCGACGAGGGTTAAGAGTTGTCATCTGTGTGGCTTAAGCAAGCCTGCCCAAAACACAAAGTTGGGGTTGTTGTCATCAGACGTGGCGAGCAGACCGATGGAGAAGCTATTCATCGACTACGTGGGACCCTTCCCGCGTAGCAAGTCAGGTAACGCTTACCTACTTGTCTGTGTGGATGCTTTTTCGAAGTTTGCCTGGCTACTGCCCTTACGGCAGGCAACAGCTCGTTTAACCATAAGCGCGCTTCAGAACCATGTTTTTCAGCATTTCGGTCTTCCGACCATCATTGTCTCCGACAATGGACCACAGTTCATTTCGAGTGAGTTCCGGCGGATGTGTTTCGCCAGCGGTATTAAACATGTAACCACTTCCCCGTATTACCCACAGCCGTCCCATGCGGAGAGGTTCAATAGGAATCTCCGGTCCGCACTCATCGCCTATCATGCGGAACAACAGACCACCTGGGACCAGAATTTGAAGTGGTTGCAGCTAGCTTTTAACACGGCCCTGCATGACAGTCATAAGGCCGTGCCCTTTGAGATCATGTTTGGATTCTCGCCCGCACTCCCGTTGACTAACTTGTGGAATATTGACGATCTTCTACCACGGGAGCCCGATAATGGAACTGCGGAGAGATGGCGGGAGGCTCGGAAGAATTTGCTGCGAGCGCACGAGCGGGTCCGTCGACGATATAATCAGGGGCGAATTCCGAACCCCTTTCAGACCGGCGACTGGGTCTACTGCCAGAGCCATCCGATCAGCTCAGCCGCGGACAAAAGAGCCGCTAAATTGTGCTATCGTTGGTCGGGACCATACCGTATCCTAGGGTTTACGTCACCGGTGACGGCGCGGTTGGAAGAGCAGGGTAGTAATCCTAAAGAGATTACTACACATATATCAAAATTAAAATTATTTAGAAAAGGGTAAACGGGCTGAAAAAGGGGGGGAGCGATGGTGGTCTCTGTGCGAGTGGGGATGTTGTCTATTTTAGGAGGGTGTGCTCCGGGGGCGGTATTGAGAATGGTATGGTAGCGGGTAGATGTTTCCCACAGTCCCAGTGGGGTTCGTCTACTTCAGGGATGCGCCCCTGCCTGCGCGAGCCTTGGTTTTCTCCAATTGTCCTTATGTCCGGAGGGAGCCATGTCCTTACCTTCAGTCCCAGCCCATGACCGTAATCATCCTTGACCATACCATCCACCCTCCGATTTTCCTAACCTTACCTAGAGAGGAAAAAAAAACACCTAGAAAGGCAAAAAAAAGGAGTTAGAGAGAGGAGTGAAACCTGCCGCGTGGACGGGGGCGGTTGTGCTCCTCATCCATGCGGTAGGTTTTGGCCATGCCCTTTGAGCACACATGTTAAACTTGTATGTATGTGAGATGAGGGTCATAGTCACAGTTGACATGGCTTTCGTCAGGTCCAGAGTGGGGACCACCGCATCATGGAGACTGTCATCGCCCCTTGTTCCCCTTGGCCCGTGCCGTGATGGTTTGTTTAGAATGGGGGGGGGGTCGTATTGGAGAATGACCCCGTAGGTATATGGGGCAGATGCCCTGTTTAGGTGGCTATCGTGTTCTGGCTTGGGTGGACAAGCCTCAGGAGGTCGGAACTCAGGGAGCTCCCGAACTTTTCTTTCGTCTTTCTTCTCTGTCCCTCTTTGCGGCGGGCTGGCCCTGATCAGGTCAGCGGGCCGCACATACACACTTACGCTCTACACGTCTTCTTTCGTCTCTTTCGTCTCTTTCGTCTTCCCTTCTGAGCCTCTGTCCTACTGAGAGCAAGTGCCGCCGGGCCAACTTACCCACGATGTCCTCCGGAGTATTTAAGAAGGGGGTACACTGCAGGGTACTTTCCCGAGTTTCAGAGTGGGGCAACCGGGTTGCCCTTTCGGGGTGGGGGTGTGCCGGTGTAAATCCGGCTGTCGAGAGTTTTAGAAAATTTTTATTTTAATTGTAAAATAACGCGAATGCAAGGGTCAGTTGAAACGACCCTTGTCCGGCTCCGTTAAGGCTGCGCGCGCAACTCGTAGTGAGGGGCGGCTTGTTCCGTCGGTTACAGCGGTTAGTCAGCTCACCGCCCCGCTACGAAATACATCGGCTTCTCTCTCCGAACAATTACGGCGTAGTTTCTCTGCATCTACATGGCTTGCTGAAACTTAAGCGACTCCCGGTAAGAATTGCATTATTTTATGTGTTTAAAAGTAATTCATATTAAATGGATAATTAATAACAAGGTGTATGCAACCGTATAAAAAGACCTAATTATGTGAGTGCGATCCGACAGTTTTTATATTAAAAGAAAACTCATTGTTCAGTAATTTAATTAATGTTCAGTATATAGCCCATGTTCCTTTTATTATTACTATAATAGTGTGAGAGGTATTGTAATTGTCATTGTCATGATAAAGGTGTAGAATGTTAAAAGTTAATGGCTAAAAGTTAGTGCGTAGTCAGGTAGTGAACTATGTCCATTCATGCAGCAGACTGTCGGGGAGCTCTTTAATTAACTTTACAGTAGAGAATTTATTTGTGAGAACTTCCATAGAGGAAATATTATTAATGTTAAAACATTATTAATACTGTGAGTGCCTTGAAGTTGAATTTTTTGGTCAAATAATGATTATTGGTCACCACGTGGCTGTTTAACCTGTAAATTTCTGTTGAGGCATGTAGACATTGTGCTGATGACTTTTATATTACGCCACGTTTGATATAGTCTTTTCATTATCAAAATTTAATTATTCCATGGCTGACTTTCTACTCTTTAAGCTGGTTGCAAATATTTTATTAATTGACTTGTGGCTTCTCTTTCAAAAAAAAAAATATTAAAATAAAAGAAGTTGTTTTATACTCATAAAAATACATAAAAGGAAAGAGGGGTTACAAATGGTACCGCAGAGCGTGGTTTATAAAGTCTGATACTGCAAATGGTACCAGTGAGCGTGGTTCATTCTAGGCTTGAACCCTTGGGTCCTGGTGTGTGACGGGGCTTGCAAACTCGGAGATATTAGGGCGATTGTTGTGACATTGTTTTCTTAGGTATATGCCCGTGTAGGCTAGTTGTAGGTAGTATAAATTGTGAGTCGGGTCGCACCACTGAGGCGGTTATTTGTGTTTGAAAAATGTGATGGTTGTACGGCCGGGGAGTCTCAAGCGTGGCCTGGATGATGGAATGATAATTCAGGGTCGGAGTTTAGCGTGTTATATTGGCGGGATGCGGTATGGCCCGATCGGAAATCGGTACCGGCACCGACTTGTGTCTGGTTGATGTTAGAGTATTAATTCCCGAATTATGATTTTCAATTGTTAGTTGGTTGTTGTGAGTTATGTGTTGGTACGGCGTGTGTGTCGAATTGCTGTTTGATGTTATGTGTGTTTAGTATTGTTGGTTGTCACTTGTCTCCTTCTGTCGTGGATGTGAGTGGTTCAGAATAGGCCAGGTCTCCGCAGCGCTAGAGAACCCGGGGGTCCTCTTGATGGAAGAACAGTACTCAAGGTTTTCCTGGTTTAGTGATTGGTGTTTTCATGTTTGTTTGTGGTTCATAGGAGAAGTAATTAGAGCATTGGCGGCATGAGTGTTATAAATCCCGATTTATTTTTGAAGCACGAGTTGGAGTTCGAGATTAAGTCCCGGGGTGGGAGGCCCCAAGGGGATGTTGCTTCTTTGAGGAAGCAGTTAAGAGACGCCCTCGCGTCCGGAGGGACGACGTCGCTCGTAAAGGTCACTGATGTGACAGCGGAGCTCGAGTTGTGCCAGGAGAAGTGGGGAGAGTTGCGGGAGGTGATGGAGGATTTTGAGTCGGCCCCTTCCAGCCTCAGGGCAAGACAGAGAGTGCGTCAGCGAGCGGAACACCTGCAACATAGACTGGAGAACTTGTCCGCACAAACTACAATCGCTGAAGTCAGCGCCACGCTGAAGCTGATTTCGGAACAGGTGGCTAAAGCATTGCGGAACTTCGAGCCCGTGAAGTCTCAGCTTTCCGTGAGCTCTCCCCAGCCTCCTGAAATGGACATAGCGCAAACGCCGAACCCGGCGGCTCAATTGCCAACGCTCTCGGGTGGATCGAGTGTCTCTTATAATAAATTACATAACCCCCTGTCGTCCATTATTCAGGAGCTTCCGGTTGTAGATGGACTAGACGTGGACAAATTGATGGTCTTTTTCCGAATTTTGTTTCAGCTGTCCGACTTCCCGGGGATGTCGGATAGCACCCTACTCGAACTCGTGTATCCCTATTGTCGGGGGTCTGTGGCTGAGCGGGTCGCGCGGACTATACGAGATGGCGGCAGTGTGGCGTCTTTCCATCGGGGGGTGTTGGACGCATGCGTGCCTGGCCGATTGCGAGAGCAGCTGCAGCACAAACATTGTTATCGGGTGCAAGCACATTGCACAGAGTATCCGTGAGGCTGCCCGGATTTTAGGGTTGGGACTGCCCGAGAATGAAGTAGTGCAGATGATATTCGAAGGGGTTACTCCCCAGGAGAGATCTCGTTTAACTTTTGCTGAGCGACCGCGGAATTATGAAGACCTCGAGAAGCTGTGCGTGTTATCCCGGGCTATACAATCAATAGATGAATCCCGTGGGCCAGTAAGGGCCAGTCCGGGCGAACCCCGAGTGGTGGAACGACGGGTCGTTCAGTCCCAACCCCGGCCAGAGAGAAATAACGGTGATCGAGGTGGACAGTTGAGAGGTGTTGTTTGCTTTCGCTGTCGCAGACAGGGGCATGTTGCCCGCGATTGTCCGGAGGGTGGTATGCGTCCGGCGCTTCCCCCAAGGGTCCGGTACTCAAAAAACTAAATCGGAGGTTGTCTTCCCCTCGTTACAAGACTTTTCGGAACTCAAGTGCCTCCAGGCAGAGGATAGGTCCTGACTCTTCTAATGTCAAGGTCCTTGCTACCGTCCCGCAAAAGGCTTCTGTATGCCCCTTCCTGTCGCTCGAGGTAAAGAACTTCCTGTCAACTCAGAGCGTTAGTTGACTCCGGGTCAGCCCGATCTATCATCTCATCTCGAGTGTGCGCGGACCTTGAAAAACTGGGCTTAATAAAAGGGTCGAATCGGTCATCTGTGGTGTGCTGGACTGCTTCTAGGGAAAGTCTGCCCATCTCCCGGGTGGTTTCCTTTAAGTTCAAGATTGATGGCTTTTCTTGGGTGTGGCCTTTTCTGGTTTCTCCGGCTCTGGGAGTTGACTGTATTGTGGGTGCCGATTTCATCGCTAAAAGTGGTCTCGTGTTGGACATCCATGGGCACCAGTGTTATTTTAAATTTAATCGGGGTGTTGTTATTCCATTTCTTGGATACCAGGGAGCTAAGGGAGGTATCCAAGAGGTCGCTTGTCCCGATTCTGCACGAGATCATCTCACTCCCGACCAGCAGAGAGCTTTAGACCGATTGTGTGAGGAATTTCCCTCCGTATTAACTCCTAAGTTGGGACTCACACATTTATTAGAGTATAAAATTCGTTTGACGGACTCTAAGATAGTGAGGTCGCACCCATACAAGTTCGCCCCTCCGAAAATGGCCGTTCTGAGGGAGAAGGTTCAAGAGCTTTTAGAGCAAGGGGTAATTGAACCTTCCAATTCCAGTTATGCCAGTCCAGCGTTCCTGGTACCCAAGCCTGGGGGTAAGCACCGTATAGTGATAGATTACCGGAAGTTAAATTCTAATATTGAGGTGGATTCGGTTTCCCTTCCGGATCTCCACTCAGCTTTCGATTGGTTTAGTGAGGCCAAGTACTTCACCGTGATTGATCTCAACGCTGCATATCACCAGATCCCTTTGTCCAAGGAAAGTAGACCGTACACGGCGTTCTGTGTCCCGTGGAATTTATATCAGTATATGCGGGTTCCTATGGGTCTGTCGGTGGGCGCCCAAACGCTCACGCGTCTGCTTGACCTAGTGTTTCAAGATGTAAAATTTAAGTTCATTTTCAACTATTTGGACGACTTGCTGGTCTACAGCAAAACCTATGATGAACATCTGTGTCATCTCAGGGAGGTGATGAGCAGGTTGAGAGGCGCGGGCCTCACGGTCAATCCGGAGAAAGTGCGAATCGCCCAGGAGAGCATCTCATTTCTGGGGCATCTTGTGTCGCACCAAGGCGTTACAGTGGACCCTGAAAGGACCCAGGGTATCCGGGATTTTCCCCCGCCAAAGGATGCCAAAGGCATCACCAGGTTCGTGGGGATGGTTAACTTTTATCGGCGGTTTATCCCCAATGCAGCGGAGATAGCTGCACCCCTAAATGAATTGAGAAAGAAGGGGGCTAAGTTTGTGTGGGGCGAAAGCCAGCAGAAGGCTTTCGAAACGTTGAAGGAAGCTATTATTTCCCCGCCGGTGCTGCGGATGCCGGATTTTTCTCAACCGTTTATCTTACAGACGGACGCGAGTTCGGTGGCGCTCGGGGCGGTTCTGTCCCAAGTCGTTGATGGTGCTAGGCAGCCTGTGGCCTTTATTTCCCGAACCCTGACCCAGCAAGAAAGAAAGTCATCAGTATATGAGCTAGAGTGTTTAGCTGTGGTATACGCTCTAGATAAGTTCAGGCGTTTTCTGGAACACGCTGAGTTCCTGCTCGAGACCGACAATCAGGCTCTCTCTTGGCGTCTTGCTCACCCCCGGCAACTGGGTAAAATTGGTAGATGGGTGGTTAAAATCTCATCCTTCAAGTTCAAGGTGCAACACATTAGGGGAACTCAGAATGTGGTTGCAGATGCTTTGTCACGCATGTTTTCCCAACCCAGTGAAGTCCAATCTGAGCAACCCTGTTCTGTTCTGCTAGACTTTCCGTTAGCCTTCACTGATGTGTTACCCCATCAGTTGAATGATGAAGAGCTGGGTCCTATCATCCAGAATATAAAGGAGGGTAACGCGCAGGCCCCTTACTTCTTGTCCAAGGGCGTCCTGTGTTGTCGAGAAAGAAAGGGACGTGCCCCGAAGATCGTGCTGCCTAGCAAGTTAGTGCCCATGGTCTTCAGCTATTATCACAATTCCCCAGTAGGAGGCCACAAGGGAATTTCGAAGACCATTTCCGGTATTAGGAAACACTTCATCTGGAAGGGCATGGACAGGGACATCGCGACGAGGGTTAAGAGTTGTCATCTGTGTGGCTTAAGCAAGCCTGCCCAAAACACAAAGTTGGGGTTGTTGTCATCAGACGTGGCGAGCAGACCGATGGAGAAGCTATTCATCGACTACGTGGGACCCTTCCCGCGTAGCAAGTCAGGTAACGCTTACCTACTTGTCTGTGTGGATGCTTTTTCGAAGTTTGCCTGGCTACTGCCCTTACGGCAGGCAACAGCTCGTTTAACCATAAGCGCGCTTCAGAACCATGTTTTTCAGCATTTCGGTCTTCCGACCATCATTGTCTCCGACAATGGACCACAGTTCATTTCGAGTGAGTTCCGGCGGATGTGTTTCGCCAGCGGTATTAAACATGTAACCACTTCCCCGTATTACCCACAGCCGTCCCATGCGGAGAGGTTCAATAGGAATCTCCGGTCCGCACTCATCGCCTATCATGCGGAACAACAGACCACCTGGGACCAGAATTTGAAGTGGTTGCAGCTAGCTTTTAACACGGCCCTGCATGACAGTCATAAGGCCGTGCCCTTTGAGATCATGTTTGGATTCTCGCCCGCACTCCCGATGACAGTCATAAGGCCGTGCCCTTTGAGATCATGTTTGGATTCTCGCCCGCACTCCCGTTGACTAACTTGTGGAATATTGACGATCTTCTACCACGGGAGCCCGATAATGGAACTGCGGAGAGATGGCGGGAGGCTCGGAAGAATTTGCTGCGAGCGCACGAGCGGGTCCGTCGACGATATAATCAGGGGCGAATTCCGAACCCCTTTCAGACCGGCGACTGGGTCTACTGCCAGAGCCATCCGATCAGCTCAGCCGCGGACAAAAGAGCCGCTAAATTGTGCTATCGTTGGTCGGGACCATACCGTATCCTAGGGTTTACGTCACCGGTGACGGCGCGGTTGGAAGAGCAGGGTAGTAATCCTAAAGAGATTACTACACATATATCAAAATTAAAATTATTTAGAAAAGGGTAAACGGGCTGAAAAAGGGGGGGAGCGATGGTGGTCTCTGTGCGAGTGGGGATGTTGTCTATTTTAGGAGGGTGTGCTCCGGGGGCGGTATTGAGAATGGTATGGTAGCGGGTAGATGTTTCCCACAGTCCCAGTGGGGTTCGTCTACTTCAGGGATGCGCCCCTGCCTGCGCGAGCCTTGGTTTTCTCCAATTGTCCTTATGTCCGGAGGGAGCCATGTCCTTACCTTCAGTCCCAGCCCATGACCGTAATCATCCTTGACCATACCATCCACCCTCCGATTTTCCTAACCTTACCTAGAGAGGAAAAAAAACACCTAGAAAGGCAAAAAAAAGGAGTTAGAGAGAGGAGTGAAACCTGCCGCGTGGACGGGGGCGGTTGTGCTCCTCATCCATGCGGTAGGTTTTGGCCATGCCCTTTGAGCACACATGTTAAACTTGTATGTATGTGAGATGAGGGTCATAGTCACAGTTGACATGGCTTTCGTCAGGTCCAGAGTGGGGACCACCGCATCATGGAGACTGTCATCGCCCCTTGTTCCCCTTGGCCCGTGCCGTGATGGTTTGTTTAGAATGGGGGGGGGTCGTATTGGAGAATGACCCCGTAGGTATATGGGGCAGATGCCCTGTTTAGGTGGCTATCGTGTTCTGGCTTGGGTGGACAAGCCTCAGGAGGTCGGAACTCAGGGAGCTCCCGAACTTTTCTTTCGTCTTTCTTCTCTGTCCCTCTTTGCGGCGGGCTGGCCCTGATCAGGTCAGCGGGCCGCACATACACACTTACGCTCTACACGTCTTCTTTCGTCTCTTTCGTCTTCCCTTCTGAGCCTCTGTCCTACTGAGAGCAAGTGCCGCCGGGCCAACTTACCCACGATGTCCTCCGGAGTATTTAAGAAGGGGGTACACTGCAGGGTACTTTCCCGAGTTTCAGAGTGGGGCAACCGGGTTGCCCTTTCGGGGTGGGGGTGTGCCGGTGTAAATCCGGCTGTCGAGAGTTTTAGAAAATTTTTATTTTAATTGTAAAATAACGCGAATGCAAGGGTCAGTTGAAACGACCCTTGTCCGCCTCCGTTAAGGCTGCGCGCGCAACTCGTAGTGAGGGGCGGCTTGTTCCGTCGGTTACAGCGGTTAGTCAGCTCACCGCCCCGCTACGAAATACATCGGCTTCTCTCTCCGAACAATTACGGCGTAGTTTCTCTGCATCTACATGGCTTGCTGAAACTTAAGCGACTCCCGGTAAGAATTGCATTATTTTATGTGTTTAAAAGTAATTCATATTAAATGGATAATTAATAACAAGGTGTATGCAACCGTATAAAAAGACCTAATTATGTGAGTGCGATCCGACAGTTTTTATATTAAAAGAAAACTCATTGTTCAGTAATTTAATTAATGTTCAGTATATAGCCCATGTTCCTTTTATTATTACTATAATAGTGTGAGAGGTATTGTAATTGTCATTGTCATGATAAAGGTGTAGAATGTTAAAAGTTAATGGCTAAAAGTTAGTGCGTAGTCAGGTAGTGAACTATGTCCATTCATGCAGCAGACTGTCGGGGAGCTCTTTAATTAACTTTACAGTAGAGAATTTATTTGTGAGAACTTCCATAGAGGAAATATTATTAATTTTAAAACATTATTAATACTGTGAGTGCCTTGAAGTTGAATTTTTTGGTCAAATAATGATTATTGGTCACCACGTGGCTGTTTAACCTGTAAATTTCTGTTGAGGCATGTAGACATTGTGCTGATGACTTTTATATTACGCCACGTTTGATATAGTCTTTTCATTATCAAAATTTAATTATTCCATGGCTGACTTTCTACTCTTTAAGCTGGTTGCAAATATTTTATTAATTGACTTGTGGCTTCTCTTTCAAAAAAAAAAATATTAAAATAAAAGAAGTTGTTTTATACTCATAAAAATACATAAAAGGAAAGAGGGGTTACAAATGGTACCGCAGAGCGTGGTTTATAAAGTCTGATACTGCAAATGGTACCAGTGAGCGTGGTTCATTCTAGGCTTGAACCCTTGGGTCCTGGTGTGTGACGGGGCTTGCAAACTCGGAGATATTAGGGCGATTGTTGTGACATTGTTTTCTTAGGTATATGCCCGTGTAGGCTAGTTGTAGGTAGTATAAATTGTGAGTCGGGTCGCACCACTGAGGCGGTTATTTGTGTTTGAAAAATGTGATGGTTGTACGGCCGGGGAGTCTCAAGCGTGGCCTGGATGATGGAATGATAATTCAGGGTCGGAGTTTAGCGTGTTATATTGGCGGGATGCGGTATGGCCCGATCGGAAATCGGTACCGGCACCGACTTGTGTCTGGTTGATGTTAGAGTATTAATTCCCGAATTATGATTTTCAATTGTTAGTTGGTTGTTGTGAGTTATGTGTTGGTACGGCGTGTGTGTCGAATTGCTGTTTGATGTTATGTGTGTTTAGTATTGTTGGTTGTCACTTGTCTCCTTCTGTCGTGGATGTGAGTGGTTCAGAATAGGCCAGGTCTCCGCAGCGCTAGAGAACCCGGGGGTCCTCTTGATGGAAGAACAGTACTCAAGGTTTTCCTGGTTTAGTGATTGGTGTTTTCATGTTTGTTTGTGGTTCATAGGAGAAGTAATTAGAGCATTGGCGGCATGAGTGTTATAAATCCCGATTTATTTTTGAAGCACGAGTTGGAGTTCGAGATTAAGTCCCGGGGTGGGAGGCCCCAAGGGGATGTTGCTTCTTTGAGGAAGCAGTTAAGAGACGCCCTCGCGTCCGGAGGGACGACGTCGCTCGTAAAGGTCACTGATGTGACAGCGGAGCTCGAGTTGTGCCAGGAGAAGTGGGGAGAGTTGCGGGAGGTGATGGAGGATTTTGAGTCGGCCCCTTCCAGCCTCAGGGCAAGACAGAGAGTGCGTCAGCGAGCGGAACACCTGCAACATAGACTGGAGAACTTGTCCGCACAAACTACAATCGCTGAAGTCAGCGCCACGCTGAAGCTGATTTCGGAACAGGTGGCTAAAGCATTGCGGAACTTCGAGCCCGTGAAGTCTCAGCTTTCCGTGAGCTCTCCCCAGCCTCCTGAAATGGACATAGCGCAAACGCCGAACCCGGCGGCTCAATTGCCAACGCTCTCGGGCGGATCGAGCGTCTCTTATAATAAATTACATAACCCCCTGTCGTCCATTATTCAGGAGCTTCCGGTTGTAGATGGACTAGACGTGGACAAATTGATGGTCTTTTTCCGAATTTTGTTTCAGCTGTCCGACTTCCCGGGGATGTCGGATAGCACCCTACTCGAACTCGTGTATCCCTATTGTCGGGGGTCTGTGGCTGAGCGGGTCGCGCGGACTATACGAGATGGCGGCAGTGTGGCGTCTTTCCATCGGGGGGTGTTGGACGCATGCGTGCCTGGCCGATTGCGAGAGCAGCTGCAGCACAAACATTGTTATCGGGTGCAAGCACACGGGGAGAATTTTGCGAAGTTTGCACAGAGTATCCGTGAGGCTGCCCGGATTTTAGGGTTGGGACTGCCCGAGAATGAAGTAGTGCAGATGATATTCGAAGGCGTTACTCCCCAGGAGAGATCTCGTTTAACTTTTGCTGAGCGACCGCGGAATTATGAAGACCTCGAGAAGCTGTGCGTGTTATCCCGGGCTATACAATCAATAGATGAATCCCGTGGGCCAGTAAGGGCCAGTCCGGGCGAACCCCGAGTGGTGGAACGACGGGTCGTTCAGTCCCAACCCCGGCCAGAGAGAAATAACGGTGATCGAGGTGGACAGTTGAGAGGTGTTGTTTGCTTTCGCTGTCGCAGACAGGGGCATGTTGCCCGCGATTGTCCGGAGGGTGGTATGCGTCCGGCGCTTCCCCCAAGGGTCCGGTACTCAAAAAACTAAATCGGAGGTTGTCTTCCCCTCGTTACAAGACTTTTCGGAACTCAAGTGCCTCCAGGCAGAGGATAGGTCCTGACTCTTCTAATGTCAAGGTCCTTGCTACCGTCCCGCAAAAGGCTTCTGTATGCCCCTTCCTGTCGCTCGAGGTAAAGAACTTCCTGTCAACTCAGAGCGTTAGTTGACTCCGGGTCAGCCCGATCTATCATCTCATCTCGAGTGTGCGCGGACCTTGAAAAACTGGGCTTAATAAAAGGGTCGAATCGGTCATCTGTGGTGTGCTGGACTGCTTCTAGGGAAAGTCTGCCCATCTCCCGGGTGGTTTCCTTTAAGTTCAAGATTGATGGCTTTTCTTGGGTGTGGCCTTTTCTGGTTTCTCCGGCTCTGGGAGTTGACTGTATTGTGGGTGCCGATTTCATCGCTAAAAGTGGTCTCGTGTTGGACATCCATGGGCACCAGTGTTATTTTAAATTTAATCGGGGTGTTGTTATTCCATTTCTTGGATACCAGGGAGCTAAGGGAGGTATCCAAGAGGTCGCTTGTCCCGATTCTGCACGAGATCATCTCACTCCCGACCAGCAGAGAGCTTTAGACCGATTGTGTGAGGAATTTCCCTCCGTATTAACTCCTAAGTTGGGACTCACACATTTATTAGAGTATAAAATTCGTTTGACGGACTCTAAGATAGTGAGGTCGCACCCATACAAGTTCGCCCCTCCGAAAATGGCCGTTCTGAGGGAGAAGGTTCAAGAGCTTTTAGAGCAAGGGGTAATTGAACCTTCCAATTCCAGTTATGCCAGTCCAGCGTTCCTGGTACCCAAGCCTGGGGGTAAGCACCGTATAGTGATAGATTACCGGAAGTTAAATTCTAATATTGAGGTGGATTCGGTTTCCCTTCCGGATCTCCACTCAGCTTTCGATTGGTTTAGTGAGGCCAAGTACTTCACCGTGATTGATCTCAACGCTGCATATCACCAGATCCCTTTGTCCAAGGAAAGTAGACCGTACACGGCGTTCTGTGTCCCGTGGAATTTATATCAGTATATGCGGGTTCCTATGGGTCTGGCGGTGGGCGCCCAAACGCTCACGCGTCTGCTTGACCTAGTGTTTCAAGATGTAAAATTTAAGTTCATTTTCAACTATTTGGACGACTTGCTGGTCTACAGCAAAACCTATGATGAACATCTGTGTCATCTCAGGGAGGTGATGAGCAGGTTGAGAGGCGCGGGCCTCACGGTCAATCCGGAGAAAGTGCGAATCGCCCAGGAGAGCATCTCATTTCTGGGGCATCTTGTGTCGCACCAAGGCGTTACAGTGGACCCTGAAAGGACCCAGGGTATCCGGGATTTTCCCCCGCCAAAGGATGCCAAAGGCATCACCAGGTTCGTGGGGATGGTTAACTTTTATCGGCGGTTTATCCCCAATGCAGCGGAGATAGCTGCACCCCTAAATGAATTGAGAAAGAAGGGGGCTAAGTTTGTGTGGGGCGAAAGCCAGCAGAAGGCTTTCGAAACGTTGAAGGAAGCTATTATTTCCCCGCCGGTGCTGCGGATGCCGGATTTTTCTCAACCGTTTATCTTACAGACGGACGCGAGTTCGGTGGCGCTCGGGGCGGTTCTGTCCCAAGTCGTTGATGGTGCTAGGCAGCCTGTGGCCTTTATTTCCCGAACCCTGACCCAGCAAGAAAGAAAGTCATCAGTATATGAGCTAGAGTGTTTAGCTGTGGTATACGCTCTAGATAAGTTCAGGCGTTTTCTGGAACACGCTGAGTTCCTGCTCGAGACCGACAATCAGGCTCTCTCTTGGCGTCTTGCTCACCCCCGGCAACTGGGTAAAATTGGTAGATGGGTGGTTAAAATCTCATCCTTCAAGTTCAAGGTGCAACACATTAGGGGAACTCAGAATGTGGTTGCAGATGCTTTGTCACGCATGTTTTCCCAACCCAGTGAAGTCCAATCTGAGCAACCCTGTTCTGTTCTGCTAGACTTTCCGTTAGCCTTCACTGATGTGTTACCCCATCAGTTGAATGATGAAGAGCTGGGTCCTATCATCCAGAATATAAAGGAGGGTAACGCGCAGGCCCCTTACTTCTTGTCCAAGGGCGTCCTGTGTTGTCGAGAAAGAAAGGGACGTGCCCCGAAGATCGTGCTGCCTAGCAAGTTAGTGCCCATGGTCTTCAGCTATTATCACAATTCCCCAGTAGGAGGCCACAAGGGAATTTCGAAGACCATTTCCGGTATTAGGAAACACTTCATCTGGAAGGGCATGGACAGGGACATCGCGACGAGGGTTAAGAGTTGTCATCTGTGTGGCTTAAGCAAGCCTGCCCAAAACACAAAGTTGGGGTTGTTGTCATCAGACGTGGCGAGCAGACCGATGGAGAAGCTATTCATCGACTACGTGGGACCCTTCCCGCGTAGCAAGTCAGGTAACGCTTACCTACTTGTCTGTGTGGATGCTTTTTCGAAGTTTGCCTGGCTACTGCCCTTACGGCAGGCAACAGCTCGTTTAACCATAAGCGCGCTTCAGAACCATGTTTTTCAGCATTTCGGTCTTCCGACCATCATTGTCTCCGACAATGGACCACAGTTCATTTCGAGTGAGTTCCGGCGGATGTGTTTCGCCAGCGGTATTAAACATGTAACCACTTCCCCGTATTACCCACAGCCGTCCCATGCGGAGAGGTTCAATAGGAATCTCCGGTCCGCACTCATCGCCTATCATGCGGAACAACAGACCACCTGGGACCAGAATTTGAAGTGGTTGCAGCTAGCTTTTAACACGGCCCTGCATGACAGTCATAAGGCCGTGCCCTTTGAGATCATGTTTGGATTCTCGCCCGCACTCCCGATGACAGTCATAAGGCCGTGCCCTTTGAGATCATGTTTGGATTCTCGCCCGCACTCCCGTTGACTAACTTGTGGAATATTGACGATCTTCTACCACGGGAGCCCGATAATGGAACTGCGGAGAGATGGCGGGAGGCTCGGAAGAATTTGCTGCGAGCGCACGAGCGGGTCCGTCGACGATATAATCAGGGGCGAATTCCGAACCCCTTTCAGACCGGCGACTGGGTCTACTGCCAGAGCCATCCGATCAGCTCAGCCGCGGACAAAAGAGCCGCTAAATTGTGCTATCGTTGGTCGGGACCATACCGTATCCTAGGGTTTACGTCACCGGTGACGGCGCGGTTGGAAGAGCAGGGTAGTAATCCTAAAGAGATTACTACACATATATCAAAATTAAAATTATTTAGAAAAGGGTAAACGGGCTGAAAAAGGGGGGGAGCGATGGTGGTCTCTGTGCGAGTGGGGATGTTGTCTATTTTAGGAGGGTGTGCTCCGGGGGCGGTATTGAGAATGGTATGGTAGCGGGTAGATGTTTCCCACAGTCCCAGTGGGGTTCGTCTACTTCAGGGATGCGCCCCTGCCTGCGCGAGCCTTGGTTTTCTCCAATTGTCCTTATGTCCGGAGGGAGCCATGTCCTTACCTTCAGTCCCAGCCCATGACCGTAATCATCCTTGACCATACCATCCACCCTCCGATTTTCCTAACCTTACCTAGAGAGGAAAAAAAACACCTAGAAAGGCAAAAAAAAGGAGTTAGAGAGAGGAGTGAAACCTGCCGCGTGGACGGGGGCGGTTGTGCTCCTCATCCATGCGGTAGGTTTTGGCCATGCCCTTTGAGCACACATGTTAAACTTGTATGTATGTGAGATGAGGGTCATAGTCACAGTTGACATGGCTTTCGTCAGGTCCAGAGTGGGGACCACCGCATCATGGAGACTGTCATCGCCCCTTGTTCCCCTTGGCCCGTGCCGTGATGGTTTGTTTAGAATGGGGGGGGGTCGTATTGGAGAATGACCCCGTAGGTATATGGGGCAGATGCCCTGTTTAGGTGGCTATCGTGTTCTGGCTTGGGTGGACAAGCCTCAGGAGGTCGGAACTCAGGGAGCTCCCGAACTTTTCTTTCGTCTTTCTTCTCTGTCCCTCTTTGCGGCGGGCTGGCCCTGATCAGGTCAGCGGGCCGCACATACACACTTACGCTCTACACGTCTTCTTTCGTCTCTTTCGTCTTCCCTTCTGAGCCTCTGTCCTACTGAGAGCAAGTGCCGCCGGGCCAACTTACCCACGATGTCCTCCGGAGTATTTAAGAAGGGGGTACACTGCAGGGTACTTTCCCGAGTTTCAGAGTGGGGCAACCGGGTTGCCCTTTCGGGGTGGGGGTGTGCCGGTGTAAATCCGGCTGTCGAGAGTTTTAGAAAATTTTTATTTTAATTGTAAAATAACGCGAATGCAAGGGTCAGTTGAAACGACCCTTGTCCGCCTCCGTTAAGGCTGCGCGCGCAACTCGTAGTGAGGGGCGGCTTGTTCCGTCGGTTACAGCGGTTAGTCAGCTCACCGCCCCGCTACGAAATACATCGGCTTCTCTCTCCGAACAATTACGGCGTAGTTTCTCTGCATCTACATGGCTTGCTGAAACTTAAGCGACTCCCGGTAAGAATTGCATTATTTTATGTGTTTAAAAGTAATTCATATTAAATGGATAATTAATAACAAGGTGTATGCAACCGTATAAAAAGACCTAATTATGTGAGTGCGATCCGACAGTTTTTATATTAAAAGAAAACTCATTGTTCAGTAATTTAATTAATGTTCAGTATATAGCCCATGTTCCTTTTATTATTACTATAATAGTGTGAGAGGTATTGTAATTGTCATTGTCATGATAAAGGTGTAGAATGTTAAAAGTTAATGGCTAAAAGTTAGTGCGTAGTCAGGTAGTGAACTATGTCCATTCATGCAGCAGACTGTCGGGGAGCTCTTTAATTAACTTTACAGTAGAGAATTTATTTGTGAGAACTTCCATAGAGGAAATATTATTAATTTTAAAACATTATTAATACTGTGAGTGCCTTGAAGTTGAATTTTTTGGTCAAATAATGATTATTGGTCACCACGTGGCTGTTTAACCTGTAAATTTCTGTTGAGGCATGTAGACATTGTGCTGATGACTTTTATATTACGCCACGTTTGATATAGTCTTTTCATTATCAAAATTTAATTATTCCATGGCTGACTTTCTACTCTTTAAGCTGGTTGCAAATATTTTATTAATTGACTTGTGGCTTCTCTTTCAAAAAAAAAAATATTAAAATAAAAGAAGTTGTTTTATACTCATAAAAATACATAAAAGGAAAGAGGGGTTACAAATGGTACCGCAGAGCGTGGTTTATAAAGTCTGATACTGCAAATGGTACCAGTGAGCGTGGTGCATTCTAGGCTTGAACCCTTGGGTCCTGGTGTGTGACGGGGCTTGCAAACTCGGAGATATTAGGGCGATTGTTGTGACATTGTTTTCTTAGGTATATGCCCGTGTAGGCTAGTTGTAGGTAGTATAAATTGTGAGTCGGGTCGCACCACTGAGGCGGTTATTTGTGTTTGAAAAATGTGATGGTTGTACGGCCGGGGAGTCTCAAGCGTGGCCTGGATGATGGAATGATAATTCAGGGTCGGAGTTTAGCGTGTTATATTGGCGGGATGCGGTATGGCCCGATCGGAAATCGGTACCGGCACCGACTTGTGTCTGGTTGATGTTAGAGTATTAATTCCCGAATTATGATTTTCAATTGTTAGTTGGTTGTTGTGAGTTATGTGTTGGTACGGCGTGTGTGTCGAATTGCTGTTTGATGTTATGTGTGTTTAGTATTGTTGGTTGTCACTTGTCTCCTTCTGTCGTGGATGTGAGTGGTTCAGAATAGGCCAGGTCTCCGCAGCGCTAGAGAACCCGGGGGTCCTCTTGATGGAAGAACAGTACTCAAGGTTTTCCTGGTTTAGTGATTGGTGTTTTCATGTTTGTTTGTGGTTCATAGGAGAAGTAATTAGAGCATTGGCGGCATGAGTGTTATAAATCCCGATTTATTTTTGAAGCACGAGTTGGAGTTCGAGATTAAGTCCCGGGGTGGGAGGCCCCAAGGGGATGTTGCTTCTTTGAGGAAGCAGTTAAGAGACGCCCTCGCGTCCGGAGGGACGACGTCGCTCGTAAAGGTCACTGATGTGACAGCGGAGCTCGAGTTGTGCCAGGAGAAGTGGGGAGAGTTGCGGGAGGTGATGGAGGATTTTGAGTCGGCCCCTTCCAGCCTCAGGGCAAGACAGAGAGTGCGTCAGCGAGCGGAACACCTGCAACATAGACTGGAGAACTTGTCCGCACAAACTACAATCGCTGAAGTCAGCGCCACGCTGAAGCTGATTTCGGAACAGGTGGCTAAAGCATTGCGGAACTTCGAGCCCGTGAAGTCTCAGCTTTCCGTGAGCTCTCCCCAGCCTCCTGAAATGGACATAGCGCAAACGCCGAACCCGGCGGCTCAATTGCCAACGCTCTCGGGTGGATCGAGTGTCTCTTATAATAAATTACATAACCCCCTGTCGTCCATTATTCAGGAGCTTCCGGTTGTAGATGGACTAGACGTGGACAAATTGATGGTCTTTTTCCGAATTTTGTTTCAGCTGTCCGACTTCCCGGGGATGTCGGATAGCACCCTACTCGAACTCGTGTATCCCTATTGTCGGGGGTCTGTGGCTGAGCGGGTCGCGCGGACTATACGAGATGGCGGCAGTGTGGCGTCTTTCCATCGGGGGGTGTTGGACGCATGCGTGCCTGGCCGATTGCGAGAGCAGCTGCAGCACAAACATTGTTATCGGGTGCAAGCACATTGCACAGAGTATCCGTGAGGCTGCCCGGATTTTAGGGTTGGGACTGCCCGAGAATGAAGTAGTGCAGATGATATTCGAAGGGGTTACTCCCCAGGAGAGATCTCGTTTAACTTTTGCTGAGCGACCGCGGAATTATGAAGACCTCGAGAAGCTGTGCGTGTTATCCCGGGCTATACAATCAATAGATGAATCCCGTGGGCCAGTAAGGGCCAGTCCGGGCGAACCCCGAGTGGTGGAACGACGGGTCGTTCAGTCCCAACCCCGGCCAGAGAGAAATAACGGTGATCGAGGTGGACAGTTGAGAGGTGTTGTTTGCTTTCGCTGTCGCAGACAGGGGCATGTTGCCCCCGATTGTCCGGAGGGTGGTATGCGTCCGGCGCTTCCCCCAAGGGTCCGGTACTCAAAAAACTAAATCGGAGGTTGTCTTCCCCTCGTTACAAGACTTTTCGGAACTCAAGTGCCTCCAGGCAGAGGATAGGTCCTGACTCTTCTAATGTCAAGGTCCTTGCTACCGTCCCGCAAAAGGCTTCTGTATGCCCCTTCCTGTCGCTCGAGGTAAAGAACTTCCTGTCAACTCAGAGCGTTAGTTGACTCCGGGTCAGCCCGATCTATCATCTCATCTCGAGTGTGCGCGGACCTTGAAAAACTGGGCTTAATAAAAGGGTCGAATCGGTCATCTGTGGTGTGCTGGACTGCTTCTAGGGAAAGTCTGCCCATCTCCCGGGTGGTTTCCTTTAAGTTCAAGATTGATGGCTTTTCTTGGGTGTGGCCTTTTCTGGTTTCTCCGGCTCTGGGAGTTGACTGTATTGTGGGTGCCGATTTCATCGCTAAAAGTGGTCTCGTGTTGGACATCCATGGGCACCAGTGTTATTTTAAATTTAATCGGGGTGTTGTTATTCCATTTCTTGGATACCAGGGAGCTAAGGGAGGTATCCAAGAGGTCGCTTGTCCCGATTCTGCACGAGATCATCTCACTCCCGACCAGCAGAGAGCTTTAGACCGATTGTGTGAGGAATTTCCCTCCGTATTAACTCCTAAGTTGGGACTCACACATTTATTAGAGTATAAAATTCGTTTGACGGACTCTAAGATAGTGAGGTCGCACCCATACAAGTTCGCCCCTCCGAAAATGGCCGTTCTGAGGGAGAAGGTTCAAGAGCTTTTAGAGCAAGGGGTAATTGAACCTTCCAATTCCAGTTATGCCAGTCCAGCGTTCCTGGTACCCAAGCCTGGGGGTAAGCACCGTATAGTGATAGATTACCGGAAGTTAAATTCTAATATTGAGGTGGATTCGGTTTCCCTTCCGGATCTCCACTCAGCTTTCGATTGGTTTAGTGAGGCCAAGTACTTCACCGTGATTGATCTCAACGCTGCATATCACCAGATCCCTTTGTCCAAGGAAAGTAGACCGTACACGGCGTTCTGTGTCCCGTGGAATTTATATCAGTATATGCGGGTTCCTATGGGTCTGGCGGTGGGCGCCCAAACGCTCACGCGTCTGCTTGACCTAGTGTTTCAAGATGTAAAATTTAAGTTCATTTTCAACTATTTGGACGACTTGCTGGTCTACAGCAAAACCTATGATGAACATCTGTGTCATCTCAGGGAGGTGATGAGCAGGTTGAGAGGCGCGGGCCTCACGGTCAATCCGGAGAAAGTGCGAATCGCCCAGGAGAGCATCTCATTTCTGGGGCATCTTGTGTCGCACCAAGGCGTTACAGTGGACCCTGAAAGGACCCAGGGTATCCGGGATTTTCCCCCGCCAAAGGATGCCAAAGGCATCGCCAGGTTCGTGGGGATGGTTAACTTTTATCGGCGGTTTATCCCCAATGCAGCGGAGATAGCTGCACCCCTAAATGAATTGAGAAAGAAGGGGGCTAAGTTTGTGTGGGGCGAAAGCCAGCAGAAGGCTTTCGAAACGTTGAAGGAAGCTATTATTTCCCCGCCGGTGCTGCGGATGCCGGATTTTTCTCAACCGTTTATCTTACAGACGGACGCGAGTTCGGTGGCGCTCGGGGCGGTTCTGTCCCAAGTCGTTGATGGTGCTAGGCAGCCTGTGGCCTTTATTTCCCGAACCCTGACCCAGCAAGAAAGAAAGTCATCAGTATATGAGCTAGAGTGTTTAGCTGTGGTATACGCTCTAGATAAGTTCAGGCGTTTTCTGGAACACGCTGAGTTCCTGCTCGAGACCGACAATCAGGCTCTCTCTTGGCGTCTTGCTCACCCCCGGCAACTGGGTAAAATTGGTAGATGGGTGGTTAAAATCTCATCCTTCAAGTTCAAGGTGCAACACATTAGGGGAACTCAGAATGTGGTTGCAGATGCTTTGTCACGCATGTTTTCCCAACCCAGTGAAGTCCAATCTGAGCAACCCTGTTCTGTTCTGCTAGACTTTCCGTTAGCCTTCACTGATGTGTTACCCCATCAGTTGAATGATGAAGAGCTGGGTCCTATCATCCAGAATATAAAGGAGGGTAACGCGCAGGCCCCTTACTTCTTGTCCAAGGGCGTCCTGTGTTGTCGAGAAAGAAAGGGACGTGCCCCGAAGATCGTGCTGCCTAGCAAGTTAGTGCCCATGGTCTTCAGCTATTATCACAATTCCCCAGTAGGAGGCCACAAGGGAATTTCGAAGACCATTTCCGGTATTAGGAAACACTTCATCTGGAAGGGCATGGACAGGGACATCGCGACGAGGGTTAAGAGTTGTCATCTGTGTGGCTTAAGCAAGCCTGCCCAAAACACAAAGTTGGGGTTGTTGTCATCAGACGTGGCGAGCAGACCGATGGAGAAGCTATTCATCGACTACGTGGGACCCTTCCCGCGTAGCAAGTCAGGTAACGCTTACCTACTTGTCTGTGTGGATGCTTTTTCGAAGTTTGCCTGGCTACTGCCCTTACGGCAGGCAACAGCTCGTTTAACCATAAGCGCGCTTCAGAACCATGTTTTTCAGCATTTCGGTCTTCCGACCATCATTGTCTCCGACAATGGACCACAGTTCATTTCGAGTGAGTTCCGGCGGATGTGTTTCGCCAGCGGTATTAAACATGTAACCACTTCCCCGTATTACCCACAGCCGTCCCATGCGGAGAGGTTCAATAGGAATCTCCGGTCCGCACTCATCGCCTATCATGCGGAACAACAGACCACCTGGGACCAGAATTTGAAGTGGTTGCAGCTAGCTTTTAACACGGCCCTGCATGACAGTCATAAGGCCGTGCCCTTTGAGATCATGTTTGGATTCTCGCCCGCACTCCCGTTGACTAACTTGTGGAATATTGACGATCTTCTACCACGGGAGCCCGATAATGGAACTGCGGAGAGATGGCGGGAGGCTCGGAAGAATTTGCTGCGAGCGCACGAGCGGGTCCGTCGACGATATAATCAGGGGCGAATTCCGAACCCCTTTCAGACCGGCGACTGGGTCTACTGCCAGAGCCATCCGATCAGCTCAGCCGCGGACAAAAGAGCCGCTAAATTGTGCTATCGTTGGTCGGGACCATACCGTATCCTAGGGTTTACGTCACCGGTGACGGCGCGGTTGGAAGAGCAGGGTAGTAATCCTAAAGAGATTACTACACATATATCAAAATTAAAATTATTTAGAAAAGGGTAAACGGGCTGAAAAAGGGGGGGAGCGATGGTGGTCTCTGTGCGAGTGGGGATGTTGTCTATTTTAGGAGGGTGTGCTCCGGGGGCGGTATTGAGAATGGTATGGTAGCGGGTAGATGTTTCCCACAGTCCCAGTGGGGTTCGTCTACTTCAGGGATGCGCCCCTGCCTGCGCGAGCCTTGGTTTTCTCCAATTGTCCTTATGTCCGGAGGGAGCCATGTCCTTACCTTCAGTCCCAGCCCATGACCGTAATCATCCTTGACCATACCATCCACCCTCCGATTTTCCTAACCTTACCTAGAGAGGAAAAAAAACACCTAGAAAGGCAAAAAAAAGGAGTTAGAGAGAGGAGTGAAACCTGCCGCGTGGACGGGGGCGGTTGTGCTCCTCATCCATGCGGTAGGTTTTGGCCATGCCCTTTGAGCACACATGTTAAACTTGTATGTATGTGAGATGAGGGTCATAGTCACAGTTGACATGGCTTTCGTCAGGTCCAGAGTGGGGACCACCGCATCATGGAGACTGTCATCGCCCCTTGTTCCCCTTGGCCCGTGCCGTGATGGTTTGTTTAGAATGGGGGGGGGTCGTATTGGAGAATGACCCCGTAGGTATATGGGGCAGATGCCCTGTTTAGGTGGCTATCGTGTTCTGGCTTGGGTGGACAAGCCTCAGGAGGTCGGAACTCAGGGAGCTCCCGAACTTTTCTTTCGTCTTTCTTCTCTGTCCCTCTTTGCGGCGGGCTGGCCCTGATCAGGTCAGCGGGCCGCACATACACACTTACGCTCTACACGTCTTCTTTCGTCTCTTTCGTCTTCCCTTCTGAGCCTCTGTCCTACTGAGAGCAAGTGCCGCCGGGCCAACTTACCCACGATGTCCTCCGGAGTATTTAAGAAGGGGGTACACTGCAGGGTACTTTCCCGAGTTTCAGAGTGGGGCAACCGGGTTGCCCTTTCGGGGTGGGGGTGTGCCGGTGTAAATCCGGCTGTCGAGAGTTTTAGAAAATTTTTATTTTAATTGTAAAATAACGCGAATGCAAGGGTCAGTTGAAACGACCCTTGTCCGGCTCCGTTAAGGCTGCGCGCGCAACTCGTAGTGAGGGGCGGCTTGTTCCCTCGGTTACAGCGGTTAGTCAGCTCACCGCCCCGCTACGAAATACATCGGCTTCTCTCTCCGAACAATTACGGCGTAGTTTCTCTGCATCTACATGGCTTGCTGAAACTTAAGCGACTCCCGGTAAGAATTGCATTATTTTATGTGTTTAAAAGTAATTCATATTAAATGGATAATTAATAACAAGGTGTATGCAACCGTATAAAAAGACCTAATTATGTGAGTGTGATCCGACAGTTTTTATATTAAAAGAAAACTCATTGTTCAGTAATTTAATTAATGTTCAGTATATAGCCCATGTTCCTTTTATTATTACTATAATAGTGTGAGAGGTATTGTAATTGTCATTGTCATGATAAAGGTGTAGAATGTTAAAAGTTAATGGCTAAAAGTTAGTGCGTAGTCAGGTAGTGAACTATGTCCATTCATGCAGCAGACTGTCGGGGAGCTCTTTAATTAACTTTACAGTAGAGAATTTATTTGTGAGAACTTCCATAGAGGAAATATTATTAATGTTAAAACATTATTAATACTGTGAGTGCCTTGAAGTTGAATTTTTTGGTCAAATAATGATTATTGGTCACCACGTGGCTGTTTAACCTGTAAATTTCTGTTGAGGCATGTAGACATTGTGCTGATGACTTTTATATTACGCCACGTTTGATATAGTCTTTTCATTATCAAAATTTAATTATTCCATGGCTGACTTTCTACTCTTTAAGCTGGTTGCAAAGATTTTATTAATTGACTTGTGGCTTCTCTTTCAAAAAAAAAAATATTAAAATAAAAGAAGTTGTTTTATACTCATAAAAATACATAAAAGGAAAGAGGGGTTACACTGTAATCATCTCCACAGACGACCTACACAACAAAGTACAAAACTTCATGGAACAGAACAACATCACAGAACTAGTTCACGACCCCACCAACAGATACCAAAACACAGTAAAACAACTAATCAACAAAGCCAAACACATAATGACATACAAACAAAATCCCTACATGAAACAAATCCGATCATCAGCCCCCACCCTCCAAGCTCTTCCCAAAATCCATAAAGAAGATATTCCGATCCGCCCCATTATCAATTACCGTAATGCCCCTGCATACAAACTCGCAAAACATCTAGAAAAAATTATCAGACAACACACACGACTAGACAACAACATTGCAGTAAAAAACAACACAGACCTTGTAACAAAAATAAAAGACATACACATCCCCCATAATGCCACATTAGCCTCGTTTGACATTAAAAACCTGTACACAAACATCCCCATCTCTGAAACAATCACCATCCTTCAAAACAAACTCAAACAGAATAACACACCAGCCGAACTTATCAACAAAATAACAGAAACTCTGAACATTATCACAAAACAAAACTACTTTACATATAACAATAAATTTTACACACAGAATGATGGTCTACCCATGGGCTCACCCATATCCAGCATTCTAGTAGAAGTCTTCCTCCAACACTTAGAAAAAACAAAAATATTCACAAATAATGACAGACACTCACATAAAATACTATATTGGCACAGATACGTTGATGACATTCTAATACTATACAGGGGAAACAAAAGACAATGTAAACAGTTACTAATGCACATAAACAAAATACATAAAAACATAACCTTTACTGCTGAATACGAACACAACAATACCATAAACTTCTTAGACCACTCCATTACAAATCTTGAACAGAGGCACAAATTCAGTATTACAGAAAACCGATACAACTGACACGCTAATACACAACTCCTCCAATCACCCAATACAACACAAACTAGCTGCCTTTAGAACCATGATACATAGACTTAACAACATTCCCCTAGATGAAAAAGACTACAAAGACGAACTAAACATGATAAAATATCTAGCAGAATCCAACGGATATGACAGAACAATAGTCAATAAACTCTTACACAGAACACAAAGCAATCAACAGACAAAGACAGAAAACAACAAATTCATAACACTAACATACATCATTAAACAAACTGAAAAAATAGCCACAAATTCAAAAAAGCAGGATACAGAATCACACACTATCAAAACACACACACACACACACTGAAACGCTGCCCTAAATTTTTTATTACACCACTTTTTTTAATCTCCCAGTTTTTTTTTTCTGGGAAGCCGTCACTTAATATTTAAGACTAGATGCGTGGCCTAGATGGAAATAAAATGTTCTGAGCCCATCGTGACAGGTCTTGCAAGAAAACACTTGATTAACAGCAACAACATTTTATTAATGCTTCTTGATTTCGAAACAATTTCTTTTACGATTACATTACTTTTGTTGAGTCTTTCTTAAGGCTTAACATCAATTTAAATATTTCTTTTAAAGCACCATGGTGGCTGGATTGCAACAATAATATTTCCAAAAATATCTCTAACAATTAAATAACAACATACCAAACTACTAAACACAGAGTATTTCACCTTCAAAAGATTTTTTTTTTATTTGCATTCATAATGCTTGAACAATTAATCAACATGAGATAATTATAAGTACTTAAAGATGAGAATCCATTATCCATAGATAATAATGAAAATTTAAAAAAATTATTACTTGTGTTCAAATACTTTCACCTATCCGTCCCCAGCACTTGGATTAATAACACGAAAGGCATGTAACCTTAAAATCAAAACCTGTGATCACATTAAAACAGAGATTGAAGTTTGTTAATTAATTATAAAAATCTTTTTTTTAATAAATATTGTATAGTCAACCAGAACCAGATAATAATTAATTAAATCAACAGGAGTTTTAATTTAGAATAAAATGAACCGGAAAAGTAGAACGCGCAGGATCACAAGTCACATGACAAAGTAGATGCAAGTACTGTCTGGGTATTACATTTTCTCAAAGTCTGGTTTTTTATAAATTGAACTTTGAAATTGGTTTTATTTTGCAGGAATTAAAATTAAATATCTACATTATGACAATGGTAAACCTTGACATCATGAAAGAGTAATATACTACTACTTATAAAATATTCATAACACAGTCATCACTATGCACACTTTAGCATGTCTACACAAAGTTCAGGCAATGTTAACTCTGAAGCATGATTCTAATTTCTAGAACTGAGTGTCTCTGTGTGTGTTACCTGGTAACCAGTGGAGTATTTCGTGTGTGATGCATAAAAAAGGAAAGTTCCCACCTGATCTTTTAGATTACATAAAAGAGATTCCTGCCGTCCAAGTTGGGTGTGAAGAATGATTTAGCATGGTGTGACGGCGTTGGCGATCCTTATGCACCACTCTGCGGATGGGAGAAGATGTTGAGTTCCCACCTCGTCGACCCCTTTCCTCCCGACTAAGCGGGGAAACCTGTGAAAAAGTTTATTTGTATATTTGATTCAGAGAAGAGAACGTACCACCCCTACATCCCCTCGTCAAGGCACTCAGACCACACACACCGCTATAGTTTCAATACAACAAATGCCTGCCATTAACCCCAGTAAAAGTCACCCTTCAAGTTATTAATTTGAATATTAAATTTCACTTCGTCACACAGAAATCATTACACTTTAAGCTTAAAAATTTTTGTGGGTTACATTGTAGGTTTAACTTCACATTATGAATGACTGACAAGCAAATGGTCTCTGCAATTACATTTACAAACTATTTCAATCAATAACCAGACTTCAGTTCAATTACAATTATAATTTCATAACTTATTTAAATCGTCTGTTTTAAGTTTACACTGCCTCTAACATTATTTCTTTAAATTTACTTTAAATTACTTTACCACGTGCTTTGTTCATACTGGAACGAACATGGACAACCCGAGCCACACACACACACACACACACACACACACACACACAATCATTACATTTTACACACACAAGCCCCAATTGAATTAATATTAATAATTAAATCCTGAATACTGGCTCACCTGAAGCTCTTTATAGAATTATAGTAGACAATCACGGCATGCCATCACGATCCGTACAGCACAAAGTTGAAAGAGAAAGAGAGGTGAGCGTGGACGCTGTGTGAAATTATAAAACCTAAAACGCTGCTGCATAATCTTGTTGTCAAAGCACAGACGCCACTGCCAACCAAATGATGTCACCGATCAAGGTCGCGGCGGCCGACTAAGTCTAGATATCGAAGGCGGGCATTGTAACATGCAGTGATAACGCACCGAACATATGGAAATACAATTAAACTGGCCGTGGTGTTTACCTTTAATATAGCCATGGCACACCCTCGCCCCAAAATGGCAACTTGCATGCCCCAAAAAACTCAAATCTCACCATTCACAATCCACATGACTGCTTCCTCAGGACTACTACAGTCCTCCTGGCTCCCTTGGGTAAGTCTCAGGACAATATCGCTCTCAGGAGGACAGAGCGGCATCGAAGGCAGTGGTCCTGGCGCAATTTCGAAAATACCGAACGCTTCTGCACATCCTCTCCCCAAAATGGCAACTTCCTTGCCCCCCCAAAAAAAAACTCAAATCCCTATCCACAGTCCTCATGACTGCTTACCTAGGACTACCATAGTCCTCTTGATTGCCTTGGGGAATCTCCTCACAACCTGAGATCCCAAGCGTCAATCAACACCCTAAACAACAACAACAACACATCTCTACCACCACTCACACCTGCCCTTCGGACAACAAGGTATCACACTTGTCACTGCACTGCCTAGCAGACAAGATAACGCACAAAACAAGGTCCTTGACATGTGAGTGGTCAACTACCCTACGGTAGTAAGGCTAGCCCCCAATAGACTAACATATCAACATCGCACCATGACCACGCGAACGCACCACTCGAGACAAAAGACAACCCAAGGTCAACATATCTTAACTCATTCTCTCGAGATGGAACCCGTAATCCAAACCTCCGACTTAGCAACAAATTAAAGTGAAACCTCCGTGGACTACTCATATCCGACCACCGACATTTACTTTCAAAATAAACTATTGGACCAACCTTAGAATGCAGTATCAGCACGCCCCCTTCCCAAAATTAACTCGACTCCTTTCACTTGGCTGCAAACTTCATCTCTTCACCTATCATTACAAACTGATCTCCTGGCTGCATCACTATAATCACAAGTCCCTTGACTTTCTGGGGAAATCTCAGAAAATTATCACACTTAGGAAGACTCAGGAAGTGCTCAGAGAGAAAACGAAACAAGAGGGAGGAAGAAGTGGAGTGTGTACTCATGTGTGCCTGAATATGTGTATGTGCATGAGTGTGCAGTACTACATGCTGACTTGATCAGGGTCAGCATACAGTGAGAAGAGATAGAAGGAGAAAAGAAGAAAGACAAGAATCAGGCCAGCTCCTCTGAGTTCTGACCTCCTAAGGCTTCAAAAACTGAGGCCCCAATTCAATAGCTACGCAGGACAACTTCTATTCCCCCCACCAGGACCACATAACCGTTATACCCCATACGACTCTTCCACCACCACTGCCTCCCACGGGAACCCCCCAACGTCACCCTCACTGGTGACCCGACCACTTTCTCGCTCACGTACAGATGCCCAAAGGCTAACAAGGTACTATAACCTTGATATGCGAGCGATAACCTGGTCCATCTCTCCACATATATTTATCAATCAGTTTATATCAAAATTAATAAATAGACCTTCTCTTCCTGCAAAGACCTTTGACACAAAATTAAATGTTATGTAAACATTCATGGATACACACACAACACAAACAAATCAGCAAAAAATCACTTTTATTTAAAGTCTGAAGCAGCAGAATCAATAACCTGACCTCAATTTTTAAAAAGTCTAACTACTGGTACAACTCCACTCCCTCCAATTAAAAAACTGAAGTCTTTGCATTTTTAAGATAATGCAACTAAAATATGACCTCAAAATTCCAAAGAAGGTATTAAAAAATTAAAATATTTCTACTTTATTCAGAATTTAGAAATAAAAGTTGTATTTTCTATAAAATTTAAGGTAGAAACAGCTTTGCCAGCAATTGATGTGCGGCCACCAGCCCCAAGATATCACGTGACTTACAAACTAAAGAAACTGCAGAAGGAAAATGAACGCTGTGCTCGTATTGAACAAGACAATTTCACGCTATTACAACATCTACGTCATATAATGGAAACTAACAGAGTTGACAATTATTGGGTGGATGCTCCTCCCAGGTAAGCAATGTATTATTGATTAGTTTTCAAGTGAATACATTGAATAACAAAATGTTTCAACCAATCTTATGATATGGGTACACACACGCATGCACGTTGTAACATGACATAAGATAGTGAAAATACACTGATGATTAACAAACAAAAAAAAAAGCTGAAGGTAGGACGAAATGTCAAAAAACTTATAACTCAAAGATTAATGACCAAATTACGAAATGACAATTGACTAAGGAACTGACGATGACTTGACCCAATAGATTGGAGAAACAACAAGAAAAATAAAATGGAACAAGAAAGAAGGAACGAGAAACCAAATGTAATCAAGAATATAACAACAACAATTGTAATCCCCAAAATATGACTAATATATGTATGTAAAACAATGCACTAAAACAGTTAGGGCATAAATAAGATGTAACCATGTAAACAATAAAAAGTAAGATAGAGATATTATGTATATTCTATGAAAGGAGAAGAAACATGAACTTATAAATATAAGGTAGGAAGCTAAAAATAACAATACCCAATTAATAAGAAACATAGTCAAAGCAAGTAAAAGATACATTGAGCCAAATGAAGGCAATAATTAATAACAAAAAGTGATCAATGTGAATTGAAAATAAAATAATTATTAATGACCAATAACCACACAGTGATATTAAAATAAGTAGACAAACAGTGTGAGAAATATCAAGTGAATGAGATAAATAAGTGGATAAATATAAGTAGGTGAGAACAAGCTATGTAAATAGCATATTATAAAAAGTGAAAGTGTTAATAAATAAAGAAACCTTCTATGAAGGGAAAAGTGCAGTGAGTGTACAGTATAAAGTACTTAAGAAGCAGACTGTAGTAGTATAGCTAAACAGCCTTTGATAGAACTTTGTGTTGTCAAATAAGAATGAACTACTGTAATTGTACCATTAGTAATTTCAGTAATAGTAAGTAAGAATGACCAAAAAATAAGATGAAAATTAAGTTATTAGAGTGGAAGATAAGAAGGACAGACACTGTATTTTAGTGAAGGAATTTGTAAGTGAATTATATTGTATAAGGTACTGTTTAAAATTATTATTATAAGAGTTTCATTATTGTTTAAAAAACCATAGAATTTATTAACTTATAAGATAGGCAAGATAGAAATAAGAAACCAAAAACAGTTAGAAGTTGAATTTCAGGTTTGAGCCTGGTAAGAAAATGCTTGTTTTTATAATAAGAGGTGTGGATAGAAGCACCAATGTTTTATTATCTGTTTCTATAAAAAAAAAAGAAATTGTTCAATGTACCAATATATAAAGCTAATGAGTTATAAAGAATGTTAAATAGTGTAACGAAGTCGAAGACTCGGTCGTACCTTTGTATAAAATGTTTACACTTGTTTATTATGTGTATAAGTGTTAATGTGGTGTGTTCGCCTCACACCGGTCGTTACAATAATAGTTGTCACTACTGAAGTCTGTAGCGTGGTCCAAATTACCAGTACAACCTACCTGTTAATTCATAGGGGTTGCGAATCCCGGGTGGCGCCAAATTGTTTATATTAAAACAATTAAATTTGTAACATTACAAGTTAATAAGTGTTGTTAGCGTTGACATGGTTCCCGCCGCTGTACTGGTTGCCGTATTGTCCACTCGTGACTAGCGCTAGTTGGTTACTGAATAAAAAATTGCTAACACACATATATTCTACAACGTCCTATGAAATAAAATGATGGTAATACTCTGTACTGTAATTTTAATACAAATTCAGTCATTAATTAATATGACAAAAGGATTATAAATGGTTTAATAACAAATTGCTCCGGCTTAGAACATGAAACATACATCCCAGTGTTGGCGAACTTGGTTTTGGAACAAATTATCTCAATGCCGTCATGGCCTCTATTTACATACAACATATTAATCTGTTCAAAATCTGGAGTCCTTTGGATTATAAAATAAGACATAAAAGTTGGTTACATTAAAAAAGTACACTACCATACCTTATACTTACTTAAAGAGTATAAAGTGTTTTTACAAATTGTTCGGTAGTGGCGTATTATTTGTTACAAAGTTCGCACACTAATGCGAGGTTATATTTTAATTAACAAATGTTTTTACGTAAGTTGATTATGCATTAAACCTTTGAAAGAAAATTAATTTTGGTTAATAGTGAGAAATTTTGATTGTTTTGAGAAATATTTAAAGTAATTTGGTTTCTGGGAGAAAGGAATTTATTGGATACTTATCAGTTCAGACAGTGTTGATATGTTATCATCTGGGGTAGTGGAAATTCTGCAATTTTGGGCTGGTTTTAGGCTTCGGGCATCTTCTTCTATCACGTCTTGGGACTTTCTGTTATTTAATTTCTTGTGATTTGGTTCCAGGACATCGTTTAATCTTGGTAGTTCTGCATCTATTCGTCTTTGGTTCTTGTTTGTCGATTTCTGAATGTCTTTTTAACTATTTAATGTAAAATTTCAGTCATCACTATCTTGCGTGCCGCTTACCCACGCGTCATTTTTTCAAGTCTAATAAATTTAACGGAAAATTAGTATTCAACGGCCCATTTCTATGGTAACAGAAATCCTTTGATTGGTTAAGACCTCTTTCAAAAGCATTGTTATGGGATTTGAATTTTTATTCAAATTTATTATATAATTTCTTAATGATTTTATTCCTTTATCTTCCTTTTGGGGTAATAAATAATATCACTATTGTCGTTATTTCCTTTCAAAGTTTAAAATGATACCTCATAAGGTCATATTCTATTATACATTAACTTTAGTCTAATTATTTTGACATCTGATAAATTACATATCTCTTTTAAATTAAACTTTTATAATAACATTTCTCTTTTAATATGATTTACATATAATCACTGGCCATTTACTGTTCTTAGATTAGTATATTTCCTTGTGAATTTGTTACAATTGACATTTGTGTGTGTCTGACAGTTAGACGTTTTCATAGCCAAAAGTAGCCATGATGGTATTTTATTTATTTCTTTTAAATTACATTTTAATTCAGCCTGATGGGCTTCACTTGGTTATTATATTTGTTTATGTTGTGTTTTGATTCTGTTTGTGTTTTAATTACTATTCAATACAGTTTTCATTATACATATTTTAAAATATAACAATTAGGCTTATGGGCTGCAAGTTCCTTTCAGCCATATCCTATTCATAACATTGAAACAAACAATTCTTTATAAGTTATTAGTTACTGTTGGTTTTAACATTAATTTCCTTCTTTTGCTATTACTTTGAGTGATAAACATCATCACTTCCTTCAAACTCATTAAATTTATTTCCCTTCTAACATGGGGTGTTTTATTCATTGTATACTTAATTTTAAAGCCAAAACCTTTCAATACTACTATCTTCCTCCATTCCATGTTAATACAAACTGTTTTTACCTGGGCTTTCTCCCTGAATAATATCACACGTTTTACTTATCTCTATTTGAAATACTATTTTTTACTTATTCTTAATTATATGAATGTTCACAAGCTCACTCATATCATTGACTGGTTTATCAATGATTTATTAAGTGTTTTCTTATTTATTATTACATTTTTATTACTGAAAATGTCTATTTCCACGTATCACCTTCACCTTTAATTAACAGAGGTTTATCACTGATACACACTCACTATTTTTGGGGTATTTACACTTTCACTATTGCACTTTATTTTGGTTCACTGTTTATATTAAGTGTTACTTAGTGGGTAATCCCTATATTTATTTCTCCTATTATTTCTCACTATTTCTTTATAACATAATTCTTATTATTAACGACATTTGGTTATTTACCTTTCATTAGATCTAACTTTAATAATTGTGTTAATGTACTTTTCTACACTACTTTACTTTTTAATTGTCTTTTATTTTAAAACAGATATATAAGTTATTTCATTTACAACAATACTATTTGTTTCATTAGTGGATAATTATTTGGGGTTTATTTACAGTATTCTACCTTTGAGTATACCATTTCTCCCTTTTATATGTGGTGTTAGCTCCTCCTTGGTTTCAACTTGTCTCCTCTTCATTCTTCCTCTTCTTCTTCTTCAACTTCAATTGTCTTCATTTTGATTCGGTTCTCCTCTTCTCATCGGGTTTAATTTCTATTTAGTCGTAGGAATTCATTCACTTCCTTTGATTCTTCTTTAGTTCTGGTTTCTTGCCTTCTTTTGTTAGTTCCTATTTGTTTGGTCAATCACCTTTTGTCTCTATGTATGTTTCGTGGTTCCCTTCTTTTGTTTTCTGTTGTTGGGTCAATCACTTGGGTTGGGTAATATCGTTGTTCGTTGTGTCCTAATATTTATATTTTATTCATTTTTAAACATTTTATTTTATATGAAGTATTTTTACATTTAGAATTATCTTTTTTATCCCTGGTACTGGGGTGGCTTATTTGTGTTGTAACATAACGCCTCTCCTCTAAAATTGATCATTTTGATAAAACACTAGCATAGTTTTTTATGAAATTATCAGTTATATATAATCTTTTTCCTTTTCTTTCTGGTTTGTTTCTCCATTCTTTATATCTCTTGTTACTTAATTCATTCCATTTTATTTGGATCTGTTTTTATTTATTTCCAATGGTGCATTCTCCCTTATACACAATTTTTTCCCTAACTTCTTAGTAGCTGGTTTATCCCATTGCTACTCATTTTTCTGAGACCAGAGGAACATCATCTCTGCTCAGTTTATTTGGATTGCTGGACTTTTCAACAGTCAATCTTAAATACCTTTTTTGTCAACTTGTGACTTAAATTAATAATAATAATAATAATAATATACTTTGGGATTGTCCACCTTGTGGTTTGTTTTTAGATCACTTTGGCTTTTTACTCATTCTTACTTCCGCTATACCTCAACTATATACTATCATTTGCTCATACACTTGATTGTTTTTATATTTATTCATATGTTAATTTCATCATATCTCACTTTTCATTATTTTGTTTTCAATTCTCGTTGTGATCATTTTAATTATCTTAGACATTTCTATTCTTTTCTTGGTTATTTAGCAATATTCTGCTTTAGCCATTTCTTGTATATTTGTTTTATACGTATACTTCTCTTTTTCCACGTACCAGTTCAGTTTTTTTTTTCTTTGAATACACTTGATTCATTATAATTTCAAGTATTTATCTCAGTAATTTGAGCTTGATTTTATTTTTGTTTATTTTATTCTGTATTAAATATCATTTTTGATAATTCTTTGTAAGTTAATTCTCTTACTTGAAAGGAATGTTTGTAGTGTATTCCTTTTTAGTTATTTTTTGTTTAATTATAATTGTAAGTTTGTGATTCTTACATTTATATTATATAGGAATGTGTGTAACTTATTCCTTATTATCTCACTTTTTTATTTCATACTTCATATATCAACCTTTTATTAGTCTGTGAGTTGATTTAAATTGAAAGGAATTTGTGTAACTTTCCTTTGTTTTTTACATTATTATTCATTTATATTACTTCTTTTTATTCCGCATATATCATCTAAATAGGGTAGTAAGTTGCTCTTACAATCTCTTTTGGAATTTTAAAATATGTTTATTTCACTTCATTATTTATTCTTCTTCATAAAACTTTTTTATTGATGTCTGGTTATAAACTCCCTTTATTTTTCTTGTATTTACATTGCTTATCTGGTAAGTGTTATTACCATTATCTTTTGTGATAACGTACGGACCAGTGTATAGCAGTAACAATTTCTTTGCTATACCTTCCATTGTACTTGGCAGTTCACGATTTTTTAATTAATATTTTTTCTCCCTCTTTATATTTGATTATTTTAGGTTGGTTTTTTGCATATTTGGCCTTTTGTTTCTCAATCTTTTCCATTATTAGGCTGTACCATTTGTTTTTATCATACGGGTCTTCTGGGTTTTTTGGGAATTCTATTATCTCTTGTATCTCTCTATTTGGCTTCCTCTCGAACATGATTAAGTATGGTGTATTTTCAGTAAATTGGTGATAGCTGATATTTAAAAACACTTCGGTTGAAGTTAAATATTTGCACCATTCTCTCTGGTTATCATGACAATAAGTTCTCAAAATGCGTCCCACCTCTCTCAACATCCTTTCTGCTGGATTACTACTAGGGTGGTATACTGAAGTTTTATAGGTTTTAATGTTTAGCTTTATTAAATATCACTATAATATTGACGACTCGGAACACAAAGTTTTTATAAGTAAAAACGTAAAGTTTTACCTTACAGCCTAAACCAGCTTTCACCTATAGAAGGCTTCATCATGAGCCTCTGATGAAGCCTTCTATAGGTGAAAGCCGGTTTAGGCTGTAAGGTAAAACTTTACGTTTTTACTTATAAAAACTTTGTGTTCTGAGTCGTCAATATTATAGTGATATTTAGTTAAGTAACGGACACGTCATGGACAACGAAATCCAAGAATTTAGCTTTATTAATTCATCTCTCCACCTTTTTCCCTTAAACTGCGTTCCATGATCGGTTACTATCATGTACGGTCTTCCAATCTCTGACATGTATTTATTTTTAATAATATCTAATATTTTATTTGTTGTGGCTCTGTTTATAGCGTATAATTTGGTGTACTTGGTGTAATGGTCAAGTATAATCACGATGAACTTGTATCCATGTCTTCCTCCGCTACGTGGGAATGGTCCACATATGTCGAGGAATACCTTCTCTAGTTTGGCATTTGATGTGATGGGTATCATCGTTCCATTCTTCTTTTCATTATTGGTTTTGACCATCTGACACAATGTGCAGGTTTTTATATTTTTATTCACCTTTCTTGTAATATTTTTTATGAACAAATCTTCCTCTAAAGCTTTCACCATTTTGATTGTTCCCATGTGTCCGTATCTCACATGGTAATCTTTGATGATTTGATTTTCTAGTGATTGAGGAATTACTAGTTTCCATGTGTCTTGGTTCTTTTTTGTTTTTATGAATAAGAGATCTTTGTATACACAGTAAAATTTGTTAATAATTGCTTCAGATTCCATCAGTCTTTTTCTTATGTTTGATATTTTGGTATCTTGTTCTTGTTGCAACACTATTTGGTTTACAATATTTTCCAGGTCTTTCCTATCCTTCAATATATAATACACTTTTGCTATCTTCCCCTTTTCTCCTTCAAATGTCTGATTTTCTACATTTATTCTGGATAATACGTCAGCCACTATGTTTTTTCGTCCTGGAATATATTCCCATGTAATGTGGTATTCTTGCAGAGCAAGTATCCATCGAGTAAGTCGGCCATGACTCAATTTACATTGTTTGAGAAACGATATTGATTTATGATCGCTTCTGACTGTGATAGGATATCCAGTATGTATGTTCTAAACTTCCCGCACGCGAATACTATGCTGAGCAACTCTTTTTCTGTAACACTGTAGTTACGCTCGCAACCATTTAGTATTCGGCTGGCGAAGCTAATGACCAGGTGGTTTCCATCTTTGTCTTCCTGGTACAACTCTGCGCCTAGACTTACATCACTAGCATCGCAGTTTAGGTAGAATGGTTTTTCAAAATTGGGGTGGTGTAATATGACAGTATCAACAAATTTTTGTTTAATTAATGTGAGCACTTCCTCTTGTTCAGTTCCCCAAGTCCATTTTTCTTTTGAAGAAAGTTGTTTGGAAAATTTTGCTGTTAGGTGGGAGTAGTTGGTTTGAAACTTCCTATAGTAATTGCATATTCCCAAGAATGATTGCAATTGCTTCTTGTTTTTCGGGGATGGGAATTTTTGGATGGCTTCAACCTTCTCTTGGGATGGAGAGATTCCCTTCTCGGTCAGGTTGAATCCTAAGAACTTCACTTCTTTTGCAATAAATTTCGATTTATCCAATTTAAGGGTGATATTGTTGTCGGATAATTTTTCAATACCTGTTCGACTCTTTTGCAGTGTTCGTCCCAGTCTGATGACGTGATAAGCAGGTCGTCAACGTACACTGTGGTGAATTCCAGTGCCTCTTGACCCAACACTTGGTCCATGCACTTTACGAACACTGCTACAGAATTAATGAGTCCAAATGGTAACCTTTAAAATTGGTAATTTCTACCATCAAATATGAAAGCCATGTACTGCCTACTGTGTGGGTGCAGCTCCACCTGCCAGTACCCACATACAGTATCCCAGGTACTAATATAACTTATCCCATGAAATCTTTTTAAAATTTCCTCAATCTCTCCCGGTGAGGTTCGGTCATTGATAATCATTTTGTTGATTTCTTGGGCGTCCAAGCAAATTCGTACTTTGCCATTTTTCTTGGGTATGGCTACTATTGGGCTGGTATATTGAGATTGGCTATACTCAATAATATCTTCAGCAATCATTCTATTTATCTCCATTCTGACTTCATTTTTCAGGGAATGCGCTATGGGATATGATTTCCTGTGGAAGTCTACAGGTCCTCTGAAATTAATTTTACACTGGTATCCTTTAACTTTTCCTGGGGTATTTGAAAAGACATGTTGATAATCGTTGTAAATTGCAATTAGTTTCTTAGACTGTTGTTCGCTAATTTCCTGTAGAGGCCGTTCTCTTTGGAAGGTTCTGATCTCTTCCAGTTTCTGTTCCCACAAGGCTTTGATTTCTTCTTCCTCGGCCATAGTGATAGACGGTTCACGCCTTTGACAATAATAACTCTTCAATCCTGGGTCTTGATTCAGAGCAATTGGAGTTGGAATACAATTTATAATATTTGCAGACCAGGTTCCCTGTTCTGAAGTTAGCAACACGATTCCCTTCTGCAGGTTTATTACTGCTGAATACCTTCTTAATACATCACATCCTATAAGCATGTTGAATGGTAGCCCACTTGCCACAAGAAATATAATAGGGATGGTTGATTCTTGATTATCTAACTCTAATGATACTTGTTTTCTCACCGTTTTGTTTTGTTTCCCAGTTGCGCCAATGATGATTATATTGTTGATTGGTAGTGTAGGGATTGGTGTTCGATAGTGGGCTTGAATTCGTTCTAATTCAGGCTGGTTGATTAGAGAGATATTAGATCCCGTATCCACCATAATTATGGTTATTGTGCCGTTTATGGTAGCCTTTATATGGACAATTTCACTATTATTTTGTTGTAATTGTTTGGCCTCTTCTTCGAGAAGTTCCTCTCGGATATTCTTTAGATAATTGTTGTATATTATTGTAATTACTTTGGTTTCATTTTTTGACTTTACTCGACGTATCAACCCAAGTGATTGGTCATGTGAAGGGTGTCTATATTTTTCCACTGACCTGTTTAGTTTAAAGGTGGTTGTTGGTTGACGGCCAGGTTATTCGACTGGTCGTTTGTTTCATTGCTCAGCCCTTGTTGCTGGTTGTTTTCATCCCGAGGTGATTCGTTGTTCCTACTCTCTGATGGTTGATTGTTATTATGATTTGATGCGTGGTACCATGAGTTTGGGTGCCAGTTCGGGCTATATCTTCTGTAGTTACTCTGCCTTCGCCCATGGATGAAATTTACCTGGCGTCTGCCATCGTTTCTATTTTGGTTACCCCCGGGTCCCCGGTTGTAGTGATAACTAGGATTGTACCGGTTGCCATAGTAATTATGGTCGTTGGGGTGACCATTTGTGCGTTGTTCCGGTTCAGCTCCTCTGTAATTATCATTTGGTCGGTTATTATTTGGGATGTTTCTGTTGTTATCTTGGTTTCCCGAACGATTGTTTTGTTGACCTCTGTTACTTGGCTGATTATTCGGAGAAGGATTCTGGGTATTCCTATTAAATGGCTGTTCATCATTATAATTATTATTGTTTCGGCCCAAGTTATTCCGGTTGCTGTTTTGTGTATGATAGTATGGTATGTTGACATTGGGTGCATTATTATGCTCATTCCATTTGTTGTATCGTTGGTTCATGATCCGGTTTTTTCGATATTGGCCATCATTCTCAAGGTCCTCCAATAGACTTGCCATTCCTTGAATTGTTTTTATCTGTCCTTGCCTCCTGGCCTTCTGTATTGCTTCTTCGTAATGGTAACCCAGCTGTATTACCAGAGACTCCTCGGGTATCTTGGGTTCTAGATTCCGGGCTAAACATACTTTTCCTAAAAAGTAGGACGTTAAAGTGTGTCCTGCTTGTGACTCGTATCTTCCATTGCTGATATCATTACGGACCACATTCTGGGTGGACTCGGACCAATATTTTTCCCGGAATTGTCTCTTAAATTCCTGTGTGTCATTGATCTCGGGTCGAGTGGCCGTCCACCAGTTGTCATGGGTGTCTCGGAACATTTCATCTATCATACTTCTCACGCTGGACCACCTAGTTTCTCTATTTTTTTCTATTAACTCCTCTACCCGTTTGAGGAATTCTATTGGGTTCCTCCGGTAGCTGCGGAAGTTAATTATCTCTCGATTTTCGCTGGTTATTATTTGTGTATTATTGTAAGGTTTCTCTCTTAGTGCATCCAGCTCTTCTTGCATTTGTTTCTCCCTTAGACTGATCCCCTGGATCTTCTCTCTGTTTTCTCTGGTTAGTCCGTCTATTTTATCGATGACAGTGTATACCTTCTCCACACGATTATTTATTTCTTGGTGCCTCTCCTCCAGTTACTTAACCACCTCCTGTTTATTCTTCTGGCATCCTTCGGTAATGACTTGGTAGCATTCGGTCGCTCTCAATCTACCTTCCTCCTTGACATTGCTGATTTTATTGTTCAATTCTTCCCGGACTTGTATCACTGTTTCGTTGGTCTCCGTTACCGTTTGCCTGATCTCCTCTCGACATTCGACCAGTTGTTGCTTCCATTCTTCCTTGGTTTTCTCACTTTCTTCCTCTATTTTTCATTGGAGAATATCATTATTATGTTCCATCTTTTTATTTACTATCTCCAGATCCTTCTTGACCTGTTTCTTCAGCTCTTCGCTCTTCTTTTCCAATGTCTCCTGACTTCTCTTCAGGTCTTCATGGTTGCTCTCTATTTTGTTATTCAGGAATTCCATTCCCTTTTGTAACGATTCTAATTTTTTATTCAAATCTTCCTTGTCTGACTCTAATTTTTTATTCAATTCTTCCTTGTCCTGTCTTCTCTCTTCCTTGTCTGACTCTAATTTTTTATTCAATTCTTCATTTATTCCCATTTGTAATGATTCCAATTTTTTATTCAAATCTTCCTTGTCTTGTCTTCTTTGTTCCATCATTATCCTGAACATCTCCTGCGTGCTCAGGTCTTCTTTCTGAGTGGGTTTAGTAGGTTGGTCCCCTGTCATTACTTCCACTTCCTGTTCTGGTTGAGGTAGATTTGGGTTTTCCAGTTGGTCCTCCTGTGGATGCTCTTCCAACAATTCTCCAATCGTTTCCTCAACTTCTTCCATTTCTTCTTGGTTTTCTTTTTGGTTTAAAGCTTCCTTACCTTTGAGCCTCGTAACCATACTATGTCTATTCATAATCGCCGCTAGTTATCCTTTCTAGCCTCACGTTGTTGGTCACCAATATGTAACTAAAAATCGGGTACGTCCTTCTTCAAGCCCCGCGATGGAAGCCAATATGTAACGATCTCGAAGACTCGGTCATACCTTTGTATAAAATGTTTACACTTGTTTATTATGTGTATAAGTGTTAATGTGGTGTGTTCGCCTCACACCGGTCGTTACAATAATAGTTGTCACTACTGAAGTCTGTAGCGTGGTCCAAATTACCAGTACAACCTACCTGTTAATTCATAGGGGTTGCGAATCCCGGGTGGCGCCAAATTGTTTATATTAAAACAATTAAATTTGTAACATTACAAGTTAATAAGTGTTGTTAGCATTGACAGCTGGAGCGTTCAAATGGTTCCCACCGCTGTACTGGTTGCCGTATTGTCCACTCGTGACTAGCGCTAGTTGGTTACTGAATAAAAAATTGCTAACACACATATATTCTACAACGTCCTATGAAATAAAACGATGGTAATACTCTGTACTGTAATTTTAATACAAATTCAGTCATTAATTAATATGACAAAAGGATTATAAATGGTTTAATAACAAATTGCTCCGGCTTAGAACATGAAACATACATCCCAGTGTTGGCGAACTTGGTTTTGGAACAAATTATCTCAATGCCGTCATGGCCTCTATTTACATACAACATATTAATCTGTTCAAAATCTGGGGTCCTTTGGATTATAAAATAAGACATAAAAGTTGGTTACATTAAAAAAGTACACTACCATACCTTATACTTACTTAAAGAGTATAAAGTGTTTTTACAAATTGTTCGGTAGTGGCATATTATTTGTTACAAAGTTCGCACACTAATGCGAGGTTATATTTTAATTAACAAATGTTTTTACGTAAGTTGATTATGCATTAAACCTTTGAAAGAAAATTAATTTTGGTTAATAGTGAGAAATTTTGATTGTTTTGAGAAATATTTAAAGTAATTTGGTTTCTGGGAGAAAGGAATTTATTGGATACTTATCAGTTCAGACAGTGTTGATATGTTATCATCTGGGGTAGTGGAAATTCTGCAATTTTGGGCTGGTTTTAGGCTTCGGGCATCTTCTTCTATCTCATCTTGGGACTTTCTGTTATTTAATTTCTTGTGATTTGGTTCCAGGACATCGTTTAATCTTGGTAGTTCTGCATCTATTCGTCTTTGGTTCTTGTTTGTCGATTTCTGAATGTCTTTTTAACTATTTAATGTAAAATTTCAGTCATCACTATCTTGCGTGCCGCTTACCCACGCGTCATTTTTTCAAGTCTAATAAATTTAACGGAAAATTAGTATTCAACGGCCCATTTCTATGGTAACAGAAATCCTTTGATTGGTTAAGACCTCTTTCAAAAGCATTGTTATGGGATTTGAATTTTTATTCAAATTTATTATATAATTTCTTAACGATTTTATTCCTTTATCTTCCTTTTGGGGTAATAAATAATATCACTATTGTCGTTATTTCCTTTCAAAGTTTAAAATGATACCTCATAAGGTCATATTCTATTATACATTAACTTTAGTCTAATTATTTTGACATCTGATAAATTACATATCTCTTTTAAATTAAACTTTTATAATAACATTTCTCTTTTAATATGATTTACATATAATCACTGGCCATTTACTGGTCTTAGATTAGTATATTTCCTTGTGAATTTGTTACAATTGACATTTGTGTGTGTCTGACAGTTAGACGTTTTCATAGCCAAAAGTAGCCCTGATGGTATTTTATTTATTTCTTTTAAATTACATTTTAATTCAGCCTGATGGCTTCACTTGGTTATTATATTTGTTTGTGTTGTGTTTTGATTCTGTTTGTGTTTTAATTACTATTCAATACAGTTTTCATTATACATATTTTAAAATATAACAATTAGGCTTATGGGCTGCAAGTTCCTTTCAGCCATATCCTATTCATAACATTGAAACAAACAATTCTTTATAAGTTATTAGTTACTGTTGGTTTTAACATTAATTTCCTTCTTTTGCTATTACTTTGAGTGATAAACATCATCACTTCCTTCAAACTCATTAAATTTATTTCCCTTCTAACATGGGGTGTTTTATTCATTGTATACTTAATTTTAAAGCCAAAACCTTTCAATACTACTATCTTCCTCCATTCCATGTTAATACAAACTGTTTTTACCTGGGCTTTCTCCCTGAATAATATCACACGTTTTACTTATCTCTATTTGAAATACTATTTTTTAATTATTCTTAATTATATGAATGTTCACAAGCTCACTCATATCATTGACTGGTTTATCAATGATTTATTAAGTGTTTTCTTATTTATTATTACATTTTTATTACTGAAAATGTCTATTTCCATGTATCACCTTCACCTTTAATTAACAGAGGTTTATCACTGATACACACTCACTATTTTTGGGGTATTTACACTTTCACTATTACACTTTATTTTGGTTCACTGTTTATATTAAGTGTTACTTAGGGGGTAATCCCTATATTTATTTCTCCTATTATTTCTCACTATTTCTTTATAACATAATTCTTATTATTAATGACATTTGGTTATTTACCTTTCATTAGATCTAACTTTAATAATTGTGTTAGTGTACTTTTCTACACTACTTTACTTTTTAATTGTCTTTTATTTTAAAACAGATATATAAGTTATTTCATTTACAACAATACTATTTGTTTCATTAGTGGATAATTATTTGGGGTTTATTTACAGTATTCTACCTTTGAGTATACCATTTCTCCCTTTTATATGTGGTGTTAGCTCCTCCTTGGTTTCAACTTGTCTCCTCTTCATTCTTCCTCTTCTTCTTCTTCAACTTCAATTGTCTTCATTTTGATTCGGTTCTCCTCTTCTCATCGGGTTTAATTTCTATTTAGTCGTAGGAATTCATTCACTTCCTTTGATTCTTCTTTAGTTCTGGTTTCTTGCCTTCTTTTGTTAGTTCCTATTTGTTTGGTCAATCACCTTTTGTCTCTATGTATGTTTCGTGGTTCCCTTCTTTTGTTTTCTGTTGTTGGGTCAATCACTTGGGTTGGGTAATATCGTCATTCGTTGTGTCCTAATATTTATATTTTATTCATTTTTAAACATTTTATTTTATATGAAGTATTTTTACATTTAGAATTATCTTTTTTATCCCTGGTACTGGGGTGGCTTATTTGTGTTGTAACAATAGTAGTATGGGGAAGTCTAGGCTATAGGCCTAACATTTAGTGAAGGAACTTTGTATGTTTAAAAGGAAAACCATAACCCAGTATCAATTAGAGTATATCAAATGTTTAAGCAGTTAAGTAAGTGTATCTAGTACAAAAATGTATAAATAATATCCAGTTTAAAAATAACTACATAATAAATATAAATAAGAAAACAAGGAAAATGTTATTAACTATTCAAAAGTAATCATGAGGGATATCAAAATAATCTTTAACAAAAAGAAAAACAATGGTGTTCATATAATTGATGTTACTACTAATATAAGAAAGAAATCATAATTTGAAGATATTTTATAAATTTAAACCAAAAAAAATGTTAGAATATTTCGATAAGTAATAAGTAATTCGATAGGTAACCATAGCAACTGATGCTTATTACATAAAATACCGTTGGAATTCGAATTACTTCATTATTGACTAACACGGAGGGCGGATGTATGAAGCTCTAGATCTAAAATTAACTTTAAAATTTAATAAATTTTGAAAGAAAAAGTATAGGAGAAGCTTTCCAAACTACAACTGATGAGATGAACAACTATTAAAATAATTAAACCATAAAAATCATGGTAAAAAATACGAATACTTCAAATTAACGTAATAGATGATCTATCCAGAAGGAAGAAGTGGATTTACCTAACTCAACCTGAGGACATCGAACATCTACGAGAACTGATGGAAGCCGAACTTCGAATTGGAACCATTTGAACGGGTAATTCGGACAATCCAAAGAAGAGAGGACTACTAGAGGTTTCCTGAAGAAGAAGACGATCATCGGAGAAGCCACGTCAAGAAATCGATGAGTATAAAATAACAACTTCACTTCAAAATAAATTTCCAATTATCCATAATAATGAACTAAATATATTTTCACTTCACTGATCACAAATTTGACTCAATAACTGAATTTAATCAATATATCACTCTTAATAAAACTTAATTAATCAATAAACTTTGATATTAAATTATAATAATTAAAAAAAAAAAACATAACTTGCTGACAAGAATTTAACCAAACCTATTCTAATTCTCATTGCCAATAACTTACTTTGTATGTATTAGTATATCAACCATTGTGTATTTAGTTTTAAGGAAAGTTATAATTTTGTGCATTTATTAGCCGATAATCCAACTTCTGTTGTCAAAAGGACCTATTCCCTGAGAAAAAATTATTATTTTATAAAACAAAACATTGTACGCCACGCTAATTGCATTTTACGTGTGACTGAGCGATGCCAACCGAGCAATTTTTAAACACCGGTATTAACATAAATATATGTATTATTCATTAACTGTAATTGAACGGGTAATATAAAGAAGGGTTCAATAAACTTTAATATTCCTCAACTGCTGTATGTTTGATTCTTATAAAACAAGGTAATATAAAGAAATATTAAACACAAAACACCAACATACTACAGTTAGCGAATTCGACACTGCAAGACAGCGTGAGCCAATCAGTGGCGAGGCGGTAAATTTTGAATTGAACGGCGAGAGATACGGTTAGCCAGTAAGTATCGAGAAAAGGTATAACCCGGCCCGCTACACACGATTGATTTTCACAAAAGTAATTAACTAATTAATACCCAATAATAAACCCACAATTACACAGTTATATTACGAAATAAGAAGAATACAACGAGTGACAAAAATCGCTCGTCACACATAAACGTCTGTTACAAAGGCAAATACAAAGGGTAACATTCAAACACCCCAAAACGTCTTTATACAAAGTGGCGCGCCAACTAGTAGGGCTAGAATAATTAAGAAATTATACCATTAAACCCTATAGATTCTAGCGGCGGCTGCAGAAAATGGAACAGGCAAAATACGACACAAGATACCAGGATAAGCAATGCGAGAAGAAGGCGAGAAAGGAAGCAGAGACGTTAGAAAAGGAGACTGAGGAAGATGGCAGAATGGAAGAAAGGGAAATAACTTCAGTGGAAGATGTGGAAGAAATATTAACCTCGACCGAACCAACTAAAATGATGAAAGAAACAATGAGGGCCACGGAAGAAACAAAATTGGACAGGCTAATGGAAATGTTCCAACAAATGGAAGAACGAAGAAAGGAGGATAAACAAGAAGACAAGAAAGAATTAGATAAGAAATTTGAGTTTTTAAATGAAAAATTTGACAAAAATAAAGAGGAGATGAATGAAAAATTGGACAGCACTAAGGAAGATTTAAGGTGGACCATTAATGGAAATAACGAGACATTAAGACAGGAAATGAAGGAGGAGAACAAATTGATTAGTGAAAAAATATAGAGAAGTAATGAGAAAACCAGCGAAACTTCGAGACAAATGAAAGAAGATATCGAAACGCTGAACGATAAAATTGAGTACAACCAAGATACATTACAACAACAATTGACGGAGTACAGGGAAGAATTGAAACAAACTGTAATGGAGACGGAAGAGAAGGTAGAGAAAACCAGTTGTTGCGTTTGGAAGCTCTTGATGAGTCTCGAGTTATTCCAAAGACGCTATGCAGGAAAGGCTGGATTGTATGTAAGAAAAGAAGTGGACTGTATTACGGATATTTGACATGCGTTTATTGTAGTTTTAAAGTATTCATTATGATCGGCACGTGCGGATGCATTTGAGGCAATAACGCCCAAAAATTAGTTTTAAAAGAAGTCATGGTCCATTGAAGATGGACGCAGGTAGTCTGAATTGAATTAAATCTTATGAATACATATTTAAAAATTGTCCAGAAGCCACGGCTGGAAGAGAAATGTTTTACGAGAGATCCGCTTGGAGCTTTGTTAGAAACTAAACTAAACTTGTCTCCCGACGGCCGAGATGACCGGCGGCAGCATTTGATAAGCGCGTGACGTCATGCGCTCGTGCCGCATTGCAGTAGTACACTGCGCACAGCTGATAAACAAGTACAAAGTTTAAACACCAGTGAAGTGGTGTTACAAGTCCGGAAAGAAATTTTAATCAAAGTAAATGAAGCTGAAGGTGAAAGTAAAAGAAAGATTGAAGGACTCCAGCAAGAAACAACTAATAAATTTGAACAGATACAAACCAGAGTCGAAGAGAAGTATAGCCAATTGGATGCATCCGTAAGTGAAGTTAAGGACACCACAACAGCCCAAGAAGGAAGAATAGCAGAATTCAGAGTAAGAGAGTTACACCTCCAAGAAGAGATAAATGCACTGAAGGACCGACCACTAATAAGTTCACACATCTCATGCAGTGAAAATAGGGAGGCAATCAATTTCAAGAACTACAAGCGAAACCCAATTGAGTTCATTGAACGGGTAGAAGAGAATCTAGCTAGAACCAGGGAGACACGGTGGACGGTGATCAAGGGCATGATTGATGAAATGTTTAAGGAGGTCCACGATAATTGGTGGATGGCAGTACGACCGGACATACACAATTTTACCGAATTCAAAAAACTGTTTAAAGACAAATACTGGTCGGAGGCGACGCAGCATGTAGTTAGGAACAATATCAGTAACGGCCGATTCGACCCTTACTTGGGACAATTCCCAACGGCTTATTTCTTAGGTAAGGTCAGTGTGGCAAGAAACCTAGAACCTAACATCCCAGAAGAGTGTTTGGTGACTCAACTAGCGTACCACTATGATGGGGAAATTACCAAAAGCAGATTGAGTGGGAGAATAAAAACAATTCAAGAGATGGCCGCTTTATTAGGGGAGTACAAACGAGAGAAGCATTATGTACTAAACAGACAAAAGAACACCCCGAATTACAGGAATTATGATGCAAGAAATCAACCAAATGGGCCACAAGGAAACAATGCACCGGCAAATAACCCGCCGAACAACACCAATAATTTCAGAAACTTCAACAACAATAATAACCATAATTACCCCAGAAATAATAACCAAAATTACTACAACAATAATAGTAATCAGAATAATCCCTATAACAGAGGGAATAATCAAAATGGTGGTAATTACAACAGGCCCAACCACCAATATAACAATAACAACCATCAAGGGCAGAATCAAACATACAGGCGATGGGTAAATTACGTCAACGCCGAAAATAGAAACGACGGAAGACGGTGTTACAGAGGACCTAGGAGCAGAAGTGCGGAAGAAAATAGGAGAAGCCGGGAGCGAGTAACATTTAACGACCACTCGGTTTAGAGGATGGAAGTAACTGAAAATAACCACCCCAATCGACCAGAGGACCGCGCCGAGGGTAATGCCCAACATTTAAACGAACAGCGGCAGTGAGAATCCAACAGGACCCATCACTGATCCGATCTATTGGGTACATAACCAGACTGACTGACCAGACAAATGACCAAACCATAACGATAATCCAAAACCATTATTTGAAGAACATCCGTGAAGAATTGATGGAAGAAAATACCACACTAATTAAACACCCTGACAATGAAATTGCATATATTATTGCCAGTATATATGGAATATCTGTAAAATTCATGATTGACACGGGCGCCAATGTGTCCTTAATTGACATCACTATGTATAACAAAATTCAAAAAGAAAGTAAGGTCAGCTTACCAACGTTACCAGTAAGTAACATTATTTTGATTGGAGCCACTGGAAGGCAAAATAAAACAATTAAGAAACAAGTATCTTTAGAAGTGACGAGTAATAGTGAAACATTGTCAATGATATTCTTAATTGCTCATAATTTACCATTTGAAATTTTAATTGGTTGCGACATCTTAAGAAAGTATTCAGCAGTTATCGACATGAGACTATCCAAAGTAACTATGAGATATGAAAATAAAGAATGGATGGCAGAATTAACTGGAAGCAAGGGGGTCGTCCCAATTAACAAAGTATATAATATAAGAACAATCCGTGATTCACCAGACAGAAGGTGGGAAGAAAAACCAGAAGATCAAATAAATAGTGACCTTCTATGGAACCAGAAGTTAGAAGATATCCGACACTTTTGAGGTACTCAGGACGGGAATCCATTAACAACTCAAGAGGTAGAAAAATTAATCTTGATTTACAACAAATACCGCCATGTATTTTCCGACCAACCAGGAAAGGTAAGGGGGTATCAATGCGAGTTGAAGTTTAAAGAGGTGGCAAACTTCAATAAAAAATCATATCCGATTGCATATGCGGCAAAGGATGCAATACGAATGGAGATCAATAAAATGATGGAAGAGGACATAATTGAGTACAGTTGTTCACAGTACACCAGTCCTATAGTGGCTGTTACCAAGAAAGATGGAAGGGTACGCCTATGTCTCGACGCTAGAGAAATAAACAAAATCTTAATTAACGACAGGACATCTCCTGGAGAAATTGAGGAGATCCTCAAAAAGTTTCACGGTACCCAGTTTATCAGTACCTGGGATACAGTTTGTGGGTACTGGCAAGTAGAATTACACCCAGCCAGTAGAAAGTATGTAGCATTTATATTTGAAGGTAGGAACTACCAGTTCAAACGATTACCTTTTGGGCTGGTAAATTCAGTAGCGATATTTGTCCCCTGCATGGACCAGATATTGGGTCCTGAAACTATGCATTATACAACTGTGTATGTCGACGATTTGCTGATCACTTCATCCAACTGGGAAGAGCATTGTTCAAGAGTAGAACGGGTACTGGAGAAGTTATCTGTAAACAATGTGACATTGAAGTTAGAAAAATCGAAACTAATAGCAGAAGAAGTCCAGTTCCTTGGATTCAATCTATCACGACAAGGAATAACACCATCAACCGACAAGATAGATGCTATTCAACGTTTCCCTACTCCTAAAAATAAGAAACAGTTACAGTCGTTCCTGGGCATCTGTAACTATTACAGAAAATTTCAGCAAAATTACTCTGAGCTGACAACTAAACTGTCACCACAACTATCATCTAAAACCAAGTGGATGTGGGGTCCAGAACAAGAAACGATTTTCAAAACCATTAAGGAACACTTCATCAACACAATTATGCTAAAACACCCTGACTTCAGTAAACCATTTTTCATGAACTGCGATGCAAGCAACATTAGTTTGGGATCGGTACTATATCAGGAGGACAATGGCGGAAACCACCAAGTAGTAAGTTTTGCCAGCAGGACGTTAAATCAGTGCGAACGTAATTACCACGTAACCGAGAAAGAGCTGTTAAGCATAGTATTTTCTTGTGGCAAGTTTCGAACTTATATCCTTGGGTATCCTATCACTGTGCGCACCGACCATAAATCTATATCCTTTTTAAAGAACTGTAAGCTCAGCCATGGTCGAATAACCAGATGGATACTTGCTCTCCAAGAATACCACATCAGTTGGGAGTATATCCCTGGTAGTAAAAACATTGCAGCTGATGTGCTATCCCGCATCAACACCGAACAACAAACATTCGATGGAGAGAAGGAAACGATAGTGAAGGTGTTCAATATTATGAAAAGCAAGTCTGATTTAGAAGCTATACTGGAGAGGATAAAACAACACCAAAAGGAAAATAATAAATTGAACCAGATCCAAGAGCGGCTGAACCAGCAAGAGGAAAGAGTCACCCAATTTCAATTGTTTACACGAAGACACATTATTCATCAAAACCAAGCCCAACCAAAATGGAAGCTAATAATACCTAAGGGATATGAAACTGAAATTATAATGGAATACCACCTCAGATATGGACATATGGGAGCATTAAAAGTGATCAAGGCACTAGAGGAGCATACCTACCTGAAAGACATTAACAGAAGAGTAAGGAAGGTTATAAAAAGCTGTCACATATGCCAACTAGTCAAGTGCAATAACGACAAGAAGGAAGGAGTAATGCAACCAATAACTTCTGCCAACAAACTGGAACGAGTTTTCTTAGACATATGTGGACCCATGCCACGCAGTGGAGGAAGAAAACAGTATAAGTTTATAGTAATCATCATGGACCATTACGCCAAGTTTGTAAAGTTATACCCCATCAACCGTGCTACCACAAATAAGGTACTGAACATTGTAACACAGAGATACATACCAGAATTAGGGATCCCAACAAATATTATCACTGATCATGGTACCCAATTCCGAGGGAAAAAATAGAAGGAGACATTGATGGATCTGGGCGTCCGAACATACAAAACTTCTATTTACCACCTGAACAGCAATCCAGCTGAAAGAGTGCTCCGTGAAGTTGGGAGAATTCTTCGAACATACTGCCACGATCAGCAACGTAAGTGGAGTGAATACATCGAAGCCACAGAAAGTTTCATAAACCTCACTTACCACGAATCCATTAGAGATACCCCTTATACCATCATGTACGGAAAACCACCACCTCGAGCAATAGAAGAACTTGTTAATTTCCCCGCCAACCCGAGTACCAGTTCGATAATGCAAGATTCTACAGCAAGATAGCAGAACAAGTAGAAAAGAAGAAGGAAAAATATCACAGAATCCAACCTAAAGCAATACGATATCAAGAAGGAGAGAAAGTGTTAATACGGAACAGAGAGTTACCTAGTTCTAGAGAAGGAATCACAAAGAAATTATTATTACTGTACAACGGCCCCTATATCATTGTCAAAGATAACCACAATAACACATATGTCGTAAGTGAGATAACGACCAAAAGAATCAAAGGGACTTACAACCAGTCTTCTTTGAAGAAATATTATGAGGCAGTGTCGGAAGGTTAAAAGAATTTGGAGAGTAAACATTATCCAAATTCAAAATTCTTAGTAAATACAACTTACAAATAAATATTTGATCAATTAATAAATGAATGAAAAAAGAATTTAGAAGAAACATTATCTAAATTCAAAACAAAAGTAAGTACAACTTACAACCAAGTGTGAAACAAAATGTGTGAAACAGTGTAATTTTGAAAAAAAATATATATATATTTCAAGTTTCTAGGTGTTATAGTTTCGGAGATTTCGTGATGAGTCAGTGAGTGAGTCAGTGGTATTTCTCTTTTATATATATAGATCTATATTGCAACGTTACATATATTTATGAATTTAAACAAATTTAAATGAATTTAAATTGTATAGCCCCACGTTCTTTGGGAGCCAATTTATATGCAACGTTACAACATTGCAAAAGTTGCATAATATTATATTGTATGTATACAAATTTTTGTACGTAAATTTAGGCATCTCGTGCCTCACGTCCAGGGCGACAAATTTATATAACGTGACAATTTGGCAAATTTAATTTAATTTAAATTTGTGGAGTCCCTCGATCTTGGAGCACCAAATTTAAACAACGTTACATATACATAAATAGATGTGAACGGTCTCACGTTCAAGATTGACAAATTCTTTAAACATATAACATTTAAATAGGGGGTCAGGTGTATCTGCAATAAGAACTCTACGGAACTTGAAACAGTAATTAAAATTTATTTGATACTATAAAAAAAATATGTGCACATGGCACTGACTTCGATTTAAAAAACATTAGTTATTATTTGTTATAATGCCGTAAGGCTTAAGATATATACATCCTTACTAACTAAACATTCTATGCTACTAAATAGTATATAAAAGAAAAATCTCATTTTTAGACTACTCAGTCTATTAATATGTTTCAAAATCAATTTTTAAATCTATTTTCTATATATGGTACGTACTCAAAAGATTAATAGTTATTACTTCTCAGTACTGTTTTCTCAAATACTAATTGTTTTTATTTATATTCTTTGTAATCATTTTATATCATATTAATTTGAGCTCTTGTTACGTTAATCGTATTTCTAAAACATCTATGATTTTTAACTCTACTATACAAGAAATATTACTCTTATTTTTAAATAAAATATTAATGTCTTTAACTGTCTTTGTATACTGTGTATGATTAAGATATGAATAAGTTGTCTATCACCTTATTGTCGTCAATCATACTCGATCATTTTTGTTCCATCGATGTTCATCTTCGTCTCGCCTCCAGCGTCGGCTGTCTCTCTTCTCCTCTTGTCCAGCGTCGGCTGTCTCTCACTCTCTCGTCCTCTCCTCTTGTCCAGCGTCGTATCGCTATGGAACTTCTTCTCTTGTCCAGTGTCGTATCGCTATGGAACTTCTTCTCTTGTCCAGCGTCGTATCGCTATGGAACTGCTTCTCTTGTCCAGCGTCGTATCGCTATAGAACTTCTTCTCTTGTCCAGCGTCGTATCGCTATGGAACTTCTTCAGTAATGCTGTTATTAATTACAATGTTTGTCTTATAGCTTGGTTACGTATTTGTACATAACTGGCAATTTAAACTGTTTATAAAAATATTAATAAATATGCCGTGCTGACGGGCATAAGCTCCCGCTGCATCGTGGATGATTCAAGAAAAAGAACCACTGAAGCTTGCGTGTCCTATTTATACCCATGTCTTGGTCGACACCCTTCAGTGATACAAAATCGACATGTTAGAAACTGTCTTTGGCGTCAGTTCCCCCACTCTTTGTCAAATTCACTATTTTTTATATTTCTGCGAATTGCAGAGTCCTGTAAGTATTTTTTTATACTTATCTTATAACTAATTTTACAACACATGTTCATTGTAATTTTGGACATTGCAACTTAACCCTTTTGATTTGTACACAGTTATTTCACTATTGCACTTGTACGGCGTGTCACTTTTGCGTGGTTTTCGCACACAGTATTTATTAAATTTATTTACATTTTATGGTGCTTCTGGATTTTAATTCTTAATTCTAGTTTATGAATAATTACGGAAAAACAGTCATTGTGCAATTATTCATACTGGGGTGGCAAACTTGCCTGCAGAGACCTGCGTTCACACACACTAGCAAAATACTGGTGTACACACTTCCAGTTACATTTGTGTGTGTGTGCACGTTGATTCAGGTCGAAACACCTGTTCATATTTTTGTCTGAGTCAAGCTTGCAATCCATAACATGCCTATTTCTAATATATTATTAATTATTTACAGTTTATTAAGTAAATTTAAATTTTTATATTTCATGCTCAGTACATCACTTATTTGTACTGTCGCAATATATATAAAAGAGAAATACCACTGACTCACTCACTGACTCATCACGAAATCTCCGAAACTATAACACCTAGAAACTTGAAATTTGGGAAATTTGGCATGTAGGTTCCTTATGTGATGTAGGTATCCGCTAAGAAGGGATTTTTGGAAATTCGACCTTTAAAGGGGGAAAAGGGGGGGAAAGTTTGCCTGACTGACTGACATAGAATCAACGTAGAGCAAAACTACTGAATGGATATCAATGAAACTTTGAACATAGCTTCATCATAGGTCTTAGGTGCTCACTAAGAAACGGTTTTAAAAACTTTCACTCCTAAGGGGCAAACCCCCCCCCATTGTATCTATGTATGTATGTTCCACATCTCCTCCTAAACCACTGGACCGATTTCAACCAAACTTGGCACAAATATTTTATGCGACGGGAGAACCAACATAGGATAGGTGTTTTTTTCGATGGGGTCCTTTGGGGGGTTCTTTGGGGTTTTTCACATCTCCTCCTAAACCACTGGATCGATTTCAACCAAACTTGGGACAAATATTTTACGCAGCGGGAGAATCAACATAGGATATGTGTTTTCTTCGATGGGGTCCTTTGGGGGTTCTTTGGGGTCTTCCACATCTCCTCCTAAACCAGTGGACCGATTTCAACCAAACTTGGCACAAATATTTTACGCAACGGGAGAACCAACATAGGACAGGTGTTTTTTTTTCGATACGATCCTCTGGGGGGTCCTTTGGGTCTTAAACAACTATTAGCTCTGGTTACTATGGCAACCCAATAGAATAGATTCTTGTTACCATAGCATCGGTGGAAGTCTCCCGCGTAGGAAATAGCGCGGGAGTCGTCCGACGGGCCTTCCCCGGAGTTCATCCACAGAACCCGGGGAGTCTTAGGTCGGATCCCGCGAAAGACGGCGGGGTCAGAGTCCACGGTTCTTATAAATAAAGATATAGGTTATGATATCAAAGGTGGTGTATGCATCTTAAGAAACGTCTTAATAGTGTGTGAATTCAGAGTTGTTTCAGTTTGAATTTAAAAGTGTTAAAAAGTGTGTAAAGTGTTTAAGAGTTAAGATCGAAGTAAGTTATAAGCGAGTACAAAAAACAAAGTTTTGATAGCGAATGTATTCAGACCATAGAGCTCAGACAATATAAATGCACTTGCTTCAGTTTGAATTTAAAAATTGATAAGTTGAAATCTATAGAGGTATTGTATTGTTAGAATAAGTTTAGGAGACACTAATTTAACAAATGCCTTATTTCAACATTAACACAATGAATTATAAAACGACAGTTAAATACGCAGCGCGTGCAAGTACTGTAGACATTTTATTGAAAACTAATTTAGCTGTTCGCCCTCTCCCAGAGTTAGAAATCGAGCAGGAGCATCACGCGCAACAGAATTCTTCTCCAGATATAAGAATACAGTTTATGACATGTTCTTAAACAGGTGCGCTACAGAGTATTCCTCCAGTGAGAATGCGAACGTAACAATATAAGGAAGATTATACAGTATACAAGTAATATAACGTTAGAACAAGAATAGGTGCCTATGAGCCTATGAATAAATTATGAACCCGAGCAACGCTGGGTAAATCGGCTAGATATAGATATCTATATAAGCCAAATACCACTGACTGACTCACTGATCACGATATCTCTGAAACCACTGAATGGATATCAGTGAAACTTTGAACATAGCTTCATCATAGGTCTTAGGTGCTCACTAAGAAACGGTTTTAAAAACTTTCACTCCTAAGGGACAAAAAACCAAATACTGAAATTTATAGCGGGAAATGCATACTTGGTAAATGAAGTGGTTGACATCTCAGTTTACTGGAAACCCCGAATACATTTAGTCCTGAGTTTTTAATCATTGTTTTAAATTGAAAAAGCTTCGTTGTTTGCAGGTTCTTATAGTCGAGACAATTTTGAAGTTCAATTAATTAATAAATGTATGTCCTTTTTGTTCTCGGAAACGGCTCTAACGATTTTCTCAAAATAAATAATAAATAGCTGTTGCTATGAATGTAAATAGACAAACTAAGAGTTGAGAATTTGTACAATCTATCTAATCCTATACTATTAAGCGAGCAATAATTGTACAATTACGTACAACGTGAAACTCCGTAGCGAAGCACGGGTATTTTGCTAGTATATATATATATATATAATGAAGCACCATAAAAAACTGACATAAGATAATAAAATATTAAACAAATAATGATGACGTTACATAACATCATTAAATAACCCTATTACAAAAGGGAATAACAAAGAATTAACGTTTCACAAAAAGAAAAGACAAAACAATCAAATAAAAAATGACAATGACATATTAAATGGACAATCAATAATGAAAAATATAAGTAAACCAGAAACCAGCTACAATGTTAATATTGATAATAAATGAGAAAGAAAGTGATAACCAATAAAATAACTATCATATGAAGTAAATTGATGGAACAATGCAAAAATATCTATTGAACATCGCCATAAGCATAGAAAAGGAATCCAAATAAGTCACTGAGAAGGAAAGGTCATGAGATGTATAAAAGAGAGAATAATCAATCCCAAGAGTGTTTTATTATATTGATATTATATGAGTCGAAAATAGACGACTATTATTATGATTATTATTAATATTATTATATGATGATTTTATGTTGAGATACGTCCAACAAATATTTTATGTTATTGAGCAGATAGGCATGACCTCTGAACTCAAAATGTGTATAAATGGATAGCAGAGTAATAGAGCCACACGTGCCCTCTGGCTAGTACCGATTTATATGAATAGGAGAGAAGAAAATTTTAGGGAGATAGAACATACAAGGGATAACACTCGTAATGAAGGAGAAAGAAGGGGAATAGTACCATGTACCGTATCATGAACCATGACTTAATAATAAAAAATAAAATAAAGAAGAAAGTAGTGATTGATGAATTCCTTAATAATAACAACCTGATTTAATGAACTATATTGATGATTTCAGAAAAGATAATCTTTATTTTCGAAATAATCAATTTTGGCGGCGATGCATTATGTAACATGACATAAGATAGTGAAAATACACTGATGATTAACAAACAAAAAAAAGCTGAAGGTAGGAAGAAATGTCAAAAAACTTATAACTCAAAGATTAATGACCAAATTATGAAATGACAATTGACTAAGGAACTGACAATGACTTGACCCAATAGATTGGAGAAACAACAAGAAAAATAAAATGGAACAAGAAAGAAGGAACGAGAAACCAAATGTAATCAAGAATATAACAACAACAATTGTAATCCCCAAAATATGACTAATATATGTATGTAAAACAATGCACTAAAACAGTTAGGGCATAAATAAGATGTAACCATGTAAACAATAAAAAGTAAGATAGAGATATTATGTATATTCTATGAAAGGAGAAGAAACATGAACTTATAAATATAAGGTAGGAAGCTAAAAATAACAATACCCAATTAATAAGAAACATAGTCAAAGCAAGTAAAAGATACATTGAGCCAAATGAAGGCAATAATTAATAACAAAAAGTGATCAATGTGAATTGAAAATAAAATAATTATTAATGACCAATAACCACACAGTGATATTAAAATAAGTAGACAAACAGTGTGAGAAATATCAAGTGAATGAGATAAATAAGTGGATAAATATAAGTAGGTGAGAACAAGCTATGTAAATAGCATATTATAAAAAGTGAAAGTGTTAATAAATAAAGAAACCTTCTATGAAGGGAAAAGTGCAGTGAGTGTACAGTATAAAGTACTTAAGAAGCAGACTGTAGTAGTATAGCTAAACAGCCTTTGATAGAACTTTGTGTTGTCAAATAAGAATGAACTACTGTAATTGTACCATTAGTAATTTCAGTAATAGTAAGTAAGAATGACCAAAAAATAAGATGAAAATTAAGTTATTAGAGTGGAAGATAAGAAGGACAGACACTGTATTTTAGTGAAGGAATTTGTAAGTGAATTATATTGTATAAGGTACTGTTTAAAATTATTATTATAAGAGTTTCGTTATTGTTTAAAAAACCATAGAATTTATTAACTTATAAGATAGGCAAGACAGAAATAAAAAAACCAAAAACAGTTAGAAGTTGAATTTCAGGTTTGAGCCTGGTAAGAAAATGCTTGTTTTTATAATAAGAGGTGTGGATAGAAGCACCAATGTTTTATTATCTGTTTCTATTAAAAAAAAAAAATTGTTCAATGTACCAATATATAAAGTTAATGAGTTATAAAGAATGTTATATAGTAGTATGGGGAAGTCTAGGCTATAGGCCTAACATTTAGTGAAGGAACTTTGTAAATTTAAAAGGAAAACCATAACCCAGTATCAATTAGAGTATATCAAATGTTTAAGCAGTTAAGTAAGTGTATCTAGTACAAAAATGTATAAATAATATCCAGTTTAAAAATAACTACATAATAAATATAAATAAGAAAACAAGGAAAATGTTATTAACTATTCAAAAGTAATCATGAGGGATATCAAAATAATCTTTAACAAAAAAGAAAAACGATGGTGTTCATATAATTGATGTTGCTACTAATATAAGAAAGAAATCATAATTTGAAGATATTTTGTAAATTTAAACCAAAATAAAACGTTAGAATACAACAATGTCATAAGATATTGACCAATGAGAAATAGCATAATTCGATAGGTAACCATAGCAACTGACGCTTATTACATAAAATACCGTTGGAATTCGAATTACTTCATTATTGACTAACGCGGAGGGCAGATGTATGAAGCTCTCGATCTAAAATTAACTTTAAAAACTTTAAAATTTAATAAATTTTGAAAGAAAAAGTATAGGAGAAGCTTTCCAAACTACAACTGATGAGATGAACAACTATTAAAATAATTAAACCATAAAAATCATGGTAAAAAATACGAATACTTCAAATTAACGTAATAGATGACCTATCCAGAAGGAAGAAGTGGATTTACCTAACTCAACCTGAGGACATCGAACATCTACGAGAACTGATGGAAGCCGAACTTCGAATTTGAACCATTTGAATGGGTATTTCGGACAATCCAAAGAAGAGAGGACTACTAGAGGTTTCCTGAAGAAGAAGACGATCATCGGAGAAGCCACGTCAAGAAATCGATGAGTATAAAATAACAACTTCACATCAAAATAAATTTCCAATTATCCATAATAATGAACTAAATATATTTTCACTTCACTGATCACAAATTTGACTCAATAACTGAATTTAATCAATATATCACTCTTAATAAAACTTAATTAATCAATAAACTTTGATATTAAATTATAATAATTTAAAAAAAAAACTTGCTGACAAGAATTTAACCAAACCTATTCTAATTCTCATTGCCAATAACTTACTTTGTATGTATTAGTATATCAACCATTGTGTATTTAGTTTTAAGGAATGTTATAATTTTGTGCATTTATTAGCCGATAATCCAACTTCTGTTGTCAAAAGGACCTATTCCCTGAGAAAAAATTATTATTTTATAAAACAAAACATTGTACGCCATGCTGGCATTTTACGTGTGACTGAGCGATGCCAACCGAGCAATTTGTAAACACCGGTATTAACATAAATATATGTATTATTCATTAACTGTAATTGAACGGGTAATATAAAGAAGGGTTCAATAAATTTTAATATTCCTCAACTGCTGTATGTTTGATTCTTATAAAACAAGGTAATATAAAGAAATATTAAACACAAAACACCAACATACTACAGTTAGCGAATTCGACACTGGAAGACAGCGTGAGCCAATCAGGTGGCGAGGCGGTAAATTTTGAATTTAACGACGAGAGATACGGTTAGCCAGTAAGTATCGAGAAAAGGTATAACCAGGCCCGCTACACACGATTGATTTTCACAAAAGTAATTAACTAATTAATACCCAATAATAAACCCACAATTACACAGTTATATTACGAAATAAGAAGAATACAACGAGTGACAAAAATCGCTCGTCACACATAAACGTCTGTTACAAAGGCGAATACAAAGGGTAACATTCAAACACCCCAAAAACATCTTTATACAACGTGTAGGTGTGTGATTATTTTACAGTACTTTACATAGAAGCTGTTATCTATAATCCTCTTTAGGCTTTGTTATGTATTTGGTTTTACAAATAATTTTGTAAATTATGTAAATAGGAAATGGATTTTCCTATTTTCTCACAACTGAGGAATGATTTATAACTGAGATTTTCTCATAACTTCATACTATTCGTAAACGATTTAAAATTTTTAATATATTGTAGCATAACAGAATTTCCACCTTAAAACTAACTTAATAGAACATTAAAAAAGGAAAAAAGAAGAAACTATCAGTAGTGAGTGACAACTAAATGGTTAAAAATGAATTAAATAAGCTGATCATTATAGTCAATCAAATGTGTAATAATACTCAGTAATGGACTCTATAACAAAGAAAACTCTTGGTCCAAATAAAAGAAACCGTCTATATAAAACCCCAATACATCAATACATCATCAGTATACCCAGTTGGATAGGGAGCAGTAAATGAAAAAATAATCAAGTACAACTTATTAAATTAATGACATCAGAGGACCTAAATACAAAAATAATAACCTACTCATAGAATAAAAAATAAGGAACAGACTATGTCAAGCTTCATACAAAGAATGCAGAATGAAGAAAAGCTATTCCCAAAATCTCATGAAGGACATGTACCAATTAAGTAAATTTAAAACAATGACAAGACTTAAGCCCAGTAACCCAAGTTACAGGATACATTACAAATGAAGTAAAAAGTGTAAATTAGATATACATATAACTTCAGAATAAAGAATAAAAGTGTTTAGATAGAAGGAGTGAAGGACTACCATTAGTGTAGATAATTAAAAGTGATATACTATAATAAACCATAATGAGAATTAAAGACTACCATTAGAGTAGATAATAAAAAGTGACATACCATAATAAAACATAATAAGAATTAAAGACTACCATTAATGTAGATAATAAAAAGTGTTTTACAATATTAAACCATAAGAGTAAAAGACAGCAAATGACTGCAAATATATTAATTATAAGAGTAAAATAAAGGTAAAAAATAAGGATTGTTTGAACATTAATATAAATATGAAAACATGAACTTTCAATAGATGTAATGGAAAATATTAGATATAGAATGTTTGTTTATGATTAAATAATGTAGTTAAAAATGATAGACATAAGATGTTCTATTATAACTAAATAATGTAACATTCATTTCTGTTCGTGTTGGTATCCAAGTCACTTTACAATTACAGTAAAATATTACCTTGTATTCGGTCCGCCATGTGAATTCTCAATTGAGAAGTCACACGGCGGACCGAATACAAGGTAATATTTTACTATAAATAATGTAGTTGAAAGTGTTAGGTATAGAATGTTTTGTTATGATTAAATAATATAGTTGAAAATGTTAGATATAAGATGTTTTATTATAATTAAATAATATAAATGAAAATGATAGATTATAAGATGTTATGTTATAATTATATGATGTTACTTAATATTAAAATTTTGTTAAGGTAGGGAAGGCAAGGAAATAATATTGATATCTTTTTGAATTGTAAACCATAGAAATAATAAGGTAGCAAAATAGTTAAAAAACCAATAGCAAAGCAAAACCGTATTTTAGGCCAAAATCAAGTTTTACCATATAATCAAGTCCAAAAGGATTGTTAATAAATAATTATTTTATTATACTTGAGTGTGTCGCCATCTATGTTTGTCGAATTGAGTTATGTATCCTAGATACCTACATTGTTATTTACGAAATATGTGCGGTTGTCATAAGTGATTCAATGTATTGTTTAATGTACTAATAAATGTCAATTCATTTAATTAGATCATTGTGTTTTATCAGTAATTGCTTCCTGGGAAATATAACAACAGGTTACGGGCCCAGGTAAGTAATAAAACACACTGTTAAATCGAATTGTGGACAGTAAAAATACGCAAGAACCCTTTTTTTTGTTGCACGTGTCAGTAAGAATTGAGTGCACAAAGTCAGTTGTAGAGAAGAAACTACATTAAACAATAGAAATGGATTTAGTCAGATCACATTTAGAAATGTTGAAAGATGATTTGCAAGGAGGTTCCAACTATGATTCATGGATATTCAAACTAAACCTAACCTTAAAATCAAAACGTATTTATCAAATCGCAACGGCAGTTAAAATTAAGCCTGAAGGAGATGAATCAAGCGCAGCTGTAAAAGAATGGATTGAAAAGGATTTAGAAGCACAAGTATTAATTGGATTGAATGTTGACAATAATATAGCCAAGAAAATTGCAAGGTGCCAGTCCGCAAATGCTATGTTAGAAAAGTTGGAAACCTTATTTGGAAAAAAATCAAACGTTTCAGTTGAAGGCCTGCAAAGATTATTTTTTAATTATAAGTATGATGAGCACAAATCAGTAATAGAAAATTGCATGACAATTCAACAATATGCTATGAATTGTCTGCACTAGGTGAAAGCGTTAAAGAAAACTGGATTATGCAAAGGATATTAGGTATACTTCCAACAAGACTACATCATTTTAGAACGTCTTGGGATAATGTTATTTCCACAGACAAAACGTTGAACAACATGTTTGAGCATTTGAAACTTGAAGAAGACAGGCAAAAAGAAAGTGAACAGGCCAATAATGAGTGTCAGAATGCTTTCATATCAAAGGGACAGAACAATAATAAAACAAAACAAGTGAACGTAAAGGAATGCTTTAAATGTGGACAAAAAGGGCACATAAAGAAGTACTGCAAGAATAAACCTAGTAAAAGTTACATTGAATATTGTAAGAAAAATTATCCGTGTAATAAGTGTAACGAAAAAGGTCACTTTGCCAAAAATTGTACCAAAAATGTAGATAGTAAGTCAGAAAAATCAGACAAATCTACATCAAAAAGTAAATTGATGATTAATGTTGGATTGTCTGTTACTAATATAGAATATATATCAATGAAAAATGACTATCAAGATCTATGGTACCAAGATTGTGGTGCCACTCAGCACATGACTTTAAGGAATGACTGGTTGAAAAATTATACTGTTTTACAAGAACCAGAAAAAGTCATGATTGGAGATTCAACACTTATAGGTGTTGGTGTCGGAGACATAGATTTGTTAGCTTATAATGGTCAAGATTGGTGTAACATAACACTGAAAAATGTTTTGTATACACCAAAGATACCCTTTAACTTATTTTCCGTCACTAGTGCCTTGGACAAGGGTTATCGTCAGGAAGCAGACACAAATTGCTCGTATTTTTTTTATTCAGACACTGGTGAATTAACAGCCATGGCAAACAGAGATGGAAGATTGTTTAGAATGATGTTTCGCTATGAAAACTTAGAAAAGTGTATTGTTGCTATGTCAATTAAAAAGTGGCATGAAAAATTAGCACATCAGAATATTAGTTATGTAAGAGGCATTTTGAAGAAAAATAATATAAAGTATGTAGACGATTGGGATGATTATGTGTGTGAAGGATGCGTTTATGGTAAACACCATCGTCTCCCACATCCAAGAAATTTTGAAGCGGCAAAAGAAGTACTTGATGTAATTCATGTAGACTTGTGCGAAATGAATATAAATTCTTTTGGAGGAGCAAAATATTTTTGTATGCTCAAAGATGATTTCTCTCATTTTCACACTGTCTATTTCTTAAAAACTAAAAATGAAACTTTTGAGAAATTGAAAATCTTCATGACTTTAGTTGAGAATCAGTTTAGAAAGAAAATAAAAGTTTTAAAGTCTGATAATGGGAAAGAAATTAAAAATGGAGATACTAAGAAGTTTTGTGAAGAACTTGGAGTTTTCCACATTAAGTCAAACCCATACACTCCACCACAAAATGGTCGAATTGAGAGAGAGATGAGAACCATTATAGAATCTGCTAGATCAGCTATACATGCAAGAAATCTAAATGAAAACTTATGGGCAGAAGCAATTAGTTATGCTACATTTACACTGAATCAGACTGGAACAAGTTCTGTGAAAGGTAAAAGTCCTGTGGATTTATGGTTTGGACGCAGAATTGATGTAAATAAGCTTAGAATCTTTGGATGTGATTTTTATGTTTTCATTCAGGATTTTAAGAGAGCCAAAACACAGAAGAAATCAGAAAAAGGAATTTTCTTAGGATACAGTTTATGTTCAAGTAGTTACCGAGTTTACTTAAGAGACAAAAATGAAGTTGTAACATCAGGAGATGTGATATTTGATGAAAACATAAACAGTAAGTCTAGTTGTACAGAAATTGAAGCTACCTTATCAAATGAAGAAAAGGAATACATAGTGTCAAGTGAAGAAGAAAAATCTGATAGTGAAAGTGTTTATGAAGGCTCTGTGTCTGACAATATATGCAAAATGAATGTCAAGAAAATCATTGTGTAAAGTGTTTGGAACGAGATCAAACTGTTTGTATTCAACCAGAGAAAAGAAGTCTTCGAAACAGGGCTACTTTAAGGATGCCAGCAAGGATGGTAGATTATGTAGTTGAAGACAACAGAAACCAAAATGTAAATATGGCCTTGATAGGTGACGTAGAAGATATTTCCATTTTACAAGCACTACAGGATGAAAACTGGAAGAAAGCAATGTTAGAAGAGTATGAATCTTTGATGAAGATGAGAACTTGGAAACTAGTAAGTCTACCAAAAGAAGAAAAAGCCTTGACTTGTCGGTGGGTTTTATGCCAAAAACAAGATGGGCGATACAAAGCCAGGCTAGTTGCAAGAGGGTTTGAGCAAGAACAAGGAATCCATTATACTGAGACCTTCAGTCCTGTTGCCAAACATCCATCCTTTCGACTGATACTCAGCATTTTAGCCTCCGATGGAATGCATCTGATGACTTTTGATGTGAAGACAGCGTTTTTACATGGATCTTTGGATGAGAAGATTTACATGTATCAACCAGTAAGCTTTGATGATGGCTCAGGTAGAGTTTGTGAGTTGCTCAAGAGTATATATGGACTTAAACAGTCATCGAAAAATTGGAATGTGAAGTTCACAAACTACCTAAGGAAATTAAATTTTGTTTGTTGTGACGATGATCCTTGTATTTATTATAATGGTGACAGAAGCATTATAATTGCACTTTTTGTAGATGATGGTGCTATTATAGGAAAAGAAAAACATAAAATGATAGATATACTAGATAAACTTAACAAAGAATTTGAATATCACTATAATATTGACGACTCGGAACACAAAGTTTTTTGTAAGTAAAAACGTAAAGTTTTACCTTACAGCCTGTAAGTCTCTGAGGCTGTAAGGTAAAACTTTACGTTTTTACTTATAAAAAACTTTGTGTTCCGAGTCGTCAATATTATAGTGATATTTAGTTAAGTAACGGACACGTCATGGACAACGAAATCCAAGAAAGAATTTGAAATTACATATAATTCTGAGTCAGACAACAAATTAACTTACCTTGGCATGGAAATTGAAATTAGACATAAGGAAATTTTTGTAAGCCAACATCATTACACTGAAAAGATATTGAAAAGATTTAGAATGGAAGATTCAAATCAAAAGTCAACTCCAATGGAAATAGGTATGTTAACCGAAGAACAACATTTTCATAATGATCAGCCACTCGATAAATCTGTCCCATTGTCTCTGAGGCAATAGGCAGTTTACTTTACTTAGCCATTATCTAGGCCAGATATCAGCTTTGCAGTAAACTACCTAAGTAGATATTCAAACAATCCCATGGTACGGCACTGGAATATGGTAAAACATGTATTTCGATACTTGAAAGGCACTGTAAACTTTGGAATAAGTTTCAATGGAGATTCTGAACTCATTGCTTCTTCAGATTCAGATTTTGGAGGAGACATTGTCTCAAGACAGTCAACTACTGGAGTAATTATTATGAGAGGCAGTCCTATTGTATGGTTCACCCAAAAGCAGGGACTTGTTGCTACATCAACTGCAGAGGCAGAATTTCGAGCTGCTGTTTCATCGCTTGATGAAATTTGCTGGATAAAGAGACTTGGTATTGAACTTAGATATTTCAAGGATATTCCTACAAGGCTCTGTATAGATAATCAATGTGCAATTTTAATGTTACAAAATACTACAGAAGGCAAAATAACAAAAGGGAAGAAGCACATCGACGTACCTAGAAAATTTATACAGCAACACATTGGAAATACTGTTTTCTTGGACAAAGTAAGCAGCGTTGGCAGATATCTTCACAAAACCATTGTCGAAGAAAGTATTTGAACGACTCAGAAATAAAATTATTATGGAGGAGTGTTAATAAATAATTATTTTATTATACTTGAGTGTGTCGCCATCTATGTTTGTCGAATTGAGTTATGTATCCTAGATACCTACATTGTTATTTACGAAATATGTGTGGTTGTCATGAGTGATTCAATGTATTGTTTAATGTACTAATAAATGTCAATTCATTTAATTAGATCATTGTGTTTTATCAGTAGTTGCTTCCTGGTAAATATAACAACAAGGATAAATTAAATAAAACTGTATAAAATTAGCAGAGATTAGTCAATTTAAAATAAAGGTACTGTATTTAAATATAGTCATCACAGAAATACATAATAGTAAATGTAATGATCAGAAGATAAAATTAAATTTATTGGAAATGTGTAATATAATGCCTAACAAGGGAATCAGTACAAATAAAATGTGAATTAATCAGTAGTAGAGTGTTATAACAACAAATGGTTAAAAACAAAGAATAATGATGAAAGAAGTAAAATTATTTAAGGACAATGTTAACATGAAATGACTTGTAAACCATTTAATTTATAATTATGTGAAAAATAATAAGGCCTATAAGAAATGTCAAAAAATGTCAATTTAAGCTTATTTGAAACCAAATTAGGTCAAGTTGTATACTAGTTTATGTAAAATTAGAACAGGAATATTGATAGGTATTTAAATTTTCATAAAATTAACAAATAATTAAGTTATAGCCATAAAATAGGAAAAAATGTCATATATTTCTATAAGATCAGATCTAAACCAAGGCGAACAGCTGATTCCAGACAATGGGGAAGGAGAACAAGATATTTAGGAAATTACTACATTAAACGACGATTTGAGTACACAGTTGATTATAACACCAAAAATTTCGAAAAGTTTTATTTTATAATTAGCAGTAAGGAATGTCGCTGGAAGCAATAAAGAAGGGTGTATGTGTGGAAAACATATTTTGTAAGGGACAAAAGGAGAACGAGCAAACACGCTCTAGTGACGGACAGGTCATGAATTTCGTAGGCAGCTGCAACGCATACCCTGTGAACAAGCAGAGTTCACTGCTCCCGGTACGTAGAACACCAGTTTTTTGTGAAAACACATTGATTCCATAGAAAACTACATACAATGTGTACAGAGCCATTAAAGGAGAAAAGGCTTAACAATGGTGAAGCATACATGTGTACGCCAGCTGTCAGGAGAAAGGAAAGCGACGAAGGGTGGATTGATTTGAAGGACTCCAGCGGTCGATGACAGGGTTTTGACCTTACTTGGAAACGAAAGCGCAGAGAGTACGTCCCAAACTCAAGGATGGCACAACGCCTAATGGCATATAGTAGCGTGCTTGTTTTCGCACGGTAGAGTCTCATTCATGTACGTAATATGACAATAAAAGGTAATGTCATTTGGTAAACAAATTCAAGCAAGAGTAAATTATTTCAGATAACACATTCCGCTACTTCTTCTGGTTCGCTTAACCGAATTCTGCCCTTAAAGGTAAGCAAATCTAATGTTCTTGTATTATCACAAGATGGCGCCTGAACAAAGTGTTGGTGAATATTATTGATATTCCATATTAAATATTGTGGCAGAAAATAATTAATATAACATTGGCTTCTGCGAACAGGGACTCGACATAAAATTTTTATGTGGAGTAAGCCTACTGGAGAGAGCGGAATAGTTACCTGAAGTAATATATATATAATTTGAAGATACGTAAACATAAACGTAGAGATAGGTTTATGTTATAAGTTTATGTGCATGCATGTATTATAAAAAAGCAAAATGAATACTAATGACAATAAGAATGTAGAAGTCAGCATAACTGACGAAACAGTTCGAGTGAGATGGGCGTTAAATTAACCCCAATTAGCCAGATCGGTGAAACAAGTGCCACCGAATTAAATACAGTTCAAATAACCCCATCTCAACTCGGGATGAAAATAAAACAGATGAGATTAGTGCAATGATGCAATTACTGTTAAAGTTAGACGAGAAGTTTGATGAGCAAAAAAGCGATTCCAACCTGAAATACGATCAGATAAATGGGTCGTTCTGAAATTAAGTGGAAATTTCAGTCATTTGCATTTTTTTTATTAATTAATATCCTGTAGAAAGCTACAAAACTGATTTTATTTTAAAGATTGTTGTATTATTTATTATAGGCAAAAGTAAAAAAAATATAAATGCATATTTAATGGGGAAAAATATATTAACAGAAAAAATGTCACCTCCATGGGTGTCCCCGATTGTGTTTTTAGGAGAATATGTTAATGCAATTTATAATATTTTATATTTATGACTGTTATAAAGTCATATTTATATTAAACAACTCATTTACATCATAATTTATTGAAAGCAACTATTAAAAAAAAACATTTTTATGTTGAAAAATACACAACTTTCCATGTCCCCACAGTCTGAGTCACCTCTATGGAATAATTCTATTAGTTTCATAAAAATTTAACAGATGGCAACACAAGCTTAACAAAGAAGCTGAAGGAGCATAAGACAGCCATCTTGATTGTGGTGTGAGTTGGTCCAACAGTGAGCATTGTTTTGGACTGTTTTAATTAGTTAAACTTTTTAAATTCGAGAGTTCTTTTTCATCGTGTCAACTCCGTGGATTCTTTAACTTAGTAAGTTTTCTTTATATATTGACTTTCCAATAGTATAAGTTACTACTTGAAGTACTTAAAACAATAAACCAAATTACATTGCTGAGCTTCTTACAGGTTAGCCTCAAATGTAAAAAAATCATGAAAATGTCACCTCCATGGTTAAATCGTTCCATGGAGGTGATGAGGATGCATGGAGGTGACAAAAAGTTGTCATTGGCTAACATTAGCTATTTATTAAGTATTTAAAAATATTTTTAAGCCACCTTTAACTAACATGGGAATTAAACACCTTTATTTTTAGGTTATATATACTTTTTATCTGAAGGCAGCCTTACCTAACTTATTTTAGGCCTCATTAATTCGATTTTGTACTTTGAAAGAGAGCTTTAATTTCAATAATGTCAAAGTCAAAGTGTCAAATTATAATACTGCTTGTTTGTATACATTATAGTTTCTTGAATATACAAACCAAAATGCTTAACACTACTTTCAACTGAAGCTAATTACTATTATATAAAAATAATAAAGTTTAGTTTTGTTAAAAACTGTTATTTATTTATTTTTGTAGCTAAAACAAATGGCACCAGTTAAATGCAAGAAAGTTGAAATAGAAAAGTTAAGAGGAATAAAGAAGGAATCAGAGCAAAAAAGAAGAGAGAAAATCAGAAATGATCCAATTTTGTATGAAGAAGCCAAAAAGAGAGAGCGAGAAAGGTATCACAAAAGGAAAGCTGAGGGAAAAATAAAAAATATTTCACAGCTCAGCGCTAGAGAAAAAAGAGTTAGACAGAAAAAATGGGTTGAAAAAACAAGAAAATCTCGCTTGAACAAGAAAAAAGTAGAGGAACAATTAGAATTAAATACTACAAATACTCCAGAAGACATTGAAGTAGAGGCAGATGCTGGCGCTGATAACCTTGAAAATGCAGTCATTGGGAGAGCTGGAAGCAGCAGAGAACTGAGTGGGAAAAAAGTTGCTAAAAGAAACAAATCTGAAGCGTACAGAGAGATAGAGCGTCTGAAAAAAGAGCTGGAAAAAGAAAAGAAAGAAAGTAAAACTGCAAAGATGTAAAGAAAAATATAAGAAAAGGTTCTTTTGTTTGAAAGAAAATAACAAAAATTTAAATAGTCCACAGCAAAAAGTTAAAAGTATTTTACAGGGAGAAAGAGTTTCCACTAAAGTGAGGAGACATCTTGAATTTGGATCTGTGCTAGCTACCCAGATAGAGGAAAATTTCAAGAAAAACAAACATTCAAAGAAAAGTAAAAAAGCGTTTGGTTTGGTATTGTCAGGTAAAATAGTGAAAAAGTATTGATTCATGCACTTGCTTCCAGTACACAAATACTGGAAAAATTTAAAGAGGATTGGTGAGGGCAAAAAAATTACTGACATAATGAAAAATGCAATGAAGTACAATACAAAAAATGAAGTGAGATAGAAAGGTGATGTTATTAAGTTCTTTGAACAAGATGACGTAAGTAGAGTCGAGCCTGGCATAAAAGATACTAAAACAAAAAAAGATCAAAAAGCAAAAGAGAACTTTAATGAGAAGCCTTAAAAACCTCCACAAAAATTTTGAGGCAGAATTTGGATATAGTGTACCATATTCTACATTTTGTTCATTTCGACGGGTGTTGTTGCCGAACGTAAAAAAACAGAGATACCTGTGCGTGAGAAAAGCACGAAAATATAGGATTGATTTTTGAAAAATTTAAAAGCATAAAAGTCCTGAAATACACGGATTTAGATGAAATGGTTAAGTCTCTATGTTGCAATTTGAACGAACTAAAAACTCGAGAAGAATGTTTGAAAAGAAGATGCCCAAACTGTCTGAATAAAAGTATTGAAATTGATGAATTCGAAAACAGCATGACAAGTGTAGAACAATGGAGAAGAAAAAATGTTGAGTACACTGTAAAAGGAACTAAAAAGTTTGCCAAAAAGGTAGTAAAAGAAACAGTATGAAGTTAAAGTTCTTTTTGAAAAGTTGTATGATATGGTACCTTCTTTCATGCAACATGTTTGCAATATAATGCACCAGTATAAATCAATAAAAGACCAGAAGAAATCCATGAAATCAAATGAACTACTCATTCATGTAGACTTTAGTCAAAATTATGAATGTAAATATACAAAAGAAGTACAAAGTGTTCATTTTGGCGGGTCACGCCAACAAATAACACTTGTAAGAAGACCCCTGTATGCCGGTCGTTACAAAAGAATAAAAATAAAATGGAAATTTCAATAATAATAGAATTTCCAAACGATAAAATAATTTTGTTTATGTTTATAGAGGTATGTATACAAGATAAATCTGTTTTTTAAAAGATTCTGGTAAAATTTTAATAACAGGTAGGTATTTATTGACCGTCGAGCACTTCTTGAAGATTTGCACCAAGTCTGGAGTTAAATAGATTAACTCCAGGTAATAATCGATTGGTGACTTTCCTTACTGGTCCAATATCTTGTTCAAAATAGAATATATTCTTCTCACTTAATACCTTCAGCCTTATAAATACCCTTAAATTACCCTGGGAAATAAGTACAGATACAAAATAATAGAAATATAAAGATTTATTGACAATTTTAAATAAATAATCGATATTTTATCGATGGAGAGCAATTATCGACTCTGTCTCAGGAATTATCGATTGTGTCATACAGAACAAAATTTTATGTTATATTATATTAAAAGACAGGTTCTTTGAGCGATTAGGATTAATAGTCAGAGAAGGGTGACGAGAAAGTATAACATTAACAATTAACACATAAATACAATAATTACTATTTAATAGTATTTAAATAATTCAGGTTATGATATTAGAATAAATGTTTTGTCGAACCAATGAAGACTGATGTGACGTCAGTGACTACGATGTAGTAGGCAGGTTTCGTTTTCAAGATGGCCGCTCCTTGGGTTGGTCTTGTTATTTGCATATGCGTCGAGTCAGAAAATTACTATAAAATTACCTTCATCAAGGTCTAAAATGTCCCCGCACTGGTGTAATATGTCTGTTAATCTATTTGGTGTATTCTGGTGAAGTGTTCTGTGTAAACTTGCGTTAGTTAGTTTATTTTCTATTTGTTCAACTACTACGGTTAAGTTTTCAAGTTACGGTTAGGTTTGTAGAGTGAATCAGTTGTAATATAATGTTTTACTGTTTACTGTCACTCGTATAGTGAAGTTAGAGGTTTGTTTTCACTATTGTCGTGAATGTTTTTATAGTATTGGCTTCAAAAAGTGTCTAATTGGTCTAACTCCCGTTCACTGATTTCAATGGCTAAACGTTAGCATCATGTTCGACTCGATTTTAAGAACGTTTTTGTCACACACCTATTCAGCTTGATATTCAACAAAAGACTAATTAACTTGGTCATAAATCTTGCCCAGTTAATCCTTGAAAAAGTATTGTTAACATTTTTCGACCTTCATACACATTAGAAAATATTACATTATATATGGAATTTTTCTATTTTATTCCTTACTTTTATGAATTACTAATCTTATTATTAGTTTAATCATCTTATTCCCTTTAAATTGATGTATTATAGTCCATATCTGTAGACATTTTGTGGAAATTAACTAATTTTGTTCACACTTTGGAAATATAGGCTCAAAATTGGATTTCCGTCTTTATACAAAATTCCTTCCATTTTAAATATTATTAATACTATTATAATAAATTTTAATTAGTCATATTTCTCTTCCTTTCCTTAAATACATATAAATTACACCTTTGAACTGGTTTTTTGTGTTAATTTGTAGATTTGATATTGCTCTCTAAAATTAATTAATTTATATATTTTGACAATTTACAAAATGTTAAGGTATATTTCCTTATTGTCATTTTAATTCATAGGATCATTCCTAGTAGTAGTTAATTGTGTTATCTTATATAAATCTGGGTAGTTTACAGGATTTATAAGTGAATTATATTATTTTATATTGGTTCTCTGATTTCACCAATGGCCTAGATTTTAGAATTTTATATTTCTTTCTTTCTCAAATAATTTAAACTTAATTCCTCCTCTGACTTTACATAATTACAATTATATGAAAATAACATGATCTATAACTTATTGTTTTGTGTAGTAGTTAATTAACACTACAATTATTAAAATAATTATTTATGAACATCGTTTAGTAATCTGCACAATTTAACATATTGCAGATACAGCTTAAACATATCTCTTTTGACTATTTTTAATCTAACATAGCATACCTTTTAGTACATTATTACTGGTATGTAGGTTATTATTTATCAAACATAATTCTTTTTTTAAAACACATAACATAAATCTTATTTTCTAATAAACCTTACAAATACATTTATTTAACACATTGATTTTAGGATTGTGAAATAACAGTCTATTTAAACATGTTACACTTATTCATACTATATTAGTACCAGTCCTTTCTGGTTCAAACCATTACTACTGTGATCCCCCACATCAGCAAACACCAACTCCCATACCTTATTTATTATCATTTTTTACAAATGTCTTGTAAATAAAGATTTACATTAAAATAATAAAATACTGGAAACCTTCCATTTTATTATTTTATTATGCTGTTTATTATTTAGATTTTAAAGTTGTGATATAGCATACTACTAAGTTATAGTATCACCAACTTTAAGTTTATTGCATTTTTTTAAAAAAACACTTAAACAAATTCACTTTCACTGTTGGTTCTGATATTCTGAGTCTTATTATCTCAGACCAGACCTTTAGTCATCATGGACCGTTAAGACTAGTTTATTTTCTTTATTACACAATAGCTTTAGCCGGTGCACTTCTTATAACGCTATACAACACTTTAGTTTTCTCAATAATTACATTTTTATAAGATTTTGGGTATGTTATACTTTCTTTGGCATAGTTTTTGTGGGTTTGGGATTGATAGTAGTTTATATAATAATAGGTTTTACTACGGTGTTTCTTTCATACTATGTCTTCCTCTCCTCCTGTCTTCCTTCTTGTCCTTCTTCCTATCTTCCTTCTGGTATTCATTCTTGTCCCTCTTCTAGTTTCCATTCTTGTCCCTCGTCTAGTCTTCACTCTTCTGGTCTTCTTACCTCATTCTTGGGTAAACCAAGGTACTTGGTGTTATCACGACTGAGGTTTAGTTTGGAGTATTTAATTTCTTCACTGAACTGATTTTATTCTTCTATACAGGTTTCAGGGTATTGTTTTCTTCCTGCTCACAAACTTTATTCTTCCCTCTTCTTGTTTTTAGGATATTTTGGTATTCACCACTCTTTGATTGAGTCTCTTTTTTCGGGATATTGTCTTATGTAACTGGTTTACTGCTCTGAGCTTCCTGGGTAACTTACTGGTATTATACTATGAGTTGATGAGTTGCTTCAATACTTTCTTTGGTTTCTTTTAACAGTGGTTTTGATATATTATATAGTGAGGATTTTTATCTTATTGTATTTCATTCCTCTGATTTATTTAAATGTCATTTAATATTATTACAACATTTGTTGATGTAATTAAACTTTATGATTTCATATGACTTGAAATGTAGTGGATTTTCTGTCACGCTACAGAATGCCCTTCTCCAGAAGTAATTTTTTCAGACTATACTTGCTTTGTCTGAAACAATTGCTTATGATAATTATTCAAAGTTTGTTATTATTTTGGACTTCCTTCCATTTTAAAATTCTCTTATTTATATCTGAGTTTATATCACTCTCACTTGATCTTCCTTGATAGTAATAGTCTTCTGAGTTTCATATTTATTATTTCATTTTTATATTTCTTCTTAGTATTTTCTCCTTGGGATATTTTCTCCCTATCGTTCCCTACTTTGTGAGCTGGTTCAGTTCAGAGAGGCACTGTACGCTACTTTCCTCTGCTGTCCAATACTTCACACATATTTGAGTACAGAGGCAAATCATCTCTGCTCAAAAAATATATTAATCCTGCTGGAATTATCATCAGACAGATTAAAAAAATTATTCAGAATAGTACACATTTGTTACTATTTAAAAAATATCTTTGGGATACTTCACTTATTACTTATTATACTTCTCAGAGATTTTAATATTTCTATCTCAGTTGTTCATCTGACTTATTATCTGGATGTTTCTTTCATTTGATATTATGGTAGGAAGCTCTTCTATTATTACCTTTTTATACTTTTATTATCATATAAATCCTTTGGTTATAAATTCTTTATTACCTTCTGGTTTTTTCATTATAATCTGCATTATTTGTAGTAGCATATTGTGATGGTACAATCATGGTACATTGTATAATTACATAAAATATGGTAACGAGATCATAAATATTGTATTTTCCTATTTTTTGACATACCCATCCCAACCTCAAACACCCTATATAGAATTTACGGTGAGTGGACTATATTACAGTATTTGAACTAATTCATGACAAAAAACGGTGTCACATCACAAAAACAGTGTGCAGTTATTGAGATAAGCAGAGCCAAGCCTTCGTTACGTCAGAGGCGGAGAATGTGTTGACAACTACAAACGGCGATGTCAACAATTTAGACAAAGGAATGTGACGTCAATACACCCCACTTCCGCAGATTTCAACCAGAAATTGCCGTCATTTCATCTGCAGCTCTGATTTGAGCCGGCCGGCCGCCCATTCACTTACGAGTGAATTTTAACTTTTTAGACCACTGTAGGTGGTTAATAAACAATATAAATATAATAAGTACAGTGCGCCAACTTCAAGATGTGACCGGGAAAAACTCGCCGAACTCGCGGTGCGCGAAGTTCGTGCAAAACGAGGACGCACAGCAACACGGAAATTGGTGAGAGCGTTCCTTAAATACTTTGAATCCTTTCTTTCCCAATATATGTTATTGTAGAAATCAATCATTTAACAAATTATTCAAAATTTCAATCTAAATTTAAGGAGCTCCAAAATTTAAATAAGTTGTACCATGATAATGAAAGGGTGAGTGGTTGTGTGCGTGCATAATTATTCTAAGTGCTGGGTTGAGCACCACTATATAAATATATACATGTTATTATTGTATAATCATTTAAACATATAATCATTAACTTAATCAAAGTTATTATTACACATTATGTTTTTGGAAGGGTTACAGTTGGTTTTAAAAAATGTTATGTAACAAAGTAAAGAATAAAAAGGGGTATTTCATTGGTAACAATTAGAACAGCTGTTTTGTTATTTCAAGCAATTTCCGTTTCCTATGACTTCGCGTAACGAACTTCTGGCCCATGACTTAGTTAATTGCATAGATGGCGTCTTAGTTTTTGTATACATAACCACATTTGTGAGATATATCGTATTTATAAATTCAAAAATAACGTAAGTATACAGGTGGCTTCTGGAACAGGGACATTAGGTGGTATTATTTAAACATATTATTACCTAATGTACGCCTAGAAAGAACGGAACAAATTGCTTGAGGTAACGGACACAAAATTTTATAATTCGTAAACATAACCCCACAATTAGGTTATACAATTGTATGCATGCGTGCATTACACAATTGCCAAAATGAGTACTAATGACAATATTACGTTAGAAATAGGTACAACTAATGTAAATTTGACTGGCGAGATGGATGTACAAACACCTCAAACTAGTCAGATTGACGAGGTGCATACGCCTGTATCTGTAGAAATAAAGAAAGTCAATACATCCATTTCAACTAGTTTAGATAGTAAGCAGGATGAAAGCAATGCAATGATACAATTGTTATTAAAACTAGATAAAAAACTAGACGAACAGAAAATCGATTCTAATATTAAATTCAATGAATTAAAGAATGAAATAAAAGTGAGTCACGAAAAACTTATTAAGAAATGTGACCAGCTGATTACAAAGTTAGATAAGTTACATGTGGTAGAAAGTAAATTAGAAAGTCAGAAAGTACTAGATAGTAGTACCCAGCAAAATGATGTACTGGATAACCTATTTAAAACTGATAATTCCAAAAATGAATGTACTCTAGATAATACAAATAATACAGGTAGTAAGATTGTGGTGGTAGAAGAGGATAAACATGATAATGAAAATATAATGCATGACAATGAAATATTTGAGTTTATGAAGTCAGAAAGAAAGTTGAGAGAAAGTATTTTAGTACAAGGAATGCAGGGGGTAGAATTTTCTTTTAATGTTGTATTAGGGGGTGAAGACAAGTCTTCATGTAGTTTGATAGACGATAGTTCTACAAATAAAGTTTCTTTTAGTTTTTGTGTACCTAAGAGGTGCAACGATTTTATGATAGGAACCCTTGCATATTTGGAGAGAGAAAATGTATTTTGGTGTTATGGAGAGAAATGTATTAAGAAAGAAAGTATAGAGAGATATTGTAAGAGTAAGAGAGTAATAAAAATATTTAAAGTAAACAGAACTTACAGACAACTGTTAGAAAGGTTAGGGTTATATGTGGTATATGAAAATGATGACTACTTACCTGATAATAACAATAAATTGAAAATAACAAGAAATGAGAATAAAGACATTAGGTACTTACCTGTGGTGGAATATTATGGGGATAATTATAGTATAAACCGATTAATGACATATGATACTAAGACAAACGGAACTCTACTTGATAGTAACTGGAAGTATTTGATTAATAACAATTGCATACAGGAATATAAATATAATGTTGCAAATAATAAAATCTATGTATTAAATAAGAATTTATATAGACCTAAGATTCGTTTATTGTTTAATGATGGTGGATAGACTGTTATATTGTGATATGAACATTAAATAATAATGTGAAAAGTGGTTTTGAATTGGACTGTTATGGACTGATTTCGATTAATGACACAATAATGAAGTTGGAGTGTATATTTTATTGTATTAACTGTATTTATATATCCAGGTATTTTGATGTGTATTATGTATTACAGGTACCCCAGTGTGTATTATTATATATTCTATATATGTAACATGTTTAATAATAATATTTTAATTAATTACTAATGAATAATAATGAATGTTTAAATAAATAACTATATTTGAATTTTGAAAAGAGGTATTGTTATAAGTAGGTAAGAGAGGAATTTTATAAGAGAATTGTCAATGATTACAGTAAGTGTTTAAACAGGAATAGAGCCTTGGTATAGATAAAGTGCAGGTGAGTAATGCAATTAATGTAAATGGAGTTAGAAAGATAAGAATTTTAAGAAAATACAAAGAGAATTATTAAATATTTAGGGACACAGTAGTTAGTGATTATTTGTAAAGAAGGTGTTTAAGTAAAGGTACATACATATATTTGTTGTTGATGAATTCTGTAGTGGGGGTGAGGTGATAAAGAGTAGCCAACCGATAGTGTTGTGGCAGATATTAGTGTAGTTTAAGGGAGTGTTTGCCGAATTATTTGGAAGGGAAAAATATTAGAGATGTATATAGCCAGTTAGGGAACACCCAACCCAGTGCAAAGACGAGCGGTGCCATAAGATTTAAATGAAAGTAGTAATGGAGTATATAATTGAGATATTGGTGTCAATGATAGGTAAATTTGATGGTTAGTTAGAAGAAGGTGAGTAAAATTATATAATGAAGCATAGTGAATATAGGAGTTATCCAGACTAAACAGATATAGAAGGTGAAAGGTTAGGTAGTTAAGGAGGTAGAAAGTTCAGAGGAGAGAGGTAGTAGAAAATGAATAATGAAATAATAATGTAATATGAATAGTAACAATAAGTTTAAAATGTATTTTATCATTATAAATAAATAAATTTGATGTTTAATTAATAACTGAAATGGTAAATTTTAATTTAAATACAACTTTTAAGTAAATTATACAAATGTTAATGCATATCTTAGATATGATTGAACATGATTGAGTAGTTAAAATGTATTAACTGTATTATTAATATATCAGTGTTAATTATTAATGTATTATGTATTTATTTGAAAACTTTTTAACATGATGTTATAATATGTGTAGGAAGAGAAAAAAAAAAATTTTTTTAAATGGCGCTGTTAATAATATTTATCAGCCAAATAATTAACTGTTAATAATAATAATAATAATAATTTTATTTTTGTTTTATCATGCACTAAGAGTATTCAATAAATAAATATATAGAGTTATTAATTCTTTTATAATTTGTTTTTCTCCAGATTTGGGAGATTATAATGTGTAATTTTCTTATTATATTTTCAATTATATCTTATTCAATTTTGGTATAATATTCTTTTTAATTCTTGAATATATAATCTTATAATTTTATTAAGCATACTAAAAAATATTAAGCCAACCCAGTGCTTATTGGCACAAACCAGCACTTAGCTAAGGGGAACCAGATCAGTTGAGGATGGAGTGATTCAATAAGCCACTATATTAATATTTTTTATAAATTGTTTCAGTGTTTGGGGTGTGACAGCGGTCCTGAGCTGGCCAACGCGTCAGAGCAGGGGCGTTAAGAGCCTAAATGGCCTTATGGTGTTGGGATCTCGCAGGAGAAGTCCAGTAAGGTCATGAAGGTACGGTCCTCATCACCAGACCAAGGGTGAGTTATGGTTATTTTTTATATAAAATTGTAAGGGGGTTGTGGCGACTTGTCCTGACTGATCCCTTTAGGAAGTATGAAAGGGTCAATGAAAGTTTGTGTGCTTCGTCACACCATCTTTCATTGAGGGGGTTTTGTGATGGTACAATCATGGTACATTGTATAATTACATAAAATATGGTAACGAGATCATAAATATTGTATTTTCCTATTTTTTGACATACCCATCCCAGCCTCAAACACCCTATATAGAATTTACGGTGAGTGGACTATATTACAGTATTTGAACTAATTCATGACAAAAAACGGTGTCACATCACAAAAACAGTGTGCAGTTATTGAGATAAGCAGAGCCAAGCCTTCGTTACGTCAGAGGCGGAGAATGTGTTGACAACTACAAACGGCGATGTCAACAATTTAGACAAAGGAATGTGACGTCAATACACCCCACTTCCGCAGATTTCAACCAGAAATTGCCGTCATTTCATCTGCAGCTCTGATTTGAGCCGGCCGGCCGCCCATTCACTTACGAGTGAATTTTAACTTTTTAGACCACTGTAGGTGGTTAATAAACAATATAAATATAATAAGTACAGTGCGCCAACTTCAAGATGTGACCGGGAAAAACTCGCCGAACTCGCGGTGCGCGAAGTTCGTGCAAAACGAGGACGCACAGCAACACGGAAATTGGTGAGAGCGTTCCTTAAATACTTTGAATCCTTTCTTTCCCAATATATGTTATTGTAGAAATCAATCATTTAACAAATTATTCAAAATTTCAATCTAAATTTAAGGAGCTCCAAAATTTAAATAAGTTGTACCATGATAATGAAAGGGTGAGTGGTTGTGTGCGTGCATAATTATTCTAAGTGCTGGGTTGAGCACCACTATATAAATATATACATGTTATTATTGTATAATCATTTAAACATATAATCATTAACTTAATCAAAGTTATTATTACACATTATGTTTTTGGAAGGGTTACAGTTGGTTTTAAAAAATGTTATGTAACAAAGTAAAGAATAAAAAGGGGTATTTCATTGGTAACAATTAGAACAGCTGTTTTGTTATTTCAAGCAATTTCCGTTTCCTATGACTTCGCGTAACGAACTTCTGGCCCATGACTTAGTTAATTGCATAGATGGCGTCTTAGTTTTTGTATACATAACCACATTTGTGAGATATATCGTATTTATAAATTCAAAAATAACGTAAGTATACAGGTGGCTTCTGGAACAGGGACATTAGGTGGTATTATTTAAACATATTATTACCTAATGTACGCCTAGAAAGAACGGAACAAATTGCTTGAGGTAACGGACACAAAATTTTATAATTCGTAAACATAACCCCACAATTAGGTTATACAATTGTATGCATGCGTGCATTACACAATTGCCAAAATGAGTACTAATGACAATATTACGTTAGAAATAGGTACAACTAATGTAAATTTGACTGGCGAGATGGATGTACAAACACCTCAAACTAGTCAGATTGACGAGGTGCATACGCCTGTATCTGTAGAAATAAAGAAAGTCAATACATCCATTTCAACTAGTTTAGATAGTAAGCAGGATGAAAGCAATGCAATGATACAATTGTTATTAAAACTAGATAAAAAACTAGACGAACAGAAAATCGATTCTAATATTAAATTCAATGAATTAAAGAATGAAATAAAAGTGAGTCACGAAAAACTTATTAAGAAATGTGACCAGCTGATTACAAAGTTAGATAAGTTACATGTGGTAGAAAGTAAATTAGAAAGTCAGAAAGTACTAGATAGTAGTACCCAGCAAAATGATGTACTGGATAACCTATTTAAAACTGATAATTCCAAAAATGAATGTACTCTAGATAATACAAATAATACAGGTAGTAAGATTGTGGTGGTAGAAGAGGATAAACATGATAATGAAAATATAATGCATGACAATGAAATATTTGAGTTTATGAAGTCAGAAAGAAAGTTGAGAGAAAGTATTTTAGTACAAGGAATGCAGGGGGTAGAATTTTCTTTTAATGTTGTATTAGGGGGTGAAGACAAGTCTTCATGTAGTTTGATAGACGATAGTTCTACAAATAAAGTTTCTTTTAGTTTTTGTGTACCTAAGAGGTGCAACGATTTTATGATAGGAACCCTTGCATATTTGGAGAGAGAAAATGTATTTTGGTGTTATGGAGAGAAATGTATTAAGAAAGAAAGTATAGAGAGATATTGTAAGAGTAAGAGAGTAATAAAAATATTTAAAGTAAACAGAACTTACAGACAACTGTTAGAAAGGTTAGGGTTATATGTGGTATATGAAAATGATGACTACTTACCTGATAATAACAATAAATTGAAAATAACAAGAAATGAGAATAAAGACATTAGGTACTTACCTGTGGTGGAATATTATGGGGATAATTATAGTATAAACCGATTAATGACATATGATACTAAGACAAACGGAACTCTACTTGATAGTAACTGGAAGTATTTGATTAATAACAATTGCATACAGGAATATAAATATAATGTTGCAAATAATAAAATCTATGTATTAAATAAGAATTTATATAGACCTAAGATTCGTTTATTGTTTAATGATGGTGGATAGACTGTTATATTGTGATATGAACATTAAATAATAATGTGAAAAGTGGTTTTGAATTGGACTGTTATGGACTGATTTCGATTAATGACACAATAATGAAGTTGGAGTGTATATTTTATTGTATTAACTGTATTTATATATCCAGGTATTTTGATGTGTATTATGTATTACAGGTACCCCAGTGTGTATTATTATATATTCTATATATGTAACATGTTTAATAATAATATTTTAATTAATTACTAATGAATAATAATGAATGTTTAAATAAATAACTATATTTGAATTTTGAAAAGAGGTATTGTTATAAGTAGGTAAGAGAGGAATTTTATAAGAGAATTGTCAATGATTACAGTAAGTGTTTAAACAGGAATAGAGCCTTGGTATAGATAAAGTGCAGGTGAGTAATGCAATTAATGTAAATGGAGTTAGAAAGATAAGAATTTTAAGAAAATACAAAGAGAATTATTAAATATTTAGGGACACAGTAGTTAGTGATTATTTGTAAAGAAGGTGTTTAAGTAAAGGTACATACATATATTTGTTGTTGATGAATTCTGTAGTGGGGGTGAGGTGATAAAGAGTAGCCAACCGATAGTGTTGTGGCAGATATTAGTGTAGTTTAAGGGAGTGTTTGCCGAATTATTTGGAAGGGAAAAATATTAGAGATGTATATAGCCAGTTAGGGAACACCCAACCCAGTGCAAAGACGAGCGGTGCCATAAGATTTAAATGAAAGTAGTAATGGAGTATATAATTGAGATATTGGTGTCAATGATAGGTAAATTTGATGGTTAGTTAGAAGAAGGTGAGTAAAATTATATAATGAAGCATAGTGAATATAGGAGTTATCCAGACTAAACAGATATAGAAGGTGAAAGGTTAGGTAGTTAAGGAGGTAGAAAGTTCAGAGGAGAGAGGTAGTAGAAAATGAATAATGAAATAATAATGTAATATGAATAGTAACAATAAGTTTAAAATGTATTTTATCATTATAAATAAATAAATTTGATGTTTAATTAATAACTGAAATGGTAAATTTTAATTTAAATACAACTTTTAAGTAAATTATACAAATGTTAATGCATATCTTAGATATGATTGAATATGATTGAGTAGTTAAAATGTATTAACTGTATTATTAATATATCAGTGTTAATTATTAATGTATTATGTATTTATTTGAAAACTTTTTAACATGATGTTATAATATGTGTAGGAAGAGAAAAAAAAAAATTTTTTTTAAATGGCGCTGTTAATAATATTTATCAGCCAAATAATTAACTGTTAATAATAATAATAATAATAATTTTATTTTTGTTTTATCATGCACTAAGAGTATTCAATAAATAAATATATAGAGTTATTAATTCTTTTATAATTTGTTTTTCTCCAGATTTGGGAGATTATAATGTGTAATTTTCTTATTATATTTTCAATTATATCTTATTCAATTTTGGTATAATATTCTTTTTAATTCTTGAATATATAATCTTATAATTTTATTAAGCATACTAAAAAATATTAAGCCAACCCAGTGCTTATTGGCACAAACCAGCACTTAGCTAAGGGGAACCAGATCAGTTGAGGATGGAGTGATTCAATAAGCCACTATATTAATATTTTTTATAAATTGTTTCAGTGTTTGGGGTGTGACAGCGGTCCTGAGCTGGCCAACGCGTCAGAGCAGGGGCGTTAAGAGCCTAAATGGCCTTATGGTGTTGGGATCTCGCAGGAGAAGTCCAGTAAGGTCATGAAGGTACGGTCCTCATCACCAGACCAAGGGTGAGTTATGGTTATTTTTTATATAAAATTGTAAGGGGGTTGTGGCGACTTGTCCTGACTGATCCCTTTAGGAAGTATGAAAGGGTCAATGAAAGTTTGTGTGCTTCGTCACACCATCTTTCATTGAGGGGGTTTTGTGATGGTACAATCATGGTACATTGTATAATTACATAAAATATGGTAACGAGATCATAAATATTGTATTTTCCTATTTTTTGACATACCCATCCCAACCTCAAACACCCTATATAGAATTTACGGTGAGTGGACTATATTACAGTATTTGAACTAATTCATGACAAAAAACGGTGTCACATCACAAAAACAGTGTGCAGTTATTGAGATAAGCAGAGCCAAGCCTTCGTTACGTCAGAGGCGGAGAATGTGTTGACAACTACAAACGGCGATGTCAACAATTTAGACAAAGGAATGTGACGTCAATACACCCCACTTCCGCAGATTTCAACCAGAAATTGCCGTCATTTCATCTGCAGCTCTGATTTGAGCCGGCCGGCCGCCCATTCACTTACGAGTGAATTTTAACTTTTTAGACCACTGTAGGTGGTTAATAAACAATATAAATATAATAAGTACAGTGCGCCAACTTCAAGATGTGACCGGGAAAAACTCGCGGTGCGCGAAGTTCGTGCAAAACGAGGACGCACAGCAACACGGAAATTGGTGAGAGCGTTCCTTAAATACTTTGAATCCTTTCTTTCCCAATATATGTTATTGTAGAAATCAATCATTTAACAAATTATTCAAAATTTCAATCTAAATTTAAGGAGCTCCAAAATTTAAATAAGTTGTACCATGATAATGAAAGGGTGAGTGGTTGTGTGCGTGCATAATTATTCTAAGTGCTGGGTTGAGCACCACTATATAAATATATACATGTTATTATTGTATAATCATTTAAACATATAATCATTAACTTAATCAAAGTTATTATTACACATTATGTTTTTGGAAGGGTTACAGTTGGTTTTAAAAAATGTTATGTAACAAAGTAAAGAATAAAAAGGGGTATTTCATTGGTAACAATTAGAACAGCTGTTTTGTTATTTCAAGCAATTTCCGTTTCCTATGACTTCGCGTAACGAACTTCTGGCCCATGACTTAGTTAATTGCATAGATGGCGTCTTAGTTTTTGTATACATAACCACATTTGTGAGATATATCGTATTTATAAATTCAAAAATAACGTAAGTATACAATATCTTTGTGACATTTTTAGAATGTTTCTTAGTTCTTAAAATTTCCACTTGTTCTATTTTCTAGAATTTTTTATAACTGTCATTATCATAATTGTCATTTAATTTATAAATCATTTTATATTAATTCATTTAATTACATACATTTTTGACATTATTTTCACATTATTCCGGTCATTGCGATTATACTTGCAAATGCTGGTTTTTTTATTAATTTCATTTGAGGTCATATTTTCTCCTCATACCACTTAAAGTTTCATTCTCTCATAATTCCAAAAAAGTTTTTGTACTTTATTTTATTCAATCACTTAAATCGTATTAAAGAATTTTTTCTTTTTTATTTCCTTCAACAACATTTTACGGAAAGGTTTTTACTCTTCATATTGAACTTAGACATGATTAGACTGTCTAGAATTATTTGTTTTAATTCTAATTCTGTTTCCTCTTATTCATCCCATTATGATCCTTTGTTACCATGGTAATTATCTTCTATGCTTACCATAAATCTGGTAGGAAATCTCATCAGTTTATCACACCATAGTGTTTTATTTATAATTGGTTGGTAAGTTGTACTTATACTTGGTTTGTGAAACTTGATTTATTCATAATTCAAAATTCATTCTTCTTATGTTATTCTATAAAGTTTTCTCAAATAATTTGTATGTAAGGTGGGCTTATATGTTTTTTGTCTGGTTTTATTTTTCTAAACTCTCTTAGTATTATTGTCAAAATGTTTCTCTTCAAATAAATATTTAGTAAACTGTCCTTATTTGTTTTTTGACCTTAGATGGTTTTATTTCTAAATTCTCTCCTTCTTTATTATTATATTATAGCCATAAAGTTTTTCTTAGATAATTGGTATGTAAGGTGATCTCACGGATGTTTAGAATCTTGTGGTTTTAAACTCTAATTCTTCTTCTTCTATCATCGCCATAAAGTTTTTCTTAAATAATTGGTATGTAAGGTGATCTCATTTATGTTTAAAATTTTGTTGACTTATTTCAAACTCTTCTTATATTATTCTTCTTTTCAAATAATTTCTTTCAAATAATCTTTATGTAAGATTGGCTTACATGTATTTTAGAATTTTGGGGTTTTTATGTTTTTAAACTTCTCTTCTATTCTAGCCATAAAGTTTTTCACATTTTCTTGGTATGTAAGGTGAACTTACACCTTTTTAGAATTTAGAGGATTTTATGTTTTTAAACTTCTTCTCTTCTATTCTAGCCATAAAGTTTTTCACATTTTCTTGGTATGTAAGGTGAACTTACACCTTTTTAGAATTTAGAGGATTTTATGTTTTTAAACTTCTTCTCTTCTATTCTAGCCATAAAGTTTTTCCCATTTTCTTGGTATGTATTTTCTTGGTATGTAAGGTGAACTTACATTTTTTTAGAATTTAGAGGTTTTTTTAATCATAAAATTTCTTCATGGATGCCTGGTTAAAAACACCCTTGACTTTACTTGAACTTATTTCTTTGATTTCGTAGGTGTTGTTGTTATTGTCTTTTGAGACGATATAGGGACCAGTATACAGGAGCAATAACTTTTTGGTTATCCCTTCTAGGGAACTGGGTAATTCCCTATTCTTCAACAACACCTTCTCTCCAATGGTATAATGAATAACCTTATCCATGCATTTATTGTATTTGTTCCGCCGTTTCTCCTGATCTTCGGCCACCTTATTACAAAATTGAATTTTATTGAATTTATATTTATGTTCTCTTGGGAACTCCAAGATGTCTGCAATTTCTCTAGGGGGTTGTCTCTCGTACATTGCGGAGTATGGGGTTATTCCTATGGCTGGATGGTAGGCCAGGTTGAGGAATTCTTCAGTGGCCTCCAAGTATTCTTGCCACCTTCTCTGCTGATCATGGCAATATGTTCTTAATAGGCGCCCTACCTCTCGTAAGACTCTTTCGGCCGGGTTACTGCTTGGGTGGTATACGGATGTCTTGTATGTGTGAACCCCCATGGATAGCAGTGTATCCCGCCATCTCCTCCCCTTGAATTGCGTTCCGTGGTCGGTTATGATCGATACCGGTTTTCCGACGGTTGGGAAGTACTGGTCGATCAGGATATTAAGAACTTTCTTCGTAGTCGCCCGATTCGCTGGGTATAGCTTTACGAACTTAGTGTAATGGTCCATAATTATGACGATAAATCTGTATCGGTGGCGGCCTCCACTGCGGGGAAATGGTCCGCAGATATCCAGGAATACTTTCTCAAGTTTAAACTGTGATGTTATTGGAATCATCTGCCCTTCTCTTTTCTCGTTATTAGTTTTTACGAGTTGGCAGATGCGACAGTTTCTAATATACCTCCGTACCTTCCGATTGATGTCCTTTATATAACAGTTTTCTTCCAGGGCCTTTACCACCTTTAAAGTGCCCATATGCCCATATTGAACATGATAACTGATCACTACCTCTTTCTCGATATGGGTTGGAATTATTACCTTCCATTCCTCCTTAAATAATGATGGTTTGGAAAACAGGATTCCCTTATGTATAGTATAATATCGGGATATGGTTTCATCTCCTGCTTCCAATCTTGAGATAATATTAATTAATTTCGGGTCAGCTTGTTGGTGTGTGCTTAGTTGTTCTAGAACTGATTGTAGACCGGCACTGCTGCTGAGAATATGGTCCACCTTCAGAATACTCTCCTTCTCCCCCTCGAACGTCTGCTTGTCAATGTCAACTCTAGACAATACGTCCGCGATGACATTCTTCCTTCCGGGGATATACTCCCATTTCAGGTCGTACTCTTGCAGCAATAGTATCCACCGCGTTAACCTTCCATGGCTCAGCTTACATCTCTTAAGGAACGAGATAGATTTATGGTCTGTCCGGACGGTGACGGGATAACCAAGAATATATGTACGGAACTTTCCGCACGCGAACACGACACTCAATAACTCCTTCTCTGTCACATGATAGTTTTTCTCACTCTGGTTCAGAGCTCTGCTGGCAAAACAGATTACAAGATGCTCGCCCTCCTCATCCTCTTGATATAAAGTAGTGCCAAGGCTGATGTCACTGGCATCGCAATTAAGAAAGAAAGGCTTGTTAAAATCTGGGTGACGGAGTATAATATGTTTAAGAAATTTTTGTTTTATGAGAGTCAATATGTTTTGTTGCTCATTACCCCAGATCCATTTATTTTTAGATGACAGTTGCGGCTGGAATCTGGCAGTCAGTTCGGAGTACTTTTCCTGGAACTTGCGGTAGTAGTTACAGAGTCCCAGGAACGACTGTAACTGCCTTCGATTCTTTGGTGTAGGAAAGTTCTGAATTGCTTCGACTTTTTCAGCCGACGGTGAGATTCCCTTATCATTTAATATGAAGCCCAAGAATTGTATCTCTTTAGCAATAAAATGAGACTTTGCTAACTTCAGAGTAATATTGTTTGCTGCTAGCTTCTGTAAGACATGTTCCACACGGTAGCAGTGTTCCTCCCAAGTTTCTGAGGACACTAGCAAGTCATCGACGTATACGGTGGTGAATTTTAGTGCTTCTTGGCCAAGTATCTGATCCATGCAGTGCACAAAGACTGCGACTGAGTTTACCAGTCCGAAAGGCAACCTCTTAAACTGGTAGTTCCGCCCTTCGAATATAAAGGCCAGATACTGGCGACTCTGTGGATGTAATTCCACCTGCCAGTATCCGCACACCGTATCCCAGGTAGTGAAGTATTTGGTACCGTGGAATCGTTTTAATATCTTCTCAATCTCACCGGGCGAAGTCCTGTCATTTATGATCATCTTATTTATCTCGCGCGCATCTAAACATAAACGGACTTGTCCGTTTTTCTTAGGAATAGCCACGATAGGACTTGTGTAAGGGGAATGGCTACTCTCTATAATGTCACGGTTAATCATTTGCTCTATTTCAGCTCTTACTGCCTGCTTTCGTGATTGCGCTATGGGGTAAGACTTCCGGTTAAAGTCTACAGTGTCTCGGAATTGTAGAGTACACTGGAAATTCTTCACTTTACCGGGCTCATCAGAAAAGACTGATTTATATTTATTGTATATATCGATTAATTTGTTCGCTTGGTTTGTTGTTAAACCTTCGCCAGTTGTACCGCTCCGGAAATCCCTGATCTCCTGGATTTTTTGCGACCATAAATCTTCATTGGATGTGTCGTCTATTCTCTGTTCAATTATGGATGTTGGTTGGATGTAATTGATTTTTTGGATTTGCTGATGGATACTATCGGGAACGACTTGGTCACTACCCACCAAGTTCGCCGTCCAAGTATGTCCGTTTGAAAACAGTGATAACGTTTCAGTTCTTAGGTCAATGATGGCGGAATTTCTCCTAAGCACATCACACCCGACCAGTATATTAAATGGCAGACCGCTCGCCACCAAGAATTCCATGTCTATCGCTATACCACAGCTCATCACACTGGCGGAGACTTGTCTACGTATAGTTTTGTTTTGTCGGCCGGTTGCTCCCAACAAAACAATATTATTCAATGGCAATGTTGGTAAAGTTCTCCCGCACTCTTGCTGTATCCTCTCCAGTTCCGTCGTATTTATTATTGATACGTTTGACCCAGTATCGATCATTAACTTGGCTGGGATGCCTTCTACCTTGGCGTCAACATGTATAATTTCATTATTGAAGTTATTGGTGGGACTCCTGTTATCCTCTTCCAATAACTCCTGTCTGATGTCCTTCAAGTAGTTGCACCCGATGATTGTAATACAATTGTGATTATTTACGATATTGCACTCATTCTCATTATCATACCCAGTAGTCAGAAGCAGTAATGGGTTCTGGTTATTTCTTACTGCCTGTGCCCGTTTAAAGGCTCGGCATCATTGTTTCTTTGAGCTATATTATTCGATGCCTCATTCGGGATGCTCAGGGTGGTTACTTGCCGATCTGTTCTATGGTCTTCCGGTCGTTCATGGTGCGACCTTTGTTCAGTGTTGTCCAAACTATTACTCCTACGCGCCGGATAGTACCTCGGTTGGTCCCGTTCTAGGCTCCTCCGCCTTTCTTCGTATCTTCGGTAACTGTTCCCTCTATGGTGGTTGAAACCTCGCTGTCTTCCATCTGTGGCCCGTATGAAGTTCACTCTTGGGCGAGGAAACCTATTATTACTAAAATTACTATCATTGGGACCCACACGATTAGCATTATTATGGTAAGGACTATTACCATAATTGGGGCTTCTCTGACTATTTACGTTACCAGGGTTGGGATTGCGGTTACCCTGATAACCATTAGAGGGTCGATTCGGGTTTTGCTGGTTGGGACCCGTTCTATTACTGTCATTGTAATTGGTATTATTTCCAGTATTTCCATTATTATAATTATTATTTCGCGGGTATGCCCGACCTCCTTGGTACCCAGTATTTATGTGGTTCGCACCTTGGTTATTATTCTGGTACGTCCTTGGTTCGGGCCCATCACTTCTCCTATGACTCTGCCTGTAGTAATCTTCGTTCTCATAATTCTCCAGGAGTTCGGTCATTGCCTGGATGGTTTTTATCTGGCTGCCCCTCCTAGCGCGAATCACCTCCTCATCATAATGGTAAGACAGCTTGTTTATTAAGCATTCCTCCGGTATGGCTGGTTCTAAGTGTTTGGCCATACACACTTTGCCGAGGAAATACGCTGTCATTGAGCTGCCGACTTGTGGTTGGTAGCGGCCGTGGCAGATATTATCTCTGATGAGATTCTGCGTGGTCTCTGACCAGTACTTGGCTTTGAATGTGCTCTTGAACTGTTCATAGTTATTGATGTCGCTCCGGTTTGCCATCCACCAATGGTCATTCACCTCCCGAAACGACTCGTCAAGGATCTCTCTATTCTGGACCCATCGGTTCCCTCGGTGTTTCTCGATGTACTCCTCTATTCGTGCCAAGAACTCCATTGGCTTCCGTTTGTATTGTCGGAAATTCAGCCATTCTCGGTTCTCTGACATGGGGAAACTGTGATATCCCGATGGTCTGTTTCTGATTGACTCTATCTCCTCCTGACTCTGACGCATCTGTCCGGTTATGTTTACCATGGCGGCTTCCACGCCGTCGCATCTTTCTGTTACTTGGGTTCTTACTTTATTTACTTCCTCCAGAGCAAATTTCTTGGTCTCCTCTATTTTTGTTTTCTGCTGTTCTTGGACCTGAGTAATTTCCTTTGTTATTACTTCACGGACTTCCAGCACTTCGTTTTCTGTTAGCCGACATCTTTCGTCTACTTCTCGGATCTGCTGGTTAACAACCACAACTTCCTGTTCTAGTTTCTTTACTATTGATTTCTTGGTCTCTGTTATCTTTTTATTTATCTCCTCTTTGGCTAACTCAATCCTCTCGTCTAACTTATTCATATTTTCTTGGTTAACTTCCCTCAGTTCTTCTCTCAGCAGTTGATTGTCCTCTCTCAATTCTTCCCTTAATTGTTGGTTGTCACCTTCTATTTTCTTACTGGTTTCTTCCATTTTCTCTTCTAAATTCTTATTATTTTCTTCCATTTTCCTACACAAGGATTGGTTGTCCTTTTTCAGGTCTTCCATCCTCTTATTCAAGGATTGATTGTTTTCCTCCATCTTATCTTCTAAATTCTTACTGGTTTCTTCAATCTTCTTATTAGTATTTTCTATCTTATGCCCCAATTCTTCCTTAGTGGATCGGTTGTCTTCCCTTAAATCTTCCTTGGTGGAATCCATTTTGTTATTCAAGTCTTCACTCAATTTTTTACTATTTTCTTCCATACCCTTGTTATTGGAATCCATTTTTTTATTCAAGTCTTCTTTCGTGGATTTGATTTCCTTACTCAACTGTAAGAACAGTTCCATGATCTTATCCATGTTGCTTTCTTCAGTAGTCATAGATTTTTCTACTTCCTTGTCTGAGACATTGGCTTCCCCTGTTTGCGTTGTTACTTCAGGTTGTTCCTCGGGTGGTACGGGTTGTTTCGGTTCCATTCGGATTAGTAACACTTCCGGATCTTCAACGGGTGTTGCTTCTTTATCCCCCATGTCAACCTCTTTCTCGGCCTCTGCCGCCCTCTTTTTCGATGTAGCTCGTCTTTGCATCTTTCTGCTGTCTATTAGTCAATCGCTGCCAAACTTAGATTATTAAGCCCTCTAAGTTGGACGCCACTTTGTAAGAAGACCCCTGTATGCCGGTCGTTACAAAAGAATAAAAATAAAATGGAAATTTCAATAATAATAGAATTTCCAAACGATAAAATAATTTTGTTTATGTTTATAGAGGTATGTATACAAGATAAATCTGTTTTTTAAAAGATTCTGGTAAAATTTTAATAACAGGTAGGTATTTATTGACCGTCGAGCACTTCTTGAAGATTTGCACCAAGTCTGGAGTTAAATAGATTAACTCCAGGTAATAATCGATTGGTGACTTTCCTTACTGGTCCAATATCTTGTTCAAAATAGAATATATTCTTCTCACTTAATACCTTCAGCCTTATAAATACCCTTAAATTACCCTGGGAAATAAGTACAGATACAAAATAATGGAAATATAAAGATTTATTGACAATTTTAAATAAATAATCGATATTTTATCGATGGAGAGCAATTATCGACTCTGTCTCAGGAATTATCGATTGTGTCATACAGAACAAAATTTTATGTTATATTATATTAAAAGACAGGTTCTTTGAGCGATTAGGATTAATAGTCAGAGAAGGGTGACGAGAAAGTATAACATTAACAATTAACACATAAATACAATAATTACTATTTAATAGTATTTAAATAATTCAGGTTATGATATTAGAATAAATGTTTTGTCGAACCAATGAAGACTGATGTGACGTCAGTGACTACGATGTAGTAGGCAGGTTTCGTTTTCAAGATGGCCGCTCCTTGGGTTGGTCTTGTTATTTGCATATGCGTCGAGTCAGAAAATTACTATAAAATTACCTTCATCAAGGTCTAAAATGTCCCCGCACTGGTGTAATATGTCTGTTACTCTATTTGGTGTATTCTGGTGAAGTGTTCTGTGTAAACTTGCGTTAGTTAGTTTATTTTCTATTTGTTCAACTACTACGGTTAAGTTTTCAAGTTACGGTTAGGTTTGTAGAGTGAATCAGTTGTAATATAATGTTTTACTGTTTACTGTCACTCGTATAGTGAAGTTAGAGGTTTGTTTTCACTATTGTCGTGAATGTTTTTATAGTATTGGCTTCAAAAAGTGTCTAATTGGTCTAACTCCCGTTCACTGATTTCAATGGCTAAACGTTAGCATCATGTTCGACTCGATTTTAAGAACGTTTTTGTCACACACCTATTCAGCTTGATATTCAACAAAAGACTAATTAACTTGGTCATAAATCTTGCCCAGTTAATCCTTGAAAAAGTATTGTTAACATTTTTCGACCTTCATACACATTAGAAAATATTACATTATATATGGAATTTTTCTATTTTATTCCTTACTTTTATGAATTACTAATCTTATTATTAGTTTAATCATCTTATTCCCTTTAAATTGATGTATTATAGTCCATATCTGTAGACATTTTGTGGAAATTAACAAATTTTGTTCACACTTTGGAAATATAGGCTCAAAATTGGATTTCCGTCTTTATACAAAATTCCTTCCATTTTAAATATTATTAATACTATTATAATAAATTTTAATTAGTCATATTTCTCTTCCTTTCCTTAAATACATATAAATTACACCTTTGAACTGGTTTTTTGTGTTAATTTGTAGATTTGATATTGCTCTCTAAAATTAATTAATTTATATATTTTGACAATTTACAAAATGTTAAGGTATATTTCCTTATTGTCATTTTAATTCATAGGATCATTCCTAGTAGTAGTTAATTGTGTTATCTTATATAAATCTGGGTAGTTTACAGGATTTATAAGTGAATTATATTATTTTATATTGGTTCTCTGATTTCACCAATGGCCTAGATTTTAGAATTTTATATTTCTTTCTTTCTCAAATAATTTAAACTTAATTCCTCCTCTGACTTTACATAATTACAATTATATGAAAATAACATGATCTATAACTTATTGTTTTGTGTAGTAGTTAATTAACACTACAATTATTAAAATAATTATTTATGAACATCGTTTAGTAATCTGCACAATTTAACATATTGCAGATACAGCTTAAACATATCTCTTTTGACTATTTTTAATCTAACATAGCATACCTTTTAGTACATTATTACTGGTATGTAGGTTATTATTTATCAAACATAATTCTTTTTTTAAAACACATAACATAAATCTTATTTTCTAATAAACCTTACAAATACATTTATTTAACACATTGATTTTAGGATTGTGAAATAACAGTCTATTTAAACATGTTACACTTATTCATACTATATTAGTACCAGTCCTTTCTGGTTCAAACCATTACTACTGTGATCCCCCACATCAGCAAACACCAACTCCCATACCTTATTTATTATCATTTTTTACAAATGTCTTGTAAATAAAGATTTACATTAAAATAATAAAATACTGGAAACCTTCCATTTTATTATTTTATTATGCTGTTTATTATTTAGATTTTAAAGTTGTGATATAGCATACTACTAAGTTATAGTATCACCAACTTTAAGTTTATTGCATTTTTTTAAAAAAACACTTAAACAAATTCACTTTCACTGTTGGTTCTGATATTCTGAGTCTTATTATCTCAGACCAGACCTTTAGTCATCATGGACCGTTAAGACTAGTTTATTTTCTTTATTACACAATAGCTTTAGCCGGTGCACTTCTTATAACGCTATACAACACTTTAGTTTTCTCAATAATTACATTTTTATAAGATTTTGGGTATGTTATACTTTCTTTGGCATAGTTTTTGTGGGTTTGGGATTGATAGTAGTTTATATAATAATAGGTTTTACTACGGTGTTTCTTTCATACTATGTCTTCCTCTCCTCCTGTCTTCCTTCTTGTCCTTCTTCCTATCTTCCTTCTGGTATTCATTCTTGTCCCTCTTCTAGTTTTCATTCTTGTCCCTCGTCTAGTCTTCACTCTTCTGGTCTTCTTACCTCATTCTTGGGTAAACCAAGGTACTTGGTGTTATCACGACTGAGGTTTAGTTTGGAGTATTTAATTTCTTCACTGAACTGATTTTATTCTTCTATACAGGTTTCAGGGTATTGTTTTCTTCCTGCTCACAAACTTTATTCTTCCCTCTTCTTGTTTTTAGGGTATTTTGGTATTCACCACTCTTTGATTGAGTCTCTTTTTTCGGGATATTGTCTTATGTAACTGGTTTACTGCTCTGAGCTTCCTGGGTAACTTACTGGTATTATACTATGAGTTGATGAGTTGCTTCAATACTTTCTTTGGTTTCTTTTAACAGTGGTTTTGATATATTATATAGTGAGGATTTTTATCTTATTGTGTTTCATTCCTCTGATTTATTTAAATGTCATTTAATATTATTACAACATTTGTTGATGTAATTAAACTTTATGATTTCATATGACTTGAAATGTAGTGGATTTTCTGTCACGCTACACACTACATACTGGTGTAATGTATTACAAAGATGAAAATGATGTCAATGACACAACTCAGTGTCTTTCATTCTGTTCTATGTCACAAAGCTTGAGACATGATGCCAGTGCCATTATAGCACATTTGAAGCCGATTTTGATATATGCAAAGGCAGTCGTTCAAGAAATAAAATGTATCCATTTTTTGAGTGATAGCCCAACAACACAGTATCGCAATAGAACCATTTTTCACCTGATCTCAAACTACCTGGGAAAATTCAGGGGTACCAAAGCAATTACCTGGAATTACTCCGAATGTGGGCATGGCAAAGGCACCCCCGATGGGATCGGAGGATACTTGAAAAGAACAGCCAACCAGCTTGTAGCTGAAGGAACTGACTTGCCCACATTCCAGGTATTATATGACACTTTACAAAGAACTTGTGAGAATGTCAAGCTTTTTTTAGTAAACAAAGAAGACATAGAAAAAATTGATTCTCTAATTGAAAAGGACATTCCATCATGCGCTGGCACAATGAAAATACATCAAGTAGTGTGGAGAAAACAAGCACAGAATCTTGAAATGAGCAGATTAAGTTGTTTCAACTGTGGAACAACAAAGAATTGTTCTCATTACGGCATTGGGGTTTTCAACCCAAGACCTAAACAAAAAGAAATATGTACATTTAACCTGCCAGGAAAATCACGCCAGATAAAGAAAAAGGACAGGTTACACTATGAAGACATCTACAACAGTGACACTAGTGAAGACAGAGCAAAACACACTGTTAACATAAATGACCATGTCATTGTCAAAGTCTTTGGAAAAAAACAATCAGCCTCTCTTTATGTGGCAAATGTCACAGAGTGTGCAAAAGATTCATTGTATCTCTGTTTCATGCAAAGGTGCCAGAACACAAAAAAACAAATTTGTTTTTACAAAAGAGCTGGAATCTTATGTTCATAGTAAAGAAGTTGTTGCTGTTTTGAAACAGCCAATTTTGAATTCAAGAATGCAGTATGTTTTCAACCTCCCCGATGAATTAAGATTTAAAGTTTTTTAATTAAGTTAGAAGCCTAATTGAGCTCATGCCATGTAGGGAATTTAGGCAATCGTTCTAATAATTCAGATTTGGCCTCTTTATTTAACAATAATTCTCTTGTGTTTTTGAAAAACTTAAGTTCCAATTGTTATGTATCCTACTGTACATAAATAAATTTGTTTACATAAAATATAATTACAATTTACTACTGCAAGGATTATTGTTTAACTTTCCTACATCAAATAACTAACATATCTAAGATTTTTAACTTGTACTTTACATAATAGTGAAACTTAAGCTCTCATATGTCACCTCCGTGGTAGCGATGTCACCTCCATGTCTTAAGAAAATTGAAAATTAGCTCTGAAAGGCTAAAAATCATTCCTTGACCTCGTTTAATAGTTTACATGCATTTGATTACATCATAGGGACACTATTATTAAATAATAAAACTGAAATTATTTTGTACATAATATTTTTTTTGCTAGTCTGAAATTTCCACTTAATTTCAGAACGACCCAAATACCAAATTAGACGAGAAGTTTGATGAGCACAAAAGCGAAATTAAAGAAATTAAGAGTAGTTTTAATGATACATTCGATGAACAAAATGATAAAATTAAAATTAATTTCAATGAAATGAAAGATGAAATAAAAAGACAAAATTTTAAGTTCGATAAAAGAATCGATGAAATGCATGTACATTTCGATAAAACGAAAGAAAAAACAGTAGCTTTAGTAAATGAGAAGTTCGATAGACCAAAGAATAAAGTAGACGAGAATAAAAGGGGGTAGAGAATAGTGGAAGTAGTAATGATACATTTACAGAAAATAGTGCTAGTTTAAGTGCTGTGAAGATAAAAAACGAGGTAGGTGAGGTGAATACAAGTGAAAATCAGAAAGAGGTTAGTTTAAGTGCAAACAAGGTGCTAATTAATAAGGTGAGTAACAATGATAATTTGAATAATGAGTTCACAGGTAACAATAATGATATAATTAAAAACATGGTGTTAGAAAATGATGATGAGAATATTGGGAGTGATAATGAGATGTTAGAGTGTGTTGAGTCAGAGAGAAAGTGTAAAGAAAGTATAATTGTAGGGGGATTGTAGGGGGTAAATTTTTCCCGTGATATTGTAGTAGGGGGTGAAGAAAAGGATTCACAGGTGTTTAGGAAGGACAAGAGTTCCTTCAGTATATATTTGGGAGACGATATGTCTACAAATAGAGTTCCCTGGGTTTTTTGTGCACCTCATAGATGGTGCAGTAATTATGAGTTGGTGTCCCCTGCATATATTGAGAGAGAGAGTGTAGCTTGGTGTTATGGTGAGGGATATGTTGAGAGAGAGAGGTATTGTGATGAGAGTGAGAGAAAGAGAGAGATAGAGATTTTTAAAGTAAAAAGAAACTATAGAGAATTTGTAGAAAGGTTAGGAGTAGAGATGGTAGATAATTATAGTGAATACTGTAACGTAACAGAGTTGAGGTCCCCAACGTTACATAAAAAATGAATTAACTATGGTCAAGGACCATACCCTGAATTAAGGTTGCTCAGTAATTAATGCATCTGAGGTACCTCAAGTCAAAAGAGGCAATAATTAATGTTGAATATGAAATACCATACCAATTAATAGTTAATATAATAAATTGTGCTTGTTTTTATACTGTAGCATGTTAATGTTCACAGAATATTTATGTTATGTTTTGAGTATGGTAAGAGTGAACTGATGTTGTTTAATAGGAATACTTCATCAATGATTATGTTTATATTTATGTTAAATTTGTCTTTAGACAATCAAGTATAGTTACCTGTGTTAGGCATTATACTAAGTTTTAAGTATTGTCTAAAATTGAATAATGCAGTTGTTTTAATTAATGTTTGTAAACTTGGCCAGGAGGGCAATCTGTGTTTAAGGTTTGACAAGTAGTTCTGATAATTATATTGTAAACTAATGAAGGGTTCCAAGACGAATTAATTAAGGTAATAAAATAAAAACCAGGAAATCAAAATTAATGTAAATAACCATTAACCAATAATTAATTGTACAGTAGGTCAGGTAAAAGAAAATTAAGTTAAAAAACCAAACAATGTTATAACAGTTGTAAGAAAACCTATAGGCCTAAATTTAATATTTGTGAAAGGAAATTAATACCTTTTTAAGAAGTCCAGTCCAATGAAACTATGGTAAAACATTTACTGTTTAAGAAGGAAGGTTAGGTGAGAATTAGGTAATTTAGTATTATTCCAAGCATGGAGTATTTTATTGAAAAAGAGTAGTAATATTCTATAATTCTGGCTCTGGGATATCTAATTTCACCCAATGACAGAAAAAAGTGGTTGTTAAGGCAACTGAAATGGACATGAGTTGTTTATATTGAATCATTCATTCTGATTGTTACAAGCTATTGAGTTGAGATGGGCAGATACATTTAAAAAAATGAATAATAAATTCTGAAGAAAATATGAATCAAAATTAAAAAAACCTCTTTGAAACCTAATTCTATCATAATGCTGATGAGTAATAAAACTAATTAGACTTCCAAATTATAACTGAATACATTTAAAAGAGTTGAAAACCCCTCACCTCATTCACCAGAATAATTCCACTGGATTCGGTATTAAACCGATTTCTCCTATAACCAGAAGATTAATTAAGAGAAATAAAGGCCGAAACTAACGGAATTATTGAGAAGACACGAAGATCTCGTTTTGCCGAGTTAACCTTCACTTGCAGAAGAAGCTGGGATACTATTTTCATTCCACCGTGACCGACAACTACCAAGATCATAGGAGAAGAACAGCAGTTGGAAGAGTTCCTGAGAGCTTCCCGGGATATTACACTATCAATTTTATTAAGGGCCAAAACAAGTTTTCCTGGATGAATGTAACTTAAGCTGAACATCTTCACTGTTTACAGACAACCAGCGCCAACTTGAGTTCTGCCAACCCGGTAAAAAACAACCTATTTTAAATTCAATATATTTAGAGTTAATAATTTTGTTTTGTAATACTTGAGTAACCTTAATTGTGCATTTTACCTGGCCTTACTAATGGTTCATAGAATCTTACGAACCCTGGGATAAGAATTGTTTATTGTTATATTTAATTTGTATGAGTCAAAGTAACTTGATCAATTGACAATCGATATATTTTTGTATAATCGATTTGATAATATTATTATTTTGGAGATAACGGTAACTGTGAAATAATAGATAAAATTAATAAAGGATCTTTATTGTATGAGATAATGTTTGAAGTTATTGCAGAATAGATACTATCTGTAGTGGGTGGAATAATTTACAATAAAAGGTTGATTCAAACCCGATGAACGGCTAACCTAGAAACACGATTATTACAAATAACAGCGCTAAGTGCTTACAGCTGGTGGAACGGGAGATTTCCAAACTAGTGTGTTTTCAGTACAAAATTTGAATAGAATTTTCTAACATCGAGGGACTAGGGTTGACAAGAATACTCATTACATTCAGTCAATACACTATATATATCGTTAATATTACCCAACTACTGAATACTAAGTTAAACCTATATCGTAGTACGATTATAAGTTAAAAGAACATAATTATAATTATATTTGCCTAATAATATATTTTCAGGAGGTTTCATCGGTAACAACCGAATAGATATATTCATTAATAATATATTGATTAAAAAAAGGTAACAACTTATTATTTGTTACAAATTGGCACTCAACGAGTGGGCTTTAGTTAAGTAAAAAAATCATATTAATTATTACTTAACTTGAGCAGGCAACCATTAGAGGCACAGGAATGCATACGAGAGGCGTTACTAAAAGGATGGAGAAGGAGCAAGAAACAGAAGAAGATAGGCGGGAAGAAGAAACAGAGGTAGGTACAGATACTGAAATGGAACAACAGGCGAGCAATAAAGAGGATGCCCAAGGGGACCAACCAGATAAAGCGGAAGCCAGAAGAGAACCAGATTGGCAAGAAATGATGAGGCTAATGATGGGGAAAATGGACAGCATTAAGGAACAGAATAAACAAACTAATGAAAAAATAGACAGTATTAAGGAAGATTCCAGGAAACAGAAGGAAGAATTAAATAAAAAATTTGATGAAAATTCAGAAAAGCTAGAAAACAAAATAGACAGTATAAATGAAAATTCAGAAAAGCTGGAAAATAAAATAGACAGTATAAATGAAAATTCAGAAAAGCTGGAAAATAAAATAGACAGTATCAACGAAAACTCAAAGAAACAAAATGAAATTTTGAGTGAGAATTTAATCAAACTGAAAGCTTAAACCAAATTAATGAAAGGTTTGATAGAAACGATGAGAGCTTAAGGCAGATTCAAGAAAATCACAAACAAATTGACGAGAAAATTGAAAATAGTAATAAGGAATTACGGCAAATTATAAATGAACAGAACCAAGCGTTGAGGGAAGTTATCAATGAAAGGGTTGCAAATGTCAATGAAACGCTCAATAAAAGGGTAGATAATAATGAAGCGGAAGTAAGACAGCAAATAGATGAAATTAAGGAGAGTCTGGAAAAGACAGATGAAACCATAGTACAACTTGCAATGGAAGTAGAGGCCAAAATTAATCATGGGGAAAATACCAACAAAACTATGATAAATCAAGTACAATTAGAAACACAAGAGAAATTGGACGGGGTGCAAATTAATATAGCTGGGAGAATTGAATTGGTAAATAACGAAATGACACAAATAAAAACCCAAGTAGTTCAACATAAAGAGACTATAGAAAATATAAAAAATCAGGAAATAAGTAATATAAAGGAATCAATAGAGATTTTACAAAATAGACCAATGTATCTAGCACATCACATAGCCCCTGAGCATAAAGATAATATCAATTTTAAAATTTATAGGGGAAATCCCATAGAATTCTTGGAGAGAGTAGACGAATGGTTTAACCGAATTAAAGTAACTCGATGGAACGTAATAAAAAGTTATTTAGATGAATGCTTCAAAAGTATAAATGATAATTGGCGGTCAGCTGTCCGAAATGAACTTAGTGATTATGAGGAATTTAAAAGGAATTTTAAGTCAAAATACTGGTCAGATTCTGTACAGAACATGATTAGAGATAACATTACTAACGGGAGATTTAATGTTAATCAAGAGCAGTCACCAACTACTTACTTTTTGGGAAAGGTATGTTTAGCGCGTCATTTGGAACCGCGGATACCAGAGGAGTGTTTGGTAAATAAATTGTCATACCATTTTGAAGAAGAGATAGTTCGTGCCAGACGCAGTGGACAAGTAAAGACCGTAGAAACAATGGAAACCTTGTTAGCCAGTTACGAAATGGAAGACTATTATCAAAGGTCCCGACGGCAAGGTGAATATTACAACAATAGAAGGGAAGAGACAAATCAAGAGTCATGTCCAGGAACAAATCGATTTAACAATAATAATTATCACCGAAGGGTGAATGACCAATTTATGAACAATCGTTATCGTAACAATTATTACCCAAGTAATCACTATACTAATCATGAGAATAACAGATACAGAACAGGCCGCAGGAATTGGGACAATGGGAGAGAGTATTGGAACAATAATCGTGCCAACAACGACCAACGAAATCAACCCAATAATCGAAGTCAAGAGGAGGATCTGCCTAGACACCAAGAAACCCATAGAGATTTTAGACCCGAGGATGGCAACCCAGGAACCACTGCAAGGGACGATCGTCCGCAGGATAGGATGGAAAACTGAGTACAGCAGTGGAAGTATTTAGTAACCCCTCACTGCTGGGATTGGAAGGGTATGTACAAAAGCATAAGGAAAACAAACAAATTATAAAAATTACAAGGAACAATTATTTAAAGGACATATGAAATGATTTAACGGAAGAAGTGTTACCGTCAGAGAATAAAACTGACAATCAAATTATATACATTATGGCAGAATTGCAGGGAATTATGACAGAGATAGTGATTGATACTGGCGCGAACGTGTCGCTACTGGACAAGGTAGAATATAACCGAATAAGGGAGAAGTATAAGAAAAATATACCAACATTACCAGTTAACAATATGGTTATTATAGGTGCTACTGGCAGACCAAATAAAACAATACGGCAGCAAGTAATGATGGAAGTATCTAGTGAAGGTAAAACTATTCCTATGGTGTTTATGGTAGCTCAAGGACTACCATTTAAAGCAATGCTAGGGTGTGGTACACTGCGGCGCCACTCAGCTATTATTAATATGGGCAGAGGAAAAATAACCCTGTACCATGAAAATGGAGAATGGTCAAGTGAAATAGTGGATCATAAAAATGCCACTCACCAAAGACATTCTTTTACTTTAATGCGTGATGATGAAATGGAATATAAAGCACCTTTTGAGGAATTAACCTGTACTAAAGAGAATGAATGGAAGGAAAAATTGCAAGAGATTTATTTGTTTAAAACTGTCAATAATAATAATAGAGTAACACCTGAACAAAGGAATCAATTAATAAAGATTTATAACAGATATAAAAGGGTATTTTCGGATTTGCCAGGAAAAGCCAGGAATTTTATTTGTGAATTGTCATTTAAACAACCTATTAATTTTAACCGTAAATCATATCCTATACCCCAATCCCTAAAACCATCAGTGAGAAGGGAAATACAGAGTATGATGGAACAGGACATAATTGAATATAGTTCATCACCATACACCAGCCCTATAGTAGCTATAAAGAAAAAGGATGGTACAGTACGTTTATGTTTGGACGCCAGGGAAATAAATAAAAATATAATCAATGATAGAACCTCACCAGGGGAAATTGAAGAGTTAATGAAGAAATTTAAAAATTGCAGATATATGAGCATTTGGGATGCTGTTTGTGGATACTGGCAGGTGGAGTTACATCCCAACAGTAGGAATTATGTTGCCTTTATATTTGAAGGTAGAAATTATCATTTTAAACGTCTTCCTTTTGGGTTAGTAAACTCTGTGGCGGTTTTTATTAAGTGCATGGACCAGGTTCTGGGTGAAGAAGTGTTAGCCTTCACAACAGTATATGTAGACGACATATTAGTAACTTCAACCACATGGGAGGAACATTGCCGACGTGTGGAAATGGTGTTAAGCAAGTTAGAAAAGAGCAACATTACATTGAAATTGAATAAGTCAAAATTAATAACCAATCAATTACAATTCTTAGGGTTCATACTCTCTGAAAATGGAATATCAACATCCCCTGAAAAAGTGGAAGCTATTCAAAACTTCCCCAAACCTAAAAATATTAGACAGCTGCAATCATTCCTAGGAGTGTGCAACTATTACAGGAAATTCCAAAGGAATTATTCCCAATTAACAGCAAGATTTAAACACTTGCTGTCATCTAAACATAAATGGAAGTGGAAGGAGGAAGATGATGAGACATTCATTTTAATTAAAGAGAAATTTTTACAAAATATCATCCTGCGCCATCCTGATTTTGATAAACCATTTTTTATAAATTGTGACGCCAGTGATGTGAGCCTGGGTGCTGAGCTATATCAGGAAGATCTAGAAGGAGACCACCAAGTAATAAGTTTTGCCAGTCGAGTCCTAAATCAATGTGAAAGAAATTACAGTGTCACGGAAAAAGAATTATTGAGTGTTGTATTTGCATGCAATAAATTCCGCACATATGTATTAGGTTATCCTTTAACAGTACGGTCTGACCACAAATCCATATCATTTATACAGAGATGCAAACTGAACCACGGTAGATTAACTCGTTGGATATTGGCTCTCCAGGAATACAACATAACATGGGAATATGTGCCAGGAAAACAGAACACTGTCGCCGACGCTCTATCTAGGGTAAATCTGGAAGATGGGACTTTTGAAATTGAAAGAGAGGATGTTGGAAAACTATAGCTTATAATATCAGCTAGAGAAGAATTAGTAGAAGTGCTAACCAAAATTCAGGAAGAACAAGCAAAGGATCAGAGATTGTCCACTATACAAGAACGTCTCCGGAATAATGATACTATAATTATGCAATATTATCAAAATTATAAAGGATTAACCTTCATAAAGTCTCCTGTTGAAAAGAATAAATGGAAATTATACATTCCCAAATCTACAGAACCATTAATAATAAAAATTTACCATCAAATGTATGGACACATGGGTTCCATCAAGGTAGTGAAGGCACTAGAGGAGCATGTATATATTAAGGGTTTGAACAAGAAGGTAAGGGAATTAATAAAACGATGTGGAATATGTCAAAGGGTTAAAGTAAACAATGAACGAAAGGAGGGAGCTTTAATAACTATTACTTCAGAACGAAAATTGGAAAAAACGTTTCTTGACATTTGCGGACCTTTCCCACGTAGTGGAGGCAGGTGCCGATATAAATACATTGTCATCATCTTGGACCATTTCACACGGTATACGAAGTTGTATCCCATCAGCAAGGCATCCACCAATGTTATCATCAAAGTCGTCGCAGAAAAGTACATTATAGACGTAGGCACTCCATATTCCATAATAACGGACCATGGAACCCAGTTCAAGGGTCGAAGATGGAAGTTAGAGATGTCCAATCGAGGAATTAAAACATACAAAACTTCAATTTATCATCCTAGTAGTAACCCAGCAGAAAGAGTACTCAGAGAGGTAGGACGAGTACTTCGTACTTATTGTTATGACAATCATAGTAAATGGAGTGAATTCTTACATGAAACCAAAACCTTTTTAAATATTGCTCATCACGAAACCATTGGTGTTACACCATACCAGATGATGTTTTCAAAACCACCACCTCGAGAAATTACCAATTTAATACCATTCCCTGAAGGACCTGAAGAAGAATTGGACCTTACCCATGTGTATAATAGGCTACTCCACAAACTGGAAACCCGAAGAAAAAAAACAGGATGCTACCCGGAAAAATATTATTAAATACACCATCGGAGAAAAAATTTTAATAAGAAATCGTCAGCAACCAAGTATTTTCGAAGGAATAGCAAAGAAATTGTTGCTATTATATGTTGGACCTTTTATAATAAGCCAGGACAATCAGAACAATACTTACGTGGTATTGGACCCCGCAAATAATAGGGTGAAAGGTACATACAACCAGTCTGAAATAAAAAAGTATTATGAATAGGAGAACCAATTGGTCAGATACAAGTTGTGAGTTTATTTTTTACTAAACTTTGTTAAGACAAAATAAACTTTTTTCGAAGGGGGGTGTTATGTAACGTAACAGAGTTGAGGTCCCCAACATTACATAAAAAATTGAATTAACTATGGTCAAGGACCATACCCTGAATTAAGGTTGCTCAGTAATTAATGCATCTGAGGTACCTCAAGTCAAAAGAGGCAATAATTAATGTTGAATATGAAATACCATACCAATTAATAGTTAATATAATAAATTGTGCTTGTTTTTATACTGTAGCATGTTAATGTTCACAGAATATTTATGTTATGTTTTGAGTATGGTAAGAGTGAACTGATGTTGTTTAATAGGAATACTTCATCAATGATTATGTTTGTATTTATGTTAAATTTGTCTTTAGACAATCAAGTATAGTTACCTGTGTTAGGCATTATACTAAGTTTTAAGTATTGTCTAAAATTGAATAATGCAGTTGTTTTAATTAATGTTTGTAAACTTGGCCAGGAGGGCAATCTGTATTTAAGGTTTGACAAGTAGTTCTGATAATTATATTGTAAACTAATGAAGGGTTCCAAGACGAATTAATTAAAGTAATAAAATAAAAACCAGGAAGTCAAAATTAATGTAAATAACCATTAACCAATAATTAATTGTACAGTAGGTCAGGTAAAAGAAAAGTAAGTTAAAAAACCAAACAATGTTATAACAGTTGTAAGAAAACCTATAGGCCTAAATTTAATATTTGTGAAAGGAAATTAATACCTTTTTAAGAAGTCCAGTCCAATGAAATTATGGTAAAACATTTACTGTTTAAGAAGGAAGGTTAGGTGAGAATTTTAGGTAATTTAGTATTATTCCAAGCATGGAGTATTTTATTGAAAAAGAGTAGTAATATTCTATAATTCTGGCTCTAGGATATCTAATTTCACCCAATGACAGAAAAAAGTGGTTGTTAAGGCAACTGAAATGGACATGAGTTGTTTATATTGAATCATTCATTCTGATTGTTACAAGCTATTGAGTTGAGATGGGCAGATACATTTAAAAAAATGAATAATAAATTCTGAAGAAAACATGAATCAAAATTAAAAAACCTCTTTGAAACCTAATTCTATCATAATACTGATGAGTAATAAAACTAATTAGACTTCCAAATTATAACTGAATACATTTAAATGAGTTGAAAACCCCTCACCTCATTCACCAGAATAATTCCGCTGGATTCGGTATTAAACCGATTTCTCCTATAACCAGAAGATTAATTAAGAGAAATAAAGGCCGAAACTAACGGAATTATTGAGAAGACACGAAGATCTCGTTTTGCCGAGTTAACCTTCACTTGCAGAAGAAGCTGGGATACTATTTTCATTCCACCGTGACCGACAACTACCAAGATCATAGGAGAAGAACAGCAGTTAGAAGAGTTCCTGAGAGCTTCCCGGGATATTACACTATCAATTTTATTAAGGGTCAAAACAAGTTTTCCTGGATGAATGTAACTTAAGCTGAACCAATGTAACTAGAATAATAAGGTAGGCCACTCCGGCCAATTACGCTCCCATTGGTTGCTTCGCTCTGACGTCGTCTGGTGGAAGAAATACGCGCGAGTCTTGATTTACCATGCAATCTTACCTGAGACAATGTCCTACTTAGCATCTCTCTGCTGTTTACACGAAATATTAACAATAATTGTAATGAGCTATTCATATAGAAAAAGGATTAAACAACAAGATTAAATGGTTTGCGGCAAAAAATAATGGTAAAATCTATTTCTACATTTAATAGAAAAGTAAGCAAGTCTGTCCACATATAACATTGACAAAATGGCACAAGATGTAAAATTAAGTCGGAAAGGAGGCGATATTATATATATATATATATATATATATCATTTTTTATTATTCGTTAATTTTATATTAATAGAATTATTTCGATTGTTATTAATTTACTTAGAAACCTCTGATGATACTGATATTTTTCAGTGAAACGTGCGTCAGGTGTTAAAAAGAATATACGAAATTATACTACTTGCAGAAGAAACAAATTGAAAACATCACAAATTATATATATATATATATATATATATATATATATATATATATGTATAATATGCCTGCGTGGGTGGATGCGCGTACGTGCACACGCGTGCGCGCATGAGTTCGTGTATACACATTTCTATGTAGTATAATATATTTGAAACAAGCTTCCAATTATTATAATTATAATCAATATCATAATCATTTTCTTTATCTACATTTTCATTGTTATAACGTTAAAAACTGAAGCTAGTACGTTTAGTTGTAAACATAAATACTTTTATCAACGAAATGAAAATGGTTATTTAGTTGATACATACCTTCATAGGTGACTTAAATTTTTGAAGACGAAGCTACCCAGAGCCGACTCTTTGTTGCTGCATACTTTTCAAGTGACTTGAGTTTGAGCTGTTTGTTCAGATGGCGGATTCTGATGAATGTTCTTGTCCTGACGTACAGACAAATGACTTTCTCGTCCACCTCTGGAAATTTAGATTTGAGTAAGGTGACCAAATAAGAGATAACTTTCACTTGTTTTGATACTGTACGTCCGTGGAAAGAAGTAAAAACTATCTCAACTGAATCAGTTTTTGTAACCACTCGTCTGACGGATGGGTAAGCCCCCCCCTTTGATATACCGGTAATCGATATCCAGTCATGACTATGTTCCCCGGAAAGACACAATGTTTCGCCTCTCACACCTAGACTTTCATCAATGAAGCGGCACTTGAATGCGATGTACCCGGCCAGATATTTTAAGGCATCTTGAGGAACATCGTTGTCACTTGCAGACGGGGCCAAGTCCTCTATTTTTAACAATTCTGCTTCGTCGGTGTCATTATTCCGAGAACTTGGTATTAACGTATGTTCAACTATGTCTATGCATAGTTCATTGGTAACAAACTGGATGAAATCCTCGTCAGAGTCATTTGATTCCATAACTTCGGTGGAATGAATGCTACCATCCTCAGCCACAGACGCACTTCCAGATAACGGTATATCGTCCGTGCTACCCGTTAAAAGCAAGAGCCGAATTCTGTTGCGCACTTCAAAGGGAGTGAGATTATTATAAAAGACGCCTAATCCCCGAATTCGTGAAAAAAAGTTTTCAAGGCAATCTTGATTGAATCTAGCGGTCAAAATATACGTCACCCCATGAATCATTGTCATTTGTTCATAAAGGCCGAACAATGAATTTAAAGATAAAATTGAAACCTTTCTGAAAAGGTAGTAAACTTTTTTTACTTGCTACTCGCATGTTAGTTATTACTTCCAAAACCTTTTTAAAGTATTTTCTTGGCTCCTTAAATTCATGCCGTACCCACTTCTGAGGGGCGTTTTCTGGTCTTTTGGAAGTCTCGAGTTTAAAACATCAAATGCATCGTTTACCAGTTCGATGAAGCTGCTTTCGCGCTCTTTATTTGCAACATACTTCAACGCCTTTGCTGTACGATTGAAAACTTTTTTTCAATTTGTTTCTTCTGCAAGTAGTATGATTTCGTATATTCTTTTTAACACCTGACGCACGTTTCACTGAAAAATATCAGTATCATCAGAGGTTTCTAAGTAAATTAATAACAATCGAAATAATTCTATTAATATAAAATTAACGAATAATAAAAAATGATATATATATATATATAATATCGCCTCCTTTCCGACTTAATTTTACATCTTGTGCCATTTTGTCAATGTTATATGTGGACAGACTTGCTTACTTTTCTATTAAATGTAGAAATAGATTTTACCATTATTTTTTGCCGCAAACCATTTAATCTTGTTGTTTAATCCTTTTTCTATATGAATAGCTCATTACAATTATTGTTAATATTTCGTGTAAACAGCAGAGAGATGCTAAGTAGGACATTGTCTCAGGTAAGATTGCATGGTAAATCAAGACTCGCGCGTATTTCTTCCACCAGTCGACGTCACGCGCCAACAACAGCTGATCGCTAGGTTAGCGCGGGAAGCCGGAATGGCCCCCCCCTGAAGCTGAACATCTTCACTGTTTACAGACGACCAGCGCCAACTTGAGTTCTGCCAACCCGGTAAAAAACAACCTATTTTAAACTCAATATATTTAGAGTTAATAATTTTGTTTTGTAATACTTGAGTAACCTTAATTGTGCATTTTACCTGGCCTTACTAATGGTTCAAAGAATCTTACGAACCCTGGGATAAGAATTGTTTATTAAATATCACTATAATATTGACGACTCGGAACACAAAGTTTTTGTGTTCCGAGTCGTCAATATTATAGTGATATTTAGTTAAGTAACGGACACGTCATGGACAACGAAATCCAAGAATTGTTTATTGTTATATTTAATTTGTATGAGTCAAAGTAACTTGATCAATTGACAATCGATATATTTTTGTATAATCGATTTGATAATATTATTATTTTGGAGATAACGGTAACTGTGAAATAATAGATAAAATTAATAAAGGATCTTTATTGTATGAGATAATGTTTGAAGTTATTGCAGAATAGATACTATCTGTAGTGGGTGGAATAATTTACAATAAAAGGTTGATTCAAACCCGATGAACGGCTAACCTAGAAACACGATTATTACAAATAACAGCGCTAAGTGCTTACAGCTGGTGGAACGGGAGATTGCCGAACTAGCGTGTTTTCAGTACAAAATTTGAATAGAATTTTCTAACATCGAGGGACTAGGGTTGACAAGAATACTCATTACAGTCAGTCAATACACTATATATATCGTTAATATTACCCAACTACTGAATACTAAGTTAAACCTATATCGTAGTACAATTATAAGTTAAAAGAACATAATTATAATTATATTTGCCTAATAATATATTTTCAGGAGGTTTCATCGGTAACAACCGAATAGATACATTCATTAATAATATGTTGATTAAAAAAAGGTAACAACTTATTATTTGTTACAATACGTACCTTGTATTAAAGCTGACATAGCAGCAATAGTAGATGATGGTAATAATGATAACAAGTACTTACCTTGTGAAATAACGGGTGTATTAGTAGATAATTATGATGACGATAGTAATGACTTTATGACTTATGTACATGATTATGACAGATAATACTAAAGGTGACAGGACCATACCCTATGATGACATGTTACATGATAAATTGATATGGAATAGGCCTATTAATTCTAACGACATTGTGGAAGAATATAAAAATTTAAATAAGTATTATATTGATAATAATAATATCATATGTTTAATACAAAATAATGAATGTAGACCTAAGATTGTACAGTTGTTCGATGATAGTGGATAGAGTGTTTATTGTGTAATGAACATTTAATTATGTGGACAGTGTTTTTTTTGAAACGAATTGTTTATGAACTGATTTTGGTTAATGATAAAATAATAAGTTGGAGTGTATATTTTTTGTGTATTAACGTCAATGTATTTGTGTATTCTTGATGTTGTGTATTACATGTAATTTTAGGTAAACCATCTATATAACAGGAAGTTATAGTTTAATTGATTTAATAATAACAATTAACATTTTTTTTTACTAAACAAGTGATGAAAGTAATGATGAAATTTTAAATAATTGAATTAAATAATTGAAGATTAATTACTTAGTTAATGTTGTACAAAAGAAAGTTTGATAATGATTTGATAATGATTCTATGAGATTTAGATTCTAATGAATAATAAATGATTAAGCATGTAATATATTTGGATATTGAGATGTATTGTTATTAGTAGGTGAGGGATGAATTTTCTAATGCAATTGTCAATGATCACAATAATGTAAAGTGTTAAAAAGGGATAGAGCCTGGGTGATAATTATTGAAATAAAGGCATTTGAGTTAGTCAATTAAAGTTAATGGGAGTTAGATAAATAAGAATTTTGAAATACCAGTAATACACAAAGAGAGTGTTAGATATTCTAGGGACACAGTGGTTAGTGATTATATGAAGAGAAGGTGAGTAACATGTAATTAAAGAGTAAATTGTTGATGGTGATATTTTGTAGTAAGGGTAGTGGTGTAAGGAGTGATCAGCGTGCGCCATTGTGGCAAGTGATAGAGTAGTTTAAGGGAGTGTTTGCCGATATTTTGGAGGGCAATAGGGTTAGGTATGTATATGGCCAGGTTGGGAACACACATCCTAGTACAAAGAGGAGAATAAACTGAGGCAAGTGGAATTAGTGAAGGGGTTTATAATTGAGAGATTGGTGTCATAATATGTAAATCTGGTTGTTAATAGTGGTTGTTAGTAGGAAGAAAGGGAATAAGATTATAAATGTTAATGCCATTTCGATAAGTCAAATCATAGTGAATACAGGAGTCACCCAGACTAATCAATGATCAAAATGTGAAGGGTTAAGTAGAAAATTCATAATAGAAAGGTAATAAGAAATGAAATATAATGTAACATGAATTTTAATAATAAATTTGAATTTTATAGAATTAAATGATACAATAATGAGTAATTAAAAGTTGATATAAAAGAGTTAATAGAAAATTCAAGTAACAATGTTTATACATTTCTATATAGCATAAATTATTTAAAAGTGAATGGTTTGTTGAGTGTAAATATAGCAATTTTAATGTTCAAGGTTAATTTGTTTATTATGTTATGTTAGGCTACTATGCAAGATTAAAGTGTAATTTTGGGGGCAGTTACAAATGTAACTATATACGACACTAAGTGTCAAACCATTGGGATTCCCTACATTTCGGGCGATCTCGGCCTTACCAACCCAGATCGTGGTTTTGGACGACAACCAGCTGTGGGCAGAATTTGTAAAACCTGACCATAGTTGGTTGCCTTTGAAATTGATTCAACATAGAAATTTAATGGGGTTTAAATAAGGGAATCTAAGATTATTTTTGAACATAGGCTATTTTCACCTCAGTAGGGGTGGTAGACCTTAGGGGCATATATTATGATAATAAGTAGGGGTACTTACCTTGAAGTTTTTGTAACGCTGAAGCAAGGATGGGAGAGAGAGAAAAGAAAAAAGTGCTCACTCCTTCTGCCTCAGTCCTTGTGGAGGCAACTGAATGCAACAGTTCAGGGGGGAAATAGTGTGTGTAGAGGAGTAAGGGGATGATTATTATTAACAGCGCTGGATAAAAGAATTTCTGTTAATAATAATAATAATAATATTTTATAAAAAAGAAAATGTTTCAGAATTGTAGAAAGAGGGAGATATAGATAATTTTATTTGAGTAAATTTTGATTATATGTTTAAATATTTTGAAAGTATTATTGCATTAGTATAAAGATTTGTATTTCTTCTTATTAATAGGAAAGGATTAATTAGTATCGATTGGAGTCGAAAAATTTATAAATGTAAATGGTAGTGAAATAAGAGAATGGAACGTCTATATAATAATTCTTGTACTAGGTGTAATAATCCTAGGTGTTATGAGTTATAGAAAACCCAGTTCTTCTTAACACAAACCAGCACATAGCTAAGGGGAAACAGATCAGTTAGGGATATGGTACTATACCAGGCCACTATTTTGATATTTTTGATTTGTTGTTTCAGTGTCTAGTGATGCTGTGACGGCGGTCCTGAGCTGGCCAGCGCGTCAGAGCAGGAGCGTTATGCGCCTGATTGGCCTTATGGGGTTGGGATCTCTCTGGAGAAGTCCAGTAAGGTCATGCAGGTACTGTCACTATCATTGGACCAAGGGTGAGTTATTATATTTTTTTTATATATAAATAGTAAGGGGTTTGTGGCGACATATCCTAGCTGATCCCTTTAGTAAGTATGAGTGTGTCAATGAGAGTTTTTATGCTTCATCATAAATCCTCTCATTGAGGGGGTAACAGTACAATTCTGGCCCTACTGTGTTTTGGGGAATAATCAATATTGTAACGTGACAGATATATGAATAATATTGAATGGCATTTGATCATTAGAATAATAAAATTATAACATTTAAATCTGGAAGAAAGCATTAAGTTTAATATAAAAAATTAATTCATAGCAACTGTGGAAAGCAATCATTATTTAAAAAAAAAAATACAAGTCAAATAAAATGAGTTACTAGTGATGAGTCATCCAAAACCAGTCTAATAACCAAAGGTTTTCAAATTATAACCCAGGAAGGTAAAAAGTAAATAACAAAGCAACACAGAATATGACCAAACCCACAACGAGGAAATATAAATGGAAAAGAAACCCTGAATAAGCCAAGATCAACCAATACAGGTGATGTATTTCTAAAATGACGAAGAAGATGAAGAAATCCCAAGAAACCTGAAGAAGATGAAGAAATCCCAAGAAACCCGATTGCATCAAGAAGAAGATGGAGAAGATACCAGTCCCAGAAGACAGAAGAAAAGAAGACAGAAGAAAGAAGGAGAAGGCAGCATCCTGAGGAAGATGTCATGCTCTTATAAAAGACACCCAAATCCCCATATCCCCAAAATAAATAGTAGAATACCAATAAAAGTATAACGAAATAGTAACAACATGTACATAAAATTAAGAGAGAGAAGTGTGTAAAGTAAGAGTTGCCAGTGAACCAAGATGAAACAATAATATAGTACCCAAGGAACAAATCTCCATTGTAAAACACTAACCAATTTATTATGTTAATAAGACTACACGACCATTTAGAAATAACATAAAATAAAAGTGTAAAGTGAACCAGTGATAGTTTTAGGTATTATAGAAAATAAACCTTGTGTTTCATTCTTGGCAATCACAAACATTGAATACAATGAAATATGCAACTTTCAGTGACTTAAAATGTGTACTATGTGAATATGTTACTTTGAATAGTAACAAGATATAAATCTGTTTAAAGTGACATTTTGCTTTATATAATGGAAAAAAAAACAGATTTAATTATACTAATGACAGGGTACAATTCCCCAAATACAATATTTAAAAGACAGTGTAAAAAACTGTATAATCTAACTTAGTAGAGTAGTTAGCAAATAAGAATATAGATATAAGGTTTTTGTAAATATAGGATAAGGATGTTAAAAATGTATTAGACATAAGGTCATTTATTTAAATTTACAACAACTAACATCAGAACTGTAAACATAATTATTACTTGTGTTAATAGTAAGAAGTAATTAAGATGTTAGTTGGTAAAAAACCTTTTTTGTGAACAATATTTCAATGTTAGAAATAATTATTTGATTGTAAAACATGTCTGAAGTTTGAAGACAACCATTTATTTGAAAATATTCCTTATTTGTTTAACTGTTCATGGTATTGTAACCAATACTAATTATTATTGTGTTATTTGAAAAAATGTTTAGTTTATAATACCATATTTAAAAGTCAGAGAGGGTATCACACATCATTTATTGTTTGTAAAAATATTTTGTAAGGAAAAATTGTTGAAAAATCTAGGCCAAAGAATGAAAACCAAACTTCATCAAAACAGAGAAATTACTCATTTAAATGCAATTAAACAAAAGGGATTTAGACAAAATAAACCCGAGATAAAGCCATATAATTGCACATACCATTTAGAAAGATTTTATAAAAGTATATTCAGAATTATAAATAAAAATGAAAATGACTAAACTCAGAAATTTGGAGAGGGGAGTCATATATTCCAAAATAATATTTTAGAATTTAACCAATTCAATTAATTACAAGAAAATAAGGGAATATAAACCTTTTAATATAATATAAGATTATTAATAATAAATATAACTGAAAAATGGCTGAATTTGCATAATGACAGGAAGTTAATTTTTAATTTTTTCACTAAATACAAAATGAAAGTAAAATTACTAATTTTGGACAGAAAACATTATAAAACGGCATTATTCAATCTTAAAATACGCCGAATGAACTGAAGGATTAATTTAAATTACATCTAGCAAATAAAATTGATAAATAACCAAAGTTTAGGCAGATATATAGTGTATTTGGAAATATGTACAGGATGCAAAATTATATTTGAACAATGCTAAGAATAATATTATATTGGCTAAGAGTTTAGTCGAAACTGGAGGAAATAAGATAGTTGATTATTGGTAATTGTACGGTGAATTGACAAGCAGTTTATAACCGAGCTAACCTAACAAGAAACGGTAATGGCGAGTAAGTGAACGGTACGTTTTGTGAAATCGCGAGTGGCGTATAAAATCATTCTAGAACGTCCACATAGTGACAAAATCAATATATAAAGACTAAATAACACTGGACAGCACATAACTACACCGAAAAACACTATAAAACACAAGAAAACAGTATACCACATAACCATACATTAGTGTCGGATTCATAAAAAGTGAACGAACTTATAACTACACAGACATACAAAAGACAACACGGAAACTTCATTTAAGACACTACACAACATCAGAAAGGAGATTTGCAGACACCAGGACGTAAATACTACCAGAAAATTTCTTATTTGGAACATCGCAGATACGAATGACATTTTGACCGACTTGACAGCAGCCATTTTCCTTCGTCGTGTGCAACGCCTTCTTGTCCCCGTCAGCTGTTGGTGACAACAAATTATATTATTTCAATTTTATTATTCAATGTGTGTATCTAGTATTAGTAATTAACTTGTTGTAACGTTATACTTTTTAAATATTTTCCCGATTCCTCTGACTTTGATAATAATTAGCTGTTTAAAGAACCTTGTTGAATTTTATATACCAAACCTTGTAACTGTTTCGATACCCTGAGAGTCGATATTATAATCGAAAAGAGTCTATATTTCAATTATTTAATAAAACATTAATACTTTTCACCACAAAATAGTTCTTTCTTTCATTTATATTACAAATTACCATTAATATAATTTTAAATAATAAACTACTAGGATTTTACCACATACAAGGGAAGATAACCTACAAAACGAAAAAGTAAACAAGTATCGATTGTCCTGGAGACAATCTTATGAGTGGTTGTAGTTTATTTGGAAAATACAAGAACATCAATAAAATTTCTTAGAGGAGTGATATACATTTTAAAACTTCACAGCACACTATTAATTAATTGATTTTAATTAATTAATTAATAAAAAGAAAATTTTTTTTTAATTATAATTTTTTTTAACACAATTTTTTTTTTATTTTTCTTCAACAAGCAACAATTTTTGTTTTAAAACTTTTGGTGAAACTACACATATATTTCTTCAACAGCATAACGCTATTTGATAGGTCTTGCTACATTTGGGACTCGATCAACTGGGAAACTTAAGGAAGCGTTTCAGACCAGTAAGACGTCGAGAGCCACACCAATTAAACACCATCATTCATCTGAGAGTGCTAACAGAGTTTAGTTACAATATAAATTGTATTTTATTTCAAAGTCACATATAAGAAATTAGTAAAGTTTTATGAAGGTTTGCAACTGTGCAATATCGAGTGGACAGAATTTGCTTCAAGGTCGAGAGTATACGCACAGAAACAACAACATTATTTTGTCATACAAATGTGTCACAAGCTGTGCCCATGTATACGTCATCCAAAAGTATGCAACCACGCAATTTCTGTGCTTGTAACAAATAAGGCGTGGATCTCTACACAAAGAGACTGGTGACGTAGTTAATCCCCACCTCGGAAATGAAACGTTGCAGATCGTTCTTAGTCACGAATCATCACCTACACCGGCCAGTCGTATATCAAAACTTTATAAAAACTAAGTCTCGGACGTCCGTCAATACAATGTAAAAAGTGAATTATTATATATAAAAACCAAGTAACAGTTCAACGTAAAACCATGTAAAACGTAAACACAATGTACGGTAAACGTTTTAACACCTATAGTGCGAGTTTATTGACGGGACGTCTGGAGGACTGATTTCAGCTAAGTGACAAATGGGGGTATTAGAAATATATAAATAAGGGTCAATACAAAATTTCAGTTATAAATGAGCTCAATTTGGGGAAAATTCAAAGAAAATTGTACCAAGAATGCGAGCGTGAGTGAATGAGAGAATGTCTAACTACATTTAATAAGTGCTGGGTTGTGAGTAATTCTAATTATGATATCATAAAAATATAATTGAATATGTTATTTTGGAGGAGGGCTATTGAAATGTTTAAGGGGAATTTTTAACTTGCATAGTGAAACTGCGTCTCATGGCGCAACGCCTAATGGCATATTAGTAGCGTGCTTGTTTCCGCACGGTAGAGTCTCATTCATGTACGTAATATGACAATAAAAGGTAATGTCATTTGGTAAACAAATTCAAGCAAGAGTAAATTATTTCAGATAACACATTCCGCTACTTCTTCTGGTTCGCTTAACCGAATTCTGCCCTTAAAGGTAAGCAAATCTAATGTTCTTGTATTATCACAAGATGGCGCCTGAACAAAGTGTTGGTGAATATTATTGATATTCCATATTAAATATTGTGGCAGAAAATAATTAATATAACACAGGGGCATTATGGTAGTTGATAATGGGGTGGATCGGAATATCTTCTTTATGGATTTTGGGAAGCACTTGGAGGGTAGGGGCTGATGGTCGGATTTGTTTCATGTAGGGCTTTTGTTTGTGTGTCACTATGTATTTGGCTTTGTTGATTAGTTGTTTTACTGTGTTTTGGTATCTGTCGGTGGGGTCGTGTACTAGTTCTGTGATGTTGTTCTGTTCCATGAAGTTTTGTACTTTTTTGTGTAGGTTGTCTGTGGAGATGATTACAGTCATGTTGCCTTTGTCTGCTTTTACAAATGTGATGTTGTGTTTGTGTGCCTTTTCCCTCAGTTTGATGGCTGTGTGTATTTCTGAGTTGTGGTTCTAGTTGTCTGGAGTCTTATGTGCTCCTATTATATTGGTTATATTATGTCTTAGTGTGTCTTGATGTTCTGGTGCTGACACCAATCAACACAAATATAATTACCTCACACAAATTCTACCCACGTACAGTAAACCTCACGAACGTCACAATCACTAAAAACGAACAAACACTCCTCGATAAAGGCCTAAAACACAACATACATTACAAACAAAACAACCAAACACTAACAAAACTCATAGTTGACACTGAAACAAATATACAAAACACAGCACCAGAACATCAAGACAGTTGCCTACTTGGATTTCGTTGTCCATGACGTGTCCGTTACTTAACACGTCATGGACAACGAAATCCAAGAATTTAACTCAGCAAGACGAGCCAACGTCCAAGCATACAAGTTCACAACTTTGAAGGTTAGAAAGATTGTAGCTCACATAAATTTCAACAAAACATGCATATTCGAACACATCTCACCACACACACACAGCTTCAATCTTTCGAAACACTTTCTCGTCGCCAACAACAAGACGAGCAGCGCTACTAACGACAGCCTCTGATGAAGCCTTCTATAGGTGAAAGCCGGTTTAGGCTGTAAGGTAAAACTTTACGTTTTTACTTATAAAAAACTTTGTGTTCCGAGTCGTCAATATTATAGTTGCCTACTATTACAAGCTTTAAACAGTGACCAGATGAAAAAAATTTGCCAGAATGTGGAAAGAGGTTCAAATAGACATAATGCCTAATGTAAACAAAAAGAAGAAGATGGTGTAAGGTTGGTTAAAACAAGGCAAAAGTAATAAAGATCTATTTTCTCTCCAAGAAATAAATATAACTAGAACTGTAGAATAATCTGTTTTTTTGTTTTTTGTTTTTTTTTTATTGTGTTCATTGTCTGCCTATCCAGATCAAGCATTGTTGCCTGTTTAAAATTCCACCACTTTAGCTTTTATAAACCCACATTACTTCTTCCATTAGGAGTTACTTTGGTATTTCTTTTTCAGAATCATCTCTAAAGCCAGGATTAATTTCTTGGAGGGGGTTATATTTTTAGGACTAAAACTACACAAATTGAAAAAAGAACTCATTCATTGCATTTTATTTTGTTGTAATTAATATGGTACATGTGAAAAAATAGGGATTACATTAATAGACATCTACAAATCCACACCAATACACCAATTGCCACCAAATTTTGTACAGGTAACCTTTGACACAAGGTGAAAAACACTGTCTAACTTGGAATTTGATATTCTGGCCCATTTGCATGATTTAGGCTCTTTTCATTATGCCCTTTTGTTGACGCATATAAAGATGTCAACAACACCATGGAGACCAGAATTAATGACCATAGGAACAAGTAAATAAACAAATGCTATTTAGCGGCATCAGAACTGTACCTTTATCTGTTCCTGCAGTACACTTTAACGTTTTTAATATTTTGAAAAATAAATGTTACTTACAAAAACATATGCGTTTTCTTTCATACAATTACATTCCTTTCACCTCTCAGAAAAACATCAGTCCCTAATGACCCATGACTATAAACAAGCAAGTAATAACGCGGTTAAAAACCTTTAAATAGAAACAAAGCTGCACAGAAAAGACAAAAATAATTTGACAAATAATGATTTTAAAAAATTGTCTTAAAATAATGTCAATTAAAAGAAACAATAAAGCGGGTTAAGGCACGGGTGTAACAGCTAGTAAAACAATAAAGGTACAGCCTATGGTATGACCTCATGATCATTGCCCCCAAAAAGGTGCTAGATTGGGTTCCACCTACACCATACAAATGGGATGGGTGGTAGATCCAGGAGATCATGGGAAGCAGACATGCTTGAGAAGATGGGAAAAAGAGGGTTGCAATGTTATGTCCATTACTACAGAAGCCGGTGGTGTCCATGATGTGAGAGATGGCAGTAACTGTACAAGAATCACAGTGGATGGAATGATAAAACAATAAATATGGCATCATTCATTACAATATACATAAAACCAACAATACCAGAAAACTGACACAAATTGTTTCTCACTTCATAGTGTTAAACGTTTTACAATGGTTTGTTTAAAAGTTTGCTTTAATGAATACATATCTGTAAATATCTACAGCAAATGAAATTAAACTGGTCTACTCATTTTGCCTCAGAAATGAATCAATGATTTTCATGACACAGGCACTATAGTTCCTCAAAAACAAATATTTAAAAACTGCACTACGGTGTGTGGACTAGAAATTTTGTTGGAATTAGCATACAAATCAGTTGACCAGTAGCAGCTATGGAGCACTTGTAAGCACTCTAAGCTCATCATCAGATCGGCAATATAGGCCTACCTACAGCAATAAATGGGAATTTTTTATATAGTGAAGTGCAACAGCATAATTTTAGCATAATTTCTGTTATTAATAACATTTACATAAATCAATTTTGTACTATAGCTTATAATCAAACTCAAATATCTAATTAGCCCAATTATTTAGTTGACTTATATGACTACATTTTACCAATATTTTTTTAGTTTTTGATACTTGCTTTTCTTCATCACTATTCAAGGGGGGGGGGGGGGATCACTGTGACACTGTTGTAAGACATGTACATGAGACATACTTCCATTATAGTAATAATGATTTCTTCATCTATTTTGGAAAACTTCAACTTACAATGTTGCTCATATGTGATAACTGCATGTTTTGTTCTACCTTGGACTCCCTTGTGCAATATACTTGAATGTCCTCATATACCCTTATATACTACAAGCATATAAAACAGATTCAGTATTATATAGTATGTATTATTATATAAAACATATATTACAAGGCACCTTAATAAAACAGATTTTTATTATGTGTTCAGGATTTCTCCTTACTGTTCTTGAAGTTGTGCCACAAATTATTGTAATTATTTGTATATGTTAGTAGTACTCTTGTATGGTAGAAACTTTAATTGGTTGTCAGTACTTATAAATAAAAGTATTGTAAAGAAGACTGATAAAAGAAATAATCCACTTTTACTTTTCATTCATTTAGTATTAAAGAACCATACAAGTATCAGTTTAGGTAAAAGTAAGCTGCAAAGGCATTTCATTTTGAGCAGTGTGAAGGAAGTTTTCAACATTACAACTGTAGACTATTCCTATATTACAGTATTTGAAAGACCAATGCTTTTAAATTTGGTGAAAGACCAAGTTCATCATTTCAAATTATTTCACAAATATGCTAATATTTTTTGTATGTGGATAGCTTTTTGCACAGAGTTGGCATTTACTGCGATACAGACTCCAAAGGAGGTATGAGTTCTGAAACTAGTTCGGAAACTGATATTCCATCAACAAGAAAGGGACGCTGCCTTGGCTGTAATCCTCATCGAATAAAAAACAAGGTAAACTACTTAAAAGAACATAGGTTTTCACAGCTAGTGTTAATGTTGCTAACATTTCTCAGGCTGTTGCGGTCATGGTCCAAGTTGTCTGTATTGATTACCAAATGTTTCAAACATGCCCGCAGTGACAATCCTCAGAGGCACACGAAGAGAGTCAATTGCCCACAAAACGCTAAGAGTAAAGTTACTCTTTTCCCATGGCGTTGAGGCTTTGACACCCAATATTGACATGACAACAGCCTATACCCTGATTAACAAAAGAAAGTGACTGGCGGAGCGGCTGCGCGGCGACCGAGTTTGTAGTAAAAACATTCCACTTAATAACCTCGTGGAAACGTAAAATACAGGGCTAGAAATGTCTAATGAACTGTATTTTAATCATCAATTAAAGACGTTTTTAACAAACTTTTCTAATTTATTAAATCTTTTTTCAATTAATTTATATTGAGAGTTAAATAAAAAAGTACACGAATTTGAATTAAAAATTTAGGGTTTATCATTTTTATTACGTAAGAACTCAGAGGTTAAGCATCGGAAAAACATTTCTTGTAGACAAATGGTAGTCCACCTTCTTTAGTACAATATATCAAAAATTGAGATTCCTACGATTAAAATTAACGACGTTATTAATTTTTTTCTAATGTCCTGTTAACTCAGTTGTTAAAAGTTGTACATGAATGAGATTTGCGTGACGCTCTCTTTAGATAACTAAGTGTAGAAGACATATACAACTTACACCTTGTACATGATAGGAATACTACAATGGATTAATATACAAAGTGAATTTCACAGAGAATAGTGTGTGGGGCTCTGTGGCGGAAGTACAGTCAGAACCTAGTGGACCCATTTTATTCGCGCGCTACCGTCTTCGTTTGAAGACTACTAACTCACAGCTATAAGTGTTTTAATAAGTGTTTCTTATAGAGTGTTTTAATAGTGTATTTTTATGATTTATACACATATTTTATGAGCGGATTCCATAAAAGCTGAAGAACACTACAATACTTGTAAGTACCTTACTGTCTTTATTATTTATTTGTCAATGCTAATAACAAGTAATTTACTAATTGTTTTTTACATTTCAATACATTATAACAGTAAAATACTGTTATAATTATGCAATATCTGGTAGACCGAGCTTTGCTCGGTAGTTTTAAACTGTAAACTGTATTTCATAGTTAAATAATTAGTTGTTGAGAAATTTGAATGGCATTAACAATTTCCCAGTAATTACATTGCACTTCAGTTAGTAGTATTAAAGCTGATCACAAAACAAAAATAGTTTATTAACAAGAAAACAATAAATACCGTACCGCAAAAGAGTGATAAACAATCATTCAAGACCATCTGTTATAAAAAGCATGTAGTTCAACTAAACCACAAAAGTCTGGTCAGATGTAAGTTTTTGACAGATCTCCAGGTAGATAGATTAGATTAAATAAGTAGACAGATAACTAAAATCTCTGTATATTTATATGAGAGGTTGGTAACTCGTAGCAAGTTGGCTGTGTCAATGCGTGAGCCGTGAGCGTATGCACCACTTTCTTTGGGCTGTTACTGTACCTTGACTCGATGGCGTGCCGTTGAGCGATGTTAGTTCTAATTTTCCTATATTAACTGATTGCGGTTATATTCCATAATATTTGAAGGTTACATACCACTCTTTATTGATGAATACAATTTTGTTATGCTTACAGTGAAAAAACTCAATGAAAAAAATGATTAATAACGGAGTTAATAGTACATTTGGAAAAAATTAATAACGTCGTTAATATTATTCGAAAGAATCTCAATTTTTGATATATTGTACTAAAGAAGGTGGACTACCATTTGTCTACAAGAAATGTTTTTCCGATGCTTAACCTCTGAGTTCTTACGTAATAAAAACGATAAACCCTAAATTTTTAATTCAAATTCGTGTATTTTTTTATTTAACTCTCAATGTAAATTAATTGAAAAAAGATTTTAAAAATTAGAAAAGTTTGTTAAAAACGTCTTTAATTCATGATTAAAATGCAGTTCATTAGACATTTCTAGCCCTGTATTTTACGTTTCCACGAGGTTATTAAGTGGAATATTTTTATTACAAACTCGGTCGCCGCGCGGCCGCTCCACCAGTCACTTTCTTTCGTTAATCAGGGTATAATAGCCCAGGAAATTTAAGCAACATACGCTGTTGAAACATAAAAATATATTACACGACATATTACTAAGGACTTTTATTGATCAACAAGGAATATTTTTATTATTTAGCATGCTAGGTATGATCTAATGGAATGTCACAGTGTATTACCTTGAGTTTCAAATAACATTCAAGCCATAATAGTTGTGAACCATACAATTTTCAACACATTTCTTTAAAACACTATTATAATGATGATAAAGGAACATAAGCTTTCATGGCTTGTGTTCATACTCTCAACATGTTCTGGGCTGTTAGTCTATGGTTCAGAATTTCTGTAAATGCAGCAAGACATTTTGACCATACCCATGAATACATCTTCAGTGGAATAGGAACAGAGACCTAAGAACAATATGCAGACATTGAGATCCCTGTTCCTAGGCCACCGAAGATAACCATCGTGGGTAGCATTTATAGAGATTCTGGACCTTGGCCTAACAGCCCAGAAAATGTTGTCAGTACTATTCTAATTTTTACATTAATTTGAATACTAATGTTTTTACTAATTTGGAACCTTGTTTGATATTAATTACAAGGACCCAGATTTTGATAATGTACAGTCTTTTCACTTATTTTATCATTCCATGTTATTTTTTAATTTGTAAGAAAATTTTTTCATTTTTGCATCAGCAGGTTATTAATTTTTGTGCGTTCATTTTTCTCACAGAAAATTTTAAGGTACCAACAAATGTTTCTTAAATTTGAGTCTTTATTCAGCAATTTTTATGCTGAATATGTTGATGTATTTTAATAATAGTGGAGCTTCAAATAACTATGAAAACGGAAACGTCAGGAACTTCTTAGAAAAAAAGTAACCTGCATATCATCTTTATAATACAAAATTTACACACAGACGTTTGACTAGTTTAATATAAAAAAAGAGATAAATGTTATTGTCTCAAAACTACTAGTAGCGTCTGCTTGAAAAAAATAAGTACGCATCTGCTTATTGTTCCTACAATTTATACATAAAGCATATTTCCACACACACATTGTTTTCACCTTCTTTGACAGACATTATGTGGCTAATATGAAATTCACTATATTTAAAGAAGTGTATACCGCATTGTCCTCTTAGATATTAATTAAGCAACAATGCTTAACTTGTTTAATTTGGTTTCATTCATTAAAAGTACACTATAATAATTACTGCACAAGATACAAATGGAAAGCACATTGTTTGCTGTTTTAGAAATCTTCAAATAGTAACAAAAAATTCAAGTGGATCTAGAATATACATGCTGTTTCCAATGTAACAAATTCAAAAAATTAAGTTACACAAAAAAATGATTCATTTTGTAAAATTAACAACAGCAAGACAGCGATTGTTGTTTAAATTTTGTTATAATTCTTTTTAGTTGCAAGTTACAATGTATAAGCCATTTTTAAAACACACATTATTAAAATCCACATGAGTCATTATACCATAGTCTCTTTTGGTATGTTGGGAGAGGGAAAAAATTATGGTAGTTTAGCAAAGACAGATGAATCCAGCTTGATGAGAAGAAATATGGTGTCTGAAGAAATATTAATGAAAATGTTGTAAAAAGTACTTACTTACTTACTAGCCAACGCCCACCCTTGGCTGTTGAGCCATTAGGCGACGCGCTGACCAGTAGCGTCGGGCTTCGGCGATCTCGGTGTCCTCGTTGGACGGGGTGTGGTTTAAGGCTGGGCAGTCTCTCAGATGGTTGGCGTCCATCGTCGCGTGGCCGCACAGCTGGCACTCAGGGGTTGGCAGCGCGTGGAGGCGGTGCAGATGTGAAGCGAGACAGTCGTGTCCGGTTTTTAGTCAGAAGTTGGCGACACACACTGCACGAGGGAGGTTGGGATTGATTGGACCGTCGGTGATGAGGCTTTCCCATTTTTTACCGGCGGCCGCCTCAGACAGTCTTCGCTTATTCCATACGCTGACGGCGGAGTTTATTTGAGCTTTGGAAGATTGTAGGGACTGCGGGCGGGTAGGCTGGGGTAGGGTTGTGCCTTGCTTGGCCAGTTTATCGGCCTCCTCGTTGCCCCAGATGTTGACATGACTGGGTATCCATTGGAGTTTTAGGATCCACCCTCGGCTCGCCAGAGTCTCCAGTTTCCTTCTACAGTCTATAGTCCTTTGGCAGTCGGTTTGAGAGTTCCGTGATAGACTGCGTATTGCGGCCTGTGAGTCGACTAGGAGCACGGCTTTGAAGGGGGAGTGATTTTTTCCAGTTCATCAACGGCAGCGTGAACTGCTTCGATTTCCCCATCGTAGTTACTAAGGGGGCTGCCCACGGCTAAGTGTCCTTGAAAAGGCAGCTATAGTACCCAGCTCCTGTTTTTCCATTGCCCGGAATTGATGAGCCGTCAGTGTAGATATGGATCCACTCTTGCTCGGGATAATCTTCGTGGATGGTTTGCAAAGCTGATTGCTTTAGTTCTAAATCTGTGGATGCATGTTTAGGTGCTGAGTGGTTCTTAAGATGGTAGCTGGCTTGAGGTAAGAGACTGAAGAAGTCCTGATGGGTATTCAGCAGCGCTGTTTCTGTGAGGGCAATATCGTATTTTTCGGTGATGTTTTTGTACATGGTTAATGGGGTTATTTGTGTCTTTAGCCTGGGAGTAGGTTGTCGGTAGTCGTTCCATAGACGCTTGTAGACACGCCTGGAGCGCTCCCAGAATCGCAGTGCTGACCTTTCTTTATATGACTGTAATGGTTCTATCTGGGTTTGTGCCTCCATGGCCTCGATGGGAGTGGATTTTGCAGCTCCTGTTATTACTCTTAGGGCTGTATTTTGTGCAAGATCGATGTTGTTTTGTATGCTGGCGCTTGCTGTGACGGTGACTTCGCTTCCATATTCTAGCATGGGTCTAATGTATGCTTTATAGGTAGTCTTTAGGACATCTTGGTTAGCTCCCCACTTAGTGGCTGTCAATCTCTTTAGTAGTCGTGTTCTTTTTAAAGCCCTTTCCGCGCTTTGGTCCACATGAGGTTTCCATGTTAAGCGCCTATCCATTTGTACTCCCAGGTATTTAGAAATGGCGCTTTCTTCCAGCGCTGTCCCGCTGTAAAATAGGCTAATAGGCGGTACTTTTGTAGAGAGTGAGAACAGTTGAAAGGTGGTTTTGCCAGAATTTACTGTCATTGCGTTTCGCTTTGCCCACATCTCGAGTTTTATTAAGGCCTCGTTCAGGCATGCCTCAAGTGACAGTGTGTTTCCACTGGTTGCCCAGATGAGAAGGTCGTCCGCATAGAGGAGCGCTTTGACGCCTGGCACACTTCTTACTGCTTCGAGAATGTTGTCGATCATGATATTAAACAGTGTAACGTTACATAACCCATGCCCAAAAATGATAACATAATCACCCCACTATAAAGGTCAGAAATGGGTATTATGTACCTAGCTATAGATTACTTTGTACTACAGAACACTAGAAACTATAACTAAGTGACATATAGTGTACAAAGTGAGATACAGTGTACATAGTGAGAAAGTAAGTGGTTTAAAAGGAGCATCTCACAGATTTATACTGTAGATGGAGAAACAATTAACTGTAGCAGTAGACTATATTGCTACTGACAAATTCTGTATTTTGTTTGTATTTTGTATAATTTGTATTGTGTAGGCCACAAAGGTCTTGCACCTAGGTATAATTTTATGTTTAATATAATAATTGTGTTTAAATATAAGATAACCCAGGGTTAGATATAAAATAATAATAAAATAAAATAATAATGTATGAGCAAAATGGCAGAGGAAAATAGTTTAGTGTAAGGATACTTTAAGCAAATAATAAATAATAAATAAATACAATTGAAGGAAATCAAAATATTAAAGACCTATGTATAAGTTTAAGAGAAAATAGAAAGAAAAAACTTATATAAATTAAATTGGATTATAAACAAAAGTTAAAAAGGATTATTTTTCTATAAATAAGAAATAAATTTATAATAATTAAAAACAGCCTATATACTCGAAAGTATATAGATTCACCAATAAAAAATCATAAAAAAATTCTTGGTTACTAACAGTAACCAACTAACAAGAGATAATTTAATTGTTAAAACGATTGGGAAAAAGAACGTTTGAAAAAAAGTGTAATGCCTATTTAAATTTGAAAAAACCTAATGAATACTTTTGGAAATAGTGCGAAATTTAATAAAAATTAACGAGTGATGTCCACCTTATGTTAGAACTCCTTCAAGTATCAACATTCACGTCCTTTATTCGATGAAACTTTGAAATAATCCAACTACCAGTTCAGGCCTAGTTTGACTGCACTTCGAGATTTTTGGTGAGACCGTATCTTAGAAAAAATTAACTAAATTACAAATCAACTATAACTTCAACACTAGAAACAGCACCATACAAGTAAACACTTCAAGAAAAGAGGTGAAACAAACTTTATTAATTTTTGTTAACCAAAAAACATTCATAACGGATCTTTGTGCATTTTCAGCATCCATTAAATAATTTCGTGTTTGTAGTAAAGAACATAACCTGTACTCTAGCGGATAAACCCAGAACTACATACTAAAGAAAAAACAAATATAATCTATTTTTCTTTGTGAAGCTTAGTATTTTATTATTAATTTCTGACCATCTCATAACACAAAGAACTTACCATTAACCCTGGGAAATTAATATATTAATTCTTTATTGTTTTAATATTTTATCAAGGATAAAAAATATTTTGTTATAATTTCTATGTTTACCAAGTAAGATCGAACCAATGTTGTGTTGACAGGGAGAATCGATTATAACTTTTTGTATTGGGAGAAGATAAAAATCAGTGTATTTAATAAATAAATACCCTGAATACTTTGTTATAAATAATAAAATGTGTATTATTTCTCGTAGAGGGTAGTTGTTACAGAGTTTCAGGAGACAAAGAAGAGGACGAACAGCCGGAAAAATATTACCGACAATTGGTGTTAATTTAACCTCAAATTGGGTTGCAGACATCAAAATCAGCTGGTCTCATGAGCGGCGAAAATTTAAATTAAGTAATTGTATACTCTGGGGATAATACCCTTGGTCCTCTCTCTCCTAACTACAGTCAAACAACTTCATTGAATTCTCCCAAATCACACACACTCGACTTCAGTTTTTTATTTCTGTAAACATAAATTATAACCGACACTGAACATTTGCAAATACAATCAATAAAGGATTAACAGTGACTCTCATGAAAGCGAGATTTTCGAAGAACCATTAAAACTTAGATTTAATTAACGATAGTACACACATATAAAAAGGGCTCTGAGAGAAATCACCGCGAGAGAGACGTTACAAAATGACGCTAACAACGTGGGGCTTATAAAATAAAGAAATATTATTGTGACGAGTACTAAGGGCTCTGAGAGACATTCACCGCGAGAGTGACGTTACAAAATGGCGCTAAACGTAAAAGGGCTTTAATTAGGAAAGAAATTTTGAGATATTCGACAAAATAATATAACAAAAAACCTAATTATCGTAGGCAGCTATGAGAAAACAAGAAATGCATAATACCAGAGGCAGATCAAAGAAGAGGGCAGAAGAATAGGAGAAGGAAGAAGGAGGACAGGAACAAGAAATAGAAGTAATCACAGACAGTGAAATGGAACAACCAACAGGTGATAAAGAAGAAACCGAAGTAGTCACAAACACGGAAAAAGAAAGAGTTGAAGAGGATGCCCAAGGGGACCAACCAGATAAAGCAGTAGCCAGAGAAGAACCCAATTGGCAAGACATGATGAAATTTATGGCTGAACAATTTAGGAAACAGGAGGAAAACTCAAAGCAAACCAATGAGGAAAATAAGGAAAATTTTAGGAAACAGGAGGAAACTTCAAAGAAACAAAACGAAACTTTGAAGGAACAAAACAAACAAACCAATGAGAAAATAGATAGTATTCAGGAAAGTCTAGTAAAACAATTCAATGAAAAAATTGAGACCATTCATGGAGATATCAGACAAACCATGAATGAACAATATCACGAATTGAAAGAAACTATTAACGGACAAAGGGAAGATATGAATGCGAAATTTGCAGAGAATAATGAAAATTTAAAGCACATTGAGGGTAAAATGGAGAATTTCATTAAGGAGATAAGGGAAACTTTCGGGGAGAAGTTTGAAAATGTTAATACACTTAGCCAAAAAGCAGATACATACAGGGGGGAGACAAATAAGCAAATGGATGAAAGTTTCGGAAAGATAGAGGAAAAAATGGAAAGTGGTTTCAAGAATTTGGATGAAACATTAGACAGCACTTAAGAAGGTATTAAAGTAAGTCCGAATACAGAAGAGAGTAGGAAGGAAATTGAAATTATAGAATACCAAGCTGTAATGCCATCTGAAAATAAAAATAGCCACAACAAAGAGGAAAATCAATACCTGGAAAAAAAGACGAAGAAAATAATAAAAACATGTAGAAAGAAAATAATAAATACCAAGGAAGAATGGGAGATGATTACAGGTGGATTAATTAATGTATTTAACCTTCCAATTAATGAACCGAGGGAGTTAATTAAGTTTAGATCTCTGTTAAGTATGTCAACGATTGAAGTGCATCAGAAGATATTAGTCAGATCATCAAGACGGAATATATCATTAAGCATTTTGGTAAATCATCCAGAGGAAAAAGGGAATGGAATGATATTAAAAATGAGTGAATATGTTATGTCAGAGGAGGTGCAATACCTGTTAGTTAAAAAAAACGAACAATGACGGATGACCAGTACTTAAATGAAGGGTTCATAGCAGCAAAGTGGGAGAGCCGGATGGTAAGAAGATTATCATGAGAGAATTAATTCCGAACACCCCAGTAATCCGAGAAAAGGGACTACCTGAGTTAATGGGACCATGGTTAAACTAAACGATAACCAACCAGAAAACAGGGGACTGATTTTCTGATACCGACCACGCAACCCATGGGAAAGAATGAAAACCCCAAAATTCAAAAAGCCTGTAAGGACAACTTACTTAATTTATTCAGGAACAATATGATTTAATAAAACTACAAAATTCCAAAAGCCTGTAAGGACAACTTACTTAATTTATTCAGGAACGATATGATTTAATAAAACCCCAAAATTCAAAAACTATGTAAGTACAACTTACTTAAAATATTTTGCAACCAGTTGATTTAACAAACAACAAACCACCAAGAAAAAGAGAATAGATGATTAAATAATATTTATAAAGAACTGATTTAAAATGGAATAATAGGAAAAATAATATTTTGATGGTAACAAACAGAAGAATAAATAAATAAATAAAAACAATTGATGGTAATGTGCTCAAATAAGAAGAATAACGAATAATTCAATGACTACAATGAAGCTGATGGAGGATGATAATTAATACAACTATAATTTAGAATTTCTCGGAATTGAAAATGATATAAGAAGAAATGATACGGAGAAAATATGTCACAAGAAGGAAAGTTAAAAGGATTTTAAAATAATGCCTATCAATAATGTTATATGCTATTAGTTAATGATAAAGAAGAAGGAATCAAGAAGAAGAGGAAATATATAATTAAATGCAAACAGCTACAATTTGAAGAATCCCAAAAGTGTTTAGTATTAGTCGCTAATCGACTACTTATAAGTTTCTTATTATAATGAATTGACCGTAGAAATGTTCCGGCAATAATTTTCCTGAGCAGGGATGAGGTTCCCCTGGTCTCAGAAGGTGTAAGGATGGACAGCGGAGTAATGGACCAAAGTGGCTACCCGAACTGAACCACCGCACAGGATAGGGAAAAATGTTAGGGAAATTGAATATTTAAGGGATGAGATAAAATAGCTGAAAAGAGTGATATTAAATTCCAGAAGTATGAATGTAGAAAATAGAAGGAAGATAGCAGACAGAAGCTTAATTGAGAAAGCGAATTTATAGAAGTAAATAGAAATATAAGTGTTAAAACAAGTTTTTTATGATTAGTGTGACCAGCCCTTATCAAGTAATATGTAGAAGACCACTACCCGGGATAATCTTAGTGGATGGTTTGCAAAGCTGATTGCTTTAGTTCTAAATCTGTGGATGCATGTTTAGGTGCTGAGTGGTTCTTAAGATGGTAGCTGGCTTGAGGTAAGAGACTGAAGAAGTCCTGATGGGTATTCAGCAGCGCTGTTTCTGTGAGGGCAATATCGTATTTTTCGGTGATGTTTTTGTACATGGTTAATGGGGTTATTTGTGTCTTTAGCCTGGGAGTAGGTTGTCGGTAGTCGTTCCATAGACGCTTGTAGACACGCCTGGAGCGCTCCCAGAATCGCAGTGCTGACCTTTCTTTATATGACTGTAATGGTTCTATCTGGGTTTGTGCCTCCATGGCCTCGATGGGAGTGGATTTTGCAGCGCCTGTTATTACTCTTAGGGCTGTATTTTGTGCAAGATCGATGTTGTTTTGTATGCTGGCGCTTGCTGTGACGGTGACTTCGCTTCCATATTCTAGCATGGGTCTAATGTATGCTTTATAGGTAGTCTTTAGGACATCTTGGTTAGCTCCCCACTTAGTGGCTGTCAATCTCTTTAGTAGTCGTGTTCTTTTTAAAGCCCTTTCCGCGCTTTGGTCCACATGAGGTTTCCACGTTAAGCGCCTATCCATTTGTACTCCCAGGTATTTAGAAATGGCGCTTTCTTCCAGCGCTGTCCCGCTGTAAAATAGGCTAATAGGCGGTACTTTTGTAGAGAGTGAGAACAGTTGAAAGGTGGTTTTGCCAGAATTTACTGTCATTGCGTTTCGCTTTGCCCACATCTCGAGTTTTATTAAGGCCTCGTTCAGGCATGCCTCAAGTGACAGTGTGTTTCCACTGGTTGCCCAGATGAGAAGGTCGTCCGCATAGAGGAGCGCTTTGACGCCTGGCACACTTCTTACTGCTTCGAGAATGTTGTCGATCATGATATTAAACAGTGTAACGTTACATAACCCATGCCCAAAAATGATAACATAATCACCCCACTATAAAGGTCAGAAATGGGTATTATGTACCTAGCTATAGATTACTTTGTACTACAGAACACTAGAAACTATAACTAAGTGACATATAGTGTACAAAGTGAGATACAGTGTACATAGTGAGAAAGTAAGTGGTTTAAAAGGAGCATCTCACAGATTTATACTGTAGATGGAGAAACAATTAACTGTAGCAGTAGACTATATTGCTACTGACAAATTCTGTATTTTGTTTGTATTTTGTATAATTTGTATTGTGTAGGCCACAAAGGTCTTGCACCTAGGTATAATTTTATGTTTACTATAATAATTGTGTTTAAATATAAGATAACCCAGGGTTAGATATAAAATAATAATAAAATAAAATAATAATGTATGAGCAAAATGGCAGAGGAAAATAGTTTAGTGTAAGGATACTTTAAGCAAATAATAAATAATAAATAAATACAATTGAAGGAAATCAAAATATTAAAGACCTATGTATAAGTTTAAGAGAAAATAGAAAGAAAAAACTTATATAAATTAAATTGGATTATAAACAAAAGTTAAAAAGGATTATTTTTCTATAAATAAGAAATAAATTTATAATAATTAAAAACAGCCTATATACTCGAAAGTATATAGATTCACCAATAAAAAATCATAAAAAAATTCTTGGTTACTAACAGTAACCAACTAACAAGAGATAATTTAATTGTTAAAACGATTGGGAAAAAGAACGTTTGAAAAAAAGTGTAATGCCTATTTAAATTTGAAAAAACCTAATGAATACTTTTGGAAATAGTGCGAAATTTAATAAAAATTAACGAGTGATGTCCACCTTATGTTAGAACTCCTTCAAGTATCAACATTCACGTCCTTTATTCGATGAAACTTTGAAATAATCCAACTACCAGTTCAGGCCTAGTTTGACTGCACTTCGAGATTTTTGGTGAGACCGTATCTTAGAAAAAATTAACTAAATTACAAATCAACTATAACTTCAACACTAGAAACAGCACCATACAAGTAAACACTTCAAGAAAAGAGGTGAAACAAACTTTATTAATTTTTGTTAACCAAAAAACATTCATAACGGATCTTTGTGCATTTTCAGCATCCATTAAATAATTTCGTGTTTGTAGTAAAGAACATAACCTGTACTCTAGCGGATAAACCCAGAACTACATACTAAAGAAAAAACAAATATAATCTATTTTTCTTTGTGAAGCTTAGTATTTTATTATTAATTTCTGACCATCTCATAACACAAAGAACTTACCATTAACCCTGGGAAATTAATATATTAATTCTTTATTGTTTTAATATTTTATCAAGGATAAAAAATATTTTGTTATAATTTCTATGTTTACCAAGTAAGATCGAACCAATGTTGTGTTGACAGGGAGAATCGATTATAACTTTTTGTATTGGGAGAAGATAAAAATCAGTGTATTTAATAAATAAATACCCTGAATACTTTGTTATAAATAATAAAATGTGTATTATTTCTCGTAGAGGGTAGTTGTTACAGAGTTTCAGGAGACAAAGAAGAGGACGAACAGCCGGAAAAATATTACCGACAATTGGTGTTAATTTAACCTCAAATTGGGTTGCAGACATCAAAATCAGCTGGTCTCATGAGCGGCGAAAATTTAAATTAAGTAATTGTATACTCTGGGGATAATACCCTTGGTCCTCTCTCTCCTAACTACAGTCAAACAACTTCATTGAATTCTCCCAAATCACACACACTCGACTTCAGTTTTTTATTTCTGTAAACATAAATTATAACCGACACTGAACATTTGCAAATACAATCAATAAAGGATTAACAGTGACTCTCATGAAAGCGAGATTTTCGAAGAACCATTAAAACTTAGATTTAATTAACGATAGTACACACATATAAAAAGGGCTCTGAGAGAAATCACCGCGAGAGAGACGTTACAAAATGACGCTAACAACGTGGGGCTTATAAAATAAAGAAATATTATTGTGACGAGTACTAAGGGCTCTGAGAGACATTCACCGCGAGAGTGACGTTACAAAATGGCGCTAAACGTAAAAGGGCTTTAATTAGGAAAGAAATTTTGAGATATTCGACAAAATAATATAACAAAAAACCTAATTATCGTAGGCAGCTATGAGAAAACAAGAAATGCATAATACCAGAGGCAGATCAAAGAAGAGGGCAGAAGAATAGGAGAAGGAAGAAGGAGGACAGGAACAAGAAATAGAAGTAATCACAGACAGTGAAATGGAACAACCAACAGGTGATAAAGAAGAAACCGAAGTAGTCACAAACACGGAAAAAGAAAGAGTTGAAGAGGATGCCCAAGGGGACCAACCAGATAAAGCAGTAGCCAGAGAAGAACCCAATTGGCAAGACATGATGAAATTTATGGCTGAACAATTTAGGAAACAGGAGGAAAACTCAAAGCAAACCAATGAGGAAAATAAGGAAAATTTTAGGAAACAGGAGGAAACTTCAAAGAAACAAAACGAAACTTTGAAGGAACAAAACAAACAAACCAATGAGAAAATAGATAGTATTCAGGAAAGTCTAGTAAAACAATTCAATGAAAAAATTGAGACCATTCATGGAGATATCAGACAAACCATGAATGAACAATATCACGAATTGAAAGAAACTATTAACGGACAAAGGGAAGATATGAATGCGAAATTTGCAGAGAATAATGAAAATTTAAAGCACATTGAGGGTAAAATGGAGAATTTCATTAAGGAGATAAGGGAAACTTTCGGGGAGAAGTTTGAAAATGTTAATACACTTAGCCAAAAAGCAGATACATACAGGGGGGAGACAAATAAGCAAATGGATGAAAGTTTCGGAAAGATAGAGGAAAAAATGGAAAGTGGTTTCAAGAATTTGGATGAAACATTAGACAGCACTTAAGAAGGTATTAAAGTAAGTCCGAATACAGAAGAGAGTAGGAAGGAAATTGAAATTATAGAATACCAAGCTGTAATGCCATCTGAAAATAAAAATAGCCACAACAAAGAGGAAAATCAATACCTGGAAAAAAAGACGAAGAAAATAATAAAAACATGTAGAAAGAAAATAATAAATACCAAGGAAGAATGGGAGATGATTACAGGTGGATTAATTAATGTATTTAACCTTCCAATTAATGAACCGAGGGAGTTAATTAAGTTTAGATCTCTGTTAAGTATGTCAACGATTGAAGTGCATCAGAAGATATTAGTCAGATCATCAAGACGGAATATATCATTAAGCATTTTGGTAAATCATCCAGAGGAAAAAGGGAATGGAATGATATTAAAAATGAGTGAATATGTTATGTCAGAGGAGGTGCAATACCTGTTAGTTAAAAAAAACGAACAATGACGGATGACCAGTACTTAAATGAAGGGTTCATAGCAGCAAAGTGGGAGAGCCGGATGGTAAGAAGATTATCATGAGAGAATTAATTCCGAACACCCCAGTAATCCGAGAAAAGGGACTACCTGAGTTAATGGGACCATGGTTAAACTAAACGATAACCAACCAGAAAACAGGGGACTGATTTTCTGATACCGACCACGCAACCCATGGGAAAGAATGAAAACCCCAAAATTCAAAAAGCCTGTAAGGACAACTTACTTAATTTATTCAGGAACAATATGATTTAATAAAACTACAAAATTCCAAAAGCCTGTAAGGACAACTTACTTAATTTATTCAGGAACGATATGATTTAATAAAACCCCAAAATTCAAAAACTATGTAAGTACAACTTACTTAAAATATTTTGCAACCAGTTGATTTAACAAACAACAAACCACCAAGAAAAAGAGAATAGATGATTAAATAATATTTATAAAGAACTGATTTAAAATGGAATAATAGGAAAAATAATATTTTGATGGTAACAAACAGAAGAATAAATAAATAAATAAAAACAATTGATGGTAATGTGCTCAAATAAGAAGAATAACGAATAATTCAATGACTACAATGAAGCTGATGGAGGATGATAATTAATACAACTATAATTTAGAATTTCTCGGAATTGAAAATGATATAAGAAGAAATGATACGGAGAAAATATGTCACAAGAAGGAAAGTTAAAAGGATTTTAAAATAATGCCTATCAATAATGTTATATGCTATTAGTTAATGATAAAGAAGAAGGAATCAAGAAGAAGAGGAAATATATAATTAAATGCAAACAGCTACAATTTGAAGAATCCCAAAAGTGTTTAGTATTAGTCGCTAATCGACTACTTATAAGTTTCTTATTATAATGAATTGACCGTAGAAATGTTCCGGCAATAATTTTCCTGAGCAGGGATGAGGTTCCCCTGGTCTCAGAAGGTGTAAGGATGGACAGCGGAGTAATGGACCAAAGTGGCTACCCGAACTGAACCACCGCACAGGATAGGGAAAAATGTTAGGGAAATTGAATATTTAAGGGATGAGATAAAATAGCTGAAAAGAGTGATATTAAATTCCAGAAGTATGAATGTAGAAAATAGAAGGAAGATAGCAGACAGAAGCTTAATTGAGAAAGCGAATTTATAGAAGTAAATAGAAATATAAGTGTTAAAACAAGTTTTTTATGATTAGTGTGACCAGCCCTTATCAAGTAATATGTAGAAGACCACTACCCGGGATAATCTTAGTGGATGGTTTGCAAAGCTGATTGCTTTAGTTCTAAATCTGTGGATGCATGTTTAGGTGCTGAGTGGTTCTTAAGATGGTAGCTGGCTTGAGGTAAGAGACTGAAGAAGTCCTGATGGGTATTCAGCAGCGCTGTTTCTGTGAGGGCAATATCGTATTTTTCGGTGATGTTTTTGTACATGGTTAATGGGGTTATTTGTGTCTTTAGCCTGGGAGTAGGTTGTCGGTAGTCGTTCCATAGACGCTTGTAGACACGCCTGGAGCGCTCCCAGAATCGCAGTGCTGACCTTTCTTTATATGACTGTAATGGTTCTATCTGGGTTTGTGCCTCCATGGCCTCGATGGGAGTGGATTTTGCAGCGCCTGTTATTACTCTTAGGGCTGTATTTTGTGCAAGATCGATGTTGTTTTGTATGCTGGCGCTTGCTGTGACGGTGACTTCGCTTCCATATTCTAGCATGGGTCTAATGTATGCTTTATAGGTAGTCTTTAGGACATCTTGGTTAGCTCCCCACTTAGTGGCTGTCAATCTCTTTAGTAGTCGTGTTCTTTTTAAAGCCCTTTCCGCGCTTTGGTCCACATGAGGTTTCCACGTTAAGCGCCTATCCATTTGTACTCCCAGGTATTTAGAAATGGCGCTTTCTTCCAGCGCTGTCCCGCTGTAAAATAGGCTAATAGGCGGTACTTTTGTAGAGAGTGAGAACAGTTGAAAGGTGGTTTTGCCAGAATTTACTGTCATTGCGTTTCGCTTTGCCCACATCTCGAGTTTTATTAAGGCCTCGTTCAGGCATGCCTCAAGTGACAGTGTGTTTCCACTGGTTGCCCAGATGAGAAGGTCGTCCGCATAGAGGAGCGCTTTGACGCCTGGCACACTTCTTACTGCTTCGAGAATGTTGTCGATCATGATATTAAACAGTGTAACGTTACATAACCCATGCCCAAAAATGATAACATAATCACCCCACTATAAAGGTCAGAAATGGGTATTATGTACCTAGCTATAGATTACTTTGTACTACAGAACACTAGAAACTATAACTAAGTGACATATAGTGTACAAAGTGAGATACAGTGTACATAGTGAGAAAGTAAGTGGTTTAAAAGGAGCATCTCACAGATTTATACTGTAGATGGAGAAACAATTAACTGTAGCAGTAGACTATATTGCTACTGACAAATTCTGTATTTTGTTTGTATTTTGTATAATTTGTATTGTGTAGGCCACAAAGGTCTTGCACCTAGGTATAATTTTATGTTTAATATAATAATTGTGTTTAAATATAAGATAACCCAGGGTTAGATATAAAATAATAATAAAATAAAATAATAATGTATGAGCAAAATGGCAGAGGAAAATAGTTTAGTGTAAGGATACTTTAAGCAAATAATAAATAATAAATAAATACAATTGAAGGAAATCAAAATATTAAAGACCTATGTATAAGTTTAAGAGAAAATAGAAAGAAAAAACTTATATAAATTAAATTGGATTATAAACAAAAGTTAAAAAGGATTATTTTTCTATAAATAAGAAATAAATTTATAATAATTAAAAACAGCCTATATACTCGAAAGTATATAGATTCACCAATAAAAAATCATAAAAAAATTCTTGGTTACTAACAGTAACCAACTAACAAGAGATAATTTAATTGTTAAAACGATTGGGAAAAAGAACGTTTGAAAAAAAGTGTAATGCCTATTTAAATTTGAAAAAACCTAATGAATACTTTTGGAAATAGTGCGAAATTTAATAAAAATTAACGAGTGATGTCCACCTTATGTTAGAACTCCTTCAAGTATCAACATTCACGTCCTTTATTCGATGAAACTTTGAAATAATCCAACTACCAGTTCAGGCCTAGTTTGACTGCACTTCGAGATTTTTGGTGAGACCGTATCTTAGAAAAAATTAACTAAATTACAAATCAACTATAACTTCAACACTAGAAACAGCACCATACAAGTAAACACTTCAAGAAAAGAGGTGAAACAAACTTTATTAATTTTTGTTAACCAAAAAACATTCATAACGGATCTTTGTGCATTTTCAGCATCCATTAAATAATTTCGTGTTTGTAGTAAAGAACATAACCTGTACTCTACCGGATAAACCCAGAACTACATACTAAAGCAAAAACAAATATAATCTATTTTTCTTTGTGAAGCTTAGTATTTTATTATTAATTTCTGACCATCTCATAACACAAAGAACTTACCATTAACCCTGGGAAATTAATATATTAATTCTTTATTGTTTTAATATTTTATCAAGGATAAAAAATATTTTGTTATAATTTCTATGTTTACCAAGTAAGATCGAACCAATGTTGTGTTGACAGGGAGAATCGATTATAACTTTTTGTATTGGGAGAAGATAAAAATCAGTGTATTTAATAAATAAATACCCTGAATACTTTGTTATAAATAATAAAATGTGTATTATTTCTCGTAGAGGGTAGTTGTTACAGAGTTTCAGGAGACAAAGAAGAGGACGAACAGCCGGAAAAATATTACCGACAATTGGTGTTAATTTAACCTCAAATTGGGTTGCAGACATCAAAATCAGCTGGTCTCATGAGCGGCGAAAATTTAAATTAAGTAATTGTATACTCTGGGGATAATACCCTTGGTCCTCTCTCTCCTAACTACAGTCAAACAACTTCATTGAATTCTCCCAAATCACACACACTCGACTTCAGTTTTTTATTTCTGTAAACATAAATTATAACCGACACTGAACATTTGCAAATACAATCAATAAAGGATTAACAGTGACTCTCATGAAAGCGAGATTTTCGAAGAACCATTAAAACTTAGATTTAATTAACGATAGTACACACATATAAAAAGGGCTCTGAGAGAAATCACCGCGAGAGAGACGTTACAAAATGACGCTAACAACGTGGGGCTTATAAAATAAAGAAATATTATTGTGACGAGTACTAAGGGCTCTGAGAGACATTCACCGCGAGAGTGACGTTACAAAATGGCGCTAAACGTAAAAGGGCTTTAATTAGGAAAGAAATTTTGAGATATTCGACAAAATAATATAACAAAAAACCTAATTATCGTAGGCAGCTATGAGAAAACAAGAAATGCATAATACCAGAGGCAGATCAAAGAAGAGGGCAGAAGAATAGGAGAAGGAAGAAGGAGGACAGGAACAAGAAATAGAAGTAATCACAGACAGTGAAATGGAACAACCAACAGGTGATAAAGAAGAAACCGAAGTAGTCACAAACACGGAAAAAGAAAGAGTTGAAGAGGATGCCCAAGGGGACCAACCAGATAAAGCAGTAGCCAGAGAAGAACCCAATTGGCAAGACATGATGAAATTTATGGCTGAACAATTTAGGAAACAGGAGGAAAACTCAAAGCAAACCAATGAGGAAAATAAGGAAAATTTTAGGAAACAGGAGGAAACTTCAAAGAAACAAAACGAAACTTTGAAGGAACAAAACAAACAAACCAATGAGAAAATAGATAGTATTCAGGAAAGTCTAGTAAAACAATTCAATGAAAAAATTGAGACCATTCATGGAGATATCAGACAAACCATGAATGAACAATATCACGAATTGAAAGAAACTATTAACGGACAAAGGGAAGATATGAATGCGAAATTTGCAGAGAATAATGAAAATTTAAAGCACATTGAGGGTAAAATGGAGAATTTCATTAAGGAGATAAGGGAAACTTTCGGGGAGAAGTTTGAAAATGTTAATACACTTAGCCAAAAAGCAGATACATACAGGGGGGAGACAAATAAGCAAATGGATGAAAGTTTCGGAAAGATAGAGGAAAAAATGGAAAGTGGTTTCAAGAATTTGGATGAAACATTAGACAGCACTTAAGAAGGTATTAAAGTAAGTCCGAATACAGAAGAGAGTAGGAAGGAAATTGAAATTATAGAATACCAAGCTGTAATGCCATCTGAAAATAAAAATAGCCACAACAAAGAGGAAAATCAATACCTGGAAAAAAAGACGAAGAAAATAATAAAAACATGTAGAAAGAAAATAATAAATACCAAGGAAGAATGGGAGATGATTACAGGTGGATTAATTAATGTATTTAACCTTCCAATTAATGAACCGAGGGAGTTAATTAAGTTTAGATCTCTGTTAAGTATGTCAACGATTGAAGTGCATCAGAAGATATTAGTCAGATCATCAAGACGGAATATATCATTAAGCATTTTGGTAAATCATCCAGAGGAAAAAGGGAATGGAATGATATTAAAAATGAGTGAATATGTTATGTCAGAGGAGGTGCAATACCTGTTAGTTAAAAAAAACGAACAATGACGGATGACCAGTACTTAAATGAAGGGTTCATAGCAGCAAAGTGGGAGAGCCGGATGGTAAGAAGATTATCATGAGAGAATTAATTCCGAACACCCCAGTAATCCGAGAAAAGGGACTACCTGAGTTAATGGGACCATGGTTAAACTAAACGATAACCAACCAGAAAACAGGGGACTGATTTTCTGATACCGACCACGCAACCCATGGGAAAGAATGAAAACCCCAAAATTCAAAAAGCCTGTAAGGACAACTTACTTAATTTATTCAGGAACAATATGATTTAATAAAACTACAAAATTCCAAAAGCCTGTAAGGACAACTTACTTAATTTATTCAGGAACGATATGATTTAATAAAACCCCAAAATTCAAAAACTATGTAAGTACAACTTACTTAAAATATTTTGCAACCAGTTGATTTAACAAACAACAAACCACCAAGAAAAAGAGAATAGATGATTAAATAATATTTATAAAGAACTGATTTAAAATGGAATAATAGGAAAAATAATATTTTGATGGTAACAAACAGAAGAATAAATAAATAAATAAAAACAATTGATGGTAATGTGCTCAAATAAGAAGAATAACGAATAATTCAATGACTACAATGAAGCTGATGGAGGATGATAATTAATACAACTATAATTTAGAATTTCTCGGAATTGAAAATGATATAAGAAGAAATGATACGGAGAAAATATGTCACAAGAAGGAAAGTTAAAAGGATTTTAAAATAATGCCTATCAATAATGTTATATGCTATTAGTTAATGATAAAGAAGAAGGAATCAAGAAGAAGAGGAAATATATAATTAAATGCAAACAGCTACAATTTGAAGAATCCCAAAAGTGTTTAGTATTAGTCGCTAATCGACTACTTATAAGTTTCTTATTATAATGAATTGACCGTAGAAATGTTCCGGCAATAATTTTCCTGAGCAGGGATGAGGTTCCCCTGGTCTCAGAAGGTGTAAGGATGGACAGCGGAGTAATGGACCAAAGTGGCTACCCGAACTGAACCACCGCACAGGATAGGGAAAAATGTTAGGGAAATTGAATATTTAAGGGATGAGATAAAATAGCTGAAAAGAGTGATATTAAATTCCAGAAGTATGAATGTAGAAAATAGAAGGAAGATAGCAGACAGAAGCTTAATTGAGAAAGCGAATTTATAGAAGTAAATAGAAATATAAGTGTTAAAACAAGTTTTTTATGATTAGTGTGACCAGCCCTTATCAAGTAATATGTAGAAGACCACTACCCGGGATAATCTTAGTGGATGGTTTGCAAAGCTGATTGCTTTAGTTCTAAATCTGTGGATGCATGTTTAGGTGCTGAGTGGTTCTTAAGATGGTAGCTGGCTTGAGGTAAGAGACTGAAGAAGTCCTGATGGGTATTCAGCAGCGCTGTTTCTGTGAGGGCAATATCGTATTTTTCGGTGATGTTTTTGTACATGGTTAATGGGGTTATTTGTGTCTTTAGCCTGGGAGTAGGTTGTCGGTAGTCGTTCCATAGACGCTTGTAGGCACGCCTGGAGCGCTCCCAGAATCGCAGTGCTGACCTTTCTTTATATGACTGTAATGGTTCTATCTGGGTTTGTGCCTCCATGGCCTCGATGGGAGTGGATTTTGCAGCGCCTGTTATTACTCTTAGGGCTGTATTTTGTGCAAGATCGATGTTGTTTTGTATGCTAGCGCTTGCTGTGACGGTGACTTCGCTTCCATATTCTAGCATGGGTCTAATGTATGCTTTATAGGTAGTCTTTAGGACATCTTGGTTAGCTCCCCACTTAGTGGCTGTCAATCTCTTTAGTAGTCGTGTTCTTTTTAAAGCCCTTTCCGCGCTTTGGTCCACATGAGGTTTCCACGTTAAGCGCCTATCCATTTGTACTCCCAGGTATTTAGAAATGGCGCTTTCTTCCAGCGCTGTCCCGCTGTAAAATAGGCTAATAGGCGGTACTTTTGTAGAGAGTGAGAACAGTTGAAAGGTGGTTTTGCCAGAATTTACTGTCATTGCGTTTCGCTTTGCCCACATCTCGAGTTTTATTAAGGCCTCGTTCAGGCATGCCTCAAGTGACAGTGTGTTTCCACTGGTTGCCCAGATGAGAAGGTCGTCCGCATAGAGGAGCGCTTTGACGCCTGGCACACTTCTTACTGCTTCGAGAATGTTGTCGATCATGATATTAAACAGTGTAACGTTACATAACCCATGCCCAAAAATGATAACATAATCACCCCACTATAAAGGTCAGAAATGGGTATTATGTACCTAGCTATAGATTACTTTGTACTACAGAACACTAGAAACTATAACTAAGTGACATATAGTGTACAAAGTGAGATACAGTGTACATAGTGAGAAAGTAAGTGGTTTAAAAGGAGCATCTCACAGATTTATACTGTAGATGGAGAAACAATTAACTGTAGCAGTAGACTATATTGCTACTGACAAATTCTGTATTTTGTTTGTATTTTGTATAATTTGTATTGTGTAGGCCACAAAGGTCTTGCACCTAGGTATAATTTTATGTTTAATATAATAATTGTGTTTAAATATAAGATAACCCAGGGTTAGATATAAAATAATAATAAAATAAAATAATAATGTATGAGCAAAATGGCAGAGGAAAATAGTTTAGTGTAAGGATACTTTAAGCAAATAATAAATAATAAATAAATACAATTGAAGGAAATCAAAATATTAAAGACCTATGTATAAGTTTAAGAGAAAATAGAAAGAAAAAACTTATATAAATTAAATTGGATTATAAACAAAAGTTAAAAAGGATTATTTTTCTATAAATAAGAAATAAATTTATAATAATTAAAAACAGCCTATATACTCGAAAGTATATAGATTCACCAATAAAAAATCATAAAAAAATTCTTGGTTACTAACAGTAACCAACTAACAAGAGATAATTTAATTGTTAAAACGATTGGGAAAAAGAACGTTTGAAAAAAAGTGTAATGCCTATTTAAATTTGAAAAAACCTAATGAATACTTTTGGAAATAGTGCGAAATTTAATAAAAATTAACGAGTGATGTCCACCTTATGTTAGAACTCCTTCAAGTATCAACATTCACGTCCTTTATTCGATGAAACTTTGAAATAATCCAACTACCAGTTCAGGCCTAGTTTGACTGCACTTCGAGATTTTTGGTGAGACCGTATCTTAGAAAAAATTAACTAAATTACAAATCAACTATAACTTCAACACTAGAAACAGCACCATACAAGTAAACACTTCAAGAAAAGAGGTGAAACAAACTTTATTAATTTTTGTTAACCAAAGAACATTCATAACGGATCTTTGTGCATTTTCAGCATCCATTAAATAATTTCGTGTTTGTAGTAAAGAATATAACCTGTACTCTAGCGGATGAACCCGGAACTACATACTAAAGAAAAAACAAATATAATCTATTTTTCTTTGTAAAGCTTAGTATTTTATTATTCATTTCTGACCGTCTCATAACACAAAGAACTTACCATTAACCCTGGGAAATTAATAAATTAATTCTTTATTGTTTTAATATTTTATCAAGGATAAAAAAATTTTGTTATAATTTCTATGTTTACCAAATAAGATCGAACCAATGTTGTGTTGACAGGGAGAATCGATTATAACTTTTTGTATTGGGAGAAGATAAAAATCAGTGTATTTAATAAATAAATGCCCTGAATACTTTGTTATAAATAATAAAATGTGTATTATTTCTCGTAGAGAGTAGTTGTTACAGAGTTTCAGGAGACAAAGAAGAGGACGAACAGCCGGAAAAATATTACCGACAATTGGTGTTAATTTAACCTCAAATTGGGTTGCAGACGTCAAAATCAGCTGGTCTCATGAGCGGCGAAAATTTAAATTAAGTAATTGTATACTCCGGGGATAATACCCTTGGTCCTCTCTCTCCTAACTACGGTCAAACAACTTCATTGAATTCTCCCAAATCACACACACTCGACTTCAGTTTTTTATTTCTGTAAACATAAATTATAACCGACACTGAACATTTGCAAATACAATCATTAAAGGATTAACAGTGACTCTCATGAAAGCGAGATTTTCGAAGAGCCATTAAAACTTAGATTTAATTAACGATAGTACACACATATAAAAAGGGCTCTGAGAGAAATCACCGCGAGAGAGACGTTACAACAGCGAGCAGCTCAGCACTGCTCCTTGGGCTAGTCCTTGCTGTTGGATGCGAAATTTCGATGTGCAATTTGAATATCGGACTCGGATTTGTCTTTGGGACAAAAACGACTTAATCCATTTGAATAGTTTGCCAGATATTCCGTGTATGGCCAGCTTATGGATGAGCATGGGTTTCCATACCGTATCATATGCAGCTTTTATATCGACTAGCTCTGCTAACGTTGACATTTTCCTGTGGAACCCGTCTTTGACATGTTGTGTGAAATTGGTTACGTGATCCATCGTGCTGCGGTGTCTGCGGGATCCGGCTTGGGCGTGGTCAACAATTGTTTAGCCTCAACTAGTAGTCCAGTCAAATGGTGGTTTTCCCGTAACAAAATTGTGGAAGTTTTTTTCTTAGCGGTTCTATATGTTTTTTGGGGTGCTGAATCCGAATTTCAACTTTGCTGCCTTGTAGGAGGTCGGCTTCACAACGAAAAACGCAAAAACCTCAAAATTTTCGCACTTTTTTCATTTTTTCGCTTATATCTCGAAAACTATGCGTTTTTCGAAGATGACCACTCTATACAAAATTAAAGTAGACAAATTTCCTACAAAATGCACTAGTCAACTTTGATTTTCTGATGAGCGGTATTGGCGCTAGAGCGCGCTGAAAAACAGCGATTTTTTGGCCCTTCTGCGAAAACGTCAAAAACGCCCACTCCCACCCCCTACAACTCGAAAAATATACATGTTATCAATGAAAACCCTTATACCATGTGAAAGTACATTAAATGTCCTACAAGAGACGTCTCTAACATTCAATTTTCTCATAAGGGGGGAGGGAGCAAAGCGAAAATTACGAAAAATGCCTTCTGCGCCCTACAGCCAAAACAACCCCTCCCACCTGTCTATCTCTCATCGGCGCTATACTTTTGATGTATTACGCTTAAAAGAGGTTGTTTTGAATGAATTGATGGCAAAGCATGTTTGATGAAAACATTAACAAATTATATTTACAACATATTAGGTACATTAAACTGAACATAAAGCTGAATATGAAATCTGTATGTAGTAATGTACATGTGTCATGAAATGAGTGAAACTGTCCGCATGCTGGTCGGTCGTTCCAAAGTTTACACCGCAGAAATCCTCAATCGCGTTTGCGACATGCTGGAGCGAACTCATTCCCAGCGTCCATCTTGCCAAGATGCCCTCGCTGAATCCACACGCTCTACTCAGCCCTCCTTCAACCTTCATGAGCTGCTGTTCAATACACATATCGCTCCATGTTCCACACCAGCATTTGTCACTACGTCGAATAGTGAAACCCCCTTTCGAAGTGAATGCTTGAAATTCATCAGGTGGCATGGAGTGCTCTAGTGTGAGCATATCTTGCAAGTACAAGTGCGCACACTTGGCGTATAGATAGTGCCCGCTGGCATGGAAATATGGTAGCATGTCGTGTATGACTTGAAGGTGTAGTTTCCAATTGCCCATCCGCTCAGACTCAATAAATTTCAACACCAAAGTTATCATTTCAAAATATTCAATCCACAACTTTGAAGTGAAATTGGCGAGATGTTGAAGCTGGGTTTCAAATTTTTGTGAAATTTCCTTCCCGCAATCTCTTTCATGTGCATCCAGTAGCTCACTTCGATCCCCACTGTACAAAAGTTGCTCAACATCGAATTGGAACGTTGGAGAAAAGTCTAGGGACTCCATTATCACCGTACCAAGAGCTCGGTGACTGACTATTAAAGTCTCCGACAATTATGCTATTTGCCTGTATTGTCCTCTCAATCACTTCTAAAGAGGGTATGTTGCCGGGTGGGTTGTACAGATTTATTACACTAAAGTGTTGCTTGTTTTTTCATGCCTCGACCAGGATGGCCTCCAACTTGTCATCCGCTTCCATTTCATGCAGAACTTGTAGTTTTGTTGTTAGATTATTTTTAACACCAATTAGGATGCCAGAGGTGATCTGTCTCAATCTCTTCATCATAGTAATGGTGTAGCCGTTCGTCTGATAATAATCAGGTGTTTCAGTAGCGGCTCCTGCTTCAACAATAAAAAATAGATCCACGTCTAAGTGGTTGACGTTTCATTTGAATTGCAAAAATTTTACATCATTGAGGCCTCCTGCATTCCAATAAATAATACGGAGGCTAGTGTCAGAGCTCTTAAAAGAGCTGTTTTGTGTTTGTGTGAGGTTTTTTGAAGCCATCATCATTTTAGTCAGCGCATTGAAAGGCGAACCTCGTGTTGATCATTTAGATTATGCAAGATTTAGAAAGATTAGACCTCATGCAGGCAATCAACTTCACCCCCCCTGTTGGAAAAAGTAAAAAGTTATTAAATTATAAATAAACACCTAAATGGCCACATAGGAAACAAATTCTAACTTTCTTGAACATGAAATAAATTGACTTTATAGTTCTGTTAACTTTATTGTATATAGATTAAGGAAGTGGGGCATCCAGAGGGACTGTTTTATTGTGTACACCCTCAGGATCTCCCATATAATTTGATGACCCTTGAATGTTCAACTGAGGGTGGAAGGTCACTATGTACAGATGATCCAATATGATGCAATATCTTCTAGCTTCCACTGTCTCAAGTTAGCCCAAGACAATTTTTTGATGGTGCAGCATCTGCATGGTTTCACTGACTTGATAGTGCATGATTCAATGTAGTTTATGGCACTGGTCACAGTGTGCCATCTGATTTCCCACTCCGTGTACAACTTATGTCTCTGTAAAATAGTTGACAAACAAATAACTGTTGATGTACACATGACTTAATTAATCATAATTTAATTAAAACATAATGTAATATAACATTCCATATAAAAACAGAAAAAGATCTCCAATTAGCAGTTTTTCCACTTGAGCCAAATATGCAAAGAATATAATCTCAGAATATCAACCTAGAAAACAAAAGTTATGGGCTTTAGAGGAAAGAATCCGATACGTTTCCAGATAATTATAAACAGTCAGGGTATAGAACGTATCTCATTTCAAAATTCTAGGGTGCAATATAACTTATGAGTATGACAATGACATTGATATAAAAATAAATAGATTTCAAATGATATATGGTACTATACACAGAACACTTGGAAATAAGACAAGGAAAGACACCAAGATAAAATTCTATAAAGTAATGGCAACACTTGCTTTAACGTATAGGAGTGAAACTTGGACGATGATGAGAAATGATGAGTGAATAATTCAAACAAGTGAAATGAAGTTCTTGAGAAAAACCAAAGGTTGCACCCTTAGAGATCAAATACGAAATGAAGATATAAACGTATCTTCTACATTTAAATGTATATTCTATGACCAGCAGAATAAGGGAAGGACAAATAAAATAAAGGCAGCATATTGAGAGAATGGAAGATATGAGACGACCTAAACAAGTAATAAGATACAGATCTCAAGGAAGACGAGATATAGGTAGACCAAGGAAGAGATGGATTCAGTGAAGGCGGAACAGGTTGTGCCTATACGTTGACATGGAGAAGGAGAAGAGGAGACATACTGTATAATTAATTTGTTATGACATATAACATCTGTAACATACCTTTATACCCACTTACAGATTGGTCCCCAAAATGAAATCATGGGTGTAATACAGGATAAAAAGATCTGTTTTCAGTGATTACTATTTTCAGTACTTTATTTTTATTTTCTGTTTCTCAAATGGCAAATACCATTAGGATTTTGAAAAATATGTCTTTAGCTTCTGTGTTGCAGCAATACAAAACTGTGTACGTCAAAAGTATAAAGATGAATATATAAATCTATCCAACCATTAAGTGTAAAACATTCACTACACATCCTGTAATTTGAACGGTAAATACAAGCAGCATGTGTCAAATATAATCAAAGGTGAAATGAAGCTGTGCAAATTTCCATAGTATAGTCATACAAGGGCTTGAGATCTGCACTGACAGGAAATTTGACACGTTCCCCCCAAAAATACTGCATGTTTTCATTCATTTGTTTTATGCAAAATATGCTAAACTGGACAATGTGATGTGAAAATGAAATGTACCAATGTGTAATGCATAATTTTAATTAACTGTATAGAATACTATTGACTCGGAACAAAAATTATTGTTGATAAAAATGATAAATTTTTACCTTATGGCCTAAACTAGCTTTAATTCATTACAACTTTGTCAGAGGCTGCCACTGGGAACACTGACTGTCCTGCTTTTGGTGATGGTGCTGTCGTTCAAAAGATCATTGTTGTGTGTGTGTTGTGTAATATGTTCAAATAGTATGTATGATTTAAACTGAGTAAAGAAGTATAGAAACACATTTAAATCACACATACTATTTTAATATGTTACACAATACACACACAACAACGATTTTTGGACAACAATGCCGTCACCAAAAGCAGGACAGTCAGCGGTCCTAGCGGCAGCCTCTGATGAAGCGCTAATGAACAAAAGCTACTTTAGACCACAAGATAAAAATATGTGATTTCTACCAATTATAATTTGTGTTGAGTCAATATTATTAGTTAATTAATAACAACAGACATGTCATGGACAACAAAATCTAGAAAGCATAATTTTATATATGTGTAGAACTGATAGATGCGCAAATTCATAAATAAATAAAATAACAGATTTTATAATAATTAAATTATTTTTTAATTAAACTGTTAATTACTGAATTACAGAGAAGTCAAAACAACTGTGATGTAGTGGTAAACATTATAGATCTATTACAACCAAATGGTTTATTTTGATCGACTTAATAACTTTGCAAATCACTGGTAATTTTCAAATTACTGAATACGATTCCACGCACACAGTCTGATCAATCTTTGATAGAAACAGAATGCCAGACTTTTGTAAAATTAGTATTAATTATACTCTATATAAAATTCTCTTACTAGTTTATAGGATACCGATTATGTAGAATTAATGGTTCTTGATGAACTTTTAAGTTCTTCAAAATGACCATTTTAGCAAAAAGTTAAACTTTAAATATTAAACTTATCAGAATCAAAATGTCTTATTTTTCAAAAAAAATTACCTTAAATACAGCTTTGTAGCATATATGAGCTGTATACATGCTACAAATGTCCTAAATATTTCTGTAAATAACTGTAAATTTTATCAGACGTTTAATGAAGAAATTTGTGTTAGTGGTTGAAATCACAATCAGAATGATCACAGTTGCACACCACTATATAAAAATTATCCTAATTAGCGCTTTCAAGCTTCACAGCCCATCGTGAAAGTAAGTTGATGAAAGTAATTAAAGAATGTGTAAATCAGAACTATTTTAGGTTTAATAACAAGTTTTATATACAGAAAAAAGGTTTACCTATGGGGTCTTCATTATCCCCTATTCTTGCTGAAATATACATGAATGATTTTGAAAAGCAATTAATAACTTCCACTAAGTATAAAAACAATATAAAATTATGGTCTAGATACGTTGATGATGTATTAGTAATTTGGGAAGGAAGCATAGAAGAAGTGCATGAGTTTATAAATGAGGTAAATAATAAGGATAAAAACTTACAATTTAAAGAAGAGATAGGAGGTAAGAAAATAAATTACTTAGATTTAAACATAGAAATTAAAGATAATGAGAAACTACAGTTTGGGATATTTAGGAAAGAGTCGTATTCTGATATAATTATACCAAGAGAGTCTTACCACCCATATAGATATAAAATGGCGGCAATCAATTCATTTTGTTACAGAGCTCAGAAGTGTTTAAAAGAGACCGAATCAAAAGATAGGGAGTTAAGAACGATAAAGGGAATTGTAAGGAATAATAATTATAACACCAACATAGTGGATAAAGTTATGAAAAGGGTTAACATACAAAAAGATAAAATAGAACCAGGACAAAAGAATTATGCAGGGTCATTGACATACATAGGTTCACATACTAGAAAAATTATAAAATGTTTTAATAAATATGGAGTAGATATAGCTATTAAAAAATGTGAAATGGTATTTGATAAGATAAAGAATAAGAATATAGAAAAAATTCCAGTATTACAGAAAAGCGGAATTTATAAATTAAAATGTAAAGACTGCAACAAGGTGTACCTAGGAGAGACAGGACGAAAATTCGTATGCAGGTTGTCTGACCACAAACGTGGAGAAGGTAATAGAACAACCAATTCGTTATATGCAAGACATTTCATAGAAGACAACCATAAGTTTGTTAATCCTTTGGAAGAATACGAAATTGTAAAAGTAGTGAATAACACAGTTGAAAGGAAGCTTAGAGAGGAGTTAGAAATATTGAAAGAAAGAGAAAAAGGGTTAGACAATTTAATTAATATTAAAATTAAATTTGATAATGAAGAAATATTTTATAACATGATTAAGAAGTAAATGATAGAGGACAGATAGATAAGATTAAGAATTATTTTGCATAGTACTAATTGGATGTTTTAAAATAAGGGTGTATGACTGACCCACGTGTGTGGAGAGGAAGAGGGTAGTTTAAAAGGATGCACATACACACACACACACACACACACACACACACACACACACACACACACACACACACACACAACACTGAAACACAAGGAATTTGCTAGAAAAAATATGTAACTCTACAGATGGTGGGACAGGGTTTAGGGGGTGGGGAAGGGTCATTTATATTATAGCTTGTTGTGTGTGAGCAGGGTGGGGGAGAGGGGTGAAGGGGTTGTTTTTACGAATTTCCTGTCTATTCCAATCTGACGATGGGCTGTGAAGCTTGAAAGCGCTAATTGGGATAATTTTTATATAGTGGTGTGCAACTGTGATCATTCTGATTGTAAATTTTATGTTGGGAAAAATGTAAATTTTACATTAAAATTATTTATTATGAAAATGATTTATGTTTGCAATTATTTATAAAAAAAGGACAACAAATGTGAAAGTGTTAAGTTTCATATGAGTACATAGCTTAAATTCAGCATTGTTAAAATAACAATACTTCAATTAATAACTCATTTATTTTCACACTCAAATATATGATATTACTGAACAGGTGAATTTATAGTATTAATGACAATATCAATAAAACATGGTAGTAAAAAGTATTGGTAATAACTTGTATTGTTTAGCACTAACTACTGACCATTGAGATGAAATGTTTTTCAAGGTACACAGTTTCATTATATTTTAAAGAGGAGGAAATTCATGTAAAAACTATATACTACACTTTTCCTTCAGTTTGTAGCAATAACTCACCATAAGAGTGTCAAATGATATAATGATACAGTTATTACAAATATAATTAACAAAAACATTTTATATTCAGAAATATAAAGGAATGGACATTTGTTTACAATTATTTTTTAGCAACTTATAAAAACAGTTACTACTTTCAGATTAAAATACCTGAAGAAAGAATCCCATGGGAACCACCACACAAAAAATTCACATGCAGGAAAAGTTCAATTGAAGAACGCCGTTTACAGGTATACGATATATGCATACACATAATTTTAACTGTGCTCTCTATCTTCTGATTATTTACAATTAATTTTAATGGCATTTCTTACTCTCAAAAATAGTTTGAATTTAAAAAAGTAGAACATTTTACAAATAAATAAAGCATTAATCAAAAGAGTAGTAAACAAATTTTGACCAAAGCACAAATGAAAAATGAGAAATCGATTATTGTACCTCAAATTGAAATCAATGAAGACTGAAGACTAGTAAGTAGAGAAAACATAAATTTCATAACTTAAAACAATAAGCAATTATGCATGATTTATAGTACTCAGAGAATTTTAAGAAATGCTGTGTACGTAGGTATTCAAACAAGCTAAAATTCGCAAGAATTGAATTTTTATCAAAGTTAAAAAGTTAAGTTCAAAATAAATGTATTATATTACTGTCTTGTAAAATATTGTATATTATCATGAAGTTATGTAGAAACAGAGAGAGTTAAGTATAATTTTTCTATCATCATTGCCCAGAAAAGTATATAATATGCAGCAACCATGTCTAATAAAGCATTGAGAACGCTCAGAAGATTTAATGAAAAATTAAAAGTCGTTCTAAGACCCACCAAGAAGCTTAAAAATAAATGATTAAGATTACAGTGGAAGTACCTTAGTTCTAGCAGATTATTAGAGAGGTGGATTAGTCATCGAGCTATATATCTCATAAGTACTTACTACCAATAATTAGTAGAACTTAAAGTTTATTTGTGTAAGAATATGTTTCTTTTTGTGCTGCCATAATATACAGCTGCAACTATTTACCACTTTATCAATTATCATTAGTCACAATAATTATAAACAATATTTTTAATTTTGAATAGAAGCCGGACGACGACGCCTTCACCATATATTCAATTGGAAAGGCGCTGAATACACCATCATACATATCAAAGAAAAAGTCATCTGGAATACCAGAATCTTTGAAGGACAGTACGAAAACCTCTTACAAAGAAACTGCTAGCAAAAAATCTAGTCATAGTATTACCATCAGTACTGTTAAATCTTCGCCACGATTTGCTTCGAGTCCGCTGAGCCAAGACACGCAAAGCATCATACTTACCCGGGGAGCTTTACATCTTGCCATTAACTTCCCACCAAATACGACTATAACTCTGAGAGATGGTAACAAGGAACAGGTTTTACAGAGAGAATTTTGTGAATGCAAGGGAATCTCATCTGCAAATAAAGATGAAACTCCACTTTCAGATTAATTAGTTTTACTACAAGGTTTTACTAAGGTATAACTTTACTTTTTCAGATTTATTATCTACAATTTAAAAAAGTTTAAATCTTTACTAAACTTAAGTAGTTATATTCTAACCAGTTTACTATTAGTTGCACTGTCATGGCCTCCTAAGAAGAATTAAGAAAATCCACTAGATATAAATACAGAAGAAAAAGCAATTGTGTATAACAGTACAAAAAAAGAAAAGAATCACAAGTTGTAGTTAATAAAAATGCTGTACTTTCTTTATTCATTGTTTCCTAATAAGTCGCCAAGAACAATGGACTTTCAGTAATCCTCCTTTCCCACTTCTGTAGTTAGTTTTAAACATTCTTATATAGAAACATCTCTTATTAGTAAAAGCACACATTTTTTAGTCAAAGGAATGCATAATTTTAAAGTACTTGGATTTCATTGTCCATGACGTGTCCATTGATTAACTAAATATAATTAAATCACTACCGACTCGGAACACAAAGTTTTTTATGGGTAAAAACGTAAAGGTTTTACCTTATAGGCTGAACCAGTTTTCGCTTATTATAAGCTTCATCAGAGGCTATTATAGGCTCTGACGAAGCTTCTAATAAGCAAAAACTGGTTCAGGCTAAAAGGTAAAACTTTTATATTTTTACCCATAAAAAACTTCCGAATCGGTAGTGATTTAATTACATTTAGTTTAAAATAATTTAACACAAGCACTGAAATTATGGTCTTTTCACAATAAATAGTAATCCTAATGTAATGTCTGCAGCTCATAATGAGTTACAGGAGAAAATTACTGTTACACTGTTCTTAGCAAATTGTACATTTAAGCATACGATATGTGATCAAACAGTATCAGAATTGATTTTATTTACAAAAATATATAAAAGTTATAGATATGTAAATTTGTCTCCTTCAAAATAGTCCCCTCCCGCCACACACTTCTTCCAGCGCTTTTCCAACTGCTCGAAGCATGTCTTAAAATCATCTTCTGTAAGTGCCTTTAGTTCTCTTGTCGCATTTTGTTTTACCTCTTCTATGTCTTGAAATGATCTCCATTTCAATTGATTTTTTTATCTTCAGAAAGAAAAAAAAAATCACAGGGAGCCATATCTGGTGAATATGGAGAGCGCTGAAGCTGTGGATATTATGTTTAACAAGAAAACGATGAACAGCATGTGACATGTGCATTGTTGTGTTGAAGCTACTCTGATGCAACTCAGGCCTTTTGCATCGAATTCCTTCAACTCCCTCAAAACAGAAATATAGTAATCCTGGTTTACTGTTTGGCCTGATGGAGCATATTCATGATGAACAATCATCCTCCGATCAAAGAAAACTATGAGCATGGTCTTGATTGTGCTTCAGCTGTGTTTTGACTTTTTGGGTCTTGGAGAATTTGGTGTCTTCCACACTGATTGGGCTTTAGTTTCTGGATCGTATCCAGAAACCCATGATTCATCACCCATTATCTCATTGTTTTTAGCACATTCGAGAAGGTCTTGAGCGAATGACACCCAGGCTGATCTTTTTGGTCAGCTGCGAGCACTTTTGGTACAAACTAAGCAGAAACATGTCTCATTCCCAGCTCATCAGTAAGAATGGACTCAACTGATACAAAATTAATATTTAAATCATCTGCTAGCTCATAAATGGTGATTTAGCAGTTTTCTCACATTAGGACATACAAGCTCAACATTGCAGTGCAAAGGGCTTCTTCGTTAAAGGCCTTCCTGAATGGTCATCACTCTCAACACTTTCACGCCCATCTTTAAAATGCTTCAACCACTCATAAACTTGTGTACAACTCATATAAACTTTTCCGTAAACTTTTGTAACTTTTCAAATATATTGTTACATGTTCACCAACTTTTTGACAAAACCTGGTACAAATTCTCTGATCAATTTGTTCTGACATGGTAAATGCGTCAAATGAGATTAACACACAACACAACAATGGGCATTTGTAAACAAACCAGAACTGCTGTTATACTGAGTATTTAGTATACTGTAAACATGGTCACTTTTTTGGAGCCAAATCAGCTAACTTGGTAATGACAGTACCAATCCGGATAATTTTTGATCACATCTTGTGCGTTATCAAAACAAACAAACAAATTGCAAATTAAGTGGCTTCTATGAGATTTTTTGCATAGGGCTAGATAAAAAGGTTAGAAAGAATTTTAAAAAAGTTTACAAAAATTCAGTCGCGGGTTTTCGAAAAAAGGGAGGGGGAAAGTACAAAAAATTCATTTTTCGTGATTATCTTAAAAAATACTAAATTTATGAGAAAAATACAAAATACCAAAAAGAAAGAGCATAAAATTCTGCATAAAAAAGTTATTTCACATTTTTTTGTCAGGGCGATACTTATAGTAGAAAAATTAATTCAAAGTTGGCCAAATTTTTCACAAGGTGGATTTTTACATAAAATACATGTTTATGTAATAGACATGCAATTTTTTCAGGAATATAAGATTTTATTATTATTCACAAACTCATTATTATTCATTTATATATCATTTTCTATATAAGTAACTTGATGTTTCTTGCAGTAGTTATATAATTTGTGATGTTTTCAATTTGTTTCTTCTGCAAGTAGTATAATTTGTATATTCTTTTTAACACCTGACGCACGTTTCACTGAAAAATATCAGTATCATCAGAGGTTTCTAAGTAAATTAATAACAATCGAAATAATTCTATTAATATAAAATTAACAAATAATCGAATTTGTATCAATTTTAATGTAAAATAAAATAACTGATAATCGATTTAGGTCGATTAGTTAACGATTGTTTTAATGTTTATTTTCTTCAGCAGCTGTTTTCTCGGTTATATTTGAAATTTTGTTGTTTATATTTTATTCATTTATATTTTTTAGTAAATTTATAATTTTAAATAGATCGTCTTGTTTTGTTTTTATTTGGGTTTGTTCTTTAATTAATAAATTATTGTTATCGTGTTTGTAATTGTTAAGATTTTCCCAAATATTCATTTTTGACCTTTTTGTATGTTTTTAATTAATTTTATGTTTTCAATGTTTGGAAACTGGTGGTTATTATTTAGAGAATGTGTGGCTAAATTAGATTTATAAAGATTTGGTTTTAAATATGCATTGCGGTGTTGAACGAATCTATCTCGTAGTTTTTTCTTCGTCTGGCCCACGTAAAATTTATTGCAATCTGGACAGTCTATTTTATATATTCCATTTTTATTGTGAGTATTGGATTTAGTTTTAGGTTTTATTTTATTAAAAATTATATTATCTGTATTATAAAATATTTTTAAATTAGTATCTTTAAATATTTTATTTAGTTTTTGAGTTATATTTCCGTAATAAGTGAAGGTTGTATATTTTATATTATTATTAATAGATGAATTTTTAAATGTAGTGTTTTTACGAATTTTATTAGTGATTTTATGTTTAATTTTATTTTCTAATTTATTAATAGTTTCTATTTTGTATCCATTTTTAACTGCTATTTGTTGGATAATTTTTCTTTCTTTGTTTCTTTCTGTGTTATTTAATGATCCCTAAGCATTCGGTAAATCATGGAATTAAATACTGCCATTTTGTGTTGGGGAGGATGATTAGAAGTATTTGGTATTACTAAGTCAGTTTGAGAAGGTTTCCTGTATATTGAGTATTCAAAATTTGTTTCATTTTTCTTTATTGTTAAGTCTAAATAATTTAATTTATTATTAGATTCTTCTTCTAACGTGAATTTTATTTTGGAATGTAAATTATTTATGGAGTTGAATATTTTATTTATATTTATACCATTGTTTTAGGAAATGTACAGAGTGTCATCAACGTATCTAAAATAACATCCTAATGGGTTGTTTAATTTTATTATATTTATTATTTGTTCGTCGAGTTTTTGTAGGAAGATTTCTGATATGATAGCGGAGGTTGGGGCTCTCATAGCAAGCCCATCTGCTTGATAGTACAATTTGTTGTTGTATTGAAAATAATTTTGATTTAAAATTATTTTTAAAGTATTAGTTAACTGTTTAACGTATGTGTTACTTTCATTATTTGTTTTCAGATTATTTATTATAATATTTATAGTTTCTTCAATGGGAATGTTTGTATACATGTTTGATATGTCGAATGAATATAATTTTGTATTTCTGTTTACTTCTACGTTTATTAGTTGTTCCGTGAGTTCGATACTATTTTTTATATTGTGTTTTGCTGGAAGTTCAATTTTATGTTTTAAGATCTGAGTTAGTAATTTTGATATTTTATAATTTGGTGCGGTCCTAGCGTTTATTAAAGGTCTGATAGGTTTATTGATTTTGTGTAATTTTATTAAAGAATTTAATTTTGGTGCACAAGGATTATCCATTTTATATTTAAAAGAGTCTTTAGGATTTATGATTTGGTTACTATTTTTTAGTATATTTGTTATTTGTGTTTGATATTTATTTGTGGGATCTTTATATAATGTTATGCAATTATTATTAACTATAAATTCTTCTGTTTTATCGTCTAAATCTTTCTGAGAAATTATTATTGTACTATTACTCTTATCAGCTTTGGTTAAAGTGAGGTTATTAGTCGTTAGTCTCTGTTTTATGTTATTAATGGTTTTATTTTGTTTATTTTTATTTTTAATATGATGATTTTGGTTATTATATTTTTTGATATATTTTATTATTTCCATTGAGGTTTCTGTTCTTATTTTATCTTGTTTTTTTTGTTCTACATTATTAATTGCGTTTTCAGTTTCGACTATGATATTATCAATTACATGTTTGTTTACATTTTTAAGATTTGTTTTGTTTGAAATTTCTAGGGTAGCTATTTCGTTTTCCGTGAATTTAATATTAGATAAATTTACGAATTTTGGGTAAAAAGTGTGGTTATTATTTAATGTGTGTAAATTTTGGTTATCTTCTTTAGGTGTACTATTTATTAGTAGATTTTTAAGTTTTTTATTGATCGTGTTAAATTTAATTGTTTTGTGTTTATTTAGTATTTTAAGCATATTAATATATTTATTATTCCATGTATGATAATCAAGTGTGTTGGCTAAAAGAAGATGTAAATTAATTAATTGTTTATTAATGTAGTCGATTTTTCTGTAATTATTTGATATTTTGTCTTTAATCCATTTATATTGGGCTTGAGTAATATATTTAAATAAAATATATATAAATAAAATATTCAACTCCATAAATAATTTATATTCCAAAATAAAATTCACGTTAGAAGAAGAATCTAATAATAAATTAAATTATTTAGACTTAACAATAAAGAAAAATGAAACAAATTTTGAATACTCAATATACAGGAAACCTTCTCAAACTGACTTAGTAATACCAAATACTTCTAATCATCCTCCCCAACACAAAATGGCAGTATTTAATTCCATGATTTACCGAATGCTTAGGGATCATTAAATAACACAGAAAGAAACAAAGAAAGAAAAATTATCCAACAAATAGCAGTTAAAAATGGATACAAAATAGAAACTATTAATAAATTAGAAAATAAAATTAAACATAAAATCACTAATAAAATTCCTAAAAACACTACATTTAAAAATTCACCTATTAATAATAATATAAAATATACAACCTTCACTTATTACGGAAATATAACTCAAAAACTAAATAAAATATTTAAAGATACTAATTAAAAAATATCTTATAATACAGATAATATAATTTTTAATAAAATTGTGAGATAATAGTTTAAAAAAGATGGAAAGTAAGACGGCTTTCACACTTGATAATTTAATAGCCTCTGGTGAGCTCGAAAGCAGCAGCATGCAGAATTGCTAATCAGACAAATAATATAAAAAAATGACTTACCGTATCTCACGACTGGGTGATCCTGACACTCAAGGCAGGATAGACTGGTTGGGAAAAGGATGGGTGAAATGCATGGATTTCTACCTGCCTAGAAGTCCCGACTCGTGGACGTTGACACTTAGATAGCTGGCGTACGACAGAGCTAAAAGTTCACGTGCATGTACGAGCTCTACAAAAGCCATAGTGCCAACCTCAGAAAATGAAAAGAATGACCGGTTCGATCCGAAATATCGAACACCGGCCCCCGTTGACCGCAATGGGTCAACCACCAACTACACCAAAAGACATGGCCAAAAATGCAGTACAAAAATTTGACTTTTGGTGAACAGGAACATTCTCTGAAAATTACCCTCCAACCTAGGAGGGGGTTACACGCAAACACAAGAAAATACAATCATACAGAAAACATGCAAAACATGCAATGAATCAGAAAACCATGCCGAATAACTCCGCCGCGGGCGCATCGACCAGGCGAGCAATCCGAAAGGTTCGGGTAGAGCAGACAAAACCCAATAACATACAATAAACAATGGCCCAGCCAAACACAATGTAAAACTCAGAAAATCAACTTAGTTAGTTCCCTAGTTTTTACATTTTTTTTCCCTTTTTATTATTATTATTTTTTTTTTATTTTGTTGTTCCCTTTATTCCCCCCTTTTTTTCCTTTTTTTTTTTTACTTATTTTGTTGTTGTTGATTTGTTGAGCATCCATAACTCCCAATGAACTGGCACAACGCTATGCCAGAAACATTCCACAATGTAAAATTCACTGCGGACAACAGCTGGAAGGAATCACCTGGGAAATCCCAGCAAAGTGTCCAGTAAGTCCACAACAATCATTGAAACTAATTCTGCTCACCTGAAAAAACAAGATAAACCCAATTAAGAAGATATGGGCAACCGGTATAATTTAATAGCCGGTCGTTCAAAAGAACCTGTAGATGTTTTAACTGAAGCGCGACGAACAACCCCGTCGCTCCCCGGAAACACAGCTGAAACTCGGCCAAGAGGCCACATCAGGGGGGGAGAATTCTGTTCCTCCATAACCACCAGGTCCCCAACCATTAAAGTTCTTGACTTAGACGACCACTTCGATCGGGCATGAAGTGCCGTCAAGTATTCCAAACGCCACCTTTTCCAAAAGGCTTGGAGCAAAGCGGCAATTTGTTTGTAATGACGGACGGTCCCTTCATTTAATGAGACTTCAGCTTCCGGGGGCGCGGTAATGGGGCGCCCAACCAAAAAATGACCAGGCGTTAGAGCCTGGTAATCACTCGGATCTGAGGATAGAGCAGTCAAAGGACAGGAATTTAAGATTCCCTCAATGCGAATGCATAACGACGAAAATTCTGCTATGGTCAGCGACCTGGTCCCAATCATACGTTTCATGTGAAACTTGGCCGACTGGACAGCCCGTTCCCACAAGCCACCCTGCTTGTCAACAGCAAAAGCTGTTATCTGAGCTGACTGGTCAGGATTGGAAAGCACATTTTGGAGCTCCCGTTTCAGTTCGGAGCGCGACCCCACAAAATTCCTACCACAATCCGAATACAGTGTTTTCGGAGCCCCACGGCGACTAATAAACCGCCTCAACACATCAATAAACTGGGGCGTTGAAAGATCCATAGCTACTTTAAAGTGAACTGCTTTAGTGGCTAAGCAGATGAAAATGCATAGATAAGCTTTGACTATAGGCGCCTTCCGAACAGCGTAAGCCCGTACCAAAAAGGGGCCAGCATAATCCATGCCGGAAGAATAAAATGGAGGTGCCGGATTAACCCTAGGAATTGGCAGATCCCCCATTAACGGGTTGGTGGGGCGAGGACGCGCCCTGAAACAAGGAAGACATTTCCAAATTATGTTTCTAATGACCTGACGTGCGGACAAAATCCAATAATTTTGGGCAAGCTAAAATTGAACTTGCAAGGGCCCGGCATGACCTGACCACACATGGGTGTGATGAATTAGCAACCCTACTAGGTGGTGATGCTTGGGCAGTAAAATCGGAAAACGATTTCTAGTAACCGCAGAGTTAGTCAAGCGACCGCGTACTCGAATGAGGCCAAAATCATCTATAAACAGGACCAGGCGCTGAATGCGGACCGGGAGCCGCTTACCTAAACGAAGAGCCGCGAGCTCCTGTCCAAACACGCTGCGCTGAATGTAGCGTAAAATATACTTAACAGCCAACTTCTTCCAATCCATGGCTGTGGAAGCGTCAATCTGCGAAGGCATAGCCCACCTTAAGATGACAGGTAACCCCCACCACTAAGGGCCACGACGACAAGTGCTCAAACAATTCCACCGGGGGCTCCTGAGTGAGAAACGAAGAGACCTTGGTCTCCAAGGCAACATCTTGCACGTCGTGATTCGGGCGATAATTAATAGGGGGCCAGAATAGAGCATCAAGCTTTAACCAATCTGGCCCTGACCACCACAATGTCGACGACCGGAGGCTGGAGAGTGACGTACCTCTAGAGGCTAAATCAGCGGGGTTAGAAACACCATGAACATGACGCCAAGATTTAGTATCGGTCCACTCGGTAATGGCAGCCACCCGATTAGCACTAAATGTCTTCAATTTAAAAGTAGGCATATTCAGCCAATCCAAGACAATCGTCGAGTCCGTCCATAAGAAAACTTGACTCAATTGAATACATGATGAGAATAAGCCAACATAATGACGAACAAGTTTGGCTAAAAGATAAGCTCCCAACAACTCCAAACGTGGGATTGATAAAGTTTTAAGAGGTGCCACTTTAGTTTTAGACGACACCAACGAAACCACCGGAGGACCAGAGTCAGTATAAATGGACAGATAGAGGACGGCCACGTAACCTAATTGGGAAGCATCACAGAAACCATGCAATATTACCCTTTCAATATGCCCACCTTTAGGGAAGAATGGCCGGGAAATAGTAATTACCGGAAGATGATTCAAAGAGGACAGGAATTGACTCCAATAGTCGTTTAAGTCATCCCTTAGAGGAGCATCCCAGTCCAAGCCCTCAGCCCAGAGTTTTTGGAAAAAAGCCTTGGCCCTGAAAATCACTGGCGAAAGCCAACCACATGGGTCAAATAATTGTGCCATCTGAGATAACACGACACGTTTGGTAAATTGAACCTGAGCATTGCTGCAACAGGCCAAAGGAGGAAAGGAGAAGCAATCGGTAAAATGGTCCCAACTTAAACCCAGAATATCCTTATCTTTAGCAACGACGGAATCACTCGGAGCGGCTGATTCAGGTAGGCAGTCGGGTTGATTAGTGCACCATTTTTTCAAATTGAACCCTCCTGAAGACAACAACAGAATTAATTCCCGTTGTAGTTTGCAAAGCTCTGATTTTGAATCAGCGCCAGCAGCAATATCATCCACAAAAATATTATGGCTAAGTACCGCCGCTCCCGCAGGAAAATTAGCTGCCTCATCCTGAGCCAGCCGCTGCAAGGTTCGCAACGCCTGAAAAGGGGCGCAAGCCAGCCCGTAAGTGACGGTACGCAAAGCGAAAACCCTTAGTGGGGCGGTAACCTCCTCACGCCATAAAATACACAGGTACACCGAGTCATCAGGATGCATAGCAATTTGGCGGTACATCTGTTCGATGTCGCACGTAAAAACATGGCTAAACCGCCGAAACAAAGTCAAAATGTCGGACAGTAAGGTCTGCAACTTAGGGCCGACACATAACACATCATTTAAGGAAATCCCAGAGGACGTCTTCATACTGGCGTCAAACACCACCCTTATTTTAGAAGTATCACCTCTAACTTTAAAGATACCATGATGAGGGATGAAATATTTTGGAAAATTGGGGTCAGACACCAATGACATATGCCCCTGAGCGACATAATCCGTTATAAATTGTACATACTGGCTCTTAAACTGACTGTTCGCCGCAAATTTCCTTTCCAACACAAAAAACCGAGACATGGCTCCCTTAAGGGAATTTCCCAAAATGTGAGAAGAGTTTTTGAAGAACGGCAAGCGCACCTGGTAACGACCCGACGGCAACCGACTTGTTGACTCCATGTAAAACCTTTCAGCAAAGTGATCCTCTTCAGATAATTGGTGGGGTACAGCTGGAGGCTCTTCGACCTCCCAAAAACGATGAACTTGCTCAATTAGGTTTGTTGTATCCGTTGATAACGTTGTGACGGAAGGATAAAAGTGGTGGAAATGACAGTGAAGCTGATGTGCAGATACTAGATCCAAAGGAAGGCCAGTGAGATTGCTAGCACAAGTCAATGCACAATTAAGTGAAATTGGGGCTCTACCCATAATCACAAACCCAAAACGTGTCCTAACTGCAACAGGCAAACCTGCACCCAAAGGAATAGTCTCTCCCATAAGAATAGCCGCTACAATATCGGCTCCAAACAACGCATCAATTGGGGCTGCTACATCGAAGGTAGGGTCAGCTAACAAAAGATCTTTTGTAGCCTGCTTAACTTCAGGCAACACCTGGAACCTAGGTGAGTCCGACGAGATCTTAGAAAGAATTATAAAGGCATGGTTAGATGCCACAACCTCGCGTTTTAAAGTTTCCAAGGACAGATGGCACACCTTTTTTGCTTTGGTGGCAATATCACCTACCCCATTGACACTTACTGAAGCATCAAAACAAGCACACTTTAAGCGAGATGCACATGCTTCAGTTATGAAAGAAGCATGAGACGCGCTATCCAGGATGGCCCTAACTACAATATAACCACCATTCGGAGACGACAAGACTGCTAGACAGGAGGCTAACAGAACCCCTGCAGGATGGGGCAGAGACACGGTCAGAGTAGTGCTCGACAGATCAACAAGCGATGACTCCGCTGCCTTAAGTTCAGCTGTCAGAAATCTGTGAACGAGACGGAGACGGACGGGCACTTTTGAAATGAAGTAAAGTGTGGTGGTACTTAGAGCCACACGTTTTGCACCTATTTTTGCACCAGCCCGAATGTTTATGTTGGAGGCACGAAAGACAACCTTTTTTATTTTTCAGACTTTGAAAACACGCCCTAGGGTCCTTACTCAGCCACGCCGGACACTTGAGAAGCACATGGGTCCAGGAATCGCAACGAAGGCAACGTGAACTAGATGCATCCCGTTGCGTAACCTCCGCAGATAATGTAGACACAGCAAGAGGAGTAGCCTTAGAAAAAGAAACCTTCTGGGTTTTCTGGTGGCTAGTGCTGGGAAGAGCAGGTAAAGTCGATTCCAACGATGCCTGTTCTTTCTGTTCCGCCATAGCGGTTAAAAATGTCATAATTTCTGTTAGGGCAGGGAGATTCTCTTTGTCCGTAACAGACGCCTCAAAGCGTTCACGCAATGATAGATCCAGCCTAGACAATACAAAAGACGCATATATTGCTTGATATATATCAGCAATGTTTAGAGCTGACAACGCTGAAAAGTTAGCATTGAAGCTGTCCACCAACTTTCTAATAGACGCAGCTGATCGCATAGAAGCGGCTGGTAACTGAAGCAGATTGGTACAATAAACCCGAGCGGCCAAACGAGGATTGTGATAACGACTTTTAAGAGTTGACAGTGCAAGTGAATAACTATCATCAACTATGGGAAGCGCGGCAACCTTCTCATAAGCCTCACCCTTAAGATGAGTCAGTAAATATAACAATTTTTGCTTCGGAGTCAGGGCAGGACTTTCGTCCACCAATGTGGTGAACTTTGACCAAAACTCGGACCAACATTTGGCCTGGCCATCAAAACAAGGTAACGAAAGCTTCGGCAACTCATGAACAAGCACACCTGAGTGCCCGCCACTTGCCGATGAAAATCGACCGGAACCAACCGGTATCTCTGGTTTTGTTAGTTTGGACGCTAAAATGCTACCCCGGACATAAATATCCTTAATTTGAGCTACCACCGCAAAAATGTGGTCCTCGTCCAATCCCTGGGGCAATGACTCGGCCGATAGGTAAGGATCGACCTTACCTAGAAGGTCCTGATATTCTTCGGACAACCTGGAGGCCAAAATACCGGCTTCATGTTGATCCACGGCTCTCAATTGCGGCAACCCTTCCAACTTATTTATCAAATGCTGCAACGCAAGTATTCCCACCGAAGTGGTCCGGTCAAAAGCTGCCAACGACAATTTAGCAGGCATATTGAATTAAAAAATATCGCGCAACCGACAACCACCCTTAATAAGAGAATTAGAAACTGAACAATAATCACGACTCAACTAGGCCTAACAGTGCTCGAGATAACTAGGTGTCTGACACAACTACTTGTCATAAACAATACCGAGCAAGACAAATACAAAAGTAAATTAGTGCAAGGCAAAATACAACTTACAATCCAACAGGCAAATAATACCAAACACAATAAATTAAACACGCAACAAATTGAATTACACAGCGCAAAAGCACGACAACAAAAACACAAGTTACACACGATTACAGCACATACGGTGCAAAATAATGGTACACAAAAGTGCACCCAAAAACAAACATGTATAATACCAAATAGAATAAATACACACAACACAGCAAAGTACAATGTACAACAATTCACCAGTTACCGAACCAAACACAAATAACTGGGACACCTTAAATGCCAAAATTGATGGTCAACGCGTCGTGTATGGACAGGATATCGCATATGCAAAATATAAATCGCACCTAAAGGTAATAGTCATGCCAAAAAATTAAATTAAATACAAAGGCAGGCTAATCCGAAATCCGGATAACCTAAAACCGTTCCCTTTACGCATGACAGTCACAAACACGTAGTGCACAATTTCACGTGGGACGCAAACCGTAACAGGCCGGAAACAAACTTTACCAGACTTGACCCAGTAATTAAACGACTACCCCCAAAAAACAAGGTGCAAAATTTTTACACAAAATTTGCTCACCTGGCGATGCACACACGACGTTCACTGCTGATCACAAGCAATAGCCATAAACGCAAACTCGTAGTTCACATGCCTACGTATTATACCAACGTGCTTCCGTGCAAGCATGCAAATGATAAACATTCATGAAATTTAAAAAATTAACCGCATGCAAAACCCACGAGCAGGCACAAAAAACGAAACGGCACGGCACGTTGGTAATTAAAATAAAAATCACGCAGCCAAAACTGACTTACAACCCAATTACTGAAACTCAACCCACCAGCAGCATCATGCACAAAATTACTAAGCACGTACTCCCAGTCGTGATGGCAAAATATTTAATTGAAAAGCTAGCAACCTCATGAATCCTCTGGTAGTAAATATATGTGAGATAATAGTTTAAAAAAGATGGAAAGTAAGACGGCTTTCACACTTGATAATTTAATAGCCTCTGGTGAGCTCGAAAGCAGCAGCATGCAGAATTGCTAATCAGACAAATAATATAAAAAAATGACTTACTGTATCTCACGACTGGGTGATCCTGACACTCAAGGCAGGATAGACTGGTTGGGAAAAGGATGGGTGAAATGCATGGATTTCTACCTGCCTAGAAGTCCCGACTCGTGGATGTTGACACTTAGATGGCTGGCGTACGACAGAGCTAAAAGTTCACGTGCATGTACGAGCTCTACAAAAGCCATAGTGCCAACCTCGGAAAATGAAAAGAATGACCGGTTCGATCCGAAATATCGAACAAAAATAAAACCTAAAACTAAATCCAATACTCACAATAAAAATGGAATATATAAAATAGAATGTCCAGATTGCAATAAATTTTACGTGGGCCAGACGAAGAAAAAACTACGAGATAGATTCGTTCAACACCGCAGTGCATATTTAAAACCAAATATTTATAAATCTAATTTAGCCACACATTGTCTAAATAATAACCACCAGTTTCCAAACATTGAAAATATAAAATTAATTAAAAACATACAAAAAGGTCAAAAAATGAATATTTGGGAAAATCTTAACATTTACAAACACAATAACAATAATTTATTAATTAAAGAACAAACCCAAATAAAAACAAAACAACACGATCTATTTAAAATTATAAATTTACTAAAAAATATAAATGAATAAAATATAAACAACAAAATTTCAAATATAACCGAGAAAACAGCTGCTGAAGAAAATAAAACATTAAAACAATCGTTAACTAATCGACCTAAATCGATTATCAGTTATTTTATTTTACATTAAAATCGATACAAATTTTATTATTCGTTAATTTTATATTAATAGAATTATTTCGATTGTTATTAATTTACTTAGAAACCTCTGATGATACTGATATTTTTCAGTGAAACGTGCGTCAGGTGTTAAAAAGAATATACAAATTATACTACTTGCAGAAGAAACAAATTGAAAACATCACAAATCATTTATATATATATTATTATATATAATTTTTACTTATTTATTACGTCAAAATAGTTTTTCTTCCAATCATTGAAGATTTTTACAATAAAATAACTTTTAAAACACAGATAAAACAGAAGAATTTATAGTTAATAATAATTGCATAACATTAAATAAAGATCCCACAAATAAATATCAAACACAAATAACAAATATACTAAAAAATAGTACCCAAATCATAAATCCTAAAGATTCCTTTAAATATAAAATGGATAATCCTTGTGCACCAAAATTAAATTCTTTAATAAAATTACACAAAATCAATAAACCTATCAGACCTTTAATAAACGCTAGAACCGCACAAAATTATAAAATATCAAAATTACTAACACAAATCTTAAAACATAAAATTGAACTTCCAGCAAAATACAATATAAAAAATAGTATCGAACTCACGGAACATTCAATATCGAACTGCGTTAATTCAATATCTGTATGGCGCATGTACCAGGTGCCCTCGCTCTCCCTAAAATTCTTCAACTTTCATGGTCTGTTCTTTTTTGCCCATGCACGGATATAAATTCTCACTATGTAGAAGAGAAACCTCAATATTGTAGTTTTACGTACAATAGTTACATATTAATATTTTTTTTTAGTTTTTAACTATTAATATTAATACGTGCAATGGACATATTTTTACATTTATTAATAAAAGTTACATTCATTTAAATTTAACTAAATATTAACAATTCTTTACACCGCAGTCTTATAGAAGACACTTTGACCAATACGTGTTCATAATTTTGTTAAAAAATATTTATTTTGAAAATTCCTGTAGAAATTTTAAGTTAAGAAAATGATTTATACTTGCAAACTCAAAAAAATTATAAATTTTAAAACTCGCTCATTTTATGCCTATAAATCAATACTAATTTTTATTATTTTTTTCAAAAACCTATATATATATAGTTCATATTGTGAAGTTTTATTTTTAATGTAAATACATTTGTAATAAATTGTTAATATGTTTATGCATTAGTTGAAAAAAATAAAAAACAAAAAAGTTATTACTTTATTTTAAGTATTTATTAATAACTTAATTATTTTCTTTTCATTTTATGTAAAAGTGCAAACATTTAGCTTTAAAATTCTTTTTGATTTTTAACGACTATTATAACGGATTTTATTAAAATTTGTATGTTGCAATGTCAGAAAAAATAAGCCTTCCCGCTCATCAGGGCGGACTCCGACAATCAATTTTTGTCTAATATTTCAATTCCATTTTTCTTACAAAATATTGGCCTGACCAAAAAAATGATAAATAGACTTTTTGTAGAGAATTTAATGCTCTTTAATTTTTGTAATTTATCTTTTCTTCGTAAATTTGTTATTTTTCAAGATAATTGAACAAAACTAATTTTTTGTACCTTCCCCCTCCTCTTTTTTGAAAAACCGTGACGGAATTTATAATAATTTAATTACCTTGTATCCGTCAGTGACTTCGTTCTAGCGTTTTTTATATAGACGCGTTTCGTGACATGTGTCACATCATCAGTAATCCTCGTCAAATGTTAAAATTCACATAAAACACATAAAAACACATTTGCACATATTTACTAAATCACAATAACGACACACACATAACACGATGTAACTTCGGCTCCGTTGGACCGGTCCGACCTCGCGTGTAGTTGCCGAGCCACTGATTAAACTAAGTCGATCCTTATCACCAGTCATTACTGTCATGCGCGATTATATTTAGGGCTGTATCATATAGTGAGTGAGATTGAAACCTTAATTGTTCGTTTAATATACTGTTATTGTTGATATTCTTGTCTTTAAATGATTTATAAATCTCAAACTCCTTGAGAGCGTCCATTAACCTACCCTTACCGCATACAGGGATTGCTTTGAAATTAGTATTGGAGTCTGTATAATTATGGTTATGCATCATTAGATGGCGTGCATAATTAGATTTGGTCTTGTCTAACATAATAATATTTATGTATTAACTTTGTACAATTTTATAATTAACAACTTACAAGTAAAACTACAACTCGACAATATTGCAATCATTATGGCATGGCAAAAGAGTGAGTAGCTGACAGATGAAAGGGAAGTTGCATGAACCATTTGTGTCAAATGTTCTTTGTTTGTGGTTGGTTGTATTACTGAATATGCAGTAACATACTTGTATCAGAAAATTTTTTAATTTTAAAAATAAATTTTCATCCAGAAATATAATATACAGATTTTGTTAATTTCTTACTAATGTATTCTGAATATAATTATTTCACTACGACTCGGAACACAAAATTTGTTATGGGTAAAAACATAAAAGCTTTACCTTACAACCTGAACTGGTTTTCACTTTTAAAAAGCTTCTTCAGGAACCTCTGAACCCTGAGGTTCAAACTGGTTCAGGTTGTAAGGTAAAGCTTTTACATTTTTACCCATAAAAAGTTTTGTGTTCCGAGTTGTAGTGAAATAATTATATTTAGTTAAGAAACGGACACGTCACGGACAACGGAATCCAAGAATGTATTCTGTTCATATATTATTCTTAAAATATAGAAATATGGTTCCACAAACTACTGATGACCCCAAAAATGACTCATTATTATGGCAGTGTTACCAGAAACAACATTGTACTTCCCTTTATTTGTTTTACTGGAAATACCATTTACCCAGTGGCCAGTAACCATTCATTCATTTGCCAATGGTGACCTACCTTTTAGTGCTAAAAGCATATTTTATGAATGAGAATGAATGTGAATATTTTTTGCAATGCGAGAAAATTATTTCTCATATATAAGCCTATACATATCTTTTCTTTCTAAGTAACTCCTGATGTTTTGTTATGTATTATATTATAAGATAATAAATTACTTTCGTAAGTGTATTTTTGTTATTTTTTATCACTATGTTTGTACCTAACACATGTTTCACAAATTCAATCTGTACTTTTAGAGCTCTCTACATAAATTAATAAATAATTTATTTTATTTTTTATTAAAATTTTTAAAATGTGTAATCAGTTGTTTTATAATTATATTGAAAATATTTACTATTTACACTTTATTTATTGCACTAAATTTTATATAGGCTGGATGAAGAAATAGCCACTAGACAGATTCCTTTAACGCTGCCATGTGTTTTTGAAGCTACATATCTATGAGTCTAATCCAGCCATACACTGTTAAATAATAAACATACAAAAAGGTCACAAAATGAATACAGTAGAACCTCACTAATTCATCACCTATGGCACCGAAGGGGTGACAAATTAGTGAGGGAGTAAGAAACAAACCCATTAAAGACAATATAAAATGTTTTACTACAACACTAGCAATGTGCAGTACTAACATTTATATGTGCTCGAACATATTTATTGCTGGAAATCTTCAAACTCAAACAAGTTAAGCACTATAACTGCAACAAAATTTGTTTAATGATTGTTAAAAATATCTGTAATTTTCTGTCGACCATAGTTTTCAAGAGCCAAATTATGTATTTGGAGCAGTGCAATTATTTAGGCAGTTCTGCTTCATATTGGTATTCGTACCACTTGATTGTTAGTAACTATATATTCCTATTTTTACCTTTTTTATTAATAATCTTTATTGTACTTACCTTGTAACTCAAGATACACATCCGGTATGCACACGTGGCTTTGTGGCCACCATTACTTTTCTCACTAAGGGCCAGGATACGTTATTAAGCGAGCACAGAAACAGTTTGAGCATTCGAAATAATAAGTCTAACAACATTTAGGTGAAATAAAACTTGTGGTTTAATATTTCTGAATTTCAATCATTAAAATTTACAAAACAACAACATGGAGTCGTGATCACAAAACAAAATGGCGGCTATGTACTTCTGCTATATTACAACTACGTCAATTTCAATTATTCATTTCTTTTATCTCCTGTATTTAATTTATTACCACACGCACCACGGGTATATGCAGGGAGGGTACAAACCAGTCGTAAGACTGAAGGACTACGATTTAATTTATAAACAAGAGCATCTCTACTAACTGCAGTTATCATTGATTTTACTTTACGTTTCTGTTTATATTATTACATAAACCAATGCCTCATGGTTTTGCTTTGAGAGGCCGGCACTCATTCACACGCATACATTCTCTCTCCCCATACATTAATTTATTTGTACATTGTGATTTAGAAATTATTTGAGCTCAGATAATAAAATTGATATGGTTATAAATTTTGACTTTCCTGAACTTATAATGTCGCAGTTTCTCCTCAGACGTTCTCCATTGCCAGCAGGTGTTTCACCGAACTTTAATGTTCGAGTCTGTCCCTTCACTGCACTGAATTTACTTTACATTTTTCTTTGTTTGTTAGCTAATGGTACTTGTTACCTGTTTAATTACATTTTTGTACTGTTTAAAACACTTTGGCTGGCAATACTTTGCCAGGGAATTTTGTAGCGTGCTACTGCACTGAATGTAGGTTGAAGACTGGGGCGGATATTATGTTGTAAATTCGGCAGGTGGAAGGGATTAATCGTCATCACCCTATTGTTCAACGCTGATGACGGCATTGTCTTACATCTCAGTTGTTACGTTTGTCGTATTTATTATGACGTTTTCGTATGGTTCGATTCTTGCTTTGTCTGAATATGTGTCGTATGTCACATAGGCCAGTGACCTTGAAGTCGATTTGCTCTGACAAACTGCGTTGTATTGTATATATTTGGGAAATTCTAACCTTATATCTTTTAATACATTAAATCACAATAAATTAATTTTGCCTGTACCGACAAATTCCTACACGGTCCTACGTACCGTTACAAAACCCCCTCAATGAGAGGTTTTATGTCGAAACATAAAAACTCTCATTGACTCATTCACACTTTCTAAAGGGATCAGCGCGGATATGTAGCCACAACCCCCTGTAGTGTTTATATAAAAAGAATATCAATAACTTACCCTTGGTCCAATGATGATGACAGTACCTGCCTGACCTTACTGGACTTCTCTTGCGAGATCCCAACACCGCAAGGCCATTCAGGCACTTGACGTTCCTGCTCTGACGTGCTGGCCAGCTCAGGACCGCCGTCACAGCATCACTAAACTCTGAAACATTGAATACAAAAAGTTAAATAGTGGCCTTGTATAATCCCATATCCACAACTGATATGTCTCCCCTTAGCTTCATTGGTTTATGTTATGAGGCATTGGTTTTATTAATTCCTAAGTTTTCAAAAGCAACAAACAAGATTTATGACAGAATGTCTCTTTCTCCTTTTTGCATTCCTACATTTACCAACTTTCTGACTTCTGTCAATACTACTTTACTCTTTTCACCACAAGAAAAATATACTCTTATACTAATATAATAACACATAACATAACTCCTTATGTTTTCAAAAGGCAACAACAACTTATCTATATCTCTATCATATAGAATTCAAAGCACAACTTACTTATGGCAAACAATCTAACTATTTAAACTTCATTGATCAGCTTTCCTGATACTAATATTTCTTTAAAACAGAATCAGAACTATTTTTATGTTCAACATCAATGTCAACATCATATACTTAATACTTAATATTTGTTACCGTTGCTACCCCTGTAGCAACCTCCTAGCCACACACTATGACCCCCCCCCCGGACTGTGGCGTTCAGTCGCTTCCACAAGGACTGAATTGGTGGAGGAATTTTAGCATCTCCTTGTCCTTGCTTCAGCTTTACATTTTAAAAATTGCCAGATATCATAATATCTAAATGTTACATAGTTATATCCTTAAAACGGGTCTATCACCTGTTTGGCTGTTCCTACTCGAACAAGGTGATAGCCGCTGTTCCATTGTTCCGGGGATTTCCCCTAAGTGGCCCCCCATTAATTTCAACTTTCACCGATTTTCAGGACAACCAACCATGGTCAGTGTTACAATTGCTGCCCACAGCTGGCTGTCGTCCAAAACCACGATTAGTGCTGGTAAGACAGTAATCGCCCGAAAAGGCGGGGAAATCATCTTCATTAGCATGTTTACACTCTAACATCATTTATACACTGTACGGTTAAGAATTATATATAATATAAAATTATATCAAAGTTGTACAGTGTATGTACGCCGACTTCGGCCTCCGATGATGGCAACGTATTTGTGCGTTACTCATCAACCCATAACGCTATCTACAGTGGCACATGCCACCACTGCAATAGCCTAACTATATCTAAACTTATGTCTTTCTACTTTTGCAGTCTCTACAGTCCACAATTGCTTTACACTTCTATTAACACCAAACAACCCCCTAATCACCCCTTAATCTTGTATAATAACAAGTTCTTTTATTTTATTCAAAATTTTCACATAGACACTTTTGCAAGTTCAAGCTTTCACTTTTCACTAACATTTTCTTTATGACAAAATAATAAGTACAACAATGGGTCATCTTACAAGTCTACATTACAATAGAATACATTTCCGTGTTCTCTGCGGGAAAACAATTCCTTGAAAAGTTAATTATTTAAGTTACATAATTTTGGTTGTTTCATTTCACAATTTCTAAAACAAAACTACTGTAGTTCGTGGAAAATACTACCACCAAAAACCTCTCCTCTCCATTTTTTCTTCCTTTATATATGAATCTACCTTACCTTTCCACGAAACTATGGGTCCCACTCCCCGTTCTTGTAAGCAAAGAATTTCTACTGACACCTTTTTGTGGAGTAGGGCCATCGTTGCTTTCACCCTGTTGCTGAGGCTACCGCCAACCATGGTCCACCTCCAGATTGCCAAAATCCATGATCAGAGGTGGTGAGTCTGTGATCGCCCGAAAATGGGGGAGAGTCCCTTCTGGAAACATAAATATCAAATTAAAATCCATACATACATTAATATAAACATCCTTTAAACTCCTATGATGACCAGTACAACTTTAAATTTGTAGCATTGTGTGTTCCTACTATCTCCCTATTCTGCAATACATATGAATTTTTCATCTTAACTCATATTACCTCATAAGGACATTCATAGAGTAAGAAGAATTTCTTGATCTCCTTATCCTGAGCACTGGACAAGTCGTGTCTCCTCACCAATACCAACTGTCCTACTTCGTACTTCATCCACTTACCTTTTGCGTCGTGTCTACGTTTTCTTCGTTCACTCTTGCTTAATAAATTCTCATTGGCCAACCCGATTTTAATACTCACATCCGTTTTCTCGCTCTCAGGTGGGTAGTCAAATAACTGTTCTAAAATCCTCGGGGGGCATGTTCCCTTAATCAATTCGTGAAGAGTAGTGCGGTATGGCAGTTCTACCCCGGATGTGACGTCACATGGCGGGAAATTCAAAAATTGTGGTGGTGGTGGGGGTAAACCACCGGTGCAGTGTGCCGCCCAATCCAGAGGTGGGGATGGATCGGGGGGTTAGTGGTTTGTCCCACGTGATCGTGATGTGCGTGCTGAAGTCGTGCTTCGTATGTCGGTGTCGTCCATTTTGTGAGGTTATGTGTGCGTTGATTGGTGGAGGCGTGGCCGCCGTTCGCTGTTCGCCGTCCGGCGGGGGCCTGGCCGCGGCCTGGTCGTGGCTTGATCGCGGCCTGGAGTGGTGGGGTCGTCGTCCATGTTGTCGGCGGCGTCGGCCATTTTGTCGGGAGGTGATTGGTGTGTGTCGGCCATGTTGGAAAAGTGGCGAGGTTGTCGGGTTGTGTAGGAGTGTGCTGGTTAACGGTCGGCCACGTTGCCGACTCGTACATGTGTTATAGTGTACGGGTTTGGATATATACTGCGTTTTCCGGAAGTGCGGCCATGTTAGAAAAGCGTCGCCGTTGCCAACTTGTGCATGTGTGCTAGATTGCGTCGGCGTGCATGTTGTCAACTCGTGCGTGTGTTATAGTGTACGGGTTTCAATATGTACACTGCCGCCGCCGCCGTCCGGATATCGTTGCTGTTAAAAATCAAATTGCAAAAGTGCGAGATTGTCGGGTTGTGGTAGGAATGTGCTGGTTAAGGGTCGGCCACGTTGCCGACTCGTGCGTGTGTAATAGTGTATGGGTTTGGATATATACTGTGTTTTCCGGAAGGGTGGCCATGTTGGAAAGGCGTCGACGGGTCTTTCACTGTTTCCTGCGGCCAAAGACAACTTCCGTCTCCACGTTTGTTTTTTTTTCCGTGTTCGATGTGTACTAGAACTGTTTTCTTCACAAGTAACTAATGCCAGTTTATGGAGCTTATGTAGACAATGTAACTTAAATAAAATTTACTTTGTTAGTGTACAATAAAAGGGTGTATTTACTGGAAGTACAGAAATAATTTTCCATTTATCGCACATAATTACGGTACACAGACGATTTTTGGAGGTTGTGTCTACGTTTAACAATGCAACTTAACCTTTTAGATTTTTAAAATTAATTAGATTTAACAAAAATTTCCTTTGTTAGTGTACATTAAATTATTGTATGCATACAAGGCTGCTGTACATAACATTAAAGGCTGTATTTATTCGAAGTACCGGAATTAAAACCTAGTTCCAATTTAGAACGTAGACCTATAACCTATTTGCATATTTTATTGGGGTTTATTGGCACATATTTTATTAAAAGGGTGTATTTATTGGAAGTACAGAAATTATTTTCCATTTATCGCACATAATTACAGTACACAGACGATTTTTGGAGGTTGTGTCTACGTTTAACAATGCAACTTAACCTTTTAGATTTTTAAAATTAATTAGATTTAACAAAAATTTCCTTTGTTAGTGTACATTCAAAGGCTGTATTTATTGTATGGATAAAAGGCTGTATATACATTAAAGGCTGTATTTATTCGAATTAAAACCTATCGGTACTTCCAATTTAGAACGTATAACCTAGTAGGCTACGTTATTCGTACATACAGTATTTTATTGGAGTTTATTGGTACATATTTTATTAAAAGGGTGTATTTATTGGAAGTACAGAAATTAGTTTCCATTTATCGCACATAATTACGGTAGAGAGACGATTTTGGGAGGTTGTGTCTACGTTTAATTATCTAACTTAACCTTTTAGATTTTTAAAATTAATTAGACTTGTAGGGGTGTGCATGGCAGAACTACTTGTGCACCCACTTTATAATCATATTTTTGGTAACACTGAGAACTTTAAGCCTTCTTTTATGCTTAAACAAATTATATATACACTTAATTGTAGAAAAGCAAAAAGCAAATATGTAATTCAAAAGACTAATTTGCTCTAATAAACACATGCTGAAGTTAAAAACAAAAGAGTTTTTACTTGCCTAACTAATCATTAGTTACTAATGTGACAGTTGGAGCTGCTTTTTCTGCAAAAGCTGGGGTATGTTGGATTCAAGAGTGGTTAAATTAAGTCATAAATCTGAGTGTGCGTCAAGTCTATTTGTGTGCTTGCTTGGATATTCATCTCTTAAAGATATCCAGAACTTTGTTAAGTCAGAATCTAAAAGTTTATGGATTTTGTTGTCCATGACATGTCTCATGTTATCACTAACTATACAAAATAATTTACTAAAAATTTAGTTTTAATCCCAGCATCACAGATGATATCACACAATTGCTCATTTTAGTTTTACTGACAACATGTTAGAACTTTCAAAATACAAGAATGGGTCTTGAATCCAATTGAATTCACTGTATCCCTCTGGGAAGCAACTTTCAATCTGGTTATAGAGAGTTAAACATCAGAGCTGGTAAAAAACAATGGTAGAGCATGAATAACAAAAATGTACAGTTTAGACTATGTACAAAACAGGTTGAATTTAAATTGTTAAAATGATATATCTTAGTTATTTACATGTAGTAGCTTTTTAAGACACAGTAAATAAATTTCCGAACCTGACTTTGCAACCCACCAAATGCCCTCTCGGGACCCTGCAGTGGCTCATGCCCAATAGGTTAAGAAATGCTGAACTAAAGGCATGTTTGTGGAGTGAAACATAAAAGATAACCCAGACTTCTAAAATGCTCTTAGTGAAATGGGATTTTCAGGAGTAACAACACACCATTTGGTTAACAAGCACATTTTACTAATATTCTAATACCAAGTCAATTAGATAGCTTAAATGTGTAGTACTCTATGTGATGCTGATCACATACTGTTAATCAGCAGCACTGCAGAATATTCTAGAGCCACACTCTTGGCATTCATCTGGAACTTTATCACATTAGCCTGATAATTAGGATGTTGCCACCAGCTGAGTTTTAGAAAGTTGGTGTAGTAGGTTGTGCATTCATATAGGATGATATTAGACAGCAGTTTTTAATAAAAGTGACAAATGATCAATTGTTTACTTGTGTTGTAAACTATTGTGATTTTTTTATTACTGTTTGTAGGCTATACAGTGTGTCCTGGATAATTATATAAAGAGAACTGTTGTAATATAAGTGTGTTTGTTTTAGCAATTGAGAGTATCTGGTATTCAGTAATTCATTCCACTGTTTTAAGTTCATAATTCTTGTCACTGGTTGTAAGAATATTATTCCCATTAATTTTCCAATTCTATGAAGTCTTCAGTAGTTTTACCACGATGAGACTCAACTTTATCACTAAAGATGCCACATCACTGAGTGAGCAAAACTTTTCTTTAATAATCTCAACAAAGCATGGTTATCAGCTGAAAAAAAGTTTTAGTATTAAAAGTTTTGATCACGCAAATCTATAAGGGATACTAAAAAGAAATAACATAATAATTGTATTGGACATAAAGTTATGTCCACAAAACAGATTTTGTTTGAAATAAATAAAACACAATTTGACACAAATATTAATTTTATGAATACTTGTTTGGCACATATTACAGAAGGTTACACCATTAAATGAGTTTGCCTAAGTATAAAATTCTTGTCAGATGAAAACGTGTACAGTCAGAATACTATTTGTTATGTACAATACAAATGATTCACTATGGGTAGCAGTGACACATAAACACTAGACATTGACACTGAATTGTACTTGTTTTGAATGATTCATTGTGTCCTACCTGACCAGAGTACAGGTATTAACCAAGAGATGTTTAGTATACTGCTGTGTAACTGCTACAATGATGAATTATAAGTAGTACTTTTTGTTTTGGTCATCAACCTTGAAAAGGATAATAGAAACTTTGTATACCATGCTTCCAGCAGTTTTACATGATACATTCCTAGCACAAATAAGAAAAGTTTAAATCTGCTGATGATCTAAAGGAGTGATAGTTATTTGCAGACTGACAGGGTTATAAAATAATTCTGAAAGAATTGTTGCTTTTACAATACCATCCTTTATCAAGTGGCTACTCAAATCTGCCAGCTTTTCACAGAAACTGAAGTTTGATTATTAGATCCATCATGATGACCTACTGATGCTCCAAACATTTCAAGGATTCTCCTAGCCTTAAAAAACTAGACTGGCCTCATTGATTGACATGATTAATGTTAAATTTACTTTGGGATACTTCCAAACATAATACAGTTTAAAATAAACAAAAAAAATTGTATTTCTAATTTTTCCAGAACTGTATACACATAATTTGATCTGGATAGAACGTGTATTAAACAATAATACTATTTGATGCAAATAATGAAAATATCCGTGTGGAGAACTATACATGACTTCCATGTTTTAAGATTTATATTTAAAATCGTTTTAGAAATGAAATATTTCTACAGAAACTACTTCTATCTTCAGCCTCAACCACAGAAAACACACACACACACACACACACACACACAATTCCTTTTTTCTTTATTTAATTTGAATTCAGAGTATTGGCACATATTTTATTAAAAGGGTGTATTTATTGGAAGTACAGAAATTAGTTTCCATTTATTGCACATAATTACGGTACACAGACGATTTTTGGAAGTTGTGTCTACGTTTAACAATGTAACTTAACCTTTTAGATTTTTAAAATTAATTAGATTTAACAAAAATTTCCTTGTTAGTGTATATTCAAAGGGTGTATTTATTGTATGGATAAAAGGCTGTATATACATTAAAGGCTCTATTTATTCTAATTAAAACCTATCCGTACTTCCAATTTAGAACGTATAACCTAGTAGGCTACGTTATTCGTACATATTTTATTGGAGTTTATTGGTACATATTTTATTAAAAGGGTGTATTTATTGGAAGTACAGAAATTAGTTTCCATTTATCACACATAATTACGGTACAGAGACGATTTTGGGAGGGTGTGTCAACGTTTAATTATCTAACTTAACCTTTTAGATTTTTAAAATTAATTAGACTTAACAAACATTTCCTTACTTAGTGTACATTCAAAGGCTGTATTTATTGTATGGATAAAAGGCTGTATTTATTCGAAGTATCGGAATTAAAACCTACTTCCAATTTAGAACACAGTACAATCTAACGTAGGCCTATAACCAAACAAGTACATTAAAATCCTTTTTTCAACATAATGCAATAAAAAGCAATGTGCAGTTTCTGTTAACACCCAAATGATTAAGTATTAATAATGGGTTAGAGTGGAATACTGTTAGCCAATTCATTTGTAATAGCTAAAATTGCCAAATTATTAAGCCTTTCTTGGTAGGTAGTGCTTCTCTGCCAAGTTTTCAGTGAATTCGCTATACTGCTCAAAGATTTTTCAGGAGACGAAACTGTAACTGGAATAGTACAGAAAAGCCTATAGGCAAGACAGAAGTTCACAAATACAGTTTGAAGGTTTTTGGAGTAGGCTTAGTGGATTCTTTTCTGATTCAAACTCTGTTTTATAAATGTTCTTCAAGTGTAATATTTCTTCAAATAGATCCATTGCCAATTCCTTTTTAAACTTGCTAATGAGAACTTTTACTTTCAATTCTAATTCATCATTTTCCATGTCCGTAAAGTTCAATACTGGTGGAAACAAGTCACGAATTGAACTAATTGCAGTGAATCGTGTTTTTATGTTGCCCATTACAAACTCTAATACTGGGTACATGACTGAGGTTTTAAATTTATTTTCTTGATCTTTCGTTTACTGAAAAATCACTATTGGATTGATCTGTACTTTTTTTCCACCTTTTGGGAGATTCAGGAGGAACTTTTATTAGTTCTTTTGCAATTAAGTTTGGTTCTTCAATTATGCTGTCTGGGTTATCACGCAACAATTTCAATTCTGTCAGCAAATCTTCCACTAGAGTTATTTCAACGAGTGTGATTCCTTTGCTTTGAATAACAACATTTTTTTAGTCAATATATGAAAGGAATTTAGACGAAAATGATGCCAACATTAAGCTCTTTGTGGAATTGAAATATTTCTTAAACCCTAATATGATGTTGTAGGCAGAGGGAGTTAGACTAGAAGACATCTCTTCTAAAGTATATCCAACAATTTAAGTACTCCTGGGTAGTACACACACAAACTAGTAGTCACACACAAACTTAAGGCTAGGAGAATCCTTGAAATGTTTGGAGCATCACTAGGTCATCATGATGGATCTAATAATCAAACTTCAGTTTCTGTGAAAAGCTGGCAGATTTGAGTAGCCACTTGATAAAGGATGGTATTGTAAAAGCAACAATTCTTTCAGAATTATTTTATAACCCTGTCAGTCTGCAAATAACTATCACTCCTTTAGATCATCAGCAGATTTAAACTTTTCTTATTCGTGCTAGGAATGTATCATGTAAAACTGCTGGAAATATGGAATACAAGAACAAATCAAACATTGTACATTGTTTGATCCAAGAAATTTAAAAAAAAAACTTGTAAACTCTGAAAACATTTGTTCTAATACAGAATTCAAATTAAATAAAGAAAAAAAGGAATTGTGTGCGTGCTAGTGTGTGTGTTTTAATGGAGACATCTTTGCCCTTGCTCCTCAACCACTTTCAGAAAGTGAACAGACAGAACAATGCCTGACCTGCAAATGGTCTTGAAACATACTTGTGATCTTGCAAAAGAAGATCAGTCCTCTGTGTGTTTTAATGATAATTATTTAATCAATGGACATGTCATGGTCAACAAAATCCAAGAATTTACAAACGAATAATGAAAACACAGAGATTAAAAACTAATAAGAAATCATTAAATAGACATAAAGAAACAAATTAGTAAAATTTATTAATGAATCAAAGGAATTCAGAAATTCAACTGATAATCACACATTAGTACATAGTGTTACTAATTTCACAAGTCCACAAAATTTGTAATTATTAAATTCCACTCTAACCCATTATTAATACTTAATCATTTGCGTGTTAACAGAAACTGCACATTGCTTTTTATTGCATTATGTTGAAAAAAGGATTTTAATGTACTTGTTTGGTTATACGTTAGATTGTACTGGGTTCTAAATTGGAAGTAGAATTCTTGAAAAGAACGAATCCATAATATTTTTACCATGTGGGGCGCATTCCTTGAAACATGTGGGTGTTAATGCTGCAAAACTCAATGCAGATGTGATGACATTTTTCGGGCATGTTGCAAGTCTTTACTCATTTTTCTCTAGCAGCCCTAGAGAAAAATGTTGGGAAGTTTTGAAAAAGCACATTCCTTTATCACTGCAGAGCTTCCCTGAAACAAGATGAAGTGAGAGGATCCAAGCTGTCAAACCGATAGTTAAGCACTACCCAGGAGTACTTAAATTGTTGGATATACTTTAGAAGAGATGTCTTCTAGTCTAACTCCCTCTGCCTACAACATCATATTAGGGTTTAAGAAATATTTCAATTCCACAAAGAGCTTAATGTTGGCATCATTTTGGTTCAAAGTGCTTTCATATATTGACTAAAAAAATGTTGTTATTCAAAGCAAAGGAATCACACTCATTGAAATAACTCTAGTGGAAGATTTGCTGACAGAATTGAAATTGTTGCGTGATAACCCAGACAGCATAATTGAAGAACCAAACTTAATTGCAAAAGAACTAATAAAAGTTCCTCCTGAATCTCCCAAAAGGTGGAAAAAAAGTACAGATCAATCCAATAGTGATTTTTCAGTAAACAAAGATCAAGAAAATAAATTTAAAACCTCAGTCATGTACCCAGTATTAGAGTTTGTAATGGGCAACATAAAAACACGATTCACTGCAATTAGTTCAATTCGTGACTTGTTTCCACCAGTATTGAACTTTACGGACATGGAAAATGATGAATTAGAATTGAAAGTAAAAGTTCTCATTAGCAAGTTTAAAAAGGAATTGGCAATGGATCTATTTGAAGAAATATTACACTTGAAGAACATTTATAAAACAGAGTTTGAATCAGAAAAGAATCCACTAAGCCTACTCCAAAAACCTTCAAACTGTATTTGTGAACTTCTGTCTTGCCTATAGGCTTTTCTGTACTATTCCAGTTACAGTTTCGTCTCCTGAAAAATCTTTGAGCAGTATAGCGAATTCACTAAAAACTTGGCAGAGAAGCACTACCTACCAAGAAAGGCTTAATAATTTGGCAATTTTAGCTATTACAAATGAATTGGCTAACAGTATTCCACTCTAACCCATTATTAATACTTAATCATTTGGGTGTTAACAGAAACTGCACATTGCTTTTTATTGCATTATGTTGAAAAAAGGATTTTAATGTACTTGTTTGGTTATAGGCCTACGTTAGATTGTACTGTGTTCTAAATTGGAAGTAGGTTTTAATTCCGGTACTTCGAATAAATACAGCCTTTTATCCATACAATAAATACAGCCTTTGAATGTACACTAAGTAAGGAAATGTTTGTTAAGTCTAATTAATTTTAAAAATCTAAAAGGTTAAGTTAGATAATTAAACGTTGACACACCCTCCCAAAATCGTCTCTGTACCGTAATTATGTGCGATAAATGGAAACTAATTTCTGTACTTCCAATAAATACACCCTTTTAATAAAATATGTGCCAGTAAACCCCAATAAAATATGCACCAATAACGAAGCCTACTATCTAAGTTAGATAATTAAACGTAGACACAACCTCCCAAAAACGTCTCTGTACCGTAATTATGTGCGATAAATGGAAACTAATTTCTAGAATATTCTGCAGTGCTGCTGATTAACAGTATGTGATCAGCATCACATAGAGTACTACACATTTAAGCTATCTAATTGACTTGGTATTAGAATATTAGTAAAATGTGCTTGTTAACCAAATAGTGTGTTGTTACTCCTGAAAATCCCATTTCACTAAGAGCATTTTAGAAGTCTGGGTTATCTTTTATGTTTCACTCCACAAACATGCCTTTAGTTCAGCATTTCTTAACCTATTGGGCATGAGCCACTGCAGGGTCCCGAGAGGGCATTTGGTGGGTTGCAAAGTCAGGTTCGGAAATTTATTTACTGTGTCTTAAAAAGCTACTACATGTAAATAACTAAGATATATCATTTTAACAATTTAAATTCAACCTGTTTTGTACATAGTCTAAACTGTACATTTTTGTTATTCATGCTCTACCATTGTTTTTTACCAGCTCTGATGTTTAACTCTCTATAACCAGATTGAAAGTTGCTTCCCAGAGGGATACAGTGAATTCAATTGGATTCGAGACCCATTATTGTATTTTGAAAGTTCTAACATGTTGTCAGTAAAACTAAATGAGCAATTGTGTGATATCATCTGTGATGCTGGGATTAAAACTAAATTTTTAGTAAATTATTTTGTATAGTTAGTGATAACATGAGACATGTCATGGACAACAAAATCCATAAACTTTTAGATTCTGACTTAACAAAGTTCTGGATATCTTTAAGAGATGAATATCCTGAACTTTCGGAGTTGCTCATCCCATTCACCACCTCATTCTTGAGTGAAATGGGATTTTCATCTCAAGTGAAAAGCAAGCACACAAATAGACTTGACGCACACTCAGATTTATGACTTAATTTAACCACTCTTGAATCCAACATACCCCAGCTTTTGCAGAAAAAGCAGCTCCAACTGTCACATTAGTAACTAATGATTAGTTAGGCAAGTAAAAACTCTTTTGTTTTTAACTTCAGCATGTGTTTATTAGAGCAAATTAGTCTTTTGAATTACATATTTGCTTTTTGCTTTTCTATAATTAAGTGTATATATAATTTGTTTAAGCATAAAAGAAGGCTTAAAGTTCTCAGTGTTACCAAAAATATGATTATAAAGTGGGTGCACAAGTAGTTCTGCCATGCACACCCCTACAAGTCTAATTAATTTTAAAAATCTAAAAGGTTAAGTTAGATAATTAAACGTAGACACAACCTCCCAAAATCGTCTCTCTACCGTAATTATGTGCGATAAATGGAAACTAATTTCTGTACTTCCAATAAATACACCCTTTTAATAAAATATGTACCAATAAACTCCAATAAAATACTGTATGTACGAATAACGTAGCCTACTAGGTTATACGTTCTAAATTGGAAGTACCGATAGGTTTTAATTCGAATAAATACAGCCTTTTATCCATACAATAAATACAGCCTTTGAATGTACACTAACAAAGGAAATTTTTGTTAAATCTAATTAATTTTAAAAATCTAAAAGGTTAAGTTGCATTGTTAAACGTAGACACAACCTCCAAAAATCGTCTGTGTACCGTAATTATGTGCGATAAATGGAAAATAATTTCTGTACTTCCAATAAATACACCCTTTTAATAAAATATGTGCCAATAAACCCCAATAAAATATGCAAATAGGTTATAGGTCTACGTTCTAAATTGGAACTAGGTTTTAATTCCGGTACTTCGAATAAATACAGCCTTTAATGTTATGTACAGCAGCCTTGTATGCATACAATAATTTAATGTACACTAACAAAGGAAATTTTTGTTAAATCTAATTAATTTTAAAAATCTAAAAGGTTAAGTTGCATTGTTAAACGTAGACACAACCTCCAAAAATCGTCTGTGTACCGTAATTATGTGCGATAAATGGAAAATTATTTCTGTACTTCCAGTAAATACACCCTTTTATTGTACACTAACAAAGTAAATTTTATTTAAGTTACATTGTCTACATAACCTCCATAAACTGGCATTAGTTACTTGTGAAGAAAACAGTTCTTGTACACATCGAACACGGAAGAAATACAAACGTGGAGACGGAAGTTTTCTTTGGCCGCAGGAAACAGTGAAAGACCCCATCGACGTTGCCAACTTGTGCATGTGTGCTGGTTTAGCGTCGGCTACTTTGTCAACTCGTGCATGTGTTATAGTGTATGGGTTTAGATATGTACACTGCCGCCGCCGTCCGGATATCGTTGCAGTTAAAAATCAATTCGGGTCTTTCACTATAGCCTGCGGCCAAAGACAACTTCCATCTCCGCGTTTGTATTTTTTTCCGTGTTCGATGTGTACTAGAACTGTTTTCTTCACAAGTAACTAATGCCAGGTTATGGATGTTATGTACGACAATGTAACAAGTAAAATTTACTTTGTTAGTGTACAATAAAAGGGTGGGGTCTTGGGGAATATTCAGCGGCAAAATGAAACTTCCGGCGCCGCGCGTGTACTATATTTCGGTGTCCGATGTGTACATCCAACTGTTTTCTTCACAATCACAAGTAACTAATGCCAGCTTATGGAGGTTACGTACGACAATGTAACTTAAATAAAATTTACTTTGTCACTGTACATTAAAAGGGTGTATTTATTGGAAGTACAGAAATTAGTTTACATTTATCGCACATAATTACGGTACAGAGACGATTTTGGGAGGTTGTTGCTACGTTTAACAATATAACTTAACCTTTTACATTTTGAAAAATTAATTAGACTTAACAAACGTTTCCTTAGTTAGTGTACATTCAAAGGCTGTATTTATTGTATGGATAAAAGGCTGTATATAACATTAACGGCTGTATTTATTCGAAGTAAGTAATGCCAGCTTATGGAGGTTATGTACGACAATGTAACTTAAATAAAATTTACTTTGTTCGTGTACATTAAAAGGGTGTATTTATTGGAAGTACAGAAATTAGTTTACATTTATCGCACATAATTACGGTACAGAGACGATTTTGGCAGGTTGTGGCTACGTTTAATTATTTAACTTAACCTTTTAGATTTTTAAAATTAATTAGACTTAACAGACGTTTCCTTAGTTAGTGTACATTCAAGGCTGTATTTATTGTGTGGATAAAAGGCTGTATATAACATTAACGGCTGTATTTATTCGAAGTAAGTAATGCGAGCTTATGGAGGTTATGTACGACAATGTAACTTAAATAAAATTTACTTTGTTCGTGTACATTAAAAGGGTGTATTTATTGGAAGTACAGAAATTAGTTTATCGCACATAATTACGGTACAGAGACGATTTTGGCAGGTTGTGGCTACGTTTAATTATTTAACTTAACCTTTTAGATTTTTAAAATTAATTAGACTTAACAGACATTTCCTTAGTTAGTGTACATTCAAAGGCTGTATATAACATTAAAGGCTGTCTTTATTCAAAGTACCGGAATTAAAACGTACTTCCAATTTAGAACCTAGTACAATCTAATGTATAACCAAACAAGTACATTAAAATCCTTTTTTCAACATAATGCAATAATAAGCAATGTGTAGTTTCTGTTAACATGCAAATGATTAAGTATTAATAATGGGTTACAGTGGAATTTAATGTTACTACGGTCTGAATTAATGCAAATAAAATTGGGAGAATCTCGTAAACATATTAAAGAATGCTTGTATATTACACACAAAATTATTACAGTACGGACCTTTGTTAATGAATAGAAACAAATTTGACTCTATACTTTAGTATGTACCAATAAAATTCACCTTTTTTCAAATACCAATATCTGTTGTTGTTTTTCATACCCTTAAAAAAAGGTCATTAACAACATACATTATGAGAAAACGTGATTACAAATAACCAGCCATTAGTTACTTAGAAGAAAATAGATATAACATTTACAAACATCAAATCTTCAATTCTCTCCCTATTTGTTTTATAAAAACTGGAGTTTCTACTGCAGGTTTTAAGTCCACTAACTACTTAATTAAATATACATAATTGTTCCTGTATCTTGTTGGGTAACATTATATTAATACATCTGCTTCCTACTCATATGTGCAAACAATGTTTTTAATGTACGGTCCTAAAATCTTTATCAACACTTTATATCTTTAAAATTTAGACAAAGTCTAATGAGCAACTTGGCCTAACCTGAATTTACATGACCTGGCTCAGAACAACTTTATTTTGGCAAATACAAAGATGAAGACTGGTTGCAATTTCTTCAGGGCTCACACCTGCTGCCAGGCCTAGTTCTATAACATGATAAGGAAGAAATAAATCAGCCCAAACCTGCAACCGCTGTGGGAAGGCTTTTACACCATTACCAATAAGATTAATGATGTCATCTAAGAATAACTCATTAGCTTTATTTTTAACTTTCATTAGTTTCATCTTTTTTAACAATTTTTAATGCAGTTTACTGGAGTAAAATCTTATTGATAATGTTCTTATCAGTTTCATTACATTATTCTTATCTCTTTTTATTACCGTATCTCAGACAATATTTATAGTATACAATTTAGTTAATGACTTAGTATTTTGTTCTTCATGTATCATGGTCATGAAATGGTTTAAGTTGGGGCCTATTTTATGTAAGGGGAAAACATAACGTTACAATATTGTAATTACTTTTATTTCTATAATTATTTATAAGTATTACTTTATACAAACAAAACTGGCTTAGAAATGGGTCTACTTAGGAAATTATGGAATTCTGCTGAAATTTCGAATAGTTCTGGAGGGGAATTGATCCCCTGATAACCCCCCTCCGCAAGTTACTCCACTGATCCCACTCTACACAGTTCCAAGAAATCCTGTATTACTAGAATATGTGACATGATGAACTTTTCATCATGTGTTCAACTTTGTGTTGGGAGTTAAGCATTTTAATAATTTATATTTATGCAGGCGTATAGCAAAATCTGATCATCATGGAAAAGGAATAAGGCATTTTGTAATAGCAATTAACTGATTAGTTCCTGCTGTATTACCGAATCATATTACAAGACCAATTTTTGTTTAATTGAAAAGATATATTTTAATTGTTTCTTTTGGTGCAATCTGTAAATTCCATGACACACATCCATAAAGGTTTGAAAATATGCTTACTCCAGTTTGATAGGAATAAATTTAAAAACGTCAACGCTGCACACATACTGACGTGAAGCCTTATTTCTTCATTCTGGCGATAGTCCTCTGTTAGGCCTACATCTTGGACCTTCCTCCACAAACACTTTCACGTGGAAGTAACATCCACTTATTTCAGCTGTGGGGAAAACTTGACGAAGGGCCGCAATCGCAGAAGCCTCGAAGTCTACATTTACCACACTTGGACGCCAAACAAATCTGCATGGATTGTGTAGATTTGTGTAAATTCCTTGCAACAGCTCTTGAATGTACCGTCCATTAAAAAATGCAAAGAGTTTCCTAGACATTCCTTTCCTTTGCTGCCACTAAAAACGATAATTCTCTCTTCTAATGCGTCATCTTTAAGAAGGAAACTGCTGCCATCGCTCATTTTTAGAGTGTCTTCTGAAAGAACAATATCTTCGCAATTCTTTGGTTCATGCTGGTTTCCTTGGGTTTTACACCAATGATCCCGAATGGCTCTCTTCAATGTTTCTGCATGGGGCATTACTGTGACAAAATCACAACCTCTATTATGAAGATCTCCAATTTCATCTGTGTATATCGCAGATAACTGAGTATTTTATTCACGTGCCCTCTTCTTCACCTTCTCCACACGCTTCCTCACTTCTAAGGACGCGTCATCAGGTGGTCCACACAAAAGTTCGGAAACATCTTCTTTCTTCGACCGCATCTTTCCTTTACAGCGATTGGACTTCTCCCGTAAACACATCCACGTAACAACACCTTCTTTCGACTCCCGAAATTTACGATACGCATAACCGTTGTAATGGGCACAAGGTTTACCCTTAGTAGTTGTAACAACTTTCATACTCGTCTTCACTCTACGAATGTCAAACTCAAAGTGACAAATACTTGGAGTGGATTCGTACTGGTAAACTGGTGGGCGGGTTCATTGACATGGTTCCACATTCTATCACACCCGAAAGGGTAGTGTCCGCAGGGCCGAGACGAGTTGCGCCCGGTGTACCTGAAAATGGTCGATGTGCGTGTGTGCATAAGAGAATAATCGGGTCTTATTCTATACCTGACCACTCGAAACCCAAACACTCGAATTGAGCAACTGACCAGAAACTTTATATATAAAATCGAAGCGAATTTATTATATAAAACCATAAAACAAAGTTTGTCACAAACGATTGTTGGTAGATACGTTAGGCTAGAAATAATAAAACGCGGGGGGACAGCTACGTGGGGGACTCGAAGTAAAATGGGCGCATCTCGGACTATGACCCCGTCATAAAATTTTACAAGCGGGCGCACCTCAGATAAGACCTGTCCGCAAACCTCCGGTATAGAAATACTTTTGGAATTTTGTCATCCCTCTCTCAGGTAGCAAAAGGCCTAGTGTCCGCAAATCTCTGGAAATAGCTTGTTTTCGCAAATCTCCGTGTCCACATCTCTCCGGTATTCACAAAATTTGCCGCCAGTTCCCTACTTTGCCTATGCATAAATCTGCCTCTGGAGTACATACTGCACCTGAACAGTAGTAAGAATGATTTAGTATCCTTTAGAGTTATTCACTGTCCTTTTGAAATAATATGTGTCGTTAATTTTAGTAGACTTTAAATTTAATACAGAGAGTCTTTAAATTTGTTCTAAAATTTACCCGTTTATTCCTAAAGGTCTTGAATTTTGCTTAGAATAGTCAAAGACCAAATGCCATTTGTACAGCACGTGGTAAAATTGTGTTGTTACGATGGCGGTAACTGAAAAAGTTATCATGCTTGTTCACCGAATTTGTTACATTTTAAATCAGTGTTGTGTTGGGAGTTTCACATTAATTATTAATTAATTATGATTAGCTACGATGAACTGTCAAGTGTTATTGGTACAGAAGAGGATGCACTTTCTTTTCTTCGAGAAAAAGGTTTGGTTCACAATCCTCGTCAGTGTGGTAATGGACATGATATGATTTTAGCGCTTGGGCAGCAACAGCGTTGGTGTTGCAATAAGAAGACTTGCCGTGAGTATAAGCCAGTTCGCAAGGACACATTTTTAGAGGGGTCCAAATTACCCCTGAGAACAATAATAAAATTTATTTATGACTGGTGTGAAGGCCGTAGTAATGTGAAAAACAGTAAAAATCAACTGAAAATCGACAACAAAACACACACACATTGGACGGCTTACTTAAGACGTATCTGTGCTGAAGACATCATGAGCAACCCAAAGAAAATTGGAGGACCAAATTTAACAGTTGAAATCGACGAGAGTCTCTTTGCCAAGAGAAAAAATGTTGGCCGGGTGTATCCACAACAGTGGTTTTCGGAGAAAATGCTTGAAGATATAAAAAAATATGAAGCCCCTTTATGATTCTTGTTTTACATGACTTTGGTAAGTATTATCAATTTGGTATGTTCTATTTAGAATACGTAGTTAATTATGATATTGACTTTGAAATCATGTGCTTAGTTTAATTATTCATTGCTCAAGCTTAATCCAATACCATTTTCAAGGATTTTAAGTACTCTGTAAAAGTATTTCGTTTCCTTATTGAACACAGTACATGACACATTAAAAGTATTCAGTACTTAAAAGTAGGTTAGGTTACATTATTATTCTAAATAACTTTACAACAGCTGTAACAAAGTTAATTATAAAATAATAATCATTTTGTATTTTTTCTTTTACAAGTGGATATTAAGCCAAAAAGCTGATATCATATAAAGTGTAATAATCATGTTCAGTGTATTATTATGTTTAATATCATAGGTACAGCTTAAACTAACCTTATACTCACGAGGTACAATTGTACTGATTTCACCTGTAAAAGAACGGTTAGCTGAAAATAAGACACAATTGTAACACATACCACAACCTGTGTGTGTGTGTTTTGGTGGATGCGTCAATAATCTGTAAACCCTTTAATATTGGTCTCTTAGAATGTTGACTGATTAAACAAAATAATTGATTAATGTTCATATGTCAGTACTTGGTGTGTCCGGTGATGTAATTTATTTTTCTTTGCAGGCATTCGTGATTTAATGCGAAACGTGGCTGTGAATGGAAAAATTGATTACCGTATGTATTCCAGGACTATATTCAGGTTTGTAATTTACACAGTGAAACCAGTCAAAACAAAGTATTAAAATCCTTTGAAAATATTATTAAAAGCAGGCACATTACATGGTAAGAGATGTGATGAAATAAGTGATACACACTATCATCATTGTATGGTGTTCTGTTGTGTGACAGGTCCCAGATATTACCAATCATCTCCATTCATATGTATTTGGTTTGAACTGTTGAGCTTTCATCTCTACATAAGATACTCCACTTTGCATTTCGTACACAAGCTCATCATCTCTCCTTTCATGGTTCTTTCAAAAACTGGTGTTAATTGTTCATTTTCTCTGAGGATACTTATACCTAATATTAAATACTTAAAAGTTGGTTAGGTTACATTATTTAATCTAAACAACTTCACAGCAGCTGTAACAAAGTTATTTATAAAATAACTGTATTTTTTCCTTTACAAGTGGGTATTAAATAAAAAACCGATATCATATTCTTATACCATAAGAAGTAATATAATCACGTTATGTTCATGATGAGTTCTATTTCTTGTGTATAGTGTGTTTCAGTGTTTGCATTAAACAAAACATTTTTAAATCAGTGTTGAACCTTTGCCAAGTAGTGTGCATGATATTTTCCAACAAATTTGTATACTGTATGAGAGTAGACTATTGATGTATACTACTTTACATGTCAGAAGTATAACGATATATTTACAAATTACTTTATTTTATATTCTTATGTTATTATTATTATTCAATAAAAAATAAAATACTTTTTAACAACAATATACTTTTATTTTAATTATTGTATTGTATTCAATTATTCAGAAACATAAATATAATTAAAGTAAAAATAAATAGTTGTATTAATTAAAAAGTATATTTTTGTTAAAAGGAATGTCTTAATTATTCAACAATGATATATAACTCTCTCTCTTCCCCCTCCCACTCTCTGTGGGGGGGGGGTTGAATATATGAGTGATAGTTTAATCTTGTTTTCAACAAATTCCAGTTACATTGCAATCTGATAGGTTAGAGTCTGTACTTAAAATGGACAAATATTTGGTTAAGTGGCCAAAATACTAGGTAAAGTGGTAAGTAAACAGCCATTCCATTCTAATCAGCCTACACATACATATTGTTACATTATTACATTACATTTAATGCAAACAGTCTTCTTTACAATTGAATTAAAGGTACACAATTTAACTATAATGTTAGGTGAGACTGGCGAATACAAAAACAATACCAATACATCTATTACAATATAGAATACTACAAGGACAAGATACTACAGATTTAAAGGTAAGAAAAAGGGATAAACGTTACAATATATATTATTGCCCGTCTTCTTTATTTACAGTGTGGAACAGTAGATCCTGTTACAGTATACTGGACTTAGTACTTAGTTGAGGCACAGATACTTCCTAAATAATACATCTACTCTACATGAGTGTTGTGGTTGGTTAGGTAATGATAGTACATTGTTGTGTGTAAAAATAGTACATTGGGTTTGATGTTTCTTTACAAACCCAATTGACTCTGTAGTGCTCAATTCTACGTCTTTCGACCTCACTGTAACTGTTTATTCTCCGTTTCTTCCAGCGGTTGTTCATGTAACCTGTCTTGTATGTTACTGTACTAATTTTTAAAATAAACACTTATGTATCTTGTAGCATAAGCTATTAACCGTAGTGCATACTCCTTCTTTATCTAACTAGTGGTAGATATTGTTAAGCCCCTTACCTTTTACTTCCATGTCCTTAAGGAAATGGAAGTATGGTGATGGCAAAAAAAAAATCGTGTTCGAGATTTTTGCAGATTCTGATTGTACTACCCTCAAAACATGAAAAGTCATTTTTCGAAAAGTGTGTGTGTGTGTGTGTGTGTGTGTGCTTGTGTGTAGATTTTTTTCTATGGCAAACGATAACAGCCAAAAATTCAAACAGAATCGAATACTTGGATTTCATTGTCCATGACGTGTCCATTAATTAACTAAATATAATTATTACACTACGACTCGGAACACAATAGTAGTGTAATAATTATATTTAGAATCAAATATTTTTTTACATACAGCCCTGATTTGTATAGTACTCAAGACCTATTGGTTTTGGTGAAGATCGGTTAATGGAAAGGGGTAGTTTACCTGCAACATTTTAACAAGGGTATTTTCTGTGGCAAACGATAAGAGCCGCAAATTCAAACTGAATAAAATAATTTTCTGCGTACAGCCCTGTGTAGAGTACTCAAGACGTATTGTTATTTGTGAAGATCGGTTAAGGGAAAGGAGTAGTTTGATTATGTGATTTGATTAATGCTTGTGATTGTGGTTTGGTTATCTGAAATTAATGCTTCTATTACCTTCCAACACTAATATTACCTTAAAACAGGAATTATAGACATGCTACTTTAGAGTTGTGTCTTTATGGCTGGGATTACATTGATTGATGGGATTATTACTTATTACAAACTGGTTTACATTCCATAGTAGTAATTTTTTCCTTAGTTTGCCAAATTTTGTTGACTGATTAATTCTATTTAGTGTGTCTGAGCCTAATTTAGGTATCTATGGTATTTTATACATAACAGTGCGTCTATTTTCTTACAACCTTTTTCTTCTTTGACAATTCATAATAGCCATAATAGCATAATATTCTTAATAGCAACATTACTAACATTATTACACACAAAACATATTTAAACATAACTAACTCTTAATAGAATTAATTAAACAAATTGAACCTTCTAATTGTAGTCTTTTCCCTTGAAACAAATATGGGACTTGGGTTTAAATCCTAATTAATACAATGTTGCTGAACATTCAGAATAATATAAATCATGTCTCCCTTAATCTTACTTATAGTCTATGTTTCATTTGTTTCATACATTTGGGGTGAATCATTAATTTTAACAGTCTTTTCTGTTATTACTGATCATTCATTATATTACACTTTTTCTTCCTTCACTTAGCACTTTTTCCCACAGTGTTCAGCTTATAATTATTTACAATATTGTTACAGGTAGTCGTGAGTGGTAAGGAGGTGACTCTACACACTTCTACATTAATACAGCGAGTTAAGTGTCTGTGAATCCCCAGATTGTTCCAGTAACTACACAATTATTGTCGATGCATCACCTGGAAAGATATTCTGGACCTCTGCGGACCTCCACATGAACTCGAACAAATCCTGGTTTGCATTTCTTGTTCGCCACATTAACTCACTTAAATAGGAATCTAAGCGTTCCCTTCTCACACCACATTCAATCACGTTTCGGCGTTTACAGGACCGCCACATGCTTTCTACGCCTTGTGTATGTGCTCCCGTTTGAGGATCCACGAAGTTATAACTATGGTTTACAGTCAAATGAGTGTACTGTTGTGGCAAATTAACAATTTGACGGTATGAACGCCACTCATCTGACATTATAATGGACCCTGGTTCAATATTTGCCACTATGAGAGGTAGGAGGGTAGCTGCTGACCGATCTTCAATACGACACAAGAAACATTCCTTTGTTTCTCGACAGAATCCTCCGAAAACCCACTGTTGTGGATACACCCGGCCAACATTATTTTTTCTCTTGGCAAAGAGACTCGTCAATTTCAACTGTTAAATTTGGTCCTCCAATTTTCTGTGGGTTGCTCATGATGTCTTCAGCACAGATATATCTTAAGTAAGCCGTCCAATGTGTGTGTGTTTTGTTGTCGATTTTCAGTTGATTTTTACTGTTTTTCACACTACTACGGCCTTCACACCAGTCATAAATAAATTTTATTATTGTTCTCAGGGGTAATCTGGACCCCTCTAAAAACGTGTCCTTGCAAACTGGCTTATACTCACGGCAAGTCTTCTTATTACAACACCAACGCTGTTGCTGCCCAAGCGCTAAAATCATATCATGTCCATTACCACATTGACGAGGATTGTGAACCAAATCTTTTTCTTTAAGAAAAGAAACTGCAGCATCCTCGTCTGTACTAATAACACTACCATCGTAGCTAATCACAACACAACACTGATTTAAAATGTAACAAAAGAAGTGAACAAGCATGTAACAACACCAATTAAAAATATAATAAATGTAATTTGCAAATTCATAAGTGTGTTTTATTTTGGTTTCCACTGTACTATGTGACGATCGGTGAGACCGTCGTAACAATTTAACAAAACATCCCAATTAATTCAATATTATACTTTGAGGATTATAATTTTACATAACCCCCTTCCACCTCCACACTCCCCCACACAACCTACCAACTAAACAAACCGTTACAAGTTCCGGACATTCTGTATCATACCCCGCTGATGAAGGCGAACACCACACTGAAATGTCGTACGAGGAAAATAAACAAAGTAAGTTTCACATGTGAAAGTGTAGTAATTAATATTCATAAAACATTATTAGTATTTGATTTCAAGCTTGCAGAAGTCAATCCAAATAAATGATGTCTGAATGTATGTACACACATAAAAGGCAAAATACAAGTGTCCTGTCTTGTCTGCTGTCATAGAAAATATATTCTGTATTTCTTTACGGTTGCAACTTCATTCATGTGAGTGAAAATTAATTTATATAAATTTCAAATCCACTTGGAATCAACACCGATGACTGTAAGCAAATATAATAAATTCCTTTTGTGATCACTTTGGGCCAATATGAATTTAATAGCACTAGCCGAATAATAACAATAACTGATAACAAGATTATGCAAGATTTACCATTACTTTCCCATACCTGTGATTACAGGTATATTGATATACCTGTTACTATGTATAGAGGTGTTACTATATATATTGTATGTTAAAACTGTTAGGTGTATTTTATAATCTGGAACATTTTACACCAAATGATTTAATCACAAAAGATTATGTAAAACACAAAATTACAACAAACACACCAAAAGTACCTATAGAAATTACAACAGTCATAATGAACAAACAAGAAATAAACATAATTGCAAAGAAGGAACCAAGGTAATTCTAATATTTAAGAAATAAACAATAAAACTGAGAAATTCTTCTCCGAAAACAATACAACTCAAATAACCAAAGATCCCACAATAAAATACCAAAAACAAATTCATAAATAATGCAAAATACATAATCCAAACAGAAAACATAAAATACCTAAAAAGAAATTAAACCTAACCCCCCAAAACTAAACGCATTACCAAAAATACACAAACCCAATATACCCATTTGACCTTTGATAAATAACACACAAGCACCCTCCCACAAAATCGTCAGACACCTAGATAAACTAATCAGAAAACATATAAATCTAACCAACAAACAACATAAATCTAACCAACAAACAACACTTCTGTTAAAAACAATATAGAACTTGTCAAAAAACTAGAACACATCCATATACCACACAACTCAACATTAGCATCATTTGACATAACGAATTTATACACCAATGTACCTGTTGAAGACACCATAGTAACAAGGTAAGTGTTTGGAATACTCTTTTATGAACATGAGGTGGTATATGTTAGTGATCACAATTCTGTGGTTGAGGCTGAAGGTAGAAGTAGTTTCTATAGAAATATTTCATTTCTAAAATGATTTCAAATATAAATCTTAGAACATGGTAGTCATGTATGGTTCTACATACCGATATTTTAATTATTTGCATCAAATAGTATTATTGTTTAATAAATGTTCTATCCAGATCAAATTATGTGTATACAGTTCTGGAAAAAATTAGACAGGCATAATATTTTGTTTGTTTATTGTAAACTGTATTATGTTTGGAAGTATCCCAAAGTAAATTTAACATTAGTCATGTCAATCAATGAGGCCAGTCAGTTTTTTAAGGCCAGGAGAATCCTTGAAAAGTTTGGAGCATCACTAGGGGATCTGTGAAAAACTGGCAGATTTGAGTAGTCACTTGATAAAGGATGGTGTTGTAAAAGCAACAATTCTTTCAGAATTTTTTATAACCCTGTCAGTCTGCAAATAATACACTGTATTACAGTATACAAATGTAGTGTAACATCTTAGCACAATACTATATGATAAATTTGGATAAAAGTCTCATTGCCAATAGACAGGATAGCTGGTGTGATCAGACATAACAAATTTGTATAGGTTTTTTGAAAATTTATTCCTATCAAACTGGAGTAAGCATATTTTCAAACCTTTATGGACGTGTGTCATGGAATTTACAGATTGCACCAAAAGAAACAATTAAAATATATCTTTTCAATTAAACAAAAATTGGTCTTGTAATATGATTCGGTAATACAGCAGGAACTAATCAGTTAATTGCTATTACAAAATGCCTTATTCCTTTTCCATGATGATCAGATTTTGCTATACGCCTGCATAAATATAAATTATTAAAATGCTTAACTCCCAACACAAAGTTGAACACATGATGAAAAGTTCATCATGTCACATATTCTAGTAATACAGGATTTCTTGGAACTGTGTAGAGTGGGATCAGTGGAGTAACTTGCGGAGGGGGGTTATCAGGGGATCAATTCCCCTCCAGAACTATTCGAAATTTCAGCAGAATTCCATAATTTCCTAAGTAGACCCGTTTCTAAGCCAGTTTTGTTTGTACAAAGTAATACTTATAAATAATTATAGAAATAAAAGTAATTACAATATTGTAACGTTATGTTATCCCCTTACATAAAATAGGCCCCAACTTAAACCATTTCATGACCATGATACATGAAGAACAAAATACTAGTTGTACTAAGTTGAACACATGATGAAAAGTTCATCATGTCACATATTCTAGTAACAAGGTAAGTTTTTGGAATACTGTTTTCGCTGAATTTATACACTAGGAGGACACTCAGCATTTAGTTTGTGTGTGTAACTCTGGTTAATCAAAGAGAATTATTTGTGTAAATTCAAATTTAGTAAAACGAATCTACTACTGTAAATGCCTGGAATGCTATGCATTAAAGAATTTTAATTAACTTTATATGGGGAAAACTGGTTTACATACATTATTTCTGAAAATAATAATCCTGAAATGTAATCAGTACTTATATCAAGTTAAGTGCAATAATTAAATATATTCTTCAACTTGCACGTTAAATAGATCCCTTCTCCTTCACTTACCAGGCAAACATAAGGGAAGCTCTACTAAATACAGGATTTCTTGGAACTGTGTAGAGTGGGATCAGTGGAGTAACTTGCGGAGGGGGGTTATCAGGGGATCAATTCCCCTCCAGAACTATTCGAAATTTCAGCAGAATTCCATAATTTCCTAAGTAGACCCATTTCTAAGCCAGTTTTGTTTGTACAAAGTAATACTTATAAATAATTATAGAAATAAAAGTAATTACAATATTGTAACATTATGTTTTCCCCTTACATAAAATAGACCCCAACTTAAACCATTTCATGACCATGATACATGAAGAACAAAATACTAAGTCATTAACTAAATTGTATACTATAAATATTGTCTGAGATACGGTAATAAAAAGAGATAAGAATAATGTAATGAAACTGATAAGAACATTATCAATAAGAAGATTTTACTCCAGTAAACTGCATTAAAATTGTTAAAAAAGATAAAACTAATGAAAGTTAAAAATAAAGCTAATGAGTTATTCTTAGATGACATCATTAATCTTATTGGTAATGGTGTAAAAGCCTTCCCACAGCGGTTGCAGGTTTGGGCTGATTTATTTCTTCCTTATCATGTTATAGAACTAGGCCTGACAGCAGGTGTGAGCCCTGAAGAAATTGCAACCAGTCTTCATCTTTGTATTTGCCAAAATAAAGTTGTTCTGAGCCAGGTCATGTAAATTCAGGTTAGGCCAAGTTGCTCATTAGACTTTATCTAAATTTTAAAGATATAAAGTGTTGATAAAGATTTTAGGACCGTACATTAAAAACATTGTTTGCACATATGAGTAGGAAGCAGATGTATTAATATAATGTTACCCAACAAGATACAGGAACAATTATGTATATTTAATTAAGTAGTTAGTGGACTTAAAACCTGCAGTAGAAACTCCAGTTTTTATAAAACAAATAGGGAGAGAATTGAAGATTTGATGTTTGTAAATGTTATATCTATTTTCTTCTAAGTAACTAATGGCTGATTATTTGTAATCAAGTTTTCTCATAATGTATGTTGTTAATGACCTTTTTTTAAGGGTATGAAAAACAACAACAGATATTGGTATTTGAAAAAAGGTGAATTTTATTGGTACATACTAAAGTATAGAGTCAAATTTGTTTCTATTCATTAACAAAGGTCCGTACTGTAATAATTTTGTGTGTAATATACAAGCATTCTTTAATATGTTTACGAGATTCTCCCAATTTTATTTGCATTAATTCAGACCGTAGTAACATTAAATTCCACTGTAACCCATTATTAATACTTAATCATTTGCATGTTAACAGAAACTACACATTGCTTATTATTGCATTATGTTGAAAAAAGGATTTTAATGTACTTGTTTGGTTATACATTAGATTGTACTAGGTTCTAAATTGGAAGTACGTTTTAATTCCGGTACTTTGAATAAAGACAGCCTTTAATGTTATATACAGCCTTTGAATGTACACTAACTAAGGAAATGTCTGTTAAGTCTAATTAATTTTAAAAATCTAAAAGGTTAAGTTAAATAATTAAACGTAGCCACAACCTGCCAAAATCGTCTCTGTACCGTAATTATGTGCGATAAACTAATTTCTGTACTTCCAATAAATACACCCTTTTAATGTACACGAACAAAGTAAATTTTATATAAGTTACATTGTCGTACATAACCTCCATAAGCTGGCATTACTTACTTCGAATAAATACAGCCGTTAATGTTATATACAGCCTTTTATCCATACAATAAATACAGCCTTTGAATGTACACTAACTAAGGAAACGTTTGTTAAGTCTAATTAATTTTTCAAAATGTAAAAGGTTAAGTTATATTGTTAAACGTAGCAACAACCTCCCAAAATCGTCTCTGTACCGTAATTATGTGCGATAAATGTAAACTAATTTCTGTACTTCCAATAAATACACCCTTTTAATGTACAGTGACAAAGTAAATTTTATTTAAGTTACATTGTCGTACATAACCTCCATAAGCTGGCATTAGTTACTTGTGAAGAAAACAGTTGGATGTACACATCGGACACCGAAATATAGTACACGCGCGGCGCCGGAAGTTACATTTTGCCGCTGAATATTCCCCAAGACCCAACGGGTGTATTTACTGGAAGTACAGAAATAATTTTCCATTTATCGCACATAATTAAGGTACGCAGACGATTTTTGGAGGTTGTGTCTACGTTTAACAATGCAACTTAAACTTTTAGATTTTTAAAATTAATTAGATTTAACAAAAATTTCCTTTGTTAGTGTACATTAAATTATTGTATGGATACAAGGCTGCTGTACATAACATTAAAGGCTGTATTTATTCGAAGTACAGGAATTAAAACCTAGTTCCAATTTAGAACGTAGACCTATAACCTATTTGCATATTTTATTGGGGTTTATTGGCACATATTTTATTAAAAGGGTGTATTTATTGGAAGTACAGAAATTATTTTCCATTTATCGCACATAATTACGGTACACAGACGATTTTTGGAGGTTGTGTCTACATTTAACAATGCAACTTAACCTTTTAGATTTTTAAAATTAATTAGATTTAACAAAAATTTCCTTTGTTAGTGTACATTCAAAGGCTGTATTTATTGTATGGATAAAAGGCTGTATTTATTCGAATTAAAACCTATCGGTACTTCCAATTTAGAACGTATAACCTAGTAGGCTAAGTTATTCGTACATACAGTATTTTATTGGAGTTTATTGGTACATATTTTATTAAAAGGGTGTATTTATTGGAAGTACAGAAATTAGTTTCCATTTATCGCACATAATTACGGTACAGAGACGATTTTGGGAGGTTGTGTCTACGTTTAATTATCTAACTTAACCTTTTAGATTTTTAAAATTAATTAGATTTGTAGGGGTGTGCATGGCAGAACTACTTGTAGGGGTGTGCACCCACTTTATAATCATATTTTTGGTAACACTGAGAACTTTAAGCCTTCTTTTATGCTTAAACAAATTATATATACACTTAATTATAGAATAGCAAAAAACAAATATGTAATTCAAAAGACTAATTTGCTTTCTTGGATTTCGTTTGGATTTAGAGGCGGAAGCCGGTTTAGGCTGTAAGGTAAAACTTTACGTTTTTACTTATAAAAAACCTAGTGTTCCGAGTCGTCAATACTATAGTGATATTTAACTAATTTGCTCTAATAAACACAAGCTGAAGTTAAAAACAAAAGAGTTTTTACTTGCCTAACTAATCATTAGTTACTAATGTGACAGATGGAGCTGCTTTTTCTGCAAAAGCTGGGGTATGTTGGATTCAAGACTGGTTAAATTAAGTCATAAATCTGAGTGTGCGTCAAGTCTATTTCTGTGCTTGCTTTTCACTTGAGATGAAAATCTCATTTCACTCAAGAATGAGGTGATGAATGGGATGAGCAACTCCGAAAGTTCAGGATATTCATCTCTTAAAGATATCCAGAACTTTGTTAAGTCAGAATCTAAAAGTTTATGGATTTTGTTGTCCATGACATGTCTCATGTTATCACTAACTATACAAAATAATTTACTAAAAATTTAGTTTTAATCACAGATGATATCACACAATTGCTCATTTAGTTTTACTGACAACATGTTAGAACTTTCAAAATACAAGAATGGGTCTTGAATCCAATTGAATTCACTGTATCCCTCTGGGAAGCAACTTTCAATTTGGTTATAGAGAGTTAAACATCAGAGCTGGTAAAAAACAATGGTAGAGCATGAATAACAAAAATGTACAGTTTAGACTATGTACAAAACAGGTTGAATTTAAATTGTTAAAATGATATATCTTAGTTATTTACATGTAGTAGCTTGTTAAGACACAGTAAATAAATTTCCGAACCTGACTTTGCAACCCTCCAAATGCCCTCTCGGGACCCAGCAGTGGCTCATGCCCAATAGGTTAAGAAATGCTGAACTAAAGGCATGTTTGTGGAGTGAAACATAAAAGATAACCCAGACTTCTAAAATGCTCTTAGTGAAATGGGATTTTCAGGAGTAACTACACACTATTTGGTTAACACGCACATTTTACTAATATTGTAATACCAAGTCAATTAGATAGCTTAAATGTGTAGTACTCTATGTGATGCTGATCACATACTGTTAATCAGCAGCACTGCAGAATATTCTAGAGCCACACTCTTGGCTTTCATCTGGAACTTTCTCACATTAGCCTGATAATTAGGATGTTGCCACCAGCTGAGTTTTAGAAAGTTGGTGTAGTAGGTTGTGCATTCATATAGGATGATATTAGACAGCAGTTTTTAATAAAAGTGACAAATGATCAATTGTTTACTTGTGTTGTAAACTATTGTGATTTTTTTATTACTGTTTGTAGGCTATACAGTGTGTCCTGGATAATTATATAAAGAGAACTGTTGTAATATAAGTGTGTTTGTTTTAGCAATTGAGAGTATCTGGTATTCAATAATTCATTCCACTGTTTTAAGTTCATAATTCTTGTCACTGGTTGTAAGAATATTATTTTCATTAATTTTCCAATTCTATGAAGTCTTCAGTAGTTTTACCACGATGAGACTCAACTTTATCACTGAAGATGCCACATCACTGAATGAGCAAAACTTTTCGTTAATAATCTCAACAAAGCATGGTTATCAGCTGAAAAAAAGTTTTAGTATTAAAAGTTTTGATCACGCAAATCTATAAGGGATACTAAAAAGAAATAACATAATAATTGTATTGGACATAAAGTTATGTCCACAAAACAGATTTTGTTTTAAATAAATAAAACACAATTTGACACAAATATTAATTTTATGAATACTTGTTTGGCACATATTACAGAAGGTTACACCATTAAATAAGTTTGCCTAAGTATAAAATTCTTGTCAGATGCAAAACGTGTACAGTCAGAATACTATTTGTTATGTACAATACAAATGATTCACTATGGGTAGCAGTGACACATAAACACTAGACATTGACACTGAATTGTACTTGTTTTGAATTTTTCATTGTGTGCTACCTGACCAGAGTACAGGTATTAACCAAGAGATGTTTAGTATACTGCTGTGTAACTGCTACAGTGATGAATTATAAGTAGTACTTTTTGTTTTGGTCATCAACCTTGAAAAGGATAATAGAAACTTTGTATACCATGCTTCCAGCAGTTTTACATGATACATTCCTAGCACAAATAAGAAAAGTTTAAATCTGCTGATGATCTAAAGAAGTGATAGTTATTTGCAGACTGACAGGGTTATAAAATAATTCTGAAAGAATTGTTGCTTTTACAATACCATCCTTTATCAACTGACTACTCAAATCTGCCAGTTTTTCACAGAAACTGAAGTTTGATGATTTGATCCATCATGACCTAGTGATGCTCCAAACATTTCAAGGATTATCCTAGCCTTAAAAAACTGGACTGGCCTCATTGATTGACATGATTAATGTTAAATTTACTTTGGGATACTTCCAAACATAATACAGTTTAAAATAAAAACAAAAAATTTATTTCTAATTTTTCCAGAACTGTATACACATAATTTGATCTGGATAGAACGTGCATTAAACAATAATACTATTTGATGCAAATAATGAAAATATCCGTGTGGAGAACTATGAAGGTTGTATTTATTCGAAGTACCGGAATTTACTTCCAATTTATAACCTAGTACAATCTAACGTATAACCAAACAAGTACATTAAAATCCGGGTACCCTAAAATCTTTTTTCAATTTCAAGAGGAGTGTCAGTTTTTTAGTTTCAAAGGATAAAGAAAACACTTTTTTACAATTACTTCTAAGATGTCAAGGGTAATTGTAAATTGGGGTACCCGTAAATTGAATTTTAGGGCTGTATTTATTATTTATATTTAAACAATTTTTTGTACGCAACATAATAACAAAAGGTTGAAATATTTGCAGTTATTTCAATTTTAAAACTTGTACACAATTTTTAATCAATCAAAATGTTTCAATCCATTTTCCGTTTACAGTTACCCCACCTAACCGCAAATGTATGGTGTGTCACTATCTTCAGTTAGCACTTTTAATTTTAATTGCTATGAAAATAAATTGAAATAACATGTATGAAAAAGAAACGTTAATTTTAGTAGACTTTAAATGACTTAATACAGAGAGTCTTTAAATTTGTTTTAAAGTTTTTTCCTAAAGCTCTTGAATTTTGCTTAGAATAGCCAAAGACGCAATGCCATTTTTACACCATGTGGTAAAATTAAGTTGTTACAATGGCTGACGCGCGAATAGGTGTGACGCTTGTTCGCTTGTTTCATTACATTTTTAATCAGTGTTGTGTTGTGAGTTTGACATTCATTTAATTAAAAAATGATTAGCTACGATGAACTGTTGAGTGTTATTGGTACAGAAGAGGATGCAATTTCTTTTCTTCAAGAAAAAGGTTTGATTCACAATCCTCGTCGATGTGAACAAGGACACGACATGGTATTAGCTCTTAGGCAGCAACAGCGTTGGTGCTGTAATAAGAGGACTTGCCGTGAGTATAAAGTAGTTCGCAAGGGCACATTTTTAGAGGGGTCCAAATTACCGCTGAGAACAATAATAAAATTTATTTATTTGTGGTGTGAAGGCCATAGTAGTGTGAAAAACAGTAAAAAACAACTGGAAATCGGCGTCAACACACACACAGAGTGGACGGCTTACTTAAGATATATCTGTACGTAGACGTCATGAGAAACCCACGGAAAATTGGAAGGCCGAATTTAACAGTTGAAATTGACGAGAGTGTGTTTGCCAAGAGAAAAAATAATGTTGGTCGAGTGTATCCACAACAATGGGTATTCGGTGGATACTGCCGAGAAACGAAGGAATGCTTTCTGTGTAGTGTGGAAGATAGATCAGCCGCTACCCTCCTACCTCTCATAGTTGCAAATATTGAACCAGGGTCTACTATAATGTCAGATGAGTGGCGTTCGTACCGTCAAATTGTTAATTTGCCATAACAGTACAGTCATTTGACTGTAAACCATAGTTATAAATTTGTGGATCCTGAAACTGGAGCTCATACTCAAGGCGTAGAAAGCATGTGGCGGTCCTGTAAACGTCGAAACATGATTGAATGTGGAACGAGAAGGAAACGCTTAGATTCCTATTTAAGTGAGTTCATGTGGCGAACAAGAAATAGAAATGAGGATTTGTTCCAGAAAATGCTGGAAACCATCAACAAATATGAGGCCCCTTTTTACTACCAAATATGATTTTGGTAAGTATTATCAATTTTGGTAAGTATGTTCTATTTAGAATACGTTTTCATAATGATATTGACTTTGAAATCACTTGCTTAGTTTAATTATTCATTGCTCAAGCTTAATCCAATACCATTTTCAAGGATTTTAAGTATTCTGTAAAAGTATTTTGTTTCCTTATTGAACACAGTACATGACACATTAAAAGTATTCAGTACTTAAAAGTAGGTTAGGTTACATTATTTAATCTAAACAACTTCACAGCAGCTGTAACAAAGTTAATTATAAAATAATAATCATTTTGTATATTTTCTTTTACAAGTGGATATTAAGCCAAAAAGCTGATATCATATAAAGTGTAATAATCATGTTCAGTGTATTATTATTTTTAATATCATAGGTTACAGATTAAACTAACCTTATACTCACGAGGTATAATTGTACTGATTTCACCTGTAAAACAACGGTTGGCTGAAAATAAGACACAATTGTAACACATATCAGAACCTGTGTGTGTGTGTTTTGGTGGACAGGTCAATAATCTGTAAACCCTTTAATATTGGTCTCCTATAATGTTGACTGATTAAACAAAATAATTGATTAATGTTCATATGTCAGTACTTTGTGTGTCCGGTGATGTAGGCCTAATTTATTTTTCTTTGCAGGCACAAGAAAAGGGTAGAAACATTTAGGCCTACATCATCATTACGCAGGCTGAGGAACTGAAACTTCCAGCACTATATTCAGGTTTGTAATTTACACAGTGAAACCAGTCGAAACAAAGTATTAAAATCCTTTGAAAATATTAAAAGCAGGCACATTACATCATACATACACAGCATCATCATTGTATGGTGTTCTGTTGTGTGACAGGTCCCAGATATTACCAATCATCTCCATTCATATGTATTTGCCTTGAACTTTTGAGCTTTCATCTCTACATAAGATACTCCACTTTGCATTTCGTACACAAGCTCATCTTCTCTCCTTTCATGGTTCTTTCAAAAACTGGTGTTAATTGTTCATTTTCTCTCAGGATTAAATATACTTATACTTAATATTCAATACTTAAAAGTTGGTTAGGTTACATTATTTAATCTAAACAACTTCACAGCAGCTGTAACAAAGTTATTTATAAAATAATTATCTGCTGTATTTTTTCCTTTACAAGTGGATATTAAACAAAAAACCGATATCATATTCTTATACCATAAGAAGTAATATAATCACGTTATGTTCATGATGAGTTCTGTTTCTTGTGTATAGTGTGTTTCAGTGTTTGCATTAAACAAAACATTTTTAAATCAGTGTTGAACACTTGCCAAGTAGTGTGCCTGATATTTTCCAACAAATTCGTATACTGTATGAGAGTAGACTATTGATGTATGCTACTTTACATGTCAGAAGTATAACGATATTTACAAATTACTTTATTCTATATTCTTATGTTATTTCTTGGATTTCGTTGTCCATGACGTGTCTGTTACTTAACTAAATATCACTATTACATTAACGACTCTGAACAGTATTTTTTTTATAAGTAAAAGCGTAAAGTTTTACCTTACAGCCTGAACCGGTTTTCTCCTTTAAAAGGCTTCTTCAGAGGCTGCCGCTGGTAGCGCTGCCCGTCTTGTTGTGGGTGACGGAATCGAATTTTGAAAGATCGATGCTGTGTGTGTGGGGTGAGATATGTTCGAATAATGCGTGCGATTTGAATTGTGTCTGTTCATTTAGGATGTCGTTTTTATTTGTTTTTGTGTGTTTGTATATTTCCAATTGTTCTAGAGTGTCTAGTTTTCGGCCTTTTGTGTGTACGTGTAGAATGTTCATGTTATTGTCGATGTTTTTATATGTGTGGTTTGCTTCAATGAGGTGGTTTGCAAAGGTGGATTCTGTAGTGGAGTGGAGTGCCTTTGTGTGTTCAATGTATCTCTGTTTGAAGCAACTTCCTGTCTGGCCTATGTAGAATTTATTGCAATTTGAGCAATTTAGCTTGTAAACACTGGGTAGATCGAATTTGTTTTGTGCTTTGCGTGTGTGTTTTGATAGTGTGTGTTCTGTTTTGTTAGTAGTTTTGTAAGCGATTCTGTATCCTGCTTTTTTAAATTTGTGGGCTATTTTTTCAATTTGTTTGTTGATGTATGTTAGTGTTATGAAATTGTTGTTTTCTGTCTTTGTCTGTTGTTTGTTTTGTGTAGGAGTTTACTTACTATTGTTCTGTCATGTCCATTAGATTCTGCTCGATATTTTATCGTGTTTAGTTCGTCTTTGTAGTCTTTTTCATCTAAGGGGATGTTGTTAAGTCTATGTATCATGGTTCTGAAGGCAGCTAGTTTGTAACATTCTGTAACAATGACATTCAGTATTTACTCCCACTGAAGAAGAGGCACATCACCTTGAAACGTATGGGAAAGTGATAACCAAAGTAAGTTCATATGTGAAAGTTTATATATATATAATAATAAGAGTAAAGTACTTAATTTAGATATAAAGTATCCTGATAAGAAGATCTTAATAATCCACTGTAGAAACGTAGATGAAATATCTATAAATGAAGAGGCTAGTTGAACGGGGTGGGGGTAATTTTCTATAAATGAAAATTATAGTTGAAGGGGGAGGGGATAATTTTTATATGTGTACTACGTTATCGGCAACAAAGTAGTAGTTTGTTGTTAAAATTCCTTCCCGGGCTGTTTGGCCGTAGTCCAATGTTTTCAGCAAAACCAGACGTTTCCGCAGTGCCGTCGACTGCCATCATCAGTGAAAATCGAGTGCGATAACGTGTGGTGGTATACGTTAGTGACTACAGTACTGTGGTTAAGGCTGAAGCAATAAGTGGAAAGAAGTAGTTTCTATGGAAACATTTCATTTCGTAAATGATTTTAAATATAATTCTTACAACATGGAAGTCACGTATGGTTCTCCATACCGATATTTGGTTAAGTGACCAAAATACCAGGTAAAGTGGTAAGTAAACAGCCATTCCAATCTCCTCAGCCTACACATAGACATATATTATTGCCTGTCTTCTTTATTTACAGTGTGGAACAGTAGATCCTGTTACAGTATACTGGATTTAGTACTGGGTTGAGGCACAGATACTTCTTAAATAATACGTCTACTCTACATGAGTGTTGTGGTTGGTTAGGTAATGATAGTACATTGGGTTTGACATTTCTTTACAAACCCAATTGACTCTGTAGTGCTCAATTCTACGTCTTTTGACCTCACTGTAACTGTTTATTCTCCGTTTCTTCCAGCAATTGTTCTTGTAACCTGTCTTGTATGTTACTGTACTAATTTTTAAAATAAACACATGTATCTTGTAGAATAAGCTATTAACCGTAGTGCATACTCCTTCTTTATCTAAAAAGTGGTAGATATGTAATACTAACCTATTAAAACTGTATATTTAATAATACTAACTTATTAACCATAATGCATGTTCCTTCTTTATCTAGAAAATGTTAGACGTTGAATATTTTTTTTACAGAAACACCAGCTAGCCACAGGTAGTCATGAGTGGTAAGGAGGTGACTCTATACGCTTCTCGATACATCACCTGGAAAGATATTCTGGACCTCTGTGGACCTCCACATGTACTCACTTAAATAGGAATCTAAGCGTTCCCTTCTCGTACCACATTCAATCATGTTTCAGCGTTTACAGGACCGCCACATGCTTTCTACGCCTTGTGTATGCGCTCCAGTTTCAGGATCCACAAAGTTATAACTATGGTTTACAGTCAAATGACTGTACTGTTGTGGCAAATTAACAATTTGACGGTACGAACGCCACTCATCTGACATTATAGTAGACCCTGGTTCAGTATTTGCCACTATGAGAGGTAGGAGGGTAGCTGCTGATCTATCTTCCACACTACACAAAAAGCATTCCTTCATTGCTCGGCGTATCCATCAAATACCCATTGTTGTGGATACACCCGGCCAACATTATTTTTTCTCTTGGCAAACACACTCTCGTCAATTTCAACTGTTAAATTCGGCCCTCCAATTTTCCGTGGGTTTCTCATGACGTTACGGCACAGATATATCTTAAGTAAGCCGTCCACTCTGTGTGTGTGTTGACGCTGATTTCCAGTTGATTTTTACTGTTTTTCACACTACTACGCCTTCACACCAGAAATAAATAAATTTTATTATTTTTCCCAGCGGTAATTTGGACCCCTCTAAAAATGTGCCCTTGCGAACTACCTTATACTCATGGCAAGTCGTCTTATTGCAACACCAATGCTGTTGCTGCCCAAGGGCTAATACCATGTCGTGTCCTTGTTCACATTGACGAGGATTGTGAACCAAACCTTTTTCTTGAAGAAAAGAAACTGCAGCATCCTCTTCTGTACCAATAACACTCAACCATCGTAGCTACTTACAACACAACACTAATTAAAAATGTAATGAAACTGAACAAGCAAATGAAAATGTAACAACACCAATAAATTAGCAAATTCATAAGTGTGTTTTATTTTGGTTTCCACTGTACTATGTGACGATCGGTGAGACCGTCGTAACAATTTAACGAAACATCCCAACTAATTCAATATTATACGTTGAGGATTATAATTTTACATATACACTAATGTAAAATATAAAACATTATTGTTATCTGATTTCAAGCTTGCAGAGTCAATCCAAATAAATTATGTCTGAATGTAAGTACACACATAACAGGCAAAATACAAGTGTTCTGTCTTGTCTGCTGTCATAGAAAATATATTCTGTTATCTTGTTGTTGCATCCTCTTCGTTCACTTTATTAATTTAATAATATATATAAAACTTTCACTAATGAACTTACTGTTGTCACTTCCCAAACGTTTCGAGATGTTGTTTCTCTTCTTCAGTGGGTGTAATACAATTATTTTGGGAGTATTACACCCACTGAAGAAGAGAAACAACATCTCGAAACGTTTGGGAAGTGACAACAGTAAGTTCATTAGTGAAAGTTTTATATATATTATATAGTCTGTATTTCTTTACGGTTGCAACTTCATTCATGTGAGTGAAAATTAATTTATATAAATCACAAATCATCACCGGAACCTACACTGTTGACTGTAAACAAATACAATAAATTCCTTTTGTGATCACTTTGGGCCAATATGAATTTAATAGCACTAGCCGAATAATAACAATAACTGATAACAAGATTATGCAAGATTTGCCATTACTTTCCTATACCTGTGATTACAGGCATATTGATATAACTGTTACTATGTATAGAGGTGTTACTATATATATTGTATGTTAAAACTGTGAGGTGTATTTTATAATCTGGAACATTTTATACCAAATGCTTTAATCACAAAAGATTATGTAAAACACAAAATTACAGCAAACACACCAAAAGTATCTATAGAAATTAAAAAAAAAAAAAAAATTATATTATATAAATGACAAATTATTCAATAAATGATTAAATATGTACCATAATTTATTAGATACTGCAATTATTTTTTATAGAAACAAACATCCACTAGCAGCTACAAAACCAATTTTCCCTATAATGTACTTAGCAAGATCCTGATCTTTTAGATACATTGTTGGATTGTTAATGCTAGCATTTTTTTATTCTTTTCCGTAAACATTTTGAAACCATAATTTCAAAGTGATACTACCTGAGATGCCTTTCCATTGTGTTTCCTTTTGCTCAAAAAAAAATATTTTGTTGTGTTGATATGTCTTTATTCTTTAAAATTTTGTGTGAGGGAGATTGCAAAATTTTTAACTGAACTGTAGCATTTCATTGTCTCAGTTTTTTGTCATTTTTTGTGCTACTGTAAAGTGTTCACTTTTTATTTACACCTAAGTCATGCCGTTTTTATTTTACATTTTTACACTTTCTGTCAAGCTACTGTAAAGCTACAGTAAAATATAAAATTTAATTAAAAAAAAAAATGATCAAACCAAGCACTTGTCTGTAATGAACAGAACACTGTGTAATAACTGAAATATATGAGAGTTTTATTTAAGGTTATTGCTGGCTCTCACATCCTACCTTCCAGTATTTGCGTATCATCCATCAGAACAGTGAATAACTCAACAGGATACTAAGTCATTCTTACTACTGTTCAGATGCATTTAGCATGTACACCAGAGGCAGATTTATGCATAGGCAAAGTAGGCTACTGCCTACGGGCGGCAAATTTTGTAAAGGTCGTTATGTTGTTTTTATACCTAAGAGATGTTTCAAATGCCGCTCCATTTCATCTCAATATGATAAGAAGCTTTTAAAAATATATATTGTTTAGTAACAAGGCTTATTACATAAAGAGAATAGTTCATCATTTACTTCTGATCTGTATATGAAGTAGGCCCTACATCGTTTTTTCACAATTACATTTACATACATTATATATGTGATACTTCCATTATATTAATTATTTAACTATTAATTTGTTTACATTCAAATTTCGAACATCCTTTACCGACTCTGTAATTTGACATGAGTGAATGTCAATAGATGCCACTAGCTGCTAACAGACAGACTATGAGCATAGTATAATTTCATACCCAACTCTAGTGCCAGTTGAGCTTCAACCTGCCGAGGAGGGAAATAAGAGGTCTACACATAGTACGTGTCCGTTAAACACCTGTTGTATTTTACATAAATCGTTAAATATATATTCATCAAATAAATTGATAAGCAAAAAGTGATAAGTGAAAGGATGATTATGTCAAAAGATGTGTATATAATGTATTTTCATTTATTATGTTAGGGTAATATTAGTGGAATGATAATATTCTACCACTACTGTATTACAGTATACAAATGTAGTGATATATCTTGGCACAATACTATGTAACAAATTTGGATAAAAGGCTCATTTCAAATAGAAAGGATAGCTGGTGTGATCAGACATAACAAATTTGTATTAGTTTTTTGAGAATTTGTTCCTATCAAACTGCAATAAGCATATTTTCAAACCTTTATGGATGTGTGTCAAGGAATTTACAGATTGCACCAAAAGAAACAGTTAAAATATATCTTTTCAATTAAACAAAAATTGGTCTTGTAATATGAGTCAGTAATACAGCAGGAACTAATCAGTTAATTGCTATTACAAAATGCCTTATTCCTTTTTCATGATGATCAGATTTTGCTATATGCCTGCATAAATAAAAATTATTAAATTGCTTAACTCTCAACACAAAGTATTTAAACTATTTAACATGAAAAGTTCATCATGTCACATATTCTAGTAACAAGGTAAGTTTTTGGAATACTGTTTTAGCTGAATTTATACACTAGGAGGACACTCAGCATTTAGTTTGTGTGTGTAACTCTGGTTAATCAAAGAGAATTATTTGTGTAAATTCAAATGTAGTAATAGAAATCTACTACCATAAAGGCCTGGAATGCTATGCGTTAAAGAATTTTAATTAACTTTATATGGGGAAATCTGGTTTACATACATTATTTCTGAAAATAATAATCCTGAAATGTAATCAGTACTTATATCAAGTTAAGTGCAATAATTAAATAGATTCTTCAACTTGCACGTTGCAAACTTCAGGTGCTAATCCTTTACTTTATTTTTAATTCAACATCAATTTATGTTCGGCAACGTTAAAAAAAAAACATGTTATGGCCTCTGAGAAAGTACACAGTGAGTGGAAGCTGGCTTAAATGAAGGTAAACAGTTTATCTAATAATTAGTGTCCCGAGTTAGAAAACATGTGCAATACATATTATAAAAAGAAGGATATTGTTTTTACTTCCATGTTCCATAAGGAAATGGATGGCGAAAAAAATCGTGTTCGAGATAAGGGCTGATTCTGATTGTACTACCCTCAAAACATAAAGAAGTAATTTTTTGAAAGATGTCTGTGTATAGAATATTGTCTATGGCGAACGATAACTGCCGCAAATTCAAATAATTTTTTGCATATTGTAGAGGACTCAAGGTCTGTTGATTTTGGTGAAGATCGGTTAAGGAGAAGGGGTAGTTTACCTGCAACATTTTATGTTTTAACAAGAGTAAAGTACTTAATTTTGATAAATAAAGTATCCTGAAAAGGTCATAATAATCCACTCTAGAAAGGTAGATGAAATATCCATAAATGAAAAGGGGTAGGGGGAAGTTGAAGGGGGCGGGGATAATTTTCTATAATTTAAAATGATTGGTGAAGGGGAGGGGATAATTTTTTATATGTGTACTATGTTATCAGCAACGATGAAGTAGTTTGTTGATAAAATTCCTTTCCAGGCTGTTTGGCCGTGGTCCAATGTTTTCTGCAAAACCAGACGTTTCGGAAGTGCCGTCGACTACCATCATCAGTGAAAATCAAGTGCGCTAACGTGAGGTGGTATATGTTAGTGACCACAATTCTGTGGTTGAGGCTGAAGATAGAAGTAGTTTCTGTAGAAATATTTCATTTCTAAAACGATTTTAAATATAAATCTTAAAACATGGAAGTCATGTATGGTTCTCCACACCGATATTTTAATTATTTGCATCAAATAGTATTATTGTTTAATACACGTTCTATCCAGATCAAATTATGTGTATACAGTTCTGGAAAAATTAGAAATAAATTTTTTTTTTGTTTATTTTAAACTGTATTATGTTTGGAAGTATCCCAAAGTAAATTTAACATTAATCATGTCAATCAATGAGGCCAGTCCAGTTTTTTATGGCTAGGAGAATCCTTGAAATATTTGGAGCATCACTAGGTCATGATGGATCAAATCATCAAACTTCAGTTTCTGTGAAAAACTGGCAGATTTGAGTAGTCAGTTGATAAAGGATGGTATTGTAAAAGCAACAATTCTTTCAGAATTATTTTATAACCCTGTCAGTCCGCAAATAACTATCACTCCTTTAGATCATCAGCAGATTTAAACTTTTCTTATTCGTGCTAGGAATGTATCATGTAAAACTGCTGGAAGTATGGAATACAAGAACAAATCAAACATTGTACATTGTTTGATCCAAGAAATTAAAAAAAAAAACTTGTAAACTCTGAAAACATTTGTTCTAATACAGAATTCAAATTAAATAAAGAAAAAAAGGAATTGTGTGCGTGCTAGTGTGTGTGTTTTAATGGAGACATCTTCCCCCTTGCTCCTCAACCACTTTCAGAAAGTGAACAGACAGAACAATGCCTGACCTGCAAATGGTCTTGAAACATACTTGTGATCTTGCAAAAGAAGATCAGTCCTCTGTGTGTTTTAATGATAATTAGTTAATCAATGGACATGTCATGGACAACAAAATCCAAGAATTTACAAACGAATAATGAAAACACAGAGATTAAAAACTAATAAGAAATCATTAAATAGACATAAAGAAACAAATTAGTAAAATTTATTAATGAATCAAAGGAATTCAGAAATTCAACTGATAATCACACATTAGTACATAGTGTTACTAATTTCACAAGTCCACAAAATTTGTAATTATTGCGTGCACAAGAATTGAAATTGTTGCGTGATAATCCAGACAGCATAATTGAAGAACCAAACTTAATTGCAAAAGAACTAATAAAAGTTCCTCCTGAATCTCCCAAAAGGTGGAAAAAAAGTACAGATCAATCCAATAGTGATTTTTCAGTAAACAAAGATCAAGAAAATAAATTTAAAACCTCAGTCATGTACCCAGTATTAGAGTTTGTAATGGGCAACAAAAAAACACGATTCACTGCAATTAGTTCAATTCGTGACTTGTTTCCACCAGTATTGAACTCTACGGACATGGAAAATTATGAATTAGAATTGAAAGTAAAAGTTCTCATTAGCAAGTTTAAAAAGGAATTGGCAATGGATCTATTTGAAGAAATATTACACTTGAAGAACATTTATAAAACAGAGTTTGAATCAGAAAAGAATCCACTACGCCTACTCCAAAAACCTTCAAGCTGTATTTGTGAACTTCTGTCTTGCCTATAGGCTTTTCTGTACTATTCCAGTTACAGTTTCGTCTCCTGAAAAATCTTTCAGCAGGTTAGCGAATTCACTGAAAACTTGGCAGAGAAGCACTACCTACCAAGAAAGGCTTAATAATTTGGCAATTTTAGCTATTAAAAATGAATTGGCTAACAGTATTAATTTATCAGTCAGATGTTATTGACCAGTTTGCTCAAATGAAAGCAAGAAAAAAACTTTGCACTACTTAAGCCGTTTTAGAAACGGGTCTCTCACTTATAATTGGTTATAGTCTACTCTTAGATATGTTTTTGTTTATCTTTGTAACAACTGACTTATGTATCACTTATGTGTTGATAAACACAGATTTTTTATTTTTTGTCTTCAATTTAGACCATAGTAACATCGAATTCCACTCTAACCCATTATTAATACTTAATCATTTGGGTGTTAACAGAAACTGCACATTGCTTTTTATTGCATTATGTTGAAAAAAGGATTTTAATGTACTTGTTTGGTTATAGGCCTACGTTAGATTGTACTGTGTTCTAAATTGGAAGTAGGTTTTAATTCCGGTACTTCGAATAAATACAGCCTTTTATCCATACAATAAATACAGCCTTCGAATGTACACTAAGTAAGGAAATGTTTGTTAGGTCTAATTAATTTTAAAAATCTAAAAGGTTAAGTTAGATAATTAAACGTTGACACAACCTCCCAAAAGCGTCTCTGTACCGTAATTATGTGCGATAAATGGAAACTAATTTCTGTACTTCCAATAAATACACCCTTTTAATAAAATATGTGCCAATAAACCCCAATAAAATATGCACCAATAACGAAGCCTACTATCTAAGTTAGATAATTAAACGTAGACACAACCTCCCAAAAACGTCTCTGTACCGTAATTATATGCGATAAATGGAAACTAATTTCTGTACTTCCAATAAATACACCCTTTTAATAAAATATGTACCAATAAACTCCAATAAAATATGAACGAATAACGTAGCCTACTAGGTTATACGTTCTAAATTGGAAGTACGGATAGGTTTTAATTCTAATAAATACAGCCTTTAATGTATATACAGCCTTTTATCCATACAATAAATACACCCTTTGATGTACACTAACAAAGGAAATTTTTGTTAAATCTAATTAATTTTAAAAATCTAAAAGGTTAAGTTACATTGTTAAACGTAGACACAACCTCCAAAAATCGTCTGTGTACCGTAATTATGTGCAATAAATGGAAAATAATTTCTGTACTTCCAATAAATACCCCCTTTTAATAAAATATGTGCCAATACTCTGAATTCAAATTAAATAAAGAAAAAAGGAATTGTGTGTGTGTGTGTGTGTGTGTTTTCTGTGGTTGAGGCTGAAGATAGAAGTAGTTTCTGTAGAAATATTTCATTTCTAAAACGATTTTAAATATAAATCTTAAAATATTTTCATTATTTGCATCAAATAGTATTATTGTTTAATACACGTTCTATCCAGATCAAATTATGTGTATACAGTTCTGGAAAAATTAGCAATAAAATTGTTTTTTTTTATTTTAAACTGTATTATGTTTGGAAGTATCCCAAAGTAAATTTAACATTAATCATGTCAATCAATGAGGCCAGTCCAGTTTTTTAAGGCTAGGAGAATCCTTGAAATGTTTGTAGCATCACTAGGTCATGATGGATCAAATCATCAAACTTCAGTTTCTGTGAAAAACTGGCAGATTTGAGTAGTCAGTTGATAAAGGATGGTATTGTAAAAGCAACAATTCTTTCAGAATTATTTTATAACCCTGTCAGTCTGCAAATAACTATCACTCCTTTAGATCATCAGCAGATTTAAACTTTTCTTATTTGTGCTAGGAATGTATCATGTAAAACTGCTGGAAGCATGGTATACAAAGTTTCTATTATCCTTTTCAAGGTTGATGACCAAAACAAAAAGTACTACTTATAATTCATCATTGTAGCAGTTACACAGCAGTATACTAAACATCTCTTGGTTAATACCTGTACTCTGGTCAGGTAGCACACAATGAATCATTCAAAACAAGTACAATTCAATGTCAATGTCTAGTGTTTATGTGTCACTGCTACCCATAGTGAATCATTTGTATTGTACATAACAAATAGTATTCTGACTGTACACGTTTTTCATCTGACAAGAATTTTATACTTAGGCAAACTCATTTAATGGTGTAACCTTCTGTAATATGTGCCAAACAAGTATTCATAAAATTAATATTTGCGTCAAATTGTGTTTTATTTATTTCAAACAAAATCTGTTTTGTGGACATAACTTTATGTCCAATACAATTATTATGTTGTTTCTTTTTAGTATCCCTTATAGATTTGCATGATCAAAACTTTTAATACTAAAACTTTTTTTCAGCTGATAACCATGCTTTGTTGAGATTATTAACGAAAAGTTTTGCTCATTCAGTGATGTGGCATCTTCAGTGATAAAGTTGAGTCTCATCGTGGTAAAACTACTGAAGACTTCATAGAATTGGAAAATTAATGAAAATAATATTCTTACAACCAGTGACAAGAATTATGAACTTAAAACAGTGGAATGAATTATTGAATACCAAATACTCTCAATTGCTAAAACAAACACACTTATATTACAACAGTTCTCTTTATATAATTATCCAGGACACACTGTATAGCCTACAAACAGTAATAAAAAAATCACAATAGTTTACAACACAAATAAACAATTGATCATTTGTCACTTTCATTAAAAACTGCTGTCTAATATCATCCTATATGAATGCACAACCTACTACACCAACTTTCTAAAACTCAGCTGGTGGCAACATCCTAATTATCAGGCTAATGTGAGAAAGTTCCAGATGAATGCCAAGAGTGTGGCTCTAGAATATTCTGCAGTGCTGCTGATTAACAGTATGTGATCAGCATCACATAGAGTACTACACATTTAAGCTATCTAATTGACTTGGTATTACAATATTAGTAAAATGTGCTTGTTAACCAAATAGTGTGTTGTTACTCCTGAAAATCCCATTTCACTAATAGCATTTTAGAAGTCTGGGTTATCTTTTATGTTTCACTCCACAAACATGCCTTTAGTTCAGCATTTCTTAACCTATTGGGCATGAGCCAGTGCTGGGTCCCGAGAGGGCATTTGGAGGGTTCCAAAGTCAGGTTCGGAAATTTATTTACTGTGTCTTAACAAGCTACTACATGTAAATAACTAAGATATATCATTTCAACAATTTAAATTCAACCTGTTTTGTACATAGTCTAAACTGTACATTTTTGTTATTCATGCTTTACCATTGTTTTTTACCAGCTCTGATGTTTAACTCTCTATAATCAGATTGAAAGTTGCTTCCCAGAGGGATACAGTGAATTCAATTGGATTCAAGACCCATTCTTGTATTTTGAAAGTTCTAACATGTTGTCAGTAAAACTAAATGAGCAATTGTGTGATATCATCTGTGATTAAAACTAAATTTTTAGTAAATTATTTTGTATAGTTAGTGATAACATGAGACATGTCATGTACAACAAATCCATACACTTTTAGATTCTGACTTAACAAAGTTCTGGATATCTTTAAGAGATGAATATCCTGAACTTTCGGAGTTGCTCATCCCATTCATCACCTCATTCTTGAGTGAAATGGAATTTTCATCTCAAGTGAAAAGCAAGCACAGAAATAGACTTGACGCACACTCAGATTTATGACTTAATTTAACCACCCTTGAATCCAACATACCCCAGCTTTTGCAGAAAAAGCAGCTCCAACTGTCACATTAGTAACTAATGATTAGTTAGGCAAGTAAAAACTCTTTTGTTTTTAACTTCAGCATGTGTTTATTAGAGCAAATTAGTCTTTTGAATTACATTTTTGCTTTTCTATAATTAAGTGTATATATAATTTGTTTAAGCATAAAAGAAGGCTTAAAGTTCTCAGTGTTACCAAAAATATGATTATAAAGTGGGTGCACACCCCTAAAAGTAGTTCTGCCATGCACACCCCTACAAGTCTAATTAATTTTAAAAATCTAAAAGGTTAAGTTAGATAATTAAACGTAGACACAACCTCCCAAAATCGTCTCTGTACCGTAATTATGTGCGATAAATGGAAACTAATTTCTGTACTTCCAATAAATACACCCTTTTAATAAAATGTGCCAATAAACCCCAATAAAATATGCAAATAGGTTATAGGTCTACGTTCTAAATTGGAACTAGGTTTTAATTCCGGTACTTCGAATAAATACAGCCTTTAATGTTATGTACAGCAGCCTTGTATCCATACAATAATTTAATGTACACTAACAAAGGAAATTTTTGTTAAATCTAATTAATTTTAAAAATCTAAAAGGTTAAGTTGCATTGTTAAACGTAGACACAACTTGGATTTCGTTGTCCATGACGTGTCCGTTACTTAACTAAATATCACTATAATATTGACGACTCGGAACACAAAGTTTTGTATAAGTAAAAACGTAAAGTTTTACCTTACAGCCTAAACCGGCTTTCACCTATAGAAGGCTTCATCAGAGGCTGTCGTTAGTAGCGCTGCTCGTCTTGTTGTTGGCGACGAGAAAGTGTTTCGAAAGATTGAAGCTGTGTGTGTGTGGTGAGATGTGTTTGAATAATGCGTGCGATTTGAATTGTGTCTGTTCGTTTAGGATGTCGTTTTTATTTGTGTTTGTGTGTTTGTATATTTCTAATTGTTCTAGAGTGTCTAGTTTTCGGCCTTTTGTGTGTACGTGTAGTATGTTCGTGTTATTGTCGATGTTTTTATATGTGTGGTTTGCTTCAATGAGGTGGTTTGCGAAGGTAGATTCTGTAGTGGTGTGGAGTGCTTTTGTGTGTTCAATGTATCTCTGTTTGAAGCTACGTCCTGTCTGGCCTATGTAGAATTTACTGCAATTTGAACAATTTAGTTTATATACACCGGGTAGATCGAATTTGTTTTGTGCTTTGGGCATGCGTTTTTGCACATTTTACTAATATTGTAATACCAAGTCAATTAGATAGCTTAAATGTGTAGTACTCTATGTGACGCTGATCACATACTGTTAATCAGCAGCACTGCAGAATATTCTAGAGCCACACTTTTGGCATTCATCTGGAACTTTCTCAAATTAGCCTGATAATTAGGATGTTGCCACCAGCTGAGTTTTAGAAAGTTGGTGTAGTAGGTTGTGCATTCATATAGGATGATATTAGACAGCAGTTTTTAATAAAAGTTGACAAATGATCAATTGTTTACTTGTGTTGTAAACTATTGTGATTTTTTTATTACTGTTTGTAGGCTATACAGTGTGTCCTGGATAATTATATAAAGAGAACTGTTGTAATATAAGTGTGTTTGTTTTAGCAATTGAGAGTATCTGGTATTCAATAATTCATTCCACTGTTTTAAGTTCATAATTCTTGTCACTGGTTGTAAGAATATTATTTTCATTAATTTTCCAATTCTATGAAGTCTTCAGTAGTTTTACCACGATGAGACTCAACTTTATCACTGAAGATGCCACATCACTGAATGAGCAAAACTTTTCGTTAATAATCTCAACAAAGCATGGTTATCAGCTGAAAAAAAGTTTTAGTATTAAAAGTTTTGATCACGCAAATCTATAAGGGATACTAAAAAGAAATAACATAATAATTGTATTGGACATAAAGTTATGTCCACAAAACAGATTTTGTTTGAAATAAATAAAACACAATTTGACGCAAATATTAATTTTATGAATACTTGTTTGGCACATATTACAGAAGGTTACACCATTAAATGAGTTTGCCTAAGTATAAAATTCTTTATCAGATGCAAAACGTGTACAGTCAGAATACTATTTGTTATGTACAATACAAATGATTCACTATGGGTAGCAGTGACACATAAACACTAGACATTGACACTGAATTGTACTTGTTTTGAATTTTTCATTGTGTGCTACCTGACCAGAGTACAGGTATTAACCAAGAGATGTTTAGTATACTGCTGTGTAACTGCTACAATGATGAATTATAAGTAGTGCTTTTTGTTTTTGTCATCAATCTTGAAAAGGATAATAGAAACTTTGTATACCATACTTCCAGCAGTTTTACATGATACATTCCTAGCACAAATAAGAAAAGTTTAAATCTGCTGATGATCTAAAGGAGTGATAGTTATTTGCAGACTGACAGGGTTATAAAATAATTCTGAAAGAATTGTTGCTTTTACAATACCATCCTTTATCAACTGACTACTCAAATCTGCCAGTTTTTCACAGAAACTGAAGTTTGATGATTTGATCCATCATGACCTAGTGATGCTCCAAATATTTCAAGGATTCTCCTAGCCATAAAAAACTGGACTGGCCTCATTGATTGACATGATTAATGTTAAATTTACTTTGGGATACTTCCAAACATAATACAGTTTAAAATAAACAAAAAAAAATTTTATTGCTAATTTTTCCAGAACTGTATACACATAATTTGATCTGGATAGAACGTGTATTAAACAATAATACTATTTGATGCAAATAATGAAAATATCCGTGTGGAGAACTATACATGACTTCCATGTTTTAAGATTTATATTTAAAATCGTTTTAGAAATGAAATATTTCTACAGAAACTACTTCGATCTTCAGCCTCAACCACAGAAAACACACACACACAATTCCTTTTTTTCTTTATTTAATTTAAATTCTATATTAGAACAAATGTTTTCAGAGTTTGCAATTTTTTTTTTTAATTTCTTGAATTAATTTTTTAAATTTTATGCAATGTGGACACATACAGAGGAGTGTTAGTTTTTATGTTTTTTTTTCTCAATAAATAAAAATGAGAGGAGTGAGTGAGAGAGAGAGAGAGAGAGACCAAAAATAACACATACAGAAATTTCATCAGAACCTTTCCTTTCTAATAGTAAAAATATAACTAAATAATGAATGAGAAAGAACATTAACAAAATTAATGGAAATTATAGTTATTATTTGTTGTCTAATAAACAGGTACTAGTAATGGCTTCATATCTTAAATTATAATCACACATTAGTACATAGTGTTACTAATTTCACAAGTCCACAAAATTTGTAATTATTAAATTCCACTCTAACCCATTATTAATTCTTAATCATTTGTGTGTTAACAGAAACTGCACATTGCTTTTTATTGCATTATGTTGAAAAAAGGATTTTAATGTACTTGTTTGGTTATACGTTAGATTGTACTGGGTTCTAAATTGGAAGTAGAATTCTTGAAAAGAACGAATCCATAATATTTTTACCATGTGGGGCGCATTCCTTGAAACATGTGGGTGTTAATGCTGCAAAACTCAATGCAGATGTGATGACATTTTTCGGGCATGTTGCAAGTCTTTACTCATTTTTCTCTAGCAGCCCTAGAGAAAAATGTTGGGAAGTTTTGAAAAAGCACATTCCTTTATCACATACACATATAAAAACATAAAACGTTGCAGGTAAACTACCCCTTCTTCTCCACCGATCTTCACCAAAATCAAAAGACCTTGAGTGCTCTACACATTAGGGACGTATGCAAAAAATTATTTGATTCTGTTTGACTTTACGGCAGTTATCGTTCGTCATAGAAAAAATTACCCTTATTAAAACATTAAATGTTGCAGGTAAACTACCGCTTTCTCTTAACTGATCTTCACCAAAATCAATAGGTCCTGAGAACTCTACAATTCAGGGCTGTGTGCAAAAAATTATTTGATTCTGTTTGAATTTGCGGCTGTTATCGTTGGCCATAGAAAAAAATTTACACACAGAAACTTTTCGAAAAATGACTTTTTTTCGTGTTTTGAGGGTAGTACATGTATACATGTCCATGTATTTGATGTCATTTTGATCAATTTTGCTGCAATTGTAATCAATGTTATGGAACAAACAAGTAACAAATAAGTACACTGTGTGTGTGTGTGTGTGTGTACAGGTGCATTTTCATTACATTCAGTTACTTGATATGCAATGCTTTCACAATTGAAATACATTTCAGTGAGATAACAATTGGATTCGTTCCAGGGAAATGTAAAATTCCTGTTACAACCACACAATTTCTTGTAAAAGTAGTTCTTAACTTTTCCTTATACAGCAAGATGAACAATATAATTCACAAGTCTAACCACTCTTTCCTCCTCAAAACACTATTTAAAAAAAAAAAGTGACTAACAAAAGATCTGAGTATTCCTTCTTCTAGTTTGTTTGCCAATAGAACTAAAATTAGTGTATACAAATATAGTATTATTTTTTGTACATTTCAAATTTTGGGACACCAGGTTTCAAAAAGTGGGGCAAAAGTTTGACAAAATCACAAATTCCACGTGGGACATCGATTAAAGAGAATTTTAACGAAAATCTGAATATACTGTACAGTTTTAGAAATTTCAAAATTCTTTGACCCCATGGCTCAAAAATGGAATCAATAATTTGAAAAAAGTGTAAAAATCCATCTAGCTGTTAGACTAAAAGAAATTATAACACACATTTAACTGTGTGGAATTTATACTATTTATTGTATGATCGCTCTATAATACTGTTACTTTACTAAACAAAAATTAGTCAGTCTGCCTGCACACCCATATTGCTGAGTAATAATACAGCAGTCTTGTCTGGTGTCTCTGGGCCCCCCCCACACACACACAGTTGCTATGTAGCTGATTTCTCTGGCAGTGGTGAAATGTCAGTTCTGCCATGGTCAAAAGCATAACAGGCAGCAGGCCTAATGTTTGAAAGAAAAGAGAATAAGAAGAATTATCTTGTAGACATTTGTAATTTTTAGTTATTTTTAGAAACAAAATTTAATGTTTTGTTTAATGGGCAGTTAAGAATACTATGTGTGTATGTGCGTGCGTGTGTGCGCACGCGTACACAACTTTTAATCTGAACAATAATCTGCTGTTAGAACCCAGCTGCCAGAAGCGGAACATGTGGTAGAATAGCACAATGCAGCAGTACTGTATTCCCAAACTGTCACTTCAGAAAGTATATTAAACAAAATACAGGACCATTATGGGAAGAATAAAGTTTAGTTGTTACCGTTTCATCTGAAATTTGCTTATTAAATTTAAGTTCAGTGAAAACAATGCTATGTTTATTTTCAGATGAGTACTACTGCCGTAAAATGTGATTATGCAGCAAAGAGTTCAGTAAGAGTTCTTATTGTAAACGGCATATTAGAATTGTTCACAAAAGAAATGCCAAAGGGGAGCAAATTGAAACAGCTACATTTACTTGCACTTTGTGTAACAAACAGTATTCCCAAAAAAATTATTTGCAGCGACACATCAAATCAACCCATTCTACTGAGCCAAAACAAATTTATAAATGTGATATGTGCACTTATACAACAATTCACCAGTATAATTTAAAACGTCACATATTAAGTTTAAAAATACATAACAGTGGATCCTTAGCACGATCTTTCATGTGTACTCTATGTAATGCAAAATACAAGCATAAACATCACCTCACAAACCATGAAAGAAAATATCATAACATTGGAAAACCACTTCTGGTTGAAAGACAATGTCCTATTTGTAAATTCATAACAAGGAGACCACGGGGACATAATGAACAGAAAATTTACAGTCATTTTGAAAATGTACATGGCATTTTTATGAAGTCTGAACATTACAGTTTTGATTCTGTTGATGAATTTAATGCGTGGAAACAAGAAATTGAAAAGAAAACTAACATGTTTTTTTAAACAAACGTCAAATGGAAATGTATCTGACGTTTACCGATGCCACAGAAGTGGTTTTTACAGGAAACGAGGACTAAACAAACGCCACTTAAAAATTATGGGAAGCTGCAAAATAAATGGGTTTTGTCCAGCAATGATCAAGATGAAAAAATTAAAAAATGGCACTGTACATGTCTCATTTCTTTTAACACGTGTTGGCCATAAAAATGAGTTAAAACATATTCACTTGACAAAGAAAGAGAGAAACCAAATTGCAACTCACTTAGCAAGTAAAATACCCCATGAGGAAATTTTAAAAGATATCAGGTGTTCTATATCAAATTGTGAATTACAAAGAATTCACCTAGTGAACAAAAAAGATATTATAAATATTGAAAAAGGCTTCAATCTAAATGATGAAGCCATAAAACATCCATTTGACCCTGTAAGCATCGAGGCTTGGGTTGAAGATCTTAAAACATCTAAGGACACTGCCTTAATGGTTTATAAACCACAAGGAGTAATTAGTTTTGAGTTTCCTCAACTGAAAGAAGAAGACTTCTTATTGCTATACATGTCTGAAGAGCAAAAAGTTATTTTTAAAAAGTACAGTAATGATATAGTGTGTATTGATGGAACCCATGGGCTGAACAATTATAACTTTCAGCTATATACACTAATGACAATGGATGAAACAAGAGAGGGATTTCCTGCAGCCTTCATGTTTACTAACAGAGGGGATGAAACTATTCTAAAGATTTTTTTTGATCAAATAAAGAATATATTGGGCTGTGTTAAAACTCGTACATTTATGTCCGACATGGAAGACACTTTCTATTCTGCATGGTGTAAAACAATGGGGCCTTCAGACAACCGTATTTATTGTACGTGGCATGTGCTAAAAGCTTGGAGGACCAATGCAAACACAAAAATTAAAATAAAAGAAAAACGTGACAGTGCATTTAAAACATTACAGACATTGTTATATGAACTCGATAAAGACACTTTTCTAAAAATGCTCCATGAAGTGTTAAGGAGACTTCATGGTGATGAACAAACACATTCATTTTATGAATATTTCAAAAAACAATACATTAACAAAGAACAATACAGATCATGGGCCTACTGTTATCGGGTTCATTTAGGAATAAATACAAACATGGCAATAGAAAATTTTAATAAAATATTAAAATATTTTTATCTAAAAGGAAAACAGATCAAACGACTGGACAAGACAATTTGTGCCATTTTACATCTACTGAAAGATAAAATGTTTGATCTGATAATTAAAATGAAAAAAGGAAAACTTGTGAAAAAATTGCAAGTATTAAGAAATCGACACAAAGCTAGTATGTTGTTGGACGCAGAGAAAGTGTTGACAACTTTAGATGACAAGTGGCAGGTCTTGTCATCCACACAAACAGAATTTTATACTGTTAAACGGATTAAACACTGCAAATCATGCCTTTTACAGTGCATACACTGTAACTCTTGCTTTCATGAGTTTGTGTGTTCATGTATGGACAGTGCCATATGAAACAATATGTGCAAAGATATTCACCTTGTTTGTAGAACACTAACCAATAGGATCCCTGAGGAAAGGGAGAATGAAGAAGATATGCTTATAATAGATCTTCCAAAGGACGGAGATACTATGTTAGAAGAAACAGTTATAAATGAGGCAAGTAGGCCTAAAAGTAAAGACACAGAAAAGAGCATATCTTTAAATAATGAAAGAATGAAACTGTTTGAACAATTTCAAGACATTCAGAAAAACCTACAAACTGTTGAACAGTTTCAATACGCAAAAAAACAGATGGGACAGTTACTACTGACAATAAAAGCTATGAAGTCATCTGCTGAAAGGAGCTTAAAGGTATGTATAATTTTCAGTCAAATTATCCACTTTATTTTGTAGTACAGTCTAATCCAAACTACCTACTCATCAACTTATCTGTCTTCTCACCCACCTACACAAACTATCCACCCACCCATCAATCCAAATTTTAGTCTATAGCTTTACTTAGGATATCTATCGACCTACTCTTCTATTCAGATAGACACTCACATACCGGTTTATCTAATCATCTACTCATGTAGCCTACTTACTGAATTATTTATCTATCCATCCATCTACCCATCCTTTAATTGCTAGTCTATACTGATTGTTTGTGTGTTTACATTAGATTTATAATTATTAAGTTCACTGAAATAATTCTAAAATCTTATCGTATGTATTTTTTCCAAATTGTTCTTATAGCAGTAGATTAAAATAAATAAATAAATTTCTCTTAACACCAGCCACAAAACTAAATCTGGGCATAAAGATAAATATGTTTTTGATTGTATTTTTACTGTGTCAGTTTTTTGCTAAACAAGTTTTGAAAACTTTTTTTACTAATTTTATTAATTACAAAAAAATAACAGTTAAGTAGGTATCATTAAGTGAACTCATGTTACCAAAAGTAAATCCACCCTTACCAGTCGACAAATTTAATACAATTAGTTTTAAGTGTACTACAAGCGGGACATGTTTACTTTAAACTACACAACGAGAACTAGATGTAGTTAGATTTTTTCTTGTAGTGTTTGATACTTTTTTTTTGCGTTGCAGGTCACCGAAAATACTGCACACCAGTATGGCAACATTATCAAACAGAGACAATTCAAAACAAAACCTAAACGGGTACAGGACACTAACTCCAAGAAACAAATCCAGGCAATTGCTTTGGATTTGCTTGTTAATAATTAAATTACATTAAGGTACTACATGAAAATTGAAATTTTTATTATTAAATAGAATAATAAATAAATGTTAATGCTTACATTAAGGTAATATTTATTATTAAGAAAAATCGTTACAAGAAAAATCGCTGCATGTGCCAACCAATTAATTTCTTATGAAACCGCCAACTAAATTTCTTACAAAAACGCCAATATCACGAAAACGAAAAAGCCGATTTTATTGAAACAAAACCAAAATAATATTTGGAATTTTCTATAATTTTCACTCGCTGACACCATATAGCTATCTCTCATAAAACGAAAGTTTATCGCATGCCGAAAATTTTACTACATGAAAATTAAAAAAGAATCTTCATGACATGGAACCATCTGAAGACTCTGTTTTTGAAAATTGTTAAAACTATCGGTTAAAATTTATGCTAAAACCATCCTCAAACTTCAATAAACACGGTGGTGAAAGAATTTTAAAAATCAGATCAGCTGTTACTGTGTAATACAAAAGTCACAGATAAGTTTGATGTCTGCAATAGAGGAAAAAATGTATACAGTATGTATATATTGTAACATTGTATTTTTGTACCTCCCATTATAGCCCAAAGAATATATAATTGTAGAGAAAAGTACCAAATAGTATAAAATGGACCTTAGATAAACTATAATATATTATTGATCACTGTTAAGATTACTATGTTAAATAAAACCAATGTTATGGGTTCACTTACCTTGAATGACTATGTTATGATTACATTAGATATAGGATATCAGAGTTAATGAAATTCAAGGATGTTCAATATTGAGTTGATTATGTTAATATTTTAATGTTACATGATTACTGAATAATATTATAGTATACTGAATGATTATAGTATATTGTGAATTAATAAGGTAAATGTTGTAAAACACAGAAAAGTACCAAAATAGATGGGGTTGCAACATTCCTTATAGCACATAAAATAAAATTATAGCACATTATAGAACTATCTATATTATAAAAGAAACTCTATTCTTTATTATATCTAAACCACGATTTAAGAGTGGACAGTAAAAGGATATAAACTATTAACATTCTCAGTTTTAGTCTTAACCTAAGCGCATTGTATTTTTCTAACCTACACGCTGTGCACTAATTTTATAAAGCACTCTGTGATTATATTCCACAAAGGTATTTTGGTACTTTTCCGGTTTTTTCTTTGTGTTTATTCCGTGGTCAAACGAATGCACAATAAATAATTATATTTATTACTGAAGTATATAATTAGCGATCCCTGACAACAAACCGCTGACATTACCAACTGAGCAGCCGGAAATAATTAACGAATTGTATTCAATAATATAACTTTATAAGATTTTGAATATAAACCAAGAAAAATAAAATATATTATTTAATAATAATATCATTGCAAGTTTTCCTTTATTTTAGCTGCAAAGATAATAATATAAGTGGTCATTCCTCATTCATATAACAGAGTACCGAAGTATCACAGAAGGCGTAAGTTGGCGAGCCTGCCGCTGAAACTGGTGTGGCGAAAATTTGAATTAATTAGTGAGGAGTTTGATTCTATTATAATAAACTTACTATTATAATTAAAATTGTAAGAAAGGAAATAAAAGGATATTATTTTACTAATTAATTTAGTAACAAAACAAAACTAATTTTTCTGGTATTACTTTACATATTAATTGACCCCCAAACTAGTGGGACTTAGAACATTTCTACATCAACAAATAAAAATAAATATTACAATATGCAACACATATATTTATACATTCCTTTTATTCCTTATTAATATGTCTCTCCCTGAAGTGGATGAAACTGATTTGATACTTTCTTCACGCTGCTACATTATATGGAATATAATTATCTAATTGTAAATTGTGATTTTTGTTGTTAATTTACTAATTAATATGCCTAATTTTATTTTACAGGAAATAATAAAGAATTTTGAAAAACTAGGACATAAAACATCAAGGTACACAGATAGAGGCTCAATAATTTGTGCTCTTGCAACTAAAAACAACAAAATTTATGCAAATGCGGATTACCGAAAGGGAGGCGAAGTATATGGAATCAACTGACAACTAGGAAACATTTTCTTGGCAACATATTTTTCATCAAGATCTCATTAACAATTATGTTTGTGTATATGAGTACTGCAAATACTGAAAGATTAATCAGTATATTTCATTGGTCTAAAGGCAAAATGTACTCATTGTTCCTGTTATGTATGTGTACCAGTTTTAAGAAATTAATTTAAATTTAGGTTTAGTAAATATGATAAACTAGACTGTCAGATGTGCTTGTGAAGTACAAGCAAGTTGTAAAACACTCTTTAGCTTTAGCATTCTTTGTCAGTGCTTGTCATACAAAGATCTTTAATAAATATTATAACCACTCGTTTCTTATCTCACGTTGGATTCGTCAATCTGTAACGTTAAATTCTGGTCGTATCTGTAAAATGTACACGTATTTTTTATGTGTAGAAAGTGTTAGTGTGGTGTGTTCGTCTCACACCTGTCGTTACATTAATGGTTATTGCTACCGAAGTCCGTAGCGTGGTCTCAACAATCAGTACAACCTACCTGTTTATTCATAGGGGTTGCGAGTCCCAGGTGGCGCCAAATTCTTTATTTTAAAACAATTAAATTTGTGAATTAACTAGTTAGATTGGTGTTATCAGCTGGAGCGTTCAAATGATTCCCGGCTCTGTACAGCTTATTGTATTGCCCACTTGGCAAGGGCGCTAGTTGTCTGCTCAGTGAAATTGCTAACACACACATATATTATACAACTTCCTATGAAATAAAACAATGGTAATGCTCTGTACTGTGATTTTAATTATGGTTTGGTCATTAATCAATTTGACATAAAACAATAAACAATTTTTGAAAGTTCATACTTATATTTATAATTTGGTAAACTCCATCAGTGCAGACAACTGAACTGAGCTTTATACACTTTGTAATCACAGTATTATTATCAAACTTGTGCATTAAGAAACAATAGATTTTAGTAAGATTTATTCTATTAACATCTTGTGTACTGGTTAAGTATATGGAAGCAGAAAATATTATATAGGTCATTATAAAAAGTAATTTATTATGTAAAACATGCTGTATTTACCTCTTCCTATTTCTCACCACACACACACACACACACACTTTTTATTTGTTTATAAGTTATGTAACTTTTTATTTTTTCGACTTTGACACATATGTCATTAATCTTTAATAAACATTCTTCGTGCTACACAAACTTATGCCAGAATATTTCCATATGTGTCTAATGTCTGAGGTTTAGAGTAAATATATAAAATGTAAAATATGACTTCTGTAAAAATTAACATATTAAAATATATATAATTTGTGATGTTTTCAATTTGTTCTTCTGCAAGTAGATAATATTGTATATTCTTTTTAACACCTGACGCACGTTTCACTGAAAAATATCAGTATCATTAGAGGTTTCTAAGTGAATTAATAACAATCGAAATAATTCTATTAATATAAAATTAATGAATAATCGAATTTGTATTGATTTTAATGTAAAATAAAATAACTGATAATCGATTTAGGTCGATTAGTTAACGATTGTTTTAATGTTTATTTTCTTCAGCAGCTGTTTTCTCGGTTATATTTGAAATTTTGTTTATATTTTATTCATTTTTATTTTTATTTTTTAGTAAATTTATAATTTTAAATAGATCGTCTTGTTTTGTTTTTATTTGGGTTTGTTCTTTAATTAATAAATTACTGTTATTGTGTTTGTAAATGTTAAGATTTTCCCAAATATTCATTTTTTGACCTTTTTGTATGTTTTTAATTAATTTTATATTTTCAATGTTTGGAAACTGGTGGTTATTATTTAGACAATGTGTGGCTAAATTAGATTTATAAATATTTGGTTTTATATATGCATTGCGGTGTTGAACGAATCTATCTCGTAGTTATTTTCTTCGTCTGGCCCACGTAAAATTTATTACAATCTCGACATTCTATTTTATATATTCCATTTTTATTGTGAGTATTGGATTTAGTTTTAGGTTTTATTTTATTACAAATTATATTATCTGTATTATAAGATATTTTTAAATTAGTATCTTTAAATATTTTATTTAGTTTTTGAGTTATATTTCCATAATAAGTGAAGGTTGTATATTTTATATTATTATTAATAGATGAATTTTTAAATGTAGTGTTTTTACGAATTTTATTAGTGATTTTATGTTTAATTTTATTTTCTAATTTATTAATAGTTTTTATTTTGTATCCATTTTTAACTGCTATTTGTTTGATAATTTTTCTTTCTTTGTTTCTTTCTGTGTTATTTAATGGGATCCTAAGCATTCGGTAAATCATGGAATTAAATACTGCCATTTTGTGTTGGGGAGGATGATTAGAAGTATTTAGTATTACTAAGTCAGTTTGAGAAGGTTTCCTGTATATTGCGTATTCAAAATTTGTTTCATTTTTCTTTATTGTTAAGTCTAAATACTTGAATTTATTACTACATTGTTCTTCTAACGTGAATTTTATTTTAGAATGTAAATTATTTATGGAGTTGAATATTTTATTTATATTTATACCATTGTTTTGGGAAATGTACAGAGTGTCATCAACGTATCTAAAATAACAAATTTTATTATTTCCATTGAGGCTTCTGTTCTTATTTTATCTTGTTTTTCTTGTTCTACATTATTAATTGCGTTTTCAGTTTCGACTATGATATTATCTATTACATATTTGTTTACATTTTTAAGATTTGTTTTGTTTGATGATTCTAGGGTAGCTATTTCGTTTTCCGTGAATTTAATATTAGATAAATTTACGAATTTTGGGTAAAAAGTGTGGTTATTATTTAATGTGTGTAAATTTTGGTTATCTTCTTTAGGTGTACTATTTATTAGTAGATTTTAAAGTTTTTTATTGATTGTGTTAAATTTAATTGTTTTGTGTTTATTTAGTATTTTAAGCATATTAATATATTTATTATTCCATGTATGATAATCAAGTGTGTTGGCTAAAAGAAGATGTAAATTAATTAATTGTTTATTAATGTAGCCGATTATAAAATAATATAATAATATATATATATTATAAAATATATATATAAAATTTCTAGCCCATCACTTAACTTAGCCATTAAAAGGGGGATTTACATACACAAATACCGAATTTAACTTGTTAGTCCAACATATACTGGTAACCCAGAATTTTGCGTGCCTCTTAATTTGTACTTAATTGTTAAGAAAAGTGTATTGTGATCTATTTATTAGTATATTAAGAAATTTATAAGTTAACGGGTTGGTGCTGAAATGTTGAAAATAAACTGCTTGTTATGTAGAAGATATAAACAAAGTTGTTTTGTAAGTGAATGTACAGTATAAATAAAGAATATACATGGTTTTTAAATAACACATAATGTTTGAGTATTCATTCATTCTGTTATCCCTTGACAAGGTCCTTTAGTTAGTGAAACAGATTGATCTTTTATTTAGTTTTGCTAAAACTATTAAAAAAATAATGCAAGAAATTAAGACAATTATTACGACTAATTTCAAACTAAATATTAATGATTTTTACTTCCATGTTCCTTAAAGAAATGGAAGTTTGGTGATGGCCAAAAAAATCGTGCTTGAGATTTTTGCAGATTTTGATAGTACTCTCTTCAAAACATGAAAAAAGTCATTTTTCGAAAAGTGTGTGTGTGTGAAGATTTTTTTCTATGGCAAACAATAAAAGCTGCAAATTCAAACAGAATCAAATAATTTTTTGCATGCAGCCTGATTTGCAGAGTAGTCGTGAATTATTGTTTTTGGTGAAGATCAGTTACGGGAAATGGGTAGTTTACCTGCAACGTTTCATGTTTTTATATGTGTAGTACGTTATCGGCAACAATGAAGTAGTTTAGTGTGAAAATTTCTTCCCGGGCTGTTTGGGCACAGTAGGCCTACAATGTTTTCTGCAAAACCAGACGTTTCGGCAGTGCCATCGACTGTCATCATCAGTGAAAATCGAGTGCGATAATGTGAGGTGGTATAACGTTAGTGACCACATGCACAGTACTGTGCTTAAGGCTGAATCAATAAGTAGAAAGAAGTAGTTTCTATGGAAATATTTTATTTCCATTATGATTTTAAATATAAATCTTAGAACATGGAAGTAATGTATGGTTCTCCATACCGATATTTAAAAAATGTTACAAATATAAATTTAAATTAAGAAAATAATTATTTTCCCACCTTTTGGAGAGTCTAATTGGCTGTCAATGGGTGCAATTGTCTTAGAAAATATTTTGCTTTTTCAGGATAGTTGATATCCAGGATGTAATATCATGATACTTGATATCCAGGATTTAATGTCAGGATACCTGACAGTTTTTAATCATTTTATAACATGCGAGTTAGAAAAAATACTGTTTTGTAAAATTGTTCGCAATTTTTATAAACAGTTGTTAAGTGTGTCAGCAGGAATTTATCTGCTATAACTCTAATTCAAAATGGAAAATCATAAAAATTTTAAATTTCAGTTGCAGTTATAGACAAGTATAAAAGTAAAAAAAAAAAAATTTAATACAAACACTTTTGATAACAGTTACCACATGTAACACTGCTTAGTTATATGACGATAAAAATGCTGGACTTAGAAACCATGTCATTCAACAGCAGACATCAAAACATATTTGTGTAACTTCTAGGATGAAAACCTTCAAGCTTTAATGTGTTTCTAAATTTGCTGTCGTGTATAGCACACCATAAGTCTGAAATAAGTGGTTTCAGAAATCACTGTGCTGTCTATACTTGGAGCACAATTATTTTACAATTTAGTTACAGACAGCAGAGTGCTGAATGTGTCAAACTGAAATATCACCACTGTTCCATAACTGTGAAGAGTTACTGTCTTATGCATGCTACCTACTTGCCAAGACCAGCTATAGGTATTTGAATGTTTAAGAGATGAACATGAATACTACATGAATTCGTTTAATTTTTACTCAGTAAAAGGTAACCTAAAATGTATTATAAAAAATTTAGGTGCTTAAAACGTATAATTGAAAATATTAATATCAAAAGTTTTAAAATATGTTATAAAGAACGATATATATTCATATATTTGATAATGCAGTCTGAGTAAGTACTGGTATTTTCTCCATTCATGTGTAAGTACTGGTATTTTCTGTAAAACCAATAAATTGTACATTTAATACAGTAAAGTATTTTTATCACCTTATGTGCATAATTTGGCCTCCACATTTGTTATTTATTTAAAACAAATAATTATTCGCTATGCGTACTAATAATTGTAATAGCAATTGAACAGAGCTTAATTAAGTACAATCCAACCATGGCCAGATTCTGTGTGATTAATTTAACTTGTGATTTAGATAAGTGTGTAATTTGGAACAGATGTGTGAAGACAGTTAATTAGTAATCCTCAAATTTCAAGTAACACGCTGTTACTGAGGTTATGTCAGACAAAAGTATGAAACATTCGCATTCTGTAGCGCTGAACGATTACATAAAATATTGTAAGTATTTCTGCTTACGAGAGAACACACGTAGGAAGACCGCACACAGCTAAACAAACCGAAAATAAGCTACAGGTTTATCGTCAAGTCTATAAAGACTCGGATAGAAAGCAGCCGCATCCCATCCCATCTATTAATCGTACGGGCAGACGCTTGTCAGCCCAGAATGCAAATGTATCACACAAGCAGCGTCTGCCCGTACAGTTAACAGATGTGATGGGACGCACCTTCGCTCGCCCCTCCAGTGCCCCCACCACATCGCCAGATTGGTCGGTCATCAGCTTGGATGTTGGTTCCGTAGACGCTTGTCGAATAACGTAGCCTACTAGGTTATACGTTCTAAATTGGAAGTACCGATAGGTTTTAATTCGAATAAATACAGCCTTTAATGTATATACAGCCTTTTATCCATACAATAAATACAGCCTTTGAATGTATACTAACAAAGGAAATTTTTGTTAAATCTAATTAATTTTAAAAATCTAAAAGGTTAAGTTACATTGTTAAACGTAGACACAACTTCCAAAAATCGTCTGTGCACCGTAATTATGTGCGATAAATGGAAAATAATTTCTGTACTTCCAATAAATACACCCTTTTAATAAAATATGTGCCAATAAACCCCAATAAAATATGCAAATAGGTTATAGGTCTACGTTCTAAATTGGAACTAGGTTTTAATTCCGGTACTTCGAATAAATACAGCCTTTAATGTTATGTACAGCAGCCTTGTATCCATACAATAATTTAATGTACACTAACATAGGAAATTTTTGTTAAATCTAATTAATTTTAAAAATCTAAAAGGTTAAGTTGCATTGTTAAACGTAGACACAACCTCCAAAAATCGTCTGTGTACCGTAATTATGTGCGATAAATGTAAAATAATTTCTGTACTTCCAGTAAATTCACCCTTTTATTGTACACTAACAAAGTAAATTTTATTTGTTACATTGTCGTACATAACCTCCATAACCTGGCATTAGTTACTTGTGAAGAAAACAGTTCTAGTACACATCGAACACGGAAAAAAATACAAACGCGGAGACGGAAGTTGTCTTTGGCCGCAGGCTATACCCATCAATTCGCTTGTAAAAATTGAATATCACACATTTGTGCATAGAAGATAAAAGCGCGACGTTGCCAACTTATGCATGTGTGCTGATATAGCGTTGTCCATGTTGTCAACTCGTGCATGTGTTATAGTGTAGGGGTTTAGATATGTACGCCGCCACCGTCCAGATATCGTCGATGCGAAGAGACTGAGTGACGTGTATTGCATTGTTGCCAACTTGTGAACGGTGTAAATTCGAATGCGTGTGTTTGTGGTAAGTATATATTGTAAAAATAAAAAATGTGCACATCATCACTGCGAAACTCTCGATGACTCGGTCCTTCGGTGCATAATTGAAAATCAATTCACTTGTAAAAACTGAATATCACACATTTGTGCATAGAAGATAAGTATTAATATATATAATATAATAATATATTAATATTAATATATATATAATATTCTGATTGACACTTCACTTGTAAAAATTATGCAGGACGCATCATGCATGGAAAAAGGATAGTTGAAAATAAACAATTAAAAGAAAAACATATATATATATAATGTAAACAAACAAAAAATATACATTGTAACGTCACAGAACGTTCCATAAAGGAATTTAATTGCAAAGTAAATTATCATAAGAGGAAGGTGAGGTGAACAGTATCGAACCCAAGTAATCCGAAAAATTTTGTCCGATAATTAATATCATTAACATGAAAAAACGACAAAGACTATGACTAAGACTCAAACCCCATATATATTGTTTAAGTGAAGAACAGTGTAAAACTGATAATATACTATAAGAGAAACAGATAATCTCAGAAATGACCAAAATGAGGTCATTAAATATTAAGAAATGTAAATCTGAATAGGGTATAAAAAACTATTTATTGTGAATTAAAGGACAAGATCTATTATTATACTTTGTAATATAAATAAAATAAATGAATTAAATGATTTGAATACATCATTAAAAAGGATGTAAGTTAAAATAAAAAATATATATAAATGTAATGACAAAAAATCAAGGTTTTGGATTTGAGACCAATCATTCAGATTTTATGTGAAAATTAAATATTATAGAATTAATATAAAAACTATATGTAAATGTCAATTAGACAAAGACAAACAAATTATCTTAAATAGAGAAAGCTGTAAATTGATTAGAAGTCAATTAAAATAGTCAAAAACATGTGATGAACATATAAAATTGTAATATTTATGAATTTAATGTTGTCAAAATGCAACAAAATTGTATTCTAAAGTTGAAATACAATATAATGTAACTATACTTATATATATGACCACCTAAAACACTTTAACAGTCAAGTTATGAAACTATTTACCTATACCATACCAGGCTGAGGCCAAAAACCAATCACAAAAATAGTCATATTTGACAGAATAATTGCAGAATATTAGAAAAAATAAAGGAAAAAGGTACAATCCTATAATGTACAATGGAAACATACTTGCTCAGTTGAAGACAAGCTTAATTCTTAGAGAATTTTAAATATAAAAGTGAAAATTGTCACACCAAGAAAATAACTCATTTGTGCAAAACAGTAAGATGCTAAGTAATATTACAGTAAAAATAAAATGTATCAGGATAAACCAGGTATTCCCAAAGATAAACAATATAACAAACTCTAAGTGAATACCCAAAAAATCCCATAATAATACCGAAAAAGACAAATTATCATCAAAAACTAATGACAAAAATCTAGGCCATATGTAATGCCTATAGAAAAATGAACTTATTTATATGTTATATGTTTTAATATTTGTTTATTTTGTTATGAAAGGATAAATATGTTATGTATTAATGTTATAGCAAGAACCAAGCAACTTCATAACATTTTAATAATTAGAGGATTAGAATTTTGTGCAAACACTACAAGGTAAGAATTGTATTTTATGTTAATTTATTAGATTTAATTTGTTCAAAACCAATCGTGTATGGTATCATTGTATTCAGTTGAAAGCAGAGAATCCAAAAATAATAATGGCATGCAGATTGTAAGTAGTTCTGTAAAATTGTTTGACAAATACCAGAATAATTTCAGTAATATCCTTTAGTATGAAGAATAAGGAGTTTTTGTTCTAAAGCTTCTACGGAAGTCAAATTTGTTCTATGATGTTCCACTTGCATATTCTCGAACGTTCCAGAAGAAAATTTTACTCAAAAATACCGGAAGTTCATGTTTAAAAATTAAAACAATGAGCCTTACAGAGTATAAAAGGAAGACGAAATTTGACACAAAAACACTTTATGCTTTGAATCCACAAGAGACACATCATCTACGAATCCGATCATCTCGTCCAAGGCGAAGTCGAAGAACAAGAATTCAACACGAGAACACAGAAAGGCTTTTTCCCGTACATGACAAAAGACTGACTTAACCTATACAAGGAGTATATCGCTAATCGCTAATGTGTTGTTGAACAGAGCAGCAACACGCCATATTTAATAGAAACGCACACAGCCAGATATCCAGCGGCTCTGAAAAGGACCGATTTTAATAGAGAAAATCAATTTTGCTGGTATTTGCTGAGACAAACCGACTTTGACAAAATTCCCAAAACAATTTACTGACACGAGCCTTCTACATTGAGTTTGGAACTAGCGCTGTGATGGCCGAATAGAGAAACCATGCAGACAGCTGTTCGCCGCCGCCAGAATTCAAAGCATAGATACAGTACGAATTTATTTCAATCGTGCGGAGTTTTAAAACCGTAATTTGACTTATAAATAATTACCAGTGCGTGAGGAACGTAAACACGAAGAGGCGCAAGATTGGAATCGTCCCCAAGAACAGTGTCCAGTGAAGGAAATACTTACCCACCGGAACGTGAGTTGTTCAAAAGTTAAAATCATTTATACCTGGTATAATTGTCACACAGTTGTACTACACATGTCAAACACCTTCAAATCACACAATTTTTGTAAAGCATCCCACTGATTTTTCTTGATAGTTCAAAGGAGTCACGTCCTGAGTATAAAGTTTTTTCATACATTAAATTCATGCTATTCAACTGAGCAATAAAATATTTATTAGCCGATACTTACTTAAAAAACTTGTCAATAATAATTTTTGGTAACTCTGCAATTTTGTTTAATTCGAGTGTTAGTCCTTCAGACGATTTTTATGAAAAGAAAGACCATTAAACATACGTTATTTACAATTCAATCTGTCTTGTTCACATTTTTTTATATAATTAATTTAACAACGAAGAAATCAAATTTAATAATAATAATAATAATAATAATAATTTCTTGGAACAAATATCCAAGTGGCGCCCACATACACATATTTGCATAAGTTGTGTTTGCAGGACAACATCGTCGCAGAGAAACCAGCCATTAGTAAGTATTAAAAGTGCGCGGAGTGTAAAACCCGACATAACAAAAAACAACACACAATTTCTCGTTACTATAACATTAAAGTACAGACACAATATATTAGAAGGACTTTTGAAATTAAATACAATAAAAATGTTAAAGCAATACCGTTTAATTACAAACAATTAAAATACATGTAATCAAAATATATTACAATTTAAAATACATAATATATAAACCACACAGTAGTGACAATTACAAAATACATAATATGTACACGTAATACATCTAAGTAAACTAAGTACAAGTTAAAATAAACAAGTGCACTATGACAAATGTGTACAATTAAATCAAAATAAATATTATGTAAACGCACACAGTGGTGACAATTACTGTGACAATTACTATGAAGTGACAATTACACAATACAGCACAATGAAAATTGTGTACAATTAAATCAAATGAAATACATATGTAATCGTACTTACAGGCAATGACAATTGTGTGTGTGTGTGTGCAATGACAATTATACATGATAAATGAAGGTGTCCATTCGGTATTACTCTAAAATATCTACCACGTAAGCCCTATCTTTTTCTCCACGATAAACCAGTTGAAGTGAATATGGTGCTAAATTTTTTAATTCTTCATCATCGAAAATGCTTGCGTATCTCTTAGGTAGATATACGCGATATTTTAATTTTCGGTCCCTGTAGTCCTGGATAGTGGCGAGTACGGCCTTCCCGTACTTCGCGTCTATATTTTGTAATTCTTCTATCGGATATTTAACACCAATTATTAATTCCTTAATTTTTTTATATTCTATCGCACTAATGGTAGCAAACTTCGCAACAAATGATGCCATTTTACAATGAAGAATTTCGCTTGCGCGTCTGTCAAGGTCTGAATGAATAACACTAGTTCGTAGCGGTATAAATAGGGAGGTAGTTAAGGAGGGGGAAACCGGAGAGTGGGATCCACTTAACGTACAGTAAGCGGTTATTTTTTAACCGTGTGAACAGAATGCAAGCTGCTTTCCCACGCAATGTTCAGCGGGTAGGTGGGGGGAGACGACTCGGTTATTTCTTTAGACAGGGTGATGTCATCGACTACACTCGAGCGTGTGGGAACAAGTCGATGGGGTTAATTTTTTTTATGCATGTAGACAGGATGATGTAATCGACAGAAAGGCGTGGCCGCGGCCTGGAGTGGTGGGGTCGTCGTCCATGTTGTCGGCGGTGTCGGCCATGTTGTCGGGAGGTGATTTGTGTGTGTCGGCCATGTTGGAAAAGTGCGAGGTTGTCGGTTTGTGGTCGGAGTGTGCTGGTTAAGGGTCGGCCACGTTGCCGACTCGTGCGTGTGTTATAGTGTATGGGTTTGGATATATACTGTGTTTTCCGGAAGGGTGGCCATGTTGGAAAAGCATCGACGTTGCCAACTTGTGCATGTGTGCTGGTTTAGCGACGGCTACGTTGTCAACTCGTGCATGTGTTATAGTGTATGGGTTTAGATATGTACACTGCCGCCGCCGTCCGGATACCGTTGCAGTTAAAAATCAATTCACTTGTAAAAATTGAATATCACACATTTGTGCATAGAAGATAAAAGCGCGACGTTGCCAACTTGTGCATGTGTGCTGATATAGCGTTGTCCATGTTGTCAACTCGTGCATGTGTTATAGTGTAGGGGTTTAGATATGTACGCCGCCACCGTCCAGATATCGTCGATGCGAAGAGACTGAGTGACGTGTATTGCATTGTTGTCAACATGTGAACTGTGTAAATTCGAATGCGTGTGTTTGTGGTAAGTATATATTGTAAAAATAAATAATGTGCACATCATCACTGCGAAACTCTCGATGACTCGGTCCTTCGGTGCATGCATTGTTGCCAACTCGTGAACTGTAACCGGGTTTAGATATGTACACCGCCGCCGTTCGGATATCGTCGATGTGAAGAGACTGAGTTAGGTGAACTGTAAATTCGAATGTTTGCCTTTGTGGTAAGTATACATTGTAAAAATAAGGTCCCCCTTCTTCTTTTTGTTTATTCTCTTTGCTCGTGTCGGCACGATATTCTTTCACTGCTACCACTGACGCTGTTGCTGCTCCCGGTTCGGTAACGATACCCAACGCCTTAATGTTAAATTTTGTATCTTTCACTAACATTACGGAAGAGCATGCGGGGAAATGACGTGCGTGTTCCATCCAAGCGTTTTCTCCACGTTCCCATCTGTTTAAACCACCTCCACAGCAAAAATAAATCACTCTATCGTTGCATCCGTTGTAAAAGACACCCGCTTCGGCGAGTTCTTTAGGCGTTATCGTCAACGATATCGGCCAGTCTTTAAAGCTGTTTAAGCGGTTTTCAAAACTTTTGTAACGTGGGTACGGAGATATGATTTTTTGAATCAGTGTGACCTGCACTTCTTTATCGTACGGTGATACGGACGTGATCATCGTTGTCGGTTCACCGTATTGTCTGAAATGGCGATTGTCGTTGGGATTGATATCATCATCATTGAGATCGCTGAAAGCATCTTGCGCGTCCACTCACGACTCGTGCTGTTGAAACACCGAGTGAAGAATAGAAGAGAGAGAAGACGTTTTCTCCGTCAGAAAGAGGGGGAGAGGGGTTGTAGGTATTTAAGAAAATAAAGTACATGAATATTGATTACATTTTTTTTTAATATAAAAAAATATACATGAAATACGCACATATTATTCTAAAAAGCAACATATTATCTACAGCAAAAAACAATAATATACAGATTAACTTTAATTGTGTCTACGCACTGTGTTTGACAGTGGAGTGTACACGTTGAGCGAATCGTGCAGTATCAAGCAGTAGGCCGCGGTCTGAGCGGGGAAATTGGTTGATGACTCGAATTCCAATCTGACGTCGACTGGTGAAGACTTGAGCGATTCGTCCTGTCTGCTACAATCGAAGACGAATAGCGGTGCTTTCGTTATGAACTCAGTAGGTGTTAGAAGTACGTTGGGTTGACTTCTGTGGTAGTACGATTTTTGAAATCGTGTATACATGTCGTACAGCAGAGCGTAACTTCCGTTATCGATATCGAGGTTCAGGTTATCGTATGGGTAGTATTTCTCGTTCAGAAAGAGTCTCGCGTTGGTCACCTTGCAGTGATCGAATTCACCTGCGTGTTTCTTCAGATTGTTCTTTCTGGCGGTCTGGAAGGTGAGTATCACGTACCGCGGTTTCTTCAGTTGTGTCGTTGTTTTCACCGTCCAAGTCTGTCTGTCGGTCGTAGGTAAAGCCGGGTACTCGTGCAGTTCCCAACTACGAAACGGTACGAATAGCGGTAGGTCCTTGCGTATGATTTCCAACAATCGTATCCGTACTTCGTTGTTCACGTACACGAACGGAATCATCCAAGAGATTATGGTCAGTTCTATATCAGCGTTAGCGGGCGCATCTGTGGACGAGAACAGCGCGTTAACGTCGTTGGAAGTGCGCAAGAGTATCAGTTCCTGTTTCATGTTTAATATAACATGTGTGAAATCCTCGGCGAAACCCATCAGCATCCTCAACGATATGCAAAAGTTGAATTCCTCGTTTTTACCGGTCGGTGTTAGCTGTACGAGCAACCCAACCGGCGTTTTGCATCGAAACAATGTCCTGCTTGCCGGCAGATAGCACGGTTTTAATAGTGGATGTGATGCCGACGTTCTTGGTACGATCCACTTCCACGCCAGCCAGTTCGTATCACATTAATGATTGTTTATCTCAACTTTTTATGTTATAAACCACATACGCTTTAATAATTAAAAACAGAATATAATTTCTTTCAAGACACACTTATAATAATAATACTTCATCAAATACAAAAGAATGTAGACACATCAAATGATAGTTAGTGTGGTATTAAAAAACATGTATTCTGATTTAAAGTCATTTTGATATCTTAGATAACAACAGACGCGACAACGGTTACGAAGTGGACATCCTCTAGAGTCATGCCTTGACCGCTCATATTTTTTTACCAGCGAGGTATATGCTGTACCAGTAAAATTATACATCATATAGTACATCTGATTAACCAGCTTTGTTTTAGCAATTAGCAAATCTTTTATTTGAAGATATTCAATATTATGGTTGTTACAATAACTAATTGGTGTTTTGAAGAGTTTGAAAAACTCATTACGAATAAATACTTTCATTTTGTTAACATTCTTTTCGTTTCGTATTGATATCCATCTACTCACTGTCTTACGATTATTTCTAAAATTATAATCGAATTTAATCATGTCACATTGACAATATAATCTATTATTACCATTTATTTCTCTGTTTAAAAGTTTTTTTACAATATTAGATCCAAGCAACACGTTGTCCTTTCTCTGAAAATGAAACAGTTAACATTAAAAACGACAAAAAAAAGAGAAATCTACTTCAACATTTAAAAACATTATACTATTAATGTTATTATTACTATTATTATTATAATAGAGCAATCCTGTTCTCGTTTATTTGGTCTGAAAAAAAAGAGAAAAAATTAATACATAACCACTTCTGTATAAGTAAATATTAATGGTACTGAAATATCATACTCACATAATCAATATCCAACTGCACGGTCACTTTCTCGTTCGCCAGCGGAGCGTGTGAGGTTACGCATAGTGATAGCACACAAGGCTTCACAGCTTTCAATTGGTCCTCTGTAAATACGTCACACCATCCCTTAGGTAGGTATACATAGAACAGTTTGTCCTCCGGCTGAGGACAGGCTCCGGTATCTTCCAAATCTACGACAACTGACTCCCCGAATTTCGTTTTCACAAATTTCATATGAATTATATGATACTTTACTCCTAAAGAAAGACTTGACAAGTCTCTTTTTGGTAAAAAATTTTCAACTTCGCGTTCGCAACGATTCCTTCCATGGCGAGTATTGATGACTGCACAGGGAAACACTGTCGTATTTATTCTGTTTCCCCCGACCACTAGGACTACGTTCCTTCCTTCTAAAGCGTCATCTCCTTCGGTCACGACCGGACGACGAAACCCTACCCCGCACCCCGCACCTCCTCCGCAACGGTAACGGCTACAATTTTGCTTCCTACCCCACCCCTCGTTGTCTCGGTCACGACCGGACGATGACATCTTAGCCCCCACCCCCACCTCTACCCCGCACCTCCAGCACACACCGCATCGGTCACGACAACCTACCCAACCCCGCACCTCGCCTACCTCTCGGTCACCGGCTGCCTACACCCCACCCCGCGCAGCTGCTCCTCGCGAGTGGAGCGCGGCGACAGCGTTACCGGTCACCGAACTGTCTATATAGGGAACCGACGACGCGAAGCCGGCCTCAGTCATTTCACAATGGCCAGCAGCAGCAGCGAACACCGTGCTATCAATGGTAATGCAATTACTATAAAATTTATGATACTTGACAATACACTAAACACACAAACAGTATTATTAGATTACAAACACACGGTTGTTGATAAGATTTGTAGCGAAGCCGTAGCATTAAATAATTATATAAAGTGGTATTTAGCAGTTCGTGTATCTTTTAAAAAATTAATAAACACCGAAATATTTATTGTAATGCGGTATTTAGATCACGTACAGAACTTAAGTCACAGTATGACGATATCGATGAACAGTATTCGATAGCTAGCGAGAAAATAATGGAATCCGTTGACAAATTCACGCGTGACGGAAGCGGATGGGTCGAAAACGGTGTCGAGTCGGTGGAATTAAATATTACAAAACACAATCCTCTTGTGGGGTCGAGCTTTCTACCTACACCATCGAAATTATCACACAGTAAGAAAGGAATTATTAATGTGAAAAATTTAGAAGATGAAAAGTGTTTCTTGTGGTCTGTGCTCGCCGGTATACACCCGATCGCGTGTAACCCGCATCGCGTTAGCCATTACCTTCCGTACGAAGAAGAAATAAACATGAAGGACATACCTTATCCTGTTGCAGTCAATAAGATAAAACGTTTTGAAAAATTAAACGAAAACATATCCGTTAACGTTTTTGGCTACGAAGGCGAGGTATATCCTTTACGTATCACTGAACATCGCGGTAGAAAGTACCACGTAAACCTACTGCTACTGTCCGACGCGAACACTACTCACTACTGCCTCATACGGAACCTTTCGCATATGCTTTCGTCGTTGACAAAAAATTGTCGTGCATCAGTGTACTGCAACTACTGTCTACACAGATTTTCGGACAATAAAGATACTAACGCGGCGCGAAAACGAGTTGAAGAACACGAACCCAACTGTTCTCAGCACGGAGTACAGAAAGTAAAACTTCCTGATGAGAACGAAAAGTGGATGTATTTTAAAAACTTTTCACTTTGTCACCGCGTACCTTATACGGTATACGCTGACTTCGAATCGTTTATTGTTCCGACCACCGGTAAAAACGTGGCACATCATATACCAGCCAGTTTCTGCTATGTGATAGTTGACTGGATGGGAAACGCCGTCAAGGAACCTGTAATATACCGCGGTAAAGACGTGGTGGACACGTTCTTTCGTGTGCTTTTAGCCGACGTTCAACGACTCGATAGAAAGTTTAATAAACGATCCAAATGACAGCGGCTGATGAACGGTCATTCCGAAACGCTACGCACTGTCATCTGTGCAAGAAGGCGTTAACGGATGACACGGTTCGAAACCATTGCCACATAACGGGATACTATTTAGGCGCTGCTCACAATGCGTGTAATATAAATTACAAAATACCAACACACGTTCCGGTTTTTTTCCATAATTTAAGTGGCTATGACTCGCATCATTTGATGCAAGGTTTCGGAAAGTACAAGGAAGATAAAATAACATGTATCGCTACACAAGCGAACGTTACATCTCCGTTACACTCGGTCAGCTCCGGTTTCTAGATTCTCTGCGGTTCATGAACGCGTCACTGGAAAAACTCGTCTCCAACTTATCCGCGGATAAATTTAAAATCCTTAATCAATTTTACACGCATAATGTTGATTTACTGTTGCGTAAAGGTGTGTACCCTTACGAATACGTTACGGACGATTCAAAATTTGACGAGAGGCAGTTACCGGACCGCGAACATTTTTACAACGGGTTGACAGAGTCGGATATAAACGAAGAAGATTACGCGCACGCTCGAGCGGTTTGGTCGGCTTTCGACATGCAAACGTTCGGTGATTATCATGACCTTTATTTAAAAACGGATGTACTACTGCTTGCTGATGTATTTCAAAACTTTCGAAACATGAGCCTGCAGTACTACGAACTCGATCCGTGTAACGTTTTTACCACCGCCGGTTTAGCGTGGAACGCGATGCTGAAAATGACAGGAGTCAGGTTAGAGTTACTCCGCGATATAGACTTACACCTGTACATCGAAAAAGGTATCCGGGGCGGTTTAGCAGCAATTTCTAATCGGTACGCCAAAGCCAACAACCCGTACATTCCCGATTATGACGCAAGCAAGCCGCACAACTATTTACTCTACCTCGATTGTACCAACCTGTACGGAACGGCTATGACACAGCCTTTACCACTGTCCGGTTTTCTATGGTTGGAACGTACAGAGATCGATACGTTGAACGTGCACGCGTTACGCGACGATGGTGACACCGGTTATATCCTGGAAGTCGATCTGGGGTATCCACATTACCTACACGACTTACACAGTGACTACCCTTTAGCACCCGAAAAGCGTACTATTACGGACAGTATGCTTTCACCGTACTGCTATCGCATGAAGCTGTTAAAAGACTTTGTGTGTAGTAACGGTAAGGTAGAGAAACTGATAACGTCCCTCGAGGACAAGACAAAATACATTGTTCATTACAGAACATTGAAACTCTACCTCGAATTAGGAATGGAGTTGAAAGCGATTCACCGTGTTTTAGCATTCACACAGTGCGTATGGTTGAAACCTTTCATCGATTTTAATACGGAGCGACGAAAGGAAGCCAGAAACACCTTTGAAAAAGACGTTTTTAAGTTAATGAATAACGCACCGTACGGAAAATTGTTGGAAAACGTACGGAAGCGAATCGATTTCAAGTTAGTTCCAAACGAGAAGAAACTTCACAAACTAACCGCTAACACCAGGCTACAACATTTTTTCATCTATAACGAGGACCTGGTAGGTCTCACGACGAAAAAACATCCATTACACTGAACCGACCTTTGTACGTTGGGTTCAGTGTATTGGATATTAGTAAGCTGATCATGTATCGGTTCCACTACGGATTCACGATGAATACGTACGGGTCACGTGCACGTCTATGTATGACGGACACTGTCTCTCTGTTGTACGACATTCGCACCGACGATGTGTACAAAGACATGGAGGAGCATCTCGAACTCTTTGACACGTCGGAGTACCCTAAGACACATCCGTGCTATAGTGAACCAAACAAGAAAAAGTTGGGTACGTTTAAAGACGAAACAAATGGAATACCGATACTTGAATTTGTCGGGTTGCGCGCAAAATGTTATTCATTCGTTACGGTAAACGATAAAGAGAAAAAGGTAGCGAAAGGTGTGCCACGTTCCGCGATAGCTACACAGTTGAAACATCAACTTTATAAGCAATGTGTAAAGACCACTTCTCAAACTTATACTACAGCGCAGACTATCCAAAGCGAAAAACATAACATATACACAAGAAAGCTTACAAAATTATCGCTGTCACCGTACGATGACAAACGATATGTCTTGGATGACGGTGAAACAACACTGGCGTACGGTCATTATAAACTCTGTCAACCCAGACGCGAGATAATTCAGCAAGCGAGAAAATCCGTTATAAATTATGCGTTCGATATACGTTGATATAAGACTCGCTTGCAGGAGCAGCACACTGTCAGTAGCGACGATGAAGTCGGTGAGGTTCAGTGAAAATGTAACGGTATATCTCGTACCAAAATTTTGCGATTCGCGTTTCGGATGGCGATATGGAAAACGTACGCAAAACTATTGCAAAAGAATTGCACAGACCGGTGAGAAGGAACTTTCCCAGACGTGCGGTAGAGGTGAAGGGGTTACACGATCTCTACCAAGCGGATTTGGTGGAAATGATACCGCATGCCAAGTTGAACAAGGGGTACAAATATCTAATGACGGTAATAAACGCATTTAGCAAGTATGCATATGCGATTCCCTTAAAAACTAAATCGGGTGTTGAAGTAGCACAGGCTCTCGAACCAATAATTGTAAAAAATAAAATGAAATACCTGCAACCGGATAAGGGGAAAGAGTACTTTAACACTACCGTACAAGCTTTACTAAAGAGATTCAACGTCAAACACTATTCAACGTATAGCGAGAAGAAAGCGTCCATCGTAGAGCGATTTAATCGTACGTTGAAAACGAACATGTACCGCGCGTTCAGCGAGCAAGGGCATTATCGGTGGTTGTCGCTTTTGCCTAAACTGGTGATTGAATACAACGACAGAGTGCATAGAACTATAGAGATGAAGCCGCTACAAGTCGACAAGAGCAACGAGCGAATTGTGTTGGAACGAATAAGAAAAAATACTGCACCGCGGAAAGTGAGCAAGAAACATAAGTTTAAAATAGGCGATCGAGTGCGTATCAGTAAATACAAAATCACATTCGCTAAAGGTTATACACCAAACTGGACGAACGAGATATATACAGTGCACAGAGTTTAGCCAACCGTACCGGTTACGTATTTGTTGAAAGATCACACAGGTGACGTTGTGGAAGGTGGGTTTTATGAACAAGAATTGAGTAAAACCAGCGTTGGTGATGTGTATCTCGTTGAGAAAATATTACAACGTAAAGGTGATCGCGTGCGAGTGCTGTGCCGTAACTCGGAAGTTCGTTACGGCAACATACGAATTTGTTTAAGTCGAATCTTGGCAATAGATGCTTTCATTTGGCCGTGGGGTTGTAGCTGCGTGATATTGGACGCTCACGCTATGAGAGACTTTAGACAACTTGACTTTTCTGTCCCGCGGCGTGGAGCAGTAGTTGTCGTTGAGAAGATGGGAAGCCTGTTGTTGACTCGGGGAGTTGGTTGTCAGCTGTGCATGCAGCGAGCTGTTTTCCAGGTCAGCGTCTGGAAAAGTATTGTTGTTTCATTTTTAATGCCGGGTTTTTTTTTAAAATTGATTATGCAAGGCTAAGTAAAAGGTGTGCCAAGGGGTCTGTGGCCTGGCAACTGTGAACCTGTGGTGAGACCAGGATGTAATGTGTAAGTAGATTCAGGAACTCAGACTGAGCATGTGCTAGTGCAAAATCGGACAGGTATGCAAAAATGAAAATTATTAAATTTTACCTAGGAGGTTTTTCGGGTCAAGTGAGGGCCTGGCTAGTTCTTAAAAAAAAAAAAAAAAAAAAAAAAAAGACAGTTGCTTTAATTCTGGATGTTTTTTTACTTTACTGAACACCTGGAATGCTCAGGTTTCCTTAGTTATTGCAAATTCATATATCTTTTAAATGGTGAGGTCAGCTTCTCATGCTGCTAGTAGTGACAGTAATACCTTATGTGCAAAACCTTAAAAAAAAAAAAAACTTAAGAAAATGGGTTAGGATTCGGCCTATGTGCCCACGTGCGAGTTCCTTAATTTCTCTCAGTATTATTCAGTGTTGTTTATATAAATGTCTTGTGTTTGAATTGTGAAAAGCAGGTAATGTCCAGTATACATTTTGTCTATAATTTGTGTTGAACTTATATTGTGTCTGCCTTTTATTAGAACGTATAAATTTGTTTATGAAAAGAGCTGCAGATCACATACAATATGCCATAATATGTACTAGAACTGTAATTCAGAAGTATTCATCATGTTAATAGAAATGACTGAACTTTTGTACAAGATAAAATTTCCACTTTGGGATTTAGTATTTATTTTAATTCTCTATCAATGTACAGTCACTGTTAAAATTCTCTCGTATATGTATATATTCATAATTCTAATAGACTTAATAACGTTGGTTCAGTTTCAAACATGTTGAATGACTATATTTGATCGTTGAGCGATGAGCATATATAAATAGTGTTATGCATCGAGTCCTTCGTATACACATGGGGTGTATGCACAAAACATTTTTACCTTTTTGAGAGATATATACCTGATTATTTGATATTTTTTTTTAATAATGGTGTGCACTCTGAAATCAGCAAGACATTGTGCTACACAAGTTTAAGGAATTGGGCACACACACTTGTGAATTCCACACTAAGTACATAATTACCTACCTTAGGTTTACACTATACCTTACTAATTATATGATTCTCCTTCCTAGCTTTTGATTGAGATTTCAGAGGGCGCATGTTGTTGTGTAAGATAATTGTTTAAATTGTTGTTGCTGTAACAATTGTTGTGGGGTAAAATTATACGTTAAATGGTTTATAAAATTGTTTATAGTATTAAAATTGTTTATAGTACAACCAGAGGGGGACTGTAAAAGGAAAAAAAGGACTTATTGTTATTAAATGTATTAGATTTCGAAAACCTCTGGATTTATTCTTTTTATTTGTTAATGTTAATATATTTATTTCCAAATATGGAAATTCTGTTTGGTGAAGGTCAAAAATGTACTGTCGAGGCTTGTTGCATGTCATGGTTCTTTTGAATACCATGTAATATATATTTTAAATATTGTACATATTTTATATATTGTTAATAGAATACTTTCACAGTCTGGATACTATGAAAACACTCATTGTAAAAAAAAAAAGAAAATTTTAGACAACCAATAAATTTGTTCTTTTGCAGAATTTGAAAATTGAGGTCACCTCATTAGTCCAATTGCCTAATGGTTCCCCCAGCATGTGGCCATTCTTCCACTAGGAGGCCTCTCCTGGTTCAAGTGAACAAGTGAGCCGGTCATCCAGGTAAATTGTAGATTTTATTTATATTTTTTTTTAAGGAAGTCAAACTTGTAAAATGTGTAAATTTCGGAAAGTTGAAAATTGTGTTGTGATGTCATGGATGATGAGCGAATCAGTGCGCTGGCTCGGCTTTGACGGTAAACACGATTCGTGGATACATAAAAAAGATCTGATATAATAACATTACCACAGTATTTAACCGAACGTAAACGAGTTGAGATGAAGATTGAACAACAATCGTTAAAGTTAAATGTTAAGAACGTAGACTCTGCTAAGTACAACGGTGAAGTTGCATATAATAAACACAGTCCACTGTTTCCAAACACAGTTCGATGTATCGTGTGCGGCGGGTCATGTAGCGGTAAGTCAAACGTTGCCTTTAACATGTTATTCGATTCAATCGGACTGCGATTTCAGAACCTGTACGTGTTCTTCAAATCGTTATTTCAACCAAAATATCGTATGTTGGAAGACGTTTTTAATGCTCTCGCTGACGAAGGAATGCGTACTTCACATACAGTGAAAACGATGAAGTACCACCTCCGCACGAAATTGTACCTAATTCAATCATGTTGTTCGATGATGTGGTATGTGAACGGCAGAATAACATACGAAAATATTTCGCTATGGGGCGGCATAGCGGCGTGGACACTTTGTACCTTTGCCAAACGTATAGTCTGGTGCCAAAGCAACTGGTGCGTGATAATGCCAATTTCTTGGTTTTGTTCAGACAAGATGATCTCAATTTACGTCACGTTTACAACGATCACGTTAACACAGACATGAAATACGAAGAGTTCAAAGCGATGTGCGCCGAAGCGTGGAAGGATCGTTACGGATTCTTTGTCATCAACAAGGATTCAGCGATAAACGCGGGCAGATACAGAGTGGGTTTCGATCGTTTTATACATAAATAGAATAGTTCGTGCGAGAAAGTCATCAGTGTCAAGATGGATGCCAAGCAATTGACACAAGAAATCGATGCAATTAGCGACAACATAAGGCAAAAGTATCGTCCGTTGAAACATGACCTCAGAGAGAGCGATGAAGCGTTAACGAGAACGTATAAACCTGTTTTGGAACCGTTACCCAGATTTCGGAAAAGTTGAATGTCTCCGGTGATAAAATTAAAAAAATAAAAGTTGAAAATGAAGATACGAAGACAGCTGTCGAGATGACACCACCACCATCACAACCTCGATTCCTTAGAACGGAAGTGTTGGCACAAACACCTGATGTTGAAACACCAAACGTGACTCTTGAAGAGTTTTTAGCAACACCTGAAGGTCGACACGAAGCACAAGAATACGTTGAACAGTCTGTCGAAGGTCCGCTCGCGAGGAAATACTTACTACTCGCTTTATCTGATGATCGAGAAAAAAAGATGGATCATACGTACGGTGTCCGTAACGTTGCAGACAAATGGATGGTGGGAAATTCGGTGTTGGAGATCAATCAAGACGACAGCTTCTACATAGCTGGAAAACGATACAGGGGTACACCGGGTCTCTACGAACTTATGTTTATGAAAGAACCCAACAAGAGCGTCTACGATGAAAACGATTTAGCAGCGTACAAATCTATACTGTCGGATACTAACGCTCATAAACATTATCATTTACCCGGTGCTAAAATAAATACAAACAAAGGTGTAAAGTACAGAGAGATAATCGCTCGATTGTTCCCACCGCGCAGCGGACGTGGTATCGATTACGTACACTGGAACGATCCCAACGAACTGGTTGAACGGTTGAGACTGCTGGTAAGTTCAAAACGCGCCGGTCACACCGGACACGACAACGAAATCATCTCCGTTGTGGAGGAATTACGTGAAGCCAACATTATCGTATAAATTTTGTGAACGTCGGTGTAACAACTCATTGTTGTCAACACTGTCGACATGTGTGGATTAGATTTGACACCTGACTTTGAAGTCGAAAACGAGAGACTGAAAACCTTTACATCATGGCCTGTGCATTTCATTAGTCCGACCGCTGTGGTTGCCGCAGGCTTTCATTACACAAATGAACTGGATAGGGTTCGGTGTTCATTTTGCGTTATAGGAATATTTCGTTGGAAAGAGGGTGACGATCCGATTGTGTTACACACGCGATGGTCACCGCAGTGTCGTTACTTAAAACGGTTAGAACATCTTTTGTAGCGTGCAGTCGTACGATGGTTGTGGACAAGTTCGGAAGCCAGCAAAGCGCCGTGAGCGTGCGACGAGAAACAAAAAGACAATTACGCGATACTGTAGGATTTAAGATTACGAATGATGGGCATATAGATGTTGAAAACAAAAAGATCCGCAATCTGAACGAACCGGATGCAGCAAAGGATGCTGTATCCCTGACTTATACGCAAACACATTGTCTGCTACTCGATGATGAACGTAAAAGCGTGGACTTTAAAGGGTGTAGACTGAAAAATGTTGATAATCCTGTAGACGTTAAAGACGTAGTCAACAAATATTACGTTGATGACAACTGTATACAACACTCGAGTCAAGAGAGAGGTGAGGTCATCGATGCACGAGATCGATGGGTAATCAACGTTCGAAGTCCGGAACAAGCGACCGATGCGGTCAACAAAAACTACGTAGACTCGAGCACCATTAAAAAAGTATCGAACAGCTATTTGTTTGGACAGAGCTGGTTGTCGGGAGTGAGTTCACCGATTTTTTCTGATGACGCGGTTAACTTAAAATACATGTTGCAGAACACCGTTAGCTTGAGCGAAGATGGTGTTTTCAAAGCAGCGGAAAAGAGAATAACAGACGTAGCGGATGGTTTTGCGGAGAGCGATGCTGTTAACTTACAGCAATTAAATGACGTGAGACGATTCGTAAAGAGCGAGATGTATAAAGTCGCTAAAACATTTCAGTATCAACTGGACAACTACTTATTGAAATTGTCTAAGCCACGTAGTTCAGAAGACGAGTGGACACTAGACACGAAGGAAATAAAAAGGTTAATAGATGAATACGATAAAAACACAGAAGAGAAAGACTGGAGATCGGTTTACGATGTACAACAACGTTAAGAGGAAAAAGGGGTGGGGCGTCGGAAACGTGCTTAAAAACGTTGTACCGTCCGTTGTTTCGTCAGTTATCAATCGCGCGGTGGACGCACTACCTGTCAAGTTACATCTGCCGGGTTACAGATTCTGTGGACCTGGCACTAAACTCGAAGAAAGATTAGCGCGTGGTGATCGTGGAATCAATCAACTAGACGAAGCATGTCGCGAACACGACATCGCTTACGCTCAATACAAAGACAACGAAAGTAGACGTATTGCAGATCGTAAACTCGCGAAAAAAGCGTGGGGACGGGTAAAGGCTTTGGATTTGGGTATCAGCGAACGAGCTAATGCGACAGCAGTTGCAGCGGCCATGAAAGCAAAATCAGCAATAGGAAGCGGCCGACGTCGTAAAAATAAAAAGAATGTGAGTAGTCGTGGTCGTGGTGCTGGTGGTGGGATGAAGAAGAGGAGGAAGAGAACTGTCCGAACCGCTAGGAAGAAGAAGAGAACTGCGTCAGGATTGTATTTACGTCCGTACCGAAAAAACTAATTCACATACCGCTCCGCCCGTTGTCCGAAGATGAATTACGTGTATACGCGAAAAACCTAAACATACCGTATTTTAGAGGTGTTTACATGTGCAACGCACTACCGGCTACAGCGCCGTGGAAGAACGAAAGCGTCATCGTAAATTTGGACGACGAGAGCGGACCGGGAACCCACTGGGTATGTTACAAGAAGCGTGGAAATCGAGTACACTATTTTGACGGGTTCGGTAATTTACGTCCACCTCTCGAGCTGATGCAATATTTTGGTGATACAGCCGACGTTCGTTACAACTACGAACGGAAGCAACCTCCTAACACGGTCATCTGCGGTCATTTATGTTTAAACTTTTTATCGTCTTCTGATCAGTAAACTTCAGCATGTCGTCGCTAACGGTCACCGTGACGGGTACCGACGCTGCGAATCTCGTGTGTAACTTTTTCCCACCTCTCGAGTTATACGGTGAATGGTACGTTGGTCTATTGGATTTTACATCGTATAATTCAATACCAAACGTTACTGAAGGAAAAAATAATGAATTTCCAGTAAAAATTTCCAAGGATCAGTGGTCCGTCATCAAGTTGCCTACCGGCACCTATGAAATCAGTGATATCGAAATGTATCTGCAGAACAGTTAGGCGAGAGAACAATCAGTTTACGTCCAAACAACAACACATTAAAGTGTGAAATTTACTGTAAGCATGTCATCGACTTTTCGCATACACCGAATACCATTGCAAGTATGTTAGGATTCAAGGAGAATCAGCAGCTGGAAGCGTATAAAACACACGAGTCGAACGTACCCGTCGACATAATAAAAGTTAACACCGTTCACGTACGGAGTAATATCGTACAGGGTGCGTACAAGGACGGCCATGACCAGCACAGTTGCATTCGTTTTATCCGACCGTGGCACCAGGTTTCAAAATAGTTGAAACACCGACAAACGTAATATACTTACCGGTAAACGTACAACGCGTTGACAACATAATTTTGTCTCTCGTTGATCAGGACGGGGATTTAGTTGATTTTCGCGGTGAAGTTATCACGATACGACTGCATCTGAAAATATGGGATTGTATTTCGGACAAACGTCACCTGTAAAAAGGGAGTGTGTACGAAAGAAACATGGTAGTCGGTGTTCAACGTTGAAGCGATTGACATCAAGGAACAAGCGTTTCTTACTTTCACTTGGATTCAAATTATACGATTAAAATAATGTCGGGTGAAATTCTAGCTATCGAACGAGGAGCGGCTTTCGATAACAGAATCGTTGAGTTCGATTATCGTACGCACGCACCGTATGCTTCCACCCGATACGGTAACAACGATGAAATACGTATACCCATCCAACAACAGGATGTTTTCACTTTACCGGCGGAGAGTTTTCTGTACATCGAAGGAACATTGACCAAGGTTAACGCTACCGACACAGCGTTGAACGTGAAATTAATCAACAATGCAATGGCTTTCTTGTTTGAGGAGATCCGTTACGAAGTGTGCGGTGTGGAAGTGGATCGTACGAAAAACGTTGGAATCACGAGCACTGTGAAATTGTTACTCTCGAGCAATGAGCATGAAAGAAAGCATCTAATCAATGCAGGATGGGTGACGACAACCGACGAGTCGTTGACAGTACACGAGAGTACCGGTGATTTTACGTTTTGTCTTCCGTTGAAAATGCTACTCGGTTTCAACGAAGACTATACACGCATCATGCTGAACGTTAAGCAAGAATTGATTCTGTTGCGTACCTCTACCGATCAGAACGCAATGGTGCTAAAAGAGTCGGGTGCAACTGCAAACGGTAATCTCGTAATAAAGTACACTGGAAGATGCCCTATGTGCGCGTGTCAAACAAGTACCGAATACCGCTATTGGAGCACATCGAGGAGGATCATGAACTAGTGATGCCGTTCCGCAGTTGGGAATTGCACGAGTATCCCGTTCTACCGACGACAAATCGACATTCGTGGACTTTGAAGACATCGTCACAGTTGGAAAAACCTCGGTATGTAATATTAATATTTCAGACGGATAGGAAGAACAATATAGCGAAAAACGCGTCGGAATTTGATCACTGCAATTTAACGAATGTCAAGCTTTTTCTGAACGATAAATACTATCCGTACGATAACCTGAACCAGGACATCGATAAAAAACGTTACGCACTGTTCTACGACATGTATACACGTTTCCAAACATCATACAACGACCGTCGCAACAGAACGCCTCTTTTGACACCTAATGAATTTATAACGAAAGCACCGTTGTTTGTCATGATTGTTCCAGACAAGAAGAACCAATCAAGTCGTCTGCCGTTGATGTGCGTTTAGAATTTGAATCCAGTAAAAATTTCCCAGATAAAACCACCGCTTACGCTTTGATTATACACGATAGGATAGTACAGTACACAGCGTTGTCGAATACTGTTCATCGTTTGTCATAAAAAAACTTGTTCCCCCCTCTACCAGTTTATAAAGATAGGTATTAGCGATCTCTAGCTTGCAACAACCTCAGTCCATTTCAACGATGGAAGGTGACTGTGACAGCAGCAGCAGCAGCCATTGTGAGTATAACGTTTACTTGTCTCTTGCATATCCGATCAACTCGTACTCTAAGTTCGTTACCGTCGGACTGTTTAAAGAACTCAACTATGAACCGGGCGTTTTGTTTACAAACGGGAAAAAGAAACGTATATTACTTGATTTTTCTGAGTGGAATTACTTGATGATCTTTCGTGAACAGTTACTATCCAGTATGTTATTGTACGAACAAGGTGAAAACCGTGAAAATAAAAAGAGCGTGATGATCAGTCATCACTTTGGGAAAACGTTTGTTCGGATTAACGGTAGTAAGAACGAAACATTTGTTTTCACAGAACCCGAGTGGATGCGTTTTGGTTATTTATTAACCGTATTAAAGAAATATCTTATTCGCTTGTTTTATGATCAAGATCACTTCAAATCGTACATTAATCAAGTAGTAGCCAAGGGGTGTTATGTACCACCATCCTTCTTTTTCCCCTCGTTTTTTCGATTGGAAAGCAGTCGTCACGACCAACAGGTAACATTTGATCGTCTTTACGATGAACTGGTGTTGGAAGGAAAAGTAGAGGGGGAATTTCAAAAAATTAACGTACTCGATGCGGACATGTATCACTCGGGGAAAAATGAACTTGAATAGGACGGTTATTGCCGAGTTTGAAGCGTTTCGCGGTGACAAAAATGAATATGTAATCAAAGAGTTCGTTACAGTTGACATAACAACCGGACGTTTTGTTATCGTGTTGTTCCCTCCACCATACGAAAATGCACGGCTGCACCAGAAATTCCGAAAAATCAATGACTGGTTGGAAACACATTATCACAGGATACGATGGAACGATGGTAATGTACCGTACAAGAATATGGTACGCATCGTTGAAGACATTTTTTCAGATTATCCTGTTGTCTATACAAAAGGGTTTGAGAAGGCAAATTTCTTACGACAGTTGTATCACCATGGTGAGGTGATTGACTTAAACGATATTCAAGCAAGCACCTGTAGTTCCTAGATCCTTTGTACCCATCATACAATGTCCTGTTCCTCATCGTCAACCCGTTACCACTCCCCCCTTACACTGTGCATTGCGCAAAGCTTTGTTTTATGCAGAATGGTTGCGGCAACGATATAAAATATAGTCGGTTGTGAACATGTTTTCATCATGGTGTTGGTGTGAATGCTACGTGGCAGAAATGTCCATAAACGTAGAATTAGGTACCGTAGTGTGTGCGTGTGTGCTAACCTTGACTACGTCACTGTCGCGGTAGAAATACTCATAAACGTAGTCCTGGTAGTTCGAGACGGGTCACTGGCACGGTAGATATACCTGTAAACTCGTCAAGGACCAGTATGGGTGTGAAAATTACTCATTACGGTACAGCAAATGTGAATACGCATCATGTATGAACAACATATTCACCCGATAAAAAAATAAAAATAAAGTAAATAAATAAAAAATATATGTACTGCTTTTATACATTGGCTTAGCATTGCATAGTGTATCTTATCATTATCTACCACTGTATTAGTCAATAGTACAGCGATAGATAACGTGGAGTAGGGCTGCTTTACGAATCTGTAAAGTTGGGGAAACCACGTTAAAAAAAGCGTAGCGGTCTCTCATTCGCCTCTGGCCGCTAGGAAGAGGATGAGAGGTAAAAAATAAAAGTATAAAAAATGTTTATTTATTTTTAATAATAAATAAACTTATATTGTGCTTTTATAGTTTTACACATAGGACAACAGTAGATATCACTCGTCCACCTCATAGTTGCAAGTAAGAGACGAGAAGTATAAGTACAAAAATAATTACAGTTAAACGACAACGGCCCCTTGGTGTAGTGGATGCATGCCGGTTTGGAGTACCGGAGGTCCCGGGTTCAAATCCCGGAGGGGCCATAATTTATTTTTTGCGGAAACCAACTGTCTCGCCTCGCAGTCGAACACATACGTCATGTGGGGTACCCACCTTTCGGGTACCCCCATCCGTTGATTTAAACATTCCGAGTGTTAAATTTCGGACACCAAAATTTCGGGTAACCCCATCCGTTGATTTAAATATTTCGGGTAACGGTACCCGATGGACCATATCACCAAATTTCGGTACCCGATGCCCCCCAAATTTCGCGTACGGTACCCCTTCCCCCGTCCAGAGTTTAGACATGCAGGACTTGTTTATGGTGTACCCCCATCCGTTGATTTAAACATTTCGGGTGTTAAATTTCGGACACCAAAAATTTCGGGTAACCCCATCCGTTGATTTAAAAATTTCAGGTACTAAATTTCAGACACCAAAAATTTCGGGTACCCTCATCCGTTGTTTTAAACATTTCGGGTGTCAAATTTCAGACATCACGCCCTCTACGTCGTCGTCGACGTCACATGCAAGCAGCTATCATATCCACTGTGACAGAACCCAGCTGCCTAGCCTCCTGTTTCGTCATAACCAGTGTTTTATACATGAGTCATGTGGGCGTACCCACAAATTTCGGGTACCCCCATCCGTTGTTTTAATCATTTAGGGTACCAAAATTCTGACATTAAAAATTTCGGATACCACGCCTTCTGACGTACCCACTTTTCAAATTTCGGGTACCCCCCCATACGCTACAGAGAGAGAACGATTATTTTGTTACATCAAAATAAACCAGACCGGTCGGGGAAGCCATGAACCAGAACGCGGAAGTGTTTTAACATTCGGACACCAGCTGCCAGGGCCTCTGTGTGATGTCATGAACTGGAAACCGGTTAGAGCGTACCCACCTTTCGGGTACCCCCATCCGTTGATTTAAACATTTCGGGTAACGGTACCCGATGGACCATATCACCAAATTTCGGTACCCGATGCCCCCCAAATTTTGCGTAACGGTACCCGATGACACGTCGTACTAACATTGCCTCTGTGCGTCCAGGCCCTCGGCAACCACCGAATTCCGGGTACCCACATCCGCTACACATTGTTTTGGGCTACCAAATTTTGGACATGCAGAAACCAACGTCCAGGGCCTCTGTGACGTCATGAAACAAGTTTTAGCCATGCAGCGCTCGGACGCCAGCGACTAGGACCTCTGTGTGACGTCATGAACTGGAACACGGAAGTGTTTCAGTCACACACACACACACACACACACACACACACACACACACACACACACACACACACACACACACACACACACACACAAAACAGTGACGTCACATGGACAGCTCGGACACCAGCTGCCAGGGCCTCTATGACGTCATGAACTGGAACCCGGAAGTGTTTTCTAACTTTCCCTCTACTAGTGACCGTAAGCGAAGACATCTTGTCGTTTACCGATCGTTCGATGTCAAAAACTCCAAACATAAATGTCCGCAGACGACTGTATCCGGCGGCTGTTTCCGCGCGTAATTGTAACGAACGTCGGTCACGTTCGATCCAAAGTACCGTATTAGCTCGACAGGAGGTCGCAGATTGCCGAATCCATCAAAGTACATGACTCTGTTACCTCGCTTCTTGTAGCATACCCAATGCGTGCCTGGTCCGTTAGCGTTGTCCAGATTCACAATCGAGCTTTCCTTCTCCCACGGTGATGTACGAGGAAGTGTGTCGCGCATGTACACGCCTCTGAAATAAGGTACACGCAATCGTTTCGTGTACTCATACAGATCTCGATCGGACAACGGGCGCACGGGTATTTCGATTAGTTTTTTTCGGTACGGGCGAAGGTAGAGTCCAGAAGCCTTTTTACCACCGCTGCCGGTCCGTCTTCGATGTCCTGTCCCCGTCGATTACATGACAGTTCCCCACACTGACACTTCCACACACTGCCAAAAATACTGACACTTCCCCACAGCCCTTGGACGCGGCTACCTGATTAATGACTCAGAAATAATCTCGACTGACAATTCCACACAAATCCCCCCCAAGGCTACAGCGCGACTCCCCCCAAACTACCTCCCGCCGCCCCAAATAAAAAAGATTAATAATAGATTATTATTAGTCTATACTGTACTAATAATAATATATCTATACTAATAAAGCAGTTGTGCGTGCGTGTGTGTCCGGCTTATCTCGAAAACGGCTACTTATAACTGCGCCCAAACTATACTTTAAAATATATAATGTATATATATAATGTTTAAACCAAATGTATATTTTATTTAACTGATGTGAACGAGCGCAGCGAGTTCGCCCTGGCGAATTGGCGAAGCGATTCGCTCGCCTGTAACATCAAGGCTCGCCCCACTGACCTTTAAAGTTAACATGTTATTCTTTTGGAGTGAAGAAAGACGCTCGGTCTAGGTACTTCATTACTAATACGGTCTCGAAAATATCATTGATGTAGTGTAATTTCCATCAAAATAAAATAAATGCAAAGAGTCTGATTTCCATCACACTTTATCCAGGCTGTGGACTGGCAAAATAATAACAAAATTGTACATTTTGGTGTTGTTATCATTTTGGCGTGTTTAAAATCAGCTTTTTCGGGTTCGTCATTTTTTTGTGTATTTTTATTTTTTTTGTATTTTTTTGTTGTATTTTTGGTTTTGGTCCAATTTTCTCAACAATAATAATTATTAACCTACTCCATTTTCTGTGAATAGGCAACTGCCTTCAGAAAACTTTTCATTTTTTTGTCATTTTCGAATTTTTCTGGATTTTCTCAATCCGTCCGTCTAGTTTGACATATTTTCGTCTTCTTTTTTCCCTTCCATGTTGAGCTCGGCCTTCAGAAATGCGCAGTTTGTCTTCTCAGCTTCCGTCTTCAACACTTTGACAACCTCTTTTAATTTGGGGTGAGGTATCCCGACAAGATTTTTGAGTCGGTTGTTCCAGCCCTCAACAGCGTTCGTTGTCCTGTGCCGTGCTTGGTGGCAATTCCACATCTCGATTGGTCTTGGTTGTCTAGCCAGTTTTCAACAAAGTAGTCAAAAAACTGGCTAAGTTTGGAACTTTCTGGAGCTTGAGAGTGTATTTCCACCCACCCATCGAGCACATCTTCAGGCTTTAAAAACGCAAGTGCTGCGCACATACGGACATGAAGGCTGATTTCGCTATTCTCTCGGTACTCCACCGACAATCCGAGATCCTGTACTTTTCTCCATAAGCATTTTGTCATGTGAAAATGACAGCCATGTATTTTTGTTGTTGGAAATACTTCTTGCAGAGAAGAAATGACAGCAGTTTCAAAATCCACGTTTATATTTTCTGGTCTCCACTCCGGAAGAGCCTGGAGGAGTAGTCTGAACAGTCTCGTATACGTTTGCTTCTTCTTGTTTGGTAGAAGGGCGAATACGATACGACATATTTTTGTCTCATCATTGCTACTCCCAAAATCGGCATGAATGGTATATATTTGACTAAACTGCTTGCTAGTACTCTTGAAAGTCCCATCCATAAAAAAATGGCTAAAACACTTCAAGCTCTCTTTTCCTTTGCTGCCGCAAAAAACAATTATTCTATCTTCATTTCCGTCATCAGCCAAAAGGAAAGACGAACCGTCAATCATAGTCAACGTATCGTTATCAAAAACTATATTTTCTCTGTGTTTCGGCTCTTTTGCGTTTCCCTGGGCATTGCTTCGGTGTCGATACAGTGGCCTCATCATAGACTCTGTCTTAGGCATTTCGGTAACGAAGTCATAACCTGAAAACAAGCCATATTTAATAAAATTCTCTCTCGGTAGAACTTCCAAAAAACTATTTTTTTATTTTTTTTTTATTTTTTGCTGAAACCTTCTAAAATACCCCCAGATTTTAAAAATTATATTTTTTCACGAACACGTCAGGAAATCAGGGATAAATTGAATTTTAAAAAAATTATTACATGGGTACTCAAATTGTGCGGAGTTGTATTCTGAACAAGAATATAGAAAAACGTCGGAGACAATCTGGGAAAAAAGTCAACTTTTTAGAAATATTACATTGGGTAGGCCTACTAAAATCTTGGAATTGAATACCAACATACTATTTAAGAGTCTGCAGAGGCTGCCGGCCATGTTGGATTTACTACCATAAGAACAATGCTATATAGTGATCCAAATGACACCGTTATTAATGGTCCAAAATTTGTGATTGAGGCGATTTAACTCAAAAACCCCTGAACCGATTGAGCTGAAACTTTGTATGAAGGTAGATACTAAATGTACCAGATGACTAATTTCAAATTAACAGTTTTTTTTTTACATATGTGTTGTTTGAATGAGTGTACTAAATTCACTCAGTGGTACTACTAAAACTAATGCTAAGGACACATACCTTTATCATGAAGGTCGCCCATGGCATCGTCGTAAATTTGACTAACGCTGGCATCTTCTTCACGCGCTCTCTTCACTGCCTTTTGGACGCGCTTCGAAACCTCTAAACGGGCAACATCAGGAACACCACACTGATGCTCACTGTTTGGTCCACGTGTTAAAATGTTATCTTTGGACTGAATTGATGAATAACACTTTTTCGAATAATTGAAAACACACACCCACGTCACAACACCACTTTTCGCCATTCTTAACTTTTGGTATTCGTAACCTTCATTGTAAACGCACTCCCTTCCCTTAGATGTCCGACCTAATTCTAACTCCATAGTAGTCACGATGCTAACACGGCAAGAATCAAAACGGCAATGCCAGTAGACTGCGTAGGTACTTGCTTCCCAAAGAATTTATACCTGCTACCCCACGGAATGTGACCGCATAATCCAGGAATCCAACAACAACAGGTCACTGCCCCAAGGGGGTAATCCCACACAGAGTAGAATAACCAGAGCGGCATACAGTGGTGGCGTGCAAAATGCGCTATACTTATACTTCAAAGGCTAGTATGGGGAGGAGCCCTTGGAAATTTCTCATTTTTAATGTACTACTACACATAATAATATATAGCTGAAGAGTATTAAATAGACGCATCAAATAATGTATAATAAATGTACGGGAAGTGGATGGTAGCATTTTTATTTTTTTGGTAGCCTTTGGGGGGGGGGAGATGTGTGTGGAATTGTCAGTCGAGATTATTTCTGAGTCATTAATCAGGTAGCCGCGTCCAAGGGCTGTGGGAAAGTATCAGTATTTTTTGCAGTGTGTGGAACTGTCCAGACAGCGTCCCCGTCGTCCTCCTCCTCCTGATTATCATGCCTCGAACCGACTTGCGACGACCAGTGCGAGGACGACGTTTATGCACACCACCACTGCATATTCCGCTGCCTAACACCGATTTCGCCTTCATCGCTGCCGCTACGGCCGCTGCGTGTAACCCCTCTTTCCTTTTTATGCTTTATAAAAAAAACCTTTTTTTGTATTTATTTTTTTTTTGTATTTATATTTTACATTGAATAGTGTAATGATTCTAAGGCTCTTGTATATATATATAAAAAAATATTTAAGAGTAAAAAAAACTCTGGCACGCACCCCCAGTGCAGCACACAATTACAATCATAGTACTTAGATTTATGGAGTTATATTATAAAAGTCAAATAATGTTCATAATGAATGTTCAGTTGACACACCCCAGAGCGGACCGTCTAGCAGCGTGGACACATGGTTTAAAAAGAAAATAATTTGTAACTCAGATGAACGGCAGGCCAGGCCAACGAAAAATAAAAAGAGTTCATATCACCTTAATAGTGTGCGTAGGATGCATTTTATGGCTGGTCAACAAACTCCCTCTTCCGAACAGGTGCGTGTAGGATGGCTCATGGCTGGTGAAGGTGTCGGTACACTAGCAGAGACCAGAATCTCCGACTAGGAGCGAGAACCCTGGGAATTCACAAAAGATTAGAAATTCTGTTCGCTAAAATGTGCACCCTAGTTCCAGGTAATAACCTCAGAACGGGCCTTCCAACCAACTCAAGATAAATGCATAAAGTTTCGGTTTGTTTTTTTTTTTTTTTGAAAATTGCCTAAGAGTAATCGAGTCTGCAAGATGATAATGAATGCACTAAATAAAAAATAAAATAAAATTAAAGAGTGTCTAGTAAAGAGTCACTTGCACTTGCTCTGACCAGAGCCGACATAACCCAACACGTTGGCCTTGCCACGTGGCAACCCAATTATTGTTATTTTGTCGAAAAATGACCACATTAAAGGCACTTACAGTTACACACAAACAAAATATAAATAGTGTTTCATCTGAGGGTGGTCTCTCAATTTACTTTAACTGCCATAATTAATTAAAAAAGAACACTCCTGCAGTCTAGTGCATGCACGTGCATAACTTGCACAATTCAACTCCGTCTATACGTACTGACTTTAGCTTATAAATTTATATAATGCTTTACCAAATAATTACAGTGACTGTTGTATAATAATTGAAAGAAATACGGGCTGTATATACTGAACATCGAATAAATTGCTTACCACATACACACTCGTCCTATCGCACCAAGTACATTCTTTTTCGCATTCGGCTGAATATATTTAAGTTTAATTATTTAATTATTTTTGAAGCATTCTATAGCATGCTGTAAAGTACTCACCGGGAAGTCTCGAAAATCTAGCTTGCCATTAGGTGTAGAAGAAACTACGCAATAATGTCTGTCCGGGTCGGGGAGCCTGTTGATTCCCTTTTGAGCGCTGGAGTCGAACTGAACGTGCAGTTACAATGCAACAAACAGGAAAATTTCGACACGAGATGGCGCGACCAGTATTCCAGAGCCATCCAATATCGTCGCGCTAATCGACACTGATACTCGCGTTTATACTAAAACAAATTCTATAAAACCTTCCATTGCCGGATTATGCAAACACCGGCACACGCGTACGCTCTTTCGCTGATGCCCGAATTCAAAGCTTTCACTTGATCCCACGCCTTGCCGGCTAGCACACGATCCGCTACGCGTCTTCGTTCGTTGTCCTTGTACTTAGCGTAAGCGATATCGTGTTCGCGACAGGCTTCGTCCAACTCGTTGATTCCTCGATTGCCGCGAGCCAATCTCTCCTCTAGTTTCGTTCCGGGTCCGCAGAACCTGTAGCCGGGCAGATGTAGTTCCACCGGTAATATGTCCACCGCTCGATTGATCAGTGTATGTACTGACTTCGTGACGAATGGTACCGCGCTTTTAACTATTTTCCCGATGAGACCATGCCCCCTTTTTTTATCAACGCGACTACGTAGTTCGTACATGTCTATTGTTTCGACTGCTGCCGATAAAGGGATCTCCAATCGTGCTCGTCCTTGGATTTGTCCAGATCACTTATCAACTCGTTCGTCTCCGCCTTGCTCGTAAGTAGTAACTCTGCCTCTTCGCCACCGAGTGAAGTACGCGCTGCGTGCGTATGCAATTTATAGATATACGATACCACTTTCTCCCAACGGTGTTGGAACACTTTTGCGAGTTTGTACGTTTCGCTCTTCGCGTACCGCTTCACGTCCTCCAATTGACGCGCGTTCACTGCGTCCGTGGGCCGTGCGCCACCGTCGCCGACGTTTAGAATAGTCTTTCCTTGCGCATTGAAATAAGTGTCGTTTACCGCAGTGATCGTGTGTCTGTTCAAAAATTCCAAGTTCACCGCGTCCTTGTTGTTGACGGGTGGCGATAACTGTGTTATTCGTACGTTCCCGACCATTAGGTTAGAGTTCGTATCCTTCGGTATGATCTTCGTGTCCACGTATACTTTGGTCGCAGCGTCTCTCGCACGAATCGGATCCCTCAGAGACTGTATGCGATGGTCTCGCGCGTCGACGACAGGGCTGTTCTTCTTGTTCGGTACTGTCGTGAAACGCAAGCACGTGTAGTCTACGTACTGCTTGTTGACAGCGTCCCCAAGATCGACGGGAGCGGCGACGTTGACGAGCTTACGACCTTTCATGTCTATTCCTTGCGTCGAATTGTTGACCAGACAGTGGTCACGCACAAACCGCAGTGGAGCGGCATTGTTACCGTCGTGCGGTTCGCCCAAGTTGTGTATTTGTTTCCCGCTACGTCGAAGTGTCCGTCCTCGGTCATCGCGATACCGATATACTCCCGCAGACCGCGTCGCGTCTCTCTTCGCGCTCTGGTGTCTGCCGAACTTGTCAACACTCATCTCGTGAATGAAGCGCGTCGACCGCTGTGCACGATATTTTATACGATGATGTTGGCTTCACGTAGTTCTTCCACTATGGAAACGATTTCGTTCGTGTGTCCACCGTTTTCGGCGCGTTGTGACGCTATCAACAGTCGGAATCTGTCCACCAGTTCGTTCGGATCGTCCCAGTGCACGTAATCGATTTTGTCTTTTTTTTCTGGAGACTATCATATAAGTTCTGTCGGTATTATTATGTCCGTGTCCTGTACGTTTCGGTGGGAACAACCGTGATATTATCAGTAGGGTAAGAATGAGAGTTCTAACGCGGAAGTGACGTCACAGCCCCTTTTGGCGCGAAATTCAAAAATCGTGGTGGTGGGGGTAGACTTCCGTTGCAGTGTGGTGTGTCCCACGTGACCTCTGTGGGCGTACCGAAGTTGTCGGCATTCGGCCATGTTGTCGTCGTCGTCCATTTTGTGGGGTTATGTGTGCGTTGATTGGCGGAGGCGTGGCCGCCGTTCGCTGTTCGCCGTCCGGCGGGGGCTTGGCCGCGGCCTGGTCGTGGCTTGACCGCCGCCAGGAGTGGTGGGGTCGTCGTCCATTTTGTCGTCGGTGTAGCGGCCATGTTGGGAAAGCGGGGATGTTGTCGGGTTGTGCATGTGTGCTGGTTAAGGTTGGGCCACGTTGCCGCTTCGTGGTGTGTTATAGTGTATGGGTTTGGATATATACTGTTTTTCCGGAAGGGTAGCCATGTTGGAAAAGCGTCGACGTTGTCAACTTGTGCATGTGTGTGTGGTGGTTTATCGTCGGCCACGTTGTCGGCTCGTGCATGTGTTATAGTGTACGGGTTTCGGATATATTTACACTGCCACCATTGTCCGGATATCGTCGATGTGAAGAGATGAATTGCAGTGTTGCCAACTCGTGAACTGTAAATTTGAATGTGTGCTTTTGTGGTAAGTATATATTGTAAAAATACAAAAATGTGCACATCATCGGTGTGAAACTCTTGTTGACTGGCTATTGCGGTGTAATTATTCTGATTGACACTTCACTTATAAAACATGCATGATAGAAGGAAAAAGGATAGTTGAAAAGAAACAACTAAGCAAATCAAAAAATTTACATATTTATATTGTAGCAAACACACAAGTATAATACAAAAGTATACAATATAAAGAGACATATAAATATTATAATTTAATGAAAAAAAAAATTACAGTTCAGATACAAAAGTATACAATTAAACAAAAAATTATATATTACATTTTATATACAGATATAATACAAAAGTATACAATATAAATAGACATATAAATATTATAATTTAATGAAAAAATTACAGTTCTGATACAAAAGTATACAATTAAACAAAAAATTATATATTACATTTTATATACAATATATACATATATATATACACAGCGAAAAAAAAATTACAGATACAATATATATATATACAGAAAAAAAAAATCATCACTTTTTACATATTTAATGTGCACGGCCATCTGTAACAGAAACAAAAACAATATTAGTGATGTATAGTTGATACGTGTAGGGTGGATTAGAATAATGTGTACTTTTACATACCTCAAAAATGCATGCGTGCGTAAAATGGATGTACTGGCCTGCTGAACGCATACACCCGACATTGTGGACATCCCGGCGGTGTCCCCTCCAATGCCACGGTTTGGAACCAGTTGATGATGCACAGATAGTGGTATGTATGTCCACACATTAAGCCGAGGAGTCTCTGCCCCTCAGTATAATTTTCTTGGCACACACTGCATGATGTGTGCCCTAACATACCCTGTATGGGGCAGAGCTCTCTATGGCTCCATCGCCACGTCGGAAACCTACTTCTTAGAAGTAGTCTCATCGTGGCGACTTCACTATGCATCCTCGGTTCCACCGTGTCAATGATATCATAAAACACGCATGGCGCGTCTTCTGGAGGAGACTGCAAACGAGGATCCTGTCGCATGTGCTGTATGTCACGCAGTTGTGGTTGAGGCTGCTGAGGTTGTGGCTGCTGTTGAGGCTGTGGGGATTGTGGTTCAGGTTGCCGTTGATTCGCTGTACTGATCCATTGCGGACGTGGTTGTAGTTGTTCCTGTGGTTGTGGCGGTGGTGGCGATTGTGGTGGAGTGATCGTTAATTGGCGCGCTTGTGGACGAATATCACTGGTGAAAAGTAAAAAATATAAAAATCATGTAAAAAAAAAACGAAAGTATGTACACATAATAAGAAGACTTACATATTAAATGTGATGGTTGGTAATTGTTGATGCTCATCAACATTATTATTTTCATCATCATTATTACTTTCATCTAGAAGTAGTGTTGTATCAATGTCACTATCATCATCGCCATATATCATCATCTCATCATCATTGCTGAAAAAAAGTACACTTTTAATACCAGATGTAAACGCAATAGTACAAGTGAACGTTAATGAAAAAAAAACGTACCGACTCGTGCCGGCTTCCTGAGCAGCAGCAGCAGCAGCAGCAGCAGCAGCTGAACCGGTAGCATCACTGAAAAAAAAAGAATAAATTTGAATACCGAACGTAAACGCAATAGTACAAGTGATTGTTAATAAAAATGGACTTACCGACTCGAGTTGTGTTGCGATAATGAAGGTCCCAATAAGGTCTGTCGTAATATTTGGGAACTATAAAAAATAAACAGTAAGTCAGTCGAATGTTATATTCTGTTTGTACTCGTTAAATATAGAACAATGTTGTAATTTACCTTCGAACCCGCCGCTGCTCCTCACATACTCTTTTGTATAGTTTATTATCATTTCCGCTCATTCTGTAAAACGTAACAAGAAAAATGTTGTATAATAATTTGCTAACATAATAATGCACGTGTGTGTATGTGTGTGTGTGTAATCTCAAATATTAACGTAAAAATATAGTAAGTACTTACATCCAACTTGAAAAATTATAATGAATGTGATAATAATCATTATGACAAAATGCTTATATATACGAATATGCTTGGTGGGAGTCTGCTATAGACAAAGTCCCCTTATCCTCAAAGTGTTCACCACACACACACACACACACACACTGTGAGGTCAGTCAACATCTTGTTTAAAATTAATCGCAATTCCCCTTCCCTCATGATTCTCTCATCGATTACATCACACACGGCTTGCATCCTGTACGTAACAAAGCCCCTCGCCCTCACTAAGTTCACACGCTGCGATAACATATGGCCAGTCAGCGAATAAAATTAACTGCACATGTGCATAGTGTGGGAAGGTCTTAGTGGGAGTCGATTACATCCTGTTATAAATATTAACCATTAATGTCTAATCGTCTACCTCACCCCTCCTACCAACTGAAAATCAAATGAAAGTATAATAAATAAATTTTATACTTGCAATACAAGTTTATTATTACCATGAGTTACTGCTCTGTGTATCTTAGTCTCTTCATGTTAGGACTGGTATCGTTATTGGTTAACACACGTTTACACACTCTGTAGTGTCCGTACGCGAGTGTAGTTACACCATCGTCCAGTACGTACCTCTTATCGTCATAAGGAGACAGGGAAAGTTTTGTTACAAGTTGCGTGTACAGCTTATGACGATCGCTTCGTATACACTCGGCAGAGGTGAAAACTGTACGACTATCGAAAAGACACTCGCTGTATAACTGATGACGTAACCTTTTTTTTATTGCCGTTCTTGGAACACCTTTCGCCACCTTTTTGTCGGTACAGTCGGACAACAGGAGCGAGTAACATTTAGCTCTGAGTCCGACGAATTCCCTGATGGGTTTCCCATTAGTTTCATCCTTGAACTTCCCCACGACTTTTTTGTTGTCGTCGCAATGACAAGGATGATCTGAGGGATAGTCCGACGTGTCGAAAAGGTGGAGATCCTCTTTCATATCCAAGTACACATCCTCAGTCTGTATGCTGTAAAGTAAACTGTCGGTATCAGTCATTAATAATGTTAATCGTTGTCCGTACTTGCTGACAGCGTACCGATAATGAAAATCGTACATTATCAATTTACTGACATCAAGTACTGTGAAGCCAACATACACTGGACGGGAAAGGTATATAGTTCTGTTTCGTAAAGCCAGTCCGACCAAGTCGTCGGTGTAGCGGATCATACGCTTTAGTCGTGGATTGGAAACAAGTTTCTGCAGCCGCCCTTTGGTAGAGACTAGTTGGAAGTCTATTCGTTTCCTTACGTTCTCCAGCGATTTACCATAAACAGCGTTGACCATCAGTTTGAAAAAATCTTTTTCAAAACTGTTGGTGGCTGCTGCTCTCTTTTGTGTGTTGAAATCGATAAACGGTTTCATCCACGCTTTCTGTTTAAGACTCAACACCCTATGGATCGCTTTCAATTCTAGACCAAGGTTCAGATACAACTTTAAATTTCGAAAATGAAGAACGTATTTTTGCTTATCGTCCAAAGTCGTTAGCAACTTGGGAACGGACGATGAGGGCGTTTCTGATCCGTTATACCCTTTTGTATAGTGTAGTCGTGTGTGGAGTCGTCGAGAGTACGGTGAAAGTATGTCAGGATTGACGCAGGAACGCACAGGTGCTAGTGGATAATCTGAGTGAAGATCATGAAGTTCGGATGGATAGTGTAGGTCGACCTCAAATATGTAGCCCATGTCACTGTCATCACTCAGAGTACGTACGTCCAGTGAGTCGATCTCGTTACGATCGAGCCATCTAAAGTCACCGTAAGGGAGTGGCTGTGACATGGCTGCACCGTAAAGGTTGTTGCAGTCGGTGTACAATATGAAAGAGGTCGGCTTTGAAGCATCATACTGATCAGCGATTAGCGGGTTGTTGGCCTTGGCATAGCGGTTGGGTACCATGCTAACACCACCGCGAACGGCTGATTCAATAAAAAGATGCTGATCTATATCCGTCAACAGTTCCAGTCGCACACCGGTCATCTTTAACATCGCGTGCCAAGCAACGCCGGGAAGCGAGTAAAGATGAGCCGGATCAATCTGGTAGTACCGTATGGCCATCTCACGAAACGCCTCGAAGACGTCAGCCAGCAGCAGTACATCTGTTTTAAGATAAAGATCGTGATAATCACCCAGCGTGCGGATTCCGAAAGTCTGCCACACATTTTGTGCATGTGCGTAATCTTCGTCCAACACGGGTGATTCACTCAGCCTATTGAAAAAGTGTTCGCGTGCGGGCAGACATGTTTCGTCGAACTTCTCGCTACCCGTCATGTAATCGTAAGGGTACACCCCCTTACGTAAGAGTAGCTCGAAGTGTTCTTCGAAACATTGCTTTGTTAAAGCGAAATCCGCACAGCTCGCGCGCAAGTTTCCAACAAGTGTATCCAAGGACGTGTTCAAAAATTGTAACGTGTCTACGAAACGTAGGGCACCCAACGTGACTGATACGAAGCGTTCACTAGTGGTAGCGATACAAGTGAGAGTTTCATCATTGTATTTACCCAACCCTTGTATCAAGTGATGTGCGTCGTAACCTCGTAAGTTATGGAAAAAGACAGGAATATGTTGGGCGGACTTGGAGTTGAGGTTACATACGTTGTGAGCTGCGCCAAGGTATCGTCCAGTCAGATGACAATGGTTGCGCACCTTGTCGTCATCAGTCAGTAGTTTTTTGCAGAGATGGCATACGACAGCATTCGTGAAAGATAATACGTCACGATCACTCATAGTCATAGGGATATTGGTACGCATGATCCTGTACAGTTCATGCTCTTCATCGATTAGTCTATCTAAAAATGTTTCTATCACGTTCACACCGCGATAAACGACCTGTGGTTTGAAAATGTTACCCTCGTGGTCGACTATGAGGTAGGAGAAACCTGAAGGAAGATGTAACGACTCTGTTGTGGTGGACGATGTGTGTGGAGGAGCATCGCAACGATGGCAAGGCACAATGAACGATTCAAAGTCTGCATATATAGCGAAAGGGACTTTATGACAGTAAGTGTAATTTTTGAAGTACATAACCTTCTCCTTCTCTTTCGTCGGTAAACGAATTCTTTGTTCACCATACGGTGAACAACGAGGGACGTGTTCACTAAGGAGTCGTTCTTCGCAGAATCTGTGCAGACAGTAGTTGCAATAGAAAGAACGTCCGTTGTGTTTGGTTAGTGAAGATAGTAAGCGGCTAATATTTTTTATTAAACAGTAATGTTTTCGGTCGTTGTCTGCCACTGAAAGGAGTTATTCTTAGCGGGTAAATTTCATTTTCTTCGTAACCAAAAACATTTATAGAAATGTCAGAATTGTCTCGTTCGAACTTCACAATATCGCATAGACGGGTGGGATAAGTTATACCAGAAGTGGTGATACTGTGAATATATGATTTGTATTTGGATACACGCTCGCTGTCTCTGTGTTGTGGAAACAGTGCGGCCAACACTGACCATATAAAACACATTTGATCGCCTGTATTGTTTACGTTGATGATGGATTTAGTACAAGACAATTCAGGAGGTGTACGGATGAAACTGGAGGCGGCCAGCGGTTGGTATCGTGAGAGAACGAGTTCTAACGAGATTATATGATCCAACGCCCAACCGCTACCCTCACGAGTGAATTTATAAATCGATTCGATGATTTTTTCGTACGAAGCTTCTAAACGTTCAGGCAATACGTTCTGATCAGCGATCAATGTCGTATGACATCGTCCGTGAAAATAGCCTTCACTCGTCACTTCTTCGTCCTCGTTCGTGTCGGCGTTTACAATGTACTTGACAAATCTCGCTTTTAGCGCTATATGCCACTTTATAGTAAGCAAACGTGTCAGTTCGTTTAGAATGTCCGTACGTAACATATCGTGAATTTCATCGAAAAAGGTAATGACATCGTTGACACATTCTTCTTCTTCCTCTGCAACAGGTGTGTAAACGTACGACACCAACGAGCCACGCAACGAATGTTTACGATCAACAGAAAACGTCTGCATTGTTAGAATAACAATAAAAGCAAAATCAATTACTTGCTCACTTGAAGAACATTAGAATACTGATACAAAGTTAGAAAATAAGTAACATTTTATATGCAGTGCGTGAAAGTTAGCCTGCACGAGACTCGAAGGTGAACGCAGGCAGCGATCATCGCTCCACTTATACTATCTATGATGACTGCGTGCGCAGCTATTTGTTCCCACTACTGTGCTTTATTTCATACCGACCAATTGGCGACAGCAATCCCCACTACGATTGCGCGCGCAGCTACCACTGAGGAAGTGAAATGCAGTGCAACAAACCAACATTCTTGCTTCAGATATGGACGTGCACACATATTCTTTTGCAAGCCGATTAAAAAGCTTTTATAACATCCATCGTCGAGGTAACATTAAATTTTACGTTCGTAAATTTCCGAATACGAACGTGAGATTTTTTGACCTAGCCAAAGCCGGGTTTATTTACGAAGGCGATGATGATGTTGTAAGATGCTGCAAGTGTAAAATACGAATTATGGATTGGATGGCGGGTGATGATCCTGTCCAAGTCCATAAGGCGTCAATGCCCACATGCAGTTTCGTTCGTGAACACTTGTAGAAGTCGACGCACGCAAAAACGGCTCTTTTCAGAGCCGACATAAACTCATGTACAAACATACCCGTTTGGGTAGTACTAGTAGTACTCTGTGTTAGTACTATACTAGTACTAGTAGTACTATATGTATTACTATTACTAGTACTACTACTACTAAATGTGTGTACACAATTCAATGTCTGACTGATGGCGCCAATGATAAAAAAATGAAACAAAAATTTCATAAAAATTATACCTATTAAATATCATGTCAATTTCGAAGCTGTATCACTTGCATCACAGATCGATGACACAATGGATGTCTATCGATACGACGATGGGAAACATTTCACACTAACAAAACCGTTAAGAAGCGCGATACGCTCCAACTTGTGTTCCATGTATTTTGTGAAGAAAAAACGATTTTGTGGTAACTACTGTACACGTTATAAGTTCGGTGTTGACAGATATCACGGACGTTGTTGGCGTCACATAAAGAAACGTAGCGGTTATCTGCCACCGATCGTGCTGTTGATGATAATCTCTGATCGTATACACAACAAATCACGATGGCTTCATTTTATCGAAGAGTGTGATCGAAACAATGTACCGATTGAACTCGTGGTTTAAGAAAAGAATATGTTCAAGTGTACCGTACGTCACGCGTGGAATTTTATTTCACGTTTCCGACCGATTCCTGAACTGTATCATGCCGTTCAACGTGTTCACGGCTTACATGATTCACACGGACGAATGAACTATGCGACTGTGTACACAGACATGCTCGCCTACGGAAGTTCAATCCCACACGCTTTGTGTTGCATTGTCATTACGGAGCGCACTATTCCGATACGTACAGCGATTGAAATATACAGAAGCGCGATTATGATAGCGCCAAAGTGCGCAGTGGATCCTAGCTACAACGTAAGTTTTGACGTGCGCTGCCCACCATCTTCGTTACCGACACTAGCGAGAGGGAAACAGTTCACATTGGTGAACAACAAGGCGCAGGGATTGTTTTCAGTAGCCTTTCTGAAGGAAGCATTGCCTACACTCCGCAAGTATTGTGAATACTTCGGTCTGCAGTATTCACATGAAAAAGGGTACACAGTGAAAGACCAACGTTTATACGAACAGTGGCAACGATGCACGGGCGCTATGGCAGACGAGTTTTGGTTGTTGAACTCGTATCTTATACACCTGCATATGGAGTCGAGAAGTCATCGTCCGATCACAGAACTCAAAGCTAAACACATGTGCGAGCATCTACCCGTGAACGATAACGTCATAGTCGCGGAAATGCACGAGTATCGCGCCAACGTTATACGCAGCGTCATGTTCAAAGACATGAATTCCGTCAAGACCGTAAGAGCGTTGGACATGAAACAACACACGCTCATGAGATATTACATCGGTATGAGCCTCGTGCGTAATGGATGTATGAAAATCAGTTTAGCGCATGTTTTAACGTACTTACGCAATCACAAGAAGAACGCGTTGTTTTTCCGTTCGGTCGAGATGATATAACTGGACGTGGAGTGGAACTCTTACTACAGTCACGCGATGGAAAGCAGACGTACCAGAACGGTACCGAGGAGAGTTACGTTCAGCACTGAGTTAACGCTTTACCACGTTCCGACGTATTGTGAATCACGGTTCGTACGACATGAGAATGAAACGACAAGTGAAGAATATACAGCAGAGCGTTCGCAAGACTATCGCGAAGGAGTTGCACAGACCGGTAAGAAGGAATTTTCCGAGACGTGCTTTGGAGTTAAAGGGACTTCACGACTTATACCAAGCGGACCTGGTAGAGATGATACCGCATGCGAAGGTGAACAAGGGATTCAAGTACCTTATGACAATCATTAACGCGTTTAGCAAGTACGCGTACGCTGTTCCGTTGAAAACAAAGACGGGTGTAGAGGTTGCACGAGCTCTGGAACCGATTCTTCATGCTAATAAAATGAAATATCTGCAGACAGACAACGGGAAAGAGTACTATAACAGTAGCGTACAAAAATTGCTGAGCAGATACGGTATCACACTCTATTCCACGTATAGTGAAAAAAAGGCCTCCATTGTGGAACGTTTTAACCGTACGTTGAAAACGCACATGTATCGTGCGTTCAGTGAACAAGGTCATTATCGTTGGTTGGATATGTTACCGGAACTAGTCAACACGTACAACAACAGCGTGCACAGAACGATTGGAATGAAACCGTGTCAGGTGAAAGAATCCAACGAACGTACAGTACTACAAAGGATTCGTGAGAACACGGCGAGGAGCATCGTTTATAAACGACCAAAATTCAAAGTAGGCGATCGTGTGCGTATAAGCAAACACAAAATGACATTCGCCAAAGGATACACACCAAATTGGACAAACGAGATATTTCTCGTTCATTCGGTGCGTACCGGCAGCGTACCCATTACCTATTCGCTAAAGGATCATACAGGAGAAGTGTTGAAAGGTGGTTTTTATGAACATGAAATCAGTAAATCGAACGTTGGTGACGTGTACTTGGTAGAAAAGATTGTACAACGTAAAGGCGATCGTGTAAAAGTCAGATGGTTAGGATTCGATGGTAAACACGATTCGTGGATACACAATAAGAACTTGGTATAACAACTATTCGACTCACGGAAATAGAACCAGTATCCATCGATGCGTTATGATGACAACATGCACGCTGTGTACAGTGTAAAAGACATTGTGTCGCATCCTGGTTACGATGAGTACATCGTGAACACGACTGCAAACGACGTTGAACGCATGCGCAGGATCTTGACAGTGCACGAGTACTGGCAACGGGTTATCAATCGTGTGAAGAGATTCCGTCTTAACAAAATAGTACCAAGTGGTACCGGATTCGATCACTACAAAGAATGTGTTTGGTTGGATCCGAACTGTGAAACGGGTCCGGACACTTGTGTATGCAGTTACATATCTACCGACTGCTGCAATATAGTGCGACTATTAAATAGACTGTGCACGGAACGTCAACATGAAAATATTGCAACAAGCGCACAGATTAAAAATAAAGGACGTGGACTATTCGAAATTGTGCGGCGATGGTGGTGGAGGTGGTTGTGGCAGAAAAAACGTAAACACGGACGTCTTCTGCCCGATACCGTTCGTTCGATCATCTGCGGACCTTCCGCGTGCGGGAAGACAAACGTCATGTTCAACCTGTTGTTCGATGTAAACGGATTGAGATTCGCGAACTTATACGTGTTTTCTAAATCACTATTTCAACCCAAATATCAGATGCTGGAGACCCTGATGACACAACTTTCCAAAGAAGGAATGGGTTATCACGCCTACAACGATAACGAAGAGGTACCGCCTCCCGACGAGGTCGATCCTGATTCTATTATGGTGTTCGATGACGTGTCTTGTGAAAGACAACACAATATACGCAAGTATTTCTCTATGGGACGACACAGCGGTGTGGATGCGTTTTACCTTTGTCAGACGTACAGTCAAGTGCCAAAACAGTTGGTTCGTGACAATGCCAATCTAATAGTATTGTTCAAACAGGACGATCGCAACTTGAAGCATGTGTACAACGATCACGTCAACACGGACATGAAATATGACACGTTTAAGAACATGTGCGCTGAAGCGTGGAAAGATCGTTACGGCTTTCTCGTTGTGGACAAAGATTCTTCTATCGACACCGGTAGGTACAGAGTCGGTTTCGATTGTTTCATAGTAGTCGCACCTAACGATTAAACAAAAAAAGTTGTCACACGTTTAGCTAAATACGCATGTCCTGCTGTCAACGACTTTAGTTGTCGTACTACCGTTTATCGAGATGGATGACAAGAAAAAACGATTAGCACGTGATATCGACAAGATCAGTGATGACATACGGAAGAAAAACCGTGCGTTAAAACATGGTATTCGTGAAGAAGAAGCAACGTTATCCAAAAGTTACAAACCGATTCTGGAACCGTTACAAAATATTTCGCAAGCATTGCTTGAAAAGAAACGTAAAACAACAAATGAAAAGCCGATAAGAGTGAAAAAAGTGAAACGAGAAGAAGAAGTGGAAGAAGAAGAGGATCCAATGGATGCAATTAGTAAGATCGATGTAGGAACACCACTTCGTTCCCGAACGAAACCGTCTTTCCTGAAAACACCCGTGATAGCCGAAACATCAGGTGATGACGATGAGGACGATCCTAGTCAAAACATTGAAAAAATGTTAGACACACCGGAAGGAAGACGTGAAGCGCGTAGATATTTTCAGGACAAATACGACAGTGAATCGTTAGCGAACAAGTACATGCGTATGATCGTTTCGTCCGAACGCGATCGTCTGATGGACTATACGTACGGTGTAAGACATGAAAACGGAAAATGGATGATTGGTGATTCACAGTTCGAAATCGATACGGACGATACGATTCTTATCAACGGTAAACGATACAAAGGTACACCAGGAATCTACGAACTTGTATTCATGAAGCATCCTAATGAAAATATTTACAAGGAATCAGATCTGAAAGCGTACAAAGATATACTGCGTAACACCAACGCGCATAAGCAGTATTACTTAGCGAACGCACAGGTGAACGCGAACAGAGGTGTAAAGTATAAACGAATAATATCGCAACTGTTTCCACCGAAACGTACAGGACAGGGGCATAATAATATCGATACATCGTATATGACGCTAACGAGAAAAAAAGACAAAATCGATTACGTGCACTGGGACGATTCGAACGAACTGGTGGACAGATTTCGACTGTTAATGGCATCACAACGTGTTGGAAACAGTGGGCACACGAACGAAATTGTCTCCATAGTGGAAGAACTACGTGAAGCAGACATAATCGTATAACAAGAGCGGTATATATCATCTGACATTAGCAGCAGCAGCATCGTCGTGATGGAATCGATCTTAAAGGACTCGTTAATGCAGCGTAAGCACATTAACGTTAACGAAATGGTCACTGCTAAACTGTATCCCTTGCATTATTTTGTGATCAAAGCGTCCGTTAAAAATAAATACAGAACGGATGCGTTTGCCTTCATAGTCGACGTTGAATCAGAGACGATGTACGGGCTGACCTTGGCGCGGAAAGAAAACAACGAAGAGCTGATAATAGACAGACGACAAGAGTTACACACAGAACAAGGTTCAGTGTACTACTACACTCCGCGCGACGGTCTGTACGTTGTAAAAAAGAAGAAACGATTCACAGCACCGTTAGGATTCACAAGGGTCGAAAGTAGTCGATGTGCTCCCTATTCGATTCTGAAAGCCGATAAAGTATAAATACTACTGTCGTACACGCGTCGGGGACATTCCACGTTTGGTTGTGACAACATGGATATCGTGCTACTGTTTATCATCGCGTGCACAAGTGCCGTCGTCGCATCGTCCGTTAACGCTAACGATGTAGATTTCGCTATAGATTATTTGGTGCGATATGGATACGTGCCCGACGATAGTTTACGACTCACGGACAACACCACCATTGATATGGACGCCTACCTTCGCACGTTTCAAGTGAATTACAATTTAACCGTAAATGGAGAATTGAACAATGAAACGATGAATCTGATGCGTGCGCGGAGATGCGGTAACGAAGATTTCGTGTCGTACACCTTACGAACACCGTGGGCCAAGACACGTCTGTCGTGGCGATTCTTTCACGGTAGCGCCAGCGCTATAGAAGCGTCGCGACAAGCGTTCGCTGTATGGCAGAAACATTCGAATCTGGAATTCGAATATCGACCCAACGACATAAACGCAGACATGGTCATCGCTATGAAATATTTTAGACACAGGTGTCTGACTTCCAGGTGCACGATCTGCGGATACGATTTGGACGGACGAGGAGGTATACTCGCTCACGCTTACTACCCACCCGATTTACCGTATAACACTACTGAAATACATATGGACTACTACGAATCGTGGAATTATACGAACGCAACCGAAATACCGGACGATCAGACCAGTTTTCTTCAGGTGCTAACGCACGAAATCGGACACGCGTTAGGACTGTCACATTCCCTCGAGAGGGATTCGATCATGTACCCCTTCTACGTACCACGCTCGGACGGACCGTTCGACCTGAGAGACGACGATATAAGAGGCATTCAACGCTTGTACGGGAAGCCGCCACCGCCGCCCGCTACAACGACGACGACAACGTCAACGTCGACGACGACACCGACAACGAACGAGACCGTGCGGACGACAACGGATTTATGTCGACTAAAGAACGTTAACCAATTTTTAATAATCAACAGACATCTGTATATTGTGCACGATAACTTTTTGTGGACATTGGATCTCGAATCGAAGCGAACGGGTGGGAGTCCGCTTCTGTTGACGGATTGGTTGACTTTCTTACCGCTGACGTTCACCAACGTTTCGGCGATGTACCAGAGACCGCAGACCGAAGAAGTGGTGCTTTTCATAGACAACTATGTATACATGTTTGATATACACAGTCTGCAGCCAGTGAACGGGTATCCGCGTTCAATCACAACGCTCGGTGTTCGCACGATGACGAAAATAAACGCTGCAATACACACGTACACGGGTCGAACTCTTCTGTTGTACAACGATATGTATTACGGCGAGAGACGAGTGCACGTTCACGATCAAGAAACATGGATATGTTAAAGATCGTTTTGTCGGCTTACCAGAAGCCGTTGATAGTGCGTTCCGATACATCGACGGAAAAATTTATTTCTTCAAAGACACACACGTATACGTGTACGATGAATTTCTAGATACGATTGTAAAAGGAAAACATAACGACGGACTCTCCGTTGTCGGAATAAAATGCATAGACAGTACGATCGTATCAAAACTAATCGATTTATTACGTGAATACGTATAAATGCCGTGCACAACGAACGAGACGTATCATTCACGAGATGAGTGTCGACAAGTTTGGCAGACACCAGAGCGCTGTCAGAGCGCGAAGAGAGACGCGACGCAGTCTGCGAGAGGATATTGGTATCACAATGACCGAGGACGGACACTTCGACGTAGCGGGAAAAAAATACATAATTTGGGCGAACCGCGCGATGATAGCGATGCCGTTCCACTGCGCTTTGTGCGTGACCATTGTCTGTTAGCTGGCGATCCGTCGGCGGCGCAAGGAATAGATGCGAAAGGTCGTAAGCTCGTCAACGTCGGCGCTCCTGTCGATCTCGGGGACGCCGTCAACAAGCAGTACGTAGACTACTCGTGCTTACGTTTCACACAGTTGGTACCGAACAAGAAGAACGGGCCTGTCGTCGACGCACGGGACCATCGCATACAGTCTCTGAGGGAACCGATTCGTGCGAGAGACGCTGCGACCAAAATAAACGTGGACTCGAAGATCATACCGAAGGATACGATCTCTAACCTAATGGTCGGCAATGTGCGGATAACACAGTTAGCTCCACCCATGAACAACAAGGACGCAGTGAATTTGGAATTTTTGAACCGACACACGATCACTGCGGTAAACGATGCTTATTTTAACGCACAAGGAAAAACCATTCTAAACGTTGGCGATGGTGGCGCACGGGCCACAGATGCAGTGAACGCACGTCAATTGGAGGACGTGAAGCGGTACGCGAAGAGCGAAACGTACAAACTCGCAAAAGTGTTCCAACGTCGTTGGGAGAAAGTGGTATCGTATATCTATAAATTGCATACACGCGCAGCGCATACTTCACTTGGTGCCGAAGAGGCAGACTTACTACTTATGAACAAGACGGAGACGAACGTGTTGATTAGTGATCTGGACAAATCCAACGACGAGCAAGATTGGAGATCTCTTTATCGAGAGCAATCGAAACAGTAGTCATGTATGAACTACGTAGCCGTGTTGATAAAAAAAGGGGGCGTGGTCTTATTGGAAAAATAGTTAAAAGCGCGGAACCATTCGTCGCGAAGTCAGTACCTACACTGATCAATCGAGCGGTGGACGTATTACCGGTAGAACTACATCTGCCTGGCTACAGGTTCTGTGGACCAGGAACGAAACTAGAGGAGAGACTGAGTCGTGGTGATCGAGGAATCAACGAGTTGGACGAAGCTTGTCGCGAACACGATATCGCTTACAGCAAGTACAAGGACAACGAACGACGAGGTATAGCGGATCGTGTGCTAGCCGGTAAAGCGTGGGAACGAGTTAAGCTTTGAATTCATGCATCAGTGAAAGAGCGTACGCGGCAGCCGTAGCAGCAGCGATGAAGGCGAAATCTGCGTTAGGCAGCGGGCTATGCTGTAGTGGTGGCGGCGGTGTACGTAAACGTCGACGTCGCAAGCCGGTTCGACGCACGATAATCAGGAAGAGGAGGAGGACGACGACAACAGGGACAGGAAAACGACGAAGTAGGAGCGGCGGTAAAAAGGCTTCAGGACTCTATCTTCGACCGTACCGAAAAAACTAATCAAAATACCCGTGCGTCCATTGTCCGATTGCGATCTTTATGAGTACACGAAACGATTGCGTATACCCTATTTCAGAGGTGTGTACATGCGCGACGCACTTCCTAGTACATCACCGTGGGTGAACGAAAGTGCGATCGTGAATCTGGACGACGCTAGCGGACCGGGCACGCACTGGGTATGCTACAAGAAGCGAGGCGACAAAGAATCCACTTTGATGGATTCGGCAATCTACGTCCTCCTGTCGAGCTAATACGGTACTTTGGATCGAACGTGACCGACGTTCATTACAATTACATGCGAAAACAGCCGTCGGATACAGTCATCTGCGGACATTTATGTTTAGAGTTTTTGACATCGAACGATCAGTAAACTACAAGATGTCTTCGCTTACGGTCACCGTCACAGGAACGGATCCGAGCGCACTGGTTTGTGACTTTTTTCCACCGCTTGAATTGACGGACGGTGAATGGTACGCAGGACTGCTGGACTTTACCACGTACAACTCTATACCGAACGTGGAGAGTGGAAAAAACAATGTCTTTCCCGTACTAAAGGGAGCACGTAAAACGTTAAACCCTGTCAATATACCGACCGGTGTGTATGAAATCAGCGATATTGAAACGTACCTGAAAAAAGAACTAGCAGACCCGAAATTTTCTCTACGACCCAACAACAACACATTGAAATGTGAAATTTATTGTTCATACGATATCGATTTCGGATGTACAGAACACACGATCGGTACCATGTTGGGTTTTTCCAAGAGCCGCAAGTTAGAAGCGTATATATTACACACGTCGGACGCGCCTGTAAACATTAACAAAGTGAACGTTTTGGAGATAAGGTGTAACGCTGTTCAAGGTTCATACAAGGCGGTCGAAACGAGCATATATTGCACTCGTTCTATCCAACGGTTGAGCCAGGATAGTCGAAACGCCTAGAAACGTCATTTATTTTCCGCTTAACGTACTACACTTGCGTAACGTTACAGTGTCCGTACACGATCAGGACGGTGATATTGTGAATTTTCAAGGGGAAGTCATCACTGCACGTATACATTTGAAACGTGTGTAGTAATCATGGGAATCTATTTCACCGAAACCTCCATGATGATGAAGAGCGGAGGTAGCGACGGCTCGCACTGCAAGATAAAAGAGGACAACACTTTTGGAAAAGGTATCAGTAGACGTTCGTCGTTGACACGATTAACAGCAACTAACCGACGCTACCTGATTTCACTAGGATTCAAACTCAAGAGAAACAAGTAACATGACGGACAGCGGTATAGTCTTATCGGTTGAACGTCGACCGTTCTTTGAAGACAACATCACACATTACGAATATCATCCTCATGCACCGTACGCGTCGGCGTCACGATATGGAAATAATGATGAGATACGCATACCTATCCTGCAACAGGAAGTCTTCACTTTACCGATGGAAAGTTTCCTGTACGTTGAAGGCAAGTTGAGCAAAAAACCCACTGACACCGGTAATGTGAACGTGAAAATGATCAACAATGCGATCGCGTTTCTCTTCGAAGAAATCCGTTACGAATTGGCCGGTGTGGAAGTAGATCGTACCAAGAGTGTCGGCATCACGTCCACTATTAAAACCATACTATCTGCCAGCAAGCAGGACATTGTTTCGATGCAAAATGCCGGCTGGGTTGCTCCTACAGCTGACGAGCTAACACCATCCGGTAAAAATAATGAATTCAACTTTTGCATACCGTTGATGATGCTGATGGGATTTGCTGAGGATTTCACACATGTTATTTTAAACACGAAACAAGAACTGATACTATTACGCACTTCCACTGACGTTAACGCTCTGTTCTCGTCTACGGATGCACCCGCTAACGCTGATATAGAACTAACCAAAATCTCTTGGATGATTCCGTTCGTGTACGTGAACAACGAAGTACGGATACGATTATTGGATATCATACGCAAAGACCTACCACTATTCTTACCGTTTCGTAGTTGGGAACTGCACGAGTACCCGGTTTTACCAACGACTGACAGACAGACTTGGACAGTGAAAACAACTACACAACTGGAGAAACCACGGTACGTGATACTCACCTTCCAGACCAGCAGAAAGAATAATCTGAAAAAACATGCCGGCGAATTCGATCACATTGCAATGTGACAAATGCGAGACTCTTTCTGAACGACAAATACTACCCGTACGATAACCTGAACCTGGATATCGATAACGGACGTTATGAATTGCTGTACGACATGTATACACGATTTCAAAAGTCGTACTACCACAGAAGTCAACCCAACGTACTTCTAACACCTACGGAGTTCATAGCAAAAGCACCGTTATTCGTCTTCGATTGTAGCAGACAGGATGAGTCGCTCAAGTCTTCACCAGTCGACGTCAGATTGGAATTCGAGTCATCGAGCAATTTCCCCGCTCAGACCGCGGCCTACTGCTTGATACTGCATGATTCGCTCAACGTGTACACTCCGTTATCCAACACAGTGCGCAGACATAATTAAACATTTGCTATAAATTATTGTTTTTTTTTGCTGTAAATATAATGTTGCTTTTTAGAATGTAATGTGTGCATTACATGTATGCGATTTTTTATTTTAAAAAAATGTAATCAATTTTCATGTATTTGCTGTAAATAGAATGTAATGTATGACTTACATGTATGTAATTTTTTTTTATTAAAAAAAAATGTAATCATTTTTCATGTATTTTATTTTGTGGAGGGGGAAACGATTATCCTCTTCTTCCTATTTTTTTTTGCTCAGTGTTTCATCAACACGACTCGCGAGAGGGCGCACAAGATGCTTTCACACGATTTCGATGATGATGATACCAAACCCAAGAACGACCGCTATTTCAAACAATGCGGTGAACCGACGGCAACAACAATCAAGTCCTTATCACCAGACGATAAAGAAGTGCAAGTCATCTTAATTCAAAAAATCACATCTCCGTACCCGCGTTACAGAAGCTTGGAAAACCGTTTAAAGAGTTTTAAAGAATGGCCTGTATCGTTAACGATAACACCTAAAGAATTATCAGAAGCGGGTTTCTTTTACACTGGATGCAACGATAGAGTGATTTGTTTTTGCTGTGGAGGCGGATTAAACAAATGGGAACGTGGAGAATATGCTTGGATGGAACACGCACGTCATTTCCCCGCGTGCCCTTACGTAATGTTAATGAAAGATAAAAATTTTATCATCAAGGCACTGGGTATCGTTACCGAAGCGCAAGTACCAACAGCAGTAGCGACAGCAGAGAACGAACAACGCGCCGACACGATCAAGGAGAATATAAAAAACGTAGAAGGTAGCTCAAATCGTGATACAATGTGCAAAGTCTGTTACGCACAAAACGTGGAAGTTGTACTTATTCCCTGTCGACATTTTATCACATGTGTGAATTGCGCCACAACCCTACATACTTGTCCCTTATGTAGAACCACGTGCACCGCTTACATGAGAGCGTATTTCTAGTTCGTTTTCACGCTTTAATTTAATCGATTAGTGAACACAAGGTTTGAAAATATATGCTGTCGTGACAAAAGTGTTTAATCCAAGTCCACTAATATCGCATACCTCAGTGTTTGAACAGCACGCGTTGAAGACGGACGCATGGAGCTGTTATCTCCGTACCAGTACATACGCTGTAGTGAATTAAAGCACACAATACTATACCCTATAGAAATTTTTGTATACAACATTTTGACCTGTAAATTTGTTGCACTGATCCGTGACGAAAATATAAGGTACAAAATAAACGTTCCGAAAAAATTCTTTACGAGCGTTTCACAACATACAACGTGTCTGTTCCGTAAGACGGACGGATCTGCAGCGTTCTTAGTAACACCAAACACGTTGTTTATAACGAAAAAAGGATGTGCGAGGATAATCTAGCAGTCATACTTGACTTTCACTGTTTCATCGACAACGATGGAAACGAACTCGTTAAGGAACTAGCCATTATGGATGTCACTGCATTTGCCAGCAGACATTGGATATTTACACCTCCAGCAAACATGATTGTTTCGAATCATAAACATGTGAGGACAAACAGATGGTTAACAGACCATTATCATGGACTAGCGTGGACGGACGGGGACACATCGTATGAACATCTTGTACCGATATTAGAAAAATATACATTTCCTTTTAAATTTGTGTTCGTAAAAGGATTGCAAAAAAAAAATTTCTACAGAAGCGTATCGTGCATTTTAATATTATAAATTTAGAAGATTTCGGTTGTCCCAAACTCGATCAATTACAATCAATACATGGAACAGCCTGTCTCGCGCACCACTTACTTCCAGAAATATGTACAAATACTAGAGTACACGCTTTACGCGAGTGGGTTGTATCAGATTTTAGAGTAATCATTATGTTTCTGATAAATTACTAATTGAAAACATTATTGTTTAGCGCTTACGTAAAACAAATTAACCTTTCTGACGATTACATCACCCTGTATAGTCATATAAAAAAAATTAGCTTCACCGACATGTTCTACACGCATGAGTGCTGTTAATTACATCATTCTGTCTATTCATAAAAAAAAATAACCGACTCGTCTCCTCTTCCCCGACTACCCATCGAGCCGTGAGAAGTCAAGTCGTATCCTGTTCACACGGTTAAAAATAAACGCTTACTGTACGTTATGTAGTTCCCCCTCTCCGGTTCCACCTCCACAACTACCTCCCTATTTATTCCGCTGTGCGCGAGCGTTATTCGTTCAGTCCTTGAGAGACGCGTGAGACAAATATAAAATTCTTTATTTTAAAATGGCATCATTCACTGAAAAATTTGCAACTATTAGCGCAATTGAATATAAAAAAATAAAAGAATTAATAATCGGCGTAAAATATCCGATAGAAGAAATGCAGAATATAGACGCAAAGTACGGGAAAGCCGTACTCGTCACTCTCCAAGATTATAAAGACTCTAAACTAAAATATCGCGTATATCTACCTAAAAGATACGCGGGCGTTTTCGAAGATGACGAATTAAAAGATTTAGTACCGTGTTCACTGCATCTAATTTTTCGTGGAGAAAAGGATAGAGCGTACATAGTAGAAATTGTACAGTAAGACCGAATGGACATACTCACTTACCGTGTATAATTTTCATTGTAAATACACATAATTGTCATTAGCTGCACGTACGATTATATATATATATATATTAACATGTACTTAGTTGTATTTTAACTTATAATATATTGTGCTTACACATATATTTCATTTAATTTAATTATATTTAATTATCAATGTACTTACTGTATATCTAGATAATAAAACAAGGCTTACGTGGTGTACATTTTAGAGTAAGCCCGGATAGACATCTTCAAAATTAACAAATATATTTGTTCATAATTGTCATTGCACACGTGTACAAATAGTAAATATAATGTGCTTACACTTATTTTATTTTGATGTAATTCAAAACAATTATTAAAACAATTACAAATAAATTATTATGCATAATGAATTTATAAATTAAAATCTAATTTGCTTACACATAATATAATTGTATACAATTGTATTTTTATAATTGTCACTACTGTGTGTGTGTGTGTGTGTGTGTGTGTGTGTGTGTGTGTGTGTGTGTGTGTGTGTGTGTGTGTGTGTGTGTGTGTGTATTTTTTTGTACATATTTGACATAACATATTGCACTTATTTATTGTAACTTTTAATTATTAGTTTTACTTAGTTGTAATTCATACACAATTGTCACACATGTTTACATATTAATTTTTGTCACTACTGTGTACGTTTACATATTTTAATTTGTAATTAGTTTATTTAGATGAATATTGTACACAAATGTCATATTGTATATGTTTACATATTATGTATTTTGTACTTGTCACCACTGTTTACTATTACATAATATGTATTTTAAATTGTAATATATTTTGATTACATGTATTTTAATTAAATAGTATTGCTTTAACATTTTTATTCTATATTTATTTCACAAATCCTTGAAAGATTAACACTAATCATCACTCAATATACAAGCTAGAACGAATGTTGCACAATGTGCATTCATGTGTTATTACATACAACTAATTTAAAAATCAATATTATTAAACAATAATTGCTTGATTATATTATACTTTAGAAATTACAAAATTATTTAAAAATGAAACTTACCTTGTACGAGTTCTAGTTGAGAATTGCTTGATTATATTATACTTTAGAAATTAAAAAATTATTTAAAAATGAAACTTACCTTGTACGAGTTCTAGTTGAGTTACTGAATGTGAATCTCGTCGAACGAAATTAAAAAATTATTTAAAAATGAAACTCACTCTGTACGACTGAATGTGAATCTTGTCGAACGAAATTAAAAAATTATTTAAAAATTGAAAATTATTTAAAAATGAAACTCACTCTATACGAGTTCTAGTTAAGTTTTACTGAATGTAAGTCTCGTCGAACAATGTGATGATGTGAGCAATTCGTACAGCGTATATATACGCTATCTCAAGGATGAACGCGAAAGCAGCTGGTATCAACCAGAGCTGCTACACGTGCAGTCAAGGACAACCATTTAGCTTGGCTTTTTGTTTCGACGACAAAAAAAACCTAGAGCTGCTACACGTGCAGTCAAGGACAATCACTTAGCTTGGTTTTCTGTTTCACACAATAATTTATGTACGGTCATCACTTCGTTCACACACACACACACACACACACACACACACACACACACACACACACACACACAACGTTAACAAATGCACAGACAGCTGGAGCCCAATTAATAATATTACGTCACCAACGACTTGTGTTCTTCAAATTATGTACGACTAACAAAGCCTCGGCTCTCACGCTTTGGTAATAGATGGTTAGACAATTACATCATCACCAGCATGTGTACATATGCTCAGATAGCCGAAGCCAATTATTATTCATTACTGAATCAACGGCTCGGGTTCTGTTATTAAACAAATGGATGTACGCACACGCACACGCACACAACGTTAACAAATGCACAGACAGCTGGAGCTCAATTAATAATATTACATCACCAACGACTCGCGTTCTTCAAATTATGTATGACTAATAAAGCCTTCGTTTTCACGCTTTGGTAACAGATGGGCACACAGATGGATTGATTACATCATCACCAGCATGTGTACATATTATGCTCAGATAGCCGAAGCCAATTCATTACAACTAGACATTCAATTATGCAGTGCATATCATGTGTATTTCTTACATGTACACAACACTACACATTTTTTTTACGTTCGTGCAATATAGATTACTATAGTAATAATTATCTATGCATAAATGCATATATTCAATATTTACAAGTGAAATGATTTTAAATTTTGCACCGAAGGACTGTGTCAACAAGAATTTCACACTGATGATGTGCATATTTTTTATTTTTACAATATATACTTACCATAAAGGTAACACACATTCAAATGTACAGTTGGCAACAATGCAATTCACCTCTTCACATCGACGATATCCGGACAATGGTGGCAGTGTAAATATATCCGAAACCCGTACGCTATAACACATGCACGAGCCGACAACGTGGCCGACGATAAACCAGCACACACACATGCACAAGTTGACAACGTCGACGCTTTTCCAACATGGCTACCCTTCCGGAAAAACACAGTATATATCCAAACCCATACACTATAACACACCACGAAGCGGCAACGTGGCCCAACCTTAACCAGCACACATGCACAACCCGACAACATCCTCGCTTTCCCAACATGGCCGCTACACCGCCGACAAAATGGACGACGACCCCACCACTCCTGGCGGCGGTTAAGCCACGACCAAGCCCCCGCCGGACGGCGAACAGCGAACGGCGGCCACGCCTCCGCCAATCAACGCACACATAACCCCACAAAATGGACGACATGGCCGAATGCCGACAACTTCGGTACGCCCACAGAGGTCACGTGGGACACACCACTACCCCCCCGGTCCATCCTAACCTCTGCACAGGACGACACACTGCAACGGAAGTCTACCCCCACCACCACGATTTTTGAATTTCGCGCCAAAATGGGGGCTGTGACGTCACTTCCGCGTTAGAACTCTCATTCTTACCCTACTATTATCTGTTTATAATTTACACCTCTGTTTGTGTTTACCTGCGCGTTCACTAAATAATGATGCTTGTGCGCGTTGGTATCACGTAGTATATCTTTGTACGCATTCAGATCCATCTCGTAAACGTTCTCTTTAGGGTGCTTCATGAACATGAGTTCGTATAGACCCGGTGTACCTTTGTAACGTTTACCGTTGATAAAGATTGAATCGTCTGTTTCGATTTCCAACGGTGAATCACCGATCATCCATTTTCCGCTTTCGTGTCTTACACCGTACGTATAATCCATCAAACGATCGCGTTCAGCCGACACGATCATACGCATGTACTTATTCGCTAACGATTCACTGTCGTATTTGTCCTGAAAATATCTACGTGCTTCTCGCCTCCCTTCCGGTGTGTCTAACATTTTTTCGATGTTGAGACTAGGATCGTCCTCGTCCGATGTTTCACCTATCACAGAAGTTTTCAGGAAACGTGGTGTCAACTGCTGTTGCGGTGACGGACGGAGCGGTGTTCTTACATCGATATTACTACTACTTGAACCCGTCAGATCCTCCTCCTCCTCCTCCTCCCCACGTTTCATCTTTTTCGCGCTCGTAGGCATTTCACTTGTTGTTTTACGTTTTGTTTTTCAACCAACGCTTGCGAAATAGTTTGTAACGGTTCGAGAATCGGTTTGTAACTTTTGATTAACGTTTCTTCCTCTTCACGGATCCCATGTTTTAACGCACGGTATTTCTTACGTATCCCATCGCTGATCGTGTCGATATCAAGGGCTAATTGTTTCTTCTTCTCGTCCATCTTGATAAACGGCAGTACACCGACTAACGTTGGTGACTCGAGACGTCTGTATTTACCTGAACGATCGACGACTATTTTAGTTAACGGTGAACAGCTGTTAAGTGCATTTATGCGAACAGTCTACAACTGTTTTTCCAGGACATGTGTATTTACCCGAACGGTCGACGACTGTTTTAGTCAACAGTGAACAGCTGTTACGTGCATTTATGCGAACAGTCTACAACTGTTTTTTCAGGACATGTGTATTTACCCGAACGGTCGACGACTGCTTTAGTTAACAGTGAACAGCTGTTACGTGCATTTATGTGAACAGTCTACAACTGGTTTTTATTTTACCCAAACGCTCAAAGACTGAGTTAGTTAACAGTGAACAGCTGTTACGTGCATTTATGCGGACAGTCTACGAGTGTTTTTTTATTTTTCTGAGACACTTATATTTACCTGAACGCTTGACGACTGTTTTAGTTAACGGTGAACAGTTGTTACGTGCGAAAAGTCCACAACTGTTTTTTTTTTCTAATCGTTAGGTGCGACTACTATGAAACGGTCAAAACCGACTCTGTACCTGCCGGTGTCGATAGAAGAATCCTTGTCCACAACGAGAAAGCCATAACGATCTTTCCACGCTTCGGCGCACACTTTCTCAAACGTTTCGTATTTCATGTCCGTGTTGACGTGATCGTTGTACGCATGTTTCAAGTTGCAATCGTCCTGTTTGAACAATACTATTAGATTGGCATTGTCACGAACCAACTGTTTTGACACTTGACTGTACGTCTGACAAAGGTAAAACGCGTCCACACCGCTGTGTCGTCCCATAGAGAAATACTTGCGTATGTTGTGTTGTCTTTCACAAGACACGTCGTCGAACACCATAATAGAATCGGGATCGACCTCGTCGGGAGGCGGTACCTCTTCGTTATCGTTGTAGGCGTGATAACCGATTCCTTCGTTGAAAAATCGTGTCATCAAGGTCTCCAGCATCTGATATTTGGGTTGAAATAGTGATTTAGGAAACACGTATAAGTTCGCGAATGTCAATCCGTTTACATCGAACAACAGGTTGAACATGACGTTTGTCTTTCCACACGCGGAAGGTCCGCAGATGATCGAACGAACGGTATCGGGCAGAAGACGTCCGTGTTTACGTTTTTTCTGCCACAACCACCCCCACCACCATCGCCGCACAATTTCGAATAGTCCACGTCCTTTAAGTAGTGGTGTGGGGGTCTCCTAGGCCTTCATGACGTCATGAGGTCCCAGGAGCCCCCCCACATCTGGGGGGCTCCTAGGCCGTCTAGCTCTGACGTCACTGGCCTATGCCAGCTATCTCTGATGTCACCGTGACGTCACTGGCTATGACGTCATACTGTCGATGGTGTGAGTCGTCGGTCATGTTGCCGCGCGTAGGTCGGCGGCCAGCATTTAGTGGGGTTATGTGTGCGTTGATTGGTGTAGGCGTGGCCTTGGTTTGTTCGCCGTCCGGCGGCGGCCTGGTCGTGGCTTGATGGCGGCCTGGAGTGGTGGGGTCGTCGTCCATGTTGGAAAAGTGCGAGGTTGTCGTTTTGTGTTAGGAGTGTGGTGGTTAAGGTTAGGCCACGTTGCCGACTCGTGCATGTGTTATAGTGTATGGGTTTGTATATGTAAGGGGTTTTTCCGGAAGTGCGGCCATGTTGGAAAAGCGTCGTCGTCGTCGGCGTTGCCAACTTGTGCTGGTTTATCGACGTTGTCAACTCGTGCGTGTGTTATAGTGTACGGGTTTGTATATGTACGCCGCCGCCGCCGCCGTCCGGATATCGTTGCAGTTAAAAATCAATTCACTTGTAAAAATTGAATATCATACATTTGTGCATAGAAGATAAAAGCGCGACGTTGCCAACTTGTGCATGTGTGCTGATATAGCGTTGTCCATGTTGTCAACTCGTGCATGTGTTATAGTGTACGGGTTTAGATATGTACACCGCCACCGTCCAGATATCGTCGATGCGAAGAGACTGAGTGACGTGTATTGCATTGTTGTCAACATGTGAACTGTGTAAATTCGAATACGTGTCATCACTGCGAAACTCTCGATGACTCGGTCCTTCGGTGCATAATTGAAAATCAATTCACTTGTAAAAATTGAATATCACACCTGTTATCGTAGCGTGTGAACGAAGTGAGGGACGTACATAAATTAGTGTGTGAAACAGAACGCAAGCCAAGCTAAGTGGGCGTCCATGATTTTGTGTGTGGGAGCTTTTTTTGTCGTTGGACGTGCATTAGTTGTTACCTGTAGCAGTCTGAATAAGTCACCCAGTCTGAGAAGATCACATGACGTCACTGGCTTATGACGTCAGAGATAAGGAGGCACTGGCAGTTGGTTTCCGCTGTCGCTGTGTACGTTGAAACGTACGTGTGCCTGCCCAAGGTAGTGTGCGTGTTTGTTTAATCATTCCTTGTGTTCGTATAGACTACACGTTCATACTTGAGTAATCTGTTTGTAGCAATGTAACAGTTCAACAAACACTTAAAGAGGCGAGCTTTGGTTGCAGTCGCAGAAGGACCTGCCGTGCTAACTTAATGAAAATAAAAGGAAATTAATAGTGAGGTAGTGATGTTTAATTAAAGGTAGTAGTGAGGTTTGTCCCTATTAGTGAGGTAGATAGGGAAAATTGACAGAGAAAGAGTGAGTGAGAGAAAAGGAGAAAGAGTGAGGGGGAGAAGAGAGAGGGGGAGAGAATTACGAATTTTTAATTATTCTCATTCATTCCGAATATCATTTGTAAGACTACAGTTATTCAGTTATTGGTATACAGTACAGTAGTACCGAAGCAACATGTTTCAAGTTGACTCCCATCCGTTGGAAATTTATGCACCATTCTGATTAAAATCATAAAAATTTCTACAAGTACCAATAATATAAATAACAACCTGCAGAAGCAGAAGAGTTTATATCTACGGAAAAAGTGAGTTTGGAATAGATGAATACATATTATAACAAATAAAAAAGAATAATATATTGAAAACCTAGTCGACGAAAAATTACTTAACAGATTCTAGAAGAAAACAACAATGAAGATGAGATCAAACAACTGGTAAGAGAAGAGAGCTAATTTTGTATCAATAAATTCCGTTCAACAGTACTTAAACAAAACATTAGCCTATGGGAAAATATTGAATTAAGTTATAAATAATTTACAAAGGAAATATCATGTAGGCGGCATATATTTACGTCTTGTTGCAACGTGACTGCTCTTGCAAAGTACCAAAAGGTATTTTAAGCCACAGAACAATAAACAAATAAACTTAAGGTTACACGATATATTCCATATTGCTAGGTTAACATGCAAACTGAAAATACACATGGGAATCAACATGACCTTAAAACAATACTCGCTTTTTATGAAAACCATGTAAGAAAGCCAACTAGAAGTAGCCTAACGCGGGCTGCTATACATAGTCTATATCCCTTTTTTACGTTTTCCATCCAGTGAAGTTTTCGAGATTTTACTGTATAATATAAACTAATATTGGCTGCCTAACGAATAACAAATTTTGTTTTCATTTGTTAACACTTTTTTCCTTTGTTTTAATTTAGCATTCAGAAATAACCGTATTTTACACTTTACATTGTCTGTTGCTGTTTTGTTAATAAACGTTTATAGTCTTTATATTAAATGTTATTTTGTTACAGGCTACGCATTGTATAGACTATAGGCCTACACATGAAACGCTATATATTTCCTAACTATGGCTTTTATTTCTTTAAATGGTACACGAAAAAACGAATTAATATTATTATCTAACTTATGAATGAAAATTTATGTAATTGCACTGTAAATTAAGAAATATAATAATTTACGTATAGTTAGTGCATTTCTTCATCATGTCGTGGTATGTAGATACTATCCCATATTCAAAACAGCGAAAATGAAGTGTTGGTACGAATATTGGGAAAGTACCCAAACATTTATACAACATTGTTGTAAGTGTTATATTCCAAGCTGTTCGGCCGTGGTCGATTGCTTATATTCTCGTGTCTAAACGTTTAGGCGCAAGAACATAAACAATCAACCACGGCCTAGCAGCCCAGAATACAATAGTTTTAACAATGTCGATCCCGGACGTAACATTTTTGTAACAAATTTAAGTAACAGCTGCAGTGTGTTGTAATGTTACATTAATTATATTTTTGCTTTTCGTATATCACAGTGAGCAGTAATCTAATTTTTTTGAAATAATACGTTAAGGCTTATATATTAAGAATTAATTTTTTTTTATAGTTTCCGTAACTTGTTTGTAAAATAATTAGGTATCCAAAAGGAAAGTTACATATTTTAATAGCAACTTATAAAGTTCCTCATCCTCGGTTTTTTCCATACCCTCCAAGCGCTTCCCAAAATCCATAAAGAAGACATTCCGATCCGCCCCATTATCAACTACCGTAATGCCCCTGCACATAAACTCGCAAAATATCTAGACAAAATTATCAGACAACACACACAACTAGACAACAACATTGCAGTAAAAAAACAACACAGACATAGTAACAAAAATAAAAGACATACACATCCCCCATAATGCCACATTAGCCTCCTTTGACATTAAAAACCTGTACACAAACATCCCCATCTCTGAAACAATCACCATCCTACAAAACAAACTCAAACAGAACAACACACCAGACGAACTTATCAACGAAATAACAGAAACTCTGAACATTATCACAAAACAAAACTTCTTTACTTATAACAATAAATACTACACACAGAACGATGGCTTACCCATGGGCTCCGCCATATCCAGCATTCTAGCAGAAGTCTTCCTCCAACACTTAGAAAAAACAAAAATAATCACAAACAATGACAGACACTCACATAAAATACTATATTGGCACAGATACGTTGATGACATTCTAATACTATACAGGGGAAACAAAAGACAATGTGAACAGTTACTAACGCACATAAACAAAATACATAAAAACATAACCTTTACTGCCGAATACGAACACAACAATACCATAAACTTCTTAGACCTCTCCATCACAAAACTAGAACACAGGCAGAAATTCAGTATATACAGAAAACCAACTACAACTGACACACTAATACACAACACCTCCAATCACCCAATACAACACAAACTAGCTGCCTTCAGAACCATGATACATAGACTTAACAACATTCCCTTAGATGAAAAAGACTACAAAGACAAACTAAACACGATAAAATATCTAGAAGAATCTAACGGATATGACAGAACAATAGTCAGTAAACTCCTACACAAAACAAACAACTTCCTAAAATCTACATAGAAGAAATCCCAATCCGGCCCATAATCAACTACTGGAATGTCCCAGCATACAAACTTGCTAAACATTTAGACAAAATCATCAAACAGCACACACAGTTAGACAACAACATTACAACAAAAAACAATATATACCTTGTAACAAAAATAAAAGACATACACATCCCCCATAATGACACACTTGCCTCTTTCAACATTAAAAATCTATACACAAACATCCCTATCTCCGAAACAATCACTATCCTACATGACATGCTCAAACAGAACAAGTCAGCAGACTATCAACCTAATCACAAAACAAAACTACTTCACATATAACAGTAAATTTTACACACATAACGACGGACTACCCATGGGTTCACCCATATCCAGCATACTAGCAGAAATCTTTCTACAATGCTTAGAAATACAAAAATCCTCACAAACAATGACAGGCACTCACATAAAATGCTATTGGCACAGGTACGTTGACGACATCATACTTCTATACAGGGGAAACACAAGACAATGTGAACAGCTACTAACCCACATGAACAAAATAGGTACACAAAAACATAACCTTCACTGCTGAATACAAAAACAATGATACCATAAACTTCCTAGATCTCGCCATTACAAAACTAGAACACAGACACAAATTCAGTATATACACAAAAATCCACTACAACTGACACACTAATACACAACTCCTCCAATCACCCAATACAACACAAACTATCTGCCTTTAGAACCATAATACACAGACTAAACAACATCCCACTAGATGAAAAACTATACCAAGATGAAATAAACACAATCAAATATCTAGCAGAAACCAATGGATACAATAGAACAATATTTAATAAACTCCTACACAAAACAAACAACAGACAAAGACAGAAAACAACAAATTCATAACACTAACATACATCAACAAACAAACTGAAAAAATAGCCCACAAATTCAAAAAAACAGGATACAGAATCGCTTACAAAACTACTAACAAAACAGAACACACACTATCAAAACACACACACACAAAGCACTAAACAAATTCGATCTACCCGGTGTTTACAAGCTAAATTGCTCAAATTGCAGTAAATTCTACATAGGCCAGACAGGATGTAGCTTCAAACAGAGAGACATTGAACACACAAAGGCACTCCACTCCACTACAGAATCCATCTTTCCAAACCACCTCATTGAAGCAAACCACACATATAAAAACATCGACAATAACATGAACATTCTACACGTACACACAAAAGGCCGAAAACTAGACACTCTAGAACAATTGGAAATATACAGACACACAAAAACAAATAAAAACGACATCCTAAACGAACAGACACAATTCAAATCGCATGCATTATTCGAACATATCTCACCCACACACACAGCATCGATCTTCCGAAATTCGATTTCGTCACCCACAACAAGACGGATAGCGCTACCTGCGGCAGCCTCTGAAGAAGCCTTTTAAAGGAGAAAACCGGTTAAGGCTGTAAGGTAAAACTTTTTGCTTTTACTTATAAAAAACCTAGTGTTCCGAGTCGATAAAGTAATAGTGATATTTAGTTAAGTAACGGACACGTCATGGACAACGAAATCCAAGCAAACAAAACATTAACTGTAAATACTGTAAAATTATTTCTAAAGTCCAATGATTCACATGCAGTTAGTTACATTCCAATTTATGTTTAGCAAAGTTCATAACTGTAAAATAAAATATATAGAAAAACCTGTTTCACAGTGTTCTGTACAACACAATTTGGATTCCATTCCTGTATTAGCTATAAAGTGATCACGTGGGTTTCATGTCTCAGAAATTATTCTTAATTAAAAAGATGGAACTGGCCCATCAGGGGATAAGCACAGTACAGAGACCCACTAGCCACAACGTAGATAATATTCTGTCGCCATTTAGTTAGAATGAAACCTTGGAAGCATTTTTAAAAAAATTAATGTGTAGTATATTGTTAAAATACCTTTTCTGGTGAGTTAAAGGCGTGTTGTTTTGCCATACGTTGTATGCGTCACTCTGTTAAATACCCAGTATTACTGTTTACAAATTTTTAGTAGGGTCTCTAATGTTGCAGTAATTGTTATTATTAATTGATAAAGTCTGTGGTTATTATTAATGATTTGGTTTATTGATTTATCTAATTCAATTCAACCTATTGTGGAATCCAATCTAGATAAATCAGGTTACTTACACTTGTCGTCGTTCAATCAATGTTTATTTTATTATGAGTAAATGTTTACTCGTCAATCCGTCGATGAATGTAACTGATGCGTAGATCTCTTGAAGTTGATATCCTCTTCTGTTAAAAGTGTCGTCTGTGTAAGTCAAAGTATTGTCTAGACAAGGTTATTAATATAAATTACACTTCACATACCTGTGTTGAAGTACTGGATGTTCAGATGTTCACAGTTAATTAATAAACTGTCAAGTTCTTGGTTGACAGGTATATCTTTACTGTAAAAGTTTTTACAACACTTTAAATATTACTTGGGCGCCATATGGGTTTTTTCAACAGAACTGTCCCATAAAATAAAACTTCTGATTTATTAATTGTGAGTATTGACCTTTAATGATTCTATTAGTGATCGGTTATTTAAATTGAGATCAATTCAATAAGTTTTACTTGATTATTCACTGTTAAATGCACCTCAGTACTTGCAATACTGATTGTTGATTATTAATTAAAATAATTAATAACAAATGTTGATGCTGTATAATACTGATTTTTTATTATTACCTATTGAATTAGGTTGACAAATACATTCAAAATAATAAATTACGGATCACAAGTCGTCTGGTTTAATTAGTAAAGTTAAGATTAGGTAAAGTTAAAAAGTACAGTTGAGATTAGGTTTAATCCTAGCTCAGTTTTGAGTACAATGAAAACTCTTATTTCTTATTAACAAATTATTTATCTTAATTAATTACCTCAAGGGTGGTTTCTTTTAAGATACAGAATAGAACGTTAGTTTCTTTCAAAAAGCACTAATATATCATAAGTTAGGTTAGACACCTTTAATAAATTTCAATTAAATAACGAAAAGTTCGTTTGTTCAAACTCAAACTGAGTTTAGTTATAAAAATATTAATACATATAATCTTACTTCGGGATGTGTTAATCCCTCTAAATAAATTTGGTACAATGTTATCTACAAATAGTCTTATTGTTTTGCGTCAGTACAAAGTGTGTTAGGTTCTACGGTTATCTGATGAAAATGTAAACAAATAAATTTTATCACTGTACTACCTGTATTTTAATCATATCGATTAACTTACAAACACATTTTAGATCGGATTATAATGATCGTTAAATCACTTCACTCAATTCGCACTTGGAACGAGAATAATTTGCTTCTTACTAAACAGATAGATTATTGCCTTTTTAGGTTATGACTATATGTCTCGTTCAGATGCACGCACTACTTGTTTAAAGTCACTACTAACTCTCGATGCACACAGGTGAAATTCTTCTTCTTCTCAGTGGTTGATTTCCAAAATTTACATTAATTATTTCAATCTGGACTGTTGTAGCTGGTTATGTGATATTGACAAAAATGCCTCATCTCTCCGTCGCGTCTCAGTTATATGGTACCTGCATCATCTCGCTTAGGGAATATTCGGTCTTACTAAACTCGTCCGTGATTGGTGCAAAATTATGTCATGATGACGTAAATTCTATTAATAGACATTACATTGTGTATTTCGTACGCAGTTATCGTTGTTGTTTGTTTGTATGAACCTTTTCAATATTCGCCAAATTTATGATGCTAACATTAATTACTTGACTATTACAATTCCATTTCGGATTCTATTACTACCAAATTATAGCTTATTTTCTTATCTTTAATTTGATGTGGCTTGAGGCCAGTTTAAACATAGTTTTCATTAACAATTAATTAATTTACTGTCCTAAGACATCGTTTACTAGTGTCGTCTGCTAACAACCCAAATTCGACTATTTACCTTTCTTTAATATTTGATTAATTATGTTTGTTTTCTCTTTCGAACATTATAAAATGATTAAAATTAAATACATTATTACATCTAAATGCTGTCTACAGCTAAACAATATAAATTATTGGTCTAATTAATTTGATACATTAACGTGAATTTTCCTAACTCATTATTTATATTTTGATATGTCCTTCTCATTTCTTAAGTATATAATCCCGGCCAAGTGGTGGTACTTTACACTTTATTCATTATAGTTATAATTCTATTAGTTTATGCTAATTAGGGGTTCTATTTCCCTATCATTTCATTGACATAAACTTGGTCATACAGGGTCTGGGTATAATTCTATTACAATGTTTATTCCCTGACTACTATTATCTTTTACATACATATTATTTACTTAGGAAGTTACCTACATACATATAATGCTTCCATTTATAATTACTCTTAATTTATACTACCCCATATTTGTTTTTTATTCTATTTTTTTAAATTTTGTGGCTACATCTAGCATAGTACATGGTCTTTGTTACTTCTATATAGTGGTTCTATTTATATCAGCCAATATGCTGTTATTTATTACCATGTTATTAAAGTCAGTGGTTAATTTGTTTATTCTGTATGACTCTACTCATCAACGTTTTTATCTGGCTTACTTGACAGCTTGCTTGTCCATTTGTCATAGTCAGTCAGTTTACTGAAGTTGTAGTGTCATGTAGTGGATTCATCACTGCTTCTTGGGATCCCTCCTCTTCTTTTCTTCTTGGCTGGTCCATTCTCTTCACTGTTACATTCATTTTATTTACTCATTTACAATTCTAGTGGTATATTTCACCCTTATGGTGTTCATCATGGTTGTGGAACATTTTGTGATGTTACAATATACAGTAAAGCCCCGATTATCCGCGGAATTAGTGGCAAGGGCACCGCGGATAGTGAAAATCGCGGATAACATGAAAAAAGACTAAAAATGAGGTGTAAACACGAAAAAAAAAATTTCAGCATAAAAACTATGTTTTATTGTACAAAAAACATAATATGTAAAACTTTTAAAATATGTACAGTACAGCAGAAACCTTTGCTCTGCGTCTAAATCACTAAAATAAAGAACAGTAAACAAAAAACAATACTGTACTGTTAACAAAAAGTGTTCAGTTACACCTTTTTAAAAAATCAGTCACTTGTTTTTGCTTCTTGCTTTGGAAACACCTTTTCTTTATTCTAGATTGTACTTTCCTTAACATGAGTTTTTCTGCCAGATGTGCGTCATCGTCTTGTTCCTCTAAATATTGAAGCAATCCGTCTACGTGCTGCAAAGCAGTTTCGTGTGTCATCCACGCAGGCTTCTTCACTGTCACTTTGTTCTTCTTCGTTCTCGTTCACTCCCATTGCTTTGTTCGTTATCTCTACGTCAGTCAGTCGTTCAAACCCCGGCTCACTTGCGTCGCATTCCAGCCACTCTTCTATGTTCTCTTCGTCGACATTCTCACCTGCCGGAACGGATGTCACTAGGTCAACAAGTGTAGCGGTCGGCACGACTTTATTCTCTTCTTCACAAATGTTTTGGTTGACATTTGTTTCGATACTCGGAAAGAGTTTTCTCCATGATTTAACAAGGGTTGAGGGTTTGATGTAATCCCATGCAGACGCAATATCGTAAATGCTATCCAAAATTGTATAATTCTTCCAAAATTCTTTGAGATCGCAGCCTTCTTCGATTTTTGACAGTAACAACTTTGTTCTGTATGTTCTCTTCATAGTTGCAATGACTCCCTGGTCCATAGGTTGTATCAGCGCAGTAACATTTGGGGGCAAAAACTTTGCGAAGATTTGCCCGTCAGAAGATTTAAGCACACATGTAGCTGGGTGTGAAGGCGCGTTGTCAATTAACAAAACAGCCTTCTTTGGCAAATTTTTTGAGTCAAGACGTTTACGTACTTGAGGCACAAAAATGTTTTCAAACCATTCTTGAAAAATCTGCTGGTTCATCCAACCTTTTTTTTTGGTTGAAATAATCAACTGGTAAATTTTCTGCTCTTGTCCCCTTAAAAGACCTCGGTTTCTTAGATTTACCGATTACAAGAAGCCTAAGTTTGTGACTACCCGCAGCGTTGCTGCATGGCAAGATTGTAATTCTTTCCTTGCTACTTTTGTGACCTGCCGCTTGATGTTCACTTTCAAATGCTAAAGTACGAGTGGGAAGACACTTCCAAAAAAACCCTGATTCATCAGCGTTATAAATTTGTTCATATGACAGATCTTCAGACAACACAAACTCTTCAAAATCACGTTGAAAATCATCAGCTGCTTGTTGATCACCACTCAGCTTCTCTCCGTGTAGACCAATCTCTCTAATTCCATGACGTTTCTTAAAACGATGTAACCAACCGGACAACGCATCAAAATTTCCTTCCAGGCCTAACAAATCAAAAAAAATTTTTGCTTTAGCTGCAATAATTAATGCTTGATGCCTTTACTTGGTGAAAATCCATTGTAAATTATAGTAAAAAATAAAACCATAAAATAGTTTTTGTGATTTCCACTCGTCATAGCTGTTTCGGCAACACAGTGCCTTCATCAGATGGTATAAGCTGACTAATTTTCGTACAAACGATACAGAATATAAAATATAATACAAGTGCTGTTGTATAGAGAGCGATAGTAATCTCGTGTCAATAAGATTTATACACATTACACAAACATATAACATAACATATACCAAGTCTATTTATACAAATTAAGCAGAGGCGAGCTATTTAGATCTAACTGATCATTTAATAATACATTTAAATATTTGTGTTTATTAATTTCAAGGGTTTCTAATAAATCAAGCTAATGACGAGTGAAAATCACAAAAACTATTTTATGGTTTTATTTTTTACTATAATTTAGCTGCAATGGTAGGACCAGACACGGGGGTGCTCTCACTTCGCACCTGAGCTAACCATTCCGCTAATGCCGAGTCAAGTTCATTATAGGTGGATTTCTTCATTGTTTTTCGTTTCTTCATCCCAGAAGCACTGTCCGACACTGATGCAAAGGCTAACAGTTTGTCTTTTTGATTTAAAACGTCTCGCACTGTTGTTTCCCCGATCCCGTAATTCAATCACATCTGCTTCCTTGAAGCGCCATTTTCTATTTTAGAAATCATTTCAAGTTTTTGTGCAATCGTTAACACAACCTTCTTTCGTTTTTCAGCCATTATTAATTTCAGGAACTAACGAACTGATCACGACTGATCACTAAGCACGCTTACTGAGAACTGACACCACTGGCAGACCGAGAGAATATGTACGTAGAGGGGGAAGGTTAGTGAACTTGACCAAAACAAAAGAGCAAGAGCCAAAACAAAATTCTGAGAAGGCCTATAGGATTACGATGCACAATAAACCTGTCAGAAATTTTCGACCTTCGCACTGTAGGGCCTATTGTATTTTCCCTGTTGTTGGTTTGGATTAAAATTGGTTTTTTTGAGGTTCGTAATAAAAAAAAGTGTTCGCGGCACGGCACTCGTGGATAATCGGAGCTTTACTGTATATTGTTATGACACCAAAAGCAGCCCCAATACCAGAGAAGAACTATAAAGGATTAACAATATTAAATCAAGGAAAATAAAATGACTATGACGAGACAAATGACCATGACCCAACCCAAGTGATTGACCCGATAAAGACAATAAAATGAGAAAGTGTAAACTAAACTAATGATAAAAAGCACAAATAAGTAATACATATCTACTAACGAGCATTAAAAAAATAATAAAAAAGAAAGTACACTGACCATAATAAATAAGTGAAACCATTATTAATAGATAATGTGGGTTATTAATAGCCTTATTATGATAAGAAAACAAAACATAAAATATTGAAAGACTAACTATAAATTGGTGTTTAAAATCCAGTAAAACCCAAGAGTGAGAGATAGTTAGGAAGTGATAGTAATAAACAGTGAAAGTGTTAGAAGTGTAGATATAAAAAATTCATAATTTTAAGAATAAAACAAAGGTAATAAACCAGAAACAAAAGGTTGATAGACAACTAATTCCATAATGTTAAATAGGTAGTAAGAAACAACCTATATTAATAAAAATATTCAAAGGGATGATTATCACGATAGAATAGATGGTGTTCAAATATTATTCACCAAAATTGTTATTTGTTTAATTAAAAGAGTTGTGTTTATAAGAAGGAATATGGCTGGAAAATGAACAAAAATTTTTTTTTGTGTTATGTTTTATAGTAGTATTAAGTGCTAAAAAAGTGTGTAAGAAATAATTATAGATATAAGTAAGGAGATAAATTGTACAATCATAATATTAATCATCAGAGTAAAGACATAAAAAGAAAAGAAAAAAGAGAATAACAGACAAGAAATGATTTTGTAAATTAATAATAACATTCAATTATTGAAAAATAGCCCAAAGTAATTCAAAAAGTAAATAAGTAATAAGTGACTGTTGGATATATGCAATACATTTATATTGTATAATATATGTAATGCGCGTAAGCATGTATAAGTTTGTTAGTTTTCAGTTTGTAACAAGACGCCGTGAGTGAAGCACGTGTCGTAGTACTGTGTATTAAGTATGTATTGTGTATGGTTTAATAAACTTTATTATACTGTGAAAACTCTTATATTTCTTCAATCCACACTTTAACATGGTAGAGGTGCGTGGTTTAATAAACTTGTGGTCAAGAGTTTAAGTGAGTATAGTATCGTTTTTTTGTGCTGTCGCATGCTGTGATACGGGAAAATGGCGAAGTACAATGACATTACAATTCCAGTGTGTTTGATGGAGAGGACTACAGTATGTGGAGAAAACGTATTGTGTTGTTTTTGAAATTTAAAAAATGTGATGAAGTGATAACACGAGCAAAAACGGCGCAGGATAAAGACCCGTGGGACGATAATGATTTAAAGGTTATGAACTATATATACAGTAATATAACGAATAAGCAATTGGAATTTATTAGTGATAAAACAACGGCGTATGAAATAATTCAAAAGTTTGATGAAATGTATTTGAAAAAGTCTACGGCATTGCAAATTGTATATAGAAATAAATTGGAAAAATTAAGACTTAAAAATTATACTGATGCAGCGACATTCTTCAGTGATTTTGAAAAAACTGTGAACGAGCTTAAAAACGCGGGTGCTACTGTGTCAGAAAAAGAAAAATTAAATTATATGTTAAATACGTTGCCGGATTCATACAGTTATATAGGCGATTTAATAGACGCATTAAAAGAAGAAGATCAAACTGTGGATTATGTGAAAAGTAAAATTCAAATGACTGAAATAAAGCATCAAAAAGATGAATATCCTGGACGAAAATCTAACGCATTCATGGCGGATAAAAGTCGACAACTGCGAACATGCTTTCAATGTGGCAAAACTGGTCATATCAAGAGAGACTGTAAATATGGTGGCCAAGCGGCAGGCAGCAGCAATACATGGCGAGCACCACGAGGCAGACAAGAAACCGAAAAAAATAACTACGCCAGACGGCATGGCAATTTTCGAAGTCAGCGAGGTGCAAGAGCACATCAAGCAACTCAGTCGCAGCAGAAGAATCCAGATACGAGCGCATGGGTTATAAGAGTCGACTATCACACGGCGCATAATAGTAAGGTAGATAAAGATAAGTTTAATAATTGCGAGATTAATTGGTTATTAGATAGCGGTTGTACTGACCATATAATAAATAATGATAAATATTTTGATAAATGTATGATACTTAAAGAACCTGTTAATGTTTATTTGGGAGATAATAGAGTTGTAAAAGCAACTAAAATTGGTAATGTGGTAAGTTACTTTGATCTTTTTGGTAAGAAAAATGAAGTAAACATGCACAATGTATTTTATGCTAAAGATATGCATACAAATTTAATAAGTTATGGTAAAATAACGGAAAATAATACTATTATTTCTAAAGGTAAAATGACAAAAATTATTGATAAGTTTGGAAATACTATAGCTGTAGCTTGGAAAGAAAATGGTCTATATAAGATGAAAAGTAAATTAAAAATGTAGAGTCATTGGTAAATGTTGCAAATAAAAATTGTGATAATATGAGTAAAAAAGAAAGGTGGCATCGTATGCTGGGCCATGTAAATTTTAATTATTTGAATATTTTGTGTAAACATAAATTGTTAAGTGGTATTCCAAATGAACTTGAATCAGAATTCATGAAGTGCAAAATATGTGTTGAAAATAAAATGCATAATATTCCATTTGAAAATAATAGAAAAAGAGCAAAAGATATTTTAGAAATTGTTCATACTGATGTGTGTGGACCTTTTAAAACAGCTGGTCTAAACGGGGAAAAATACTTTATTTCCTTTATTGATGATTACAGTAAGATAGCTAAAGTTTATACCATGATCTCTAAAGTAGAAGTTTTCAATTGTCTTGTTCAATATGTAAATGAATGTGAAAACTTAACAGGTAAAAGAATTAAATTTTTGAGGTGTGATAATGGGAAAGAATACTTAAATGGTAATATTTATAATTTTGCCAAAGAAAAAGGTATTATAATTAATAATTGTCCTGCTTACATACATGAATTAAATGGAACCGCAGAACGGTTTAACAGAACGATAATGGATATGTCACGTTGTTTATTAGCTGAAGCACAAATCCATAAAAAATATTGGCCTGAAATAGTTTGTGCTGCTACTTATTTGAAAAATCGTACGTTATCAAATACTATAGAAAAGAAAACTCCTTATGAAATATTTTTTGGGACGAAACCGAATGTTTCAAATTTACATTTATATGGTAGTAAAGTTTTTGTAAGAAAACCGGAACAAAAAAGATTTTCTAAGTGGGATAAAAAGGCTGATATGGGAATTTTGATCGGTTATAGTGAAGTTGGTTATAGAGTGCTAATTAATGGAAAAGTAATAGTGGCTAGACATGTTGATATTGTTGAAGAAAATGTAAAATGTATTGGCTTGAATGAATGTGAATCTGATGTAGAAGTATATGAATCTACAGATAATGAATCTCTTGATGATAGCTTTAAAGGTACAGATGAAAATCTAGGGGATGAAAATGAAAATAAAATAAAAAAATCTGAGCGCATAAGAAACCCACCAAAAAGATATGAAGATTATTATGTATATAATAGTAATATTTTTGCAAATTATTGTAGAGCAGATACTCCTAGTACATTTGAGGAGGCGCTTGAGAGCAATGAAAGTAAGTATTGGTCAAAAGCTATGGATAAAGAAATTGATTCGTTAAATAAAAATAAGACTTGGCAATTAGTTGAAAATGTAAATGGTAAAAAAATATTGGATGTAAAATGGATTTATACAAAAAAGTCTGACAATGCTTATAAGGCCAGGTTAGTTGTAAGAGGTTTTCAGCAAACCGATAAAATTGATGATGTTTATTCTCCTGTTGCGAGAATGCAAACTTTAAAGATTTTATTATCATACTGTTGTCAAATGGGTCTAATTATTGAACAAATGGATGTAGAAACTGCATTTCTAAATGGTAAAGTAAGTTCTGAGGTATATGTCCATCAACCAAAAGGTTATGAGGATGGTACAAATAGAGTGTGTAAGTTAATAAAAGCTTTGTATGGTTTAAAGGAAAGTCCCAGAGCTTGGTATGAATGTCTTGATAAATTTTTAATAAGTTTGGGTGTTAAGAAAAGTAATTTAGATTATTGTTTATATACTTTTGGAAATGGAAAAGATACTATTTATTTATTAATATTTGTGGATGATTTATTAATTTGTGGACGTAACAAAGAAAAAATGCAAAATATTAAGAAACTTTTATCAGAAAAATTTAAAATGAAAGATCTTGGTAAAATTAAAGAATATCTTGGTATTACCGTAGAGTATGAGTTCCGTAAATGTGGAATAAAATTAAGTCAAACAAAATATATTGAGTCATTAGTAAGAAAGTATAATTTAGAAAACAGTAAGATGTATAATACACCTATGGAGGTAAATTTAAAAGTTGAAAAGTCTGATATTTGTGGAAGGAATATTCAATATAGAAATTTAATTGGTGCATTATTATATATAAGCTCAGCTACAAGGCCTGATATAAGCTTTAGTGTAAATTATTTAAGTAGATATCAGAATTGTTATAATGAAACACACTTTAAATATGCTTTGCGAATATTAAAGTACTTGTATTTAACGAAAGATTTAAAACTGACTTATAAAAGAAATGATAATTCTGAAATTATAGATTGTTATGTTGATGCCGATTGGGCTGGTGACCATTTGGACAGAAAATCTACAACTGGTTATGTAATTCGATTATTTGGTAATGTAATTTATTGGAAGTCTAGAAAACAAAAGTGTGTAACAAAGGCTTCGACATATGCAGAGTATGTAGCGTTGTCGGAAGCTGTGAGTGAATTGAAATTTGTGAAAGAATTGCTAAAATTGTTTAATGTAACTTTAGAAAAACCGATTAATATTTTTGAAGATAATTCGGGAGCGATAAGTTTAGCAAAGTATGGAAGTTTTACGAAAAATTCTAAACATATTGAAGTTCATTACCATTATGTACACGAATGTATAAAAGAAAATATGATTAATGTTGTAAAGGTAAATTCTGATGATAATATTGCTGATATATTTACAAAGTCATTGTGTAAAGAAAAGTTTGAGAGATTTCGAACTATGCTGAACTTGAAAAGTTAAACTTGAAATGTGTATTTGTAAATACAATATAAATGTAAGGAGGCGTGTTGGATATATGCAATACATTTATATTGTATAATATATGTAATGCGCGTGAGCATGTATAAGTTTGTTAGTTTTCAGTTTGTAACAAGACGCCGTGAGTGAAGCACGTGTCGTAGTACTGTGTATTAAGTATGTATTGTGTATGGTTTAATAAACTTTATTATACTGTGAAAACTCTTATATTTCTTCAATCCACACTTTAACAGTGACAGCAAGCAAAACATATGTAAATGAAAAATAATCTTTAATTTGTGTAAAGTAAGAAGTTATAGACAATTACTGCTTACCTATAAAATGCCTAACTGTATAAATTCAAAATAAACAATTGGTAAGCAAGTAAACTATTGTATTAGAAAATTAAGAACAAGTAACTCATTAATTACAATATTAGTTAACAATAATAAAATGTCAGAAATAGAATAAAAACATAAAATAAGGAAAATATGTAATAACATAATATTAGCAATTTTGTCAAAACATTAATACATGAACAAACCCAGCTTTGTGGGATATCAAAATAATCTTTGAAAGAAAATAGAGACATTTATGTTAATATCTAATGCACTGATAAGAAGAGCAAAGAATAATAGCAATTAGAAAATATTTATTCATTTTGAACTAAAACTCAAATTTTATAACAATAGATACAAATGTATTCAACCAATAAGAGTATAGGTGGTTACCATAACAACGGAACGTTATTATATTTAAATCCATTATAAAGCGTTAGTACATTATTGACGATCAAGAGAGATGGAACCAAACCATATTCGAGTCAATTATTAGTTAAAATAGTAAGAAATACTACCAAATTTAATAAGATGTGGATTCAAGAAGTTGAACAAAGACCTATTTAAACAAGGAGAGCAAATAAACCAGATATTAATAATTAAAAAAGAAATAAAAATTCTAATTAATCGAGAAAGAAGCCATATTTAGCATAAGATCCAAATGGTGGAAGATTAACGAATGTATCAACCCAACCTGGATAATAACAGTGACTCATCACCAGAAATCGACAAGATTTTGTTAAGTATATCTGAATTACCAGAATTTGCGAACTAAATTAATTAACGTTTCTCACAACACAATAACTCTCACTCCGAACTTGGTAACTAAATTTCTTTCAAGGATTGATTGATAATATTTATTAAACTTGTATGTAAACATAAATTAACCTATGTACGAAGTATGAAATATTAGCACACACTTTTTAACACTCAGAAACAAATTGTATTTAAACCTTAACAGTACCATTGATGTAAGGTGGTGTACTTTAATAACATCTTGTTTTAATTTTTTCGTAGTCAAAAGAACTCGTTGACTGAATGAATTGTATAAAATAAACATTAACGGCAGCCATGCCGGAATAGTAACTCTTCAGCCAACATAGCCAACCTTGAGATATAGTCTGTTTATTGCCGGAGCAACATTGTTTTATAATAATATATTTTGTATCTGAATGATTACTAATTAATTATTTTAAATACTAATAAACTAGTACTGATTATTAATAACCGTCCTTTATTTTATTTGAATTGTATTATAAAGTTTGTGCATTTTAGCGGTGAGTAACATTATTTACCAGATTTGGATGTTGGCAACACGACGAACCACACGCGAGATTCGAATGCCCGCCAGTCTGCGATGGTAATTCGAATTTGTTATCACCGCACAGAAGACAACCCAGTTTCAACTTTTTAATTGTTTTAATAAACAATTTGGCGCTTATCAGGAAATAAATACACTCATCAAAGGACAGGTAAGGATTACATCCGTGAAGATTTCGGTACTGGTTATTCGTACGTTCACGACGGACATCGTCAGCGTGAGAACTTAGAAAAAGTACAACTTTCATTTAATTACAAAGTGACGACTACAACGTGTCGAGCATAACACACGCATACAGGATGAGTCGTTACGAATTGACGCTCCATCGCAGGGCTTAAACGAGGCAGACATTCAGTCGTTACAATATCCATTACCGATGAAGCTTTTGTGACAGTGAATTATTTTCAACTAATGTTGTTTCTTTTATATATGTGTAACAAGACATATGTCAATGTAGCAACTTTAGTAAATGAATTATTCATGATATCCGGGCTGTTTGGCCGTGGTCCATGGTTTATAACAAAACCAAACGTTTCAGCAGCTCCACCGGCTGCCATCATCAGTGGTATAAAAATCCTGCATGCCGGGTGTTTACGTACAGGCCCACAGTACTGTGGTATAGGCTAAAGCTGTCCTGCCATGCTACCTGTACTTATAAATTCAGCAAAGTCCCACGTACAGGTAAAAATGACACCATCAGCCAATCACAATAGAGATGGTGTATGATTGGCTCGCACCAAGCTATGCCATTAGGTACTCACTTGTTTTCCGAGAAGTACTGTGGGGAAGGCTGCTGATTTCCCGCGATGCTACCTGTGCTAACATTACCTCGCAGGAAATCAGCAGCCTTCCCCACAGTACTTCTCGGAAAACAAGTGAGTACCTAATGGCATAGCTTGGTGCGAGCCAATCATACACCATCTCTATTGTGATTGGCTGATGGTGTCATTTTTACCTGTACATGGGACTTTGCTGAATTTATAAGTACAGGTAGCATGGCAGGACAGCTTTAGCCTATACCACAGTACTGTGGGCCTGTACGTAAACACCCGGCGTGCAGGATTTTTATACCACTGATGATGGCAGCCAGTGGAGCTGCCAAAACGTTTGGTTTTGTTATAAACCATGGACCACGGCCAAACAGCCCGGATATCATGAATAATTCATCAGACGCCGGCCGTGAAAGCCTGAGGAATAATTTACAACTTTAGTAAGTTTGCTTTTCTTTTTTATAATAATTTTTAATAATAAATTTAAAAAATCTGTCCTTAAAATTGTTTATCTATTTACAGATTGTCCATTTTTAATAAAGAGCACAAACTCTCAGGTAATCAAAACAAATAAAAATTTTCAGGCCATTAGGCTGTGGGCTACAAGTCCAGGTATTTCGGTTGTGCCCATGACAGACATCGTCAGTGGTGCAGGAAAAAAGATATGGAATTATTTCTGATCAACCCTGACTGACTGACTGACTCTGGGTTGTGTGGTTACACATCGCAGAGATGAACCGCTACAGAAACTGAGTTCCGAGCTACCTTCTGGAGCTCCTGCCTCGTGGGCCTGCCCAAGTAGGGCATGTGCTCTGTAGCAGGCTGTTTCTCGGCTGTTGTGCTAGCCTACACTAGCGCAGTGTATACCGAGGGCATTTCCACAAATCACCTGGTTGTATATGATACCTACCCAGCCCAGCCACAAGAGGATTGTCTAGGCACCTCGCCGCACATGCATAAAATTTGTGTGCCAGCCGCCTGAAAGTGTCGTCTAAGGATCGGACGTCAAGTCCTCTCCTTAGAAGGTGAGATAAAAAGCGACGGGGGACTTTGGCCGCTAGCCGAAGACCGCTGTCAAGGACGCTTTGCAACTTCTTTTTATGCATTGCAGCAAGGTAACTCCAGACTGGGCAAGCGTAGGTTATGACCGGCAGCAAATTCAGATAAACCCAACAACCAGAAGCACTTATATTCCTCACTGTGCCGTTTCAGTTGTTACCATGATGTACACTATGATGATGCAAGACAATCACATCACACTGCGCCCTGATAGGCTACATTACACCATTTCTGAACATAAGCAACCAGTATTTATTTAGCATCAAGATCTCCTCATGTCTACTCGTAATGAGAATAATGTTCTTATACATTTCAGTCATTTCCTTTGATCCATGTTTATCGGTATCCAGGCCACTTATAGTATATAATTAGTAAAATAGTTTACCTTTTTCTTGTCCGTCTGGTGGCCTTTTCTCTATATTTAATTCAACGCGTTTCAGGGCATATGCCCCATCATCAGGAATATCCCTTGGTGAAGTTCGTCGGTCGTTAAAATATTAAAAACACTTTATGTACAATTTTACACATAACAATAAATATAATATAAACATAAAAAACATACATTAAATCTCCAAACTTGAGACACACGCGATATCGGTGGTGCGCACCACGACATGCTATAGTCGACTGCCTTAGATCCATGTTTTTCGGTATCCAGGCCACTTATAGTATATAATTAGTAAAATAGTTTACCTTTTTCTTGTCCGTCTGGTGGCCTTTTCTCTATATTTAATTCAACGCGTTTCAGGGCATATGCCCCATCATCAGGAATATCCCTTGGTGAAGTTCGTCGGTCGTTAAAATATTAAAAACACTTTAATAGGCAGTCGACTATAGCATGTCGTGGTGCGCACCACCGATATCGCGTGTGTCTCAAGTTTGGAGATTTTATGTGTGTTTTTTATGTTTATATTATATTTATTGTTATGTGTAAAATTGTACATAAAATGTTTTTAATATTTTAACGACCGACGAACTTCACCAAGGGATATTCCTGATGATGGGGCATATGCCCTGAAACGCTTTGAATTAAATATAGAGAAAAGGCCACCAGACGGACAAGAAAAAGGTAAACTATTTTACTAATTATTTCCTTTGATTTCTTCACTATGTAGAATGGTTCTGTGATTGTGAATATGGTACAAAATTCATATCATGTTATGCAGGTTAATGTTTTTCTTCTAAAATTACTTTAAATTGTAACTGTACCTCACCAGTATATTAATTTTTGTTTGATACATACTGTAAATTAGTACTGTGTATTTTACACTGTAAGTGAATGTTGTTGAAAGAACACTGAATTGACAAATATGTGACTGTATACTTGTACGTTAATAAACTTATTGTACTGATTATAAAAAAATGTATTCTTGGATTTTGTTGTCCATGACATGTCCGTTGATTAGCTAATTATAAGTATAACACTACCGACTTGGAACACAATGTTGTGTTCCGAGTCGGTAGTATTATACTTATAATTAGCAAAATTGTATTTGTGTCTTAACTCATTTCTATCATTTATACTTCAGACCTTTAAAGAATAGTCCAAATTTCATAATCCCCCCAAACTCAACCTCCCCCCTGACAGCCCAACTCCCTCCTCCCTACTTCAATATTGCTTGCTGTATCTGCCCCTGACATATAGTACTAGCCCATTAGCACAGCTCAGGATTTCTGTTAAGAACTCACAGTACACTCATGTGGCAACATTGCAGTCAACAGACAAAATATACTTTTTTTGTGTGTTACTGTCGTAAAGTTATTCTTCTTGTCTAAACATTCTTCCAAAAAATAGTATCAGTCTTCTCATACTGATGACATATCAACATTATGAAATTCAAATTTTTTCTATTCAGAGATTTGACAGGTTATACAATGCCATATTACCACAATAAACATTAACAAAACTTACAGAAGTTGTCTTAAGAATATTCTCTGTTAATGACATGGAATACTAATATCATATGAGGTCTGTTCAAAAGTTTAGGACCTGTTATTAACATAAAATTTGGGACATGCTGTAACGGGACAAAATGGGCTGAACCATTGTTTTTAATAATTTCCAGTAATTCAACATATATAATAATTTTATGAAATCCATTGCTAGGGACGCATGAAAAGTTATAACGCAGTAAGTGACACATGTCCAAAGTCGAAGAGACATTACCATATAAGGTAAGGAATTTCTTTAATTAGTCTGACGCCACGCTGGGATCATGAGAGAACCACGTGTTTTCCAATATTAAAACGCAGTTCCGGCTTCAACATACTTCTATAATGTTTGATGGGTGATGGCAGGGGATGAAGTGGACGTCCGGTGGAACCACGTGGCCGATGCGTAGAAAGCTCGGATAGTATACAATTGCAAGCCCCAACTCGAGGCAGTGGACACTTTGATACCGTACGGTCATGTTGTAAAGCGCCCGCGGGTATAATTAAGGGTAGGCCTACCAATGTTGGTTGTATGAGTATAATACAACAGTTAAAAGTCTTTAATAATGAGAAAAACGTAATAGTGAACAGTATATAACTATATAACAGTTTTAAACCGTTTTGTGGAGTGTTTAATAAAAAAGTGCTATGCATCTGATGGCGTAACAACTGGGATATCATCAGCAGCTAAGTACTCGTAAAGACTAGATCGACTGGCCAAAATTTAATAACAATCTGTCTTTTCTTAAATTCAAAGTCCTAAAAAATAATGAGATCTCTAATTTAGGGGGGTATAAAGAGTGAGAGAGGGAGAGAGCGTGAGAGAGTGCAAGGTACTGGTTTGCAAAGTTTATAATTAATTCTTAATACGTAGTTTTATCTGAATAGTTTTTATGTGCTCTCAATGTTGAGCAATGTGTTAAGAAATGAATTTGATTGGTAAATTTTGAACTACATAAAAAGAAAAGAAAATAGATTTCTGTACTACTATAACCATGTGTTAGAATAATTCTAACGCCAAAACCTAACCTATTTTCTGTGTCAAAATCTCGCCTAATCAGACCTGTGAGTTTTCTGAATTAAGGGAATTAAAATCAACTAAAATATTTAATGGGAGGAATGTTATGGTTTCGATGTATAACCTAAAAACATCGTGGCGACCTTGCATTTTTGCATCTTTGGAGATAATAAGGTAAGTCGTAAGACAGTTGGTCAGAGTAGGGGTAAGGAGTCATTTTGTATATTTATAACATTTAATACCTTTACAATGCCTTAACTGCACTGATACACTGTTCCTAAGTCCATTGCCACTTTCAGGAGGCCTCTTCCAAGAGTGAGTGTAGGTTCACGTGTGATTTTTTATATTAATTTTTTTCAGTTGCTGTCCTTTCAAAGTTGACTTCAATTTATGGAAAGAGGGAAAAGACTGCTGGGGTTAGGCAAGGTGAAAAGCATAGCTGAGCAAAAAGCTTTGGCCAAAAAATCACAAATCAGTAGCAATGCACGAGCTGACGCATGTCATGCTGAAGTAAATAGGAATTGTTTTTCCACAACTCAGGTTTATTAGCCTGATATTTTCTATCAGGTATTTTGGCAATCCCAGATAATATCAGAAATCCACAGTTATTCAGCAGCTATCCATCAGCTCAACAAAAGCAGTTATATATGTAAAATGTTAACGTGCTTTGATTTGACTGAACCTGCCATGCCTCTTTTGTCATCCTATTGATGTTGCACTCTTCTGCTATTTTCCACTTATTCAATTATAATTTCACTAACTTATGTAATGTGAGAGATATGACAGATACGTTGAGGGCCATCATGAACATGGGTTATCTTCTGTTGGCTGGTAACCACAGTTACCACAGTAATCACTGAATGTATGGTATGATTCATGCATTGATTATGTAAACTTATTTAGTCCACCACAATTTCCCTAGTTTTGTACACAATTTAAAGTTTGCTGCTTATTGGAATCAATCACATCAAATATCACAAAGTATGCTTTACACCCACAGTATAAAGAGCTGCAGTACGATGGCTAATCACAGTATGACGATGCAAACATCAAGTTAGTAAGAAGAACAAATATATGTACGAGGGTTATTCAGAAAGTAAGTTCCAATAGACTATTGAAACAAACCAAGAATATATTTTCAAAACATTTTTATTGCTACTTGAAGTACACAACTTGAGCTAATTTTCTATATAGTTTTTGTCATTTTTGAAAGTTTTCATAGCGAGGTACCAGCCGCTGTATACCTTTGTTGTAGACATTTCCTGTCTGTGATTTGAAACATGTGTTAACAGCTTGTTTGACATCATTTGCCACTAAGGAAGGATTTCTCATGTTTGAAACGGTGATATTTGCTTGGTGTGATGTCTAGGTTATAAGGATGATGACCAAATTGTTGTCAGCCAGACTTTGTGAGGTTGCATAGCAGCGGCAGTGTGTGCGCAGTGCCATGATTCATCGCAATGTCTCAGATAATGATCCGATGTCGCTTACTTTGGTTCGGACTAAGCAAAAAAGTCGTATGCATCTTGGTACCATTGAATTGCTCACTGCTTCTTCTCCATAAATATCCATAATCTGATGGTGAATTTCAATTGTTTTAATGCCTTTCGCATTCAAGAACCAAATCACATACCTACTTTCACACACGGCAGGCGTCTCAAATTTCTTCAACATTATAAACATGTCCACTCAATGCGCAGTTGTTTACAAATGGTGTTGCTGGGTTGCCAATGGATCAACAAACTGGCCACACATGCGCAACAGGGTGACAGCATCGATACCGTGACAAGATTTAAAAACGGAACTTACTTTCTTTTCTGAATAACCCTTGTATAAACCTGACAATCATTTTTCAGCACTGAGATCGAGATATGCAGTGTACCAATACCTTGTTGTGAGGATAATAAAGTTGTCATTCATTTCACACATGCACAAAGCTACCTTATAACAGTATTTTAGTGTTAACATTGATTACAGCAAAACAAAGTGTATAGTAACTTCTAAAGCATATTATGACAACAAAAATGTTAGTGCTGTTCATCGACATAAGTTACGATTATATTTTGTTATAGGACATATATTACTAACTGACTGACTCTATGGGACTACAACTCCCGATGATCCTTTGCCTCCCCTACCAGTCGCCTCCAAACCCTTGGTCCTCCAAACCCTGATACCCATCCTTCTGAGATCATCTACATCCTGTAGCCACTTCCTCTAGGTCTTCCTTTCCTTCTTTGTCCATCTATTATTCCTCTAAGAATTGCTTTGGGCCTTCTGTCATCCTCCATGCGCATCACATGTCCCAACCAGCTGATCTTCATAAACCTGATGAACCTCGCTATGTCCTCGCCATCTATCAATTCCTCCAATTCCCTGTTGTTCCGTGTGCACCATTCTTCACCTTAATTCTCTAGTCCAAAGACTAGTGAATTTTTTCTTACAATTCTTCTTTCAAAGACTCTTAAATTATGTATGTACAGGACATATTATGTTTTACATAAATGATAATAAACTATCTTATAAGTCTGAATATCAGCACCTGAGAGGTAAATGATGGGAACTCAACTTCAACTAGTTCAGAGTAAAAAAAGAAAATAATAAAATAAAGAGGTAATTATAAGAGCAATTTGTTTTATTATGTTATTGAGAACCCATATACTTTATTGTGATAATACATGCATTTTTATTACAGTACAGTACTTACAACTGTGTGAAGGAATAAAATAATTTCTTTTTTTTTTACAATACTTTCCAGCACTGCTACTTTCACAACTCTTTACCATTTACAAAATTGAATTTACTTCTTTTACTTCCATGTTCCATAAGGAAATGAAAGTATGGTGATGGCAAAAAAAATTGAGTTCGAGATAAGGGTTGATTCTGATTGTACTACCCTCAAAACATGAAGAAAAGTCATTTTTCAAAAAGTGTCTGTGTGAGTGTCTGTATGTCTGTGTGTACAATTTTTTTTATGGCAAACAATAACTGCCGCAAATTCAAACAGAATCAAATAATTTTTTGCATATCTGCCTGAGTTGCAGACGACTCAATGCCTATTGATTTTGGTGAAGATTGGTTAAGGGGAAGGGGTAGTTTACTGGCAATGTTTTACATTTTAACAAGAGTAAAGTACTTGAAAATTCATTTAAACTTTTTCAAACAATGGTAATTGTTAAAAATAAAATAATTTTGTTGCCAGGCAATAAAATTATAATTTTTTACTTCCATGTTCCATAAGGAAATGGAAGTATGGTCATGGCGAAAAAATCGTGTTCAAGATAATGGCAAATTCTGATTGTACTAACATCAAAACATGAAAAAAAGTAATTTTTCGAAAAGTGTCTGCGTGTGTCTGTCTGTCTGTGTAGAATTTTTTCTATGGCAAACGATAACAGCCGCAAATTCAAACAGAACAAATAATTTTTTGCATACAGCTCTGAATTGTAGAGGACTCAAGGCCTACTGATTTTGGTGAAGATCGGTTAAGGGAAAGGGGTAGTTTACCTGCAATGTTTTACGTTTTAACAAGAGTAAAGTGCTCAATTTTGATAAATAAAGTATCCTGAAAAGGTCATAATAATCCACTGTAGAAAGGTAGATGGAATATCTATAAATGAAAAGGGTAGTTGAAGGGGGAGGGGGTAATTTTTTTTATAAATTAAAATGGTAGTTGATGGAGGAAGTAAATTTTATAAGTTTTATATGTGTAATATGTTATTGACAACAAAGAAGTAGTTTCTATAGAAACATTTCATTTCACTTTAACAAAATTCTATATTTTTCAATTCATTTTAATTTAAATCACGTATGAGAGAAAATATATTGTTCATGGCAGGCAATCATATCTCAATTATTTAATGTTTACGTTTCCATTTTATTATTATGATTACTGCAATAAAAAGGCAGGCAAGACACAAACACACACAATTCGCGTTATTTCTGGCCTCACTCATGTTTATTTTCTTACATTTGCACGCTTTTTAAATGGAAAGTGCCAAAACCCACACCAAAACAACGCGTGCAAGCCGAAAAAGTGTCCAGCGTGGATAGTGATTTGCTTCCCGTGGATCGCTGGGCAGTGTAACTGCACGTGTTTACAGAGGAACGGTTCATAGACAGACTTTTCGTCTTTAGGGAATGAACCCTCTGCAAGATGCTCAAGGTCCATGAGTGACTTCGGAGCTTTTCGGAGGAGGGATGATTATCTGCGCAGTTTGGTTTCTTTATAGGAATAAAGTTAAGCCTACCTAATTTTTATGGATAAAGTGACTGAAAATAACATTATATTAAACGATTATCCCATAATAACAAAAATATCTATAAATAGTATTACGTAGCCGTTTATCCGTGTATGATTAAATTTAAGATGTAATAAAACTTTGGTTGTTAATAAAAAAACTTCTGCTCTAATTTTAAACTATTGTGTCTGTTGATTTTTATGTTGCGTGTTTATTCCTCGTTTTGTGTGATTTATTCAAATATATAATTGTAATATCTGAATGACTCTTCCTTCTATTTATTAATTCTAGAATTGACTTATGAAAATTCTTCAGTTCGTCTGTTTCTAATTTGAATGTAGTGGTTGGATTGTCACAAAAAAATTTCTCAAAGTCTACGTTCGACCTTCCTATTAACCCTATTCATTGAGGTTAATTTTGGTTTCGTAGTTTTTATTGTTCTTATGGCTCACAGACGTCTTCTTAATCTTCATGAGTATAGAACGAATCTTGATTGTACCTTACATTCGAGAAATAAAACGCATGGATATGGATTTGGTAATATTAATATTTAATCTTTGCAAAATTAATTCAAGTTAATAGAAATTGTCGTTTCGATATACACGCTAGCAACAATCGATTCTTTATCTCAGGGTCAATAGTAAAAATGAATTAAATATATAAATTGTGAATTCTTTTGGCTGCTACGAAAGGTTCCATTAATTATTAACAAACAATATAGAGTACATTACAATATAATCTTAATACTTATGATCTATTGTATTATAAATAATTGTTAATGTTGAATAAAATAGCTTGTAATATTTCGTTTCGTTAAGAGCGCAATGCATTCTGGTTATGACATGATATCATAAACATGGCCGCCTCGTTGTTGGTTAATGTGTGTGAAATTGTTCCCAATGTATTTTAAATAAATATGTTCACCTTGTATTCACTACTTCTTATATACTGTTTTTTTCTTTTCTTTATAAAACGTCCTTCAGTGATTAACTGTGGTGTGAGTTATTTGTGTTACAAGTGATTGTTAATGTTGGATTACTAAAGTTTTTGGTTAAAATAATTGTAGAATACTTTACAATTCGTAGTTAGTTTTAGTTAGTTCTTCTTGTTAATCACTTGATATTTTCTTACTGGCAGTCGTTCATATTTGGTTAGATGACTTTTGTTAATAACTTCATTATTTTTCTGATTTTTGGTTATAATTTATTCTTCTAATTTTGGTTCCTGGTTTTAAAATTCGTTTTATAATATTCTTCTGCGAACACTCCTCAACCATATTCAATCGTGGTTAGCAATCAAGTGTCTAATTCTTCTTTTTGTCATAGAAACTGACCAAAATTTCCTGGATTCTGATTGGCCCATCAGGTACAGTTCAAATGTTATATGACCAAGACCCCTTAATTACATTATATTTTATAATTTGCCTTTAACTTATTATATTATCATTATACAATAATAGTTAATACAATGTTTATGTGGTTAATAAGAATAAAATTACAAATCATTTGGTACTAAACATGTCCTGGTTTAGTCCTATAAAATTTAGTATTTAGCGGATTTTCCAGTTATCTTATTAAATAATTATAATGGTGGATGACAGTTAACTATGACCCCTTGATATAACATTATTTTAAATTGATTTCCTGGTAACATGAAACTTTTATAATATAAAACAAAACTCTTAATGATACTCCATATATTAACAATTATAATTTACTACCTTAACTCATTGCACACTGTTAAACAATTGGTTGTGTGATAAATACTACATCACTACTGTCAATCATGATTGACCACTTCTTAATCTAAATAATAGCACACTTTTCAACTGTAGTTTATGTGACTATTATTATTATGCCACCTTTTCTGTGTTTATTATCACTTATAGCACTATAAGGGGTTGTGCCCTTTTTCACACTTTAGTTTATAATAAGACAGATTTTTATTGGCCTATTAGTTCACGCACATTTTACATTATGAAATGGTAGTACTCTTTATTGTTTTATTAGGTTCATTTATTGAATATTGATTATAGTTCTTTATTTTATTTTTATTGGTTTACTGCCCTATCCTACTGGGTAAAGTCTGGTTATATTGTTTTAGTCATAGTCAGGTCAATGGTTGATGTTGTTGAGTCATATTTGGTTCATTCATGATCTTCAAAATTTGGTGGTTTCTGTTGATTAGTTGTTGAGCATTGTTTTTGGTAACATCCCTGGATAGGGTTTCATTGATTATCATTTATAATTATTCTTACAGCTTTCTGGTTCGTTACAATAGTGAAATTAGTTTGAGGGTGGGCGATATTTTTTTTAGAAATTACCGAACCGAATTCAAGTAAATTATTTTAAACATAAATCTTACAACATGGAAGTCATGTATGGTTCCATACCGATTTTTTCATTTTAATTTAAATCATGTATGAGTGAAAATATATCATTCCTGACAGGCAAGCATATCTCAATTATGTAATGTTTATGTTTCCAAAGTTTTATTATTGTGATTACCGCAATAAAAAGGCAGGTAGAACACACACACACAATTCGTGTTATTTCTGGCCTCACTCATCTTTATTTTCTTACATTTGCATGCTTTTTAAATGGAAAGTGCTGAAACCCACACCAACACAACGTGTGCAAGCCGAGGTGTCCAGGGTGGACAGCGATTTGCTTCCTGTGGATCGCTTGCTTGCCAGTGTAACTGCACATGTTTGCAGAGGAACGGTTTAGACTCTGAATAAACAACCTGCTAACATAGTCAATATCTTTGAGAGGAGAATTTATTATGGACCAATCCAAGTCACAATGTGAATTCCTTTTGAGGAGAATATGTCACAATGAGGAACTATACAAGCTATGAAAAGACAATTATCTGGCCACCACCATCCGACTGCATAGATTGCAATGAGCAGGACACATTATTAGGATGGAAGGCAACCAAATACCTAGGAAGGTATTATTATGTCAAACAATAATTCCGAGGGTAGAAGGCCTGTCAGAAGACCTAAGAATTGCTGGATTGATGCAGTGGCAAGGGATGCTGATACTTTACTTTAAATAAAACAATGGACATCAGTCGTCAAGGACAGGGAAAAGTGGAGGCGGGTGATGATTATGGAGGCTAAGGTTCAACTCTGAACTGTGATGCCATAGAAGAAGAAGATTACCAATTAAGATTATCCGGCTGGCCCCTGTGAAACTTGTAATACACAACCGTCAACCAGGCCATTACAAAATTCCCAAACTAAAGAGTGCTCATCTTAAAACCAGAACTTGATGGCAGGCTATTATTATTACTATTATCATTACTTTCTTGCCTTGTACTGAGGCGCCGATCATTGGGTCTCTGTTCCTCTTCAATGTTGCAATCTTTTAGTCTGTGCACTTTATGATTGACCCAACCAGACTATGCAGTCACCTCCAAATGTCGTTTTCCCTCACAGGGCCATAGATTCTCCTCTGTACCCTCCTCTCAAACACGGATAGTTTCTGCTCATCTAGTTTTTTTAGCACCCAGCATTCCGAGCCATACATCAGGACTGGTCTGATCAAGGTCTTGTATAGGGTGGGTTTTATATCTTTACTTATCAATTTTGATTTAAAATGTTTCACCAGTCCATAGTAACACCTATTAGCAGATACTATCCGTTTTTCAATGTCTCTAGAGGAGTCATTTCCAGAGTCCACATATGACCCGAGATATGGAAAACCCTGAACATTTTCAAATTCATAATCATTAATGCGCAGGGACAGGGCACGAGTGTTGGCACCTACAACCATATATTTGGTTTTGCTTTGGTTTATAACCAAGCCCATAGCCTTAGCGGACAACTCCAGTTCCTGAAAGGCTTCCTTTAAGCCAGACTCAGATCTACTTATGACATCAATGTCATCGACATAGGCCAGAAGCTGTACCTCCTTGTGAAATATGTGTCCGCTAGTTTGAATTCCTGAATCCCTGATGACCGTTTCTAGAGCTATGTTGAACAATAGACATGCTAAGGCATCTCCTTGTTTCAGCCCATAACTAAATTATGCTAATAACAAAAAGATAGTTGGTTTTAAGATGGTTTTTGTTTTTAGTTGATTTCTTTAAAAATAACAAAGTTATTACAGTTCTCATGATGTATGAAAAATGCTGAAAATAGCTTATTTTCCAAAACAAAATGGCCACCAGGAAAAACATTACCAGCAATTATAAAAATAAAATCTCTTTTGAACTCCCTGAAAGATGTAGAAAGCAATGACATAACATTGAATAAGACAACAAAATGTCAATTTTTTTTTTTTTTTTTTTGGTTGATTTTGGGTGGGTTGACTCCATACTGTACCATGAATTCAAGAGATGTGTAATGACATAAGATAAGTAACTAGTGTGGGTGACAAAGATTTGAAATTCGTTTTACTCACTGTTGCAGTACAGTTTTCATTGAAAAACTACCTACATCATTGGATTTCGTTGTCCATGACGTGTCCGTTACTTAACTAAATATCACTATAATATTGACGACTCGGAACACAAAGTTTGTTATAAGTAAAAACGTAAAGTTTTACCTTACAGCCTAAATCGGCTTTCACCTATATCACCTATAGGTGAAAGCCGGTTTAGGCTGTAAGGTAAAACTTTACGTTTTTACTTATAACAAACTTTGTGTTCCGAGTCGTCAATATTATAGTGATATTTACCTACATCACTCGTGTTCTAATGTTAAGCCTTATAATAATTATTAATTCGATATTAGATTTACAAAGTACAAGGCATAACATTGTCATGTATTTGCATACATGACAGGTAGAGTGCAAAATATAAGATACGACGACGCGGATGAACTTTTCAAACTAGCCCCTACACATAAGCATTAGAGGCCTACATAAATTAACATAGGACTACTGTAGAGAATTATATGTTTCATACATTTTTTTTTATCAAAACAGAATGAATACAAAAATGAAGGGTATACTACTAAAAATAAGTAACGTTTATGTTTACAATAAACCTCCAGAATATTCACGATCATTGAATAAAAAAATCTTGAAATACCATACTTACTTCATTTTATATTGACGATATTCACAAAACTTAATAATTATAATAATAAACAATTACGATCGTTAATGAATGATAACTAGTAAATACTCTGAACACATGACAAAATAGGCGCCAAATCACTTCACATTCGTAATAACTTGCAAAGATGGACAAAGTGACGTTTGAATTGAATATGGGGCAAGTCTGTGGAGCGTTGTTTCTTATTGCAGTGATGGACAACCGACAACTAGCGCTGAAACAGACCACACGTGGTAAACAAATGAACTTGCTACCGGATGTTGCTATTTCTGTGTTACCCTAATAAATTAGTCTAGTCTAAGTTACGGTGGAATTCGTGTGCACGTGTGCATCAATTTGGAGGTGTTTCTACGGATTTAAATTATATTGTTAATTTTATACAGGTATCTCTTTTACATAATTTTTCAGGAATTTTGTGAGTATTATTATTATATGTGTTTGTTTAGAAATAAAATAGAAATACTAAATGGGTATCGGCTTTGGAACCACGTGTTCGTGTAGGTTAATGTTTTTTGTTTATTTAATTTACAATGGTTTTGAGTAAACTGTAAGTCTTTTATGTTAAACCTCCCCATTTTGTTTAAAGTAAAAGTTTCATGAATTTTAGGATGTAATTGTGCTGTCGTGATTGAAACCACGCGTTTTTGTTAAGGTTAAAATTCATTGTTCTAGATTAATCCTGTGACATTTCCAACAGTTTTCAGGTACTGTGTAAAGTTTAGAAGTATTTTATGTTTAAAAAAGATCAAAACGTAATGTAAAACAAAAGCTTCATGAAGTTTGGGGCGTGATCGGGTTTGAAACCACGTGTTCATTTAAGTTATTTATTCTTTATTCTACGTTTGTGGCATTTACAATGATTTTGAGTGAACGGTAAAAGTTTTCTATGTTAAAAAAAAGTCCAATTTAGTATAAAAGTTTCATGAATTTTGGGATGTATTTCATTTGTGCTATCGGGTTTGAAACCACTTGTTTTTGTTACGGTTAATTATTCATTGTTCTAGATTAATTCTGTGACATTTCCAAAAAATTTCAAGGACTGAGTAAAGTGTAGAAGTATGTTATGTTTCAAAGATTAAAAATTAATTTTTAAATAAAAGCTTCATGCATTTTGGGGCTTGATCTGCTTTGAAACCACGTGTTTGTTTAGGTTAATTATTCTTTGTTCTAGGTTTGTGCCATTTACAGTTATTTTGAATAAACTGAAATTATTTTATGTTTAAAATACTAAAATTTAGTTTAAAAAGTTTCATGAGTATTAAGGAGATGAAACATGAATACCCATTTTTTCACATGGAGCCACAATTCCTTTTGGTGTTTGTGAGTTTTCTTGACTTCTCAGATATTATGTAATGCAGGTCAAAACAAAGTGCGGTAATTGGGTAATTATCGACTTTCTGGGCCGCGCTGGTATTGGCGTGACATATTTTTTTTTCTATTCTTCTATGTTATATAGACACGAGAAAAATAATCTTAAACAGCGGTCAAACCTATTTACGGAGAAAAAAAATAAAATAATTACTCCCATAAGAACATGTAAAGTGAATGGCCGCCATGTTAACTGAGCGACGGCGCACAAATGCACAGTAAATGTTTGAAAAATGGTTCGCCTTAATTTTTGCAAGAATTATATGAAACAATGAAGTATATGCGTGGCCCTTCGGGCCGCCCCTCCGAACCTAACTGGAAGGTATCGGCTCAGCTCGCTTTTCATCCAACTCGCTTGTAAATGTTTGAAAAATGGCCGTCCTGTACTACTGTTGCATGCGTTCTTATGTGAGTAATTATTTAATTTTTTTCCTCCGTAAATAGGTTCGACCACCGTTTAAGATTATTTTTCTCGTGTTTATATAGTATAGAAGAATAGAAAAAAAATATGTCACGCCAATACCAGCTCGGCCCAGAAAGTCGATAATTACCCAAAGTGCTGTTGAATAATAACAGTAATTTAAAATCGAGTATTCTGAAGCCTAAGAAAGAGGAATATAAAACAAAAGCAAGGTTAAATTTCCATTGGCAGATGTAAATATATGTGTTTGTTTTAATAAAGTATTCTTCATTTGCAGTCACAATGGTGCGTCCAGGCCTCCTCATGTTTGGTGACTCCCAGGTAAAATATGCACATATGACTACTCAGTACCAGAATGATTTTGAAGTCACAGTGTTTTCAGTGTCAGGAATGCGTGTTGAAGAAGTGTCTGCTTCAATGGTTGAAGCAACCAAGTTCTTTTATCACGTAGTAATCCATTTGGGCACAAATAATTTGATTTGTGGTAAGTTACATAGAATTTTGTAAATAAAATATTTCAGTTATTAGTGCTCTACTTTATACGATTATGGTTGATCAAAAAGATTTGTAAGATTGCTTTGGTGTTATGCACATTATTTTCCAATATTTTATCGATAGGTACTATACCCGTTTATTTTTATAATTCTTAAAAGCTTTTTAACAGGTCAGCATCCAGATCAAATAATCCAACATTATGAATCTCTTATCCAAGAAATTCTAAAAGGCAACCAGCATGTGCAACTCCATTTGTCAAGGGTATTGTTTCGCAGTAAAAATAGGTATAGGCCATATTCAGATGCTGAAATGAACAGAATAAAGATAATAAATGAAAAGACAGAGAAGCTGAATCTGCTGATACAAGGCTTGGCTACCAGGTAAAACTTTATACGTGTAAAATGAATTGTTCATGATATCCGGGCTGTTTGGCCGTGGTCCATGGTTTATAACAAAACCAAACGTTTCGGCAGCTCCACTGGCTGCCATCATCAGTGGTATAAAAATCCTGCACGTCGGGTGTTTACGTACAGGCCCACAGTACTGTGGTATAGGCCCTGTGTGGTAAACACAGTACTGTGGGCCTGTACGTAAACACCCGACGTGCAGGATACTTTTTTGTGACTGCCACAGTGATTCCACTTTTTTGTGTTCGTAGATATGGAGGACTATTCATAGACAACTGGAAGTCTTTTATGTTACATTCAAGAGATCCGTTTATGGAGTTGCTGTCCAGGGATGGCTTACACATTACACAGCGAGGGATTCAATGTTTAATGGGTAATGTTTTTCATGTCTGTACAAGAAATAGGTCTAAAATTTTATCAAATTTCTACAGAGACCAGACATGCACTACAGACACACATAACAGAACATCATTTCCATATCCAGTTGGGAAACACGCACAGACATCCACATCAGATACCAGAGACACAAGGACATCATATGCACAAGCTGTTAGGTCACATACACACTCCACACAGCCAGGGACATCAAATAGGGCACATGCACACATTTCCACATCACATATACACAGCACACAGCCAGGGACATCAAACAGGGCACACGCATACCCTTCCACATTACGTATACACAGCACACAGCCTGGGACATCAAATAGGTCACACGCATACCCTTCCACATCACATATACACAGCACACAGCCAGGGACATCAAATATGGCACACGCATACCCTTCTACATCACGTATACACGCCACACAGCCAGGGACATCAAATAGGGCACACGCATACCCTTCCACATTATGTATACACAGCACACAGCCAGGGACATCAAATATGGCACACGCATACCCTTCTACATCACATATACACAGCACACAGCCAGGGATATCAAATAGGGCACACGCATACCCTTCCACATCACATATACACGCCACACAGCCAGGAACATCAAATAGGGCACACGCATACCCTTCCACATTACGTATACACAGCACACAGCCAGGAACATCAAATAGGGCACACGCATACCCTTCCACATTACGTATACACAGCACACAGCCAGGGACATCAAATAGGGCACACACATACCCTTCCACATCACGTATACACGCCACAAGGCCAGGGACATCAAATAGGGCACATGCATACCCTTCCACATCACGTATACACGCCACACAACCAGGGACATCAAATAGGGCACATGCATACCCTTCCACATCACGTATACACAGCACACAGCCAGGGACTTCAAATAGGGCACACGCACACGGTTCCACATCACGTATACACACCACACAGCCAGGGACATCCAATAGGGCACACGCATACCCTTCCACATTACGTATACACAGCACACAGCCTGGGACATCAAATAGGTCACACGCATACCCTTCCACATCACATATACACAGCACACAGCCAGGGACATCAAATATGGCACACGCATACCCTTCTACATCACGTATACACGCCACACAGCCAGGGACATCAAATAGGGCACACGCATACCCTTCCACATTATGTATACACAGCACACAGCCAGGGACATCAAATATGGCACACGCATACCCTTCTACATCACATATACACAGCACACAGCCAGGGACATCAAATAGGGCACACGCATACCCTTCCACATCACATATACACGCCACACAGCCAGGAACATCAAATAGGGCACACGCATACCCTTCCACATTACGTATACACAGCACACAGCCAGGAACATCAAATAGGGCACACGCATACCCTTCCACATTACGTATACACAGCACACAGCCAGGGACATCAAATAGGGCACACACATACCCTTCCACATCACGTATACACGCCACACAGCCAGGGACATCAAATAGGGCACACGCATACCCTTCCACATCACGTATACACGCCACACAACCAGGGACATCAAATAGGGCACATGCATACCCTTCCACATCACGTATACACAGCACACAGCCAGGGACTTCAAATAGGGCACACGCACACGGTTCCACATCACGTATACACACCACACAGCCAGGGACATCCAATAGGGCACACGCATACCCTTCCACATTACGTATACACAGCACACAGCCTGGGACATCAAATAGGTCACACGCATACCCTTCCACATCACATATACACAGCACACAGCCAGGGACATCAAATATGGCACACACATACCCTTCTACATCACGTATACACGCCACACAGCCAGGGACATCAAATAGGGCACACGCATACCCTTCCACATTATGTATACACAGCACACAGCCAGGGACATCAAATATGGCACACGCATACCCTTCTACATCACATATACACAGCACACAGCCAGGGACATCAAATAGGGGACACGCATACCCTTCCACATCACATATACACGCCACACAGCCAGGAACATCAAATAGGGCACACGCATACCCTTCCACATTACGTATACACAGCACACAGCCAGGAACATCAAATAGGGCACACGCATACCCTTCCACATTACGTATACACAGCACACAGCCTGGGACATCAAATAGGTCACACGCATACCCTTCCACATCACATATACACAGCACACAGCCAGGGACATCAAATATGGCACACACATACCCTTCTACATCACGTATACACGCCACACAGCCAGGGACATCAAATAGGGCACACGCATACCCTTCCACATCACGTATACACGCCACACAACCAGGGACATCAAATAGGGCACATGCATACCCTTCCACATCACGTATACACAGCACACAGCCAGGGACTTCAAATAGGGCACACGCACACGGTTCCACATCACGTATACACACCACACAGCCAGGGACATCAAATAGGGCACACGCTTACCCTTCCACATCACATACCAGAGTCACAGGGGCATCAAATAGAGCAGATATACATACGTACACATCACACAGTATGATTACAAGGCCATCATTCACAAAAGCAGTAACATCACCTTCAGTTTCATACACATCACAGATACGTAAATCTTTTTCATATGTAACACCATCACACAATCTAAACCATAAATCACACCTCACATATTTGTTTACAAATGGTGAGTCTGCTGAGGAAAGTTTATCTACGTTAAACAGTTCCCTTGAATATGGTGATTCTCGTAAAGTAGATAATTTAATATCGTCATGTGCAAAACAAACAGCTGTCTCGTGTCTTAAAATAACATACCCAAGGGTATGTTCTGATTGCAATGTTCAATACAGCAATAGATTCAGCTTCTCGAAACATAAAAAACATTGTGATTCGTCTGGTTTATCCCTATCGTGTTCCCATTCAGATTGTACATTGAAATTTAGAACATATTTTCATCTCATAGAACATTTGAAGAAAGAGCATGGCCAAATTATTCCAAAGGAGGAATTTGTTTTTAAGGATGTGACAGCATTTCTCACATGGAAGGAAGCTGTTTGTAAAGACAACCACATTGCAGTGGTCAAAAAAACTGGTTCAGCCCATGCAGTGAGTGGCTTTAAATTTTCCTATTATATTTGCAAATTTAATAATTTTTGTAGACCCGAAACAAAAATAAATAAAACTAATAGAAAAAGGACATTTGGTAGTATGCCGAATACAAACTGTCTGGCCAGAATGTACGTCAAAGAAGTGATACTGGAATCCATGTGACATACATTAATGCTCATAACCATGAGCTTAATTTTAAATTTGTGAAATTCTATCGATGGGATAACACCACAAAGTCTTCTGTAAATCACTTTTTAGAGCAAGGTGTGCCAACACATTGTTAATATACAAATTGTATACTTATTTTTGTGTATTTATTTATTACGTGAATCTTACAATAATTATGGGACTTACCATAATTATTAGAGCACATGTCATCATCACTATCTTTGTTTCTTGTTGGGTCCAGAGTTCGTATTAAGCGTAAATAGAGACAGTTTGGTGATTGAAATGAAGTTATCAACATCAATATGGTAGTAAATCAACTTATTTTTTATTATTTCGAATTTGCAAAATTAAATCGTCATACATTACAATGGCTGCCTTATCGTGACCAAGACAAAATGGCGGTCATATTCTTACTATTATATTCATTAGTCATGACTTTAAATACTTCATTATATTGTTTGATTAACTAGATAATTTTATTAGTTTGCAGCTATTAACATACTTGAGTGTTTCCATTTGATTTATACTGCTATAATCTTTAACACAAACCAACGCCTCAGTTTTGTTACCGGCATTGCTTGATACACTCTTCCTCTCTCTCACTCTCTCCCTCTCATCACAATATTATTCAAGATACATTTTTGTTTTAGATATTATTAATTTTGAGCTCAATTATTTAAAAGAAAATTTGATTGCAATTTTGACTTTCCTGCTACTTCGTGCTATCCACATTGAACGGTCATCATCGTCCGGCCAGGTGTGTGGCGTAGTTTCCGTATTTGCTGGGTGTTTCTGTCACTGACTTTACATTGTTAACTAAATGATAATTGTGAAGCACTAACTCTTACTAATTACATTTCTGTCACTGATTTTAACACATTTTATCTGGCTGACCTTTTGCCAGCAACATTGATAGCATCTTCACTCTATGATGGTATTCAACAGACTGAGAGTGGATGCTATGTACATTTTGCGTAAGTGTGTGCGCATTGACGTCATTGTCTGGTGTATCGAAATAGGAAACGCCCTGATTATGCGTCATTGTTGTTACGTCCTGTATGTTTTTTAATGACGTTTCGTATTGTTGGCCAATGACAATTATATAACGCTGTGTGTCGCCGGTCACGTAGGCTTGACCTTGGAATCGTCCCGCACCGATGTAACTGCGTTGTTTTCGTTAAGCACAGGGAAAATTGTCCTACCGATTTATATGTGTGCAAAATACAATAAAATAATTCCTTTTGTACCATAAATATGAAAACAGGCTTTTGTCCTGTTACAACATGTTATTCAGGAACATTTACAGCCTTCCATTGGTGACGATAATAACACATCTGCAGTAAAAGAACATTATATAACAACATCTCAGATAATTAAAATGAGGTATCAACTGGAGATGAAAAAACGACTTAATAAAAATGATGCAGACTCTGTAAATATCTTAATTAACTTATTAAAAAATGAAAGTTACAACCCAGTTTTAGCATATAAACCTCAAGGAATGGATACCATAATTGGGCCCTCCAGTTTAAATAATTTACCACACAGTTCTGAACTTTTTGTTGTAGGCATTCAAACAAAGTATCAAGCCGCAGAAATGGTTGCTGGTTGCTGTAGAATACTGTGTATAGACGGAACTTATAATACAAACCAGTATAAATTTTACTTATTTAATTTACTTGTTCCTGATGAATATGGTGTTCGGTTCCCTGTTGCTTATTTTATAATAAATTATTTAGATGAAATGACTCTGGCGTGTGTCTTAAAAATTGTTGTTGACAAATTTCCAAATATGGAAGTAAACTGTGTCATGACGGATGGTGATGAAGCCATTGCCAGTGCGGTTGAAACTGCATTTGGGAAAAATGTGAGACATCATCTTTGTTTGTGGCATGTGAAACGGAACTGGTTGAAAAATCTTAAAACCAAAGTGAAATCCAAGTCTCTGACATCAGAAATTTTATATTCTTTATTAATTTTAACTCATGAAAAAAATATGAATAATTTTAATGAAATGTTAGAAGCCTTTTTTATAAATACTCCGAGTCCGCTAGTCGCTTTTTAGATTATTTTAAAGAAATTTATGTGTGTACAAAAGAGAAGTGGGCAATGTGTTTCAGAAATTTTTCACATGGATATACCAACACAAACATGTTTTTAGAATCATTTAATAAAATTAAAACTCAATACCTCCAAAGAAATGTAAATAAGCGATTAGATGACTTGATTAACATCATTTTCAGAGTTAATAAAACTATACACTTAGCGTTAAAATATAAAAGATTGACCCAGATGCCCCCATTAGGATATACCAATGCAGTTAACAAAAGGCATAAAATAGGCATACAAATAACAGATTCTGATATAATTGAAACTGGAAATTGTAGTGTTTGGCAAGTCAGGAGTCAGTCGGACTCAACAGTCCTTTATAAAGTCCATTGTTTAGCTAGAAAATGTTATATGCCAGAATTATGTTTTATAAAATGTAATGAATATACATGTTTCAGCTTGTGTTCACACGTGTATTGTGACACCAGCGGTATGCGAACATCTGCTCTCCGGTACCAGCAGTGGACACAGCGAGCCAATCCGGCATCAGCAGCCGCCGAGACGTGACCAACTACATGTTCGGAGTAGCCAATCAGCAATCCCGGTTAGTTAATAAAACCCTGGCCGGCAGAAAATTTTGCGCACTCTTCATCGCCACGCTATCGGACGCACTTCATCTCCTCTCCTCTCTCGGACGACATCGGTGCGGAGTCAGCCGGAAGGAATGGCCGAAGAATATAACCGGCGTTCTTGCGTCTTCGCCCTCCAGTTCCGCGCCAGCGATGGATTTCGCTGGGCCGGCAGCCGACTCTACAACCGGTGCCGAAAGAAGAGGAGGACTGCAGTACGCCACGAACAGCGGGCACAGCCGCCGAACATCTCAGCGCGGCACTACCAACATCAACGTTCTCGCCACTCAGTCTTTTTTAGGGCCACCAAAATAACTAGAGTGTACGATTGGCGCCAGTTGTCATGCAGCAAGCCTTTTGTCCGGTGACAGTATACATGCTCATGTGCTGACCACATCCAGTAATTCATTGTGCAAACATATACACAAGCTTCATTCTTATCTTGTCCATAAGCTAACTTTACCATCGTGTATAAGTTCTGATTGTACAGATTTAGCTACAGATGAAACGTTGGTAACTACAAATAGTAACTCAGTTAACCTAGATAATGCAACAGCAAATACAGACATATTAATTCAGTCCGTGTGTCAATTGGCAGATAAATTGAAAAACATTATATGTAATAAAAATTCTCAATCTTTACTGCCATATGTGCAAAACACTTTACAATTATTAGTTCAAAAATGTGAAATGTTGAACAACGATCAAAACTGTGTACATGGTAAACCTCCTTCAATGGCACATGATTTTGTTCCACCAAACATCAAAATTTCTCCTCAAAAGAGATTTTATCAAACTGCCAAAGAAAAGAAGCCTATAAAAACAGACACTAAAAATACAGACTTTGCTCGGTATAATTGTATAAAGGAGTCTTTGCTACTACGTGGAAAAAGTTTCACTGACCCTATTTCCAGTGAACAATATATACACCGTACCCTTTACAATGTTTGCGGATACAGCATCAGTGCTCTTCATTTGAAATCTTTGGATACATATATAAATAATAACGAACTGAATATGCTGACCTCAGCAGATCCACATTTTCATACTGGTTGGCTCTATGATAATGTAATAAATGTTTTTTTAAATAAGATATGTACCGGTAACAAATTTCCTATCTTTCCAGTAGATAGTGCAGTATCCCAAATGATTCTAACATTTCCATTAGATTATGCACTTGAGTCTGTGTGCCACATGGAGTTGCATGGGTATTCAAAATTAATTATACCCCTAAATCCAGACTGTAGCGGGTCAATTTTTGGGTGTTTTTATTTTTAACAGTTTGGAATAATTATATTTTTATTTATTTCATTTTTGGGCGGGTTTGTCTAAAAGTTGTGAAAATTATTGTGCAACCAGATTCATTCCATTATAACAGAACGCCTGGCAACGTTATTTCCAATGTTAAACAGTTTGAAACCAAGGCATAGACGCAGTTGTTGTTGTGTAATGCGGCTGAAGAATTTGCACCTCCACAAATTTCTAAGAACTATGCGAGAGTGTGGCATTGCGCTCCCATGCGCACACCAAGCAGGGGCGCCTACCCAAGCGCTGGCAAAAACCAAGATGGCTAGAGAGTGGAATTATTCATCGTTCCTTTGGTTTCACTAAGGAAGTGCTGCTTAGGCCAAGCCCACTTAAATGACGTCAGCCAATGCCTAGAGAAGATCATATGCGACATTGACTCAAAAAACAACATGCATAGCATGGGCCGAAGCTTCGGCGACGACGCCCAAGGCAGTGAGTTCCCGTATTGAAAACTGTGGAGAGGGAACAGAGAACAAACTTCTGCCCAGTGCCTCTTACCAACAGACCGCATGCGGTCCATCTAAATTTTGTTAACAGTTTCTTTTAAGGTCGGCCGACCTCACAGTTAAAATATGAAACATTAATCAACAGTGCACAAGTGAAATAACAACAGTAATGAGTAAGCCTAAATGAATTAATAGTTTCGTTTCTTTTCGGACACCTGAACGAGGACTTAGTACGGGCGCTATGACCGCGTGGTCGACGTGGGGGCATTATTATAGAAAAATGTGTTAAGGGGTTCTTTGTTTCTTTCAAGTATGAATGAATGTGGAATGGCAAAGCTGGGCTGTTTCCGTTTGTGTTTGTGTTGATTATTGTGTTTTGTGTAATATACAACAAGGTAAGCTGTAGTTAATAAGTGTGATTATGCTAGTGTTGCACAACTTTGAAAATATGTATCCAAATGAATCTTCATGAGTTTACAATCATTCAAGAGTAAATAATAATAAATATTAATTCTCTTCATAAATGAGTTGTGTCAGTGCTTTGCGTAACCCATAGACCATGTTTGTATCCAGCTAAATGTGATCGAACCCTGTGACCTTGTTGAAGCTATCGTGCCGGTAAGTAAGAGTTAATTTGAAATTTGGTTGTAATAATAATAAATGTGATCGATTAGTACATCACAAGACAGTAATCATTGGGTCCTTTTAGTAGCTGATGCTCTTAAAAAACAGTTGTCATTTTATGACCCGGTGTCAGAATCTGTAAAACCCGTATATGAAAAATCAATCTGTAATTGGAGACAAGTGTTAGTTAAGATCTTGGGGGGGAACACTTGAGGATTGGCAAGTGAACTGTCCTAAACATGTTCGTCAGAATGATAGTTCAAGCTGCGGTGTGTTTGTTTGTTGGTATGCAGAAAAAATTTTATTGGGCCAGGCAACAGATGAGAATTTTAATTCAGATGAATATAGAAAGTATATATACAGTGTTATAACTGGTAAGAAAATGTGATGTAAAATAACTTTTTGTTGTCACAGAAGGTCCGCGATTTGTTGAAATTTTATCAGCTATCATGGAGTTCTGGACCTTCATACTTAAATAAATTCTTAGTCTTAAAAAATAATAATACTTTGTATATTGTAATCAAATTTATATCTCAAATTACATTGAGTACCAAACTCTTTTTTCATATGAAAATTTAAATCCATTTCATTATTCATCTCACTAAATATGAAAAATTTATGTACAAAGTCTTCAATGAGACTTAGCACTTTCAGTACCAACCTGATACAAAACTATTACTACCAGTAAACAGGCATTTTAAGGTTTTTTGAAAATTAACAGTTCTCTTGTACTATTGTATTCTTTTAGGCAACCAGTAAGAAAAATATGTACTATTAAGTAAATATGATAAACTGCTCAATTTTTTTCTATTTTCTCCAGTTGGGTACATACAAGAAAAATTTCACTTTGATACATTGACTGCATTATTGCAGTTATGTTTATTTCTGTTATACAAAGATATTCCCATATTTTTGTCACTTGTTGCAGGTATTAACACACACATCAGGTCTTGGAACGCAAGACAACTAATTAGAAAATTGTTGTGTAAATAGTGTATATATAAAATAATTAGAAAAATACTACACGTATTTTATTTAGAAAGTATTGTCTTTTAACTGATTTTTATTTTATGTGCATTTATTCATATTCTTATTTATATGCATTCATTGTTCTGCATGTTTTATAGTTTTTATACTTTGTGCAGTATAAGTTGTTTATAGTTTTAATAGTTTTTTGTATTACATTTCCGTATAATTTTGTGTACATTGTTAGATCTGTTTTTATTAGTTATTGTTACTTTTGTTTTATAGTATTATAATAAGTCTTAAATCTTAATCTTACCCTTCATCAATGTATCCTGTAGCTTCAGGTTGTTGGTGCCAAATTATGTTAAATTAATTATTTTCTAACAAAGTGAATTAAAAAATTTGAACTCTTTTATTCTGTCTTGTCTTAATTTCAATAAAGTTATTATTCTTTTCTCTTTAACATATATTGAGATTCACTAACATACAATGCCCTTCTCTTCAGTTAGTAGCTCCTTTAGGTTCGATAACATGAAAACTCTTTCTCAAGGTTAATAAAAAATTAATTAAAGTCTATGTACAGTTAAAGTCATACATATGAAATAAAATATAATAATTATAAATCTGTTTTAGTAAAGTGATATTGTATATGTGTTAGGGGTTCTTTGGATCATACAAAAGAAACAACCTTAATAGGAACAACTAATAAAATAAACAAAAATTACAATGAACAAATAAAATTAATAAACATGATGTTTATGTGTTTTTGTTATTTCATTTCACTGTTCTTGTGCTTTGAATTGAATAATGTTTGATCAAAGGTATATTTTAACATGATGGAACAATCTCACCAAATTTGTATTTTAGTCTACAGATTATTTCTTGATATTTATCTTCTGGGTTTCAGTTTTCCGTGTATTATATTAAACCATTATGCTTCTCATTATTTTTTTAAGTTTTTCTTCATTAATTCATTGTGTAACATTAATTTTTTTGTATAAAATGTCCAGGTTCAAATTAATCTGCTAACCAACCCTTTCAACAATACCCTTTCTTTTAAAAAACTCCCGATTCAATTAGTAATGCTCTTGGCTATGACATGATTATGGGCATAATCTTGTTATGTTACAACATCCTGTGTAGTTTGACTTCCCTTGCTAACATTTTGTATTATACACAAAATTCCCACAGAGAATTTCTCGCCGCTTACCAAGGTGTACACATTAGTTCACACAACATTGTCACATACGAAGTGATGAGAACAAAAAAAAGTAATGAGAATTTCTAAATTTCACGTCTATACATTTTCAGTTGACAACATTTTTTTCTCACGTCATACCATTCTCTCTGATGCACATGTCAGTTATTAGACCCTTGTTTGTGTTTAACAAGTGAACGTTGACAACACATTTTAGCATGCTTGGTGAGCTGTTGTAATTGTACAAATAAGGAGGCCCCGATGCTATCACTTACCTTAATTCAGAAGATTCCTAAAAAAAACCTAGTCACCACCACATTTTTACAGGTGGAAGCCGCATCAATGTCCCCGTGAAACCAGTTTAAAAATCAAACTTTCCCTTATCAGAAAATTCCAAAGTCCGTTAGACGAACTCATTGAGCACAGGTTAGGTTAAGATGGGTCATGTTAAAATAACTTAACTCATATTCATCATTACTTACAAAAGTTTATTAATTGCTATTATTACTATAAAATATTTCACAAAAAAATAATATGTTTTTGTTTAAAAGATATCATTTTTTATAAGGTAACCTAGTGGAACTGTTACCCTATGTGGTGCAATCACCATCAATATGTGATGAAAACTTAGAAAAAACTTTACCGTACTGTAATTAGATCATTTAATTATCAATGAAATATAACATAAAAATGAAATCAATACACTCTCTCTCTCTCTCATTGTTTTATTTCATATCTTCTGTTTTTATGTTCTTTTTTTTATATTTTATTTGGCCAAATTTTTCCCCACTTTTGTACTTATCTGTTTGTGTGTCTAATGAGGTTCCTTTGTTCCTGGTTTTATCCAGCTACATCAAGCAAGGCTTTGTTTTGTCTGATGAAATACTTCTCGACCTTGCGAACTGATTCTTGAACGCATATACATAATTACGCACAAATCTCTTCCCAGGCCAAGGTCACATATGCAGTTCACATCTCTCTCTAACCCGTGAAAATTCCATTGGAATGTACCATTACACTGTACATTTTAGATATGATGGAACAAAGAATTTGCATTAAATTCTGAGTTTAAAATAATTTCAAGTGCATGTTGGAAAGATAACAGGATTTTTCATAATGTCGATATACAAGACGTGTAGGGACCAGACAAAAAACGTGTCTTACAAGAGATATTGTAATAAGCTGGCGTGTTTTAATGGGATTGTACTGTATCTACAATGATATGTTTGCAATAGTAACACTCACTTGTTCTTTACCCTTAAGTCTTCTCATTTCTGTATTTGAATTCTTTCTTTAAAACCTATTTGACAAAGTCTCGTATCTCTGTAGTCCTCCATCCTATATATCTTTCGACCCCACTGTAACTCTGTTCATTCTCAGTTTTTTTCCAACAATTATTCATGTAACGTATCTATAATTCATGTATTATTAATGTAATTATTGTTTTGTTACTGTATATAATTTTTTTAATAAACAGTGTAGCGTGACAGATATAAGCATAATATTGAATGGCAATTGATCATTAGAATAATGAAGTTATAATATTTAAAGTTGGAAGAAAGCATTAAGTTTAATATAAATAGATTAATTCATAGCAACTGTGGAAAGAAATCATTATTATAAAGAAAATACAAGTTAAAATAAAAGGAATTACTAGTGATGAGTCATCCAAGACCAGTCTCATAACCAAAGGTTTTCAAGGTATAACCCAGGAAGGTAAAATAGTAAATAACAAAGCAGTACACAATATGACCAAACCCACAACGAGGGAGAATAAATAAAAGAGAAACCCTAAAATAAGCCAAGATCAACCAATACAGGTTGTGTATTTCTGTAATAAAGAAGAAGATGGAGAAGATCCCAAGAAACCTGATGGCAACAAGAAGAAGATGGAGAAGGCAGGAGAAAAGAAGACTGAAGAAAGAAGAAGAGGGCAGCATCCTGAAGAAGATGTCATGCTCTTATAAAAGACACCCAAATCCCTATATCCCCAAAATAAATATCTAAAAATAAAAGTATAACGAAATAAAAACCACATGTATACAAATTTAAGAGAGAGGAGTGTATAAAGTAAAAGTTTCCTGTGAACTAAGATGAAACAATAATATAGTACCCATGGAACAAATCTCCATTGAAAAAACGCTAACCAATTTATTATGTTAATAAGACTATACGACCATTTAGCATTAACATAATATATAAGTGAAAGTGAACCAGTGATAGTTTTGGGTATTATAAAAAATGAACCTTGTGTTTCATTTTTGGCAATCACAAACATTGGATGCAATGAAATATGCATTTTTCAATGACTTAAAATGTGTACGGTGACAATATGTTGTTCATATGACATGAATCTGTTTAAAATAACATTTTTGTTTTACATGAAAAAAGAAAAACAGATTTCATAGTGCTTTTTGAACGGTTCATACTATTTATTTGTTAATGACAGGGTACAATTCCCCAAAGACAAGGTATAAAAGACTGTATAAAAACTGTAGAATCCTACTTATAATAATAGTTAGAAATAAGAATATAAATATAAGGTTTTAATGTATATAGTACAAGAATGTTTAAAAATGTTTTAGATATAAGGCCATTTGTTTGGGTCTGAAACAACTAACATCAGAACTATAAAAATAATTACCACTTGTAAATAGTAGAGAGTAATTAAGATGTTAGTTAGTACAAAACCTTTGTTGTAAACCATATTTCCATGTTGGAAATGGGAATTTTGTTGCAAAATGTCTGATTTGAAGACAACCATTTATTTAAAAAAAAAATGTTCTTTATTTTGTGTTAACTATTGTTTGTATTGTAACCAATACTAATTGTTTTTGTGTAATTTGAAAACATGTTTAATTTATAATACTATTTGTAAAAGTCAGAGAGGGTATCACACATCATATATTGTTTGTAAATTATTTTGTAAGAAAAATTGTTAAAAAATCATAGGCCAAAAGAATGGAAACCAAACTTCATCAAAACAGAGAAATTGCTCATTTAAATGCAAATAAACAAAAGGGGTTTAGACAAAATAAACTTGAGATCATGCCATATAATTGCACATACCATTTAGAGAGATTTTAATAAATTATATTCAGAATTATAAATAAAAATAAAATGACTAAACTCAGAAATTTAGACATGGGAGTCATATATTTCAGAATAATGTTTCAGAATACAACTAATTCAATTAATTACCAGAAAAAAAATAAGGGAATAGGAACCTTTTAATACAATATAGGATTATTAATATTAAATATAACTGATAAAATGGCTGAATTTATATAATGACAGGAAGTAAATTTTGATGTTTTGACTCTTCACAGTATACCAAACTGAAAGTGAAATTACTATTTTTTTTTGGACAGAAAACACTATAAAATGGCATTATTTAATCTGAAAATAACCAGAATGAACTGAAAGATTAATTTAAATCAAATCTAGTGAATAAAATTGACAAATAACCAAAGTATAGGCATTCATATAGTGAAAATGTAAAAGTGCATACAGGATGTGAAAAATATTTGAACAATGTTAAGGATAATATTATATGGGCTAAGAGTTTAATTGAAACTGGAGGAAACAGTTAGTTAATTATTGGTAGTTGAACGGATGACATGACATACCTTTGAAAACGTGAATAACCTAACCTATAATCGTCATACAAAGCGAGTGTATAGTGAGTTATTGTGAAATCGCGAGTGACTTGTAAAATACTTCTGAAACTATCATATTATAACAGAAACGATCAAGTAACACTCCATAACACAGAACAATATAAATCTACTCCGAAAAACACTAGAAAACTGTATAATACATTAAACCAAATTAGTGACGGAATCGGAGAAAGTGTTTGAACTAATAATTATACAGATACACTAAATACAACCCAGAATCACTACACCAGTCACTACACAACATATAACAAGAGATTTGCGGACACGAGAACAGAAATATTGCGTCAAAATACATTATTTGGAATGCAGCAGCAACGAGCAACATTTTCATCGACTTGACGGCAGCCATCTTTCTTTGACAATTCCAGTGCCTCTTCGTGGTTCATCACAGCTGTTTGGTGAAAACAATTATTATATTTACAAATTATTATTCAATGTCTGTGTTTATTAATAACTATTAATTTGATTGTAACGTTATACTTTTTAAATATAAGCCCGATTTCTCTGACTTTGGTAATAACTGGCTGTTTAAAGAACCCTATATAATTTTTATATCATATACTTGTAACTTTTTTCGATATCCTGAGAATCGATAAGAGTCAATATTGCTATTACTTAATAAAATATTAATACTTTTCAATACTTAATAGTTCTTTATTTCTTCAATAATACTAATTACCAATAATATAATTCTAATTGATAATCTACAAGGACTTTACCACCCGTAAGTGAAGATAACCTAACAAATAGAAAGGTAAACAAATATCGATTGGTTTACAGACAGTCTTATGAGTGGTGATAGATTATTTAAATTATACTAAAACTTTAATAAAAATTTTCAGAAGAGCATTACACTGTTTAAAACTTCACAGCCCTATATTAATTAATTGATCCTAATTAATTAATTAATAAAATTAAAATAATTTTTTTTTTTATAAACAATTTTTTTTTTAAATTTCCTTCAAAACAATAAATTTTGTTTTGAAACGTTCGGCGAAGCCAAGCATATATATTTCTTCATCAACTTTACGCTACTCGACCGGTCTTGCTACCATTGGGACTCGACCAGCTGGGAAACTTAAGGAAGTGTTTCAGGCCAGTAAGACGTCGAGAGCCACACCAATTAAACACCTTACAACTTACAGATTCACACATCAATCTTATTTATTTTATTACAAATTGGCTAGTCCAAACAGAGGGGCTTGATTACATCGGAGTCACATACTCCATAATAAGTATATCATCAACACACAACACATCTATATACTCATTTTATTTATTTTATTACAACAGTTATGTACATTGTAAGCATTTTAATAAGACTAACCTTATTAATCATAATGCATATTCATTCCTTATCTAAAATATTGTAAACATCAGATATTGTATTTTGGGAGAAACACTAGCTAGCCACAAGTAAGCAGTCCCGAGTGGTAAGAAGGTGACATTGTATCTTGCTGTCAATTGAAGAAACAGGTTTCATTCAAAAGGGGACTAACTATTTAACATAATCAAGTAACTTTATTAAATGGAAACCAAACTTTCTATATGGTGTGTGTGTGTGTGTGTGTGTGTGTGTGTGTGTGTGTGTGTGTGTGTGTGTGTGTGTGTGTGTGGCTTCTTACAGTTATATAATTAATTACATAACAATTAAGCTATGATGCTGGCACACAAAACGTTACGTAGCGTTATACAGAATAATATGTTGACAGGTCACTAGACAGACTTGTTGACGATGAGTACTGCTCTGGCATTATATCTGTATAACATCTTAACTTGTGTTATAACGTAGGGAACCCGCGTTAATTGGTTATGCCAATTATACAGGCTGCCTTTCGTTGTGACGAGCTGAAAATTAATCACAACAAATAAAACAATTCTTATATCAGGATATTGGGAAGGGGAGACTGTTGATTTATGCACTCAGTTTACTCGGTACTCAGATGACATCTCTTTATTACATTATGAGATAAGGTTCTCTATTTAAAGTTCTCAACATATATAGTTTACAGTATAATTATATATATATTACTCTTTCATAAGGGCCCTCAAAATATGATGTACATCTATTTAATTTATTCCACGGATCCGGGATTGATTATATATTAAGTTAATAATGGTCACCTTGCCATATACAATATTGAAAATTGAGCCATTTGAAGAATGGACTTTATTAATCTTTCAAAACAAGAAAACTTTTAGTTTAAACATTTACTCTTTTGCTATAACCAGTGTTATTAGATTACAGACTACATGTTACATATACTGTCTGTCTTTTAAAGTCTTAAAAGTGGTGAGTTAAATTGTCTTTTGTGGGTAATAATTTTAGTAACTCATAACCATGGAAGACAAGCCTCCATGTCACCTGGTTTTCAGTATTTGCTGCAGAATTGGTTCTTCGGTCCTCGTGCGTTTCCTGAAGGTCTGTCGTTGCCGTAGTATCCGGTGACGGTGAAGTTCCTGAAGTCTGTTATATCATTCGGGCTGAAGTACTCTCATCTTAGGCGACTGTAGTAATTCTTGTAGGATACTCTCATCTTAGACGACTGTTGTAATTCTTGTAGTTATAATAAATAAATAGAAAGTTTGTTTCACAGTAATACACTTCACATGATTATAGATTAGTTGAATATCACCTTCATGTTTGTAGTAATGTATGAATTACATAGTTTGTTATTTATTCATTGAGAGAGAGATGTCATCGCCGCACAAATTTAGTTATTTAAATATTCATTGAACCAACCATTCACATAATTATACACGCGTCGCGAAACAACGCTGTACGCAGCTTACGGCGTGAGCGCTCCATTGCAAGTGGGCAAAAATAGTTAGGGGGAGAGTAGTAATCTCGCGACAATTACTAGTCAACATAAAAGTAGTTCCATGTTTCTAATTTAATTAAAGGACTAAAGTTTGATTAAATAATTAAATCGAGATATTCTTAGTTACAGACGTTATCAAAGTACATTACAGTGGTCTTATTTAAGTATTTAAATAATAACAAAATTTACAATTATATTTAGTTTGTTTAGGGGTCAGAAAACAAGTTAATTCTGGTCAGTGCCTGTATATGCAGGATTAATTAACAAGCTTTACCCTTTCTGTACAATTGTATTCCCTTTTATTTTATTATTAGACTTTTTATTAAATATTATTATTATTTAATGATAGCAATAAGATTTAGTTTAAAATGTGAGATTTTATTAAAATTTCTCAGCTTATACATTAACAATTTAATTAATTAACATATTTTTATTAATGAAATCGTCACATCTGTACTTGTCAAATGTATGTGGAAGTGTTGAACGTAACTTGAAATAAGATGTTTTAATATATACTATGCTTTAACATGTACAGATTGATGAGATGGCTTGTATCTCATTTATGTATTTGGTAAGTACTTAAATAAAGATGAAGTAAAAAGAAATGCTTGAGAATAATTTCACTTTATTCCAAAAAGAATCACATTTATTCAGAAACTAATTCTTAGGAGGTTGATAATTGCTTCACACATGCTCAGTAACTGAATTGATGAAAAAAATTACTCAAGTACAACTTTCATTTGCACCAATCATGGGTACAAGTAACCACAGGATATTTTATAACCAGTATAATAGGTTTTCTGACTAAACATCTTACAGAATGTACTCCAGAAACCACATAATCTTAGTGCTAAATCAAATTTTAGCTTTCCTTGAGTTATTCTGGTAAGAAAGAGTCCAGTCAGGAAAAGATTATCATCCACATCGTGGATGCCACGTCATGAACAAGTTCCTTTGGAAATATCTCAGGGTTTTAATGTGTACATTATAGGTTATCACCATCAAGGTTAAGAAACAAAATGGTTTATAAAGCTCCATCTACCAACGTAACAAATTGTGTATAAAAATGGCAACTATCACAATGTCAGAGCATAGGTGCAGTAGAAAATTGAACTGAACAAATAAATAACTTCTTTGCATATACAAATTCATAGCTGAAATTTAAATTATACCCAAATACCAACAATAATTATAAAGTAACCCATACTACACCGTTGCTGGTGCAGTGCTACAGTAATAAGCTTTTCAATATGTAAAATAAGTATTAAAAAAAAAGTGTTCCAAACTGAAATAGTTACATTAAAAAATGCCAGCAGAAAATTTATATCCAACCATGAAGAAGATGAGGCAAAGTGTCTGTAGCTGTGACTGACAGGTATGGTCACTGACCTCACTCAAAACAAAACAGAAAAAGTGTAGAAACAAAATTCTTATTTAAAATTGTTTTTATTTTATTTCTTCAACTTTTTTTAATTGGTTGCACAATTTATATTTATTTACTCAAATACAAATAGTAATTAACATGTCTAACAAAAGGTAAGTATTGAAGATATATCTTCCAAAGAGGACTCGTACAAGAGTTGATTAGGCTAGCCAGCAATGCGGAGCATCAAACAAGTGACTGGCGTGTATTGAAAGAGGGAGACATAAATGATAAGTAACTACAGAAACTAATTTTACTTCCATGTTCCTTAAGGAAATGGAAGTATGGTGATGGCAAAAAAAATCGTGTTTGAGATTATTGCAGATTCTGATTGTACTACACTCAAAACATGAAAAAGTCATTTTTCGAAAAGTGTGTGTGTGTGTGTCTAGATTTTTTCTATGGCAAACGATAACAGCCGCAAATTCAAACAGAATCAAATAATTTTTTGCATACAGCCCTGATTTGTAGAGTACTCAAGACCTATTGTTTTGGTGAAGATCGGTTAAGGGAAAGGGGTAGTTTACCTGCTTTTTTTTTTTTAATCAAGGGTAATTTGTTTCTATGGCAAACAATAACAGCCGCAAATTCAAACACAATCAAATAATATTTTGCTGAATTGTAGAGTTCTCAAGACCTATTGATTTCGGTAAAGATCGGTTAAGGGAAAGGGGTAGTTTACCTGCAACGTTTTATGTTTTAACAAGGGTATTCTCTATGGCAAACGATAACAGCCACAAATTCAAACATAATCAAATAATTTTTTGCATACTGCCTTGAATTGTAGAGTTCTCAAGACATTGTTTTTGGTGAAGATCGGTTAAGGGAAAGGGGTAGTTTATCAGCAACGTTTTATGTTTTAAAAAGGGTAATTTTTTTTATGACGAGTGGTAACTGCCGAAAATTCAAAGGTTGTAGAGAGCTCAAGGTCTGTTGATTTTGGTGAAGATCGGTTAAGGGAAAGGGGTAGTTTACCTGCAACATTTTATGTTGTAACAAGAGAAATGTTTCCATGACGAACGATAACACAGAATCAAATATTTTTTTGCATGCATCCCTGAATTGTAGAGGACTGAAGGTTATTGATTTTGGAGAAGATCGGTTAAGAGAAAGGGGTAGTTTACCTGAAACATTTTATGATTTAACAAGAGTAAAGTACTTAATTTTTACAAATAAAGTATCCTGATAAGAAGCTCATAATAATCCACTATAGAAACGTAGATGAAATATAAATGAAGAGGTTAGGTGAATGGGGTGGGGGTAATTTTCTATTATTAAAATTTATAGTTGAAGGTGGAGGGGAGAATTTTTTATGTGTACTACATTATTGGTAACAAAGAAATAGTTTTTTGTTAAAATTGCTTCCTGGGCTGTTTAGCCGTAGTCCAATTTTTTCTGCAAAACCAGACTTTTCGGCAGTGGCATCGACTGCCATCATCAGTGAAAATCGAGTGCGAAAACGTGAGGTGGTATACGTTAGTTAGTAACCAGTACTGTGGTTAATGCTGAAGCAATAAGTAGAAAGACGTAGTTTCTATGGAAATATTTCATTTCGAATATGATTTTAAATATAAATCTTAGAACATGGAAGTCATTTTCCATATGCCATAGAGTCATTTTCCATATTGAATACGGAAGTCATTATGGTTCTCCATACCGATATTTTGTTCTCCTTTCTATTCTTTTCCCCATAGTCTCTGAACTGTTAAAAACTCAGTTAAAATGATTTATGATAAAAAGTTATTTGCCTTGTATCATCCAATGAGTTTACAGGAATACATTATGGTACCAAGTTTGTATTCTGTTGGTAACAATACTTCATCTGTCAAATGTACTGTGCCAATAATTATGATAAATAACATTAAATATTAAAAAAATATATTAATTAATTGCACTTTAAGAAGTATAATTATTTGCTAATGTGGTGAATTAGTTTAATAATTATTGTTATCATAATTATTATTAAAATAATAATTATTGTTGCATACTAGAAAAGTGCAATGTATACATAAAAAGAAAGATATTGTTTTGTAATTTTTGGAAGCAACTAGTATTATTATTTCATAAGTGTCCTATCTGGATCAAATTATGTGTTCACATTTTCTCAAAAACTCCTCAAGAGATAGACATAAAATATGTAAGAAAAGCGTAAAACATGGGTCTTTATGTCAACATTTGGAAGGTTAGTTCTTTTTGAAAGATGTTGGATTTTTTTTATTTACAAGTCATCTGCAACATGATTGGTCCTTCACAGGCTTCTCAAAGTAATTTTAACATTAATCCTGCCTATCAAGTGGAGTACTTATCTGAAAAGCAGACGTGCCCCATCAGTAGAGTTGCTTGCAGATGAACTGAACATTTAATATGTATAATAGCCCTACTCTTCTTATACTCATTGCATTCTTTTGGACTGAAAGCAGATTCTGAAAACTTTCTTCCATCGACTTGAAAAATTCCTGTTGTTAAAACCTGCTATGACTTTTTTACTAATCATACCTTCTCTCCACACTTGGCCTAATAGTGTAGAAAATTCACATTTTGTTGGTGGACAAACTTCTTGTCTCAGTCTTTTTTTTCTCGGTCAAGCTTATCAATTTTTTCTCCCAAGAAATATTTTACTGAGTCAAACACATTTATGAATTGGTTGAATTTTATCAGTTGTGTGAATTAGTGATGAGCACTAACATAACAATACACCTGACTATTTATCAGATGCAGAAAGAAATATTTTTTTCACATCTGTTCTACACTAACATAGGCCTAACAAAATATCTGGAAATCTTTTTACATAGGTTTTTGAATAATTTAATTAATTTTATCTTTCATAGAATATGTTTTAAGAGTGGTGAACTCATAATAGTGTCTAGATTTGGTAAATTCTGATATTTAATAGTACTAAACAAAAAAGAGTATTTGAATAACAGCATTTACAATTACCCCAAAATCACATTTAGATTTACCACACTGAGCAATTTTTGGGGTAATTGTAAATGCAGTTTAGCTTGAAACTTTTAAAAAACCTTTACAGAACATCACAAAAAGTTAATAAAGACTGTTAGATTTACATTTATGTTGTTTTGGTGCAATTTCTGTCAAAAAATCAGACAAAACTGTTTCACAGTATATTTTTTAATGTGAAAACTTTGGTTATAAATATTAGCACATATGGTACCCTTATATTAGAAGCACTGCAGTTTTGAAGGGAACTATAACAGATGATGTAATGACAATACTGATTGTCTGAAAACTAAAACCTCTCTACCATTTACAATTATCCCACCTAACCCTACAACATAATTCAACTTGTCCTTGTGTGTTTCATACTTCCAGAGGTTTTATGTGATTTGAAACAATTGTATATGAAACTTTTGCAATATGATTAAAAAAAGTTCAAATCAGCTGAATGTCTAAAGAAGCAATAGTTATTTGCAGAATGTTGGGCTATTAAAACAATTCTGAAAGAATTATTGCTCTTAAAACATCCTTTATCAAGTAACTACTGAAATCTGCTTGTTTTCAACAGCAAGCTGAAGTTCCATTATGACCTGGTGACACTACACATATTTCAAAGATTTACCTAGCCTTATTACACTAAACTGGGGTTGAGAAGACACCTATTAAAATGCCACAACAAAATTCAACTCTAGAAACATCAACTAGATTCGTAGAAATATTTACATCAGAAATTAGAAAAACTCAAAAGTCTTTAATGTCTACAGATCCCACTATTCAAAAAGAAAGAAAGATACCTTGCTTGAAATCGAAGATACAGATAAGTTTTAAGAACTGAAGACAATATCGAGTAAAAGAGCAAGAAGAAATATCTAGCAGAAACAATGTTAACAGAAAAACAAATCTAAGAAGAAGATTGTATTTTGATCATATTTTATAAGTAAAAACAAAGTTTTACCTTACAACCTGAACCGGTTTTCACCTTTAAAAGGCTTCTTCAGAGGTACCTGAGGGAGGTACTTATAAGAGAAACTTATAAAAAACTTTGTATTCCGAGTCGTTAATATAATAGTTGTATTTAGTTAAGTAACGGACACGTCATGGACAACGAAATCCAAGAATCAATAAACATTCTCCAAGCCTTCATATTTCATTTCCAATAACTCAACTATATATTTTTAGGTTAGGTACACTTTTCAAAACTTTTTTATCAAATGCTGAGAAGTGTGAGCTTGTAATTGTTTGTTTTGATAAACCCCTTTATAATGTTTCTCATGAACAATAACTGGAAGCTACAGTTTGCTTCTAGGATATATCTCATGAAATAATGGAAACTTGCTACCTGAATTCTGTTTTTCTTTGACTTCCTATTCCAGAGACATACGATACTTTTAGTTTTTCAAGGGATTGGAAGATGACTCTACAAGGGATAAATCTGTATCTTAATAAAGTGTTACAGGTAAGTGTATAATCCTAGATAGAAATTTTATGAACAATTCAAAAGACTGTGAGAAAGCAAATTGATGAACTGTAAAAGGGAGAAGTACTTATATTTAGTTAACTAACGGACATGACATGGACAACGAAATCCAAGAAATTAGAGAACCGTAAAAAGAACTTATTGGGTCTTTGACTAATCTAAGCAAAATTCAAGAGCTCTAATAAAAACCATTTAAAACAAATGACTTTAGTAGATTACTCATATTAAATCTCTAAGAATGTATTAAAATTACAGCCTGTTTCATGCACTTGTTATTTCAACTTATTTTCTTAGCAACTGACAATAGTGTTAACTGGATATTGAAACACACCATATATTGGTAGTCTTTTTAAATTCATAGTGTGACATGTTACAATCACTGTGCTGGTTGGTCACTAATCTCATCAGCCATGTTCATCCATTTTCTGGTAGAAAATATTCAAGCAAATGGAAATATTCGAGCAAAACATAGGCCTACATAAATAAAATGATACATACTTGAGCACTTTTCAAAAATAAAATTAACTGAATTCTATGGAGTGTTACAGAGTGAATTGCTTTGACAGTTTCTGAAACAAAGCTTTCTAGAGAAGGAGACCTACCTCCAAAATTATAAGACTATAGTGTTTACAGTGCTATAGATTAATAGAATGTAGAATAATAAAATCCAATGTTTTGAAATGAAAACTGACAGCACAAAGATGAAAAACTGATAAGGAATCATTCAATAAACAAAAAAAAAAACAAATTACTAAAATTATTAATAAAACAAATGAACTCAGAAATTTAATTGCACCAAATTATTTCTATTTAAGACAAATTAAATATAGATTGGTAACCACACATTAGTCATAGCATTGTTAATTTCACAATTCCATGAAATTTTAACTAATGGATATTGAACATTTGATTGAAAATATAGAATACCGTACCAATAAGCCTAGAAGCATTAATGTAAAGCTTGTTTTCATAAAAAGTGAATTGAAAGAAAAGAAATACCTGTACACAATTTCAACATTTGTTTGAACTGTAACGAGAAATTCCTTTGTTTTAGTGTAATGTGAGACACAAAAATACTGCTATTGCACTAATTAAGATGTATTTAATGTTAAAATAAAGGTAACTGACAGTATTCAGTTATTCTTAGATGTAGTAAGTTAGGTTAGGCCAAATTGCTCATTAGACTCTGACTAAATTTCAATGATACAAAGTGCTCATAAAGACCTACACTTAAAAAAATTATTTGCAAATATGAGCCAGGGGGCCATTCCTACTCTAGTTACATTGGACATGAGCAGGAAGCAGATGTATTAATAAAATATTATCACTTAACAAAATACAGGAATAATTATAATTATTTAATTATAATAAATTAAATAGGCAATGGACTTAAACCTGCAGTAGAGACTTTAGTTTATTATAAAACAAATAGGAAGAGAATTGAAGATTTCTTGTTTGCAAATGTTATACCAGTTTTCTTCACATACAAGTAATGGCAGGTTACAATTTTTAATCATATTTTCTCATAATAAACGTATGTTGCTACTGATTTTTGTTTTGTTTGTTAAGAGTATGAAAACATGTTTTTTAATATGAAGTGTGAAAATAATCATAGAACTGTGGGTCGTGAGTGTCTATTTTTATTCAAACCTGAGAAGTCGCTATATAAAACAAATCATTACACCAAGTAAAACAAGTTTCTATACACTTTGTAAAAGGCTATAAATGTCAAATATTTAATTTTTGTATTCAGAATATACAAAACTTTGTTTATACATTTGTTATTTCTATCTTTTTAATAACAATAGACAATGGTACAAAGTCTGTAAATGGTACAAACTAAGTATGGAGTCTTTATTTGTTTCTATTCATAAACAAAGGTCCTTACTGTATCAGTTTTATGCAAAATACACTCTTTGACATCTTTTAATACAATGTAGGCTAGTCATTTTATATCGGTTTCAAGTGGTTCTTCCAATTTTTTTTTTCGTTAACTTAGACCAATATAAAATTCCACAATAACCAATTAGGCTACTAATAATTAATCATTTGCATATTGATAGAAACTTGTACATTGGTTTTTATTGCATTAGGTTGAAGTGAGGATTTTAATATACTTCTTTCGTTATAAATTAGATTTACTTAAATTCGTCTTTGTAAGGTAATAATGTGCTGTAAATGGGAACTAGGTTATAATTTCGGTCCAATAAATTCAGAACAAGAAAGGAAACTAAATAACAATTATGCTTTTAAAAAAAAGGTCAACAGGTAAATCGCCTCGCATTGAACATATCAACTTTCTTTCTTACAAATGGAAACTCTTAATTTCTATATTGGAAACTGCATAAGAATTATACCGGAAGAGAATGGTAATAGGGAATCATGATTCAGCATGGTCTCAGGTTCAAAAGTACAGCCGTTTTTTGTACACTAATTACGGAAATTTTTGTTAAAACGTAGGTTTCTTCTAGTACCAACTAATCATTTATTTTTTAATTCCATTACAACCATACAAAAACATTTACGATATTTGTACATCTTACACATAACCCCCACGAAGTTTTGAAAATAACTAGTTAATATATAGTCTATAAAAGGCCTTAAGCATCAGATTTTTATTTTTTGCCTTTAAAAATGTGCTAAATTAAAATCTGTTTCATAGTTATTATTTTAAATTATTTTCATAGAGAAATATTTTTTGGAACTACGCCTCTGCTCACCGCAGACGGCTTGGACAAAATTCATTGGCGGGCTTTTCTACTATGAACTGTGAGTACAGAGATGGACAACCACACTCCCCTCCTAGTACTTATTGTTTACCTAAAGTTGACTAGTTGACTATCTCTGTATTTAGAATTTTACCAACAAAGATGGTCAACATGGCAACATCCGACTGTTGTCCATCACTGCATTAAGAACGATTCGTCTGTGGAGAGCGTGTGGAGAATTGGAGAACAATAGCAGTTTAGCCACTATGAACATTACATTAGTCAATGTAAATTACGCCAAAATTGGTTACAGATATATGTCTGTCATTGCATTACATCCTAATTACTAATTGCATCCTAGTTGTAAGTAACACAGAAGAATTTGTGAATATAGATAATAATGTTACATGTATATTCTAATTTAGTAGCATTTTTATGTTTTCATTTTTGTTTATATCACACTTTCTTTGATAGTAATACTAATAAGTTTAGACATAGCGCTTAGACTTCCTCTCAATTATATTTTAATTTTTAATTACAAGTAAACAAAACAATTCCAAGTTAATTTGGTTTATCAATGAAAGAGTCAAATAATAACGTGAATTCTGTGGCATTTCTTAAATTTTTAAATACTAAATGTACATAGGCCTATATGCATTCAACAAATTAACTGTCATAGCCTTCTATATTACCCATACCCATATGTAACTTGTTACCTTGACGATCATGACGTCACTCTTCTTGTTTCTGTTTTTTGTGAGTTCTGCACAAAACGTGTTTTGATGACTTCGTCTTTCTTTATTTGAAAGTGTTTTAATGCAGTTATATACAATGTTTTAGTTATATCACATTAATTAGTGCAAAATCGTTAGTTTGATTTATTTTGTTGACGAAAAGGAAAACTGAAATAGTTTTTGACACCGGCACAAGTACGTAGAGTCTGCTGAAAGTTGATCAGAAGAATGGCGTCCGACCCGCAGTCAAAATCTAGGATGCAAGTTTTCAAAAACAAAGGAAAAGATCAAGATGTGAGTCTTAATTTTGATTCATATATTTCTACGGACGCATATTATCCGTTTAGTTCAGATTGTTATATCTGTTAGTGATTATATTTGGATGTCGTAAATTAGGGCTAGGCTGCCCATAGGTAAAGTCAAAATTTATATATAAAATTTATTGTTATGCGTAGTTAATTTGCTGTTACAACGGTGTTTAGTACTTTTAGTGTATAATGCAGTGCTGGCAAAAATTAATCATTTTCATGTGCACATACCTGAAAAGGATACAAGTGGCAAATGTTCACATGTCATTATGAAGGTTAATGACGTGAATTTCATACTATTTGAAAGTTTTTTTGTGACTATTGCTGTTTACTCAGCTTTCCTATTGATGAATAAATAAATTTATGGTATACCAAATTTATGATATTTAATAGTAATTGAAGCAGCTTGCTTGCTGCATTCGGAGACAAATTATTAACCTAACCTTAATATAGGTCGTCCAATTAAAGTTGAATTATTTGTTGTGTACTTGAATTATTTGTTGTGTACTGTGTGCAAGATCTGCCTATTTCTGTGTGTTGATTAGTATTATGTTATCAGAAGTGTAGGTTTTTTGTATTCTGAAACATGCATGCATGAATCATTATGCAGGAGTGAAATACGGCAATAATTTACCATAATTTTTTCATCTTAAGTTACTTGATTTTATTGCATGTTTGTTTGGTTTATAAAATCTAAATTCTAAAAACGTTGTGACATTTAAGTGTCACTTACAAATGGAAGATTATGGTGTGTTTAAAAAATGTTTGTTCTGTGTATAACCAACATACAGAAAGTGTATGTTACATCCGAAGTGTGTATTTATCGAATGGTAGCATTGTGTATATAATATCTATGTTTTGTTACTGGAATGGGTGGAAATGTTGCTATTTGGAATGCTAATGGAAAGGGTTTTTCCAACACAAAGTATTATATTCGTTGTATTAACAAGCTCAAGAAATTAATTAGATCTTTGTTAACATTCTCATTGTTAGATCTTCAGTTTTCAGCTTGAATTTATGGTAACAAGCAAATATTGCAGCATATATCATTAGATGTGTCATACTGACGCATGTATATATTTCCTTGTTTCATTTTGCATAGTGGAACTGATGCAAGTGCTTTGAATTGAAAGTATGACCTATTTACCGACAAATCATGTACATTAATATTGTGTTATGTATAATTTTTTTGTAAATGTTTACACTGCATTTGATTTGCTTATATTGAGCCCTGTACATTAGAAAAATCATGTTTATTTAGCTGTTGTTTAAAATGTTATTAAAGTGAGGTTATTTATATATAGTTTGGGTTCACATGGTTTTATGTAGTTACAGGATTTGCCAGACTTTGAAAGAAAGGCGAATTACATTTTCTTTCATTTATATTCAGTTATCACTTTAAAAATAAGCTATTGTCTATAATTTTGATACAATTCATATGTATTGTGGTGGAGTTTAGCACGATAAAGTATTTGTTTCCTAGTCAACCAAAAAGTTCGATTGTTTGTATATATGTGAATATGTTTGTTAAAAATTACCATTTTTCTTTTTGTATCCTGTTGCTGGTTTAATTTCAACATTTTTAGGTTTCATATCTCTTCAATAAAACTACTCCGTAAAAGAGACAAACAGTTGATCCCTTGGGTAGTTTGACATTTAATTAAATTTTTTAGTATTATGTGTACAAACTTAGATATCAACTTCTGTATATCCTGATAAATTGCAGTGACAAAAGTAACTACTGTTAGTCACTTTTTAAATATATTATATATTTATTTAATTTTATTAAGTAAGAATAACGTTAATACTTTATACCTATGATGGTAAATTGGTGTAAGATTTAAAAAAAAAAGTGATAATGGCAGGTTGCCATTGCCAAAGATATTTGATTTAAAAGTGTTGCAACTGATTATTGAAATATGTAGAAAGATTTATATATATATATATATATATAATTCATACATGCAATAAACACAGGACATGAATTCCCAGACATAACCAATGTGACACTAAGGCACCATAAAATGAACATTTGGGAAAACTTACAAATATACAAACATAAAACACAAAACAAACGAATACCTGGACAAATACAAATCAATACAAAACATGACACAATATTCAAAGCACTCAACATCGAAAATACACAAAAAACTAACACATACACCACAATCACACACGGTAAAACCAATTTGAAGTACCAGAAGCCAACAGGAAGCCACAATAATAATAGTCAACCAACACATATGTACTTCACCAGACTCAAAAACCGGAAGGCTGAGGATGGGTACAAGATGGTACCCGAAACATGTTCCTAATAAGGAAAAAAAATATCGTGAGGTAAATTCATTATAAATATAATTCATAATATAGAAATATATGTTCTCTGTATGTTGTGGATATTTACTAAGAAACTTATATTTTCAAATGTAATGCTTTTTTATTAAATAATAATGATTACTTATTAAATAATATTTAACTATGAATATTCACTTAAAATATTGGGGTATAAATCGAATGAATACCATGACAAAGTGCACAAAGAACAATAGAAATTTAAGTATGTAGTAATATCAAATAATTGCATTTTGAATATTTGTTTAGTAACAGCTGTTTTTGATATGATGCATATTTGAATTATTGTAGTATTTGAATGAAGTTTGATGTATTGGAATTTAAGATGAATTTATTTCTTATAAATATTTATATATTAGTATAACCTTCATTTGAATAGCTATGATACAGTAGATACAGTAGGGGTATATATAGTTATAAGTTGTTAACAATTTTCTGACAGCCATTATGTACTGTGTACGAGTTACAGTTGCCACATGTGGATTGCACAATAGTCTGTACTATACAGCTGCAGAGAGAGAGAGAGAGAGAGAGAGAGAGAGAGATGTGCATGCTTTTAATTATCAAAGCAGAAGGTTTTGAATTTCTACAAATAATTTTGCTGCATAATGTTATTGAAGTTGATGGTTGGATTAATATTTACATGATCATTACCAGCTGATCAGAACTTCTTTTTAAATTGTGTTGTTTATAATAAATTGTACACTGTGTTACTGTTATTAGTACTTGTATTTTAATCAAATACAAATGATGATGTAATTTCATGTAGTGGTTGTATTGGTAGTAGTATGTTAGTATTGTATGGTAGTATGGTTAGTATGGTAGTAGTTGTATTGTAGTATTTTGGTAGTAGATGTTTGAAAATTATAGACACCTTGTAAGCAGTCCATCAGTCCATTGATGGTGTAGTGTATTGATACATGTATATATTTTATATTTATGTATAAGTTTATATATAATTCATTTTGCAGCTCTATTACCATTTTGAGTTTATCAATAAGAGATTGTTGTAGCAAATACATGTAACATATACACCGCTAATATATATGATAACAGTTACTAGAATCAAAAGAAAAATAGTCAAATGGTAAAGAGATTTCTTCTTGTCTTGGGTGGTTAAGTAACGACCAGTTACACAGAACTTAACACATCAGTTGGATTGTGAGAGATATCATTTCTGTTACACATGAGGAAACCAAAATCATTTTTTTATAGGTATACTTAACCTGTGTCTCAGTTGTTACCATTTTATACCTCACTTTTAAGAAATGGCTGCTGGAAACATGCTGATTATGTGTATTTAGTATAAAGCTTTAGAACGTTTATTACACTGTGGTGCTATCTGTCAGACAGTTTACCAAGTACAGACTATGATGACAGAAGTTTATTGAGAACTTATACAGTTTGTCCATTTTCTTAGGTTATACCATTCAGTGGCAAGATATTGTTAGAATAGTACTGAGTGCTTTATTGTTCTTCACAATATAAGAATGTATTTTATGTAGCTTTGTAGACAAAATGTTCTTCACTTTTTGTATTGGAATTATTAATATTGGTTTTGTAGTAAATGAACTATATGCAGTGTGGTTGTTTTAAACCACTAAAAATGTTAAGGATTCTGGTACATTGTGGCCGAGGGCTGAGGAACAGTGTGTTAATTTAATTATGGTTTATTTTTCACTGAATTGAGTTGTAAGGAGGAGTAATAAAGTTTATCAATTCGGTTACATCTCATAGTGCATCACAAAAAACTGGAGCAATTTGGAGTATATACAGTAAAATTATTTTTTTGTTTTTACAACCAACTGGAGACAGCTGATGTCGAGAAAGTCATGGAAACTGTGAGAGATTTCAGTTGTTTTATTAACCTGTACTTTACAGCCTGCAGACATTTATGGCATACATTTATGTGGATATGTTTTTTTTGTTTTTGTGATGAAATGATATTCTGATATAGTACTTGATAATGGTGTATTATCAGGAAGTTTTATCGGAACTGTAATGTTACTTTTACAAACATTGTTTTATGAGCTTCTAACTTATTACATTTTGTTTTTTGAGGTTCTGTTGTAAATGTTACAAATTGTTTCTACATAATATAGTTCCTAAATTTAATGTTACTGCTTTTTCATAAAGAATAAAAAAGTAGATGGTATTTCATGTACATAATAAAAACTATTGCCTTTCATTGAATCATATTAACTTACATATTTTGTGGGGTTCATCAAGTAACTACATAATATTTTTTAACATCCTCCTATCCTGCTCATTCTTATGAGTGCAGAAGGTTTATGATTTTAATTTTAACAAGCTTTTGAAACTCAAAGCATGTTGAACTTTGATTTGTGACCTTGTGTGTATGTGTTTTCTGCCTCAATAGTTCTGTTAATTTCTCTACCAGTTCATCTATTAGATTAGATAGAGCTTATTAATGTCATTGGGACCAAAGAGTTCATTTCAGTTTATAAACATCACATCTATGTATGTTGTGGATAGCATACATATAAGGTTTCTACCTTATACATGTTTATTCTATCTCATAGATGTTTATTTGTTGGCAAAAATACCATGTTCCATTAGTATCCATTATGTTCCATTATGTTTTGACTAGCTGAGTGGAACACACCTCTGTTCTTTTCTTGTTTCTTGGAAGGTCCATGTTCAGGCTTTCCCAGATCTCTGTTCTGTTTCCAGTTGTTTGATATTCGTCCATTTGTTGACACCTCTTCTCACTGTTTTTACGAAGATGCCACAGCCAGAATTAAATAACAGAAATTGACTGGTTATCCCCATCTTCACCAATCAGTCAGCCTCTGTATTTTCTTATATCAGTCTATGTGACAAGGAATCTAGCTTAATGTTAGGTGAATCACATCACTAAAAGAAAAGACATTTTGTAGACAAGTTTAGAAATGACTGGCATAATTCATGCACTTTCAGAGCTGCCTAATTGACATAGTTTATTCTTGGTTTTTGTCTGTATAACTCTTGGGTAGCATACTATCATTCCAGTGATTTCTGCTTGGAATACTGCAACTTCTGCAATTAGTGCTTATTTCTATAAGGAGAATTTGGCCAAAACTATAATCAGTATGTGTACCACTACAAATCACTTCCTCTCTACTTTTATCTATTTCTTTAAGAAATATTGATATCAAAGGTTTTGTTCAAATGAACAATTTTATATCTCCGTAACAACGTCAAGTCTTGGAGACAGTGTTCCCATAAAATCCAGATTGAACATCTCAGCCCCGTCTCCATCTGGAGTTAATTAAATCTAGGAGTAAGATTAAAGAATTGCGCATAAATTGACATAAATATAAAATTGCCCACTTTATAGTGCAAAAGATACTGGCAGATATGGAGCACTTGCAGATACTCAACATTTAGATAAAAGGCGTTTGTTTGTTACCAGGAATTAATTAATAAACAATTAGAAAAATGTGAGGTAACAAACGTGTCCAGTAGACAACATGCCTATTTTAGCTCTTACACACACCCTTGACATGGTCTGGCATGGTATCAGTGACCTCGATGCTCTCCTTTTTAGAGACATTTTGTTGCAGGCAGGCCAGAAAAGCAAATGTGTGCTTTATTTCTGTTTTTCAACTTGCTGAACATATTTCCTATGGTGTTCCAGAATACCTTATATGATTCAAGTTAGAACTGTGAGCTAGCCATGGTAGCGCCAACATTGTCAGTGACTTGTAGAAGGGAGAATTGTCCCACTAGGAAAAGTTAAAGACTATCCAGCAAAACACTGAACAAATGGGAGCTTAATTTTCTCAAGTGTTATAGAGTAATGAACACTGTTCATTACAGAGTGTAGACTCTGATATTCACTATGACCTGAGATAATGCATTCCAATATTATATTGTGACTGTACCAACTAGTTGCACAGGGGGAATGAAACTGACAGGCAGGAATGTTATAGTTTTGGTATACCCAATTCTTAAAGGGAAACAATTCATACTTGTACTCATTCAAGAATATTTCTGTGTGCTTTCTTTTGCCAGTTCTTTCCTCCAAAACACTTAACCATTTTTTCTCCAGTTTTCTTGCCCAAGTCATTCAACGAAAGTTTACAAAGTGAATTATATGACTGTAATCCAGCATCATGCAGGTGGTTCGAGGTAGTCGTAGCATTTATTTGTAAGCGAGTTTTATGCCTGAAGTCTCGCAATACACCACTAATATTTGAATTTTTGTTAGAATTGCTCATGTAAACAGTCTTCGTATCACAGTGAAGCCTTCACAGGTCTTCCACTCTGTGAAGCATTGTCACTGATCATGCTATAAGCTGCTGTTTCTGTCACTCTTTTTGGAAACATTTAAATCAGTTGCTGTTGCTTGATATCTACTGGCCTAATTCATAATTAACTTTACTATAAACCATCCATTGAAAATTATGAACAATCCAAGTTTTCAAAAAAATAATTGTGACATGTTAACATTTAAAAATTGCACAATAAACAATACTAAATCATAGTAACACATGATTCATGTGAGTTAATAGGTCTAGTTGTGTATATAAATAATTTTTGTGTAGCCTGAGTTTGCAAAAATTAAAACAAGTTCTCGAATTTTGTGAGTCATTTTCCATTTAACAAAAACAAAAAAGTAGTATTATAGAGTATACTTTTTTTAAACCTTCTTTGTTGTTAACATGACTGTTTAGAGATGTGATTTGTAAGTTGCTTTGATTACATTGTCTCTGCTACTGTAGTATTGTAAACACAGTAATTATCATTTAGTCTCCTGCAAAGTTTGACTACTGTATTGATAATTCTTATCACTGTTAGACATTTGCAAGCATAAACTTTCTAGTAGCTGAAATAAGCTTTATTTTCTTACAATTAATTTCTGAATTGTTTGTATTGGGTTACATATATAGATTGTTAATGCCGCAGATGTTGCACTTTATATAAATCACATTTGAAGAGAAGATTGCAGCTTGTCCTGGTGGTTTTTGCTATGCCCTTGGCAGTACTGAATGATTGTAGTTTCATAAAATTTCTAAATACATTTTATAGGCATCAGTGAATTTAAAAGTGTGCACATTTTTAGTTAATACTTAGGAACATGCCAAGCATATCAAACCCATTAACAAGTAGGATAATGCTATGAGAACAGTCGACCTATATTTGTAATGCCATATGTATAATATGAATTTAAAATATAAATTTATTAGTTTTTCTTGTTAACCTTGAACCAAAGCAACTATAATTTCTGTAGCCTACCGGCAAGGGTACTTTTACTATTATACATGCTTAAAGTAAAAGTTTCTAAAATTGTTACTTATAGTCCGGAATATGTAACATTATATATAAAATTAAAGATAACATTCAGGAGAAAATATTAAAGAACTTAAATGTCCTCGTACTTTATGTTATGAATTTTATAACCTAAAAAAATTGTTTTGTGGAAGGGAAAGTATATAATTATTGACACCTATTAGATAAAACATTTGACATTACCAATCCTTTTCATTTCATACAAACCATTTTTCTGAATATATTCTTTGAGAATAGAACAAAAATATCAGTATGGAGAACCATACATGACTTCCATGTTCTAAGTTTTATATTTAAAATCATTTTCGAACTGAAATATTTCCGTAGAAACTACTTCTTTCTACTTACTGCTTCAGCCTTAACCACAGTACTGTGGTCACTAACGTATACCACCTCACGTTATCGCACTCGATTTTCACTGATTATGGAAGTCGATGGCACTGCCGAAACGTCTGGTTTTGCAGAAAACATTGGTCTACGGCCAAAGAGGACGGGAAGGAATTTTAACAACAAACTACTTCTTTGTTGCTGATAACGTAGTACATATATAAAAAAAATTACCCCCTCCCCCTTAAACTATAATTTTTGTTTGTAGAAAATTACCCCCACCCCGTTCAACTAGCCTCTCCATTTATAGATATTTCATCTACGTTTCTACAGTGGATTATTAAGATTTTATCAGGATACTTAAATTTATCAAAGTTAAGTACTTTACTCTTGTTACAACAGAAAATGTTTCAGGTAAACTGCCCTTTTCCCCGTAACCGATCTTCACCAAAATCAATAGGGCTTGAGTCTTCTACAACTCAGGCACATATGTAAAAAATTATTTTATTCTGTTTGAATTTACGGCAGTTATCATTCGTCTTGAAAAAATTCTCTTGTTACAACATAACATGTTGCAGGTAAACTACCCCTTTCCCTTAACCGATCTTCACCAAAAACAGTAGGTCTTGAGAACTCTACAATTCAGGGCTGTATGCGAATCATTATTTGATATTGTTTGAAGTTGCGGCTGTTATCGTTTGCCATAGAAAAAAGTTACCCTTGTTAAAACATAAAATGTTGCAGGTAAACTACCCCATTCCCTTAACCGATCTTCACCAAAAACAGCAGGTCTTGAGAACTCAACAATTCAGGGCTGTATGCGAAACATTATTTGATTCTGTTTGAATTTGCGGCTGTTATCGTTTGCCATAGAAAAAAAATACCCATGTTAAAAAAAAAGTTGCAGGTAAACTACCCCTTTCCCTTAACCGATCTTCACCAAAAACAATAGGTCTTGAGTACTCTACAATTGAGGGCTGTATGCAAAAAATTATTTGATTGTGTTTGAATTTGCGGCTGTTATCGTTTGCCATAGAAAAAAAATCTACAGACACACACACAGACACTTTTCGAAAATATCGGCATGGAGAACCATACATGACTTCCATGTTCTAAGATTTATATTTAAAATCATATTCGAAATGAAATATTTCCATAGAAACTATGTCTTTCTACTTATTACTTCAGCATTAACCACAGTACTGTGGTCACTAACGTATACCAGCTCACGTTTTCGCACTCGATTTTCACTGATGATGGCAGTCGATGGCACTGCCGAAAAGTCTGGTTTTGCAGAAAACTTTGGACTACGGCTAAACAGCCCGGGAAGCAATTTTAACAAAAAACTACTTTGTTGCCGATAACGTAGTACACACATATAAAAAATTCTCCCCTCCACCTTCAACTATAATTTTTAATAATAGAAAAATACCCCCACCCCGTTCACCTAACCTCTTCATTTATAGATATTTCATCTACGTTTTAACAGTGGATTATTATGAGCTTCTTATCAGGATACTTTATTTATAAAAATTAAGTACTTTACTCTTGTTAAATCATAAAATGTTTCAGGTAAACTACCCCTTTCTCTTAACCTATCTTCTCCAAAATCAATAGACCTTCAGTCCTCTACAATTCAGGGATGCATGCAAAAAAATTTTTGATTCTGTTTGAATGTGCGGCAGTTATCGTTCATCATGCAAACATTTTTCTTGTTACAACATAAAATGTTGCAGGTAAACTACCCCTTTCCCTTAACCGATCTTCACCAAAAACAATAGGTCTTGAGAACTCTACAATTTAGGGCTGTATGCAAATAATCATTTGATTCTGTTTGAATTTACGGCTGTTATCGTTTGCCATAGAAAATACCCTTGTTAAAACATTAAACGTTGCAGGTAAACTACCCCTTTCCCTTAACCCATCTTCAACAAAATCAACAGACCTTGAGGTCTGTATAATTCAATAAGGTATGCAGAAGAGTAGTTGATTCTGTTTTAATGTACGGCAGTTATCGTTCGTCATAAAAAAATTACCCTTGTTAAAACATAAAATGTTGCAGGTAAACTACCCTATTCCCTTAACCGATCTTCACCAAAACCAACAGGTATTGAGAACTCTACAATTCAGGGCTGTATGCGAATCATTATTTGATATTGTTTGAAGTTGCGGCTGTTATCGTTTGCCATAGAAAAAAGTTACCCTTGTTAAAACATAAAATGTTGCAGGTAAACTACCCCATTCCCTTAACCGATCTTCACCAAAAACAGCAGGTCTTGAGAACTCAACAATTCAGGGCTGTATGCGAAACATTATTTGATTCTGTTTGAATTTGCGGCTGTTATCGTTTGCCATAGAAAAAAAATACCCATGTTAAAAAAAAAGTTGCAGGTAAACTACCCCTTTCCCTTAACCGATCTTCACCAAAAACAATAGGTCTTGAGTACTCTACAATTGAGGGCTGTATGCAAAAAATTATTTGATTGTGTTTGAATTTGCGGCTGTTATCGTTTGCCATAGAAAAAAAATCTACAGACACACACACAGACACTTTTCGAAAATATCGGCATGGAGAACCATACATGACTTCCATGTTCTAAGATTTATATTTAAAATCATATTCGAAATGAAATATTTCCATAGAAACTATGTCTTTCTACTTATTACTTCAGCATTAACCACAGTACTGTGGTCACTAACGTATACCAGCTCACGTTTTCGCACTCGATTTTCACTGATGATGGCAGTCGATGGCACTGCCGAAAAGTCTGGTTTTGCAGAAAACTTTGGACTACGGCTAAACAGCCCGGGAAGCAATTTTAACAAAAAACTACTTTGTTGCCGATAACGTAGTACACACATATAAAAAATTCTCCCCTCCACCTTCAACTATAATTTTTAATAATAGAAAAATACCCCCACCCCGTTCACCTAACCTCTTCATTTATAGATATTTCATCTACGTTTTAACAGTGGATTATTATGAGCTTCTTATCAGGATACTTTATTTATAAAAATTAAGTACTTTACTCTTGTTAAATCATAAAATGTTTCAGGTAAACTACCCCTTTCTCTTAACCTATCTTCTCCAAAATCAATAGACCTTCAGTCCTCTACAATTCAGGGATGCATGCAAAAAAATTTTTGATTCTGTTTGAATGTGCGGCAGTTATCGTTCATCATGCAAACATTTTTCTTGTTACAACATAAAATGTTGCAGGTAAACTACCCCTTTCCCTTAACCGATCTTCACCAAAAACAATAGGTCTTGAGAACTCTACAATTTAGGGCTGTATGCAAATAATCATTTGATTCTGTTTGAATTTACGGCTGTTATCGTTTGCCATAGAAAATACCCTTGTTAAAACATTAAACGTTGCAGGTAAACTACCCCTTTCCCTTAACCCATCTTCAACAAAATCAACAGACCTTGAGGTCTGTATAATTCAATAAGGTATGCAGAAGAGTAGTTGATTCTGTTTTAATGTACGGCAGTTATCGTTCGTCATAAAAAAATTACCCTTGTTAAAACATAAAATGTTGCAGGTAAACTACCCTATTCCCTTAACCGATCTTCACCAAAACCAACAGGTATTGAGAACTCTACAATGCAGGGCTGTATGCAAAACATTATTTGATTCTGTTTGAATTTGCGGCTTTTATTGTTTACCATAGAAAAAATTACCCTTGATAAAAAACCGTTGCCGGTAAACTACCCCGTTCCCTTAACCATCTTGACCAAAAACAATAGGTCTTGAGTACTCTACAAATCAGGGCTGTATGCAAAAAATTATTTGATTCTGTTTGAATTTGCGGCTTTTATCGTTTGCCATAGAAAATACCATTGTTAAAACATAAAGCGTTGCTGGTAAACTACCCCTTTCCCTTAACCGATCTTCACCAAAAACAATAGGTCTTGAGTTCTCTACAATTTAGGGCTGTATGCAAAAATAATCATTTGATTCTGTGTGAATTTGCGGCTGTTATCGTTTGCCATAGAAAATACCAGTGTTAAAACAAAACGTTGCTGGTAAACTACCCCTTTCCCTTAACCAATCTTCACCAAAAACAACAGGTCTTGAGAACTCTACAATTCTGTGCTGTATGCATAAGAGTAGTTGATTCTGTTTGAATTTGCTGCTGTTATCATTTGCCATAGAAAAAAATTACCCTTGATTAAAAAAAAACTGTTGCAGGTAAACTACCCCTTTCCCTTAACCGATCGTCACCAAAAACAATAGGTCTTGAGTACTCTACAAATCAGGGCTGTATGCAAAAATTTATTTGATTCTGTTTGAATTTGCGGCTGTTATCGTTTGCCATAGAAAAAACATCTAGAGACAGACACTTTTCGAAAAATGACTTTTTACTTCCATGTTCCTTAAGGAAATGGAAGTATGGTGATGGCAAAAAAAATGTGTTCGAGATTATTGCAGATTCTGATTGTACTACACTCAAAACATGAAAAAAAGTCGTTTTTCGAAAAGTGTCTGTCTGTCTGTGCGTGTGTCTGTAGATTTTTTTCTATGGCAAACGATAACACCCGCAAATTCAAACAGAATCAAATAATTTTTTGCATACAGCCCTGATTTGTAGAGTACTCGTGACCTATTGTTTTTGGTGAAGATCGGTTAAGGGAAAGGGGTAGTTTACCTGACAAGTTTTTTGTTTTATCAAGGGTATTTTATATGGCAAATGATAACAGCCGAAAATTCAAACAGAATCATATAATATTTTGCATACAGCCCTGAAATGTAGTTCTCAAGACCTGTTGGTTTTGGTGAAGATCGGTTAAGGGAATAGGGTTGTTTACCAGCAACATTTTATGTTTTAACAAGGGTTGTTTTTTTTTTTACGAACGATAACTGCTGTACATTAAAACAGAATCAACTACTCTTCTGCATACCTTTTTGAATTATACAGAACTCAAGGTCTGTTGATTTTTTTGAAGATTGGTTAAGGGAAAGGGGTAGTTTACCTGCAACGTTTTATGTTTTAACAAGGTTATTTTTTCTATGATGAACGATAACTGCCGTAAATTCAAAGAGAATCAACTAATGTTTTGCATACAGCCCTGAATTGTAGAGTTCTCAAGACCTATTGTTTTTGGTGAAGATCGGTTAATGGAATAGGGTAGTTTACCAGCAACATTTTATGTTTTATCAAGGGTGTTTTCTATGGCAAACGATAACAGCCGCAAATTCAAACAATCAAATAATTGTTTGCATACAGGCCTGAATTGTAGAGTACCTAAGATCTGTCGTTTTTGGTGAAGATCGGTTAAGGGAAAGTGGTAGTTTACCTGCAACGGTTTTTTATCAAGGGTAATTTTTTTCTATAGTAAACGATAACAGCCACAAATTCAAACAGATTCAAATGATGTTTTGCACCCCCTGAGTTGCAGAGATCTCAAGGTCTATTGATTTTGGTGAAGATCAGTTAAGGGAAAGGGGTAGTTTACCTGCAACATTTTATGTTGTAACAAGAGAAATGTTTCCATGACGAACGGTAACTGCCGCACATTCAAACAGAATCAGATATTTTTTTGCATGCTTCCCTGAATTGTAGAGGACGGAAGGTCTGTTGATTTTGGAGAAGATCGGTTAAGACAAAGGGGTAGTTTACCTGAAACATTTTATGATTTAACAAGAGTAAAGTACTTAATTTTTATAAATAAAGTATTCTGATAAGAAGCTCATAGTAATCCACTGTAGAAAAGTAGATGAAATATCTATAAATGAAGAAGTTAGGTGAACGGGGTGGGGGTAATTTTCTATTATTAAAAATTATAGTTGAAGGTGGAGGGGAGAATTTTTTATATGTGTACTACGTTATCGGCAACAAAGAAGTAGTTTTTTGTTAAAATTGCTTCCTGGGATCTTTAGCCGTAGTCCAATGTTTTCTGCAAAACCAGACTTTTCGGCAGTGCAATCGACTGCCATCATCGGTGAAAATCGAGTGCGAAAACGTGAGGTGGTGGTGGTATACGTTAGTGAGCACAGTACTGTGGTTAATGCTGAAGCAATAAGTAGAAAGACGTAGTTTCTATGGAAATATTTCATTTTGAATACGATTTTAAATATAAATCTTGGAACATGGAAGTCATGTATGGTTCTCCATACCGATATTTTCATGTTTTGAGAGTAGTACAATCAGAATCTGCAATAATCTCGAACACGATTTTTTTTGTCATCACCAAACTTCCATTTCCTTAAGGAACATGGAAGTAAAATTGCCATCACTATACTTCCATTTCCTTAAGGAACATGGAAGTAAAATGCCTTTTACTTCCATGTTCCTTAAGGAAATGGAAGTTTGGTGATTACAAAAAAAATCGGTTTGAGATTATTGCAGATTCTGATTGTACTACACTCCAAACATGAAAAAAAGTCATTTTTCGAAAAGTGTCCGTCTGTCTGTGTGCCTGTAGATTTTTTTATATGGCTAACGATAACAGCCGCAAATTCAAGCAGAATCAAATAATTTTTTGCATACAGCCCTGATTTGTAGAGTATTCAAGACCTATTGTTTTTGGTGAAGATCGGTTAAGGGGAAGGGGTAGTTTACCTGCAACTTTTTTTTTTAATCAAGTGTAATTGTTTTCTATGGCAAACGATAACAGCCGCAAATTCAAAGAGAATCAACTAATGTTTTGCATACAGCCCTGAATTGTAGAGTTCTCAAGACCTATTGTTTTTGGTGAAGATCGGTTAATGGAATAGGGTAGTTTACTAGCAACGTTTTATGTTTTATCAAAGGTGTTTTCTATGGCAAACGATAACAGCCGCAAATTCAAACAGAATCAAATAATTGTTTGCATACAGGCCTGAATTGTAGAGTACCTAAGATTTGTCATTTTTGGTGAAGATCGGTTAAGGGAAAGGGGTAGTTTACCTGCAACGGTTTTTTATCAAGGGTAATTTTTTTCTATAGTAAACGATAACTGCCACAAATTCAAACAGAATCAAATGATGTTTTGCATACAGCCCTGTATTGTAGAGTTCTCAATACGTATTGGTGTTGGTGAAGATCGGTTAAGGGAAAGGGGTAGTTTACCAGCAACATTTTATGTTTTAACAAAGGTAATTTTTTATATGACGAACGATAACTGCCGTAAATTCAAACAGAATCAACTAGGTTTTTGCATACCTTTTTGAACTAAAGAGAACTCAAGGTCTGTTGATTTTGTTGAAGATCGGTTAAGGGAAGGGGTAGTTTATCAGCAACGTTTTATGTTTTAAAAAGGGTAATTTTTTTATGACGAACGATAACTCCCGAAAATTCAATGAGAATCAAATAATTTTTTGCACCCCCTGAGTTGCAGAGAGCTCAAGGTCTATTGATTTTGGTGAAGATCGGTTAAGGGAAAGGGGTAGTTTACCTGCAACATTTTATGTTGTAACAAGAGAAATGTTTCTATGACGAACGATAACTGCCGCACATTCAAACAGAATCAAATATTTTTTTGCATGCTTCCCTGAATTGTAGAGGACGGAAGGTCTGTTGATTTTGGAGAAGATCGGTTAAGACAAAGGGGTAGTTTACCTGAAACATTTTATGATTTAACAAGAGTAAAGTACTTAATTTTTATAAATAAAGTATCCTGATAAGAAGCTCATAGTAATCCACTGTAGAAAAGTAGATGAAATATCTATAAATGAAGAAGTTAGGTGAACGGGGTGGGGGTAATTTTCTATTATTAAAAATTATAGTTGAAGGTGGAGGGGAGAATTTTTTATATGTGTACTACGTTATCGGCAACAAAGAAGTAGTTTTTTGTTAAAATTGCTTCCTGGGATCTTTAGCCGTAGTCCAATGTTTTCTGCAAAACCAGACTTTTCGGCAGTGCAATCGACTGCCATCATCAGTGAAAATCGAGTGAGAAAACGTGAGGTGGTGGTGGTATACGTTAGTGAGCACAGTACTGTGGTTAATGCTGAAGCAATAAGTAGAAAGACGTAGTTTCTATGGAAATATTTCATTTTCAATATGATTTTAAATATAAATCTTAGAACATGGAAGTCATGTATGGTTCTCCATACCGATATTTTCATGTTTTGAGAGTAGTACAATCAGAATCTGCAATAATCTCGAACACGATTTTTTTTGTCATCACCAAAATTCCATTTCCTTAAGGAACATGGAAGTAAAATTGCCATCACCATACTTCCATTTCCTTAAGGAACATGGAAGTAAAATGCCTTTTACTTCCATGTTCCTTAAGGAAATGGAAGTTTGGTGATTACAAAAAAAATCGGTTCGAGATTATTGCAGATTCTGATTGTACTACACTCAAAACATGAAAAAAAGTCATTTTTCGAAAAGTGTCCGTCTGTCTGTGTGTCTGTAGATTTTTTTCTATGGCAAACGATAACAGCCGCAAATTCAAGCAGAATCAAATAATTTTTTACATACAGCCCTGATTTGTAGAGTATTCAAGACCTATTGTTTTTGGTGAAGATCGGTTAAGGGGAAGGGGTAGTTTACCTGCAACTTTTTTTTTTAATCAAGTGTAATTGTTTTCTATGGCAAACGATAACAGCCGCAAATTCAAACAGAATCAAATAATGTTTTGCATACAGCCCTGAATTGTGGAGTTCTCAAGACCTATTGTTTTTGGTGAAGAGCGATTAAGGAAAAGGGGTAGGTTACCTGCAACGTTTTATGTTTTAACAAGGGTATTTTCTATGGCATACGATAACAGCTAGCAAATTCAAACAGAATCAAATAATTGTTTGCATACAGTCCTGAATTGTAGAGTTCTCAATACCTATTGTTTTTGGTGAAGATCGGTTAAGGGAAAGGGGTAGTTTACCTGCAACGTTTTTATTTTTAACAAGGGTATTTCCTATGGCAAACGATAACAGCCGCAAATTCAAACAGAATTAAATAATGTTTTGCATACACCCCTGAATTGTAGAGTTCTCAGGACCTATTGTTTTTGTTGAAGATCGGGTTAGGGCAAGGGGTAGTTTACCTGCTACGTTTTATGTTTTAACATGGGTAATTTTTTCAATAACAAATGATAACTGCCGTAAATTCAATCAGAATCAAATAATGTTTTGCATGCCTTCCTGAGCTATAGAAAACGCAATGTCTGTTAATTTTAGTGAAGATTGGTTAAGGGAAAGGGGTAGTTTACCTGCAACATTTTATGTTTTAACAATGCTAATTTTTTCTATGACGAACGATAACTGCCGCATATTCAAACAGAATCAATTAATGTTTTGCATGCCTCCCTGAATTGTTGAGAACTCAAGACTTATTGATTTTGGTGAAGATCAGTTAAGAGAAAGGGGTAGTTTACCTGCAACGTTTTATGTGATAACAAGGTTAATTTTTTCTATGGCGAACGATAACTGCCATAAATTCAAACATAATCAACTACTTTTTTGCATACCTTTTTGAATTATACAGTACTCAAGGCCTGTTGATTTTGTTGAAGATCGGTTGAGGGAAAGGGGTAGTTTACCTGCAACATTTTATGTTGTAACAAGAGAAATTTTGCCATGACGAACGATAACTGCCGCAAATTCAAACAGAATCGAATAATTTTTTGCATACAGCCCTGAAATGTAGAGTACTCAAGGCCTATTGATTTTGGTGAAGATCAGTTAAGAGAAAGGGGTAGTTTACCTGCAACGTTTTATGTTTTAACAAGGGTAAAGTACTTAATTTTGATAAATAAAGTATCCTGAAAAGTAGACCATAGTAATCCACTGTAGAAACGTAGATGAAATGTCTATAAATGAAAAGGTGGGGGTAATTTTAATAAATGAAGGGGGTATTTTCTATAAATTACATTGATTGTTGAAAGGGGAGGGGATAATTTTTATTTATATGTCATGGGTACTACGTTATTGGCAACAAAGAAGTAGTTTGTTGTTAAAATTCCTTCCCGGGCTGTTTGGCGTGGTCCAATGTTTTCTACAAAACCAAACGTTTCGGCAGTACTATGGACTGTCATCATCAGTGAAAATCGAATGCGCTAACGTGAGGTGGTATACGATAGTGACCACAGTACTGTGGTTAAGGCTGAAGAAAGAAGCAATTTCTATGAAAATATTTCATTTCGAAAATGATTTTAAATATAAATCTTAGAACATGGAAGTAATGTATGGTTCTCCATACCGATTATTTTCATGTTTTGAGGGTGGTACAATCAGAATCAGCAATTATCTCGAACACGATTTTTTTTGCCATCACCGTATGGTAATTCCATCCTTGTGGAACACGGAAGTAAAACTAAAAGATTATTGTAATTTTTGACAATTTGCAAATTCTTATAACTGAACAAACCGAAAACGCTGTTCCAGTAACTGATGACTTACATATTTTGTTTTCTACACTTGGCCTAAATAGTTATTGGACATATTCTCTTAAAACTATTAAAGCAAACACTTTAAATCTACACAGTAAAAACGCTCCAAATAAACTACACAGTAAATACATACAAGAAAACCAAAAATGTATGCCTAATCACGCATAGCTTATATGATCATGTTTAATGTCACAGTTTTCAGGGTTTGTTTAAATGCACAGTAACCATAATTACTTAAAAAATATTAAAACACAGTAAAAACCCTTAAAAAGGCAACATATACAAACACACTTTACAGTAAATACATGCAACATAACCAACAAAATTTGTTAGCAGATGCTACCGTTGTTCTAATTTTCAAGGAAAACTAACAGAAACACCTTATCATAATATATACCAAAATTTCCCTAGAACCTTCTAAAGTATTATATAAGAACGTGATACAGTCTAGTCAGGTATAAGCAAACAAAAACAACAAAATACTGATGTGGGGAAACAAATCTGATTTTGAGATGTTGGCACTTTACAGTTTGGCAGCAACGTCTCAAAATCGACGCTCACTGCTTTGAGGCTTAAAGAGTGCTTGTCATGTTCTTTTAGAGTATCTTGGCTTTGTGTATAAAATAATTATTCTATCAATTAGGTTCTAAGCAATGATCTATACTTAAGTGAATTTATGGTTACTTTAAGAAACAAGAAGCTGTTATCAGACATTTTACTTACTTTTTTATGTATTGAAGAGTGTATATACACAGACTAAGGGTATGATACATACAAATCATGTAATAAAAATATTTTGTACTTAATAAGACTTGGGTCATAAATTATTTCTAATCAGCATGTGGAAAGCAGTACATCATTCATATGTTGATTACCAGAATAGTATTTTTTTATTTGACATATTTTGTAGAATGAATCATAATGGTTCTAAATTAAAACCTTACTTTGCTGTACTAGTGAAGTATAGATTTTTTTTTACTTTGGTCTCTTTATTTGTCCTGTTTTTGACCTGTGACCCTGTTATTTTATCAACATCACGCTCTTCATAACAGTTGATTGTTAACACAAGACTGAGTCAATGTATGATACAATTACTGTACATGCATCAATACTGCAATATTGTTTTGCTCATTTCGTCAGCAGGTATGTTCATGTGCTGCTCCCGAAATTTTTAAAAATGTTTGCTGATAAGTTTTTTTCCATTACATTTCTGTTAACACTTGCTTAGAAATTGCTAATATGTTAGAGGATAACATTCTCTACATGAGGGCTTCATGTATGGTTCCTTACAAAAAATAAGTTTTTAACTACGGTATGATGTTTTATATTATCGTTGTCTTCTGCCAAGAAAAACTGCTGTACTCAGTTACAAATTTTCATATATTTGGTTTCATATAATTTCTGACAGGTTTTTCTATATAAAATTCAGTAGACTAAAAAAAATGTGGTGTACACACATCTGAGATATAAAGGTATATTTTCAGGATCCGCTCCCAAAAGAGCTGTAAGACTTATTTTTTTGTTTAGCTTCAGCTTTGTAGATAGTATATGCTTTTCCTTAGTAGGGCATACAGTTTATTGTTATTTTAATCAAATAGTTAAGTAGAGATAAACATTATGCCTACAATATGTGGAATATATCTGTGTACAGACTACATATAAATTATAGAATTTGGGAATTTTAAAAATAAATTATGAAAACTACCCTTTACAACATCTGGAATTGTGTGGTAGTGTTTTGTTGCTATAATTAAAATTGTCATCTTTAGGATAGTTATAAGTTCTTGTAAAGGTAGAATCATAGCTGTAATTTGACCCAACTCTATTACATTGATAATTCTTGATAATATTCTAATCATTCTTGTCATACAGACATGTCCTTCAGTTTTCAAGAATGAGAAGGAGTAGGTAATACGTTGTACTCAGAAAGAAATGACAGATAGAATGTTTGAAGAAAGTATGTATTTAAAAATGGAAGAATATTGTCTACAGATTCAAATATGAGGAGTAGAAAAAGAAGAAAAGATACATGAAACTGTTAGGGGACATGACAAAAATGAAACAAATACTGTCACCTTTTTATAAGCAGTGAATAGTAGTACTGTTATAAAGCTACTGCTTTATAACATAATCTTTTCTCCGACCGCAAATTTTTGATATAGGATGAAATTTCTTTGCGTGCACGCACATGTGTATACAGTGGAACTTGGTTATAAAGTCATTGAAGGGACCAAAAAAATAATGACGTTATGTCCGAGTGACGTTATAAAAGAGTCGTTATAAAAGACCCTTTTTAATCACTAGTAAGGAAGGAGAAATAAAAAAAAAGATCTTTGCATTATTAACATTATTCGTGATATTTATTCTAAAGTTTACAAACTGCATTTCATTTATACAAACAGCATGAAGAATATTTTAAAAGATCAAAAAGAAAGTACATGTAACTTACATTTAGGCTTACTGTCGAAAGTAATCCGTAATTTTCTTTTGAACGCTCCTTTCTGAAAAATAAATTCTTTCTGTTGTGCTGTGGAGATGCTGCGCTGCATTGAACGTGTCATCAGACGTCTCTCTAAAGCAGTAAAATCGTGAAAGAGTTTCGGCGGCTCTCATTGCTTCCTGTACTGTCGGACAAACGATGTCGGCATCCTCCTCTTGCTCAGCATCTTCTTCAACACTATCTTCTGCTTCTATGTTTTTTACTTCCGCGATACACTTTTTTTACGATACTTACGCTTTTTTGTTGGCAGTGTAACTTACAGGAAGTTTTTTGATGTTTTTAAAACATCTAGGATGCAAACTTTTCCCGATAACTAAAAGTTTCCTTTTTTCGGTTCCCGTCATGTTCGCACAAACAAAAACTGTAACTCTTTGTTTAGAGAGCTTGAAACCCCCCTTTTGTTTTATAAGTTTTTATGAAATTTTTTATTTTATTTTATTTTATATATATTTTTTTTTTATTTAAAGGGGAGAGACATAATATTTAGAACTAGGTGATGAACCTAGAGGAAGCATAAAGTGTGCAAAGACCCAAGCTACAATCACAGACATGTCCACTGGATGGATGACAGGACTTGCAAATGAAAAACTCTATTAACAAAACAAGTGTGAACTTTATTTAGCGTGCAGTCACATACATGATATCACAAGGCATAATTTAATAATAGCCACTGAGTAAAATTGAAATACTTTTACATCTCTATGTTATACTTCATTACATACATATCGTTATTCTACACAGTATAATATTGTGAGTGACTGCTTAATTCAGTGGCTGTAAAAGAGTGGATGCAACACTATGTCAAGACAACATTATAACTTTTTTTTTTTATATTTAAAGTTTAAAGTTAAATTTGCTACACTTTGCAACACTATGTCCAAGATAAACATTATAATAATTTTGTTTTTAATATGTAATATTGAAATTTTAAAGTGATATTTAAAGTTTAAAGTTAAATTGGCTAGCCCTTTCTATAATTCCTTCAGCACATGTGCTATCACATCATTAATTTTGTCACATTCCCCCCATTGAAAATTACACACAAACACATACATAATACATATAACACACACCCACAATTCCTGTACTCTCACAATAACCCTTCGCATTAAACGTACAAATATATATATATATACATACAAACAAAACCGAGCTTAGGAGTTCACACAGTTAAATCACCTCTAAGATGAGAATTCAAATAACACAGGAAACTGAATTGCCCCCAACAGAACAAATGACTCGAAAATTTATAAGTAAATACAACTTCAATAATTTTGAAGCAAAACTCAGTTTTGAAGCGAGAATTAAGTCATGATCATAGTTTAAGCCACAATACATGAAGAAACTCAGACACCCCCAGTCCTGAATTATGCCCACACGGCGGGACATGACCAAGCAGGACATAACTAACTCTCAGATATATAGAACGCATTAAAAAAAAGGGAAAAACTTAGAGCTGTTCATGCAGGTACATGTGTGTGTGCAATTCCCTTACATAGTATAAGAAAGGTATAAAAGATTACATAAGGCTTAGTTGTATGCAAGGTCCACACATGCAGGCACAAAACTTAACGTGTGTGTGTTTGCAGATCTTGTGCAAGTTAAACACGGGGTATCATAAGTCTCTGTTTCTGAGAGCGTCTGCCGCTTTACAGTATTGTGGTAGATGAAATAGTATAATGTAAATACAGAAAGATCACACCTGGATAGTCCGATGTAACTAAGCGGCACTGTGGCTAGGCTGTAGCGTGTAGTTTGAACTGGTAACTCCTGGGGGCAGAATTCCTCCAAGTGTGTGCCTGTGTCCCAACTGACGGCATCTCACGGCTCATGTAACATCTCTGCACGAGGGGTTGACAGATGTTCGTCCAACCCCGACACCCATCTCGCCATTGGTCGAGCACCTAAGACAGGCAATATGCTGTATAAGGTGTCATAAAGAACATAATATCATCACAGCTCGCACACACACCACCATTATAATATGGATAACACACACTTTAATATTTAGCAGGTTACCAGAAACGCTTCACCACTTATTCTTATTAACAATTTGCTCAGACCACAAGATGTGCCTTATTACATTTAATAAACTGGTTTTGTTCGAGTACTCCTTTTACGACCATGAAATTTTTTCTACCTATACTATTCTTATTAACAAACACTAAAAGGCAGCTGAGTGTAAGATATCTTTTACCATTTTTTTTTTTACATTGCTTTAATTGGGTCAATAAGCTATATTCATGTCAATTGTAAGTTAATTCAATCGTTAATTTAATTTAATGGCCCATTCATGGCTAACACTCACACACCCACAAGTTACCGTTTATTAAGAAAGCTGTAACACAAAATATTTTGTGGTTAATAGTTGATTCATATTACTCTAAATGAATACCTGGAGCTTGCTTTATTCTAGCTTGTCATAGTGTAGTACTTCGAACGGGCAGAACAGATTGGGTGCCGTCAATTGAGACCGGAGAAACTTCCTCGGTGAGGGTTGGAACAGAAATGAGGCCGATTACAACTCAATTTCCACCAACGAAAGCTTGCATGAATGCAGGTTAGTGCGCACAACAGCTGGGCCGGCCAACTGAATCCTCGTCACCGCTACCAACAAGCCGTTTACGTACACTCAGCGACGACGCGATACAGGGGCATTGCATGACGTCGGGAGCGCGCCAGTTTTTAAAAGTAAGTTACCTGCCCCTGCAACCGAGCTTCGCGTTTCCCGAGCGCCGAACAAAGTACGGCACAAGCTTCCCACCAACGCACTTTTCATTTTTAAATTTGAAAGTCTTATCTGGAGTTAATTTATAAAAAATTCCGGCTTCATCTCCATTAAAGATGTCATCTTTATATGATCGTCTAATTTCTGGCCAAGTGTTACGCACCCAATCGCCTGTAACGTTCAGATCTACGCATTTTGCCTCACCACAAATTTTTGAAAAGGAAATCGAGTGTCGGGCCTTAAATCGATCTAGCCATCCGTTGGAGCACGTAAAATCAATACCAAACAATTTTCCGAATTCTGTAGCTTTCTCTTTCAGAATTGGTCCACTCGCAGGAATATCTGAACATCGACACTGTTTGAACCATTTCAATAATGCTGCATCCACATCACCATGTTCGCATTTCCTAATTTTTTTAATTTTTTCTCCATCTTCCTCAATTTTTTTAAAAATTGAACCTACAGTAGAATTCACTAAACCAAACTCACGGCATACATCAGCTATTTTACGTCCGCTTTCATACGATCTAATTACACGTACTTTCTCTTGAATAGACAGAACCTTTCTTTTTGTACTAGAACTTGCCATGATTACTGTATAAAAATGTAGACCTACGTATAAAATTCTATAAACAGTGGCTACCGAAACTTAAGTTATAAAACACACAAAAGAAACTGTCACAGTACGAGCAGATACAGAAACAATAACAACCAAAAACAGAGACGAGACTACGTGTAAACAATACTATACAGTAAATACTGTAACAGCGTGGCGTGAACAATAGCCTCGAGACGCGCAGTGCTACTGCCCCGGTGAGAGTGGTGGGGAGACATGTCAGTCGCCAGACACCGGCTGGCACCGGCGGTCCTGTTACAGTGCTTATCGCTTGCATACAATGTATGTCTGTAGCCGTGGGCGTAGCGCGCGCACATATATACGTTTATATGAAATTTAGAGTCAAATATCTGAGAAATTTTTGACGCTATAACAGAGTAGTACAATATTTAGTGACGTTAAAACCGGGAATTTTTATAATGTTAAAGATATCAGTTTGACCGGACTTATGACAAAATAACGCTACACCCGAGTTGACATAACAGCCGAGGCCGTAATAACCAAGTTCCACTGTATATGACTAAGAAATCAAGCATGTCCAGGTATACAGCCATAAAACTACCCATAAACATGTATTGTAGGTTTCATGGGTGGCACAACAGTACACGGTGTGGAGATGAGATTCTTTCAGATAGCGAAGGGTTTAATGAATACAAGTAGACTGAAGCTACTTGGAACTGCAAAAAAAGCACTCGAGCAATTGTTTATGCATAATTTGTTTAAAAAAGTATGTGAAAGAAACTAATGGTGCGTTGAGATCAGTGACGAAGCGTGACAAAATAATTTGGGTAGACATAAAAATACCAGCCAAAAGCAACCTCTTATTAAGATTGTTGACGTTCTTAATGAACCAATAAAACAATGGTAAGTAGAGTTAATGCTACCTTTAGCAGATAATAGTTAAGTAACTGTCTGAAACGCACATATTTCATTATATAATTTAGCCTAAATATCAAGAAGAAGCTATCATATTGTTATTAGTGCCGTTTATGAATTTTAATTAGAAAGTATTGCCAGAAAAACATAAATTTTATTCACATTTTGTAATGGTGACAAATCCGGATTACTGCAGGCATTACACAAACGTTTCATATTTTCTTGTAAATGAGATCTACACGCCGTGTCTCATATTGTTTTATTTTAGTTATAGAATCAGCTCCCAAGAGATTGCCGTGCAATTTTGAATCACTCTGTATGTTCTTTCATAAAAGACTTTTCCGTTGCCAGTAAATTTTAAGTTTCTAAATAATTACCCTTATTGAGAGATTGCTCATTTTCCTTAAGACTCCTAAAAGCTAACTCTTGTCTCCCTAAATAACAAACAACATCTACCAAACGGCCTACTGTCCTTCGATTTCGTGCCACATTTTTATTGCGCTGTACTGCTTGAATTCTAGGTGTTTTGGACAAACAATTTCAATTCTGTTACATCCTAGCATGTGAAACATATCAGAATCTTTCATATGAGTTTCACTATCAGCATGTTTAGTGGCTTTAACTTCAAAATTTTGTATAGTGCCTTCTTCAACTTTGCTCCATGGTTCCTCTCCATTAAACATCAAACAGTAATAGCAGTGCAGAATTTTGCCTTGCTTACAACCAGAGAGCTACCTAGATTTACTATACCAAAGTTTCTGAAATTGTCTGATAACTTTTCCATCCTTCTGTGACAAATCTAAAGACACCTGAGATATTTTTGACGTTAGCAATAACTTTTGCTCTAAATGTAACGGACTGATTTTGGATTTTAACAAAAATTCTAATGAATTAAATATTAGTGATAAATTGTAACTTTCCTTGTGAACACTTACGTTTCTTAAGTGATAAGTGATTTCTTCATTTATCACTAATATTAAGTGCGTGAATGAAGAGGATGAACCAACAAAACAAATAAATTAAAGTTGTCAGAGTTTATATCAAATACTTCTGCCGTAGAACTGGTATTAAGTGTATTCATTTTGCTCCTTTAAACCAATTAAACAGTATGCTTAAAGCACTTAAATGACGACACTTGAAAATATGTATTATTAAATAATTAGTGCTTAAATGATTACACACTCTTAGTCTATACAACTGTATACAAAATTAAAAATAATTTAACTCAGCAAAAACTAATAGGGTATTCACTACGCGAGCACAATGAAACAAACACAGGTGGCAGCCAGGCAACAGTTTAGTGTGGGGGAGACACATCTTCTGCGGTGATGTATTAAATCTGAGAGGGTGGGGTGAAAATTTTTGTTCTGGCTGGATGATTTGATTTGGAATGACCCCCAACACAACTGAAGTGGTCTACAGCATTTTTATTTTTCATAATATATTTTTCTTATCATTTAAATATTTTTTTTATCACAACCAGTGGTGAAGCGTCAGGGAAGACAAGGTAGACAGTATCTCCCCATATAATTTATTCATCAAATAATTAATTTTTATTTATGCATTAAGTTACATCAGTTACTCAGAAAGGTATAAAAGTTATGTAAGAAGTTAAATATCATGCGACATGATGTGAGTGTGAGCCATGGAAGGTTGATGCAAGTGTTCGCGGAGTATCAGGGTAGACGTTACTTGAAATGTCTTTTTAACAGGGCTGGGGGTGAGGAGGGCTTCGGTGGACTGCAACGAGAGAGGACCTGCGCGCGCGGCATAAAAATTGTGAATTTTTTTTCTCTGTGCAGGCTTTTATGTAAATGTTTATAACTTTTTTCTGTCTGGTCCTATGAGGCTGAAAAAGGTCTCATTTGAAAGAGGATGAAATGTAATATAATAGCATAAAATAAAAGTCATGGGTATTTAATGACATCATTTTATAATTTAAGTACAAAGTTTATATTTGATATTTCATTGAAATATTTTGCATAGTACCCTATCTTGTGTGGCCAATGAGGATTTTTTTTACTTAAGGTATGCTTATATTTTTCTGTACTAAAACCTTCAGTTAAAATTGGGCTTATCAGTGTAACAAGGCCTAACTACCTGTCAAAACTAAAAAAAAATCTAGATTTTAAAGAAGATTTGTCCATATTTTAAAAATAATAACTTGCTTAGGTATTTACTTGTTGAGTTAGCTTACCTTTTCAGTCTTAAATGGTATTACAGGATATTTATAATATATACAGGTGCTTCTTGATTGACATGAAACTTAATTTTTCCTTGCCCAGGCAGCATTAATATTTTGAATACTTTTTTTGGATAGTCTGAAAAACATTCGGCCCACCTAAGCACTTAATTCAGGTACATCTATGCAGCAAATTATGTTTGTAAAAGGGACCAAGCACTTATCCTCTCTCCCAACATTTCTGTGTTCTGGCTAAAAAAATGTTTTTGATGGCCAGTGAGGATCCATAAGATTGACGCATAAATACAATATATTTAACAACTTTCCAATAGTTTAATTCACAAAAACAATTTACACTCATTCACACCTATTTTTAGTTCATAAAATTTTGTACTTAAATTATAAAAAGATGACATTAAATACCCATCACTTTTATTTTATGCTATTATAGTACATTTCATTCTCTTTCAAGTGAGACCTTTTTCAGCCTCATAGGACCAGACAGAAAAAAGTTATAAACATTTACGTAAAATGTTTAATATGTAACGACTTCGCTAAGAGTGAATTTTTATTTATTTATGAAGACGAAACATATGTTTTGAAACGCGTTAATCAAATCGAACGCAACACGAAGTCACATGACGGAAGAAATAAGGTAAATATTATACAGATTTTGTCAATAAGCGACTTGGATACCAATACAAACATGTCTTTCATTTACGTAAAAGCCTGCACGGAAAAAAATATTCAGAATTGCCAACTTTGAAGTGGAACAATAAGGTTTATATGAGTCTAAATGTTATTTTTGACTTTATATTTGGAATCCTTGTGAAATTTCAAGTAAGTATTGTGAATTTCATAACTTAATATTAAATAATAACCATACAAGTAGAGTTTTTATTGAAAAGTGCTCTTTAGATCTCGCGCCGCGACTAACAGATCGGCTAAAAATGGACTTTTTTTTTCAAAAAATCATTTAAAAAAAATAAAGTGAATTTGGCAAAAATGAAAAATACGGGTTGTTATATTTGTCCATAGATGCTGTAAAAAAAAATTCACAAAACCAGAGAGAGTGGGGTGAACACCCCTGGTTGATTTGACTTGGAATTACCCTTGGGTTTGTTTTATAATAATTAAAATTTTGTACAATGTAAACATTTCCGTTTTTAACTTAGACATATTTGTATTAGGAAATGCGGAGGCGGAGGAACGAAGTCACAGTGGAGTTACGTAAAAACAAACGTGAAGAAACTCTACAGAAAAGGAGAAACGTACCAGTTGTTGACTTAACAGGTTGGTTGGTGGCTTTTTCCAATGTAATGTTATCAGTTTTAAACACATAGCTTTGAATTAATATCTTTTTTGTTGTTCTGGCTGTTGAACAACACAGATGATTTCTATTTTTAACTATAATTAAGTACAGATAATTGAAAATCTTGATAGCGGTTTTCTACAGACAAGTAATTTTGTCTTATCATGTCGTATTATTTTATGTAACACATGAACAGCATTGTGTTTTGTTGTAGATTTGTGATTGTGGTTGAAACATCAAGACTTAAAACACTAAGTTGATTCTTTGTACATTATAGTAAAGTGTTATGGTGAGCACATTGTGTGTGTGTGCGCGTGCGTGCGTGCGTGTGTGTGATTACTTGATTACTTCAACTGATTATGCATGAGTCACATAGGTAGTTTATATGAGTTTATATTTTAACAGGATCGAAATAATGTTTGCCCGATTAGGCATAACCATTCTGAGTTAAGTATAGAGTTTGTTGTATTCACAGAATGTGTAGAGCCTTAATGTTCATGTAGATGTAAGCACCACATTTTCTGCATTATTTTTGCAACAATTGTCATGTGAAGAATTCATTTCTGGAAGTAACCGATTCTTTTGGTCTTGTCTTATCTGAACAAATGTTGGTAATTGCCCTGACTGTAATTGGTTTTGTTTACTGCACTTCAGAACAATTCTTTCAATGTATATGTTTCTCTGTATGCAAAGTTACACTTTCCTGGTGAAAGTGTGTGGTGAAGTAGAGGAACCCTGGCTGTCTCCCTCCCCCTCCCCTGGTGCTGTGACCTCTAATGAGTCACATTGCTTATTTAGTTAGTGTAAATAAGTGGTGACTCAAAAGGCAAGCGTTGAGGATGCAGATGGTACCGTTTGTCGTACATCATCATTTAAGAATTTTAATTGGTCACGACAATTTAATTTTAATAACCATATTAAAATACTGTTTTTGAAATTCAAACATTAGTGGATGAATACTAAGAGCCTGGATACTTGGCCAATCAATGGAGGACCTTAACAGCCACAAGGATGCACAGAGGTAAAGATTCAAAATTTGAAGTAGTAATTTTAAATTATTTGTTGAATGTTATTTTTAAGCTGTTCTAGTGCCATACAATTTTGATGTGTCTCATTGAGACTTGCAGGTATGCATTCTGTATTTAAAACCAGTTTGATGTAATATGTAAGAAAATGATAGGGACCACACAACAAAAACATGTATCAGAGGTTTTACTTAATAAAGTTAAAATAAGCTGGTCTTCCTTACTGCTGTATTTGTATGATAATGTCGGACACTGGACATTGGGTTTGGGTATGTTGTAAAGTGAGTAAGCTAAAATACAGTATGGTCTGTTAGTGGTCAAGTAAAGAATAGTAAAGTATAGTGTTTGAAGTTGTAGTGTTTGTGAAGAGTAAAATCAAATAAACTGTGATACTGACTTTGGAAATGTGTGGTTTTGTACATAAAAAGAAAATATGAAGCTTGTACCTGTGAAGAGTGGGCAGGAATTTTTAATGGTGCACAGCAAGAGCGTTTTTGGGTGAATTAAAATGCTCATAACCAGAAAAATGTGGGCATGACATGTTCCAGACATGATAAAAAAAACACATTTTTATTGTTTGAATTAATGTACTATTTATGTACTTACTTTAAATAAATTAAATTTATTCATTTTTTTTTTTCAAAATACCTGTTAATGTTGGTTTCTTTTTTGTTTGCTGCGTGACTAATAGCTTCTATGTTATACCATAGATAAAGGTACCTCACTTCGGCTGCAGTTTTTATCATCTTCATCAACCGTAGCTCTACAACCCTTGGTGGCTCTTGGTCTGCTCCAAGAGTTGACTCCATTCTTCCCTATTGCGTGCTCTGGCTTTCCAGTTTCTTATGTTCAGCTTTCTGAGGCCCCCCTCTATCTGATCTTTGATCTACTTCAAAGTCTTCCCTTTGCTCTAATATCCATTGGTTTCTGGTAGAAGATATGTTTTGTAGGCTGACCTCCCTCCATTCTCTGTATGTGTCCAACCCACCTTAGCCCGATATTTTGATTACTCTGATAAATCAAGTATGGAGCATATTTTCTAGGATGAGTTCGCAAACTTAGTTGTCGGACCTCGTAGTCTTTTCTGTAGCCAAGGTTCTTGATTATGTTAATTAATGACTGTATGTTTTGACTATCCTGACAATGTCTGGCTCTTTGTAGTTCATAATTATAGTGCCAGTGCCACATTCCATTTTCTTGTACTCCTCTAAATATTGTTCTCAGAATCCATCTTTCAAAGCAATCTAGAAGTCTCGCTATTTTTTGTCATTGTCCAGGTTTCTGAAGCATATAACAGCACTGGCCTGGTAAGTGTTTTGTAAATTTTGCATTTCGTGCTTCTTGAGATGAAGCTAGATGCTAGGTGCTTTTTCAATCCATAATATGCTTTTATTTACGAGATATTGTCTTCTTATTTCAGTGTTGGTGTCATTAGTTCAGCTACAGTTTCATCAACATATTTCATTGTGACAAATGAAAAACTTGTACTTGCCCAATTGTGGGTTTTGCAGGAAATTTTAGTAACTTTTCTTGCCCCTTCATCGGCAGTCCTCTATTCTAGTTGACTGAAAATAATGTTAATAGTGCTTGCATACAATAATATTACAACTTATGATGTTTTAAAAAACTCAATGTTTTGTGCAATAACACACAGCAAAATTTTTTTTTTCCATTATTTTTCTTTTAACTTTTCTATTTCTTGTTCTTTTTGGTTATATTTTATTCCGGGTAGAAGAGGTGACTCACGGGACCAGATGTACTGAACATCAGATACATTTCATTCAGTTTCTGTCTATAATTGTTACATATGTCAAACTTTCAAATCATTCTTGCATAATCAAAGTTAAAACCAAGATAATGGTTGTCAGTTTGTTGACTTCGAGTGGATGAGTGTAATCTGAGAAGCCAGTGTATGTACTTGATAGGATGGGAAATGGAATTCTGAGAAAGCAGTATACTGAACAAAACAGAAGTGATTCAGCAGGTTAACTTACAGAATGTGTGTGCATGCGTCTGTGCTAAAATGTTCTGTTAATAATGGAAATGTAACTAATAATGTAGTGAATAAATACTGAAATGGTAAATTCACTTTCAAGGTAATGTTTGTAACTGTTTAGTAACGAACTGATCCTAATTTTTGTATTTAGAAAGTAAATAATAAACATATATCTATTATTCTATCATAAATACAAGTTTTGTAAATTATCAGAAATGTTGCTCTGCTTAAAGCCATTTTAAAATATTATGTTATGAAAAAATCAAGGTTTAAAGAATTTGAATTACTTGAGTTTTATGAGTATAATTCAAAATATCAAGTAATTATTCAGTTTTAACTGTGTCTTTGAATGTTAGTTTTGTAAGTGTATAATGCACAGTACACTGTTAGCAACTTGTAATTCATTTTTGAGTTTTGTTTATATGTTTTAACAGTTTCTGTAATAACAGTCATTTCACACATAAAGAAGACTTTTGTATTCACATTAATAAAGAACACATTAATTCAGAACCTTTTAATTATCATGGATGCTGATTTTTCCTGTCACCAGTAATTTGAATTTTTCACTGTCTGGCATGTTAACAGATAGTACAGTTGTTATTTTACTGTTTGCTACCTAACCACTTATCATGTTTAAAAGTGTTTGCAAGTCCTGTAAGATGAAAAAGATAAAAATTGAGTGCAACTTAAAATTTTTTTATAGGTATTCTAAACAATAAATGGAATCTTATTGTTCCTATGTAATGCTTAATATATATCCTTCCAACATATATACGGTTTTTAAGAAAAGATTCCCCCTTCCAAATGGCATATTCTCAAATATACTGAAGCCATTCCTAATGATGTTAAAACCTTTTTGTACTCCTGTGGTAGACTTGGGTAACTGGGTTGTCGATGTTTTCTTTAATTAAGTGATAGTGATAGCAACAGTGAATATTTCCACTGTTAATATTTTCTTTGTCTACGATTTTGTCTGAGGTTTTTGAGAGTACTCACATGGTGAGAATCTCCAAGTATTCAGGATATTCTAGAACCATAATTTTATTGTCAACTTGAATATATTCATTGAGTTGTTTATCAACACCTGCTAATTCACTGCATTTGTTGTGTATCGTTTCATAACATTCAGTTATAAGATCTCGTATACTTTTTGGTCTCTTATATATAAGTTGAATAAACTGTAACATGATTGTTTTGAAAATATTGTGTCTCAGCTCGCATAATTCATCTACGCCTCTGTCAATTCTAGTGCAGTGTTTCTCTTGTTAGTGTACAAAAATTTGCATCATTAATTAAATTCAAAAGTCTTGTGTTTTTATTATGCCCTTATCTGTAGACTGCAGTTGTGATAAGGCGATTGGAAGAATGTAAGCAACTTCAATGAAGTTTTTTTGAAAAATATCATAGATGCACTGAAAATGTCTATTGACAGGAGAATTAAGACTTTGTTTCATCATTATGTCATCTGTATAATTAAGCCACTTACAACAGAATGATATCATCAAACCTTTTATTGAAATCCTAGTCATATTCAAGAGATTATATCTTTCTTTAAACTTTGTGGATGTTGACTTCTTTCTTGTCATCAGTAATTTTAGTTTTTCAGGCTGCCACACTAGCATACACTACACTTGTTATTCTTAGTTTACTGTGTTTGCTACGAAATCACTTATCATATTTAAATGTTCGTGTTTTGTTGAGTAATCATTTACAAAATAAACTTATTTTATTAATATTAAAAATGTGTCACTATACTAAAACAACAGGTTTATGTAGGCGACAGATTTTGTTTCCAAGTTACTAAGTTCTGTTCATTCTATATCAGTAGGTTTGCCACTGATTTCTTTTTGATAGATATTGTGGTGTGATTGAACTTGTCTAACCACCGTGTCTGGAAATTCTATGCAATTGAAGGGTGACATTTATAGTAGCTTTTTTTTGTAATGATTAAAATCGAAGGAAAGACTGTATGCTGTTATTAAATTCTAAACAGTTTTTTTATTATGATACTCAGTTAATGTGATAAAAATGCAATTTGTGTTTCAGATGAAGATGACATTGACAAAAATTTGGCGTGTACAAATCTGGAACAGTTGGTCGTAGATGCAGGAAGTGATAATCCTGAGAAACAGCTGACTGCAGTACAGTCTGCTCGTAAACTACTCTCGTCAGATAGGAACCCGCCAATCGATGCGCTTATTGAAAGTGGAATTTTACCTATACTCGTTAACTGCCTTGACAAACATGATAAGTAAGTGATTGTATTCTACACTTTTAACTTTTTTTCTTAAAATTATAAAATGAAAATTATTGTAAATTTTTATAATACTTTCAGCATCACCATTTTTTTTTTTAATATCATTCTTGTGAACAAACAGTTTAGCAATATTTCAAAAAATTATAACAAGTTTATCTTTTAACAAAATAATACTTAAAATACATAAGCTCCTTCTATGCATACTTTACGTATATTCTTAGTATTCTCATCACATGTATAACATATTTTTAACAAATTAGTCTTATACTCTTTATGTTACGAAAAAATGTTTTTAATCGTCTTTATTTAAACTTATGGCTCTTATGTTGTAACTTTTATACTTCTATCAATATATTAAATAACAACAAACTCCCACTTACCTTGAACTTATTATTTGCTTGGCCAGATCATCTAGTGGTGGAAACCCTTTTTCGTATAGCGAATTTACCAGCACAGAAAATTAAGTTAGGTTGTTGAAATGATTACGCTAACACACATATAGCAAGTTAAAATAAAATACTATTTTATTATACGTTTAATGAATAAATTTGTGTTAGTGGTTGAATTCACAATCAGAATGATCACTGTTGCACACCACTATATAAAAATTATTCCGATTAATTTTTATAATGATCGGAATAATTTTTATATAGTGGTGTGCAACAGTGATCATTCTGATTATTTTATTATACTTTAATATGATATTCATTGTTATATTCCCATTTACATAAAATATCCTTCACCCTCTTGTACACATCTACTCTGTGAACATTAATTTATTTCGTTTTTTTATTTAAAATTTTCCCTTCTTTATGAAGTTAACAAAACTGACACTACATTATACTCAATGAAAACATACTGTTAAAAACATTATTCTAAAATTTACTTAACGCTAACCAGTGCCATTAATTACGTAATTTCCACTCGCTCATATACTCACACACACTCACCCCCTACATGATTTAAATTCCCCTTAGAGCTCATTTTATTTATTTTATTTTTTTAAATTTTGCATAATTTTGATTACTTTCCTTATGTAGTCCTTGGTTGAAAACGTTCATAAGATGTCCCCTCGTTCACGCGCACTACATAGCTGATTCCCTGTTTTCACTTTTTTGTCTCTAGCCGAAACTGTTATTTCGTTTAAATTTGTCACTGCCTTTAACTTGTTGATAAAACACGGTTTATATATATATTGTAATTAGACCTGTGTGTACGGTTTAAGCCACACTGTTGATTTCGTCAATTTGTAATATTCCTTTCGTATGTACCTCTCTTTGATTATTTTAATATTTCAATTTCTTATATGTCTGGGTTTGCTAGATATAGTAATATCGTTAATTATGGTTATCTTATCTCTCTATTTAATCTAAAAATGTTAGTGTGAATGTAACTTATGTATGTAGGGTGTTATTCAAAAATTCCGCTCAGCCCTAGTCTGCCTTGCAGAGAATTATAGAAATTTCGTGTGTAACTCTCTTCTCTTTGGTATCGGAGAATTCCGCAACCAGCGCTGCAGTTCCAAAACAAACGGAATTTAGAGGTTAACCCACCGCGTACGGTGCTTAGTTATTATACCCTCGGTATGTTTAATTCTTATTCCCACTTCATTAAATACTACCCAAATAATAAGATACTGAAATTATACAAGGTTTCTTTATTAGTTCAATTTTTTTTTAACATTCAATAAGATTGGTTGTACTTGATATACGAAAGGCTATACGTTGAGTTAATCGATTATTGTTCGGTCCAATATTTTATTTTAAATTCAGTTATATTTTTTATAATTAATTTAGATTCAGGGTGTGAAGGTTCTTTCAACTGCGGGGAAGATTAAAAATACATAGATAAGAATGCAAGATATTACAAAATTATAGTGTTGTTGTGTTTAATATTATTTATACAATTGAAATTTACCATACAAAGTACGAAGAGACTCTGGAAGGCGGTTGCTTTTAACCTCGTGAGTTGACGCACCGTAGTAATCAGAGATGATATGATTTTCTTTATTCTTGTCTTCAAGTGGTAATAAAGTTGAATCCTTGGTCCTGGTTGATTTAGAAATACCGCTCCCTTTGTTCGCCAACGGCCAAAATAGTGATTACGTTCTTCGGTAAACTCTGGATCCAAATACGTCTTTCTATCGTATGATGTAAATTGTGATGTCCAATGTGGTTGAATGGTTATTATTTTTCGTTTGGTTTGTAGGATTAATTCTTTACACAGGTAGTTCTTTATATAGTCTTATTATTTCATTAAATCATCATTTGTTCTTGATCTGATATTGGACAATCCAAGTCATTCCTTTTTGGAATTCAATTACTTATTATCGTTTGTATGATACCATTATACAATTTGGTTAATGTTTGCTGGCCTAATTATGGCAATTAGTTATTCATATATGGTGACTATTACTGTATTTAAATAATTTAGATTAAATTAGTTTTATTAACCATTTCTCTGGGTTTAATCTCATCACGTTCAGACCATAAATTGCAATAATCAAAATCAACAAATCATATTAATTTTTGTTGTCCCTAGCAACAAATTTTTTATTCTTTTTCAATGTTTTTGTTATATAGTGATAATTTCATATATTATTCTTCCACTCATCAAAATAATTCCTTAGTAAACTTCCATTATATCAAAATATAACATTATTTATATCTTGTTTACTAATTTCTATCTGTATTCTGCTGGTTTTTCAATCTTAGTCTGTTTCTTTTCATAATTATTATTTTTCCGATATCAAACGTTATCAATCGATATCATTGCACTATGGCATTATCATAATTTGTTTATATTGAGTTTATTATTTATTATTAATTGTTATAGGGTTTTTCTAACTCCTTGAATTATATTCATTAATTATTATTAACTTCTTTACCTAACCTTTCTATTCTGATTTGTTATATAGTGTTATTGGCTGTTAGGCCTTTTATTATATTTGGATCTACTTTTAAATATAACTTGTTAACAACTATAGCCTTTTTATATAAGTTTACAAACATAATCAACCTTAACTATGTACATGTACACAAATAATTATCCTTATTATATTTAACAACAACTTTATCTTGACCTATGGATCACACATAAGAAAAATTGAAATTAATTAATACTAATTAATTGATTTCCCTCACCTTTCTACAACAGTAAACAAATAATACATATTGCTTCATTATTTGATATTACATCAACAAGTAAGCTTCATAAGCTAACACAAACTTTAACATAATATTTATGGTAACAACATAACATTATATAATTCAGAATCATTATTTTCGATTAACTAGTAATGTATATTATTGACTCATTTTTTATCTATTTTCACAGTCATTTACTTTAACATATTCGATATCAGTTTCTTTCTTATAATTCTTATCAGCATTTTTGGTTTATTTACTTTTCACTGAACATTGATTTCTTACTATTGTCTATATTACATGTTTATTTTTTATTGCTATTACTACCTTGCATCCGTATTCATTTTTCTACAATGATAAATGTATTTATTTGACCCTTGTATTAATATGAGATTTAAATATTTATTTCCCTATTAAATTTCTAATAGTTCTATTTATGTAATGTCGAGTACCGCATTTCTGTTGCGTTACATATGCTCCCCCTCCTAAAGAAGTTTAATTTACCTGAATGTAATTTTGGTCAAGTAAACTTGTATTTTTTACATGCCTTTTCTTCATATCAATTTTAATGGTTAACGATGGGATTCTCAATGTAACTTGTTTAGACTAGTATTCACAATTCTTTATTTAATGACATTTCATTACTCCTATTAACATTCTTGGTTATATATAATTTTCCCTTAAACAGTATTTGTCGATAGTGGTTACAATATTCAATGAAACTTTAGGTTCACTTCTCTTCTACTTCTAGTTACTGCAATCACTGTATTTCTCCATTATTCTTCTGTCAGCTATTTTCCTTCTGTTTTCTTCGTCATTCTTTTTGGAATTTGATGTCATTCTTCGCAACGATTCTAATATTCCTTAAATATTTAATTTCCCTAACAATCCCTAATATGTGCGTTGGTACAGTTCTGATAGGCACTGTTTGGCTTCATACTCTGCTGTCCATACTACACTTCAATATAGTACTGCTGGAATTTATCTACAGTCAGCTATAAAAATATAATAATATCATAATAATCTTCTTAATTAATTAATAATAAACATTTGGGAATTCTTTAGATTGTCGCGTTTTATTTTTAATTATTCCTATTTTTTATACTTCGTGATTCCATTTTATTTTCCATTATCATTTTCTGATAACACTTCTGACAGTCATTATCTGTAATTAGTTTTGATCTTCATTCTTGTTGTGACAGTAACTCTAAGTATCATTTCTTCTTTGGTTCTTATAATTCCAAGAATCTCTAAATTGTAATTGTTTTGATTATTATTATTACTTAATTTCTGTGTAATTATAGTCATTAACTCAACCTTTGTTCTCCTTATCTTATTTTACTACATTGTCTGGTTACATTACAATGAATTATGTTGATAAACATTCTTTTTTTGTTCCATTTAATATTATTCTGGTCATAATCAATCATTTATTTTGGTTGTTCATTTCATTTGGCAATTTGGCATGTAGTTTAGGTCATATTGTTTTTTTTCTGTTTTACTATTTTGCAGAGGAAATTCTTGATATTAAAAAAATTTTTGTCTTGGGGTTTCATTATTCTTTCAACTGCGGGGAAGATTAAAAATACATAAATAAGAATGCAAGATATTACAAAATTAAAGTGTTGTTGTGTTTAATATTATTTATACAATTGAAATTTACCATACAAAGTACGAAGAGACTCTGGAAGGCGGTTGCTTTTAACCTCGTGAGTTGTATTATTTATTTATTATCTTTCCTTGTAGACATATAGTAATAATTCTGGTTTTCTTCTGTAATCTTGGGGGTTGTTATTAACTCTTCTTAAGACCTTCTTCATAACTATATAGTAAGTCGTACTTACTTCCTTTTGAATGTTGTGTTTTCTATTTAAATAATATTGTTCAAAAAATTCTTTAGTAAGTTGTGCTTACATACCTTTTGGATTTAGTGGTCTTTCTCCAAATTCAAATTCTCTTTTAATTCCAAGTGTTTTCTCTTCATAATATTTTTTTATAGACTCCTGATTATATGTTCCCTTAATCTTTTTCGTGATAGGGTTCATTATTTCATAGGTATTATTATTATTATTTTTTGTTATCACATAGGGTCCAGTATATAATAATAATAATTTTTTCGTTATTCCTTCTAGTGTACTGGGTAACTCCCTGTTTCTTATTAATATTTTTTCACCAATTTGGTAATTTATTGGTTTTGGATTATTCCCTTCATACTTCTTTTTCTTTATTTCTGCATTCTCCATTATCTGGTTATAAAATTTAACGTTTTCAAATTGATATTCTGGGTTTGTTGGAAAATTGATGATATCCTGGATTTCCCTAGGTGGAAGCCTTTCAAACATAACAGTATAGGGGGGATTTTCAATGGATTGATGGTAAGATATATTGAGAAACTCTTCGGTAAATGACGAGTATTCGTACCACCTCTTCTGTTGGTCATGACAGTAAGTTCGGAGTATTCTGCCAACTTCCCTCAATACACGTTCTGCAGGATTGCTGCTGGGGTGGTATACTGAAGTCTTGTATGCTCTAAAGCTGTGTTTTAGAAGACTATTTCTCCATTTGCTTCCCTTGAACTGCGTACCATGATCGGTGATAATGGATGACGGTTTACCAATCTCTATTATGTAATGTCCAATGACTATCTCCAGAATTTTCTTGGTCGTGGCTCTGCTGATAGCGTAAAGTTTAGTATATTTAGAAAAATGATCAAAAATAATAATGATAAATTTATATCTATGGTTCCCTCCACTGCGTGGGAACGGTCCACATATATCCAGGAATACTTTCTCCAGCTTATGTTTGGATGTAATAGGGATCATTACTCCTTCTTTCTTCTCATTGTTATGTTTAACCATCTGGCAGATGTGACATGTTTGGATTGATTTTTGCACCTTTCTGTTTATATTTTTTATGTACACTTGTTCTTCCAGGGCTTTGACGATTTTTAGGGCTCCCATGTGTCCATATCTGACATGGTAATCCAAGATTAATTTGTTTTCCACAGCTGTGGGAATTACTAATTTCCAGTTTATTTGATTAGGGGTAACTTTAATAAATAATCTATCATCATGTATACAGTAATAATTTGTAATAATTTCATCAGCATTTTGCACCTTCTGGCGTATGTTTACTAATTTGGGATCCAATTTTTGATGTTGATTAATTTCGTTTGTTATTATTTCTAAAGAGCCTCCAGGTGGTCTAGTGGCTAACGCGGGCGATTGATGCGCTCGTGGTCCCGGGTTCAATTCCCGGCGGAGGTTCCGTACGGCGTGCACTCAGCGTCGTGAGGCAAACTGAGTAGGCGCTGAGATAACAGCGCCGCCTCCTGGCTGTGAATACCGCAACTAGCGGCTGGTGGCGCGTAGTACTAGCCATACACCGTCACACTAACACAAAAGCCGCGCGGTACGCCTTGGTCCTTAACGGACTGTTGAGCGGAGGTTTATTTATTTATTATTTCTAAATCCTTCCTACTCTTAATAATATTGTACAGTTTGGCAATTTGTTCCTTTTCTCCCTCGAACGATTGGTCTTGTATGTTTATTCGGGACAAGATATCGGCTGCTATGTTCTTCCTTCCAGGTATATATTCCCAATCAATGCGATATTCTTGCAGTGCAAGGACCCATCTAGTTAGCCGACCATGACTGAGCTTACATCGTTTTAGGAATGAAATTGATTTGTGATCACTCCTTACAGTCACTGGGTATCCAAGTATATAAGTTCTGAACTTATTGCATGCGTAAACTACACTTAGCAGCTCCTTTTCGGTAACATTATAGTTGCGTTCGCAGCTGTTTAGCACTCTGCTGGCGAAACTAATTACCATGTGATGTCCTTCTTCATCTTCTTGATATAGAGTGGCTCCTAAACTAACATTGCTTGCATCACAATTTAGATAAAAGTGTTTGTTAAAGTCAGGGTGGTACAACATAACAGTCTCTAGAAATTTTTCCTTGATTAATTGTAGAACTTTATCTTGTTCTGGTCCCCATGCCCATTTGTCCTTGGATGATAGTTGTTTTTGGAATTTAGCAGTTATTTCTGAATAATTATCTTGTAATTTGCGGTAATAGTTACAAATTCCATGGAAGGATTGTAACTGTTTTCTATTTTTTGGAGTAGGGAACTGTTGAATTGCTTCTACTTTCTCTGTTGAAGGTGTGATACCCTCCTCAGTCAGATTAAATCCTAAGAACTTTACTTGGTTAGCAATAAATTTAGATTTGTTTAACTTGAGTGTTATATTATTTTCGGATAACTTTCTCAGTACTTGTTCCACCCTCTCGCAATGTTCATCCCAATGTGAAGAAGTTATAAGTAGGTCATCTACGTAGACTGTAGTGAATTGTAGTGTTTCTTGTCCCAATATCTGGTCCATGCATTTTACGAATATAGCAACAGAATTAATTAATCCGAAAGGTAGCCTTTTAAATTGATAGTTCCTTCCGTCAAAAAGGAACGCCATATATTTTCTACTATTTGGGTGCAACTCAACCTGCCAGTATCCGCATACCGTATCCCAAAGTACTAATGTATTTGGTGCCATGGAATTTTTTTAAGATTTCTTCGATCTCGCCCGGGGAAGTCCTATCGTTGATGATCATTTTATTTATTTCCTTAGCGTCCAGGCAAATTCTCACTTTTCTGTTCTTTTTTGGGATTGCCACTATGGGACTGGTATAGGGTGATTGACTGTATTCTATTATGTCATCCTTAATCATGCGATTTATTTCTTCCCGAACTTCGTTTTTTATTGAATGTGCTATCGGGTAGGATTTTCTACGAAAGTCCACCGGTTCTTTAAAATTTATTTCACACTGGTATCCTTTTACTTTACCTGGAGCGTTGGAGAATATGTGTTTGTATCTATTATATATTTTAATTAAATTTTCGGCCTGTACCTTATTTACTCGTTGACAAGATTTTTCTCTTTGGAATTCTCGTATCTCTTCCAACTTACTCTGCCATAGATCTGGATCGTCGTCCTCATATCGGATGACTTCTTGTATCTTATTGTTCTTACAAAAATAAATTTTTATGACCTGACATTTGTTTCTCTATATCTCTAATATAGCAGACCACCTTATTGATATGAATCATAATATAACAGATATAAACAACAATATGGAAATAATAGAAGTAAATAATAATAAAAATGATATTATACAGTTAGAAAAATTATATATATACCTACATAAAAAATATAACAAATTGATGAATCAGCAGACTATATTCGAAAATGACCAACTATTTCAATATATGACTTGCTTGGTTTCACCAAATGATGATGGCAGTGGAAGATTCAATATGAAGTGAAGTGAAATATAATGAACACAAATAACAACATTTTATAGTGTAAACTGATGATGAAATTATAATAATTTCGAAAAGGCCTTATTTATAAAAATAAAAAAATTTACTGTTTTTGGTGGTTATATATAATAATATTATAACAAATCAGTGGCATAATGTTTAACAAAATAATAATGGAACCTGACCAGGTAAAATTATGTTATAAATACTTAAAACTACACATAAAATTACAAAAAATAATAAACAATATTAAATTTAATAAAAAATGTATTAACCTAGAAGTTACACCTAAATATGCAGTAATAAGGAACAAGAACACAAATCCTATAGCAATGAAGACCATTATACATGCACAAAAATAAAGGATACGACAAGAAATCAGAGAAGCATATAAAAATAAAAATAAAATAAATTTAGAAATATACAGCACACATTTAGAGATACTACATATTCTAGGTTATGTTATACATGAAAATATAAAAGAAATAATCTTCCATAAGATCCACAACATAAATCACAAAATTAAAGAAAAACATAATAAGAAATTATATAATCTTATATATGCAAAGAAAGAAGATAAAAAACCAAAAAAAATACACATACTGCAATGAGGAACAATATTATATATGACAACAATAAAATAAAAAATCTTACTGACATAAATTTCAATAATACCGAAAAAGAAATCATAACACATATTTTCAAATATAATCTTTCAAATAACAATAAATTAGGAATTATAAAGAACATTATAACAGATACTGAAAACAATATTTATAAAATAGATAATGAGGATGACAAAACTAACATAAGGAATACAATTAAAGAAAATATTCAAAGAAAATTAGAAAATAATGATATACAATGCAAAGGCAATAAAAATAAAACATTTACTATCAAAAACATATTGGAATTAAAAAATAAATTAAGAAATAATAATGCAACAATTTTGGAATCAGATAAAACATATACACCAGTTATAATGTTCATAGATGATTACAACAGGAAAGTACAAGAATATATAACTCAGAATGGATATATAGAAATAAAGGACCCCACAAATAAATATAATAAAATCATGGAAAATATTATAAAAGAAAATTTAGTTAAAATTAATATAAGGGAAAAGAAACATACAAAACTTATATCACACAATACAAGTGCTCCACAACTTAATGGTTTACCTAAAATTCATAAAATAGATATACCAATAAGACCATTAATAAATTTCAAGACTGCACCGGCATATATAATAGCAAAAACAATAGATAAAATACTCAGAGAGAAAATAATATTGGAAAATAGGTACAATGTAAAAAATGGATATACAGTTATAGAAAACCTAAAGAAAATACATACTACAGATGAAACAAAATTAATATCATTTGATATATCGAATATGTATAATAATATACCAATAAATGAAACACTGGAAATCATAAAGAAAAAATTAAAAAACAATAATGAAAAAATAGTTTCATAAATAACTTAATTATTATAATAAGAAACATATGTAACCAGAATTATTTTACTTTTAGTAGCAAATATTATACACAGACCAAAGGATTGGCAATGGGTTCACCCATATCATCAATTATGTCAGAAATTTATATACAGGATTTGGAAAACAAAATTATTTTAGGTATCATAAATATGCATAATGTGTTATTATGGAACAGATATGTGGATGATATATTGGTCATATATAATCCTAGCATAAAAAATGAACATTTAATAATACTAAATAAATTAAATACATACAGTGATAATGTGAAGTTTACATTTGAAGAAGAAGTTAATAGAAAAATCAATTGTTTGGACATTGATATTCAAATTGGAAATGATAACGAAATAATTACTAATGTGTATAGAAAGAATACAAATAATAATACAACAATACACAAGAATTCATCACATCCTTGGATACACAAGATAAATGCATAAAATAATATGATTAATAGAACATACAAATACATAAATAACGAAGAGAAATTATATCAAGAACTGAACATCATAAAAGAAATAGCAATAGAAAATGGATATGACAGTAAATTTATAAACAAATTAAATAAAAAGTACAAGGAAAAAACAATATTAAACAACAGAACAACATTAAGCAGTATAAATACAGGCAGAAAAGTAGAAAATATAACATACCTAACTTACAAATACACATATCAAGATCTCCAATACATTATAAAGAATACAAAATTGGATAAACATAAATATAAATATGCATGCAAACCAAATAAAAGTATATACAACATAATAATAAATAGAAAAGAATATGATATATACAAATTAAGTGGAATATACAAAATAAAGTGTAATGATTGTGACTACATATACATCGGTAGAACATATAGAAATTTCAAACAGAGATTTATGGAACATATCAGAGCCTTTAATAATAATAAAATGGGAATCTCTAATATAGCAGACCACCTTATTGATATGAATCATAATATAACAGATATAAACAACAATATGGAAATAATAGAAGTAAATAATAATAAAAATGATATTATACAGTTAGAAAAATTATATATATACCTACATACAAAATATAACAAATTGATGAATCAGCAGACTATATTCGAAAATGACCAACTATTTCAATATATGACTTGCTTGGTTTCACCAAATAATGATGGCAGTGGAAGATTCAATATGAAGTGAAGTGAAATATAATGAACACAAATAACAACATTTTATAGTGTAAACTGATGATGAAATTATAATAATTTCGAAAAGGCCTTATTTATAAAAATAAAAAAATTTACTGATTTTGGTGGTTATATATAATAATATAATTGTTATATTGGTGATTTTTTGGGTAATACCGCCGCTGATTGTTTTGAGGTCTGGAATAGATATAATTAACATTGTGTCTATAATTATTGGGTCGGTTGTCCCCATCTCCTCGATTATTACGACTGTCGCGGTAATTATAATGATTATTGCCACGATAATTATAATTCCTTTGATTATTATTCGAGTGATCGTTCTGTGTTCTATTCGTGTTAACGTTCTGGGTTGGTCGATTGTGATCATTATTATGGGAATTGGTTTGTTGATCGTTACTATTATATTTATTGTATTTATAATTTAGCACTCTGTTTCTTTGATACTGAGTTTCATGCTCATAATTCTCAAGGAATTTGGCCATGGCTGGAATTGTTTTAATTTGGCTACACATACGCGCGTTCTTTATCTCTTCCTCATAATGGTAGGATAGCTGTATCACTAAACATTCTTCGGGAATTCTGAGCTCTAAATTCCGTGCCATGCATACTTTTCTGAGGAAGTATGATGTAGGAGACTGTCCTACGTTCGTTTCGTATCGACCGTTGCTCAAATTATTTCTAACCATGTTCTGGGTCGACTCCGACCAATATTTTTCTTTAAATTGCTTTTTGAATTCGGTCTTGTCCTGTATATCCGGACGCACCGCCGTCCACCAATTATCATACGTATCGTTAAATGTCTCATCAATCATACCGCGTATCATACTGCAACGGTTCTCTCTATTTCGTGTGATCAACTCTTCCAACCTCTTTAAAAATTCCATCGGATTACGTTTGTAATTTCGAAAATTAATCGACTCCCGGTTATCGTGGGTTAGTTATATGGTTATGTTGGCATGTCCTATCCCGCCATGAATCTACTTCTTATTGTAACTGTAGTTCGCGTCTACTAATTTCCTCTATTTTATTTTTACTTGTATTAATTTGACCTTCCATATTGTTTAAATTGCCATATACTCTTTCTAGTCGCTCACCCATGTCTGTCTGTATTTGCGTAATCCCTTCCTTATTCTCCTCCCGCATCTGATGTACTTCTTGTTTAATTTTATCATATTTTTCTACAGTCTCCTGTTGGATTCCTTCGACCATTGTTTTATTCTCACTTTGTATGTTATTAATTTTTATTTTGTAATTCCTCATGAACCCGTATTACTATTTCGTTAGTTTTTTCTAACTTTTCATTTGTTTCAGCTATTTCTAATTTCCTTTCCTCATTATTTTGGTCTACTTTTTGGTTAATTGTCACATGGATATTTTCCATTCTTTCGTTAATCTGCCTTACATTTTCTTCATTTATTTGTAGGATATCTTCCTTCATTTGTTTTAAACCCTCCTCATTCCTGTCAAATCTTTCGTTAATTTGTTTTGAGGTTTCTTTAATTTCCTCATTTGTTTTCTTTGAATTTTCCTTAATTTCCTCATTTATTTTATCGAATGTTTCCTCCTGTTTCTTAAATTGTTCTTTTGAGTTTTCCTCCTGTTTCTTAAATTGTTCTGCCATAAATTTCATCATCTCCTGCCAACTTGGTACTTCTCTGGCTTCCGCTTTATCTATTTGGTCCCCTTGGGCATCTTCTTCAATTACTCCCTTTTCCTTGTCCGTAATTATTTCAGTTTCCGTTATTTCGTCTGTCTGTTGTTCCATTTCACTATCTGTGATTACTTCTATTTCTTGTCTTGTTCACCTTCTTCCTTCCCCGTGTCTTCTGCCCTCTTCTTTGATCTACCTCTGGTATTATGCATTTTTATTCTCCCACAGTTGCCTGCTTTGGTTAAGTAATATTTTTATAATTCTAGTTTTACTTAACTTAAGCCCTACACTAGTTGAGCGCCACTTTGTAATTAGACCTGTGTGTACGGTTTAAGCCACACTGTTGATTTCGTCAATTTGTAATATTCCTTTCGTATGTACCGCTCTTTGATTATTTTAATATTTCAATTTCTTATATATCTGGGTTTGCTAGATATAGTAATATTGTTAATTATGGTTATCTTATCTCTCTATTTAATCTAAAAATGTTAGTGTGAATGTAACTTATGTATGTAGGGTGTTATTCAAAAATTCCGCTCAGCCCTAGTCTGCCTTGCAGAGAATTATAGAAATTTCGTGTGTAACTCTCTTCTCTTTGGTATCGGAGAATTCCGCAACCAGCGCTGCAGTTCCAAAACAAACGGAATTTAGAGGTTAACCCACCGCGTACGGTGCTTAGTTATTATACCCTCGGTATGTTTAATTCTTATTCCCACTTCATTAAATACTACCCAAATAATAAGATACTGAAATTATACAAGGTTTCTTTATTAGTTCAATTTTTTTTTAACATTCAATAAGATTGGTTGTACTTGATATACGAAAGGCTATACGTTGAGTTAATCGATTATTGTTCGGTCCAATATTTTATTTTAAATTCAGTTATATTTTTTATAATTAATTTAGATTCAGGGTGTGAAGGTTCTTTCAACTGCGGGGAAGATTAAAAGTACATAGATAAGAATGCAAGATATTACAAAATTAAAGTGTTGTTGTGTTTAATATTATTTATACAATTGAAATTTACCATACAAAGTACGAAGAGACTCTGGAAGGCGGTTGCTTTTAACCTCGTGAGTTGACGCACCGTAGTAATCAGAGATGATATGATTTTCTTTATTCTTGTCTTCAAGTGGTAATAAAGTTGAATCCTTGGTCCTGGTTGATTTAGAAATACCGCTCCCTTTGTTCGCCAACGGCCAAAATAGTGATTACGTTCTTCGGTAAACTCTGGATCCAAATATGTCTTTCTATCGTATGATGTAAATTGCGATGTCCAATGTGGTTGAATGGTTATTATTTTTCGTTTGGTTTGTAGGATTAATTCTTTACACAGGTAGTTCTTTATATAGTCTTATTATTTCATTAAATCATCATTTGTTCTTGATCTGATATTGGACAATCCAAGTCATTCCTTTTTGGAATTCAATTACTTATTATCGTTTGTATGATACCATTATACAATTTGGTTAATGTTTGCTGGCCTAATTATGACAATTAGTTATTCATATATGGTGACTATTACTGTATTTAAATAATTTAGATTAAATTAGTTTTATTAACCATTTCTCTGGGTTTAATCTCATCACGTTCAGATCATAAATTGCAATAATCAAAATCAACAAATCATATTAATTTTTGTTGTCCCTAGCAACAAATTTTTTATTCTTTTTCAATGTTTTTGTTATATAGTGATAATTTCATATATTATTCTTCCACTCATCAAAATAATTCCTTATTAAACTTCCATTATATCAAAATATAACATTATTTATATCTTGTTTACTAATTTCTGTCTATATTCTGCTGGTTTTTCAATCTTAGTCTGTTTCTTTTCATAATTATTATTTTTCCGATATCAAACGTTATCAATCGATATCATTGCACTATGGCATTATCATAATTTGTTTATATTGAGTTTATTATTTATTATTAATTGTTATAGGGTTTTTCTAACTCCTTGAATTATATTCATTAATTATTATTAACTTCTTTACCTAACCTTTCTATTCTGATTTGTTATATAGTGTTATTGGCTGTTAGGCCTTTTATTATATTTGGATCTACTTTTAAATATAACTTGTTAACAACTATAGCCTTTTTATATAAGTTTACAAACATAATCAACCTTAACTATGTACATGTACACAAATAATTATCCTTATTATATTTAACAACAACTTTATCTTGACCTATGGATCACACATAAGAAAAATTGAAATTAATTAATACTAATTAATTGATTTCCCTCACCTTTCTACAACAGTAAACAAATAATACATATTGCTTCATTATTTGATATTACATCAACAAGTAAGCTTCATAAGCTAACACAAACTTTAACATAATATTTATGGTAACAACATAACATTATATAATTCAGAATCATTATTTTCGATTAACTAGTAATGTATATTATTGACTCATTTTTTATCTATTTTCACAGTCATTTACTTTAACATATTCGATATCAGTTTCTTTCTTATAATTCTTATCAGTATTTTTGGTTTATTTACTTTTCACTGAACATTGATTTCTTACTATTGTCTATATTACATGTTTATTTTTTATTGCTATTACTACCTTGCATCCGTATTCATTTTTCTACAATGATAAATGTATTTATTTGACCCTTGTATTAATATGAGATTTAAATATTTATTTCCCTATTAAATTTCTAATAGTTCTATTTATGTAATGTCGAGTACCGCATTTCTGTTGCGTTACATATGCTCCCCCTCCTAAAGAAGTTTAATTTACCTGAATGTAATTTTGGTCAAGTAAACTTGTATTTTTTACATGCCTTTTCTTCATATCAATTTTAATGGTTAACGATGGGATTCTCAATGTAACTTGTTTAGACTAGTATTCACAATTCTTTATTTAATGACATTTCATTACTCCTATTAACATTCTTGGTTATATATAATTTTCCCTTAAACAGTATTTGTCGATAGTGGTTACAATATTCAATGAAACTTTAGGTTCACTTCTCTTCTACTTCTAGTTACTGCAATCACTGTATTTCTCCATTATTCTTCTGTCAGCTATTTTCCTTCTGTTTTCTTCGTCATTCTTTTTGGAATTTGATGTCATTCTTCGCAACGATTCTAATATTCCTTAAATATTTAATTTCCCTAACAATCCCTAATATGTGCGTTGGTACAGTTCTGATAGGCACTGTTTGGCTTCATACTCTGCTGTCCATACTACACTTCAATATAGTACTGCTGGAATTCATCTACAGTCAGCTATAAAAATATAATAATATCATAATAATCTTCTTAATTAATTAATAATAAACATTTGGGAATTCTTTAGATTGTCGCGTTTTATTTTTAATTATTCCTATTTTTTATACTTCGTGATTCCATTTTATTTTCCATTATCATTTTCTGATAACACTTCTGACAGTCATTATCTGTAATTAGTTTTGATCTTCATTCTTGTTGTGACAGTAACTCTAAGTATCATTTCTTCTTTGGTTCTTATAATTCCAAGAATCTCTAAATTGTAATTGTTTTGATTATTATTATTACTTAATTTCTGTGTAATTATAGTCATTAACTCAACCTTTGTTCTCCTTATCTTATTTTACTACATTGTCTGGTTACATTACAATGAATTATGTTGATAAACATTCTTTTTTTGTTCCATTTAATATTATTCTGGTCATAATCAATCATTTATTTTGGTTGTTCATTTCATTTGGCAATTTGGCATGTAGTTTAGGTCATATTGTTTTTTTTCTGTTTTACTATTTTGCAGAGGAAATTCTTGATATTAAAAAAATTTTTGTCTTGGGGTTTCATTATTCTTTCAACTGCGGGGAAGATTAAAAATACATAAATAAGAATGCAAGATATTACAAAATTAAAGTGTTGTTGTGTTTAATATTATTTATACAATTGAAATTTACCATACAAAGTACGAAGAGACTCTGGAAGGCGGTTGCTTTTAACCTCGTGAGTTGTATTATTTATTTATTATCTTTCCTTGTAGACATATAGTAATAATTCTGGTTTTCTTCTGTAATCTTGGGGGTTGTTATTAACTCTTCTTAAGACCTTCTTCATAACTATATAGTAAGTCGTACTTACTTCCTTTTGAATGTTGTGTTTTCTATTTAAATAATATTGTTCAAAAAATTCTTTAGTAAGTTGTGCTTACATACCTTTTGGATTTAGTGGTCTTTCTCCAAATTCAAATTCTCTTTTAATTCCAAGTGTTTTCTCTTCATAATATTTTTTTATAGACTCCTGATTATATGTTCCCTTAATCTTTTTCATGATAGGGTTCATTATTTCATAGGTATTATTATTATTATTTTTTGTTATCACATAGGGTCCAGTATATAATAATAATAATTTTTTCGTTATTCCTTCTAGTGTACTGGGTAACTCCCTGTTTCTTATTAATATTTTTTCACCAATTTGGTAATTTATTGGTTTTGGATTATTCCCTTCATACTTCTTTTTCTTTATTTCTGCATTCTCCATTATCTGGTTATAAAATTTAACGTTTTCAAATTGATATTCTGGGTTTGTTGGAAAATTGATGATATCCTGGATTTCCCTAGGTGGAAGCCTTTCAAACATAACAGTATAGGGGGGATTTTCAATGGATTGATGGTAAGATATATTGAGAAACTCTTCGGTAAATGACAAGTATTCGTACCACCTCTTCTGTTGGTCATGACAGTAAGTTCGGAGTATTCTGCCAACTTCCCTCAATACACGTTCTGCAGGATTGCTGCTGGGGTGGTATACTGAAGTCTTGTATGCTCTAAAGCTGTGTTTTAGAAGACTATTTCTCCATTTGCTTCCCTTGAACTGCGTACCATGATCGGTGATAATGGATGACGGTTTACCAATCTCTATTATGTAATGTCCAATGACTATCTCCAGAATTTTCTTGGTCGTGGCTCTGCTGATAGCGTAAAGTTTAGTATATTTAGAAAAATGATCAAAAATAATAATGATAAATTTATATCTATGGTTCCCTCCACTGCGTGGGAACGGTCCACATATATCCAGGAATACTTTCTCCAGCTTATGTTTGGATGTAATAGGGATCATTACTCCTTCTTTCTTCTCATTGTTATGTTTAACCATCTGGCAGATGTGACATGTTTGGATTGATTTTTGCACCTTTCTGTTTATATTTTTTATGTACACTTGTTCTTCCAGGGCTTTGACGATTTTTAGGGCTCCCATGTGTCCATATCTGACATGGTAATCCAAGATTAATTTGTTTTCCACAGCTGTGGGAATTACTAATTTCCAGTTTATTTGATTAGGGGTAACTTTAATAAATAATCTATCATCATGTATACAGTAATAATTTGTAATAATTTCATCAGCATTTTGCACCTTCTGGCGTATGTTTACTAATTTGGGATCCAATTTTTGATGTTGATTAATTTCGTTTGTTATTATTTCTAAAGAGCCTCCAGGTGGTCTAGTGGCTAACGCGGGCGATTGATGCGCTCGTGGTCCCGGGTTCAATTCCCAGCGGAGGTTCCGTACGGCGTGCACTCAGCGTCGTGAGGCAAACTGAGTAGGCGCTGAGATAACAGCGCCGCCTCCTGGCTGTGAATACCGCAACTAGCGGCTGGTGGCGCGTAGTACTAGCCATACACCGTCACACTAACACAAAAGCCGCGCGGTACGCCTTGGTCCTTAACGGACTGTTGAGCGGAGGTTTATTTATTTATTATTTCTAAATCCTTCCTACTCTTAATAATATTGTACAGTTTGGCAATTTGTTCCTTTTCTCCCTCGAACGATTGGTCTTGTATGTTTATTCGGGACAAGATATCGGCTGCTATGTTCTTCCTTCCAGGTATATATTCCCAATCAATGCGATATTCTTGCAGTGCAAGGACCCATCTAGTTAGCCGACCATGACTGAGCTTACATCGTTTTAGGAATGAAATTGATTTGTGATCACTCCTTACAGTCACTGGGTATCCAAGTATATAAGTTCTGAACTTATTGCATGCATAAACTACACTTAGCAGCTCCTTTTCGGTAACATTATAGTTGCGTTCGCAGCTGTTTAGCACTCTGCTGGCGAAACTAATTACCATGTGATGTCCTTCTTCATCTTCTTGATATAGAGTGGCTCCTAAACTAACATTGCTTGCATCACAATTTAGATAAAAGTGTTTGTTAAAGTCAGGGTGGTACAACATAACAGTCTCTAGAAATTTTTCCTTGATTAATTGTAGAACTTTATCTTGTTCTGGTCCCCATGCCCATTTGTCCTTGGATGATAGTTGTTTTTGGAATTTAGCAGTTATTTCTGAATAATTATCTTGTAATTTGCGGTAATAGTTACAAATTCCATGGAAGGATTGTAACTGTTTTCTATTTTTTGGAGTAGGGAACTGTTGAATTGCTTCTACTTTCTCTGTTGAAGGTGTGATACCCTCCTCAGTCAGATTAAATCCTAAGAACTTTACATGGTTAGCAATAAATTTAGATTTGTTTAACTTGAGTGTTATATTATTTTCGGATAACTTTCTCAGTACTTGTTCCACCCTCTCGCAATGTTCATCCCAATGTGAAGAAGTTATAAGTAGGTCATCTACGTAGACTGTAGTGAATTGTAGTGTTTCTTGTCCCAATATCTGGTCCATGCATTTTACGAATATAGCAACAGAATTAATTAATCCGAAAGGTAGCCTTTTAAATTGATAGTTCCTTCCGTCAAAAAGGAACGCCATATATTTTCTACTATTTGGGTGCAACTCAACCTGCCAGTATCCGCATACCGTATCCCAAAGTACTAATGTATTTGGTGCCATGGAATTTTTTTAAGATTTCTTCGATCTCGCCCGGGGAAGTCCTATCGTTGATGATCATTTTATTTATTTCCTTAGCGTCCAGGCAAATTCTCACTTTTCCGTTCTTTTTTGGGATTGCCACTATGGGACTGGTATAGGGTGATTGACTGTATTCTATTATGTCATCCTTAATCATGCGATTTATTTCTTCCCGAACTTCGTTTTTTATTGAATGTGCTATCGGGTAGGATTTTCTACGAAAGTCCACCGGTTCTTTAAAATTTATTTCACACTGGTATCCTTTTACTATACCTGGAGCGTTGGAGAATATGTGTTTGTATCTATTATATATTTTAATTAAATTTTCGGCCTGTACCTTATTTACTCGTTGACAAGATTTTTCTCTTTGGAATTCTCGTATCTCTTCCAACTTACTCTGCCATAGATCTGGATCGTCGTCCTCATATCGGATGACTTCTTGTATCTTATTGTTCTTACAAAAATAACTTTTTATGACCTGACATTTGTTTCTCTATATCTCTAATATAGCAGACCACCTTATTGATATGAATCATAATATAACAGATATAAACAACAATATGGAAATAATAGAAGTAAATAATAATAAAAATGATATTATACAGTTAGAAAAATTATATATATACCTACATAAAAAATATAACAAATTGATGAATCAGCAGACTATATTCGAAAATGACCAACTATTTCAATATATGACTTGCTTGGTTTCACCAAATGATGATGGCAGTAGAAGATTCAATATGAAGTGAAGTGAAATATAATGAACACAAATAACAACATTTTATAGTGTAAACTGATGATGAAATTATAATAATTTCGAAAAGGCCTTATTTATAAAAATAAAAAAATTTACTGTTTTTGGTGGTTATATATAATAATATTATAACAAATCAGTGGCATAATGTTTAACAAAATAATAATGGAACCTGACCAGGTAAAATTATGTTATAAATACTTAAAACTTCACATAAAATTACAAAAAATAATAAACAATATTATATTTAATAAAAAATGTATTAACCTAGAAGTTACACCTAAATATGCAGTAATAAGGAACAAGAACACAAATCCTATAGCAATGAAGACCATTATACATGTACAAAAATACAGGATACGACAAGAAATCAGAGAAGCATATAAAAATAAAAATAAAATAAATTTAGAAATATACAGCACACATTTAGAGATACTACATATTCTAGGTTATGTTATACATGAAAATATAAAAGAAATAATCTTCCATAAGATCCACAACATAAATCACAAAATTAAAGAAAAACATAATAAGAAATTATATAATCTTATATATGCAAAGAAAGAAGATAAAAAACCAAAAAAAATACACATACTGCAATGAGGAACAATATTATATATGACAACAATAAAATAAAAAATCTTACTGACATAAATTTCAATAATACCGAAAAAGAAATCATAACACATATTTTCAAATATAATCTTTCCAATAACAATAAATTTGGAATTATAAAGAACATTATAACAGATACTGAAAACAATATTTATAAAATAGATAATGAGGATGACAAAACTAACATAAGGAATACAATTAAAGAAAATATTCAAAGAAAATTAGAAAATAATGATATACAATGCAAAGGCAATAAAAATAAAACATTTACTATCAAAAACATATTGGAATTAAAAAATAAATTAAGAAATAATAATGCAACAATTTTGGAATCAGATAAAACATATACACCAGTTATAATGTTCATAGATGATTACAACAGGAAAGTACAAGAATATATAACTCAGAATGGATATATAGAAATAAAGGACCCCACAAATAAATATAATAAAATCATGGAAAATATTATAAAAGAAAATTTAGTTAAAATTAATATAAGGGAAAAGAAACATACAAAACTTATATCACACAATACAAGTGCTCCACAACTTAATGGTTTACCTAAAATTCATAAAATAGATATACCAATAAGACCATTAATAAATTTCAAGACTGCACCGGCATATATAATAGCAAAAACAATAGATAAAATACTCAGAGAGAAAATAATATTGGAAAATAGGTACAATGTAAAAAATGGATATACAGTTATAGAAAACCTAAAGAAAATACATACTACAGATGAAACAAAATTAATATCATTTGATATATCGAATATGTATAATAATATACCAATAAATGAAACACTGGAAATCATAAAGAAAAAATTAAAAAACAATAATGAAAACAACAGTTTCATAAATAACTTAATTATTATAATAAGAAACATATGTAACCAGAATTATTTTACTTTTAGTAGCAAATATTATACACAGACCAAAGGATTGGCAATGGGTTCACCCATATCTTCAATTATGTCAGAAATTTATATACAGGATTTGGAAAACAAAATTATTTTAGGTATCATAAATATGCATAATGTGTTATTATGGAACAGATTTGTGGATGATATATTGGTCATATATAATCCTAGCATAAAAAATGAACATTTAATAATACTAAATAAATTAAATACATACAGTGATAATGTGAAGTTTACATTTGAAGAAGAAGTTAATAGAAAAATCAATTGTTTGGACATTGATATTCAAATTGGAAATGATAACGAAATAATTACTAATGTGTATAGAAAGAATACAAATAATAATACAACAATACACAAGAATTCATCACATCCTTGGATACACAAGATAAATGCATAAAATAATATGATTAATAGAACATACAAATACATAAATAACGAAGAGAAATTATATCAAGAACTGAACATCATAAAAGAAATAGCAATAGAAAATGGATATGACAGTAAATTTATAAACAAATTAAATAAAAAGTACAAGGAAAAAACAATATTAAACAACAGAACAACATTAAGCAGTATAAATACAGGCAGAAAAGTAGAAAATATAACATACCTAACTTACAAATACACATATCAAGATCTCCAATACATTATAAAGAATACAAAATTGGATAAACATAAATATAAATATGCATGCAAACCAAATAAAAGTATATACAACATAATAATAAATAGAAAAGAATATGATATATACAAATTAAGTGGAATATACAAAATAAAGTGTAATGATTGTGACTACATATACATCGGTAGAACATATAGAAATTTCAAACAGAGATTTATGGAACATATCAGAGCCTTTAATAATAATAAAATGGGAATCTCTAATATAGCAGACCACCTTATTGATATGAATCATAATATAACAGATATAAACAACAATATGGAAATAATAGAAGTAAATAATAATAAAAATGATATTATACAGTTAGAAAAATTATATATATACCTACATACAAAATATAACAAATTGATGAATCAGCAGACTATATTCGAAAATGACCAACTATTTCAATATATGACTTGCTTGGTTTCACCAAATAATGATGGCAGTGGAAGATTCAATATGAAGTGAAGTGAAATATAATGAACACAAATAACAACATTTTATAGTGTAAACTGATGATGAAATTATAATAATTTCGAAAAGGCCTTATTTATAAAAATAAAAAATTTACTGATTTTGGTGGTTATATATAATAATATAATTGTTATATTGGTGATTTTTTGGGTAATACCGCCGCTGATTGTTTTGAGGTCTGGAATAGATATAATTAACATTGTGTCTATAATTATTGGGTCGGTTGTCCCCATCTCCTCGATTATTACGACTGTCGCGGTAATTATAATGATTATTGCCACGATAATTATAATTCCTTTGATTATTATTCGAGTGATCGTTCTGTGTTCTATTCGTGTTAACGTTCTGGGTTGGTCGATTGTGATCATTATTATGGGAATTGGTTTGTTGATCGTTACTATTATATTTATTGTATTTATAATTTAGCACTCTGTTTCTTTGATACTGAGTTTCATGCTCATAATTCTCAAGTAATTTGGCCATGGCTGGAATTGTTTTAATTTGGCTACACATACGCGCGTTCTTTATCTCTTCCTCATAATGGTAGGATAGCTGTATCACTAAACATTCTTCGGGAATTCTGAGCTCTAAATTCCGTGCCATGCATACTTTTCTGAGGAAGTATGATGTAGGAGACTGTCCTACGTTCGTTTCGTATCGACCGTTGCTCAAATTATTTCTAATCATGTTCTGGGTCGACTCCGACCAATATTTTTCTTTAAATTGCTTTTTGAATTCGGTCATGTCCTGTATATCCGGACGCACCGCCGTCCACCAATTATCATACGTATCGTTAAATGTCTCATCAATCATACCGCGTATCATACTGCAACGGTTCTCTCTATTTCGTGTGATCAACTCTTCCAACCTCTTTAAAAATTCCATCGGATTACGTTTGTAATTTCAAAAATTAATCGACTCCCGGTTATCGTGGGTTAGTTATATGGTTATGTTGGCATGTCCTATCCCGCCATGAATCTACTTCTTATTGTAACTGTAGTTCGCGTCTACTAATTTCCTCTATTTTATTTTTACTTGTATTAATTTGACCTTCCATATTGTTTAAATTGCCATATACTCTTTCTAGTCGCTCACCCATGTCTGTCTGTATTTGCGTAATCCCTTCCTTATTCTCCTCCCGCATCTGATGTACTTCTTGTTTAATTTTATCATATTTTTCTACAGTCTCCTGTTGGATTCCTTCAACCATTGTTTTATTCTCACTTTGTATGTTATTAATTTTTATTTTGTAATTCCTCATGAACCCGTATTACTATTTCGTTAGTTTTTTCTAACTTTTCATTTGTTTCGGCTATTTCTAATTTCCTTTCCTCATTATTTTGGTCTACTTTTTGGTTAATTGTCACATGGATATTTTCCATTCTTTCGTTAATCTGCCTTACATTTTCTTCATTTATTTGTAGGATATCTTCCTTCATTTGTTTTAAACCCTCCTCATTCCTGTCAAATCTTTCGTTAATTTGTTTTGAGGTTTCTTTAATTTCCTCATTTGTTTTCTTTGAATTTTCCTTAATTTCCTCATTTATTTTATCGAATGTTTCCTCCTGTTTCTTAAATTGTTCTTTTGAGTTTTCCTCCTGTTTCTTAAATTGTTCTGCCATAAATTTCATCATCTCCTGCCAACTTGGTACTTCTCTGGCTTCCACTTTATCTATTTGGTCCCCTTGGGCATCTTCTTCAATTACTCCCTTTTCCTTGTCCGTAATTATTTCAGTTTCCGTTATTTCGTCTGTCTGTTGTTCCATTTCACTATCTGTGATTACTTCTATTTCTTGTCCTTGTTCACCTTCTTCCTTCCCCGTGTCTTCTGCCCTCTTCTTTGATCTACCTCTGGTATTATGCATTTTTATTCTCCCACAGTTGCCTGCTTTGGTTAGGTAATATTTTTATAATTCTAGTTTTACTTAACTTAAGCCCTACACTAGTTGAGCGCCACTTTGTAATTAGACCTGTGTGTACGGTTTAAGCCACACTGTTGATTTCGTCAATTTGTAATATTCCTTTCGTATGTACCGCTCTTTGATTATTTTAATATTTCAATTTCTTATATATCTGGGTTTGCTAGATATAGTAATATTGTTAATTATGGTTATCTTATCTCTCTATTTAATCTAAAAATGTTAGTGTGAATGTAACTTATGTATGTAGGGTGTTATTCAAAAATTCCGCTCAGCCCTAGTCTGCCTTGCAGAGAATTATAGAAATTTCGTGTGTAACTCTCTTCTCTTTGGTATCGGAGAATTCCGCAACCAGCGCTGCAGTTCCAAAACAAACGGAATTTAGAGGTTAACCCACCGCGTACGGTGCTTAGTTATTATACCCTCGGTATGTTTAATTCTTATTCCCACTTCATTAAATACTACCCAAATAATAAGATACTGAAATTATACAAGGTTTCTTTATTAGTTCAATTTTTTTTTAACATTCAATAAGATTGGTTGTACTTGATATACGAAAGGCTATACGTTGAGTTAATCGATTATTGTTCGGTCCAATATTTTATTTTAAATTCAGTTATATTTTTTATAATTAATTTAGATTCAGGGTGTGAAGGTTCTTTCAACTGCGGGGAAGATTAAAAATACATAGATAAGAATGCAAGATATTACAAAATTAAAGTGTTGTTGTGTTTAATATTATTTATACAATTGAAATTTACCATACAAAGTACGAAGAGACTCTGGAAGGCGGTTGCTTTTAACCTCGTGAGTTGACGCACCGTAGTAATCAGAGATGATATGATTTTCTTTATTCTTGTCTTCAAGTGGTAATAAAGTTGAATCCTTGGTCCTGGTTGATTTAGAAATACCGCTCCCTTTGTTCGCCAACGGCCAAAATAGTGATTACGTTCTTCGGTAAACTCTGGATCCAAATATGTCTTTCTATCGTATGATGTAAATTGCGATGTCCAATGTGGTTGAATGGTTATTATTTTTCGTTTGGTTTGTAGGATTAATTCTTTACACAGGTAGTTCTTTATATAGTCTTATTATTTCATTAAATCATCATTTGTTCTTGATCTGATATTGGACAATCCAAGTCATTCCTTTTTGGAATTCAATTACTTATTATCGTTTGTATGATACCATTATACAATTTGGTTAATGTTTGCTGGCCTAATTATGACAATTAGTTATTCATATATGGTGACTATTACTGTATTTAAATAATTTAGATTAAATTAGTTTTATTAACCATTTCTCTGGGTTTAATCTCATCACGTTCAGATCATAAATTGCAATAATCAAAATCAACAAATCATATTAATTTTTGTTGTCCCTAGCAACAAATTTTTTATTCTTTTTCAATGTTTTTGTTATATAGTGATAATTTCATATATTATTCTTCCACTCATCAAAATAATTCCTTATTAAACTTCCATTATATCAAAATATAACATTATTTATATCTTGTTTACTAATTTCTATCTATATTCTGCTGGTTTTTCAATCTTAGTCTGTTTCTTTTCATAATTATTATTTTTCCGATATCAAACGTTATCAATCGATATCATTGCACTATGGCATTATCATAATTTGTTTATTATTTATTATTAATTGTTATAGGGTTTTTCTAACTCCTTGAATTATATTCATTAATTATTATTAACTTCTTTACCTAACCTTTCTATTCTGATTTGTTATATAGTGTTATTGGCTGTTAGGCCTTTTATTATATTTGGATCTACTTTTGAATATAACTTGTTAACAACTATAGCCTTTTTATATAAGTTTACAAACATAATCAACCTTAACTATGTACATGTACACAAATAATTATCCTTATTATATTTAACAACAACTTTATCTTGACCTATGGATCACACATAAGAAAAATTGAAATTAATTAATACTAATTAATTGATTTCCCTCACCTTTCTACAACAGTAAACAAATAATACATATTGCTTCATTATTTGATATTACATCAACAAGTAAGCTTCATAAGCTAACACAGACTTTAACATAATATTTATGGTAACAACATAACATTATATAATTCAGAATCATTATTTTCGATTAACTAGTAATGTATATTATTGACTCATTTTTATCTATTTTCACAGTCATTTACTTTAGCATATTTGATATCAGTTTCTTTCTTATAATTCTTATCAGTATTTTTGGTTTATTTACTTTTCACTGAACATTGATTTCTTACTATTGTCTATATTACATGTTTATTTTTTATTGCTATTACTACCTTGCATCCGTATTCATTTTTCTACAATGATAAATGTATTTATTTGACCCTTGTATTAATATGAGATTTAAATATTTATTTCCCTATTAAATTTCTAATAGTTCTATTTATGTAATGTCGAGTACCGCATTTCTGTTGCGTTACAATATATATATATATATATATATATATATATATAATTCACATTTTATGAGGTGCGGGCGAGACGAAAACTGTACTCAGCCGGCGGACGCGCAAAACTGCTCGCATAATGTTTTTGTAAGATGTTAATTGCCGACTGCCTTTATTCTCTGCACACTGGGCAATTAGGAATTTTTGATACGTGACATTATCGTGTGAATGTTGGCCGACACGTGCGCTCATACGCGTTAATACGCACCCTTTCTGACACTTAACATTCCCAGACTCTTAATTGCTTGTGGTACGAGGGGGACTGCAAGGTGTTAAAAAATGTCGAACGTTTGTGATCCAAACGTTGTTCAGCTTGAGTTGCTACTACTTTTTACAATTATTAAAGAATAAAATAAATCTCAATTGTTTGTCCCGTTACAATACCCCCTCAATGAGAGGTTTTATGCCGAAGCATAAAAACATTGACACTTTCATACTTCCTAAAGGGATCAGCCAGGATAAGTCGCCACAACCCCCTTACGTTTTATTAAAATCATGGTTAACTTACCCCCTGGTCCAGTGACTGTGGCCGCACCTGAATGACCTTACTGGACTTCCCTTTGAGATCCCAACACCGCAAGGCCAGACAGGCACTTGACGCCCCTGCTCTGATGCGCCGGCCAGCACAGGACCGCCGCCACAGCATCACCAGACACTGAAACATCAAATCAAAAATATCAAGTAGTGGCCTTGTTTAAATACCATATCCCTAACTGATCTGGTTCCTTTTAGCTGTGCTGGTTTGCGTTAAGAAGCACTGGTTTTTTCCTTAACTCCTAACACATATATATGGATATGTACTTAACATGATATAAAACATTTAAATTTCAAATATTTAAATTCGTCATAAAAAATCTCTTAAACATCTTTAAATCAACTACATCATCTTACTTTTTCATTTCAACATGACTACTGCTATCATTAGCTAATACAGAACATAATTAATAAAAAATACAAAGTTATTCGATACAACAGATACATGGATAATCAAAACAACTTCCTTCAATACTTCACTGTTATCGCATCATTACAATAATCATCAATTTTATCTTCATTTTATTCAATCAGAAATTATTTAGTAACAATTTAAAAACCTTCTTCCACACACACTATGGCCCCCCTGGACTGTAGCGCCCAGTTGCCTCCACAAGAACTGAAGTGTTAAGGAGGAATTTTGTCATCTCCTCTCCTTGCTTCGGCGTTACAAAACATTCGACATTACTGATGTCCGAGGACACCAGTAATCCTACTAAAAGTTAGGTATATGCCCTTAAACAGTCTACCATCACATTCGATGGATAGCCGCTGTTCCATAGTTCTGGTGATTCAGCAGACACTCCTCTAAAAAACTATACTACCCGCTACAACGCTTTTCGTTGAGGACTCCTTACACCTCCACCCTCACTACAAAATATATGTACCCTGCTCTCACCTATTTACTCTCCATTTACATCACTCTCACTTTATCTACATACATGCACTCTCGCTACTGGGTCCCTACTACTGACCCGTTCTGTATTACTTTTTATTCGAAAAATTCTTATTTTGTCTAATACCCATCTAAAATTAACGCTGACTGACTCAAATGCCTTATTTAAATAATTATTATCACCCAAACTCCATTTTTTACAACATTTTACATTAATATTATCATTGAAAGTTACACTAGAAAATTTATAATTACCTCAAATTAATTTAATCGCCTAATTTAACACCTTTTAAATTCCTTTAATTTCATTTTTAAAACATTAAAACATTTTACTTTACTTCGATTTCATTATAAAATTCATACTTACCTATGGTTAATCGTTCAATCAAATAAACACATGATCACTGTCAATCTCAAAAATATAAACATTCATCACCACAAATATAACTTACGTAACCATATGTACTTTCTGATACATCATAATAACCATATGACTCAACAACTATACACATTTTACATTTATTCATTTACTATTTATTTTAAAGTTCAAATCTCAGAAACATCCTTTAAATTCATTATCAAAATTTATTTATACATTAATTAATCAATTAATTCATCTCAAATTATTTAACTGAATCAGTTTTTTAAAACACAAAGTTTCTTTAATCACCATACTCCAACACAATTACAATTCATTTGCATTATCAACTCTCGTTATTTATTTAGTCTGATAAAATATTATTATTATCATTATTATACAATCAGTTCCCCTTGCATACATACATTGTTTACATGACATGCATAGTACAACATAACCTCTTATACATGCACTACAATTAGCCTCAACTATAAATTTATCTACAATTTTTTGTCATATTATTTTATTGTTTACCATACTTCATTATATAAGTTAGCCAAGTAATTACCATAGACTAAAATAATTAAATGTTCATATCACTGTTTATCTCTAACCACCATCGTCGTAAATTAGTCTGATTTTCACATAACCATTCTCCTCTTTACTTGCACTCATATCATTATTATGATTTATATAATAACCCTTTAATATTTCAAATTGTTCCGTAAAACCCACATAATAATCTACTGGACTATCCCACATTACTATCAAATCATATACCCTGTCTACATCATTAGTTTGGTCTTGTCACCAGTCTGTATTATTATTGTAACATCTCAAAATGTTCCGTAATAATAATGAACACCAGAAGGGTGAATAATACTAAAAGAACTATAAATGAGTAACCAGAAAGAATGTAATAGTCAAAATAATAAACCAATAAAGAAGAAAGAAGAGAAGGAATCCAAGTTAAACCGTGATACATCCACTACAAGTACTAAATGACACTACAACATAAAATATACTGAATGACAAAGACAAAATGACAAGACAAGTTTCCCATAAACTGTCAAGTGAGTTCAATAAAAACATTTGATAAGTAAAATCAAACTGAATAAATAAAATAATAAATGTCTTGAATAGTATTGTACTATAAATATTATGAATAAAGAACAGCACATTAGCTGATCTAAGTCAGATCAATGATTTACAAAAGACAAATATAGTAACTATGCTAGGAATAGCCACAAACTGTAAAAGATAATATGAAAACCAAATATGTATTATTATAAATTAAGAATAATGATAAATGTAAGCACGGTATGTGTTTAGGTAACTTCATAAGTAAGTAACATGTGTACAAAAGATAATGATAGTCAGAGGAACAAAACATTGTAACATAATGATAACAGACCCTGAATGACAATTTAAATCAATGAAATAAGAATTAAATAGAAACCCCTACTAAGCATAATGCAGTAGAATCATGACTATGATGAAGAGAATGTAAAGTACCACGATGTGGGTGATATTATACAAATAAGGATGAGAAGGACATGCTACAAATAAAAATAGTAAAATTATGAAAGTTTATATTAGTCAATCAACATATGTAAACAAATAATTAATATTGTTCAGCTGAATGCAGCACTTATATATAATAAGGTATTCTTTTTAATCAAATAATCATGTTCAAAGTAGAAGTTAAGAATAATTAAACAAATATTAGAAAAAAGTTAATAGTCGGATTTGCCACTTTTAGCAGACGAACGCATGTAAACAATGTACTAGTAAGTTTAAAGTAATGAAATATTAATGAAAACTGTGACTAAAACTGGCATCAAGCCATATCAAAAATAAAGATAAATAAATAAGATGTACAATGATAGTAATAGAACCCGAAATGGAATTGTAATAGTTGAATATTAACGTTAGCATCAAAATTGGTGAATTATGATTGAATACACAACGAATAATATCAACATTGAAAACAGACGCCAAAATACAAATATGTAATGCCTATTAATAGAATTATGTCATCATGACATAATTTCGCACCAATCACGAACGATTTTAGTAAGCCTTCGAGTGCTCCAAGCGGCTTGATGAAAAAAGTATATAAATGAGGATCGTTGTAAACACAGAAGCATTTTGTCTAAATTCACTCAACCAGCAACAACAAATCCAGGCCAAATAATCATCAAAATTTAATAATTCAACGATAAAGAAGAAGTATAATTTAATCAGTGCAACGACAATAGTAGTGAATTTTAACCAGAAGTGCGTGTGATACGAACGAGGTTAGGTATCAACATAACCAAGCAGTAGCTTATTTAAGAGAAGAAGATTAACCCGTTCCAGTGCGAATATTAGTGAAGTGTAAACACGATCATTGAATAAGATCGTTAAAAGTGTTAATAAATTAATCTTTGTGATTAATCACCAGGGAGTACAGTGCTCATAATTTCTTATGTTTACGTTTTAGCCAATAACAATATAGAACAATAGCACAAATGTACTGACGCAAAAAACAATAAGACTATAAGTAACCAACACTGTATTAAAATTATTTAGAGGAATTAACAGACCCCAATATAAGATTTCTTATGTTAACGTTTTTATAACTAACCTCAAATTTATTAAGAACAAACGAACTTTTCATTTACTAACCTTCAATAACTAAAGGTGTCCTGACCTAACAATATGATATAATAGCATTGTAGAATAAGGCGGTGGCGTTCTATTTTGTAATTTCAAAAGAAGTCACCCTTGAGATAAATAACCATTATAAATAATCTATCAATTATAATTGGAGTTTTCATGTTAACTAAACTGAGCTAGATGAAAATAAAGAAGCCGGATGATCTGTGATTCGTTTGTTAATTTTAAAATGAATGTAGTTAATTGAATTTATCCCATACTGAATAATAAATAACAGAATTGTAAAATAGCAACACTTTGTCAATAAATTACTTTCAACTAGTAACTAATCAGTATTACTAATTACTGAGGTACATTTTGTAGTAAAACAAACCAACAGAAATTTAATGCGTGATCTTGATCTAACCATTTGATCAATTATTGATTTATTAAATATCCGAATTAACAATCAATTTATTCAGAAGAATTCTTTTTATGGGACATTTATCTCGAAAAAACCATATGGCGCCCAAAATAAAATTTCAAAATGTTTACAAAAGCTTTTACAGCATTAATATTCTGTGCAATCAAAAGTTTGACAGTTTATTCACCACCTGTGATCAACTGAACATCTAGTAGCTACAACATCACAGGTACGTGAAGGTTTGATTTATGTAAAATAACTTTGTCAAGACAATACACTGACACATACAGACGACACTATTCCACAGGAGAGTGAACTAACGTCAAGAGATCTACGCAACTGTTTACATTCATCAGCGGCTCTACAGCTAAATAGTTACTCACAAATAAATAAACAAAAAAACATCAAAATCGAATTAAACAATTATTCAAGTAAATAAATAAAAAATAATTGAAGAATATAGTTAACGAATGCGAGTGTTAAATTCAATAACAAGTAAAAGTTTTAACATGAGAAGAGTCAAGTTTGTATTTAAATTGACGCCAAGCGACATGTGGTTTATAAATAGATGAAATAGAAAAGAAACGATAAGCTTATTATTTGTACGTTATATTATCTATCACCCTTAAGCATTTTCAGCATCATCTACTATTAATATTCCACGTCTATGCACAGGTAAGCATTCAATATAATTATCAACATTATCATCATTTATCTCTGCACTATCTTCACAACAAGGTAAGTCAACAATATTACTAATTCTCTCTCTCATTCTTATTTTCTCTAATAGCTCTTTGTGACTTCTAACAACATCAAATAATACTCTCTCTCTCATCTCATCTCATCTCTCTCTCTCTCCATC